>JAWWNF010000873.1:0-1325712 GCA_034641395.1 Darevskia armeniaca | reverse complement strand
TTTAGGAAAAGAAATGTGTGTGTTTCTGTGTGTGTGTTCAGGGAGGGGTTAAATAACCTCCCATTCACTTTCCCCCCTTTGCTAATTGCCTGAGAACTCACCTCTGTCTGCAAATTTCACCCACTTCTGTCAAGAGATTTAGAAGCTTATTGGCATCGCCTTCAAATTTATTTCCAATAACCAAATAAATAAATAAAACTCAAAACTATTAAGGCACCTAAGATAGAGAGGGGAAACACTGCAACTATTTGTCATTTTGGCAGGCTTTGTATACCTAAAAAGGTGTAGCATACCATCAAATTTCATGGAATTCTCTTGCAAGTTTAAAAAAACACAAGCAATTTGTTTCCCCTTCAAATCACCAGAGAAAACCTTGGATTTTTTAAATGTGAGATTCCAAATCAGACCCTAGATGGAGTAGATAATGCCCCCAAGAGCCATTGAATCAACTAGCTTTTTGAACTGCCAGGGTGAGGTTCAAATAGAATATTTTCTTTGGTGTACTTCCCTAGAACTTACTATAATGCAAACCTTCATGAAAGTTTTGCTTTGTGTATGTGTGTGTGGTTTGTTTTACTTGTAACTTTGGCATGACTGACATCTAGTGGTCTTTCCTGAGATTACTCTGTTAAAGCTACATCATTGATGCAAAATATGATCCTCCTAAACATGTTTAATTATAGCTCTCTGAAAGGAGTAGGCAGTGCTTTAAAATGGATGGCATGAATGTCTGGCCATAGTCTAATCTATGATGGTGTTTTCATGTCTTACAAAAGACACCTGTATTTCTCCATGTCTTTTATTTTGGATTTGTGGTTTTACTCCTGCTTCTCCCAGCTATGCTGCATTTATCTAAGTTTTCTTCCCTCCCCCTTTTTAGGGTTTTCCTGGGAAACCTGGCCTGGATGGCTTACCTGGACTGCCTGGCTCAAAAGTAAGTGAAGCTGGTGTAAAGTTGCTCTGCCTAACCCTGGCAGAGGGGAAACAAGGCTCTGGTTTGATGGTTAGAGTGTTGGACTATGCCCTCTCTCTGAGCCAGGATAAGCAAATTACTCTGGTGTGTCCTTGGCTTAACACCATTGAGAATCAGCTGCGAATCAGCCAGCTGAACCATAGATAAGATAAGATATAAGATAAGATAAGATAAGATAAGATAAGATAAGATAAGATAAGATAAGATAAGATAAGTAGTTAAGTTAAGTAGTTAATAATAATAATAATAATAATAATAATAATAATAATAATAATAATATTTTTTTATTTGTACCCCGCCCATCTGGCCGGTCTCCCCAGCCACTCTGGGCGGCTTCCAACAAATATTAAAATACATCAAAATCACAAGTTAAAAACTTCCCTAAACAGGGCTGCCTTCAGGTATTTTCTGTATGTAGGATAGTTGTTTATCACTTTAACCTCTGCTGGGAGGGCATTCCTCAGGGCGGGTGCCACTACCGAGAAGGCCTTCTGCCTGGTTCCCTGTAGCTTTGCTTCTCGCAGTGAGGGAACCGCCAGAAGGCCCTCGGCGCTGGATCTCAGTGTCCGGGCTGAACGGTGGGGGTGAGATGCTCCTTCAGGTATACAGGACCGAGGCCGTTTAGGGCTTTAAAGGTCAGCACCAACACTTTGAATTGTGCTTGGAAACGTTGTTGTTGTTGTTCAGCTCGTTCATTCGTGTCCGACTCTTCGTGACCCCATGGACCAGAGCACGCCCAGGCACGCCTATCCTTCACTGCCTCTCGCAGTTTGGCCAAACTCATGTTAGTAGCTTCGAGAACACTGTCCAACCATCTCATCCTCTGCCGTCCCCTTCTCCTTGTGCCCTCAATCTTTCCCAACATCAGGGTCTTTTCTAGGGAGTCTTCTCTTCTCATGAGGTGGCTTGGAAACGTACTGGGAGCCAATGTAGTTCTCTCAGGACCGGTGTTATGTGGTCCCAGCAGCCACTCCCAGTCACCAGTCTAGCTGCCGCATTCTGGATTAATTGTAGTTTCCGGGTCACCTTCAAAGGTAGCCCAACGTAGAGCGCATTGCAGTAGTCCAAGTGGGAGATAACTAGAGCATGTACCACTCTGGCGAGACAGTCTGCGGGCAGGTAGGGTCTCAGCCTGCGTACCAGATGGAGCTGGTAGACAGCTGCCCTGGACACAGAATTAACCTGCGCCTCCATGGACAGCTGTGAGTCCAAAATGACTCCCTGGCTGCGCACCTGGTCCTTCCGGGGCACAGTTACCCCATTCAGGACCAGGGAGTCCCCCACCCCCGCTCGCACCCTGTCCCCCAAAAACAGTACTTCTGTCTTGTCAGGATTCAACCTCAATCTGTTTGAGTTAAGTTAAGTTAAGTTAGGTAAGTTAGTTAACTTAAGATTTTTTTATTGTCATTGTACAAGTACAATGAAATTGGAAAAACAAGGGGGGGACAATTTCAGCTACACATACATATACATTCATACCCATCAAAACTCTCCAAGGTCATGTTATCTAGTTACAACATTTAAGATGGTTATGGCTTTTGGATAGAAACTGTTTTTTAATCTATCTATTCTTCATTTAATTGTTCTATATCTCTTACCCGAAGGCAGTGGTGTAAAAAACTATATCCAGGATGAGATGGATCTTGTAAAATCTTGAGCTTCATAGTCCATAGTTCTTGCCATAGGATGACCTCTTTATTCCCCTACCCCCTTTTTTTTTTGTTGGACTCGGTGGTGGATGCCTCCTTCCTTCCTGCCCACCCACTCCAATAAACTTTTCCCACTCCCACATTAGTGTTACACAAGAAACATTGGGGGAGGGGAGGGGGACAGAACTCCCGGTTCTTCCATCAGTCAGTAATTTTTATCCCATAGCAATGTTGGTGAGCTCTTACACTGGATGTTTATTCAAACACATCCGTTTATTTTGCTAACTTTTGCTTGCATTGCCTACAGGGAGAACGTGGAGAAAGGGGAGAAGAAGGATTTCCCGGGAAAATTGGTTTGAAGGTAAACAACAACAAAAACAAAACACACCATTTCTAGCAGCTGATGTCAGCTGCATTTATTATCAACTGATCTGCTCTCATGGTCCAGTCAGAAGTACCAGCATTTTTCGCTCTATAAGGCGCACCTGACCATAGGACGCACCTATTTTTCAGAGGATCAGCTCAATTTTTTTGAGGATCAGCTCAAATTTCTGTAGCTTCTTTTGCAAAGGAGAAATGTCCCATTTTTTGAGGATCAGCTGAATTTCTGCCGCTTCTTTTGCAAAGGAGAAAAGCCCCATTTTTTGAGGATCAGCTCAAATTTCTGCAGCTTCTTTTGCAAAGGAGAAAAGCCCCATTTTTTGAGGATTAGCTCAAAGTGTTGAGCTTACTTTGCAAAGGGAAAAAACCCTGTTTATGGGTTAACTCACAGTTCTGCAGCTTCAGGAAGCCATTTCTACAGTTTCCAGATAGATAATCTAATCAGCCAGTCACATGTCGCTGGGGAAACAGCCTCCCTCTGCAAGGGGGGCGGGGGCTGGAATCTCTCTCCCTTATCTCTGCTCCCGATCATTTGCTGAGCAGCTGCTCAGCAGACTTTCTTTCTACACCCCCTTTTCTCTCTTTTTTTTTAAAAAAAGCACGATCTGCTTTTGCCCCTGGGCAGTTCAGCTCCAGGGACCACACA
This sequence comes from Darevskia armeniaca, assembly GCA_034641395.1. Classification (NCBI taxonomy): domain Eukaryota; kingdom Metazoa; phylum Chordata; class Lepidosauria; order Squamata; family Lacertidae; genus Darevskia; species Darevskia armeniaca. The sequence goes on along the minus strand of JAWWNF010000873.1, from coordinate 1,322,063 downwards.
TTAGCTCCATAAGATGCACAGACATTTCCCCTTACTTTTTAGGAGGAAAAAAGTGCATCTTATGGAGCGAAAAATACGGTAACTTAGTCCAGGCTTCTGTTGAACCAAACACGTCCCCTGCTCTCTGGTCCCACCCCCTAAAGGCCCTTTTTTTTGGGGGGGGACTTATAGATGCCTTGGCTCAGCAAGTTGAGCTGGATGAGCAACTTATGTTGGCATATATTTGCTGAGCCATCCCAAATTATTATTATTATTATTATTATTATTATTATTATTAAGCCTTAAAATTACTGCAGTGTCTTCAACTGGTTGTTGTTGGGGGCTCTTCCCCAACAGAGAATGGAACCAGGAACAACTCATCGTTCTTATCATTCTGCAAGCTTTTGTTTAAAAGTGAAATGGAATTTAAGAAACGGGAGGAATCGGCTGCCCTGGGTAGTCCACAGTAAACCTATTTGATTTCACTTTCCCCCCTAGGGTGAAACAGGAGAGCCTGGACGCCCTGGACTAGTGGGAGAGAGGGTAAGTAGAAAAATCCCTCCAAGCCATGGGAACAACAGAGCCAGATTAGAGCAACTTGGTTTTAGAGCTGCAGCTATTGGAGACAGGGCCCTCTGGAAAGTTGTTTCTGCAAGGAACCCGTCAAACCATTTTACAGACTCCATAGTGTTTTCAACAACAGTTTTAACTGGCGTCCCCATAGAATTTGTCCAGAAACTCAGCATGTGGATGTCTGAAAAGAGAGTGATGTCTGATCCTGCAAGGTGGGGTTTGGTTAATAATCAGAAGGAGAAGACGATGATCAATTGTTGTGGTAGCCAGTTTTATCCATAGCTTTTTCCTAGAAATCCGGTCGAAGGCCTGTTTGAAATCGATAAAGGCCACATGCAGGGTTTTAGGAGTTTTGTCTGCGTACTTTTCAGCCAGCGGTTCAATATTAATATTTGATCAGTTGTAGATCTTCCGGGGCGGAAACCTGCCTGTTCATCAGCAATGATATTATTACTCTCCAACCAGTTTGATAGCTTGTTTAGCAAGTATCTGGAGTAGATCTTCCCAATGACGTTTAACAGGCTAATCGGTCTAAAGTTGCTTGGCTCTGTGCGTGGCCTTTCTTGTAGATTAATACGATCAAAGCAGAGCTCCAACTGGAGGGGAATTTTGCTGTAGTGTTTATATGTATAAAGAGGGCCGCTAAGGGTGGATCCACCACTCTTTATTGGCTTTAATGGCATCGATAGATATAAGATCGTCTCCTGGGGCCTTGCCCGCTTTGAATTGGTCTATAAGAGTTTCAACTTCGGGAGGTGGGTTTGCCAGAAGCAATCTCTCATGAACTGGTTCCAATACTCTTTTTTTCCTCCATCACAGGGTGAAGCTGGCCTCCCAGGCTCACCTGGTTTGCCAGGACAGAGAGGAGAGAAAGGAGATCAGGTATGCCGTGTGTGTGTGTGTGTGTGTGTGTGTGTGAGAGAGAGAGAGAGAGAGAGAGAGAGAGAGAGAGAGATTTATTAAATTTAGAATATTCATTTAAACAACCTTAAATATCAATGACTTCTTCTCTTCCCATGGTTCATTTTGCATAACATAAACCCCTTCATATTTTTCATAAACTCAACCATTCAGTATTCCATTAATACATCCATCAAAACTTATTTACACTGTTGAATTTATCTTATTGCTGCCAACGTTTTCAAGTGAACACAATCCCCCCCCCCCATATATTCAATAAATATTTTCCAATCTTCTTTAAACGTATGTTCTTCTTGTTCTCTTATTCTATATGTTAGGTCTGCAAGCTGCTCATATTCCATCAGTTTAAGTTGACATTCTTCTTCAGTAGGGAACCTGCGCTCATTTTCTATTTGAGGGCTAAGGAAACATGGGCTGCAGTAGTGGCATCCATAAACAGCCTTTCCAGACACCTGGGAATTTTTGTCTGAATTATCCCCACAAAAGTTCTCTGGGTTGTTGTTGTTTTTTGAAAAGTGCTTTTAAACATTTTTTTTCAATTCATTATGAATTATTTCCCAGTACTCTTTTACCCTTTTGCAGGTCCACCACATATGAAAGAACATTCTTTCATAGCTATGCCATTTGAGGTGTTTAGTCTGGCTTGGAACTTGAAGAAAAGGAGAGCTCCATATTAAATTTATTTGGGCTATCCTTACTCTCTCCCACAACCTAGAATGCTGCTTCTCAGCAGTCGAAGCCAAGAAGATGGTGGCTTTTTAATGTTTGCTGTCTTCCTCTTGATTGACTGTCGGTGCTGCAGTTGAAGAACTTTCCATCTGAATGTTCGATTTACTGACACCAGTTGGCCATTTATATGGCGGCAGCAAATATGTAGTGACTTTTGTTTTGTTTTGTTTACTCTGACAGAAAATGTCTTTGCTACTCAACACAATAAAAAATAGTGATAAGACATCGAATGGATCTTTAACATTTGGTCACAGAGATTAATAAATAAAATAAAATAATAAATAAAACAGGAAAACAATAACTACAACAGGAATATGGTAATTGGAATTGGAATATTATATTACATATGAGTTATCATGTGATGCAATGGAGTGCTAGTTGAGGGAAGTCAATTTAGATACAAAATCTACACAAAATTAAGTATGAAAAAAAATATGTATCAGTTGGTTTGTTTATAGACTATTCTTTAGTTGCTGGAGAGAAAGAATCCAATGTATTATGAAGAAATCTGTGTAGACATGCATAATATTTTTTATTTATGTATTTATGTATACATTTATGTATTTTTGTGTTTGTTAGTTTTTGCCCTTTTTTCTTTTGTGATCTCTTTTCTTTCTCTTTGTGAAATGAAAAATGAATAAACAGAAATGGGGGGGGGGGGGAAATAGTGATAAAACAACAACAGCACAACTGCACTTTCTTCTGTTCCTTTGCAGGGCGAAAAGGGAAGATCTGGACTCCCTGGTTTCAAAGGTGAAAGAGGTGACAAGGTGAGTTTGAACATTCGAGGGATTTTATGTTTATGAAATATTTGTAATGTGACACTGGCCAACAATAAGGAGAAGAGTGAAATCTTGGATAGAGGAACTAACATTTATTTATAAATGTATTTATGTAACACACCCCAAACAACAACACATCAGTGTGGTGTCCAATGCGATAAAAACATTTTAAAGCAAAAACATTTTAAAATGGCTGGATACGCAGGGGACATTTTGAACTATTTCATAGAGTTGCTGGGATGGAACAGAACGGGAATGTTGCTAAACAGCCCAGCCCCCTTCCATTCATCAGTTTTATCCAAAACACATACCCCAAAGAATGATCTAATCTTCCATACCCTCCAACATTTCTTGAATTAATACAAAAAGTGGGACATTCCGGGATCAAATCAGAAACAGGGACAGCTTCTCTAAATCAGGGACATCCCTGGAAAATAGGGACACTTGGAGGGTCTGATCTTCAGAAGAAGAAGAGGAGGAGTTTGGATTTGATATCCCGCTTTATCACTACCCGAAGGAGTCTCAAAGCGGCTCACATTCTCCTTTCCCTTCCTCCCCCCCAACAAACACTCTGTGAGGTGAGTGGGGCTGAGAGACTTCAGAGAAGTGTGACTAGCCCAAGGTCACCCAGCAGCTGCATGTGGAGGAGCGGAGACGCGAACCCGGTTCCCCAGATTACGAGTCTACCACTCTTAATCACTACACCACACTGGCTCTCACTGATCTTCAAATAACTTTTCCCCATCACCCTCACAAAGAAGGACTTAAAAGCATTGGGTAAAATTCCAAGGATGTAGCCCACCATTACGAAAACAAGGCTGAGCTCAGGAATAAAATAATAAAAAGGCAGAAATAAATACTTACTCCGCCTTCTTAAAGATATTCCACGTTTGGGCCCTGAGATCCTCCTTGGAGTTAGAGAATTCTTTAAGAAGAAAAAAAACTTCCATTTTCACTACCTATTATTATTCAAAACCATGCAATGATTTGATTAACACCATGTCTAGTTTGGCCCTAAACTGAACGAATGTCCTCTCTGATGAATAAATAATAGAAATAATAATAATAATAATAATAATAATAATAATAATAATTTATACCCCACCCATCTGGCTGGGTCCCCCCAGCCACTCTGGGCAGCTTCAAACATTAGAATACATCAAAATGTCACAGATTAAAAACTTCCCTAAACAGGGCTGCCTTCAGGTATTTTCTAAATGTTATGTAGTTGTTTATCTCTTTGACCTCTGATGGGAGGGCGTTCCACAGGACGGGCGCCACTACCGAGAAGGCCCTCTGCCTGGTTCCCTGATGAACTGGTTTGGAGTGGCCGTATCCCACAGGTATGGATTTTGAGCTGTGTGTCAGTTTCCTACTTTTACGCCCTAAACCTCTGCTTACTTTTCTAGGGAGATGTCGGTCCTGCTGGCCCCCCAGGGTTACCAGGGACAGTAAGTAGCACTTTCTTTCTTTTTTAGAACCCAGCAATGGCAATGAAATGGGCTGTAAAAGGAATTAGTCTAATGACTTTTTTTGGCAGTTTGGAGAGGGACTGCTACCTTGTAAGAGACATGCAGTGATTTTTTTGTGCTGCAGTCTCAGGAAGCGGTGTTGCTGAGGGACTGCCTAAGCACTTATTATCTCAGCTCGATCACTGAGATAACTGCAGGAGTTGTCGGTGGTTGTCTTCTGAGTTGGCGAGGCACATTTGACATCAAAAAGGAACAAAGCTTCCAATGTAGAATACTCTGCCAGCAGACACCTTCCAATTTCAACCTTTAAATGCTTGCTGAATTTTTTCTATTCCACCAGGTATATGCAGGCAATTTAGAATACCTATTTCCATGGTGATTAGTTGGTAATCTGTGATTTTAAAAATTGATGTGTTTTTATTATACAGTGGTACCTTGGTTTATGAACTTAATCCATTCCGGAAGTCCGTTCTTAAACAGAAACTGTTCTTAAACTGAGATGCCCTTCCACCATTCGGCTTCTGTTATTAGACTGAGGTAAAGTTCACAAGTGACATGGGTGGCGCTGTGGGTTAAGCCACTGAGCCTAGGGCTTGCCGATCAGAAGGTCAGCAGTTCGAATCCCCGCAACGGTCCCTGCTCCTGCCAACCTAGCAGTTCGAAAGCACGTCAAAGTGCAAGTAGATAAATAGGTACCACTCTGGCAGGAAGGTAAACAGCGTTTTCGTGCGTTGCTCTGGTTTGCCAGAAGCGGCTCAGTCATGCTGGCCACATGACCCGGAAGCTGTCTGCGGACAAACGGCGGCTCCCTAGGCCTATAGAACGAGATGAGTGCCGCAGAGTCGTCCGTGACTGGACCTTACAGTCAGGGGTCCCTTTACCTTTAAAGTTCACAAACCGGAACACTACTTCCGGTTCTGTAGAGTTCATAAACTGAATAGTTTGTAAACAGGGTTGTTCTTAAACCGAGGTACCACTGTATATAGGAATTATTGTAATCCACTTTGATAGTTTTAATGATTACAGCATAATAGTAATAACAAAGGTGCAAGCTGATGCACAAAATCCTTACTTTGTGCTATTTTCTTGAACCATAGAATGATTTCCAAAGTGAGCAGAGAACGCGAATCATTATCTGTTTGTTACCTTCAAAATGTAAGCATTGTTACATTATTTTATTTTTTACAGAAATCTCCTTTTATTTTCTTTGTTCTCTTTCTAGACTTCCCTGTTTACTCCGCATCCCAGTCACCCTGTAAGTGTCATGCATGATTCTTCTGCCTTGTCGCTCTGATAAATTAAAGCTGTTGTGCCGTTAAGGACAGGCTACACAAAAATCAAACATGTGGTTTAATACCACTTGCAAAGAGCATCTGCTGAAGGGCGGGGGAATAGTTGGGACCAGGACTGCAGCAGGAAAGGAGGGGGATTTAACTCTTTCCATCCCTGCCACAGTCCTGGCAGAAATTGCACTGACACAGCTCGCATTTCCCCCTGAAGAGAACCTGCAGTTGGTGTTAGTCGGAGCTTTCTTTTTCAGTGCAGTTATAGCAGCTGAAGATCTTTGTTGAGATTGCAACAGGGATGGTGGGAGTTAAACCAAGGGTGAAGAATCTCAGGCCACGGTGCGCAAATATGGCTCTATAGAGTTCTTTATCGACCCTCAGGACTCGATCCAGGCCATGATCCAGGATGCGGGTGGCGCTGTGGTCTAAACCACTGAGCCTCTTGGGCTTGCCGATCGGAAGGTCGGCAATTCGAATCCCTGTGACTGAGTGAGCTCCTGTTGCTCTGTCCCAGCTCCTGCCAACCTAGCATTTTGAAAGCACACCAGTGCAAGTAGATAAATAGGTACTGTTGCGGCGGGAAGGCAAACAGCATTTCCATGCACTCTGGTTTCTGTTATGTGCCAGAAGCAGTTTAGTCCTGCTGGCAACATGACCCGGAAAGCTGTCTGTGGACAAACGCTGGCTCCCTTGGCCTGAAAGCACTGCTACCCCATAGTCGCCCTTGACTGGACTTAACTGTCCAGGGGTCCTTTACCTTTACCTTACCAGGCAATGCCTTCCACACAGGCCATATCATTCACTACCACACCCATCCTTGATGACCCTTGATCATCTTTGCCACCCTCCTTTGCACATATTCCAGTTTGTCACCATCCTTCTAAAATTGTGGCGCCCAGAATTCTAAGTGTTGTCTAACCAATGCAGAATAGAGTGGTACTATTACTACCCTTGATCTGGACACTATACTTCTGTTGTTGCACTCAAACAGCCGGGGGGAACCAGATTCACAAAGGTCTCTCTGCAGTGTATGGCAGGAAGGTTTTGGCTTCGTACTGCGGTTGGCAAGCCTCCTTATTTCCGGTGTTTGGGTCTTTGCTTCTTTTTTAGCAAATTGAAGCTGTGTCTTTTCCGCAGCTCTTTTCAACCCACCTGAAAACACAGATCAAACTGTGCAATCAAACAACTAAAAGGAGAGAATATCAAACAAGCTTCCGGAGATTAATTGGCAGCCTGTGTTTCCATGGCGACAGTGGCCTGCATTTGCAGTTATTAAATAATATCCTTCCCTTTAATTTAATTAACCCTCAGCATTGCGCTTGGAGCAATTTGGTTGTTTAAGATGGGGTTGCAAGCTTGGAATGACTTTATTAATCTTTTCCCAAATGAGCAATTTGAATCAGTAAACTGAAGAGAGAAGTTCATTATCATAGTCGCTTGTACTGCCCTGTCATCTTTCTTGCATCCACTAGGAGGCAGCAGAGAGTCTTCATGCAGAACTGATGCTCTCTTCAAATCTAATGCTCATATCTGCCTTAGGCTTCAGTCCTATTAATCAGCATAGGAATATAGAGAACTGCCCTGTTCTGAGTCAGACCATTGGTCCTCCAGATCTTCAGACCACAGACATTCCCTTCCCTGTCTATAGATACCAGGGATTGGACCCTGGAACCTTCTGAACTCAAAGCAGAGATGTGATTACCACTGAGCTATGGCTAGCAATGGGAGAAATATTCAATTCAACTGACATTTAAATACAAACTTGCTTCAGTTGCAGTTCTGAAACAATACGACAACCAAAACAAAGCCATCGCTTAGAATTCGCACTTATCTGAATTTTGCAATTTAGTTCTCCAGCCAAGTACTGTGTCCAAGAATGCATATATTAAGTTAAAGGTTGCATGGGAAAAGAAGCAGAAGTAAATAAATAACATAAAAATACACTGCATTACAGTTCAATTGCTTTGCAAAAAAGAAAAGATGCATATTGGGAGAAAATAAATGCACTAAGATGAATTTTCGCGAGCACTTGCCACGCAGAAGTTACATCGCTGTGCTGCGCATTGAAGCTGGATCATTGAGGACAAATGGATTTGCACCCACCGCTCTCTATGTGTGGGCCTCACAAACACACTCGTACTTTTTGTTCCCAGGGAGAACAAGGGCTACCAGGTGAAAAAGGTGACCGTGGAGAAAGAGGTGAACCCGTAAGCAATCTTGTAATCTTCCCGTTTTGCTTGCTATAAGTACATCGAAAGGGTGAAGAGAGCTGTTTCTGTTGTGGGGCATGCTATAAATGTTTGTTCAGCGGAGGGGAAACCCGGGAGTCACCTGAACAGAAGAACTGATAGGATGTGACTTCTGTAGGCTGTAGACTCCCTCCCTCCCTCCTTCTGACTCAATATGCAAGTTGTCGATTTGACATTATTCCCTTGATTATGGGAGCTGTGTATCTGTATGTCTACTAAAAGCTGAAAAATGTATGCAGGTGCATATTGCTTACTGTATCAACTTTAAATTTGTATATGAAGTCTCCAGTGTGGTGTAGTGGTTAAGAGCGGTAGACTCGTAATCTGGTGAACCGGGTTCACGTCTCTGCTCCTCCACATGCAGCTGCTGGGTGACCTTGGGCTAGTCACACTTCTCTGAAGTCTCTCAGCCCCACTCACCTCACAGAGTGTTTGTTGTGGGGGAGGAAGGGAAAGGAGAATGTGAGCCGCTTTGAGACTCCTTTGGGTAGCGATAAAGCGGGATATCAAATCCAAACTCTTCTTCTTCTCTAGTCTTCATGAGGTCTGTATACAACATCAGGTAGCTGGAAGAAAGGAACAGCTTCATAGGCAGGTTTTCCATCCCTATTTATTTATTTATTTATTTATTTATTTATTTATTTATTTCCTGCCCCTTTGCTCTCATTGTTTCTGAATAACTAGTCCTATTAACTCTCCCCCCTATGTTCTTCTTCCCAGTCCCAGCTAAGAAATGACTGATTAATTCATTATTACATATTTCCTGCCCCTTTGCTCTCATTGTTCCTGAAAAACTACCCTCTATTACCTCCTTTCCCCCCTATGTTCTTCTTCCCAGACCCAGCTAAGAAATGACTGGTTAATTCACTCTATGGATGGAGGAGGCATCGGTTTGGTTTGGTTTTTTGGAGCAAATCTCCAAAACACTCCTGAACGTGCTCACAGACAGGAACACGTCCCAGACATATTATGCACTTTTCTGATTCTGTAATGAAGTTTCTCTGTGCACAAAAATATGTATCTTACTTGAAATCTGTGTTCATGGTGCATATTTTGCAGACGAATGCATTGAAAAACCTTGAAAAGTGCATATTTTGCATAAAAATTGGCTTTTGCCTTTACAAAAATGCATGCAAACTGGACTTTTTGGGCAGACCTACAACCGAGCGCCAGGACAAAATTAGGCTGCTCAGTCTATCCCTGTGTGCAACTCGATATGTTAGAATCCTAATGAATTACTGAGGTTTTAAGAATGAGGCTTTTACGTTTTTTCTAACTTCAAACTTGGTTTGTGGCATTTAAAAAAGAAGAGGCTACTGCTGGATCTCTGTATGGTTTCCATGGGCCTAACATGATACTTAATTTCCCTTGAGAAAAATCACATATATAACCAGGAACATGTATGGTTTTTTACCTTTCTCCTTTCCTTCCAACAGGGAGAACGTGGCATTCCTGGTAAAGTGGGGCTGCAGGGACCTGCAGGGCCACCGGTAAGTCAGAAAAGCTGGATCTGATTAATAAGTAGCAAAACAGCTCATGTGTGAAGGTTGTAATTCTGCTTCTTTTGATTTTTCTGGTTAGAGCAGTGCCGGTTCCGGGCTATTTTGCACTCTTGGCAAGGCTAACTGGTTGTGCCCACCCCCATTTATTTTATTTTATTTTGCTAATTTCATTTTTCAAAAACAGTTGTCTTCTATTAAAAAATGGAAAGCAGAACACTTGAAACTGCAAGAAACTGCAGGAATAAGTAACACAGCTATTTTTGATCACCTTTCTCAACTACAGCAGAAAACGTTTCCGCACACAAATCATTTTGAATAACCTTGTGAATTTTGATGTTAAAACTTAAATCTCTTGAAAGTTTTCCATTTCAGGCACATCAAAATCTCACTTTGCATGCCATTTCCTTCGCAATTGCCCCCAATTCCTTCAGGTCAAGTGCTGATGCTTGGGCATAATCAGTTGATATAGTTGCCAAGCCAACTAAATCTCTTTTGCAGGATGGTTGAGCGTATGTAAGTTTTTTGTAAGTTTGAGCTTTGAGAAACTGTGTTCACCTCTTGCCACTGACATTGGAAGTATGGGGAGTATCCTTAGAGCAATATAAAACATTAGCTGCATTATCCGGGAGTTTATGTTCTAGTATGAAGAGAAGTACTCCTTGTGGAAACACACATTTTGTAAGTTTTTATGCTTTTGCTGTAAGTTCACAGCCCAGTGGTTAGGAGTGGTAGACTCGTAATCTGGGGAACCGGGTTCGCGTCTCCGCTCTTCTACCTGCAGCTGCTGGGTGACCTTGGGCTAGTCACACTTCTCTGAAGTCTCTCAGCCCCACTCACCTCACAGAGTGTTTGTTGTGGGGGAGGAAGGGAAAGGAGAATGTGAGCCGCGTTGAGACTCCTTTGGGTAGTGATAAAGCGGGATATCAAATCCAAACTCCTCCTCCTCCTCCTCCTCTTCTTCTTCTTCTTCTTCTTCTTCAGCATCAACATCTTTGTTTCCAATGTGAGCCAATGGTTTTTTCGAATTCTTGCAGCCTAAAGCATGTCTTCAGTAAACACAATAGAATTAAGTTTGGATTAACAATCAAATATAACAATAAACAATGCAAATATGGCAGCAATTAGAAATGTGGTTTAGGTCCTAGTCTCTAAAATATTATCTGGAGTTTGCATCTGAGGTCTTTGTCTTTGTAACTGCACAGCTTGTTCCCTGAGTTTTATGGCAGTTGCGCAAAATTTGTTCCCCCTTAGTGTGATCTCTGGATCCTTGTCCTCTAACAGGGATTTTAAGCATTGAGGTTCAAACCCACTTGGAATTTTCTGTATAACAGGGTTAATAAAGACCGATACCATATATATTACACAGAAAGCCATACTGTATTATGTTGCAGCTGCTAGAATCTCTCTTTAGCAGATTGTAGGGCTATGTCTAAGACAGTACAGTACTTTGAATTTCCGCTTTGAATCTTGTGGCACTTCTTCTTGGGTCCTGAAAAATTCCATTCCTTTCTCAAAGTTTGGTATTGTTTCCAGCTCATTTGCACTCTCAGTGGCATATATCAAAACTTGTTTGCAACTCTCAGCACACCTGCAGCCCACAGGGTAGTTATTGTTGTTGTTGTTGTTCAGTCATTCAGTCGTGTCCGACTCTTCGTGACCCCATGGACCAGAGCACGCCAGGCACGCCTATCCTTCACTGCCTCTCGCAGTTTGGCCAAACTCATGTTAGTAGCTTCGAGAACACTGTCCAACCATCTCATCCTCTGCCGTCCCCTTCTCCTTGTGCCCTCAATCTTTCCCAACATCAGGGTCTTTTCTAGGGAGTCTTCTCTTCTCATGAGGTGGCCAAAGTACTGGAGCCTTAACCTCAGGATCTGTCCTTCTAGTGAGCACTCAGGGCTGATTTCTTTAAGAATGGATAGGTTTGATCTTCTTGCAGTCCATGGGACTCTCAAGAGTCTCCTCCAGTACCATAATTCAAAAGCATCAATTCTTCGGCGATCAGCCTTCTTTATGGTCCAGCTCTCACTTCCATACATTACTACTGGGAAAACCATAGCTTTAACTATACGGACCTTTGTTGGCAAAGTGATGTCTTTGCTTTTTAAGATGCTGTCTAGGTTTGTCATTGCTTTTCTCCCAAGAAGCAGGCGTCTTCTAATTTCGTGACTGCTGTCACGTAGTTATTGGTCACTTGCAATTGGCTTGCAGCTGAATTTAAATCAGCTATCTTGCTTTGATATGGTGAGCTTCCCCATTCAAGGAGAGAGGAAGAAGGGAGACACGGTGGACACGGAATTGGGTGAGCCAATTCTGTTATTGACAGTCGGTAAAAGCTCCTTGTTGAATCTGGCATCCATAGAGGAGGATCTTATTCCTCGGGCTCCGACGATGAGGCCGTAATCAGCTGTTTTGTGCAGCTCAGTTAGATGATCAGGGTTTATTATCTTTTCCATGAATGGAAATGGAAACTATGTCCTTTGTTAACGGAGCAGGTTTAGCAGCTGTCTTAGCACCTGCTTTCTGAGCTGGCTGCTTTTGTTTTGCCTGGCTCTCTGGACACCCAGCAATTTGGTCCATTCTCCCATCAGACTGACCCCTTGTTTTCTTTCTCTGTAGGGTATGAAGGGGCAGGAAGGGGCACCAGGAGGCCTTGGAGCACCAGGGGAGATTGTAAGTATTTGCTCTGCTTTAAAAACTCTTTTTCCTGGATAGTCAGAAGAGCGTTAGAAGTTCACCTGCAACTTCCCTTGAGACACTCTGCTGAGGGAGAGGAGGGGTTGAGTCATCCAAACAGTAGGAGTCACCATGCTCCAAATTCAAAACATGCATCCCCACTCAGGCAGTTAAAGCAAGTGTTTCCCCTGCAGAAAAGTTGATGGACCCAGTCTAGTGGGGACGTCCTGCCCCAATCCCTACTGAAATAAGCAGGATCAGGGTCCAGCTTCTATTGGGACGCAGGTGGCACTGTGGTCTAAACCACTGAGCCTCTTGGGCTTGCCAATCAGAAGGTCAGCAGTTCGAATCCATGCAACGAGGTGAGCTCCCATTGCTCTGTCCCAGCTCCTGCCAACCTAGCAGTTTGAAAGCACACCAGTGCAAGTAGATAAATAGATACCGCTGTGGCGGGAAGGTAAATGGCATTTTCATGCTCTCTGGTTTCCGTCACGGTGTTCCATTCCAGCGGTTTAGCCATGCTGGCCACATGACCCAGAAAGCTGTCTGTCAACAAACGCCGGCTCCCTCAACCTGAAAGCGAGATGAGCGCCGCAACCCCATAGTCACCTTTGACTGGACTTAACCGTCCAGGGGTCCTTTACCTTACCTTTTTTTTTTTTTTTTTTTTTTTTTACCCAGCTCCCATTCATTTCAGGAGGGTTTATTGCAGGGAAGTGTATGCTAGATTAGATGATGGGCCAATCATGTTGACATGGTGAAATCCCATCAAGTCGACTTTCTCCCAAGCTGAAGCAGGGTGCTACTGCACATGATATCTAATTGGCTTGGGACCTGGGTACCTTAAGGACTTCCTTCTTCCATATATCTTTATCTTTATATCTTTATTGTCATTGTACAAGTACAACGAAATATTCCTTCCTTCATGCTCCATTCAATGTCTAAAGCCTTCCTCAGCCTTAATGAAGTGTGTCAGTGTACTGTTTGAAGCTGGGCCTCTTCTGTGGTGGCCCCTATCCTGTGGAATGCTTTGCCTGGTGAGATGCAGCAGGACCTGACACTATGGTTTTTGTTGTTAAAGCATGCCTGTTCAGAAAGGTATTTGGTTAAATGTTTCTCTGGCCATTGTTTTAACACTGTTCCCTTTGCAGTTGTGTTTTAAGGTACATTGTTTGACATTTGCTTGGGAGTGGGGCTAAATAGAAATGTGATTATTTTTAGTAAATAGCAGTCACTTTGGAAGTGACTGGCGGCTATTATGTTTTGAACTTGCATGCCATGGTTTCTTTGAATTGTTTCTTTCTATACAATCGGACCTTGGTTGTCGAACATAATCCATTCCGGGAGTCCATTTGACTCCCGAAACGGTTCAAAAACCAAGGCGTGGATTGCGATTGGCTGCAGGAGCTTCCTGCACTCAATCAGAAGTCACGGAAGCCATGTTGGATGTTCAGCTTCCGGAAAACATTCACAAACCAAAACGTTCACTTCCAGGTTTGCGGCGTTCATGAGCCAAAACAGGTCCGTCTTTAGCATATGTGCTACCGGGGTGCAAAGATCCGCCCAGCACCCCCAAATTTAGTTTAGCCCCCAAATTAAATTTTAATCACATGCTGAAATGCATGTGTAGTAGAGCCCTAAGTACTAAGAATGCCTGCCTTGCATTCCACGGAGTCTGCTCACTCCATTGTAGCAGCAGCGGTGGCTGTCTTCTCTCCCCCCCCTTAAACCTCCCAGCCCCTCTCCCCACCAACGTCCCCCTCCTTCTCCCCTTCCTTGGTCCCCAGACACTCTGCAATGCAAGCCCCCCCACCTTGCGCCGCACCAGCTCGCTCACTTCGCTGTACCTGCTTCTTCGGCTGTGCGGTGGTGGGGGAGTTCCAACCCCAGGAATCAGCGCATGTGCACAGCGCCCCAACACTATCATGGCACAGCCGGAAGGTGCCTTTGGCCACCCCCTTTTTTCTTGTCAATTGAACCTTAAAGGCAAGGGCTGCGCGTGATTCCTCAGCCTCCAACAGAAAAGGGGTTGGCTCAACGGAAGGCCCTTCCCCGCCTCCTCCCATGACAAGGCAGGCCAATGCCACCCAGGTGGCCTTGCACTCAGCTTCGGAGCTGAGAGAGCTGCTCGCCCGTGCCCGATGATGGATGGAGATGGGTAATAAAGGCAGCAAATGATCAGCCCGCCACATTCTGCACTACATTTCGGTAATACCTAGGTATATATGTATTTTGTTTCTCTAGCTTGATCAAAATTATTCATTATTTCATAACAGGTAGATTGTTAAGAGCTTAGGCGGCTTTAGTGGCGGGCACCCGGCGCCCCCCAGAATTCGGTGCCCGGGTGCCACCCACCCCTTGGTAAAGACTCCAGGCATCCCCAAACTTCGGCCCTCCAGATGTTTTGGCCTACAACTCCCATGATCCCTAGCTAACAGATCCAGTGGCCAGGGATGATGGGAATTGTAGTCCAAAACATCTGGAGGGCCGAAGTTTGGGGATGCCTGGTAAAGACGGTCCTGAGCCAAAATGTCTGAGTACCAAGGCGTTCGAGAACCAAGGTACGACTGTAATGGCAAATGCTTTCCCTCCATGTCCAGACTAGAGCTGATCCAAAAGGTCCTCCCTCATTTAAGATGAACATTTTTTATTTGAAAATCAATACTTTTCCCAGTCTACATCCCCAGTGTGTTTTCAATGCATTTTCTATCTCTAGAAAATTCATCTCAAATAGCAAGTGGACTTTATATTGAACCTGGCAATAGGACTCATTTTATACCAGTTTTGAAGTATAATTATTTTTTTCTTATTTCAAAAGGGTGCTCCTGGACCTGCAGGCCCCCCAGGGCCACGAGGCTTGCCTGGAAATGTGGTATGTATTAGGCATAGCCATCAGCTCTGGGTATATCCTGAATAGCAAGGTGATTTGGAACATGATTAGGGATGAGGGGAAGATTCAGTTCAGGTGGCATTTGAAGGCGAATCTCCCTCACTTGCACTTCATAGAATTGTGGAGTTGGAAAGGACCACAGAGGTCAAGTAGTCCAACCCTCTGCAATGCAGGAAACAATGTATGAACCGAAACACATTCATCCTTCAGAGCCAGTGTGGTGTAGTGGTTAAGAGCGGTAGACTCATAATCTGGGGAACTGGGTTCGCGTCTCCGCTCCTCCACATGCAGCTGCTGGGTGACCTTGGGCTAGTCACACTTATCTCTGAAGTCTCTCAGCCTCACTCACCTCACAGAGTGTTTGTTGTGGGGGAGGAAGGGGAAGGAGAATGTGAGCCGCTTTGAGACTCCTTAGGGTAGTGATAAAGCAGCATATCAAATCCAAACTCCTCCTCCTCCTCCTCCTCCTCCTCCTCCTCTTCTTCTTCTTCTTCTTCTTCTTCTTTTTCAAGATTTCGCAATACTCCAGCCACGTAATGTGTACAATAATGTCCATACTCAGTTTAAATGTTGAAAATATAAAAAATAAAATAAAATAAAATATATTTATATGCTGCCCATCTGACTGGGTTACCCCAGCCACTCTGGGCAGCTTCCAACAAATTAAAACACAGCAAGACATCAAACATTAAAACTTTCCTATACAGTGATCCCTCGACTTACCAAAGACCTGACTTACGAGTTTTTCGAGTTACGAGGGATCAAAGCGGCCGCCAATTCCGAATTTTTTCGACTTCCAATTGGAAGCCGCGGCCGTTTTAGATAGGGTTTTTTTTTTCGAGTTCTGAAGGTTTTTTCGAGCTACGAATGTGTTCTCCAACGCATTCCTTTGGGGACTCGACTTACGATTTTTTCGAGTTCCGACGCTCCCGACGGAACGGATTACCTTCGTAAGTCGAGGGTCCACTGTATAGTGGTACCTCTGGTTACAAACTTAATTAGTTCCAGAGGTCCGTTCTTAACCTGAAACTGTTCTTAACCTGAGGTATCACTTTAGCTAATGGGGCCTCCACTGCCACCGAGCCACCGGCACACCATTTCTGTTCTCATCCTGAGGCAAAGTTCTTAACCCGAGGTACTACTTCCGGGTTAGCGGAGTCTGTAACCCGAAGTGTTTGTAACCCAAGGTGTTTGTAACCTGAGGTACCACTGTATATTACTGAAGATAGCATACCAAATATGATATATTAGGGAAAATTGCTTTGCAAAAATATGTGTATTGGGAGAAATCCATATTAAAATGGTAATGAATTTTATGAGGACTAACTGATGTAGACATGTGGAGAATCAAATTTAAAATGAGAAAAATGCAAGAAATGAGAGAAAGCAATACCACATTCACATCATATAGTTAAAGCAATGTCATACTACATGAATTCTCTCAATGATTTCCCGCATTTCTTCCTACCATCCCTTTCCACAGAAGGCTAACTGGTTTATTTTATTTTTCTCTACAGGGTATACCTGGAGATCCTGGCCGACCAGGAAATGATGGCCCCAAAGGAGAAAAGGTACAAAACTGCTTTCTTGAAAATATGCCCATCCAAAGTGCCTCTCTTTCTCTTGCATAGAAAAAGACCACATGTTTGGTTTACTTACAAATTCTCCAAATGTCAGATTCATGTGTTATTCCATGCAGCATTCAGAAAATGCTGCACAGACAGTAAAACTTAGTTTCATTCTAAAGTGGTGAAAGTTCCTATATTATTGGTAAAGGAACTCAAGAAAGGCTTGTGAAAGCCATGTGATCTGAGCTTGGAGCAACCAGCTGAGACTTCTTTACATGCTGAGCATCTCAGGTAGACTGAAAGCAGAACAAAGGCTTGATTGCCTAGTCCCTCCCCAAGGTGAGCTAAGCCTTGCAGGACAGCTTGCTCTATGATTTTAACCCCTTCATGCATTACTTATACTTAAGCATGTTGGTTATATGAGGCTGGTTATCCCATGGTCATATCTTTTGCAGGGAGATCCCGGAAAAGAAGGGAAGCCAGGAGCACCTGGGCCTACAGGTGAGCCAGGAGGTGTTGGAGAACCTGGATTACCTGGCAAGGGTCGAGATGGAGAAAGAGTAAGTCTCATTTGTAAACTACATGCACAACCAAGTAGTTAACAATTTAGGACTGAGTGAATGTCTCTTTGCTCCATTTCTTTTTGTTCTGTCGATTGTCACCCTGTTCTTCTGCTTAGGATTCTATGCCTTGCCTTTAGGATGAACTGGGAAAGTTTCAAAAATCAATTTGGAAATAGGTACACGTATAGTTTTCTGCAATTTTCAGTTCGCATCTCTCTCTTCTCGAAAGCACGTTATGAAACAGTACCAAAAAAAATTAACATTGTTGATAAGTATTGTGCAATGGCATCAACATTCCTGTTTGCACAGTGATTTAATCAATGCACATATATGCTTGTGCACACTGCTAACCTCTGAGGTAGGGGGCTGGGAAGCCTGTGGGTGTGCAGATGTTGTTTGACAGCAATTCCCCTCAGCCCCATTGCCAGGTGGTCAGGAATGGTAAGAGCTGTAGTCCAACATTTTCTTTGTGTGTGTGTGTGTGTGTGTGTGTGTGTGTGTGTGTGTGTGTGATCCCATGAGGAAAGCAGAAATGAGCTGCATGAACTGCAGTCTAGCAGAAGTCCAAACTTAAATATGGGAAAATAGCAGATTGCCAACTAAGTACTTTATGCAAAAAAGGTAATTCATGATGGAATCCTATGGATGTTGACTCTACAGTGAGATCAACTGCATTCAATGGGGCCAACTCTCTAGTATGTTTGCATAGGATTGCAGCCTTTAAAGACCAGTCTGAAATTTGGAAGGAGATGATTTATTAAGTGTCTTTATCCTCAGAACTGTGGACCTAGTAGGATAATCAAAGGAAGCAGAGAAAGGCTACATGTTCACAATTGCTAAAAGGAACCTTGAGCAGTTGAGGGACCAGAAACCTTGGATGTGCGACAGCAAACTTTCTGCCTCCTTTCCCAAAGAGGTCAGGCAATTCCTTCCTTGGTGCAGTAAAGTGCACTTGAATAATTCATGGCTTTTACAGGCCATTGCCTGTTGTGTCCTTCAAAATAACAAATAAAATCAAGCGGCACGACAGAAAAGCGTTCATTAGCAAGTCCTGCTTGGTTCCAAACAGTGATTGAGCAAAATGACCCCTTTTACGTATATTGCAACCTTCTCCAACTCAGGGCCTCTTGATCTCCCATCATCCCTGACCATTGGTCATCCTGTCTGGGTCTGATGGGAACTGCAATTGGAAACATCTAGAGCACCAGGTTGGCAAGTCCAGTATATATTCTTTGTCGAGCAATTTTGCGTCTTAATTTGCAGCTACCTGCAAGTGACAGAGCTAAAACAGTTTCCTGGGTGAAGACCTCCACACCTGAACATTCTGTTTCTTTTATAATATACCAGCACATCTGATATTCTGAATTGCTTCCCCTAAGCAATATTAGCCTTTTTCTGATACTAATTCTCTATCTTTCTCACCCTCTAGTCCTTTAAAATTTTTGCTCACATACGAATCTTGCGATCCTCTCTCACTTGAGTAATAACATTTTAGGGCAATCATAGTTTCTATTGCAATGTACTTCTGCATCCAGTTTAAATAGTCCCCCCCTCTTCACTTTGGGTTCTGGGTACAGAATAATAATAATTATTATAATCATCATTATATAATCACCAGGGAACATAACTGAGTTTTGCTATCTCTAAGAAGAACAATGTGATGGTTGTATGTGCCATTGTCCTTTTCTGAAGACCAGGAACTGGTTTCTTAGACTTTGCCATCTTTCTCAGTTGGTGACATTTACTTTATAGTTCCATCTATTTCTAGGGAGAAAGAGGACCACCGGGTTTGCCTGGACCCTTTGGGCAGAAGGTGGGTGCTTTATCTTGTCATTCTGTAGCATTTGATCATTACAGTAGTGTTAGATCTTCCCAAATGGACATTCTTGAGGCCTAACTCTTATATTTTCTCTCTCATAGGGAGATCGAGGGGCTCCTGGAGTTCCAGGTCAGCCAGGAGACAGGGGGGCACCAGGCATCGGACTTTCTGGACCACCAGTAAGTACCAAGCATGCTGCCCTCTGGCCTATGATGCAACACAAGCATTTGTCAATGGCTCCTTGGTCTGTAGGACTTGTATGATCTGAGCCACCTACCAGAGGTGGTTTTAAGGTGTTGCAGCCAGTGTGGCGGCACTGGGCACTGCACTGCAGAGGGTGTGGGAATGTTCAGGGAGGCAGGAGAGGATATATTGTTTGATGATATCCTTCCTAACTTGCGTTAGCAAGTTCTATATCTTAGCAGAGTTTAAACATTCCCCTTTAAAAGCACAGCGGTTTGATTGTTGCAGGCTCGTCGGAGCCTCTCCATATAAGATGCCTGGTAAGATCCCTTCTTGTCCCTCTTAAAAAGAATAGACGCAGCAATCTCATTAAAGTCAATATAAAAGTAGTTTACTCACATTCATTCAGTTCACAGTTGGATCCCTGAAGGCAGACTTAGGGTACAACAGTACACACACACACACACACACGTGGAACTATCCCATAAGGGAGTTAGTCCCTTATGGCAGTCACTTCTGCTAACATGTAGAAAAACAAAATGGAGAAGGAGCAAACGAAGAATGTGTGCTCCCCTACCCAGAGTAGGACACACCCATATCTAGTCACATGCAGAGGAAGTTTCGTCCCAGCTCAGGAGGAAACAGGAAGTTTTCTCCTGGCTGGTACAAAACATCCATGTAGAATGTCCATTCTAGGAATGTTGTACTTGACTGCTATGTGTTTCACATCCCACAGAGGGCAGGTAAAAGGTAAAGGTAAAGGACCCCTGGACGGTTAAGTCCAGTCAAAGGTGACTGTGGGCTTGCGGCGCTCATCTCGAGAGAGATGGCCTTTGCCCACAGACAGCTTTCCGGGTCATGTGGCCAGCATGATAAAACCGCTTCTTGCACAATGGAACACCATGAAAAAAGCCAGAGCGCATGGAAACACTGTTTACCTTCCTGCCACAGCAGTACCTATTTATCTACTTGCACTGGCGTGCTTTCGAACTGCTAGGTTGGCAGGCTGTGGTCTAAACCACTGAGCCTCTTGGGCTTGCCGATTGGAAGGTTGGAGGTTCAAATCCCTGCAACGGAGTGAGCTCCTACAGAGGGCACCACAACAATGTTGCAGAATGGAGAGTTGAGGGGCACCAAATTTGACTGTCACACAGAGCACTGCTGACATGAGAGAGCCCCAATTCTGCCTCTGCACCAGCAGTGGGTGCAGAGCTGGCAAAAGCACCTAGCAGTGCTTGGTAGCTGTTGGCATCCCAGAAGCTTGGTTCTCCACATCTCTATTTTGCCATCACAACATCCCTGTGAAATGGATTAGGCTGAGAGTTTGTGACTGGTTCAAAGGTCACTCAATCAGTTTCATGCCTAAATGGAGATTTGAACCCAGGCCTTCATGGTCTTAACCCAATACTGCTACATTGCACTTTCTCCACTGGGAGGGATTAAGTAAAATGGTTTTTCTTAACATAAGGATATGATAAAAATAAAAGGAAATGATAGTGGCAGCTTTTGTTTTTAAACCTCAATTTGTCATTTTAAAAGACTCGAGGATGTAATCTGATTATGTTTTTGCAGGTGTGAGCTTAAAAGGGAACACCATCTGCTAAATAATAGTGTAGGAAAATCTGGATGGTTAATACTATGTTCAAGTTAACCAAATTAATTATGGTTTTTTTAAATAATAATAATAATGTTATACTCATTTTTATCCTATACCTTCAGTGCATTCAGAACCTCAGGATGATTTGCAACAAAAGAAGCAAACATAACCAGGTGCAAGGTTACAGATTAACAGAATAAAATACACTTTTTCAGAATAAAAGAGTCAAAATTCACATACGTTGAGTAGGCTGAGATTGGTTAAGATCAGTCTTCCTGTGACTAATTTTCTGAGTGACTGGGAGTGTGTGTGTGTGGGGGGGGATAGCTCCCTTTATTGAATGATAACTAATGTGATCAAAACTCACAGTGCCTTTCTTTCTTTTTTTGTTTTTTTTCAGGGCCCCTCAGGACCACCTGGAGATAAAGGCCCATCGGTACAGTATGTCTTTCTAAGTATGCACAGGTTGTGGTGTTGATAGGAAGGAAGGAGCAGTACAAGTGAAAAGGATCTAGGAGTCTTGGTAGACCACAAACTTGACATGAGTCAACAGTGTGATGCAGCAGCTAAAAAAGCCAATGCAATTCTGGGCTGCATCAATAGGAGTATAGCATCTAGATCAAGGGAAGTAATAGTACCACTGTATTCCGCTCTGGTCAGACCTCACCTGGAATACTGTGTCCAGTTCTGGGCACCACAGTTCAAGAAGGATATTGACAAGCTGGAACGTGTCCAGAGGAGGGCAACCAAAATGGTCAAAGGCCTGGAAACAATGCCTTATGAGGAACGGCTTAGGGAGCTGGGTATGTTTAGCCTGGAGAAGAGAAGGTTAAGGGGTGATATGATAGCCATGTTCCAATATATAAAAGGATGCCATATAGAGGAGGGAGAAAGGTTGTTTTCTGCTGCTCCAGAGAAGCGGACACGGAGCAATGGATTCAAACTACAAGAAAGAAGATTCCACCTAAACATTAGGAAGAACTTCCTGACAGTAAGAGCTGTTTGAGAGTGGAATTTGCTGCCAAGGAGGGTGGTGGAGTCTCCTTCTTTGGAGGTCTTTAAGCAGAGGCTTGACAGCCACCTGTCAGGAATGCTTTGATGGTGTTTCCTGCTTGGCAGGGGGTTGGACTGGATGGCCCTTGTGGTCTCTTCCAACTCTATGATTCTATGATTCTATTCTATGATTCTAAGGAAGGTGGTGTCCTAGAATCATAGAATTGTAGTGTTGGAAGGGACCCCGAGGGTCATCTAGTCCGACCCCCTGCAATGCAGGAATATCAGCTAAAGCATCCATGGCAGATGGCCATCCAACCTCTGCTGAAAAACCTCCAAGGAAGCAGAGTCCACACCCTCCTTGCATTGAGCAGGCAGTTGGATGAGATAACATCCAGGATCCTTTCCAACTCTATGGGTGGAATTCATTGTCATGCTTTTTGCAACCATTCTCTGTGCACAAGCATTACAGTTTGGTGGATATAATGGTGTCCTTTCTCCTTCCCCTGTAGTCTGGGGGCTTTCCAGGGCCAATTTCAGGGGGTGGGGGGGAGGAGAAGGGAGGAAATAGCCTTTGTGCAGGTAGAAGTCCTTGCACAGGGCTTCCTCTTTTTAGGTGAACCTCCCAATTCCATGTGATCAGCAGAAGAGAGAAAATGAATTATATCATGTCAAGCACACGCTGAAGATGAAGAGCTTATGTTACTTGAGTGCATGGTGCAGATTATAATCAGGAAATTAGCTTGCAGCTGCCAGCTTGATCAAATTGCAATAACAAGTCCGAGTCGTCCTGCAGGAACAAAGCAATGACAACCTCATTCATCCTGAGCCCAGTTACATGATCTATACAGCTTCACAGTGAAGGAATAACTTTTGGCTCAGGTTTGGGAAGGAGATAATCTTAAGGCACCCAAGGTGGAGGCGACTTTACCCTGGTTAGGTAAAGGTAAAGGACTCCTGGGCGGTTAAGTCCAGTCAAAGGTGCAGGGGGGGGCTGTGGTCTAAACCACTGAGCCTCTTGGACTTGCCGATCAGAAGGTCGGCGGTTCAAATCCCTGTGACGGAGTGAGCTCCTGTTGCTCTATCCTTTGCTCCTGTCAACCAAGCAGTTTGAAAGCACGCCAGTGCAGGTAGATAAGTAGGTACTGCTGCGGCGGGAAGGTAAATGGTGTTTCTGTGCGCTCTGGTTTCTGTCACGGTGTTCCATTGCACCAGAAGCAGTTTAGTCCTGCTGGCCACATGACCTGGAAAGCTGTCTGTGGACAAACACCGGCTCCCTCGGCCAGAACACGAGGTCAGCACCACACCCCATAGTCGCCTTTGACTGGACTTAACTGTCCAAGGGTCCTTTACCTTTTCTTTAAAAAAACAACAACAAACCCTCTTTTCAAGTAAGTATTTTTGTGCCCCAAGCAGCATATTTCTGGAAATCCTGAAGACAGAACTAATGTCACCGTAGAAAAAAATGGTACCTGCTAGGGGCAGCCACCGTCTCCCCAAACTCACACCCTGAAAGATTGCTATTTCCAGGTCATCCGTAGTTGGGATGTTTGTCATCAGTCATAAGGAAGCAATAGCAGTTTCGGGTCCTAAAATAATACAGCAGGACTGGGGAAAAAGAATGACTGCACCATTGCAGCCACAAATCCACATATGTGCTGGCATGCAAGCAGTTCCCCAGCAGTGGAACTAGGCTGCAGGCAAGTAAGTCTGTTCTTTATTGGCAAATTGGCAATTGGTTATCTTGTTATAACTGTTCCTGAAATTAAATCTGTGACTTGCCCTATAAATGTATGTAGGAAATAAACAATTGGGTGGCGGTGGGGTTTGTGTGTTTGTGTAGGAGACTGTATTTTATATTTAAAAAATGTTTATTGGTGTGTTTGCATTATTTTGATGCTTTATTTTTTAAAGGTATTAAAAACTCTTACTTTTTTGGGGGGAGTAAAATAGAATATGGGATGCTGGTGGCGTTGTGGTCTAAACCACTGAGCCTAGGGCTTGCAGATCAGAAGGTCGGCGGTTCGAATCCCCGTGACGGGGTGAGCTCCTGTTGTTCAGTCCCAGCTCCTGCCCACCTAGCAGTTCGAAAGCACTTCAAAGTCTAAGTAGATAAATAGGTACTGCTCCGGCGGGAAGGTAAATGGCGTTTCCGTGCGCTGCTATGGTTCGCCAGAAGCGGCTTAGTCATGCTGGCCACATGACCTGGAAGCTGTCTGCGGACAAATGCTGGCTCCCTCAGCCTATAGAGCAAGATGAACGCCACAACCCCGAGTCTTCCATGACTGGACCTAACGGTCAGGTGTACCTTTACCTTTTAAAATAGCATATTTGGAATTATTAATTTTATTTCCCTTCTGTTTCTAGGGTTCCCGAGGTTTGCCAGGCATCCAAGGTCAACCAGGGCCATCTGGTCAGGATGTAAGTAAATATATTGGTGTCTGGTATGCCTATGAGAAGGGCAGTAGCTCAGTGGTAGATCACGTTTGCATGCAGAAGGGCCCCGATCCAATCTCTGGCATTTCCAGATATGGCTGAAAAAGACTGCCCCCGCCCCGTCTGAAACCCTGGATCAGGCATAGGCAAACTCGGCCCTCCAGATGTTTTGGGACTACAACTCCCATCATCCCTAGCTAACAGGACCAGTGGTCAGGGGTGATGAGAGTTGTAGTCGCAAAACATCTGGAGGGCCGAGTTTGCCTTTGCCTGCCCTGGATCATTGCTGCCAAATCAGTGCACACAGCACTGAGCTGGGTGAAGCAATGGTCTGATTCAGTATAAGGCACCTTCTTGTGTTTCCTCGAAGCATCTGCAGGGCAAGTTGGAGTAGAGAAGTGGTGGGCAGGAAAAGGATTATTCGGAAATTGTGTTTCCGAGCACAATTCAAAGTGTTGATGCTGACCTTTAAAGCCTTAAACGGCCTTGGTCCTGTATACCTGAAGGAGCGTCTCCACCCCCATTGTTCTGCCCGGACACTGAGGTCCAGCTCCAAGGGCCTTCTGGCGGTTCCCTCGCTGCGAGAATCCAAGTTACAGGGAACCAGGCAGAGGGCCTTCTCAGTAGTGGCACCCGCCCTGTGAAACGTCCTCCCACCAGATGTCAAAGAGAAAAACAACTCCCAGACTTTTAGAAGACATCTGAAGGCAGCCCTGTTTAGGGAAGCTTTTAATGTTTGAAAGACTATTGTATTTTGGTATTCTGTTGGAAGCCGCCGAGAGTGGCTGGGGAAGCCCGGCCAGATAGGCGGGGTATAAATAATAAATTATTATTATTATATTAAGCATTTCCTCCCCTTGCTGCTGTTTTACTTATTCCATCGGTCGTTTCATTTTGTGTTCTGTACTCCCCTCCTACACACAAACACATTGGTACTTGTGAAGGTGAAGATCAGGTTATAAATAGGTAAGATAAAAAAGTCAAAATTTTCCCCTCCCCTGTGGACCCCAAGCTGTTTTTCTTTTTTTTAAAAAAGTGGAAGAAAGGGGCAAGTCTGTCTGTTTCTGATCTGCATCACTTCCACATGCAAATCTGCCATGCCCCCTTTCTATAGTGATCTTTGAGCCAAAAGAAACCTGCATAACAGAAAAAGACTGTCTATCAAAACATTAATTCTAAACATACTTTGATTGAACGGAAAACTTTGTTGGAAGGTTCAAGAAGTGTGAAAAAGCTAGTGGACGGATCAGTTCCCACCTGCGCACGAATCCAGGAGATTTGGATCAGGACAATTTGTATCCGAATATGCAAATATTGAATTCATCAAGCATGTTTGCACGGTGTTTTGTTAGCCTCCCACGATAAATGACCCTCTTCTTTCTCCCCTCTCAAATTGCTTCTGATGAGGCTCTGGCTGCTTTGTGCTGCCTGGGAATTGCTCCTTCTCGTTTCAAGAAAGTGTCAAGAACATTTTCAAGGGACATATCTCATCCATACCTCATTTCCTCAGTGCTCTCGATCAGCAGAGAGTCGCAGCTTTCTGGAAGCTCACATGTATTCCCTGGCGAGGCTTCATTGTCTGAGTTTCCTGTTGAGAAAGGAGAGGGGACACTGGGGGGGGGCACACATACCATAGCAGGGAAGAATCAATGGTTGCGCCTCTTGCTCCCCACCCAGTCCCTCCACTGCTGTGGGGCTCAGCTATCTTTCAAGGAGGTGTGGCTAGAGTAGTCAGCTAGTATCATGGCATGTATTTTGCAGAATATGAATGCAAGAACCTCACACTCCTTTTGTTCCTCACCTGTAGGGTCTACCAGGAAATCCAGGTGAAAGAGGTCCTCCAGGGAAACCGGTATGTGGCAATCTCTCTAGCCCTCCCTCTTAATAGTGACACATTTTCGTACCACAATTCAAAGTGTTGGTGCTGACCTTTAAAGCCCTAAATGGCCTCGGTCCTGTATACCTGAAGGAGCGTCTCCACCCCCATCGTTCAGCCCGGACACTGAGATCCAGCACCGAGGGCCTTCTGGCCATACCTGTCAACCCTCCCTTTTTTTGCAGGAAACTCCCTTATTCCAATGCCGTTTCCCGCTGCTATCCCGGATTGTTGATATCCCTTAAATTTCCCAGGTTTCAAAGGAAGCAGCTCCTCTCCCTCCCTGCCAGCCAGGGTGGCTCCTCAGCTGTGTTGCTCGGCTGCCAATAAGGAGTCTGAGACCGACTGGGGGCGGAGCTTGCATGCCTTGTGCAGCCAGACCCTCACGCCCAACCAGACAGACAGCCTGCCTGCCATCTATGCGCTCGCTCTTTTGCTCACCCATTCGCACGCAGCCTCTGGAGCGCAGGGTGGCGAGGCTACTTGGTGCCATTGCACCGCCCTCGCGGCATCCCTTATTTTCAAATCCGAAAGTTGACAGCTATGCTTCTGGCGGTTCCCTCACTGCGAGAAGCGAAGCTGCAGGGAACCAGGCAGAGGGCCTTCTCGGTGGTGATGCCCGCCCTGTGGAACGCCCTCCCACCAGATGTCAAAGAGAACAACAACTATCTGACATTCAGAAAATACCTGAAGGCAGCCCTGTTTAGGGAAGTTTTTAACCTGTGATATTTTAATGTATTTTAATATCTGTTGGAGGCCACCCAGAGTGGCTGGGGGGACCCAGCCAGATGGGTGGGGTACAAATAATAAATTATATTATTATTATTATTTTATTTTGGGCCCGGAATCCTTTTTCTTTCCTGCTGGTTAATGCACTAATTGATCAAAGAAATACATCAAAGGCACCAAGCAGACACTTGGCCTTAGTCTTCTATACAGTTCTTTCTTAGGTTACATCAGTGGTATTGAAATGACTTTCCCTGCGTGAGAGGTGATTCAGCAATGTTGCCCTCAAATGATCCGTACAATCAATTGAACTATTGGCCCTGTGAGGCTAATCTCTTTCATGAGCCGAGGGATGCTTTGATTTTGGCTTCTCTGAAATAGCTCTTCAAGGATGGCATGAAATGACAGGCGTTCTTTTTCTCTTCCCTCAGGGTGCTTCTCCTCTCCTTTCTCCTGGTGACATCAGTCTCTTAGTTAAGGTAAGGTGTTTTGTTTTGGTTTTTCTGGAATGCTCCAGGATCTCGTGTTTAAAGAAATTCTCATCAAACCATTTACAAAATTTGAAGTGTGTGTGGTTATTAAAAGTGGATACACAAACATCTTCATTTCCCCCGAGTCATCATTGTCGTCAGCACCATCATTAAATTGATTGATTGGTTTTTTCTTGCCAAAGGCAACTTGGAGCAACTTTTTAAAAATATACGTGATTAAGAAAGCAATGGTTTTATTTATGTGGCAAAACATCTCAGCTTCTGTCTTCATCAGTTGCTCTGATTTGCAAGCTTGCGCACATCAGAGCACAACTCCCAGCATGAAATTCTGTAGAGCTGATGCCAGTCAATGCAGACAGGACATTGACCAGTGCTTTTTCTCTGTATAATAAGACATTGCATATTTTGCAAAAAACAACAACAAAAACCTATACCATTCAATATTCCATTATGTCCTCCATCAAAACATATTTACACTGTTGAATTTATCTTAATGCTGCCAGCGTTTCAGCTGTACACAATTATTTCCCATATATTCAATAAATGTTTCCAATCTTCTTTAAACGTATGTTCTTCTTGTTCTCTTATTCTATATGTTAAGTCTGCAAGTTGTGCATAATCTGTCAACTTAAGTGCCATTCTTCTTTTTTTGGAACCTCACTCGTTTTCCTTTTTTGGGCTAATAAAACATGGGCCACAGTTATAGCATACATAAACGACCTTTTTTGACACCTGGGCATTTCAGTCTGAATTATCCCCAACAGAAAGGACTCTGTTTTTTTGGGGAAAGTACTTTAAACATTTGTTTCAATTCATTATGGATCGTTTCCCAATACTCTTTTACCCTTTTACAAGTCCACCACATGTGAAAGAACGTTCCCTCCACCTCTTTGCATCTCCAGCACTTACCTGATTCAGTCTTACACATCTACTCGGAGTTAGATACTATCTGTAAATCATTTTCAGGTAGTTCTCCTTCAAAGAATGACATGCTGTAAACTTCAAGTCACTTATCCAGAGTTTTTCCCACAGGTTAAAATCTTATAATAAGGCAGTTTCCAGTGCTGTTAGATACCAGACGGAAAGCGGTCATCTGCCACAACAGTGTTAATTCTCCTTTTTTTCTTATTTAAGGATGTTTGCAGTGACTGCCCTCCCGGACCACCTGGACTTCCAGGAATGCCAGGATTCAAGGGTGACAGAGGCCCTCCAGGTCCACTTGGCCATGAAGGCCCAGTTGGGAAAATGGTATGAAAGAGAAAACATGCACCCTTTCTTCATCAAGGTTGGGAAGATGGGTAGCTGAACACTAGATACTGTTACATGTCAATGCACTGATCAACAGTGTGGAGGAAAAGATTAAACCAGGGGTAGCTAAGCAGTGGCCCCCCAGTTGCTGTTGGACTCCAACTCCCATCCGCCCCAGCCAGCATGGCCAATTGTCATGGTGATGGGGGTTGCGGTCCAGTTACATCTGGAGGGCCAAAGGTTACTCACTACGAGAAGCCAAGTTACAGGGGACAAGGCCTTCTCGGCAGTGGCACCCGCCCTGTGGAATGCTCTCCCTCCAGATGTCAAAGAGAGAAACAGCTACCAGACCTTTAGAAGACATCTGAAGGCAGCCCTGTTTAGGGAGGCTTTTAATGTTTAATAGAGTATTGCATTTTAATGTTCTGTTGGAAGCCGCCCAGAGTGGCTGGGGAAACCTAGCCAGATGGGCGGGGTATAAATAATAAATTATTATTATTATTATTATTATTATTATTATTATTATTATTATTATTATTATCAGCCCAGGATGAACTCTCCTCTTTGTACATGATCAAGCTGATCCCGATTGGGGAGTGAGGGTGATGGCTATCTTTAAAAAAGGAAAGAAAAACCCCGAAGTGAGTAAATTGCAACCATGAAGTTAATGCCAACTTTCACACCCACATTCTGTCGTAGACATGCTATAGTAATAATAATAATAATAATAATAATAATAATAATAATAATAATAAATTTTTAATTTATATCCCGCCCATCTGGCTGGGTTTCCCCAGCCACTCTGGGAGGCTTCCAACAGAATACCAAAATACAATAGTCTATCAAACATTAAAAGCTTCCCTAAACAGGGCTGCCTTCAGATGTCTTCTAAAAGTCTGGGAGTTGTTTTTCTCTTTGACATCTGGTGGGAGGGCGTTCCACAGGGCAGGTGCCACTACCGAGAAGGCCCTCTGCCTGGTTCCCTGTAACTTGGCTTCTCACAGGGAGGGAACTGCCAGAAGGCCCTCGGCGCTGGACTTCAGTGTCCGGGCTGAACGATGGGGGTGGAGACGCTCCTTCTGGTATACTGGGCCGAGGCCATTCAGGGCTTTGAAGGTCAGCACCAACACTTTGAATTGTGCTCGAAAACGTACTGGGATCCAATGTAGGTCTTTCAAGACCGGTGTTATGTGGTCTCGGCGGCCGCTCCCAGTCACCAGTCTAGCTGCCACATTCTGGATTAGTTGTAGTTTCAGGGTCACCTTCAAAGGTAGCCCCACATAGAGCGCATTGCAGTAATCCAAGTGAGAGATAACTATAGGGAAGAAGCAGCTGCTGAAACTGTGCCACTGATTGATTATTTTAGAAATGGAAGGAAAACCTGCCACTCTGAATCATATAGATATGATTCCCCATCCACCGAATATGTTGGGTCTTCTCCTGTCTTCCAAAGAGTGGAAGTCCATCTGACCTTTCTTTGTTTTTCAGGGGGAGGCAGGACCCAGAGGTCACCCTGGACAACCAGGTGTAGAAGGTCCCAAGGTCAGTTCTGTCTTCTCTTTTGTGATGTCAGGGTTTTTCTTTGAAAGAAACAGGATAGCAGGATGAAATCTCTGCCATTCTTGGGAAAGAGGGTTTCTTTGGGGTAGGGGGTGCAATTAAAATATATTTATAGAGAGAGAGAAACCAAACCAGCCTACCAGAATTGCTGAAGTTCTATCCTAAATAATGTCCTCCCATTAATTAAAACATTTGACTGACTTTTGAAATTACTTTTAGTCCATTTCTGAGAATATGGTGTCATAAAAAGGCAAGTCCTGAAATTTTGAGCCCATTGACCTTTGCTTGGAGAAACTCAAGGAAATGCCAACGAGGCAAAGAAAAATGAGATTGTGGTTGATTTTCTCCTCCGGGCATTTCTAGAACTCCTTAGCTGGGGCCGAGTGAAAATGTTTTGATCTTTTGCCCACTCTTGACTTACTGGTCCTAAGGATGTGTGGGGTCTATTTAGCTGTCAATATTTATTAATTTATTAAAATGATATCCTGCCCTTCATCTCAAAGGCAGCAAACATATATGTGATAAAACAATACAATTTAAAAATAACATTAAACCAGATTTAAGCCAGTTACAAGCATCTAAAAAGACTCTAGAAGCTATTACACATCTAGAAACATGTAAATATGTCTTACTTGGCTTACTTTGCTTACTTCAAAATGGAGTAAGCTGTCCCCACCTATTGTTGTTGCCACCTGTCTATCTCAAGAGACAATGGAGTCTGACTCTGGGGGTGAGGTCAAACCACTGGAGAATCACAGTGCCTGCTGCGGATGCAGAGACTGGTAACTTGTAACTGCTGCCTCCTGTGTTGCTTTTGCTGTGTTTGCACCAAAGTGCCCTCTCTGGGGTGCAAGCCTGAGCAGTGTGTATGGAGCCCCTTGGCTGCCCAGATGAGAAGACCCCCACCTCTTGGCCTCACTCATATGTGGTCCAAAGGAAAGCAGAGCAATACATTTCATACCAGCTTGGCTACAGGAGTTGCTGGAGAGTTGCAGGAGTTGTGTACAAGGTGCCTTAGGGACTCCAGATTTGTGTAGGAAGAAGAGTTTGGATTTGATAACCCACTTTATCACTACCCGATGGAGTCTCAAAGTGGCTAACATTCTCCTTTCCCTTCCTCCCCCCACAACAAACACTCTGTGAGGTGAGTGGGGCTGAGAGACTTCAAAGAAGTGTGACTAGCCCAAGGTCACCCAGCAGCTGCCTGTGGAGGAGTGGAGACGCGAACCCGGTTCACCAGATTACGAGTCTACCACTCTTAACCACTACACCACACTGGCTCTCTGGTGTAGGGTTTACTCCTTAGCCTTTCTTCTCCCAAAGATGTCCTGCAACACATTGGGTATGGGTTTTTCCTCAGGGTTTACTCCAAAGGCCTTTCTCATGAATAGCCACAAAGCAACAGAGGTTCAGGATCAGAGCTTTCCTTCCCCTAGGTGGGCTACCTTCCCAGGTTGATGAGCCCCATCTGCCACTCATTTCCCTCTGCAGTACCCACCTTCTTGACTGCTGGACCCACTATTGATCTTGTCCGCTCAATCTACTGGAGACTTTTCTTTGCATATGGGGGAAAGTCTCTAACTCAGCGAGGTTCTGAGACCCATCAGCTACACTCCCCTGTACTAGCATTCCAAAGCACTGCTAGGTGGCTGAATCAAGCCACCATTTAAATTTCCCACAATGCCTTGGAGCAATGCTGCATTATTGAGTGTGAAAAATCAAAGTGGTTGCTAGACCTAGCTGCCTGCAGTCTTCACCAGAATATTCCACTAGGGTTCATCAATGAACAAGGCGGCCACCATGGGGCCAATTGCCCAGGATTATGTTTGACCTGGTGCTGGCCCTGATCAAGATTTCAGGTATTTTTGGGGGGAGGATCAGCGCACCATGCTTAAAATGTAATTGTGTGTTTGATGTTTGTGATTTGAATGCCTCTGTCTTTTGTTAGGGTGCCAAAGGAGACCGGGGGACGCCTGGAGAGACTGGACTGAAGGGTGAACAGGTAAAATAGAATGAGGCAGAAAGATGCTTCTTGGAAAAGTACAGTAAGCAACATGTATGTTGGACATGTCTAGAGCACTAAATCGGACCTCTGACCTGCTCTTTTGCCACCGCATCAGAACACCGCTGATCAATATATCACACACGGACCAGTCTGACTTGAGGGAAGACTTGTCAGTGGTCACCCTAAACTGCAAAGGGCATAACACATGGGTTACCCAAGAGAGAACAGGCCCATACAGTGGTCTCTCGACTTACGAAGTACTCGACATCCGAATTTTTCGATTTACAAATGAAAAAAGTGGCCGCACGCCTACGAATTTTTCGACATCCGAATGGAAATCGTTGCCGGTTTTAGATGCGGTTTCCTCGACTTACGAATTTTAGATGCTGTTTTTTCGACTTACGAATTTTTCCGAATATTTTTTCTCCCAATGCATTCCTATGGGATATCACTTTTTTCGACTTACAAACTTTTCGACCTATGACTGTCCATTCGGAACGGGTTAAATTCGTAAGTCGAAGGACCACTGTATATAGAATCATGGAATTTGCAACCTAGTCAGATGTGCAGGGTATAAATAACAAAATTATTATTATTAGTGTGGAATCATAAAATTGCAGAGTTTCAAGGGACCCCAAGGGCCCACTGATCCCAACCTGCAGGAATCTTTTGCCTAACATGGAGCTTGAACCCACAACCCTGAGATTAAGAACCTCATATTCTGCCAACTGAGCTATAGTAAAATATCAAATTTGTACAAGTAGTAAAACTTACGGGAGGGGAATTTAGAATTAAAGAGGAAAGAGTTTTCCTTTCAAGGCACTACGTTACCCAGCAGGTTCCATATATGATTATTCCTTAACACATCATTTACTAACAGGGTCCATGGGGTGCTTCCTGTTTGTGTTTGCTCAAGGGGAGGGTTAAGTACCCCTTCCGTCCTCAAACTTCCCCTCCACCAGCTGTCATATTTTTTAAAAAAATTCACCAACCACACCAACATTCACTACTGTGTTACATGTGTTTGCCCCAAACATGTGCTTAACCACTGAACCACACATTCAACATGCAAGGGGAATGTTCATTTATTCAAAAGGGGGAGTGCATCCATTTGTTTGCAGTGATCTGAGGAAATGGCATGCTGAATTACGTTAAATTGATTCTGTTCCCAAGGCAAAGACCTGGCGCAGCTGTGGGTGGGTGGGTGGGGGTTGGGGTGCACAGTTTCTTGCCGCACGCACGACAAGTTGTTAGCCTCTTGCACCCAGCCAACCCTGTAATGTTTCCTGACAACTTCTCCGTTCCCAGAAGCTTATGTATATTAAAAGCAGTTTGTTAAAACATGCAAGTTCATGCTCTGGAAACCTATGCATGGAATTGTGATGCCAAGTTAGCTTATGTTTTGGGCGTCTCGCTCATCTGTTTGCTTGGTTGCTAGCAAGCTTTTGATGAGATTCCAGAGGTTCTTTGGGGACGTGGTTTGCAAATGAAGATGCTAAGTGAATGTGAAATGCTGTTGTTGTCTTCTGCAGGGACATCCTGGGATACCTGGCTTCATGGGCCCCCCTGGAAATCCAGGTCCACCTGTAAGATGCTATCTATCTATCTATCTATCATCTCCATCCCTTTTTCTTTTGCTCTGCACCCATCCATCTGGTTATAGACTCAGAAGAAACCCACAGCAATTCACTGGCCCTCTCTTGTATGTGTGGGAATGTTAAGGATAGTAGGAGCGGATATATTAATTAAATAGTATCCTTCCTTCACTCATGCTAGTGAGTCATGTAGCAGAGCAGATTCCCCTCAATACAGCAGGAAGCTACTTTGCAGATTCGTTTGAATCTCTTTAGTTAAGCAATCCAATCTGGCTTGCCCAGATGGATTATTCCTGGTGTCCCCTTTTATCCCTCTTAAAAGAATAAAGACACAAGAGTCTTTCCTTAAAAGTAACAAGAAATTTACTCACATTCAGTTCACAGTATGATCCCTGAAGGCAGGCTTTAGCTAGAAGTTACATAACAAAGTGTGAGTTTATCCCATATGGGGATTGAACTCACATGCTGCTGGCTGAGAGCCAGCAGACAGCAAAATGCATTAAGAGAACAGCATCAAGAGAACAAAATGGCCACAGGAGAGCAGCAGGGCATCAAGAGGAAGATGGCTGCGTCACTCGGCTCTTTTATAGAGTCAGCGAGGGTCACGCCCATCTGCCTGGTCACATGCAGGGGGAGGACGCTTCAGACCAGTGAGACAGGAAGTTATACTGGCTGGAGTAACATCCCCCTGCCTGTGTCCACTCTAGGAAAACAAGGAATGTTGTATTTGACTGCTTCAATGGATTACATCCCACAGTATGTTGGACTTTGGGGGGGGGGGGCCAAAGTGAGCAGCTGTGTTTTCCCATAGGGTTTTCATAATCCGGAATTATCATAAAAGGAGAGAAAAACCCTTTCTCTCTCCTTTCTGTTTTGCATCCATTTTCTGTACCCAGGTACCTTGTGTTCTACAGCCCTGCTCAGGCATTCAAAATAGGGGGGAATGGACTAAGGAGGAGGGGGCAGGGGGAACCACCATGAAAGCTTCATCACTGCTGCCACCACCTTCCAACTCACAGAAGGCAGTGGTGGGTTTTTGCATCCATGGAGGCTCTCTGCATGTTTAGTTTCCAAATCATACAGGGAGCCTCCTCAGATATAAAGGAGTCGCTGCCTGCAATGCAGAGAGTTGCTTTGCATGAACTAGAAGGTGATTGAAATAATGTTGACAGGTTGCTGTAGCTAGCAGGCTCGCTCCTGCTGTTGCTTCTCACCTGCTTCCTTTCCTCCACTTGAAACTCCTAAAGAGGACTCAGCATAAACTGAGTCTGAATTTTGAGAAGACAGAGGCTCTGTGGGTGAGGGGCTCCCAGGTCCGGGAAGCTGGTAAATTGCCTTCCCTGAATGGAGTCACACTGAAGGTGGCGATGACAGAGGATTATCCGTCTTCTGAGAATCCAACCCATTGCTATGCATTACGGAATGCTGATCTCGAATGTGTAGCAAAGTTTATGGCCCACCATGTTGGGCTGGCTGTCTTCATTTAAATAAAGTCCAAAGGCTTGTAAGAGTTGCCTCCATGTTGTTTGAGGAGACTATTTCTGATTCAGAAACAAGCTGCCATTTTTAATGGCCAGAAATGTTCTTTTTTGTCCTTTTATTTAGGGGTCTGAGGGCCCCCCAGGACCTGCAGGACCACTGGGAAACCCTGGAGAAATAGTAAGTCACTATTCAATCTGTCATTATACCCCTGCCCCCCTGCCCA
The DNA here is from genome assembly GCA_034641395.1 of Darevskia armeniaca. NCBI lineage: Eukaryota > Metazoa > Chordata > Lepidosauria > Squamata > Lacertidae > Darevskia > Darevskia armeniaca. The sequence continues at coordinate 1,286,639 of JAWWNF010000873.1, read as the reverse complement.
CCCCCCAAAGGAAGCCATCATTTGCCATAGTGGTCCCATAGTGGATACTTGAAAAAATAAGTAGATGTGGAAAGCATTCCATGAATCTGTAAGGTTTGAAAGCCACTCTCAGCCAAATTCTCCATTAATTTAGAAAGATTGTTAAATTCAAAATGTGTCATTAGTACACGGTGTGGTAGAGCAGGGGGAGCGAACATCCAACAGCAACGCCAAGAAAAAAAAATGGTGGTGGGACACACAGAGGGGGCAAAGTATATTTCTAGGTGGCAGAGTGGTGTCCCATATGTTAAGATCTCTAAAAGAAAAAATAGCAATGTATGTTAACGACAGGAGTCCTGCAAGTGGGAGATGAGTGCCATATTGGGGGATGTGTGTGCTTGACCCACTTTCCGCTCTGGCATCACCTATGGGCACTTACCTGACCTCCTGGCAGCAGAGTCATTGCTGCTTGTCCGGAGGGAGAGTGGGAGGGGCAAAGTGGCAGAGAGGTCAAGAGCCAAATTGGCACTCTTCCTGGTTTATCCGTGCAGTGCTGGCCTCCCCTCCTCCTTGCCCCTTCCAGTCTCCCTCCCGGTAGACTGCAGTGATTTCATTGCCAGGAGGTCAGGTAAGTTCTGCTCCCTGCTACACCCACTCCCCCCCCAAAAAAGGCCTAAGCAATATTGAGCATAAATTCAGAAGGCCTTGTCAACTGATTGTTCTTCTGGAGATGTCTCTGCCTGGAAAGCTTGTGTGAACATCTCCACATCTGTGTCTCTTTGGCAGGGTAAAGAAGGCCCATCAGGACCTCAAGGGCCACCAGGATTGCCTGGACTTCTGGTGAGTTATCCCTGCATTTTTAAACATTGACGCATCTCATATGCAGGGGACTGCAGTGTTCTTGAATCCCTGGCATATTTCAACAGTAATAATAATAATAAATTTTATTTATACCCCACCCTCCCCAGCCAAGACTGGGCTGAGGGCGGCTAACACCAAGTATAAAAACAATTGATTAAAATACAACTTATAAACAAGATTAAAATACAACATTAAAGTGCAGCTTCATTTCAGTAGAAACTCAAATCAAAATCTATTTGGGGAAGAAACCGTCAAATCTTCACCAAGGCCAACTATCCAGACTGGTCCTACATGGGCCAGAAAAATGCCAGGGAAGTCCCCAAATAGGAGTTCCATCACAGGAGGAAAAAAGGAAAGAGGGGGGAGGGGATCAAATTGATTCCAAGCCAAAGTAAAAAGATTGTGCGGGATACTTGCATATGTGCCTGACCATTGTGACATCACGAAGGTCAGGCCCCACCCTCTGGAGCACCCTCCCAGCAGATGTCAAACAGATAAACAGCTGTGTGCTTTTTGAAAAGACGTCTGGAGGCAGCCCTGTTCAGGGAAGTTTTTAATGTGCAATGTTGTATTGTGTTTTTAATACTTTTGTTGGGAGCCACCCAGAGTGCCTGGGGCAACCCAGTCAGGTGGGCAGCATATAAATAATACATCATCATCATCATCATCATCAATGTCTTTTGAGGCATTGTCCCCCCTCCCCACATATGCGGCAACAGTGAGATGCTGTGTGTGCATTCTATGCTCAACATCTCGAGAGATCTACTGGTCTGAATTGGCAGGCATTAAAAAAAGAAAAGAAAATCGAATGAAATTTCTCCCAGCTTGAACTTTGTGATGCAATTAGTAACATGAGGGAAAGGGAACATAAGAGAGAAAACATCAGAGGAGGGGAGGCAGGGAATAAGCCACAAGATAGAGAGAAAACCCCATTTTGGAAACAAGGTACATCTGACGGTTAGTGGTAGAATCCATGCTTTGCAGGAAGAATAAAGGTAAAGGGACCCCTGACCATTAGGTCCAGCCATGGACGACTCTGGGGTTGCGGCGCTCATCTCGCTTTACTGGCCAAGGAAGTCGGTGTATAGCTTCCAGGTCATGTGGCCAGCATGACTAAGCCGCTTCTGGTGAACCAGAGCAGTGCACAGAAACACTGTTTACCTTCCCGCCGGATCGGTACCTATTTATCTACTTGCACTTTGATGTGCTTTCGAACTGCTAGGTTGGCAGGAGCTGGGACCGAGCAACGGGAACTGACCCCGTCGCGGGGATTCGAACCACTGACCTTCTGATCGGCAAGCCCTAGGCTCTGTGGTTTAGGCCACAGTGCCACCCACGTCCCATTGCAGGAAGAATAGGCCAGGGCTAATCCCCAGTAGAGGCAGTTGCCATTGTGGCACCTCCAGGTGTGCAAAGAATTCTTCACTGGTGCCACGGTGCTCGCTTTCCCTCCCACCCTTCTGAAATTAGACTTGCATGAAGCATTCTGTTGCAGCCTATACGCTAGGTTGCCATGTTGACTGGCTTGCAGAGTGTTTATGTGTTTGTGTGTGTTGTGTCCATGACAGGTTCTCTGGTTTGCTTAAGTCCCCGTGGACCTATTTGCGACCCCTGGCTCGAGACGTTCTGCAATGTGACGTTGCTTGTTGTTTCACATTGCAGCTAATGAGACATTGGCTGTCTGACTTGTTCTTTTCCTGGGTATCGTTCGGTGGAGTTTCCAACTCAGCCAGCTGACAAGCTTGCATATTGTACCTCATGCTGAGGCACTGTGCTATTTTTAATGGTGCTCCTTATTTTTCTACTGTATGCATATGTTGCTTTACAGTGCCCTGATATTTATTGAGATGATGGTCTATAAATTTCATTTATCAACGTGTTAGGAAACCGACTTGCAGTATTTGGGATGCTTATCCACAATTATGAATCTACAGTATTTGCTCCTGTCAGGTTCTCTTATCGGTTGTTCAATAGAAATGCCAAGCCATTTGTCTTTAAGTCTTTTTATTCAGTGCCAAGCTATTTACAGTGCAGAGCTCAGTTTATCATGTCTGCTCAGTCACTAGCAGAATCCAGAAGTGCCTCCCTCCTGTTTTGGCACCAACACCAAAACCTTGGCATCCTAAATTGCCGTCTTCTCCTCCTACGTGAGCTATGCGCCGGAACTGACGCCTCCCCCTCCGAGCGAGTCTGCTGGGTGGTGCCAGGTCTCCCAGTAACTCCCTGGACACCTGGCACTCCCTGGCTCCCAGCCACTAACTGCTGCTCCCCCGAAACGGGACTGCCAGATTCACTTAAAGATGAATCTGTTGTTAACACAGGTTGCGGCTCTCTGTAAACACTCAGAGCTGGACTGGCAGGGGGGCAGATCCCTGACAGCTCCTAAGGAAACAAACATTGAATACATTCCTAATAATAATAATAATAATAATAATAATAATAATAATAATTTATTATTTGTGCCCCGCCCATCTGGCTGGGTCTCCCCAGCCACTCTGGGTGGCTTCCAGCAAACATTAAAATACATTAACACATCACAGATTAAAAACTTCCCTGAACAGGGCTGCCTTCAGGTGTTTTCTAAATGTCAAGTAATTATTGATCCTTTTAACCTCTGCTGGGAGAGCGTTCCACAGGGCGGGCGCCACTACCGAGAAGGCCCTCTGCCTGGTTCCCTGTAGCTTTGCTTCTCATAGTGAGGGAACCGCCAGAAGGCCCTCGGCGCTGGATCTCAGTGTCCGGGCTGAACGGTGGGGGTGGAGATGCTCCTTCAGGTATACAGGACCGAGGCCGTTTAGGGCTTTAAAGGTCAGCACCAACACTTTGAATTGTGCATGGAAACGTACTGGGAGCCAATGTAGATCTCTCAGGACCGGTGTTATGTGGTCATGGCGGCCGCTCCCAGTCACCAGTCTAGCTGCCGCATTCTGGATTAATTGCAGTTTCCAGGTCACCTTCAAAGGTAGCCCCACGTAGAGTGCATTGCAGTAGTCCAAGCGGGAGATAACTAGAGCATGCACCACTCTGGCGAGACAGTCTGCGGGCAGGTAGGGTCTCAGCCTGCGTACCAGATGGAGCTGGTAGACAGCCGCCCTGGACACAGAATTAACCTGCGCCTCCATGGACAGCTGTGAGTCCAAAATGACTCCCAGGCTGTGCACCTGGTCCTTCAGGGGCACAGTTACCCCATTCAGGACCAGGGAATCCCCCACACCCGCCCGCCCCCTGTCCCCCAAAAACAGTACTTCTGTCCTGTCAGGATTCAACCTCAATCTGTTAGCCACCAACCATCCTCCAACCGCCTCCAGGTTGCATCTCTTGCATCTCTAATCTCGACTACTTACTGTTGCTTCACTCTTAGGGTATATCTGGAAAGGATGGCAAAGATGGGAAGCCAGGACCTCCTGGAGAACCAGTAAGGAGATGAGCTTTACCTATTTTCCAATTTGGTATTATCTTTGTAAGACAACAAGTGTGATGTAGTGGTCAGAGTGTTGGATTAGGACCTGGGATCGTTCTTCACTCAGAAGTGAGCAACATATTCTATGACATCACAGCATCTCAGCCAATAGTGGCCTCATGGGCCACTATTGGCTGAGATGCTGTGATGTCATAGAATATGTTGCTCACTTCTGAGTGAAGAAAGATCCTTATATAAAATGAAGTCAAACTGCATTTTGGGAAATATATGGGTGGGAGGGGGGTCTAACTCCAGAACAGACCCATATACCGGTATATGCTATTTAAAGAACATTTACTTCTAAATGACCATTCACATAGATTTGTGAATGTTATCACATCAAGCTTGATCCTGAGGCACCCACATGTTAGAGATCATTCTCTCTTGCCATGCTATAAATGTGCTTTGTTTCTTATAGGGCAAACAAGGGGAGCCAGGGCTGCCAGGACCGGAGGGAGCAAGAGGATTGCCGGTAAGTCCAGCTAAAGGCAACCATGGTCCATTAAATATGTCCTTGGAGGAATCCTTGGAGGAGGGGGCAGGTGCATATTTCTCCATTAGCTAGCATGGAATACACTAGCTGAGAAGCTTGGTCTTCCTGCAGCAAGAATGATGCAAATGCTCATTGAAGGCTAAGCACTATTTATGGAGAAAACGAAGGTATGTTCTTGTAGAGGAGGGGTCTGTGCACATCCTCATGTGTGCGTGTGAGCATACTAGGAAACATATGTATGCACGGGAGAATCATGCCTCAAAAGAGCCAGTGTGGTGTAGTGGTTAAGAGCAGTAGTCTTGTAATCTGGGGAACCGGGTTTGCGTCTCCGCTCCTCCACATGCAGCTGCTGGGTGGCCTTGGGCTAGTCACACTTCTCTGAAGTCTCTCAGCCCCACTCACCTCACAGAGTGTTTGTTGTGGGGGAGGAAGGGAAAGGAGAATGTGAGCCGCTTTGAGACTCCTTCGGGTAGTGATAAAGCGCGATATCAAATCCAAACTCCTCCTCCTCCTCCTCCTCCTCCTCCTCCTCCTCCTCCTCCTCCTCTTCTCCAAAAGTAATTTATTAAGAACAGCCTGGCTGTGCCCCTTTTGTTTCGGATAGTACATGGGTAGAAGAGTCTGAAAAGCCCTGGGCCCACTGGTGGAGTAAGAGGAGTGCGGGGGGAGCGCACCGCCCCAGGCAGCGCGATCCCAGTAGGGTGCCATTGTGGCTGCCCCCTGCCCGCGCTGGGCGCCACGTCCTTGCAGGCAGCATGCCCTTCCCCCAGGACATGTGCCGCGCCCCTGCGGGTGGCACGCCTCACCCCCGGGATGCGTGCTAGCCCCACCCCCACCTGCTCTCCGCCCCCCGATGCCGGAGTATGAAGCTCCGCCACTGCCTGGGCCACAAATTTTCATGGCCTTCTAGTGTCTATGGTGGCTCATTTCCCAGAAGTAATGTACAGTATTTAGCATTAACTCTGGGGGCGTATACAGTTGTACCTCTGAAGTTGAACGCCTTGCGAGTCGAACGTTTTGGCTCCTGAATGCCACAAACCCGGAAGTGAGTGTTCCGGTTTGCGAACATTCCTTGGAACCCGAATGTCCGCCGTGATTTCCAGGGCTTCCAATTGGCTGCAGGAGCTTCCTGCAGCCAATCGGAAGCCATGCCTTTGTTCCTGAACATTTTGGAAGTCGAACGGCCTTCTGGAATGGACTCCGTTCAACTTCCGACGTACGACTGTACTTGATTCTGACCCAAATAAGCTTCCTGATCTATATTGTGCCCTAGGAGGCTTAGTTTGGTCAGAATTGAGTAGACACTTCCAGAGTTAATGCTGGAGGGCCGTAAAAATTAGTGGCCCAGGCTTTTTAAGACTGTGTCTGAAAACAAAGAGGCATATTGGTTGCCAGATGTGAAATATTATTTTCAGCTCTCCTACCCCATTGCCTTGAGCACCATGGTGGAAGAAAGCTGTAACTTAGAAAGTCCTTTTAAATGCATATAAAGAATAACCTTTTATGTGTCTCTCCATTTCACCTTTCAGGGTTTTAAGGGACCAAGAGGAGATGCAGGACCACCTGGCTCAAGGGTGAGTAATGCACTGGACCTTAAATTTGACTCAAACAGTGGTTGGGATGGGAAGAGTCGCCCACAAGAAGACCTCTCCTATCACCAGTGTTGAATAAGTCAGGGGTAAAGGCTTCCTAGTTAACATTGATGGCTGAAGCTGCATTGTTACCAGGACTGGAGTCAAGTCCTATCAATGCCCCTATAAATGCCTGCTCATAGCTTGAGTCCAGTTTTGGGACAGCCATCTGTGGAAGTTCAAATCACATATCTGGGTCATTAGGAATCTTTATGGAACTTCCATATTGTTCTAAGCTCTAGTTTTCTCCCTCCCACCCTTGTCTGTTGCAGGGAGAACCAGGTCCATCAGGGCCCCCCGGCCGCGAGGGGCAACCTGGAAAAGATGTAAGTGTGCCACCTAGGCTTCAATAAGAGCTCTTATGATTCTGCAAATGGTGGAGTGAGTGTTATCAGGGTCCGGGCTGAAAGGAAACACTGGCACAGCTCTGAAACACTGGCTTTCATCATTTCAAGTCCACATTTCAAAACCTGAAATTTCAAGAAGGTACATGGAAGTGGGGGACCCAGGTGGCGCTGTGGGTTAAACCACAGAGCCTAGGGCTTGCTGATCAGAAGGTCAGCGGTTTGAATCCCCGCAACGGGGTGAGCTCCCGTTGCTCGGTCCCTGTTCCTGCCCACCTAGAAGTTCGAAAGCACGTCAAAGTGCAAGTAGATAAAAAGGTGCCGCTCCGGCAGGAAGGTAAAATTGGTCTCCTTTCAGGGAAAAATGAGACAGTCCTCACTCACAAGTTGGACAGTGTATCCAGCTGGCAACTGACTTCCTTTCTCATCTATTAACATGTTAAAGTGCACCTCATCCAGACAGGCGAGCCACTAGTTGACTATTCTGATTAAAGGGACACTGGTGGCGCTGTGGTCTAAACCACTGAGCCTCTTGGATTTGCCGATCAGAAGGTCGGCGGTTCGAATCCCCACAACGGAGTGAGCTCCTGTTGCTCTGTCCCAGCTCCTGCCAACCTAGCAGTTTGAAAGCACGCCAGTGCAAGTAGATAAATAGGTACCGCTGTGGCAGGAAGGTAAACGACATTTCCACGTGCTCTGGTTTCCATCACGGTGTTCTATTGTGCCAGAAGCGATTTAGTCACATGACCTGGAAAGCTGTCTGTGGATAAACGCTGGCTCCCTCAGCCTGAAAGTGAGATGAGTGCTACACCCCATAGTCGCCTTTGACTGGACTTAACCGTCCAGGGGTCCTTTACCTTTATTCTGATTATAGTGTTTTGATGATTGTAATGAAACAGTGTTTTATTTCCTTTTATTTATTTATTTTTACTTGCACATTGCTATGATATTTCATATGGTTAGCAATTTAGAAATGACTCTTTCTCACCCCAGCCTCTTTTACTCCTGTGTTGCAGGGGGATCCAGGCCCTGCAGGACCCCAGGGCCCACGTGGGCTCAGAGGAATCGCGGTGAGTTGTTTCTCCCTATGGCTTTTGGGTAACATGTGTGACACATCCCTGTGGGTCCCAAGGGAGTTGTCTAAGTGGTACAAGGGACTCCGGAGGGATGAGGGGAGGCAGAAGAAATGGATCTGGCATTTCTGAATATAAAAAAGTGAAATTTACTGTTTGCGCCTCTTAGGGAAAACAATCCAATGTGTGCACGACTTTGTGCACAAAGCAGAATTGCACTCATTGTGCAAATGTATACATAATCCAGTGTGGAAATGTTTCCAATTGTAGGACTTTTGTCTCTTCTTCCCATGTTTCATTTTCTTTTCTTTTCTTCCATTTCACTTTTAATTTGTATACGGCCTTCCTATATTACTATACACAAGGAAGTTTACAGCAACAAATATAGAAGAACACACATCTTAGAGCAATCTGGCCCAGTACAGAAAGTCGTAATAAAACATAACATAAAAATGGAACAACTTACATCAAATAAAGTAGCATTTAATAATCTAGTAGAATATAATAGCACACAATGAAATCAACTCTCAAAAACATCAGCAAATAATAATTAAACAGAAATTCACTCTAAACAATTACAATGAATAATTACTAAACTATTATCAATAAAAATAACTGCAAGTCACAATGCATAAAATACCACAATGCTTACAAAACCATGTAAATGGATCAAATTGAGAAACAAAGACACAAAACTTATAAAATTATTTTTTAAAGTTCTTAAAATGTTATTTATGCTGTTTTTTCCCCTTCCCCCAGGGCAAGAGTGGACCACCAGGCTCCCCAGGGGAAGCTGGCTCTCCAGGTAACCCAGTAAGTACTACATTTGTTGCCCCTGATTCATTACAAGCAGTGTGGTATAGTGGTTAGAGTATTGGACTAGGAGCTGGGAGACCAAGGTTCACTCGACCATCTCACTGCCTCTCAGCCCAACTTACATCATGGGGTTGTCATGGGGATTAAATGAGGAGGGGGAGAACTATGTATGCCATCTTAAGAGAAAAAAGGTGAGATACAAATGAAATGAATGAATGAATGAATGAAGCAGGATGAGTGGTTCTTACATGCTGTGATTTATTGCCAAATGGAGAAGAAAGAATGGTGTGCTTTATCCATGGGATATATTGAAATCTGACCAGGCTGGCAGCCTCCTAGAGGAGAAATGTGCAACTTGCTGAGATCACCAAATGCTTAGAAAGGAGCCCAGTATGGATGTGACAGACTTCCATTTCAGGAAGTTGGAGGGCAAGCATTAGCACAACTGAAATGTGGGGTTCTGGGAAATGACAGGTCATATCCAGGTGACTGAATCCGACAAGCCCCTTTTGGAATCAAGTAGTTCTTTGGCAAGGCTTCAAGAAAGGTGAACCGTATGAAGGCGTGCAGAGAAACCTGTTTGTCATTCTCTCATCACTTTACTTGAGCCATATCTGCAGACCCATCAGAGTTTCTTATCAGCAAAAGGGGCTGCATCTGTATGACCAATAAACAGGATCTTCTTCTTTGGCGATCACTCATATCCAAGTAAGATTGTCTTCCATAAACACGGTTTTAACAATGAGTCCGTAAGTGACTGTGGAGGCCAATTCTGGATCCACACATCCTTCCACAGTGGGGACATTGGTTTCCGGGTGGGAGTTGATCACGGTGTGGATTTGCCAAGCGTGCCTTCCTCTTAGCACGTCCTTGCGTACTGTGTTCAAGTGTCTTCAAAGCCCATGACACCTTTGATAAAGGCTGTTCTTCAATTGGAGCGCTCGCAGGCAAGTGTTTCCCAATTGTTGGTGTTTATACTACATTTTTTTAGATTTGCCTTGAGACAGTCTTTAAACCTCTTTTGTTGACCACCAGTATTACACTTTCCATTTTTAAGTTGGGAATAGAGTAGTTGCTTTGGAAGATGATAACCAGGCATCCTCACAACATGACCAGTCCAACGAAGTTGATGTTGAAGAATCATTGCTTCAACACTGGTGATCTTAGTTCTCCTGTCTTCCCAAGTAATAGAGTAGAATAGTCATCCCTTGTTTTTGACTATCTAGCCCAGGCATAGGCAACCTCAGTCCTCCAGATGTTTTGGGACTACAACTCCCATGATCCCTAGCTAACAGGACCAGTGGTCAGGGATGATGGGAATTGTACTCTTAAAATTGTTGCCTATGCCTGATCTAGCCATCATACAATCTGTGATTTGTCTGTAGGTCCTCCCACGTCTTTAATGACACTGATCAGAATATCAACCAGCATCTGTTTCTTTCTTTCTTCTTTCTTCTTCTTCTTCGTATTCCCAGGGTCCCAAAGGAAGCAAAGGAGAAACTGGCAGTGCAGGACTCCCTGGATTCATCGGGCCGCGAGGACCTCCTGTAAGCAGCAGACCAATTTTGGTCACACACTGTAGACAGAACTAATAATAGGATCTCATTTGTCTGTAATTGCTTAGTTGTCACCCGCTAGAACTCTGTGAAGGAGGTTGCAGGAGCCCAGAGCCCAAAGCCCAAAGGGAATTTCACCAAGTGTAGCTTGGTTACCAGAAGTAGCTTCTGACTGTGTGGCTCTTATTCTTTTTGTGCTTTCTATTTCACAGGGAGAACCAGGTGAAAAGGGGATCCCAGGGAAAGAGGTGTGTGTTTTGACGTCTTTATTAGAGGTGGATGCTGATTCACTGAGAAAGTGACATGAAACGAGCACAACTCCCTTTTGTTGTTCTTCCTTAATTCTCTACGTGCACTTTCCCCAGGTGCAAAACTTCTTTAAATCTCTCCAAATTGCTTTTCCTTGTGCTCCTGGATTTTCCTCCTCTTGGTTTTGGATGGGCGGGAGGTTCTTTTACAGGGGTAGGCAACCTAAGGCCCGTGGACCGGATGCGGCCCAATCGCCTTCTCAATCCGACCCACGGGTGGTCCAGGAACCGGCGTGTTTTTACATGAGTAGAATGTGTCCTTTTATTTAAAATGAATCTCTGGGTTATTTGTGGGGCATAGGAATTCATTCATTTTTTCCTCTCCAAAATATAGTCTGGCCCACCACATGGTCTGAGGGATGGTGGACCGGCCCATGGCTGAAAAAGGCTGCTGACCCCTGTTCTTTTACAACAGGGGAAGGGTCCCGGGGTTCAAATTTGGCCCTCCGGGGCTCTCTATGTGGCCTTGTGACTCTCCCTTTCCCCAACCACACCCTTACAAACCCTACTTCTCCCCATAAAAATGCTAGTCCATATGACATGCACACTCTCCAATTTAATCTTAATTTATTTTTGGAGGATGGGAAGAAATTTGATAAGTGGGGGGGGGATTACCAGTGATCTGTTTGCAGTATCTCAATGATCCACTTGCAAATTAAGCCCCTTCTGGAAGTACTAAAAGTAGCAACATTATATTTTCTTCTTCATTTTTTTTTAATTGGCTCTTCCTATTTCCAACCTCTTTATTTCCTTGCAGGGCACTTCCGGGAAGCCAGGTGGTGTTGGAGACAAAGGTGACAGGGTAAGCTGGAGAGCATCATGAATGTCGATGTCAAGCAACATTGGGGAACTGCCCAAGGCAGTCTCGGTGATGCTGTCAGAAATCATTTCCTTTATGCATGAGAGATGGGCAAGACACCTGTGGCTTACATCAGGCCAGCTCAGAAATAAGTGGAGTGATATCCCCTATAACTGAAGGTTAAGATTTGGCATATCTCCCAGCCAACCCAGATTCAAACAGCTTGACAGCTTGCAAATATCTCAGGTCCTTGGCCACCCAAATGTCAGCTTCTTTCTTGGTCCTGGGAAGCGTTTGAGGTATGCTAGCTGCCTGGACAGGGACCCAGGTGGCGCTGTGGGTTAAACCACAGAGCCTAGGGCTTGCTGATCATGTGGGAATGTTTTGGAACGTGGATGGAGATTTATTATTTAATATATCTCATCCTAACTTGCGCTTGCAAGTTCAACTAGCAGAGTAACATTCCCTTTTTTAAAATACACACAGCGGAAGTTGCTTTGATTCGCTAGAATCAGCTTAATCTAGTTTCCTGGTTTGTCACTATATTTCCCCTTTGTCCCTCTTAAATAAGACACAGCACACGTCTTCTATAAAAATATATAAAACGTTTATTCACGGACATTCAATTGCAGAGACAGGAAGACTCCCAAAAGAAGGCAGGCTTATTCTTAGTAAAGATGTTTACAATAGGGATCTCTCCATGTGGGAGAGAAGTCCATCAGGCCCCAGTTGGCTGAAACCAACTGTGCATCGTCCTCGCAGTCCAAGTGAGAGAGAGCAGAGAGGCAGAAAGAGTCTGAAGAGCAGAATGGCTGCTGGCCAGTGGGTTTGGCTAATACCTTCCCAGGTGAAGCCACACCCACATCTAGCTTGCAAAGGAAGTTACCTCAATCCAGGTGACCAGGAAGTTGTGGCTGGAGGACTGAGATACCTTCTAGCATTGTTGTATTTGACTGCTCTAGTGTTTACATCCCACAGATCAGAAGGTCGGCAGTTCGAATTCCTGCGACGGGGTGAGCTCCTGTTGCTCGGTCCCTGCTCCTGCCCACCTAGCAGTTCGAAAGCACATCAAAGTGCAAGTAGATAAATAGGAACCGCTCTGGCGGGAAGGTAAACGGCGTTTCCATGCGCTGCTCTGGTTTGCCAGAAGCAGCTTAGTCATGCTTGCCACATGACCCGGAAGCTGTACGCCGGCTCTCGGCCAATAAAGCAAGATGAGCGCTGCAACCCCAGAGTCGGACACGACTGGACCTAATGGTCAGGGGTCCCTTTACCTTTTAGCTGCCTAGACAAAAACCACTTACGGAGAAAAGCCTACTGGGACAAAATGGTCCTCCGAAGGGTAGTCTTCCCTCCCATGAGCATTTCTTTTTTCAGGCATAGCCTGTTTCAATCTCCCCCTTTCAGTCTAATGGCGCAATATCACAACCTTGTCCACAGCCCATCCATCTGGCATGCTTTGCAAACCTCTTTACTGAAGGCTCCGTTCTTTTCTTCCAACTCTACAGTTCTCTGATTCTATTCTAGTTGAGATTCCTGCATTTCCAGGGACTGGATGATCCTGTCGATCCCTTCCAACTCTACCATTCTTTGATTCTATGCTGTTTTTATCCGACAGGGGGATCCTGGCACTAAAGGTGAAAAAGGCACGGCTGGAGAGAAGGGCCCACCTGGTGATCCTGGGATTCCCGGGCGCAAGGGACACACTGGATTAATGGGTCAACCGGGACCACCAGGGGACACAGGGCAGTCTGGACCCCCTGGTCCTCCAGGGCAACCTGGATTCCCTGGGCCTAGGGTGAGTCATGTTAAAACTGGATTTTAGGAAAAACTTTAAGACAACATTTTAGTTTTCTGTCAATTATGTCAATCATGTTTTTTAAAACGAGAAAGAGGCATTTACACACACATTCAAAGAAGAACCAGAGGGGGTGTCAGATTCTCTTATCGGTTGTTCAATAGTAAGACCAAGCCATCTTGTCTTTAAGTCTCTTTATTTTGTGCAAAGCTATTTACAGTGCAGAGTTCAGTTTATCATGTCTGCTCAGTCACTAGCAGAATCCGGAAGTGCCTCCCTTCTGTTTTGGCGCCAACACCAAAGCCTTGGCATCCGGAATTGCCTCCTTCTCCTCCTACGTGAGATATGCACCGGAACTGACGCCTCCCCCTCCGAGCAAGTCTGTTGGGTGGTGCCAAGTCTCTCAGCAACTCCCTGGACACCTGGCACTCCCTGGCTCCCAGTCACTAACTGCTCCTCCTCCGAAGAGGGGCTGCCAGATTCACTCGAAGATGAATCTGTCATTAACACAGGCTGCGGGTCCCTGTATGCACTCAAAGCTGGACTGGCAGGGCTGGGCAGATCCCTGACAGGGGCACAGATTTGCATATGTTAATGCATATTGATGCAACTTTAGAAATGCATACTATAATTTAAATAGGAAGTATACTGCAACAGTGGGGAGGACTACCTTTAAAGGTCAATCGGAAGCTACAACTAATCCAGAATGTGCCAGCTAGACTGGTGTCTCAAAGAGGCTGCTAGGGCCATATAACACTGGCCCTGAAAGACCTACATTGGATCCCAGTATGCTTCTGAGCACAATTAAAAGTGTTGGTGCTGACCTTTAAAGCCGTAAATGGCCTTGGCCCTGTATACCGAAAGGAGCATCTCCACCTCCATTGCTCAGCTGAAGTCCAGCTCCGAGGGCCTTCTGACGGTTCCCTCACTGCAGGAAGTGTGGTTACAGGGAACCAGGTAGAGGGCCTTCTCGGCAGTGGCACCCTCCCCGTTGAATCCCCTCCCATCACATGTCAAGGAGATAAGTAACTATGCAACCTTTCATAGAAATCTGAAGACAGATATGGAATGTTTGATGTTTTATTATGCTTTTATATTTGTTGGAAGCCACCCGCAGTGGCTAGGGCAACCCAATCAGATGGGTGGGGTACAAATAATAAAATTGTTGTTATTATTATAAGTACAGTGCATCTCAACATAGTGGGGAAGACTGGGGCCAGGGGACCCATGTGCTTGCCTAGCCTATTCTCACGGTGTTTCTAATTGTTCACTGGCAACTTTGAGACCCCTATTACTCTCTTGCAACTGGATTGAAACTGGACAGCCCTTAAGCTAGAGGAATTTCCTCTATAAAGTAGGACACATGAGCATAGCTGTCAACTTTCGGATTTGAAAATAAGGGATTTTAAAAAACTTTCGGATTTGAAAATAAGGGATGCCACGAGGGCGGTGCAATGGCACCAAGTAGCCTCGCCACCCTGCGCTCCAGAGGCTGCGTGCGAATGGGTGAGCAAAAGAGCGAGCGCATAGATGGCAGGCAGGCTGTCTGTCTGGTTGGGCGTGAGGGTCTGGCTGCACAAGGCATGCAAGCTCCGCCCCAGTCGGTCTCAGACTCCTTATTGGCAGCCGAGTAACGCAGCTGAGGAGCCTCCCTGGCCAGCAGGGAGGGAAAGGAGCTGCTTCCTTTGAAATCCGGGAAATGTAAGTGATATCAACAATCCAGGATAGCAGTGGGAAACGGCATTGGAATAAGAGAGTTTCCCGCAAAAAAAGGGAGGGTTGACAGCTATGCACATGAGCAACCTAAAAGGGAATTGCATCCATGTATTGTCAAGAGTCCCTCTACCCTTAACAGATTGCTGATAACAGTGATGGTGATCTTAACAATAAGAAAAGGACATTTTCTGTTGACATTGACTCATGACTACTGGCCTCAGGCACCCCTACAAAAAAACAAACTAAAGCAACCAAAAAACAGAACAAAACCCTTCTAGAATTAATTTTTCATGAGCATACATGGGAAAAAATATTAAGTTGCACCAATGATTATGAGGTTGTTTTTTATTTTTTAAAAAATAACAGAGAGAGTATTTTTGGAGATCCATGCGATTGCTGTTTTTCTGCTAATTGGAAAATAAGGACATCTATTTCCTTGAAAGTTTCCCGAGGCTTTCTTCAAATTGAAAATGCAATATATGGAGATAATTTCCACACATGTTCAGTCCCAGTCCTAATATAACAGGACTTGCATTAAGCACTGAACAGCTTGGAAGGGGAGTAGAAGAATGGAACTCTCATCTACCCAAATCTGCACATAAAAGATTGCAGGCAGTTAGCATGTTATTACTTGAGCCGCATTTTCAAGAGGAAAATGGAGGTGTGTTCCAGGTCAGCTTCACACTGGAATTTGCAGAAAAAAAATTCCTCAAGTCTCCCTATCACGTAAGCCACAAATTTTGTTGAAACATTGAACTCTTCCTTCCTTCCTTCCTTCCTTCCTTCCTTCCTTCCTTCCTTCCTTCCTTCCTTCCTTCCTTCCCTAGGGGGACACTCCATCAGTGGAAACTCTGCGAAGGCTCATCCAAGAAGAGCTAGGAAAACAACTTGATGGTGAGACTGACTACAAAGTGACTGAGATGTATCATGTATCATATGGTTTCTTCAAGAGAGCTAGATGTGGACATGGGAGTCCAGACAGTTAAGGAGAAACTAAAATAGTTTATATATATATATGGGTAGCAACTAGACTTGGACTGAGATGGTTCAGCCAAGACTGGGGACGGGTTTTCAGCATGTGGGTTTGTGAAATGGATCAAAAACCTCTTGCTTTAAAAAAGTATTCATCTCACTACCACTTGTGCTACAAGACTTCCCCTTCCTTCCCTGTCCTCCACCATACCCCATTCACCCTCAAAATCTTCTCAAGGGAATTGGGGCAGCCTCCAGGGAAGGCTATAGGGCAGGAAGAGAGAAAGTCAAATTCCTGTTCCCTGAAGCTGCATGTTCACTTTGATCCAATACAGAGTTCAACATCCTGAGAATTATAATTTTTGTTGTTGTTAAAAGAATAAAGTTCCTAGTACTAAGTCTGGACACGTTTTCCGGTAGTTTTAGGTGGACTTTAAAAGGTAAAGGGACCCCTGACCATTAGGTCCAGTCGTGTCCGACTCTGGGGTTGCGGCGCTCATCTCGCATTATTGGCCGAGGGAGCCGGCATACAGCTTCCAGGTCATGTGGCCAGCATGACTAAGCCGCTTCTGGCAAACCAGAGCAGCACACGGAAACACCGTTTACCTTCCCGCTGGAGCGGTTCCTATTTATCTACTTGCACTTTGACATGCTTTCGAACTGCTAGGTGGGCAGGAGCAGGGACCGAGCAACGGGACCTCACCCCCTTGTGGGGATTCGAACCGCTGACCTTCTGATCAGCAAGCCCTAGGCTCTGTGGTTTAACCCACAGCGCCACCCGCTTCCCTGGTGAGACTTTAGTACCTTTCGTATTACTAACCTCTTGACATGACATCAAAATCAAACTAAATAATGAAAAACAGGGGAACTATTGCAAATATCTACAAGTCACTGAATTCAGCTTTCCTGGCGCACAATTTTGAAAAAGAAACACAACATTAAACTGAGTATCAAGAGCCCAATTTATAGTGCATCCTAAAAGGGCTAAGGACAAGAATGTAGAATGAGGTTTTGTCCAGGAGCCCCAAGGATTTCTTAGATAATGTCAGGACCTCCCGCTCATCGGTCGTTCAATAAGGAGGCCGAGTCATTTGCCTTTCAGTAGCTTTTATCAGTGCTAATTATATTACAGTGCAGAGCTAAATCATAACATGTCTACTCAGTCACTAGCAGAATCCGGAAGTGCCACCTTATGATTTTGGCGCCAGCAAAGTAACCTAGGGAAACGGAAGCGTCTTTCCCCCCTACATAATCTTTGCCCCGGACCTGCTTGCTGGGAGGTGCCAGGTCTCTCGCTGCATCTCTTGAGCCCTGGCACCCCTTTCCCTTCCGAAGAACAGCTGTTTCCACTCGACGATGAGTCCGTTGTCAGAACAGGTGGCTGCTCCCTATAAGCGCTCAGAGCTGGACTGGAAGGGGGAGGCAGATCCCTGACAGATAAGCATTCAGGGAACAGCTGATAGGGGTAAGGAAGGTTTGCAGGAAGTTATTTCTCTGATCATTGGCTCCACCCTTTCCCCTTCTTTTTCGAGACCCCCATCCATAATAACCTTTTCTATGTTTTCCTGCAGCCAGACTGCCCTACCTCATAAGCCAGTTGCAGCCAGCCCACGTCAAAGCACCTCAAGGTAGACCAGGGCCTCCAGGAGAACCTGGTAAGGAAGGTCTTCCAGGCAGAGGAGGTCCTCCAGGGGAACCTGGCAGGCCTGGACAGCCTGGTTCAGAAGGACCAGCAGGACCGATGGGCCCCAAAGGTGAGTGAGCCTTAAGTATGGTGAGCAGTGATTGGGCTGAGATGGAGAACTCCGAATTAATATTTGCAAACAGTTGGAACAAGAAGAGAGTTTGTGCAACAGGAAATGACGCATATTGACATTCTAAAGCTAGGTCAATCTTGGAATAACAAGGTGTTGTTGGCACCTGTCTGTCTTGAGAGACTCCAGGAGTGAAGTCAAACCACTGGAGAATCACAGCGCCTGCTGTGGCTGCAGAGACCAGTAACTCGTAACTGCTGCTTCCTGCATTCTTAGCAGCACCGAAGTGACCTCCCTGGAGCACAAGCCTGGACAGTGTGCATGGAGGTCCTGGGCTGCCCAGACTCCAAGATCCCCTCTCAGCCTTGCTGATGTGGTCAAGAGGAAAGCAGAGCAATATGTTTGGCACCAGCTTGGCTGCAGGTGTTGCCATCATCATCATCATCATCATCATCATCATCATTTTATTTGTATATTGCCTTTCCACAGTTAAAACAGTGCTAAAGGCAGCTTACAATATGAAAAGATTTATAGTTACAAACATAGCAAAGTATTCATAAAAACATAGCAAATTATTCATAAAAATAAATACCAGTAGGTAAAGATAAAGGGACCCCTGACTATTAGGTCCAGTCGTGACCGACTCTGGGGTTGCGGAGCTCATCTCGCATTATTGGCCGAGGGAGCCGGTGTACAGCTTCCGGGTCATGTGGGCAGCATGACTAAGCCGCTTCTGGTGAACCAGAGCAGCGCACGGAAACACCATTTACCTTCCTGCTGCAGCGGTACCTATTTATCTACTTGCACTTTGACGTGCTTTCGAACTGCTAGGTTGGCCGGAGCTGGCACCGAGCAACAGGAGCTCACTCCGTTGCAGGGATTCGAACCGCCGACCTTCTGATCATCAAGCCCTAGGCTCTGTGGTTTAACCCACAGTGCCACCTGGGTCCCATAAAAAATAAATAAGACACATCAAAAACTACATAACCAAATTGAACAATTTCCACATAAAAATAAAGATACAACAAAATTAATATCAATAACAGCAAAAACTCCTGACAAAACTTTCCCCAGAATACCCCAGTCCTTGCTGGGCAGCAGCAGTTCTTATGAAGCCCTGGGCCAGGTGGAGAGAGGCAGGATCGGGACCATCTGGTTCCCAGCAGGTCAGACTTCCAGAAGGAGGCATGGAAGATGCCATCCAACTGTCTTAGGACTTCAGTCCAGATTTGTGTAGGGTTTACTCCTTAGCCTTTTCTTCTCCCAAAGATGCCCGGCTGGGCATTATTTCCTTGCTATGCCATGGCATTTTCACACCCCAAAATGTATGCAGTACATGGATGTAAGTGCAATCACGCTCAATGGGGCTTACTGTATAGGATTACTCTCTTATTGCCAATTTTTAACAACAGGAAAGTAGTTGTTGTTGTTTAGTTTATTACGGTCAGAGACCAGCATAAAAACACACACTGGGGTACAATCCCGACAGAAAAACAAACATTTAAAACATTATACAGCGGTAAAATTAAAATTTATAAATGTGAAAAGCGTAAAGACCCTTTAAAACTTTAAGATAAGCTACCACAGAAAAGTGTCCTGGAATCGCCCTTGGAACTGAGTTTGGGGATATTCTTAATGGACTAATTTAAACCGGGGGATGGTCTTCGCCTGCAGATCTGTACACAGAATCTGGCGACCATCCGGGTCGTCTCCTGGTCTTTGCCTAGCAGGAACAGGTCGTATTTTTGCTTTTCCAGGAGGTCCACGAGTCTCACCAGCAGAGGATCAATGGTCTCACTACGTGCCTCTTCATAGAAGGGGCATCTAAAAAAATAAGTGGTTTGGGCTTCCTATTTCCCCCAAAGAACAGGCGCAAAGTCTCTGGGCATATGGAACTTTTCTATAGGATTATACAAGAAAGTATAAACCTCATAAAGACAAGTATTTATTTCTTTTTAAGTCCAAAAGCTTTTAGCTCATTATAGAACAGAGTGGTGAATGTTAACATGCTGGAGAGTAGAATAAGAGTGAAATGGGTCCTAGTCAGGTTCCTTTTTATCTTCTGAACTCTGCTGCTCAAATTTTGTTTTGTTCTCCCCACCAGGTGAGAGAGGAGACAAAGGAGAGAAAGGAGATGCTGGTGTTGGCCAGAGGGGAGAAATTGGTCCCCCGGGAATTCCAGGTGAGTGAAGGGATGAGCAGATCTGACTTGGCATGATAGAACACAGCATGTCAGGGACTGGCAGGACTCCCAAGAGTGTGGGGCAGAGGCAGGGGGCCAGGAGAGGGGACTAGTAATTTATGGAGCTTGACACTGCATGCAATGCAAGAGCCAGCGGAGGGGAATAGAGTTAGGGCAGTCTGAGACAGAGGAAGGCACAGTCAACAGATCATAGCTGTCAACCTTCGGATTTGAAAATAAGGGATTTTCCAAAAACTTTCGGATTTGAAAATAAGGGATGCTGCAAGGGCGGTGCAATGGCACCAAGTAGCCTCGCCACCCTGCGCTCCAGAGGCTGCGAGCGAACGGGTGAGCGAAAGAGCGCATAGACAGCAGGCAGGCTGGCTGTCTGGTTGGGCGTGAGGGTCTGGCTGCACAAGGCATGTAAGCTCCGCCCCCATTCGGTCTCAGACTCCTTATTGGCAGCTGAGCAACGCAGCTGAGGAGCCTCCCTGGCCGGCAGGGAGGGAGAGGAGCTGCTTCCTTTGAAATCCGGGAAATTTAAGGGATATCAACAATCCGGGATAGCAGCAGGCATTGGAATAAGGGAGTTTCCCGCAAAAAAAGGGAGGGTTGACAGCTATGCAACAGATGGGTCAGTAGACTCCACATCTTCCCCTGCCCCCACTGTCTCTTAGAAACGGGTGGGACTGAAGTGGGAAGAGCAGCAGTGACTGCCAAGCAGGAGAAGTCCCAGGTTGCAGGAGCACAACCTGTCAAGGGAGGGTATATAAGCCAGCAGAGAGGTGGGGTTGTCCCTGTTGCTGCAGTTGCTCTGCAAGGCCCAGACCTCTGGAGGCTAGAAGTGTGTCTCTCTGTGTGTCCAGAGCACTGTAAAAGCTGTGGTGGGTGTTTCTCTTGTCATTGAAAAAGTTTACTATCACACATGTGCCTTCCTTATCTGGGACGGGCCATGAGATGCACATGCCATTCTGGTACCCATCAGACTTTTCACTGTGAAGATGCTGCCATGGGTGTCTTTGGTCCACCATTGTTTTTCAACCGCCTTTAGACAACAGCTCATTTTGCCGGTGAAGCTGCCTTATCCTGAGCCTGACCATCCAAACACCGGAGCTATTTGGTCAGAGTGGCAGCAACGTGGCAGTGATGCTTACCCACAATGCTTTGTCCCCTAGGTGTCCCGGGTGAACCTGGCTATGGCAAAGATGGGATGCCAGGATCGCCAGGCCCCCAGGGTGAAGCGGGCGTTCCTGGACTGATGGGTCCCCAGGGGCCACCGGGAGCCAACGGACAATGTGACCCCTCTCAGTGTGCTTACTATGCAAGCCTGGCTGCTAGGCCCAGCAACGTCAAGGGGCCCTAGAAGGCAAGGCCCCAAAGCCCACGGATCTCCTATGGACCTACGTCTGAAACTTGAAGGAAGCAAAGGAAGTTGGGAGGTCTCGCCTGTTTTCCCTGATTCTGTTTCTTTTCAAGAGGCCTTGTAGACTATTAAAACCATCCAATGCTGCCGGTCGGTCAAGTTTATCATAAATAAGAAGTTATAAATTGCTATTCTTTTATGAGGTGAAAAGTGTTCTTTGTTTTGCTTTTGTTTTCTCTAATATCAGGGCAAATTCAAACTTTTTTTAAGGAAGGTTTTTTGAATATATATATATATAAATATTGTCAATGAAGTATAGAAAGAATCCCTGTTAGAGCTGAAAAGGAAGACATTTTGACTGTTGATTTTTTTTTTAAACCAATTCTTATTCTTATCATCTCTGAAGGCCAAGCTAGGGGTGCAGTAGAGACCTGGAACTGAACAATGTGACAGAAAGAGGTAGCATCCTGGCTGGATAAGTCATAAGTGGCAGGGGGAGTTTAGGAACAGCGATGTAAATTTGTACACCCATTACAATCAGTTTCTGGAACCAGATATTTATTTAGCTGGAGCTACCTCCTGTCTGTTTAAAGATCATAGATGTAATTATTCAGGGCTTTGTTTAGCCAAGGCAGAGGGACTTGCTAATATTAAACGGTATGATAGAGGGAGATCGGCCCAGGGTATATACCCACTTTACGAAGCATGGAGGCAGTGTGGTATATGCAAATTGTGAGATCACAATATAATCTAAGCTTATCATTAGGAGCCTCGGATGCTCCTTGGTCCATCTAGGCAACATTGCTTACTCTGTCGGGGAACAGCTCTCCAGCGTTTCCATCAAGAGTCCGTCCCAGCACAATCTGGGACTGAACCTGCTTCCTGCATGCAAAGCAGTTGCTCTGTCACTGAGCCCTTCCCCTAAAAATAAAACAAGACTCTAGAAGGATACTGACAAGCTGGAACGTGTCCAGAGGAGGGCAACCAAAATGGTCAAAGGCCTGGAAACGATGCCTTATGAGGAACGGCTTAGGGAGCTGGGTATGTTTAGCCTGGAGAAGAGAAGGTTAAGGGGTGATATGATAGCCATGTTCAAATATATAAAAGGATGTCATATAGAGGAGGGAGAAAAGTTGTTTTCTGCTGCTCCAGAGAAGCGGACACGGAGCAATGGATTCAAACTACAAGAAAGAAGATTCCACCTAAACATTAGGAAGAACTTCCTGACAGTTACTGCTGTTCGACAGTGGAATTTGCTGCCAAGGAGTGTGGTGGAGTCTCCTTCTTTGGAGGTCTTTAAGCAGAGGCTTGACAGCCACCTGTCAGGAATGCTTTGATGGTGTTTCCTGCTTGGCAGGGGGTTGGACTGGATGGCCCTTGTGGTCTCTTCCAACTCTATGATTCTATGATTCTTCATGGATCTGAATATAGGATCTAATTAAATGTGGAATCTGCCTTCTATCAAGTCTCGCCATTGGTCCATCTTGCTTAGAATTGTCTACGGTGGCTGGTAGCAGGTCACCGTTTCAGGCAGGGAGCCTGTCCCAGGAGATGTCATCAGGCATGGAACCTCGAACCTTCTACATCCAGTGCAAATGTTCTACCATCTAATCTACAGCCCTCCCCTTACAGGCCTTTGGCTTGTCACCTACCCGTTCACCTTCCCATACACTCCTCCCCGGCCACCTGCTTTTCTCACCCAAGTCTGAAGGTTTTAGCTGGGGGGGGGGGGTGTGTGTCTCGGGTGAAGTGAAAGTGGCTGGCAGGAGAAGAGGGAGTAAAGTACCACTTTCCCCTGTGTGCTTCTTCTCTACCACTTCCGTTTTTCAATGATTAAGCAATGGCTCATGAATCAAAGAATTGGGCCTGTAACTGAAAATCTGTCTTTGCCCTCATCATCTCCTAAATATTTCTTGCTTTATTTTCATCCGAGTCTCCCCAGCACACCTGCATCCAGTCATTATTAAACAAAATGACAAAGTCATTTTCTTTGAACCGCCCTGAGACCTCCGGGTATAGGGCAGTATATAAATTTGATAAACAATAAAATAAAAAATGCATAAAAGCGAGGGAATAAATGTAACAAGCATTTGCTTCTTCAGCAAAATGTATCAGTCCAAACCCATTATTATTTTTTACTTCTAGTTCCTTGATTTGGCTCAATTCTCAAAGGCTCAGGGTGAGTGGGTAACACTGTAAATTGGTTAATTTGTGAGTTGAAAAAAAACATTTTAATAGTGCAATCCTTGGCCTGTTTGCTCAGAAGTCAGTCCCCACTGCATTCCTACCTGTGATCCTCGAAGAATGAACTTGGGATGTCAGGACTGTGTCTTTAATATCACATACCACAGCATATTGGAAGATTTTCCTGAAGCAGTGAAATTGTTGGCACCCGTCTGTCTTGGGAGACAATGGAGGAGTCAAGCTGTTGGAAGGTTGCAGAGCCTGCTGTGGCTGTTGAGACCGATACAGGAGAGACATGTTTTGTTGCAGCTGGGGAAGAGGAAGGTGTTGGGTTGTGCTGCTGCAGATGCACCATGGCTTCTTCTCTCTGCACTCCTCCCAGCGGTCATTCCTCCTCTGGTCACTGTGATGGATGCTCAACCTGTCTGTCTCCAGGCACTGTGGTCTTCTGCAAGGGATTCCCACATGGTGGGGTTGAAGTTTCCAGCCTTCATGTTATGTTTGCAGACATCTTTGTAATGCAGAGCTGGTCCGCCAATGGGCCTGGTGTCTGAATCCAGGTCCTTGTAGAGCATGTAAAACAGTGAAAGAGCTGGCATTGATTTTGCTGGCTGGGTGGTTGTGGCTGGTAGAGGAAACCATTCCCAGGGACAAAGTTGAATTCCAATGCTGGAATCAACATAAGACCTGCCTGGGTGGGATCAGAGCATCCTTACTCTGGGGCACTGCAATCAGGATTGCATCCAGGATGCTGAGAGAAGTTAGTCAATCGGAAATCCTCCCACGGACTCTTCCAGATCAACTCCACAGCTCTAGGAAGATGCAATACTTTGTTGTTGTTCAGTCGTTCAGTCGTGTCCGACTCTTCGTGACCCCATGGACCAGAGCACGCCAGGCACGCCTATCCTTCACTGCCTCTCGCAGTTTGGCCAAACTCATGTTAGTAGCTTCGAGAACACTGTCCAACCATCTCATCCTCTGCCGTCCCCTTCTCCTTGTGCCCTCAACCTTTCCCAACATCAGGGTCTTTTCTAGGGAGTCTTCTCATGAGGTGGCCAAAGTACTGGAGCCTCAACTTCAGGATCTGTCCTTCTAGTGAGCACTCAGGGCTGATTTCTTTAAGAATGGATAGGTTTGATCTTCTTGCAGTCCATGGGACTCTCAAGAGTCTCCTCCAGCACCATAATTCAAACACTACTTGATCCATTAAATTCTGACTGTCAGCTCACCAGAGTCCCACTGCAGGCAGATAATCATTCCCAGTTTGGCTACCTAAGATCCTTTTTGAAAAAAAATAAAGAAACTGGAAATACTGAATCTGAAACCTCATGCATGCAAAGCAGATGTTCTATAATGGAGCTTTGAGCTCACATGGCTATGCCATGGCACAAATCTCACAAATACCGTTTGGCACCCATTGTCTTCTTGTTTACAAATGTTTTCTTTGCCAAAATTAGCCAAGAGGCAGCCATGTGGTTGGGCTTTGTTAAGTGGATTCTGAAGTACAATAGATACAGTGGTGGTGGACTTATTGCAAGTCCATACAATAAGTTCATCATTTCAACGGAAGAAGCTCTTAGACTGTGCTGTTGATTTAGTGTTACAGACAAATGTTATTTATGTATTTTTAAAGGTGCTATTTTTATGTGGGTTTTACGGCATCAGTGCTTTCATTTTCATTTTTATTTTGAAAAATGAAACAGTACAATCTGTGGATTGTCTAAATTATTGTGATTGTAGCAAGCAGGCTCTATTCCAGATAATTATGATGCCTATGTTGTCTCTGAAAGAGAAATCTCAGAAGTATTTTGCTTGCAAATAAATATCTTAGCCAAAATGTTTTAAGGGAGTTTGATTTGCAGCTTTGTCTCTTTCATGTTGGACTAAATATTGGGGATGGGGGGGCATTTTGCTGGTGGTGAGTTTTTGTTTCCTGTCCTTTGTAAACAGTTCCTTTTGCAACACTGCCTCATGGTCCTATTTGACTAAGGCAGTGGCTGCTATTTTCAGTGGGATTATTTAACCCTTTCCCACCCACGTGCCCATTGCATTTGTGTGCTGTGCTGAATTTCTGGCACAAAAGATTGCAGGCATCTGAATAACAAAGGGTTATTTCCTCTCAGAATAATTTCAGGCTATAATGTATATACATGTTATTTTGCATTATTTAATAAAATTAAGTATTCAAAAAGCACCATTTATTTTTATGGGTAGGCTACCAAAGGCATGCACACAAAAATGGTTATTTATTTTCATGCACACATTTTTAAAGAAAAAAAACATCACAAATGGATATGTCACTGGGCCAAATGGATCTTAAGGTTTGAAAAATCAGAAGCCGATATGGATGTATTTGTCCTTCCTTGCTAATAAAATACCATCCTTTGTAACTTGCTAAATGAAATGTTTCATATATTGTTAAATACACATTTGGTGACACAGACATTCAACTTATCTCTCCACCTAAGTCTCAAGTTTTAGTTGCTGTGTTTTCAAGGAATGGTTTTTATTGCATATTTTTTATTATTATGAATGTTTCTATTTTAATGTATTGAGAGGATTATATTATAGAGGTTTATATTCTAATGGTTGTGTAACTGGCCTTTGTCCCTGCAAACTTCTTAGAAGCCTATTTTGACATTCAGCATTATATAGTAAACATATTATTGCAATGCACTCAGCATGGGGCTGCCCTTGAATATGACTCAAAAACCTCAATTGTTTCAAAATGCAGTGGCCAGATTACTGGTTAGGGTTTCATTCCACTCTCACATAAATCCTGTTTCAGAACAGCTGTATTGGTTACCAGTACATTTCTGGGCCCATTTCAAGGAGTTCACACCTCCTTCGCTCTCTCTCTCTCTCTCTCTCTCTCTCTCTCTCTCTCTCTCTCTATCTATCTATCTATCTATCTCTATCTCTATCTCTGTCTCTCTCAATAACATTTTATTAATTTCCCAAAAACAACAAAAATAAAAACAACCATACAAAATCAAAACTAAACATAACAAATTGACTCCCCCAGTCCCTCCCTTGGTTCCATTATTTGTCAACATACTGCATGTCTATGGTAAATTTAAAAACCATTTAAATTACTTATTGTCCATTCATAATAAAATTACAAGTAGTCCTAAAACCCTGCTAATGTATTAACCTGAGTACATTGCTTCTGTATGTATGCAATAAACATCTTCCATTCTTCCTTAAATTCGTTGTTATCTCTTCCTCTTAGTTTCATTGTCAATTTTGCCATTTCAGCATATTCTATTAATTTAACTTGCCAATCTTCTTTAGCTGGGACACCTTCTTCTTTCCAAAGTTGTGCTAATAGTATTCCTGCAGCTGGTTGCAATGCATAAATAAGTTCTTTTGTTCCAGTTACAGGTAGGTAGTCATGTTAGTCTGCCATAGTCAAAACAAAATAATAATAAAAAAATTCCTTCCAGTACCGGTAGCACCTTAGATACCAACTAAGTTTGTTCTTGGTATGAGCTTTTGTGTGCATGCACACTGCTTCAGATACACTGTGTATCTGAAGAAGTGTGCATGCACACGAAAGCTCATACCAAGAACAAACTTAGTTGGTCTCTAAGGTGCTACTGGAAATAATTTTTTTTATTTTTTATTTTGTTTTGAAGTTCTTTTGTGATCTTGGTAAATCCACTCCTGTAATACCTAGTAGGAAAGCTGCTGGGTTTTTAAAACAAAGGTTATTTTAAACATCTTTACACCTAATTCTCTACAGACCTCCTTTGGTGTTGTGTTAAAATATGCAGAGGCAAGCCCTCTTAGTTGTCCCACCTCCCTCAGAAGGTCCTCGAGGTAGCAACCCAGGAAAGGGCATTTTCTGTGGCCACTTCCTCCCCACAGAGGTCCATTCAACATCTTCATTATGCAGCTTTTGACGAATGCTGAAAACACACACCTTTCCCCTGGCGTTTGCAGCTGAGATGTATATTTTTAAGTCCCACCTTAAAAACATGTGCTTCTGTGATTCAAAGTCATTCCAAAGAAGAGAAGAAGAGTTTGGATATGATATCCCGCTTTATCACTACCCGAAGGAGTCTCAAAGCGGCTCACATTCTCCTTTCCATTCTTCCCCCACAACAAACACTCTGTGAGGTGAATGGGGCTGAGAGACTTCAAAGAAGTGTGACTAGCCCAAGGTCACCCAGCAGCTGCATGTGGAGGAGCGGAGACGTGAACCCGGTTCACCAGATTACGAGTCTACCGCTCTTAACCACTATACCACGCTGGCTCTCTCACATTCCAAACCGTTTTAAACATTTTAATTATCACAATCCACTGTAGGAATTTAGGATTAAAGGAACATAGGGTTAAATAACAACAGCAGCAGCAAAAAAGGGTGATGTCATGCTCTCCAACATTTCTCTGATGAAAATAGGGGCATCCTAAGGAAAAGCACGGCATTCCATAAATAAAAAACTGGGACGGCTTCTGCAAATCCAGGACCGTCCCTGGAAAATAGGGATACTTTGGAGGGTCGGTGATGTAGAGACCACTGGAGGAAGGAGACAGCCATCTTGCATCACCGACATTCCCAATGATATCCATGCCTTTTGAATCGGGTGAAAGCAACTGCAAAACATCAGACTGCAAATGAAAAGAAAAACAGGTTGTAACAGGTGAGGACTGACAGATGGTGAAAGTAATCAATAGCACAGAACTGTAGTTTCAGTTTACATTGAAATGGAAGTTGGCTTTGCTTAAGTAAAGGAAACCGTGTGGGCTGGGCTGTGTACTTTCTGCACAAAAGATGAGGAAGTTTTTGCTCTCCAGAGACGCAAGTGTTTACCTGCCAGATGTAGCTGAGCAACCTGAAAGCTCTCTGTATTTACAAGGAGGAGGAATTCAGATGGACTGAGAGCCAGGCTGAGGGACGTCTCAAAAGCAGCTGGCATTGGACCACGACCCTTTTCCTCTTGTTTCACCAAGGAGGATGAAAGTAGTCAGCAACTTCCCTCTGCCTTATGCTGACCAGCAATGGAATTGCCAACGGAACATGATCCTCAGCACAAAGGTGGGAAAAAGCTCAAACTGGAAGGCAAAGATTTGATGTCCGTGCCTCGCCAGATCTTTGCGCTGCAAGGCTTGCGAGTTTTGGAGATGACTCCGGAACGAGAGAGCTGCCTGAGGTACAGGATGGATCTCGTCCCTCGTGAGATTGGCCACTTGCAAAACCTGGCCTCCCTCTACCTGGACTCCAACAACCTGAAAGAGGTCCCTGCTGAGATAGGCTCCTTAGGCAAGCTAGAGAGGCTCACTCTCAGCAACAACAGCATAACCTCTCTGCCTGAGGAAATAGGAGGCCTCCAGAGACTTCATAGTCTCCATTTGGCAAACAACAGCCTGGCAGAGCTCCCTACACCTGTTTGTCAGCTGAGGAACCTGGTTTTCTTAGATGCTACTGATAACCACATCAGCACCATCCCTGACACCATCCAGCAGCTGCAGAAACTGGAAACATTGCTGCTGCTTTTCAATTCTCTCAGGCATCTGCCAAGGGGAGTCTGTTCCTTAAAGGCCTTGAAGACTCTCTGGCTAGGACAGAACAACCTCAAGGCTCTCCCATCAAACTTTGGTCAGCTGGTAAACTTGGACTGGGGTTCAAATTACTGTTCCTGCAGCTTTGAAGGGAATCCATTGGTGCAACCACCTCCAGAAGTGTGCAGTGGAGGACCTGTTGTGATCAGAAAGTATTTTGCCTCTTTAAGGGGATAGAAATCTATGTGTAGGGTAAGTAGAGCTGAGAGAGAAGTTAACATTTACAGGGAAGCATATCTGATTTGCACTTCCTCTAACAATACTTGGCAGCCATCATTCGGAATCCACACTTCTCCAGATTTTATACTGCAGTCCTCCAACCAAGTAATGCACATGGGGAAAAAATACATATTATGGATTTGAGTATGCATAGAAATGCACACATTCATGAAAATGACATCCAAAAATGCATTCTATGAGGAAATGCATTAAATTGGGCGAAATTGCTCTTGAAAATTAAATGTGCATATTGGGGGAAATTGCATACAAATGTGTTAGAAGAAATTAAATTAAAAGAAAATGCTGATGAGTTTTCATGTTGAATTAAAGTTCCTAAATCCACCTTTTGACGATCTCATCCCTTCCAGATTGTGTAGGGTAGGATCTATGCTAGGCAATCAGGCTCTGATGCCACCAGGATCCTATCTTCGCTGGATAGATGTTTCTCATTTTCATGTGGTTCATTGCAATGTGTCCTATGCATTGGCTCTGAATTTGCATTGCATATGCTCTAATTATGGTTCTATTTCTTAATATTTTAATTAGGTTGTTTTATTGTGCGTTTTAATTATGGATGTTTATATCTTGAGGCTTGTATAATTGGTTGTTATTGCTGCAAACAACCTAAGGAGCAACCCCTAGCAAGATCCACCAGGAGGAGAAGGTTAGGATCCAGATTATCTCTTTCTGAGCTGAGCGGTCCATGATGCAGCTGGGCTATGCTGGCTTA
Organism: Darevskia armeniaca; assembly: GCA_034641395.1. NCBI lineage: Eukaryota > Metazoa > Chordata > Lepidosauria > Squamata > Lacertidae > Darevskia > Darevskia armeniaca. The sequence goes on along the minus strand of JAWWNF010000873.1, from coordinate 1,256,836 downwards.
AATCCTGCATCCTTGCACCCATACAGCATGCAGCGGGCTGAGCCAAACCTGGCTGATCTGAAACTGGTGTAAGCCCTGAAAAGAGGGTATTCTGGTAAGGTTGCCATGTGCCCTCTTTTTCCAGGACACGCCCTCTTTTTCAGGGGTAAAATTTCTGTCCGGGTGGATTTTAAAAATTTGCCAAAATGTCTCTGGCTGTACTTTCTGTATGAAGAAATAGACATGAGTGCTGGCTGAACACTTGCTCTTCTCTTCTCTTCTCTTCTCTTCTCTTCTCTTCTCTTCTCTTCTCTTCTCTTCTCTTCTCTTCTCTTCTCCTGCCCCCCTCAGCAACATATCACAGCCTCTATAGCCTACATACCGGTATAGTAAAAAGGTAAAGGTACCTATGCAGTTAAGTTCACTTGCGAACAACTCTGGTGTTGCGGCGCTCATCTCGCTTTACTGGCCAAGAGAGCCGGCGTACAACGTCTGGGTCATGTGGCCAACATGACTAAGCCACTTCTGGCGAACCAGAGCAGTGCATGGAAATGCCGTTTACCTTCCTACCGGAGTGGTACCTATTTATCTACTTGCACTTTGACGTGCTTTCGAACTGCTAGGTTGGCAGGAGCAGGGATCGAGCAACGGGGGCTGACCCCCATTGCAGGAATTCAAACCGCCGACCTTCTGATCAGCAAGTCCTAGGCTCTGTGGTTTAACCCACAGCGCCACCCGCGTCCCTTTCTACATATAGTAGGAGTATTTAAAATGAGAGTTGTCATAGCGCCCTCTTTTTTGCTCTTCAAAATGTGGCAACCCAATTCTGGGGACATAGGACTGAGTGGGGGTGGGGGCAGGACTTAGACTGAGCATGTGACCTGGCACCCCAGTGTAAATTTACCCAGCAAAATGGAAGGTGTAACTCCAGCACTGTTTTAAAGGCTTGCTTTCCCTTTGCCTCAGTCAGCAGTAGCGCCACTTCTCTGGTGCAACTTGATTTACACTGGCTTCTTGTGAAAAGGATTGCTCTTTTAGCAGTAAGCCGTGCATTTTTATTTTTATTTTTATTTTAATGCAGATTATAATTCTGTATATCTGTATCCTAATGCTTCTTGTAATTGGTTTTTAATACAAACCACTTAGAATTCTGTTTAGGCATTAAGTGGCATTTAAGTTAAAATGTTGTTGATGATGAAGAAGAGGAAGAGGAAAATGTAACTGTTTATTACATAATTGTAAGTATAAATGTTTATATTTTAATGCTTGTTCAATTGAATTTTATTCTTGTAAATCACTTAGAATCAATTTTGCCATTAAGCTGTAAATATATATCATATTAAACAACAACAACAACAACAACAACAACAACTGTGCAATACTGCAATATTTGGGGGAAGAAGCTCTGCAGAGGGTGATAGAAACTTTCTAACTGCAACATGCTTAATCCTTAGTATTAGTAAGCAGGAGGCAAGTAGCCTGTGTCTGAATCTGTGGGGCAGAACGAGGTTGCAGCATCTCTATTTAGGTCACCCACGTAGGCACCTCTGGGTGTCAGCAACTGTCCTCTGTCCCAGCAGGCCACGGCTCATGAATTTTAAAACCAAGCTTTGATCCAGCACGTTGAGCCGTGCCCAGGCAGTTAGGTCTGCCTGCTATTTTAATTCCCCACCATGATCGAGACGGATGCTATACGGGGCGAATTGTAAGCAGTTAAAATGTTGGCTGGGCACAGCCATTCAATCCTTTTTGCACCGCTGGCGTTGCCTGCTGCCATGTAAGTTCAGAGAGGGGACCACCAGTGGAGAATAGGGAGAGGGCGGAATGACACCTCTTTGTCCACAGTCAGGATCTAGCATTGCTTTGTACTGAAGTAGAACTCTCTAAGCAGTCAAGGACACTGATAAAGTAGGCTTCCCTGTTGCCCAAAGTGTCCTACTTGCACTCAAGGCAATTGTCAGTAGAAGGCCTTCCCTGTAGAGCACAGGGTAGGGGGCACATGATGGAGCATATGACAAATGTCTGGGGTGGGAATTGCGTGCACAATCCTGCCCCTCTCCACAGATACAGCATTTGAGTGTTTAGGCAGAAACCTAAATGTGCCCAATATCTAGACCAGTGCTTCCTAACTGGGGGCTCTGTGGACCCCACCCATGGGTTGCATGACACATACCTGCCAACTGTCTGCGACACCCCAGTTTGGGGCCCCGTACTGTTGCAGGGTATGGTGGCATCATTCACATAATAAAGACTACCACAGAGATACCAACATTTTCAAAAGTAGGGGGTCAGTGGCTTGGAATTTGAGAAACAGGGGGTCCACAGTATTGAGCTAATTGGGAGCCACTGACATAGATAGATACATAGATACACAGGTATAGAAGAGGGGCTGCCATCCCTGCTTGCATTGCTCCCCTCATAACTCCTTCGACTCCCCCATCCCAGCCTACCAGCAAAACCCTGCACCTTGTGGCCAATCCACCCTTCGCACTGTTCACCCCAAAGTCTCCTCTTCTCCACAGTTCATCCCCAACTCCCTCCTCCCCTCACAGCTCACCCTACTCCCAAGAGCTGCCTGTTACTGTTACCACTGGTGATAAGGAGGGGAATGAAGTCTTCTCCCCCCCCCACTCATCCCCACACCACCGTTGCCAGAAGGAAGTATGCAGTACAGGCCTAGCACCAACAATGAAACATTTGGCTGTCCTTCCCAGGCTGCCCATTAAGCATGCTTCTTTCCACTGTTCTCTCTCCTTCCTTCCATCCTGAATGTTTGCAGAGTCCTTTTGCCTCAGGCCTACAAGACCTGGATGTTGAAAGATGAGAACATAGCCATGCCTTATATATCTTAATGGCACCATTACGCAGGGCAAACATTCACTTGAGGCGCTGCCACAACATTAAAATCTAATCTTCTCTCAGTTATCCTGTGCTTGAACTGTGGCGTTTGTTCCTTCTTGTTTATTTCAACTTTTGGTCCACGCTGGTGAAAAGTGTCAACCTGCAGCCCGCTGACAATCTGAGTGAGTTGCACAGAGCTTCCTTTAACTACTCTGGAGCGATTTACGCTGCGGGTTGCCACTTAAAGTGTCAGGTTCTCAAATCACAGAGCAGGGTTTTTTAGCTTACTCCTTTGTGTATTTATTTACTCATTCGCTCTTTCTGACAGAGCTAATGAGCCTTTTAATGGTGATATGACAGCAAAATATCAAGGAACACACAGACCTTCTGTTATTGAGCCACTGCAGACTTTGGGCTTTAAAATTTCAGTGGCGTCCAATACAATGCCAAAATTTGGCACCACCACCTCCTGTGGTGTCCTCTTGGCTTGGCAAACCGAGTTCCGCTCCCAAACTGGTTGTGCTCCCCTAAATACATCTCTGCTACTGGGCTCTTAAAGGCACGAGGACAGGAAGAGGAATGGGGGCACATGCTGAAAGGATTCTTCTTCATAAAGCTTTGGACAATATGTTTGTGTATCCAAAACAAGTTGTGTGATGAGACCACATTGTTTTTTTTGGCACTCATCTTACAGACACATCCAATGAGGTTTGCTTTGATGCCTCAGCCAACATATGGGAAGATGGCCAGGAAGAACCCTTTTTTCTTTGCCCTCTGACGTCCCAAATTTCACTGGCAGTGATTGTTTCTGAGCCCAGCAGTGCTGATTGGCTTAGAAACTCACAAAAACTGCTTCCTGTGTTTAAACAGCTTCATCATTCATGTTGTGATGGTAGACCAATGCATTTTGATCTAAGATATCAAACCAAACAGCTACAGGAGTAAGGAAGGAAAGAAACGTCAGGCTTAGTGTTTCGCTAAAGGTGCTTTCATAGTTGATGGCCTCAAGGGCCAGCATCTAGTCCGACTCCCTGCAATGCTTTCAGACTCCTGCTATTTTAGAGGGTGGGATTTAGTCGCATACAATAGTAGATTGGAAGGTCTTGCACAACAAACCCACTTTCAACAGCACTCGCTTGATGCAATCTCATAAAGGTAAAGGGACCCCTGACCATTAGGTCCAGTCGTGTCCGACTCTGGGGTTGCGGCGCTCATCTCGCTTTATCGGCGAAGAGCCGGCATACAGCTTCCAGGTCATGTGGCCAGCATGACAAAGCCGCTTCTGGCAAACCAGAGCAGCGCATGGAAATGCCGTTTACCTTCCCGCCGGAGCGGTGCCTATTGATCTACTTGCACTTTGAAGTGCTTTCGAACTGCTAGGTGGGCAGGAGCTGGGACCGAGCAACGGGAGCTCACCCCGTCGCAGGGATTTGAACTGCCAACCTTCTGATCAGCAAGCCCTAGGCTCTGTGGTTTAACCCACAGCGCCACCTGGGTCCCAATCTCATAAAACCTCCCTACAAATATACCATGGTGATTGCTCAATCAGCAGGACATCTGCAAATAGGGTTGCCAGACCCTACAGGGCTGACCTGAAGTCTACAGCTTTGTTTGACCCACTCCAGGTGGCTGGGGGGGGGGAGGGGAGGGAGGAGGGACTTGAATCTCCAGGTGAGTGAGAGCACACAAAAACAAGCTTGCAAGCTTCAGCTCAGCAGGAGCCAGCTGCAAATTATTATTGCATTGACTCTCTGTGATGGGTATGACCACCACCCCTTCCTCTCCCTCCCTCCCAATTAACCTTTTTCTGTGCAAATTATTGCACAACCTCTTTGGGGCCCATGACATCACCGGGGGCTGCCCCTAGGTCTCAGGTTTGAGCCCCAACATCTCAGAGTCTAGCATGTTACTGACCCTGCAACCCTATCTGGAACTGACCTCAGTAGTATTTATGCATGGATTCCTTACACCTCTCATCATTGGCCAAACTTCTTGACTGGCCTCTACTTGATAGGACTGGAACTGACCTGGTTTTAGTTGAGTTATTCCCCCCACCCTACCCCAGTGTCCCAGATTTACTCTTTTTTCTCTCAGTTCCCTTCCAAACTTAGCCTCAAAGAGCCATCATGCCATTTCCGCTGTTCCTTTTCAAACAAGAATTATATTTTAAAAATTCTCATCACCATTTGATTCTTTTCCTTTCCTTTTCAGGTTCAACATACATTGCATTCCAGAACCCCCCTGCCACTCAGCTCCTTCCATCATCTCTTTGACACCCTTTTCTTCCTCCCTTGCTATTTTAAAACGTCAATGGCTCCCCCCCCCCCCTTGAAGTGAGCCAGGAGCAAAATGATGAGACGCTCAGAAACTATCAGTGTGATGAAATGAGAGCACCTTCCGCACAAAGAGCACTTAAGAGTAGGAGCTCTTCATCTCATCCTGTTCCACAATGGGGGAATACTTTGAATACCATCAGGAAAGATGAATAACCTAATAGCGTCACATTCATGGAGATGCATGCTATATTACCAGCATTTGCAGGCCAAAGGAAGAGAGATGTTCTTTAGGATCTCATCCTATAGACCAACAGCACACTAATTTTCCAAGTATGGACCAAAATGGCACCATCCCACATGAAAGGAGAGATATCAAGCCAATCACCTCCTCCAATGATTGAGTCATTGCAGAGGAAAGATAGGAGGCAAATGGATAAAGAGATACTTTCACTCCTGTCTTCCCTCTGCAGTTCTGTGTGCAGATTGGATTGCTTTTTAACACTGACCAAGTATTAAATTTACATAGCTCGCCTAGTACAAAGTCAGGGTATCACACAGCCAACTGCTGCTATGGGTCATGGGCCCATCAAATGAGCATCATGTTCAATGTTCAGTTGCCAATGAGAATTGAGTCTGGGACTTCAACATGCAGCTCCAATTGAGCTCCAACAAGCTGGTATTCAGAGGAATACTGTCTTTTGTATCAGGAGAGTCATATAGTCATTGTGATGAACAGATCTTCATAGGCTCGTCCTCTTAGGAGACCATAAGCTTCAACAGTGTCAACAGTGTGATGCAGTAGCAAAAAAAGCTAATGCATCTAGGGATGAACTCTGCTGAACTCACAAAAGTGAGGATGTTAGAGTGATCTGTAATAAATATATCCTCTCCTAGCATCTATGCACATCCCTACACATTTAATGATGTAGAGATTTGGGGGGCCTTTCAGCATTTCATTTAGTTCCTATCCCTGTTCAGCTTTCCTTATTTTTCTATGTTCCTTATATCTCCAGTTGATATTTATTCACTGGAAGAGAATGCTCCACTGTTTCCTTAATTAAGAACTTTTCAGCTTTCATAAAAGTTCACATTATTAATAAGGCTTGTTTAATCCCAGCACGGCTTGTTTACTCTGGAGGTTAATTCCCTCTGCCATGCTTCCTTAATCAATTCTCTGCAGCTTTACATTGTCTGCGGTTCCCCCCCTGCTCCACTTGGTGGTTGTTCTCATCCTCAGTTACAGTAAATGAAATCAACATTGGTTTGCATCTCAGTGCAGCCCCCATTGTGTCTGGGATAGCCTGCAATGTTTTTCTCCAATAATAGTGGCATTTGTGTTGGGACTGCACTGCAACAAAATTCCCCACGTGAGCTGTTTTTCAACATCACTTTGCCAGCACACCAGGGAAGAAGACTCAGAAAGCAGAGTCATGGTGGAAAGGCCTTATTTATTCAAATATAATATTAGAAGACCTCCCAAGCAATCATCAAATTATGTAAACACAGGAAGGTGGGCTTGCACTGACATACATGGCTGTCTAGCATTCACCAAGCAATACATGCCAGACCTACAGGGCATCCCCAAGTACCCTCCCAAGCCAAAAGGCTCTGTAAGCTGACTCAAGAATGCCCTTAAACCCTCATAATAGGGGCGTTCTATACCCTCCAATATCTCTCCAATGAAAATAGGGACATTCTACGGAAAAGCTGGAAATTTCAGGACCAAATCAAATTTGCATTAAAAAAAATGCATGTTAAAGGTAAAGGGACCCCTGACCACTAGGTCCAGTCGTGTCCGACTCTGGGGTTGCGGTGCTCATCTCGCTTTATTGGCCGAGAGCCAGCGTACAGCTTCCGGGTCATGTGGCCAGCATGACAAAGCCGCTTCTGGCGAACCAGAGCAGCGCACGGAAACGCCGTTTACCTTCCCGCCAGAGCGGTTCCTATTTATCTACTTGCACTTTGATGTGCTTTCGAACTGCTAGGTGGGCAGGAGCTGGGATTGAGCAACGGGAGCTCACCCCGTCGCAGGGATTCGAACCGCTGACCTTCTGATCAGCAAGCATGTTAAGATAGTGCAAAGACACAAATAATGCCATGTCTAGTTTGGTCCTCAGTTATTTGACAGCAGCAAGAGAAACAATAGTCAAGAAGTGTTCATCACCACACTGAGACATGAGGGGGTGCTAAAGTATTCTTTATATATATATATAATCTATTTATTGAATTTTCCAATACAAATCACAGCAAATCACATTGAAATTATTCCCAATTACATTTCAAATTACAATCCAAATTAATTATACAATTCCCAATTAAAATAAACATTCCAATTATGCCTAATTATAATAATAATTTTTTTTATATATGGACTTCCCATGCCTCGGACGCCGGAGCTTCCCTGATCACCTCCATCGATTGCTTTTCAAAATTCTTTCCAATATTTCCACAGCCGCTGATATATGCCAGCAAGCAGGCTAAATTATCATAAACAATGTCTCTGTGTGGATGAGGTCGATCTTCTTAATTGCAAATGCCACATTCCGACCATCGCCATCTTCTCGTCCTGTTGTTCACCAAACTTCTTCACACTGCTACTCTCCCCTGGAGAGTCAGTGTGGTGTAGTGGTTAAGAGCAGTAGACTCGTAATCTGGGGAACCAGGTTCGCGTCTCCGCTCCTCCACATGCAGCTGCTGGGTGACCTTGGGCTAGTCACACTTCTCTGAAGTCTCTCAGCCCCACTCACCTCACAGAGTGTTTGTTGTGGGGGATGAAGGGAAAGGAGATTGTTAGCCGCTTTGAGACTCCTTAGGGTAGTGATAAAGCGGGATATCAAATCCAAACTCTTCTTCCCCCTCTTGCTTTGCACATACCCCCTTCCAGGAGTGCCAGTCTCTAATATAAATCAAATTTCAATAAACAACCAGCACTGGCTTCTCCCTATGGAGTAGTGCTTTGCCTCACGGGCTCCCCACACCAATTCAATTCTTGCAGCACCATTACTTGCGAAGTCGGAAGTCGGAGGTCCTCCATTACTAATAAATCTTTCAGAGTCTTATTTTTACTTCCACACAGTTTATAAATATAAAATCAGATCTTTTCTGCCAAAATCAATCTCAGTCTTTAAAGTCCACTTGCTATTTCCAAGTGAAAGTGGTTTTTTCTGGGTGGGTGTGTATGTGTGTGTGTTTCGCCCATGTTAAGTATAATATTGAGACAAAACAAGCATAGGGTCCAGGGCTTCCCCCCGAGAGGGTGCTAAAGTATTCTAGTCCTTCCTAAAGCAGAGGATCGTCATGTTCTATTTTTAATTAAATGGTTGCAACTTCTCCCTTTCCCAAGGGGAGAGGAATTTGTATAACATTTGAGATTTGGTCCATGGGATAAATGTGTTGGAGGGGCTCCTAAATGACACCTTTAATCCAACCCATGCAATTATGCAATGAGCCACTCCCCCACCAGCACCTCAGCTGACTTCTTCTCAGGGACTCCTTGACAAGGGCAAGGGACCTGGTATGCATGTGCGTATTCAGCCCTGAGTTTTAAAAAAAATGTGGTTGTGTGATTAGGAACATAGGAAGCTGGCCCTCACTTCCTTCTACAGCATGTGCAGAAATCACCTTCTTGGCTGTTGGACTGGGCTCTTCTGCTCAATCCACCAGAGCCTGTCTTCACTTGAAAAGGAAGTCCCAACTCACTGAGGGTTTGAGACCCATCTGGTTCAGCCAGCCAGTCAAAGGTGTTCCCAGAAATAATAGGGGCTAGGTGTAGTGTGGAGCAGGAAGATGCCATTTGTCTGTTACCTCAGGAATCATTGGTGGTGGAAGAGCTTTTCTGCCCACCCCCACATTAACCAAGGTACAGTTTTTTGTCCCTAGGGGAGAGAACTGTCTTGAATAAGGGAAGGGGTGGTGGAAATATAGCATAAATCTCTAGGAAAGACTGGGATGAGGAAAAAGCCATCCAACAGTACGGACCATGTTACCCCAGTGAATGTGTGCTTGCTTTTCCTATGTTGATGTACATCAATAAATTCCAAAGTGGAGCTATAAAACACCTAATACTCTTGTAGTTAGGCATTTATTTATTTAAGAAATTTCATATACCACTTGATTGTAATAAAAGCTCTAAGAAGTTGTCAATTGTGGTCCTGTAAAGAGTAGCATTTTTTTTTAATCCTTTAGTTTATTTCCTCTCCTCATCCTTTTTCTAGAAACAAAAACTAGTTTCCAACTACTCATCCCAATGTCCATGTTTAAGTGACTCATTTCTGAGCACTTTTTAGTGTCCCTTACTTTCCACAATATCCTTCAGTGTTCAAATGGAAGCCCCTCTTTCTACTGCTACCAGGTTCCACTCTGCATGAGAGCATCTTCTCCCAGTTGCTCTCCAAGGTCACTGAAAGCTCTTTGACCGTCTCTGAACAAGCACATTCGAAACTCCTTTGTGATGTGGGGAAACTGGATGCGGGAATTGGATGGAAAGGAGCTTTTTCGTCCTCTCACAAAATACGAGATACTAGAAATACTAGAGTCTGACCCTTTAAATAAGCTGAGAGGTACTGAATAGTTTTATTTGTTATTAAATGTCCAATAGATTTTAATGGCAACACTAAGTTGCCAAAGTAAAGTCCACTGCCGCTAAACACAGCAACCAGAGTGTCTTCTCTTAGTTCGCTCCCTCCTGCTGCCATGACTTAATCCCTTCCCACTTCTCCCCTACTACCATTAAGGAATAAGCCTTTTATCCTCCTCCTCCCTACTCTTTCCCTCCACTGCTTTAGATGAGAACACAAAGGAGTCTGATAAGTTTCTGTTGTTGTCTGGAAACGATCCTTCTCCATTCAGTCCCTCAAAATTTGCCCTAAATTCAAGCTGATGTAAAGATGACTCAACCTCATCCCCTGCTAAAGCTGTTTACTGCACACGACACTTGCTTCAGTTATGTATTCCAGCCTTTCCCAACCTAGTGACTTGTTCTGAGTTCCAACTCCCATCAACCCCACCCAGGATGGCCAATGGTCAAGGGTGATGGGAACTGTAGTGCAGCAAAATCTGGAGAGTGGCAGGTTTGTGGGAAGACGGGGCTGGCTTAAAACCTGGGGCTGGATATAGAAGGTGCTTCATCTTTCCACCACCACCAATGGCAGCTGAAGCTAGGCCATTTTTATAAGATATAGACTGGATCTACACTGACCTGTTTGATGTTATTAGGACGATATTAGACATATTGTTCTAAAACATCACAGGGCATAGTTGCAATTAACCTGTTTTTTGACCTTCTTTCTGTCTCCCTGATGCCGGTTGCTGGTTGTTCTGCAGCACCCTCTGATGTCATATTTTAATAATGCATTAAGAACATTGAAAGCAGAACCAATCTGTAAGCCTTCTTTAACGTTATAAAGCATGAGTGTAGATCTGCCCATAGTTGGGAATTCATTCCGTTGAAAATCCACAGCAGGACTGTCCATGGTTTCTGCTACCTAAGCTGGGTGCCTGTTCAGTCTTACCTTTACTCAGACTGGCCCAGGAGACACCTGGACAGGATCTGACCCTGAATCAATTTGAGGATGGGTGAGACTAATGTTTAATTGGGGTTTTTAACCCCCCCCCTTTTAGGGTTTAGATGTTTAGAGGGAGTGGAGGGATGAGTTGTGTCTTTCCCCTCCTTCTGACTGCACTGTGAGTAGTCAGGTTCAATCCTGCTGGTTGATGCTTCACAAGGGGCTGCCGACCTCTCTTCTCCACTAGACACCCTTGACAGCCTGCGGTTACTCCATAAGCCCAACCCAAGGAGATCCTGAGCTGTCGACTTGGGGAAACTCTGTATCCACCCTGAATCAACCTGATTTTGCTCGGGATTCAGTTGGATCTGGTCCACAGCCCTCCTCAGCAGCACTTACTCCTGAGCAAGCATACAATGGATCGTGCTGTCAATCAGTGCTTGGTACAATAATGGCCTCCTAATTTAGGGCTGGTGAGATAACAGTCATTTTGTGCCATGTCTTTTAATACATATATGCCTATAGACTGGGACTATCTTGTCAATTCTGTTTGCAAGCTGCCCCTGCAGCCTTTTTCAGGTGGACTGATGAGTGGAATACAAATTCTTTAAATACATGGCATAAATAAATGGCATTTACAGCCTAGCTGTATCCAGTCCAGATGGACCATCTACATGCTCCTTAAAGCCCAAGGTCCTGGCTTGGTTCAGGATCTTTCTTGATGCAACATCTCTTTCTCCTGATGTTCTATCATCTCCAAGATAGCCTGCTTTCCTTCCTTCCTTTTTTCATTCTTTAAAGCAGAGCTGCAATTCTCCCTGCAGACAAGCACGGTAGGGGTGGGGGGACGGGGGTGAGTGCCAGTTGGAGCAATGCGAGCAGATTTGGTCCTTGTTGCCATCTGCCTCTGGGTTGTTGGCTGGGAAACGTGGGGCTGGCACAGTGTGACTCCTTGTATAATGCGGTGCAGCCTGCTGAGTTGAAGATGGGCATCAAAGCTGCCAGTGTCAGCAGTTCCTTTGCCATCCTGCATATTGGAGATGCAGGAACAAAAGCACAACAAAGCCAAGAGAGAAAGTAGGGGGAAGGGACGTTAGCAGACGCTCCACTTGAGTTTCCGCATTTCTGCACTGAGTTCATCTTTACCTCCTCTACCTTTGCCCTTTCCAAAATGTAATTGCCCCTTCTCCCCCATTATTGCATTATCGGGCGAGGCATTCATAACGAACTCATTTGGGAATCCTTAATGTGTCGATTAGAAGCTCTGTCCATTTAGATTCAACTTAATTGCATTTTCAATCTTAGCACTTTATTGCAAAGCGCTTTCCTAGTTAGCTTTCCCCGTAGGGCATGTGCAGTGTCTGTTTAAGGATGAAAAGAATCCCTGGGGCAATATCTCCCCCATGGATCCCTTTAGGACCACTTCCGGAGTGCAATGTCCAGAATGCAAGGAGGTGGACTAACACTGCAAGGCTGGAGGCAGTGGGCCCAATAACTGGGCACCCATGACTTCACATCCCATTGCCTTGCGCCATTTTTAGCCCCGGTCACCTTCCAAATCTCTCTTGGCTGCATACACAGCACAGTATCACCTTTGTGTCCTTTTCTTACATGCATGGGCAAAACCACCAACCTAGAAAGCAGGAAAAGGTGGTGTTCTTTGCATTGTTCTCAATCATCAGTTCCCAGTGTGGTTTAACAGTAAAATCTTCTTCCCATGGAACTCTGGGAAATGTAGCTCAGTGAAGGGAATAGGGGTCTCCTAACAACTCTCAGCACCCTTAACAAACTACAGCTCCCAGAATTCTTTGGTGGAAGCCATGACTGTTTAAAGGGGTATCATAGTGCTTTAAATGTATGTGTGAATGTGGCTGGTGTGAGAGTTTAGTGGGCTACTACAGACTGTGTAAGCAAGACTGGATATCCAGGCCACAAAAGGAACAAGTGATACAATTCAGGTTTCTTAAATACTAGTGGAGAGTGCCCAGAGCTGCCCAGGAATTTTTAGAAAATGGAAAATATTGTGATGTGACCTTTCAGGCCACCGTCTTGATTCAAAATGGCAGCTAGCATCCAAATGGCAATGAAGTCTGCCACCCCCCATCTCAGGAACCCTCCCAGTGTGGTGTAGTGGTTAAGAGCGGTGGACTCGTAATCTGGTGAACCGGGTTCGTGTCCCCGCTCCTCCACATGCAGCTGCTGGGTGACCTTGGGCTAGTCACACTTCTCTGAAGTCTCTCAGCCCCACTCACCTCACAGAGTGTTCGTTGTGGGGGAGGAAGGGAAAGGAGAATGTGAGCCGCTTTGAGACTCCTTCGGGCCGTGATAAAGGCGGGATATCAAATCCAAACTCTTCTCTTCTTCTTCTCCCGCCGAGTCTGGTGACCAATATCTCAAGAGGCAGCAAAACCTTTAGAGAGCAAGGGGCGGATGTACAGACAGGCAAAGCACTTTCCATGCAGCAATTCAAAACAAATGCTCACGAAGCTACCAATGCAGAAAGATCGTGTGTATTAGTAAACAAATATCTATTAATCACCTGCATTGTCAGCTTTCTGTATCTGATGAACAACCATTCAAGAAATGAAACATAATAAAATAATAAGACAGCATGCTCAATTTTAATATGTCAAAGTGAAACAGTAGTTTCCTCAAAGCACCTGACAAACCTAAAAGGTGCACAGGGGAAATAATAATAATAATAATAATAATAATAATAATAATATACCACCCTATACTCACAGGTCTCAGGGGTAGAGTTTTATAGGCCTAATGTAGCACAGAGAGGCACTGCGATATAGTGGTTAGAGTGCTGGGATAGGACCCATGAGAGCTGGGTTCAAATTCTCACTCGGTCATAAAGCACATTGGGTGACTTTGGGCCAGTCACTGCCTCTCAACCCAACAGGGTTGTTTTGAGGACAAAGCTTGAGAAGGGGGAAAGCAATGCATGCTGCTTTGAGTTCCTTGGAGGAAAACTGGGATAAAAACAGAATAGTAGAATTTAAAAAATAAATAAAATAAAATAAAACCCAGTACATGCTTACTCAGAAATAAGTTCCACATTCTGCAGTGGGGCTTACACCCAGGTATGTCTGCACAGGATTTTAGCCTCAGGCCAAGCAGTGGCTGGAGGTCATGTCTGGCTCCCAAGTTTGGTTTATCAGATTTTTTAGTGAAAACTTTTTAGAGCGGAGCATTATCATTCTCCTTTCCCTCCTTGCTTGGATGGTTTTCAATAGTACTGAAAACAAACACAACCATATTTTACTTACCTGGTCTTTTTGGGTATGAAACTGATGGATTTTACCATCAGTGATGCCACAGACACAAATTAGAACAGGCCAGAGGCACAACTTGAGTACTTGGTCTCAGCACGACGATGGCTGCGGTGAGAGCTGTGATTTATGAGCCCAGAGAACAATACAGCCTGTGGGCTACGCTTGTGCTGCCTTCTGGACTCTTAATCACAGCAGCAGCCATGCATAGCTGTCTCTACTAACACAGATTCCTCACCCCCTCTCCTTGACCTTGGAATTGAACAGCAACAAAATAACCAGCAAAAGGAAGGATTCATATACCGTAAATGGACCAGTTACATTAACCAAAATTAACAGTTATATATAGAAATTAGCTAGGATTTGGTATGTACTTGTTAACCCAGGGATGACCAATGTGTTGCTTTCAGGTGTTATTTGACTGCAATTCCCACCATAAGTGGTCTTTCGCCATCCTAGTGGGAGCTGATGAAAATTGTACTCCAAAAGCAGCTGGAGGAAATTATGTTGACCACCCTTGAGTTAACCTCTCCCTCTCTTAACCCATTGTTCTTCTCTTTATTATGCATTTTGTGGGGGTTTTCCATTGTATTTTTATGTTGTGAGATCTACAGATGAAGAAATTTCTTAAATGTCACATACTGGCTGGACACAAAGGCATGGTTGGAGGAACCTGCTGGGGAACCACCAAGGGAAGAAGTCTCAGAGCCCAGGGAGCGATGGCGGGAGAACAATGCGTGGTCACAGGGAGAAGAGGGAGAAGCCTGGGAAGAGGAGGTGGTGGAAGCTGAAGGGGTAATAGCAAAAGAGAAGGGAAATAACCCTGTGAAAACCCCCTGAAACGAGGTAAATGTGAATTCAAATAATGTGTTAAATTAATCTCAAAAAAATCTTTTTAAAGTTGATTTCAAACAGAAATGCTTAGACACATGTAACTAAATGTATTAAATACTCTCAAAAATATTTTTAAAGTTGCTTTCAAACAGAAATGCTCAGACACATGTAACTAACTCAAAAGATTGTAAATAATGAAAAGAACCCTCCAAAAAACTTCAATTGATGAAAATAACTGTAATACAGCCTAAGTGGCTTTCAAAAACTTTTTGGAGTAGCTCCTGAACAGAATTACTCAAAATCGTAGTAAACTGCTTAAGGATGTAATTAATGGCAAGAGCCCTCCAACTGAACTTAAATTGTGTAATATACTACAAAACAAACTTGCTAAATCACAAATAATGAAAATACTGCAAAACAACCTAAACGAGGTACTAGCTATAAAACTCGTTTCACTGAAAGTCTAACAGTTTCCTCAGAAGGAAAAAAAGAGAGGGTAATACGTTAACCATGGACTGCAAGAAGATCAAACCTATCCATTCTTAAAGAAATCAGCCCTGAGTGCTCACTAGAAGGACAGATCCTGAGGTTAAGGCTCCAGTACTTTGGCCACCTCATGAGAAGAGAAGACTCCCTAGAAAAGACCCTGATGTTGGGAAAGATTGAGGGCACAAGGAGAAGGGGACGGCAGAGGATGAGATGGTTGGACAGTGTTCTCGAAGCTACTAACATGAGTTTGGCCAAACTGCGAGAGGCAGTGAAGGATAGGCGTGCCTGGCGTGCTCTGGTCCATGGGGTCACGAAGAGTCGGGCACGACTGAACGACTGAACAACAACAACAATACGTTAACCATAATTCAAGTAAGGCATAATTGCTGTTGAGTTTAAGGGACTTAAATCAAAAGGACTTAAAACAGAAAACTCCCAAACACAACGTGGTAATTGTCCACTCAAAACACTTGATTTAGCTTCTTCAAGGTGAAAACCTACACTCCGGTTTAGACACAAGCCCCATAGCTTGTTAATTGTTTTCAAAAGAGGCTAAGAAAGCTTTCATGATCCCGTTCTTACGAAGCTATTACAGAGACTGATGAGAAGTGTTCCTAATAGGGCTTAGTGAGTTCGGAGAGTCTGTGGTAAAGAAAAGTCCAAAACCATAGGCAGAAGCTGAAGCAGATGAGTTGGATGAGGAAAGCCAAGAGGCAGAGATGAGTCAGGCTGGCGAAGAGTCATGGGTGTCTCCCCTCCTGCTGCAACAGGCTCCTCTCCCTCCTTGTCCCCCCAGAACCAGGAGAGGTATGAAACAGGAGGAGCAAAGACAGGTGACATGCACACACAGTCTCTGATTGCTTGGAAGAAGACCAGGAGAAGAGGAGATATAGGCAGCTGTGGGGAGGTGGGGATTTTGGTCTCAGCAACCTGGTTCATAGAGTAAGACCTATAGGGATTGAGCACCTGTGCTCACTAGGCCTGGAACTCAGCCAAGCTTGTGAAGATCACATTTAGCTAATAAAATGTTGACTCCAGCTTTGAACTGTGTGATTGACTGGCTTACTCTGTGACAAA
The DNA here is from genome assembly GCA_034641395.1 of Darevskia armeniaca. Lineage (NCBI taxonomy): Eukaryota > Metazoa > Chordata > Lepidosauria > Squamata > Lacertidae > Darevskia > Darevskia armeniaca. The sequence goes on along the minus strand of JAWWNF010000873.1, from coordinate 1,240,558 downwards.
TAAATAAATAAATAAATAAATAAATAAATAAATAAATAAATAAATAAATAAATAATAGGTAAAAGGTAAAGGACCCCTGGATGGCTAAGTCCAGTCAAGGGTGACTATGGAGTTGTGGCGCTCATCTCACTTTCAGGCCGAGGGAGCCGGCGTTTGTCCACAGACAGCTTTCCGGGTCATGTGGACAGCAGGAGTAAACCGCTTCTGGCACAACAAAAAACCATGACGAAAGCCAGAGCGCACGGAAGCACGATTTACCTCCCTGCACCATTTACCTTCCTGCCACTATTTATCTACTTGCACTTTGAGGTGCTTTCGAACTGCTAGGTTGGCAGGAGCAGGGACAGAGCAACAGGAGCTCAGTCCCTCGCGTGGATTCGAACCGCCAACCTTCTGATTGGCAAGCCCGAAAGGCTCCCATGCACACATCCTGAAAAAACAACAACAATTGATTGCAATTTGTGGAACACATACCTTTCATTCATTCTGAATGAGCCCACAAGTACCCAGCGAAGTGCCTTCTTTGCTTTTACTATCTCGGCTAAGTATGTAAACAGAGGTCTGCTGCATCATACCCAGGGATCATTTTGGCCTGTCTTGAAAAGCAGATGCTTCTGTAAATCACACAAGCAGGAAATGAAGACAAACAGATGTTGGAAAGCCTCAGGAGTCAATGCCATTTCATACAACAGCCCACATATATCATGATGTTCCCACCTTGGTGTCAAATTTATAACCAGACTTGCAGTCCTAAGAGACTTCTGGGAGCTGGCATTCCACAAATGAAGCATCACTCCAAAAGTCAAGTCAGGTGCCCTGTCCCATATTTGTGCATCTGATTATTCCTGCCTAAGTGTAGAAAACCTTATATTTGAGCGTACCCAAATTCATTTTGTTGGCATGGCCCACTTCTCCAATCTGTTATGGTCATTTTGAATCCTGATTCTATATTCTGAGGTATTACATACCCCTCCCAGTTTGGTGTCATCTGAAAATTATTATTATTATTTATTTTATTTTTATAAAGGTAAAGGTACCCCTGACCATTAGGTCCAGTCGTGGATGACTCTGGGGTTGCGGCGCTCATCTCTCTCTATAGGCCGAGGGAACCGGCGTTTGTCCGTAGATAGCTTCCGGGTCATGTGGCCAGCATGACTAAGCCGCTTCTGGTGAACCAGAGCAGCACACGGAAATGACGTTTACCTTCCCTCCAGAGCTGTACCTATTTATCTACTTGCACTTGACGTGCTTTCGAACTGCTTGGTTGGCAGGAGCAGGGACCGAACAACAGGAGCTCACCCCGTTGTGGGGATTCGAACCGCCGACCTTCTGATCAGCAAGGTTTAGACCACAGCGCCACCCACATCCCATCTTTATTTCTATACTTCTTTACATTTTTCGGGGGGGGGGGAGGGACACCTCAAAACGGTTTACAACCTACCTTAAAACATCAAATAAAAGAATCCAGAATAAAACATTACTAAAGAAAGAGAAATATAATGTATAAATTTAAAGGAACATAGTTAACAGGAAACTAAAATATTTCAAAATAAAGCATTACTAAAGGAAGCCAAATATAAAACAGCCTAATTAGCAAGAGAACATACCCTCCAACATTTCTCTGATGAAAATAAGGACATCCCATTCCATAATGATAATTTATACCCCACACATCTTATGGGGTTGCCCCAGCCACTCTGAGCGGCTATATAAAAACATAATAAAACATTAAACATTTTTTTAAAAAAACTTCCCTGTACAGGGCTGCCTTCAGACAGCTTGTGGGGGGGGGGTCATATAACTCCATACCTTCCAACATTTTTCTATTGAAAACAGGGACATCCTCATGAAAAGTCAGACCTTCTGGGATCAAATCAGAAACTGGGAAGGCTTCTCTAAATCAGGGACACTTGGAGGTTCTGAGAGAATAATATATTATCATAAGCATAGAAAAGATGCTGTACAACACTGGGCCCAGGACGGAACCCTACAGCATCCCACTTGCCATTTTTTTCCCCAGGAGGGCAAAGGAACCATTGGCGAGCATACTGGGTTTGGTTAGTAAAAGGGCTACAAATCCACATAGTATTCTCTATCCCACATTTTGCCAGCTTCTTTGCCAGAATAACATGGAGGACTTTGTCGAAAGCTTTACTGAATTCAAGTTACAGCCACAGTTCCTGCTTTCCGCTCAAATACAGCGTCTTTTCCCAGCCCTAAGGCAAAGAGCAATTTGCACAAGTCCCCAAGATGTTTCTACCAGCACTGATGCATGTTAACCCCTTGCCCTGAAGCAACAAGCTCACGGTGGGTGCCTCCCAGATGCCATCTGAGTTACACACCATGCAAAGCGACAATGCTTGGACCCTTGTTACACTGTAGAGATCTTTCACTTTATTAGTCCAGCTGTTATCCTTTTTTTCTTCTTCTCTTTTGGCACCAAGTCTGTTGCTGTGGTTATTTCTCAACCCTTGACGCCGTAACATTTGACTGGGTCAAGTGCGCCCGTTCTGCAGCTCGCTTCGACTGCAGAGCTTGTCTGTTGACAGCTAGCAAAATGCTCAAGTCTTTGGAGCTTTTAAAAAGGAAATGGAAATGTTTGATTCTGCTGATGAAGCAGAACAAGAACGCTCCCGGCTTTGAGAGAGGGAAGGCTGTTTTTGTTTATTTAAAGCCAGTCCTTGAAACAATTGTGGGGGCAAGTGAGGCTCAGAGAACTTTAGGCTGTGGTAATAGAACTTCAGGGTGCCTTCAGATTGTTGCTATTTGCAGGTGGAATTCTTTTTTGTTGTTCAAATTAACAATAGTGATTTTATTTAACAAGAAAGTTTATGACACGAGTGGATAAAATTTTGTTGTTGCTAAATCGTTTAGTCGTGTCCGACTCTTTGTGACCCCATGGACCAGAGCACGTCAGGCATTCCTGTCTTCCACTGCCTCCCGCAGTTTGGTCAGACTCATGTTGGTAGCTTCGAGAACACTGTCCAACCATCTCGTCCTCTGTCATCCCCTTCTCCTTGTGCCCTCAATCTTTCCCAACATCAGGGTCTTTTCCAGGGAGTCTTCTCTTCTCATGAGGTGGCCAAAGTATTGGAGCCTCAGCTTCAGGATCTGTCCTTCCAGGGCTGATTTCATTCAGAATGGATAGGTTTGATCTTCTTGCAGTCCATGGGACTCTCAAGAGTCTCCTCCAGCACCATAATTCAAAAGCATCAATTCTTCGGTGATCAGCCTTCTTTATGGTCCAGCTCTCACTTCCATACATCACTACTGGGAAAATCATAGCTTTAACTATACGGACCTTTGTCGGCAAGCTAATGTCTCTGCTTTTTAAGATGCTGTCTAGGTATGTCATTGCTTTTCTTCCAAGAAGCAGAAATCTTTTAATTTCGTGACTGCTGTCACCATCTGCAGTGATTATGGAGCCAAAGAAAGTAAAATCTCTCACTGCCTCCATTTCTTCCCCTTCTATTTGCCAGGAGGTGATGGGACCAGTGGCCATGATCTTAGTTTTTTTGATGTGGAGCTTCAGACCATATTTTGCGCTCTCCTCTTTCACCCTCAGTAAAAGGTTCTTTAATACCTCCTCACTTTCTGCCATCAAGGTTGTGTCATCAGCATATCTGAGATTGTTGATATTTCTTCCGGCAATCTTAATTCTGTCTTGGGATTCATCCAGTTCAACCTTTCGCATGATGAATTCTGTATAGAAGTTAATTAAGCAGGGAGACAATATACAGCCTTGTCGTACTCCTTTCCCAATTTTGAACCTGTTGTCTTTGTCCATGGAGTTTTCTTGGCAGGGATACTGGAGTGGCTTGCTTTTGTTTAGTCACTTTTGTTTAGTCAAAACTCTCCACTAGCATAGGCATAGCTCATAGCTTCTCTGAGTTATTCAAGCCCCTTCACCACGACAAGGCAGTGATCCATGAAGGAAGGACTTAGCATACAGTTTACAATGTTATTTCACTTCAAGGTTTTCTCAGTTGTTTCACACTTAATACTTTGGTTCTCAACTTTATGATTTGGTTCTTAACAAGGTCGTACTTTCTGTCAGTGACACACCCCTTACACAAACTTATGGTTGTGTAAGGGGTGTGTCACTGACAGAAAGTACGACCTTGTTAAGAACCAAATCATAAAGTTGCGGTACTCCAAGTAATGGACCCAAGGTTTCACTGGTTTGGGAGTTTTCTCTTATTAGAAGAATCTCCCCTCCTGACTGCAATGAAACCTAAGTAGACTGTCTCTTTACATCTTCTACTTCTCCTGTCTCAACCTCAGCCTCCCAGTTAATTCCTGGCCTAATTACTCTTACAGGACACCACACACTGTCCTTCACACTAAGCTCAGAGTCTCCTTTCTCTAGCTTGTGATATTTTCCTCAGAGTGGATGTTTCTACTACCAGTTGCATAGCTGTCAACTTTTCCCTTTTTTTGCGGGAAATTCCCTTATTCTGAACAGGATTCCTCGCAAGAAAAGGGAAAGGTTGACAGCTATGACCAGCTCTCACTCCTTATCTTCCTACCTATCCTCACAACCTCAATCCCAACCTACTCCAAAACCTCCTCCCAACACTCCCTCTAAAACTCCAAATTTGCAGGTGGAATTCAATCACATACTGGCAAATCCATGTTGTGCATTTATAGTTGGTTGCTCAACAACCCCCTCTTCCTCTAATTCAGGCTTTTTGTGATCTGGTAAATAATGGGGAAATGCGGTGTGACACTTGCTTGGATTCTACACCATCCAACCTGCTTGCCAACAAATCAAAGCAAATGCTAATTAATTAGCCAAAGTTGTCTACTCTCCCTGAAAATAAATCAGGATGAATCCTCAACAAACAGGTTGTATGGAAGTGCAGATAGATTCAAAATCACCAGAAGTAATAACTGCACAAGATTCTGCACTGGGCAGCCCTCGTTCAGAGTACTGTTGTGGATGCCATGTATTAACAAACTACAGCTTAATTCTAAGCTAATTAGTGAGGAGTGGTTGAGGGAAGGGGCAAAAAACCTCAGCAAACACACAGAAGTTTTTTTCTGTCCAATGCTGCCCACTGGTGAGGACGGCAAGCTGTGGAACAGAAATAAATATGGCGGCTGGAAAAAATGGGAGTGTGCGGACTCTTACGTGCTAATCACCCACACAGACAAATCAGATCTGAACAACCCTTTTGTGACATAATGTCCCAGTCTGAATGCAGGCAAAGAGGAAGACTGGCCCAGGATTACCCCGTGAGCTTCATGGTTGTGAGTTGGAATTTGAACCCTATTCTCCCTGTTCCTGGTTTAATGGCTTGCATTTGGCTACAGGTATATGCATGGTTTGGTGGGTAATAAAGAAATGTGCAGACTTACTCTATTATTATCAATTTCAAACAGCAGCGATTAAAGTTTCATTTTTAATATGTTTTTTTGGTTTAGTCTCTTTCCCCTGCCCCCTTTTCCACTTCAAAACTTATTTGTGTTTATTAAGGCTTATGTCACTTTGTGAAAGTCCCCTGTGACATAATTTCTATTTTGATGTTCCAATTCTCACCTTTCATGGATATATATATATATATATGCTGGTGTCAAAGCCTCAAGCAGAGACATTTGTTTCCATTAATTATATTTCCCTGTTGGGCTTTTGCCTTGCCGCATGATGAAAATATATTTCCTCTTTTCTTGGTTTATTCCAAAGGCAATTTCAAATTCACTTCCCCCCTCCTGCCCCTCACACTTTTAACCACATAGACAAAGTCTGAGTGATGCTTGTCGTGGCTAACTATACAGAGCCATTAGCAGAGTGAACATATGTCCCCATATGTTGTTGAACAACAACAGGGTGTGGAGAACTGGATCTAGTCAGCAGGCCATATCTTTATCTCCCTTACCTCTGATAGGCCAAATGTGACAGGTGGGCGGAACAGCCGACTTGTCAATCATCTCAATTCATAATGGCAAAACACCCAAACACCCAGCCACCCAATGAATAAAACATTGATCTGAAATTTGAGATTATTCAAGATTATTCAAGATCTGAAAATTCCTGGATGTGCAAAGTTTGATTCCAAGTGCAAATTGCAGAATTGTAGAGTTGGAAGGGACCCATTCAGTCGAACGCCCCTGCAATGCAGGAATAACTTACAATATTAAAACCAGACACTTTCCAAGATCAAAATGTGCTGCATTTGAATGTCTTTGATAATAGGCTTCATTTCTGTTTCCTGTTAGTCTTCAGAACCATGATTTTTGTCTCAGGGTGGCCTGATATATTACCCAGTGGCACATCTTTCTTTCAGAAGAGTCCAGGATTTATAGTTGCTATTTTGAGTAGAAAATTCACTCACTGCACGCTAGACATTTAGGATTAATGTTTTGCATACTCTGAATTACAAAATGAAAGTAACCCTACTCTAACTAAATGTGAAATGCAAAAATAATTCTGTAACATGAAAGTAAAGGAAATTTCCATAACTTGTACTGGTTTGGAATCATGTATTTTCTTTTGTCGTCCATGAGCAGGATTAACAAGATATTCAGAGCACTAAATTTCACACTAATCCCTGAAATTCTGCTCAGACCTCCTTCCCTGCAGAGCCTGAAGTCTCCTCAGACACTCCCTGCATGTAGTCAAATTTCCTTCTGCATTCATGAGGCTAGAAGCCTGTCTGATTTAAAAACAAATGAAATATGAAACACTCAGGATGCCATATTCTTTGCAAGATCTCCTGTTCTACACTTTTGTGCTACAATCATGGGCATGCATAATAGATATCTGTATGGATATCTTTTAATCGCCAACTCAGTCAAGGTTTTGTTTCTGTTTTGTTTTTGTTTAGTCATTTAGTCGTGTCCGATTCTTTGTGACCCCATGGACCAGAGCACGCCAGGTACTCCTGTCTTCCACTGCCTCCCACAGTTGGGTCAGACTCATGTTGGTAGCTTCGAGAACACTGTCCAACCATCTTGTCCTCTGTCGCCCCCTTCTCCTTGTGCCCTCCATCTTTCCCAACATCAGGGTCTTTTCCAGGGAGTCTTCTCTTCTCATGAGGTGGCCAAAGTATTGGAGCCTCAGCTTCAGGATCTGTCCTTCCAGTGAGCACTCAGGGCTGATTTCCTTCAGAATGGATAGGTTTGATCTTCTTGTGGTCCATGGGACTCTCCAGAGTCTCCTCCAGCACCATAATTCAAAAGCATCAATTCTTCGGTGATCAGCCTTCTTTATGGTCCAGCTCTCACTTCCGTACATTACTACTGGGAAAACCATAGCTTTAACTATACGGACCTTTTGCATGTGTCTGCATGTATGAATTGCCCAGCTCTAATTATGACTGCTTGCATCTATAATTAATATTTCCATCAGTTATATTTCTCATTAAGTGCAACATCAAGTATATAATTGTGGAGCAAAGCAGAGCTCGATTGACCTCCAGGCATATGGCTGCATCAAAGCGTAGCTTTTAATTGAGTTCCATGGAGACGTATGGCCAGGGATAAGACTTGGTCTTAAAGGCTTGTTAAAGTCACCCTTACCTCTTGTTGGCTTCTCCTGGAAGTTAAGTGCATTCTCATTGATCCTGCTCAGTATTGACTGCCTGTACATAGTGCTTCTGAATGAAAGTTCAAATCAACATAGAAAACACAGTTCACTTAACAAGCCCTATTGGCAACTGGGGATGAACTTTCAGCGGGAAGCATATGTATCCTTTCTGGTTAGAATTGAAAGGCAGAATGCCACCCACTGTTGTATAATTAAAGGTCTTTTTACCTCTGGCTCACCTCTCCTTTAGATGGTGATCCTGCGGCCAGCGATTTGTGTTTTCTGCTTTTGCATTGCACTTAATGCATTATACACTTTTAAAAAGAAATAAATGATGCTCATGGTGATGAAGGCTTAAGAAAAGATATAGTGCAGTCTTCGTCAACCTGATGCCTTCCAGGTGTTAAGAACATAAGAAGAACCTGCTGGTTCAGGTCAATGGTTCACCTAGTCCAGCATTCTGTTCTCACAGTAGCCAAACTGATACATGAGGGAAACTTGCAGAACAGACTCCCTCGGGAGGTTGTGGACTCTCCTTCCTTGGAGGTTTTTAAGCAGAGGTTGGGTGGCCATTTGTCATGGACGCTTTAGTTGAGATTCCTGCATTGCAGGGGATTGGATGACCCTCAGGGATGACTTTTTCCTCTGTCTAATTCAAAATCTCAGGTTGGTGTTACATGGCCCGAACCAGCTGCCAGCCTATTCTTAAGTTCTTGATGTGAATGTGAAGCGGCTGAATTCTTTCAGTTAATCATGTGTTTGAAGTACTTTCTCTTGCCTCTGTTGAATCTACCACTAATTAATTCCACTGAGTGACTCTATCCTAGTATTAGGCAAGCGGAAGAAAAAGTCATTGTCGTCCACATTCTCCATATTCTTTGTATTTTAACAAGCCTCTTATCATGTCTCTTCTTAATCATTTCTCTTCTGAATTACAAAGCCCTGCACATTCTGCAAAGTTATCATGTGCAGACATGTTTCTAACGCTCTCCGCAACACTTGGGTTTTCCTTGGAGGTTTCTCTCCCATTTCATTCATTTTCAGGCCAGTTCACAGCGGAGTGAAGATTGCTGTCCCTGGATTCCTGCAAGCCCTTCACTTGTGTTCTATGTTGTTCACTTAATTTTTAATACCAAACATGAATGCTCATGGTAGTTTCCATTGTCTTCTTTATTATTTTACAGCCACTACCTTAAATAAAGGATGTGGGTGGCACTGTGGGTTAAACCACAGAGCCTAGGGCTTGTCGATCAGAAGGTCGGCAGTTCGAATCCCCATGACAGGGTGAGCTCCCATTGCTCGGTCCCAGCTCCTGCCCACCTAGCAGTTCGAAAGCACGTCAAAGTGCAAGTACATAAATAGGTACCGCTCAGGCGGGAAGGTAAACAGCGTTTCTGTGCACTGTTCTGGTTTGCCAGAAGTGGCTTAGTCATGCTGGCCACATGACCCAGAAGCTGTAAGCCAGCTCCCTTAGCCAATAAAGTGAGATGAGCACCACAACCCCAGAGTCATCCGCGACTGGACCTAATGGTCAGGGGTTCCTTTTACACCAGGTGGCGCTGTGGGTTAAACCACAGGCTTGCTGATCAGAAGGTCAGCGGTTCGAATCCCTGCGACGGGGTGAGCTCCCGTTGTTCGGTCCCAGCTCCTGCCCACCTAGCAGTTCGAAAGCACGTTAAAGTGCAAGTAGATAAATAGGGACCGCTCCAGCGGGAAGGTAAACGGCGTTTCCGTGCGCTGCTCTGGTTCACCAGAAGCAGCTTTGTCATGCTGGCCACATGACCCGGAGGCTGTCTTCGGACAAACGCCGGCTCCCTCGGCCTATAGAGCGAGATGAGCACGCAACCCCAGAGTCGGACACGACTGGACCTGATGGTCAGGGGTCCCTTTACCTTTACCCTTTACCTTTACCTTTACCTTTACCTTACCTTAAATAAGCTTGCGTTTCAGAGCAAACCTGAGGGGGAATGTGCATTGTCATATATCCTTCATGCTTTCGTTATTCAGTTAAAGCAGGGGTAGCCAACATGGTGACCTCCAGATGTTTTTGTACCACAGCTCCCATCATCCTTGAGCGATGGTCATCCTGGCTGACGCTGATGAGAATTGTAATTCACAACATTTGCACGACATCATATTAGCGGGTTAGGAGAGCTGGATTTTATTTTATTTTACATCTGGCAACCAATGTGCCTCTTTGGTTTCAGATACTACATGGGTTAAAGGTAAAGGTAAATGACCCCTGACAGTTAAGTCCAGTTGCAGACGACTCTGGGGTTATGGCGCTCATCTCACTTTACAGGCCGAGGGAGCCGGCGTTTGTCCACAGACAGTTTTTCCGGGTCATGTGGCCAGCATGACTTAAGCCATTTCTGGCGCAATGGAACACCAAAACCAGAGCAGCGCACGGAAATGCCATTTACCTTCCGGCTGGAGCGGTACCTATTTATCTACTTGCACTTTGGTGTGCTTTAAAACTGCTAGGATGGCAGGAGCTGGGACCGAGCAACGGGAGCTCACCCCTTCATGGGGATTCGAACCACCAACCTTCTGATCAGCAAGCCCAAGAGACTCAGTGGTTTAGACCACAGCCCCACCCACATCCCAGTACATGGGTAGACAAGTCTAAAAAGCCCAGGGCACAAATTTTCACAGCCCTCTAGCAGCTATAGTGGCTCATTTACAAGAAGTAATGTGTTAAGTGTAAACTTGTGATTCTGACCAAAGTTAAGCCTCAATTCTGACCAAACTAAGCCCCCTAGAGCACAACAAACAACGGATGCTGGAGACCAATGAGAGGGTTGTCACTCTCATGCCCTGCTCATGTGATTCTCAGAAGCATCTGGCTTGTCACAGCTGGAAACAAAATACTTGACCAAGACAGTAGGAGAAGCCTTCCTTTCCTATCATGCGTTCTTATTCAGATGAGGCCAAGTATCTGCAACGACCCAACAAAGACAGCTCTAAAACACAGCTGCCAGTGCTGGCAGGACAAAATCCTCATTGAGATTGAAAATATTGCTCCTGATGTAAACATAGCCCCATATTGCTAGCCAAGGGAGTAACTCAATTGAAATCGACCTTGAGTGTCTGCCAAGGCAATGCACAAGTCTGCATTGGGACTGTCCACAATGGCCAATGCTGACTAATGATGTATCCCTCCCCCAAACACAATGACTGAAAGAGTCTCCTCTCTGTCTGGCACAAATTTGGCTTTCACAAGACCACATTTTGTACCTGTGATGCATTGGGTTCTTTAACAATGAGATCACATATTCCTTCTGAGTATTATTGTATTGCAAATGGAAACGGTTCAAACAATGCTCTCCCTTCCTTAATTTTTAACCTGAGCACAATGCAGAGGGGTGGGGCAGAGTGAGATTAACTCTACCGAGAGTAACTTGCACTTCCAATGCCCTTGGACATCCATAGATGATGTCATAATGTCTGAGCAATAATAATAATAATAATTAATATATGCCATGCATCTGATTGTGTTGCCCCACCCACTCTGGGTGGCTTCCAACAAATTAAGCACAGTAAAACATCAAACATTAAGAACTTCCCTATACAGGACTCCTTTCAGGTGTCTTCTAAAAGTCAGATAGTTGTTTCTTTCCTTGACTGAGAAAGCTCTCTGCCTGGTTTCCTGTAGCTTCACGTCTTGCAATGAAAGAACCACCAGTAGACCCTCAGAGCTGGATCTCAGTGTCTGCACTGAATGATGCAGATGGAGACTCTCCTTCAGGTATATAGGGCCAAGGCCATTTAGGGATTTAAAGGTCAACACCAACCCATTGAATTGTGCTTGGAAACATAGTGGGAGCCAAAGCAGGTCTTTCAAGACCAGTTACAGGTATCTGAAGAAGTGTGCATGCACACGAAAGCTCATACCAAGAACAAACTTAGTTGGTCTCTAAGGTGCTACTGGAAGGAATGTTTTTATTCTGTTTCAAGACCAGTGTTATATGGTCCCGGTGGCCACTCCCTAGCTGCCGCATTTTGGATTAGTTGTAGTCTCCGAGTCACTTTCAAAAATAGGCCCACGTAGGGTGCATTATGGTGCTGGAGGAGACTCTTGAGAGTCCCATGGACTGCAAGAAGATCAAACCTATCAATTCTTAAGGAAATTAGCCCTGAGTGCTCACTGGGAGGACAGATCCTGAAGCTGAGGCTCCAATACTTTGGCCACCTTATGAGAAGAGAAGACTCCCTTGAAAAGACCCTGATGTTGGGAAAGATTGATGGCACAAGGAGAAATGGACAACAGAGGATAAGATGGTTGGACAGTGTTCTCGAAGCTACCAACATGAGTCTGACCAAACTGCGGGAGGCAGTGGAAGACAGGAATGCCTGGCGTGCTCTGGTCCATGGGGTCACGAAGAGTCAGACACGACTAAACGACTAAACAACAACAACAACAGGGTGCATTGTCACTTAGACAGCATTGCAATCAATGGGATGCAAGTCAGGGGGTTATCCAAATGTTTGCATTTAATTCCATGGGGATTCAGGTGCAACTAACTCAGGCTGAAATCCTATATGCACTCACCTGGAAGGAAGTCCCACTGAACTTCACGGGATATGACTTTTGCATGACTGGAATGTAGCCCAATGTACAGAGGTCTGAGTCACATGTATGTCATCACCCATTTTAGTCTCTGGCCATATTCACAAATTGGAATGTGGGTCCCAGAAGGTTGCCCACAAGGAAATGCATCCATTGGACTGATAAAGTTTCCCAGCTCTTGGTATACCCAGACCTTCTGGTTATGACACAGCCTGCATTAATCCTGACCCCAAGGTCCCCACAATGGCTTGCAAATGATAATTTAAAATAATATCTACAGAGCGGTGGAAATGCCAGTACCTAAGTATTTACATTAAAAAGCATTAAGCAAAGGAAAAAGGAAAAAAGCCAGCATAAATAAAAACAGTGGAGCCAGCATAAGAAGTACATAACTCAGTTAAAATCAAATACCATTAAATGTCTAGGCAAAGCAACGATGACACATTTTACCTGGCTCCTAATAAATATCAATAAAGCTGGGCCTTCTTGCTCTTAATAGCAGCTGAAGTCACATGACATGGAATGGCCAAATGCAAACTGATCAGAGCTCCTGCACCCTTGGAGAACTGAGCAGGGGAGCTGACTTGGGCCCCAGGTTATGGGTGCCCAGTGTATATGATGTCATAACATCACATGCACCCCCTGGGCCTCAGAAGCTGACTTCCAGTGGCACCTCGGAAGTCTCACGAGGCCTTGGGTGTGACTTCCAGTGCTTCTCAAGGCACCAGAAGTTGCGTTGGGGTCCTTGGTGTGGGTGCTGGGCTCCCACAACAATTTTTTGTGGGTGCTCAGGCACCCAGAGCCCCCTACAGTTGGCACCCCTGGAACTGAGAATTAGCTTAATGGTAGAGCATCAGCCTTGCATGCAGAAGATCCCAAGTTCAATACCCAGAATCTCCAGGAAGGACTGAGAACATCCCATGTCTGAAGAGAGTCACTCCCAGTCTGCATAAATAATACTGAGCTAGATGAACCAATGGGTCTAATTCAGTATAAGGCAGCTTTCTATGTCCTCATCTTCAGTTGCTATAGCCTGCCACCCCTTGTATCAAGGGATGTAACCATCCCCATTTCAAACTTCAAAAGATGGGTGTGTTTCAGTTTGCACATTCTTTCTGAAAGTGCAAACCTTTGAAAGGTTTGCCTTTCAAAAGAATTGAAGAAGAGTCTATTGCAGTGTTTTCCAAACTTGGGTCTCCAGCTGTTTTTGGACTACAGTTCCCATCATCCACAGCCACTGGTCCTGCTAGCTAGGGTTGATGGGAATTGTAGTCCCCCCCCCCCAAAAAACCCCTAGAGACCCAAGCTTGGGAAACACTGTTCTACTGCATCAAGCCAATGGCCCACCTAGTCCAGCATCCCGTTCACACAGTGACCAATCACGATGGTAATATGAGGTGAATCAAATTTATCCCCTATTCATAGCCTAGACCACAGAGGAAGCCAACCAATGCATGCAACCAACCAACCAACCAACCACCCATCCCTAAAAGAGCAGAATTTCACAAATAAATAAATAAATAAATAAACAAACAAATAAATAAATGTGGTCAACAGATTGTGATGGGCACAGTTATCAAAGCAGTTAATATGGGTTATCTTCCAAAGTTGCCACTTAATTTCCTTTGTATCCCCCAACAAAGCGAAAGAGAGCAGTTCACCCAGATGGATGTGTCCCTTGTACTGTCCATTCCATTTCAGGCTTTGCACCGTGGCTTGTCTTTATGGGGGTGCGTATTTGTTTAAGTGATTGGTGGCTAAATTAAATTCTGTTTGCAGGGCTATGTTATCCCTTTCATCAGCTCGACCTACACATGCTGTGCTGATGAGCTAGATAAGGTTGCCGCTGTCTTCACTTCATTTATTAGAGAGAGAGCACCAACAGGGTGTAAGGGGGACAAGGAGAGAGAAAGAGGTCTACTTATGTTTCCTTCCAAGCTGTTTAGCCTATCTTACTCCCAAAGCTGTTGGGTCAACAATCGCAGGCCTTTCAAAATGTGAAACATTGCAAAATCCACACAGGGTTCTTTGTGTGGGGCTTTTTTTGTGGTTGACAGGCAGGTTAAGCATTTCTTTTTAAAATAATAATAATAATTTTTATTAATTTTCCATTTAAACATATATACTTAATTACATCATTATTATCCACTTTACATCTTTGGCTCATTAGAGCCTATCAACTTCCTTCTCTCCCACCTCTTGGCTTTCAAAAGTAACCTTTATATCACAGCATTTTATATATTTTCCATATCTAATATAACTCATTACAAAATACCTCAAAATGTAAATAATAATAATAATAAGAAGAAGAGTTTGGATTCGATATCCCGCTTTATCAGGAAGCCTGGTTAAAAAGGAACATTATTGCCTGGTGCCTAAAGGTGTATAATGAAGGCGCCAGGCAAACTTCCCTGGGGAGAGCATTCCACAGAGGGGGAACCACTGCAGAGAAGGCCCCGTTCTTGTGTTGCCCCCTCTGGACCTCTCGAGGAGGGGGCACACAAATAAGGGCCTCAGAAGATGATCTCAGGGTCCTGGTAGGTTCATATAGAGAGAGGGGGTCCTTGAGGTATTGTGGTCCTGAGCCGTTTAAAACCAGCACTTTGAATTGGGTCCGGAAACTAATTGGTAGCCAGTGCAGTCAGACCAGGATCAGTGTAATATGCTGAAACCATCTTGCTCCAGTGAGCAACCTGGCCGCTGAATTCTGCACCGGCTGAAATTTCTGAACTGTCTTCAGAGGCAGCAGGTTAATTCTGTGTCCAGGGCGGCTGTCTACCAGCTCCATCTGGTGCGCAGGCTGAGACCCTACCTGCCTGCAGACTGTCTCACCAGAGTGGTGCATGCTCTAGTTATCTCCCGCTTGGACTACTGCAATGCACTCTACGTAGGGCTACCTTTGAAGGTGACCCGGAAACTGCAATTAATCCAGAATGCGGCAGCTAGACTGGTGACTGGGAGTGGCCACCGAGACCACATAACACCAGTCCTGAGAGATCTACATTGGCTCCCGGTACATTTCTGAGCACAATTCAAAGTGTTGGTGCTGACCTTTAAAGCCCTAAATGGCCTCGGTCCTGTATACCTGAAGGAGCGTCTCCACCCCCACCGTTCAGCCCAGACACTGAGATCCAGTGCCGAGGGCCTTCTGGTGGTTACTTCACTGCGAGAAGCAAAGCTACAGGGAACCAGGCAGAGGGCCTTCTCGGTAGTGGCGCCCGCCCTGTGGAACGCCCTCCCATCAGAGGTCAAAGGGATCAACAACTACATAACATTTAGAAGACACCTGAATGCAGCCATGTTTAGGGAAGTTTTTAATCTGTAACATGTTAATGTATTTTAATATTTGCTGGAAGCTGCCCAGAGTGGCTGGGAGGCCCAGCCAGATGGGCAGGGTACAAATAATAAAGCTCTACTTGTTATTAATTTGACTCAAACCTGTGATTGTCATCTTGAGATGTTTCTCTGCATGCCACCTCGGAGGCAGGTTCTCAAGACAGTCAGTGAGAGCATTTTTTGTTTCCCCAAGGATTTAGGCAGCCCAATGATATTGCATTATATTGTTAGATCTGTCTTTAAAGTATCTTTATTATTGTGTTCTTTACTTGGAAATCGCTTTGGGACTTTGTTTTACCAGTTTAATAAACTTAAACCTAACATAAGGCATTCTGCATTCTGTTGAACTGAATACAGATAGGCAGATAGAAATCTATGCATTGTTTAGAATTTAACCAGGCAACACTATCAATTGAATTTCAGCTAGGATGAAGAGAATCAAACACAGGTAACTGCAAGCCACAGTTAATTATGTGCCTGTTAAAAAATATTAATTGTTCAATTATATATGTATGAAAAGGTTGAGGATTACAGACTGGCAATTATGGTGGGTGGGTGGATGGATATAAAGCTATATATTGTTTAGTTTTTCAGCAAGTAATAACGTCATCGTAATTTCAAACGGAACGAGCGAACATATATAACACAAGCTGTTAATTGCTTGGCACAGTTAGTTACTGTTGCTAGACCAGTTACACTTGCTTCTGTAGCTCCAATTGTCTGCGGTTGCTGGCTTCTGTTGCTGACGTTCAGTCTTCCTCAGTGGAAGGCAATTGTTCTCTCTGCCTCTGCCTCTGTATCCACTCACCTATCTGCTTATCCGCTTGCTTCCATGCCTTGTCCTTCATTGCTCCTCTCGCCTTGGCCTGCTGTCCCCAACTAGATTCCACCCCCCCCCCCTCACATAATGGAACATATCTCCCTTTTTGTAGGAAAAGGCTTTTACATCAGGACAGAGAAAAACACAGCAGGGACATCAGAAAAGGTAAGACAGAAGAAAAGTTTGGGGGTCCTTTATCCCCCTTGACTCCTCTCCCTTGAAAAAGTTGCAGCAATATTATTATTATTTTTTGCTCAATCATAATAATTTCTTTGCAGTGCCGCTGTATTAAAGAAGCTTGCAGTTGTTGTTATTTTCCTCATCTGTCAAGGAAACAGTGGTGCGCTGGTTAAGAGTGTTGGACTAGGACCTGGGAGACCAGGGTTCAAATCCTCATGAAGGGTGAACTTGGGCCAGCCTCTCAGCCTAACCTACCTCACAGGGTTGTTGTGAGTACAAGGTATTGGTGGGGGAACCATGCTCACCACCTTGAACTCCTTGGAGGAAAGGTGGAATATAAATGAAATAATAATAACCACAAGAAATGTTGATGATACCTCATGATTACACCTTTTTAACTCAGAGGGCCAGTGTGGTGTCGAGAGCCAGTGTGGAAATGACCTCAGTATGGATTCCTTACTCCTCTCATCACAGAGAGCCAGTGTGGTGTAGTGGTTAAGAGCGGTAGACTCGTAATCTGGTGAACCGGGTTTGCGTCTCCGCTCCTCTACATGCAGCTGCTGGGTGACACTTCTTTGAAGTCTCTCAGCCCTACTCACCTCACAGTGTTTGTTGTGGGGGAGGAAGGGAAAGGAGAATGCTAGCTGCTTTGAGACTCCTTCGGGTAGTGATAAAGCAGGATATCAAATCCAAACTCTTCTCTTCTTCTTCTTCTATACGAGCTAGAATCCCGTATACAACTTAAAGGCTAATGACCAAGGCTGCCAACAGGGTATTCAGGGCCCAGTTCATTGTATGTTTACTGATCCCTCTGCCCCACCCACAAATGAGGATATATATTTGCATAAATTTGTGTAATATGCAGATTTCCATCCTCTTTTTTACAGCGCTGGGGTGAGAAGAGAATCTGCAGCAGAAATTAACTATTCCCAGCTCACAGAGAATCAAAGGAAACCTCCACTCATCCTTCCAGATGAGCAATTATTATATAATTGCTAAATGGTACCATAATTTAGCAGCTAGGGAGAACTGTGGTCCCTGGAGACACTGTTCCAACAATGTTTCCTGTTGGCATTACATCCAGATCACATGTTTCATTCAAACAGGTTTCTCCTTTGCAGTATATCTCTCTCTGTCTTGTTTTCAGTTTATGCTACTTTTGAAAGAGATAAATTGTGGTGGTGTTTTTTTAATCCCATGTCAGAACAATGATGCCAAGCCGGCCCACATTATGCATGTTCAGTCTTTACCATTTCCTGAGGAAGAAATAAAAATACTATGTCACTACATAGTAACTACTATGAAACTACATTCCTCATGCGGAAAGACCAGAAACTATGTCCCCCCTTTGCCATTTGGTGTTTGACACTGCACATCTTTTAAAGAATATGTTCTGCTATGTGCTATGATGTGCTATGAGGATAGGTAGATAGATGACTATTATATGTGTGAAAATGAAGGATAACCTCCATATTCAGAGAAGTTAGCTGCATTCAAACACTATTCCACTTTCCTGATGTTTGCTTATTGGAAAAATTTTGCATTTTATGTATACTTCTCATGTTGTAAAGGCCACTTCTAGAAACCTAGCAGAATCTAGTGGAAGTTTAGTGCTCATTTCTGTGTTTTTTTCTTCGAGAAAAAATCCATTCACTACTCCATTAACCCAGAAAGTCATTGGATGCTGTATGCTGGCATACAGAGCCCTTGTGGTGTAGTGGTTAGAGTGCTGGACTATAACCTGGGAGACCAGGGTTCAATGCCCCACTCAGCCATGAAGCTCAACGTGTGATTTTGGGTCCTGAGCATATTCAATCTGCACTGGGCTGCTTTAAAAAAAATAAAAATAAAAAAATTTAAGAGTTGTTTGTTTGCACTCTCACATTGCAAAAAATGATTTTGCGTGAGCAGGCGGCAACAGCCCCAGCCCCAAGGGATCATAAGGAAGGAATAAAGACTCTGACAACATTATATGGAATTAAAATTAGGCCACAACTTTATTAAACTTCTGAATGTAGGAAGACCTTGGCTTAGGCCTTGGACGTGTTTCCCTCTCAGCCCCAAGCCAGTGACACCCATATATATAACCCCTTTAAGAGGGGGACCCTGGAATCACCTCCGCAGGGGGGGTGAGTCACCACTTCAAACCCCCCCCCCCAATATAGGGAAGAAAAGACTAAAGGATTCCACCCAAGGCCATAATTGCCAAAGTTGTGACGAATTGCTACGGGGGAGACAAAACCTGCCAATGCAGGGAAATTTCTTCCTGGTCCTTCAACAGCAACCAGTCAAAGACCGTAGCAAGTGCCCGCTAAACAGGAAGAAAATGTTAACCTGCAAACAATAAAACATTAAACTACGGGAGGGTGAATCTCCTGAGCTGACTGCCTGGCTACTGTCAGCTCCACCCCCTATATATAATGACCGTTCCCCACATCAAATGGGGTGTGCATTTTGTGTGGTCGCGAGTAGCCCCTTGGGATCACGTTGCAGCTCCTGGCAGTTGGGTCTGGCACCGCCTTCCCAAGTTGGATACCTGTGGTCTCCACCTATGCCAGCAGCCGCCCAATCCCGGCTGGGGAGGTGTTGCCAGGGGGATTGGCCAGGTAGAAGGAGGGAACATACAGTACACAACAGAAGTTCAGTCATACCTGGGAAGCGGCCGTTGGATTCAGAGCTTCCCCACCCTCCACTCCCTCAATTAACGCTTATTATGCAGATTAACCTTTTTATTTTCCACAGCCACACAGGCACGCAGATGCTGCTATCTATGACAAGGTCGCTGTTGAAGGGCCGGAAAGGACTTTCCCTGCATTGGCAGGTTTCGCCTTTTCCATAGCAATTCGTCACAACTTTGGCGGTTGCAGGCCTTGGGCGGAATCCTTTAGTCATCTACCTAAAATGGGGGGGGGCGTGGGGCGGTGACCCCTGCCCCCATTGCGGCGGCGATACCAGGGTTCCCGTTAAAGGGGTCTTAGGGGGAGGCATTGACCATACGCCCAGAGGTCGTCATTGCCCTCCCCCTCCAGCGGCGGCGAACAGGGGGACGGGCTATCTGCTTGAACATATGTTCTCCAGAGCTAGCCCACTCCCCACACATGCTGGATAACCCGGAAAATTACCCAGAACCATGGCTGGGGGGGGGGGCTGGGAAGGATAAACTCCGAATGCCTGAGCCAAGGTCTCCCTACATCTGAATATTAATAAAGTTGTGGCCAATTTAATCCCATAGAACGTTGTCACGTGTTGTTATTTCCCTCAGGGGCTGCCCGGGGTTCAGGGGGACTCTGCCTGACCACACAAATGAGACTGGCCCCAACCCCCAGCAAGGAAATTGATTACTGTGCTGGGTGTGAACCTCTAATAATAACACTGAGAGGCAGGCCAGCCCCTGTTTGCCAGTAAGCTCCCTGGGAAGTGTAGCACCACGCGCGACCACGCAAACGGCACCCAGAATGTAAAGTGTGAGTGCTCATTTTGTACTTCTGCAAACCTCAGGGTCCTTTTCATTTTATTGATACCCCCCATGCCACTTTCATTTCTCAGTAGTGCCCTGATAGGACCCCAGACTGTTGAACTGCAGTCATTCTTCCTTACTATGTGATGGGTATGTAGAACCAGGGTGGTGGGAAATTAGGGATGCAAATTGCCTCTGAAAGCTTTGCCTGCAAACTTCCACGGGTGGGAAGAACAATATAATTATACAGCACCAACTGGTACTTTTGCATTGTCAACTCTAAAAGCAGTTAAAAATCACCAGGGAAAACAAACCCTTAAACAAACAGCCCCATCTGTCTGCTTAGCCAATTTATATGTATATTTCCTACTGCTTGGCAAATAAATAATAATTTAGAAAGGCATCAGAGCATGTTTCCCTGCAGGACTATAAGTCAGAAGGCTAAAGAATGCTTTTAAGTGCCCACTGTAGTTACTAGACATAAAGGAATCAGTAATACAAAACACATCCACCCCCCAAACTAGGCTGCTGGTTGAGACCAAAGGCCTGTCTTGTGCAGCTGATGATCCGACCCACAGCAGCCAAACAATTTACTCTGTAAAGCGCAGAAGATGGGAATGAGTGAAATAGCCCTCTTGTGTGTGCTGTAGTGGTTAAGAGCGGTGGACTCGTAATCTGGTGAACCGGGTTTGCTTCCATGCTCCTCCACATGCAGCTGCTGGGTGACCTTGGGCTAGTCACGCTTCTCTGAAGTGTCTCGGCCCCACGCACCTCACAGAGTGTTAGTTGTGGGGGAGGAAGGGGAAGGAGATTGTTAGCCGCTTTGAGACTCCTTCGGGTAGTGATAAAGCAGGATATCAAATCCAAACTCTTCTTCTTCGTCTATTTTTTCTCCTGTAGTTTCCAAGCAGCGATTCCATCAGTTTCAGCTTGTCTCATTTACTCATTTCCACTCCACCCCCCACCCCCAGGCTTAAGCTCAGTCTTCTGCTCTTAAAAAAGTTGCATTTTTTTTAAAAAAGTTGTTCATGAATATACACGTTTTGAAATAATTTTTCCCTAATATAATGCATTTTTATATGTTATTTTTAGTAACGTGTATTTTTTTGTACATGACTGGCGAACTGAACTGCAAAATTAGGAGAAGTGCAATCTTCTTTTTTAAATGTATTTTTTTTTTAAATTAAAGATTCATTGGTTTACAAAAGTATGTGCAATGTCTCTTTTTTCAAAGAGGGCCAGATTTGATTAAGTGAAGGGCCGTGAGGGCTGACCTTTTTTTAGGATTGAAGTTGTTGAGGTATTTTTAGGATTTTACCTCAGGAAATAAACTGCCACAGGGGCTGGATTAAACTGACCCCCGAAACGGACTTTGGACATGCCTGGGTGTGGTTGCTTGTTTGTGATTGGCTGTGTTGATCTTTGTTCTCATGTGTGAGTGGGGTAGGTGTTTGTGAATCAGGATAGCCATATTGATTTGTATGCTGTTGGTGGATTCTTGTCGTTTTGTTGGGCTGCGTATGTGTGTACATTGGCTCCCAGGACATTTCCGAGCACAATTCAAAGTGTTGGTGCTGACCTTCAAACCCCTAAAGGGCCTCAGCCCAATATACCTGAAGGAGCATCTCCACCCCCATCGCTCAGCCCGAACACTGAGGTATAGCGCCGAGGGTCTTCTGGCGGTTCCCTCACTGGGGGAAGTGAGGTTGCAGGGAGCCAGGCAGAGGGCCTTCTCGGTGGTGGCGCCCGCCCTGTGGAACGCCCTCCCGTCAGATGTCAAGGAAATAAACAACTAGCTGACTTTTAGAAGACATCTGGGAAGTTTAGGGAAGTTTTTAATGTTTGATGTCTTATTCTGTTTTAATATTCTTTTGGAAGTCACCCAGAGTGGCTGGGGAAACAACAATACATTGATGTTGTTGTTGTTTTGTTATTGTTATTATTGTTATTATATATGTGATCAAGGGGAGCCATACCAGGGTGAGGGCATCGAGAAATCCAATCTTCGAAGGATGGCCATGCTTAGGTTCGTGTTTTAGAGAATGCAGTTTAGGAAAGCTCATTTTTAAATGCAAACTGAACTTTCTCCCCCATCTATATTTCCAAGCAACCGGTTTTTAGGAGGACACTATCTCTGTCTCTGCAGGAAGAATGCAGCCATCATAAGTAGCAGTTATTTCACCAATCCCTTTCTGGATTTAGCTCTGCAAAATTAAATCTGATTCCACTGAACCCTTGCTTTCCTATCCAAACCATTTGTAGCTTCATGTACAAATAGCACTGTGATATTCCATGCTAATCCAAAATCTGCCTCATTTTCAAAATTTCAGCAGAAAGCCTGTGTTGAAAAAAAGAAATGGTTTCGCTGTAGCCTAATCATCCCAGTTATTTTTCCTGTGTAGGTATTAGACTCCAATGTGCTTTTTGAATGGCACATTTTTTAATGTACGTTTCTATAGGCAAAGATTTGTGGAATGGGGCAGAATTTACCCAGCTGAATCCTTGGGAAAGCTATCAAGTTCTTATTTTCTGGGACCAGCTCAGCAACAAACTTCTTTTTTTCCACTATGGTCATCACAGTGTTCTATGAAATCCAGCCAAAGTACTTTCCTGCTGAGATAAATGCTTAGAAAAGTAATAAAGGAGTAAAGATTTTGCACTTTGTGAATAATAATATCCCACAATTATGGGCTCTTTGGCAGATCTTCAGGTTCATATTTGGCCTGTTGAGACCTACAGTTCTTCCACTCTTATCCCCTTAATTCGTTTTCAGAATGAATTATCAGGAGAACCTGTGGACACTCCGTCATAGGAGAATACAAGAAACTGTCTGCTATGACACCAAATCAAATTAGGAGGGTTTTTGTTTTGTCCAAACAGCTCTTGCCTACTGTAACTGGCAGCAGCTAATCAGTCTCACGCAGAAACATTTCCCAGCTTATTTCATTATTTTTAATTGAAAAGCTCAGGTGCCAAACACAGACGCTTCATACAGACAAAACACTGGTTGTCCATTGAGCCATGGCTGTTTCAAACTAGGAGGAAAAACGAACAATTCAAGAGATACGTTACAGAATTTTCTTAGGTGGCGGACCAGTTTTCACATGCATTTGCATTGTCATTACTGGAAGACTGTCTGCAGCAATGAATTGCATGTGACAACTGTCATGGACTGGCTAGACGCAGAGGAGTGGTGGATGGCACCAACTGGGAAACCCCCAAGGAATGAAGGTGCAGAACCTGGAGACTGGTGGTAGGGTGACAATCAGTGGTTAGAGGGAGAAGTGGGAGAAGATTGGGAGGAGGAGATGTTGGAAGCTGAAGCGGTAACAAGTTTTAGTGAGCAGGGGAGTCTGTGACAGAGAAAAGTCCAGAACCAGAAGTGGGAGCCAAAGCAGGAGAGGATGGAGGCCAAGAGGCACAAATGAGTCAGGTTGGTGAAGAAGCCAGGGTTTCTCCCACCTCTACTGTGACCAGCTCCCTTCCCCACTCCTCCAGTCTCCCAGAACCAGAAAAGAAGAGGAAGGAACAGAGACAGGCTTGCCGGCAGAGTCTCAGATTGCTTGGGAAGGACCCAGATAGGAGAAGGCTTAGGCAGTGTTAGGACGCCAACAAGTTGGTGCGCTGAAGAGCAGCAGTCAGTCTGATAAAGCCGAGGTTAAACAGTCTGGGTCAGAAGCCAGCCAGTCAGTTCAAGCCAGAAGTCAGGAAGCCGAGGTCAGTTCAAGCCGAGTCAGAAAGCTGAAGTCACAAAGCCGAGGTCAGGAGGAAGCCAGGAGTCAGAAGCCGAAGTCACAAAGCCGAGGTCAGGAGGAAGCCAGGAGTCAGGAAGCCGAAGTCAGGAACACAGGAACCAGGAACAGGATGAACAGGCACAACTATGTGCTTCAGCACAGCAGTTGCAGGTGCTGGTGAGGGAAGCAACCGGCCTTCCTTAAGTAGCCAGCTCATCACCACGCCTTTTACAAGCTGCAACTGCCTCCAATTGCTCCCTCCGTTTCTCAGCTCTACGCTCTACAGCTGAGATGGGAGGAGGGGAGGGAGCCCTCCAGCTCCTCTCCTCACAAGGGCCTGATTCTGGCTCAACTTCTTCCTCCTCCTGTTCTGGCCTTCCCTCTTCCCCATCTGCTTCTTCCTCTTCTGAGGAGTGTCGCCACCAGTCTTCTTCAGGTAAGAATCCCTCCATTTCTCTGGACTCTTCCGTGGTTGCCGCTTTGCCTAGGGGAGCTTGCCACCACTCCTGCTCATCTGGTGCAACCCTGACAGGCAGCTGTGGAAAGGTTGGGACTGATTCAGAAATGTAGAGAATGGATCTTAAGATTGGAGAAATGAGAAACTGAGAGAAACCTAAATTGACAGATCTATCCATCCCTAGACAACATAATCTGGAACATTTGTATTGCACTGCAATGTGTTTGAGTGGAGTCGGTTCACACATTCAGCTGCCAATCAAGGGTACAATAATAAAGTGTAGATAAACTGAGTGATGTGCATGCATGCATTAAATGGCCCGGAGTCTGCATCCTCTAAAATCTGGGAGTACAACACCAGTGCGAGTATGAAGAAGAGTCAAGGGCTGCTATTACTGATACCACTTCTGACACCATGAAGGTGAAAACAGCACCGCAGTAGTCTTGCCTGTGGCACTGCATGGTTAGTTGCAAAGTTAGATGTTAAAATGGTCCTCCGATTTTGCATGGCCTTAGATTTAAGTGATGTGTTTTACTCATAACAAAATAGAGGCATTTCCATAAGACAAAAAAAGTGGATGTGCTTTTTTTAAAAAAGTATTGAAGGCCATAGCTCAGTGGTAGAGTATCTGCTTTGCATGGAGAAGGTCTCAGATTCAACCCCAAGTAGGCCAGGGACAGTCCTTTGTCTGAAACTCTAGAGTCACTCCCAGTCAGTGCAAAAAATACTGAGCTGTTTAGCTGGTCTGGTTCAGTATATTAGAAGCCTTTTTCTATGTTCAGTTGAATACAGAAGGTCTCAGATTCAATCCCCAGAATCTCCAGGCAGGACTGAGAGAGACCCTTGTCTGAACCCCTGGAGAGCTGCAGGGTCAATGTAGACAGTACTGAGATAGATGGGCCGAAGGTCTGATTCAGTGTATAGGAAGCTGCCTTGGAATCATTCCTGTGCATCGGTATTTTTGCATGGCTTATTAAGGCGGCCCATGCTGGCAGAAGCAGAAAAGTCATGGGGAGAAAACAGTGGGGAGGTCATGTCTAATGACAAAGGGGTGAGCTCAAGGTTTGCTGGCCTGATTGAAAGTGTGAGGCTGAAGCTGTGGGAAATCTGCAGCAAGCTGTCCTGACTGCTTTTCTTTTCTTTTAAGGTAACCACCGGGGGAGGGGGGAGTACTTATTTTGACCGTGGCACCAGATGAGATTTAGATGTTGGGTCCTACTTGATTAACAATGTGTGCATATGCTATGACTTTTCTATCCTGCCCCCCAGCAATACAGCCCTAATTCAAACACCACCCACTCACCTGGGCCCCATAGCTCCATAAGTGCTTTTAGTTGAACAATAAGGTTGAGTTACTCATTTCATGATTACCAGCTCCGTGTCTCCACCTACTCCTCCATGTCACTGTTGCCACTACCATAGCCCTCCTGTCTGGGGCTGAATGGCTGCAGCAGGGAGTCTGCTGTACTCATCCTCCCTGCAGAATTTATAGCAGGGATGTGGAACCTCTGTCCCTCCAGATGTTGATCGCCACAACTCCCATCATCCCTGAGCATTGGCCATGCTGGCTGACAATGCCTTGGTCAGGCCGCACCTAGAATACCGTGGCCAGCTTTGGGCATCACAATTTAGGAAACATATTGACAAGCTGGAGTGTGTGCAGAGGAGGGCAACCAAGATGATGTAAGGCCTGGAAACCAAGCCTTATGAGGAATGGTTGAGGGATTTATTTAGGTATGTTTAGTGTGGAGAAGAGAAGCCTGAGAGTTGTTATGACAGGAATATTCAAATATGTAATGGGCTGCCAAACGAAAGATGGAACAAACTTGTTTTCTGCTGTTCCAGAGGACAGGACTTGAACCAATGGATTCAACAAGAAAGGAGATTCTAACGAAACACTAGGAAGACCTGTATGACAGTAAGAGGTGTTTAACAATGGAACAGACTCCTCCCAAAGGTGGTAGGCACTCCTTCATTGGATGCTTTTAAGCTGAGTTTGGATGGTCATCTGCCAGGACTGCTTTAGTTGTGATTGAAACAAAATAAAAAAAAATTCCTTCCAGGAGCACCTTAGAGACCAACTAAGTTTGTTATTGGTATGAGCTTTCGTGTGCATGCACACTTCTTCAGATATATGCAAATGAAAGCTCATACCAATAACAAACTTAGTTGGTCTCTAAGGTGCTACTGGAAGGAATTTTTTAAATTTTGTTTCGACTATGGCAGGCCAACACGGCTACCTACCTGTAATTAGTTGTGATTGTTCATTGCAGGGGGCTGGACCAGAAGACCCTTAGGGCCCCATCCAATTCTACAATGCTATGATTCTATGATGGGAGTTGGACTCCAAAGATCATGTGGAGGTCCACAGGTTCTCCATCCCTGATTGATAACATTTGAAGACAAACTTTTCTTCAGTTAAAAGCAGCCATGAGGTGGTGTTTAGGTCCCATGGTAGCATGAGAAACATTCTGAGCTCTTCACTCTGTGCCATGCCTAGGCTTAGATCTCCTGCATCATCCAACTGCTGTTAGCTAGGACTGAAGGTGATGGGGGAAGAAACAAAGCACTATATAGGTTACTGATGTTCTCTCCTCATGTGGCTAATAGCAGCTTCAGGGTACAGTTTAAATTGTTTTTTTTAAAAAATGGCACATGGAAGACGATTAAATCCCAGTGTCATGTCCTCAAATCCCTGACCCCACAGCTGCTTTTAAGTTCTAATGTGCATATCAGCATGCAATGCAATGTACATATTTGACAACAAGGGGAGCTGTCAATCACTGCCCCATCCTGGCTGCTTTGGTCCTGTGGGGTAGGGGTACATTGTGCCACTTTCTTCTTCTTCTTATTCTTCTTCTTCTTCTTCTTCTCCTCCTCCTCCTCCTCCTTTGAATTATTTAATACACCCCTTTTCCTCCGAGGAGCTTAAGGTTCTCCTCCCACTTTTACCCTCACAACAACCCTGTGAGGTAGGTTAGGGTAAGAGCCAAGAGCTTCATGGCTGAGTAGGGATCTGAACCATGGTTTCCCAGGTCCTAGCCCATCACCTTACCCCATACTGGCTCTTCTCTTCACCATGGCTTTCTGTTGGTTTTTGGCCTCAGCTGAGCATGACCCATATGAAATACTCTGCAGAATGATCTCTGCTCTTGTCCTGGGTGTTCTTCTCTAGGGACAAGAGTGAGCTATAACTTGGGTTTGTTCCTTCAAGACCTTTTCCCCTGAGGCTCTTTCTGTTCCAAACTGTGATGTTCTTTCTGCTGCCACATTTTTTTACCCCTTTTGTTTTGTTTCCAGCATCTTGCTGAGATATAAGATCCTAACAGCAGCTCAGACACTGGCCAATAATGGCTACATGTCATCAAGTTGTGGATGAGTGTTTGTCAAAATGAAGAATATGCCTTCTCATTACCTTTCAGCTTGTGCTACAAGCCAGTCTTGGGTCCTGCCTGTGAAAGAACCAGGAGTTCTAGCAGCTGTTGCACTGTGTAGTGCTGCTGAGTTCCATCACCATAGCAACAGCATCAGCACCATCCGCGGCATCCTCCTCCCCCTCTCCACTCATACTCCTCCTCCTCAGTAACATCATCAGTACCAGGAACAGCAGCAGCAGCCTGGGCAGAAGCCAGTGCCTGGTAGCACACTGACTGCAATTTAACCAGCTGGCTTGGGAGACCTGCTCAGCCACCAGGACCGGCGATGAGCTGCAGCAACCGCTACTCTGTCATTTTCTGGAAGATGGACAGATAGAAAAGAACGGAGGGAAAGAGAGTTGAGGACAGTGCACTGCAGAGGATCCAGAGAAGACCTAGGTAAGGGACATCTCCCCCCAACTCCCTGTTTCTGCCAACTCTCTGCCCTTGATTGTCTCAATTGCATTTCCATGTCTTTCTGATTTACTAACCATTTTGAACGTATCCAAATTATTCCTCTCTCCACCCCCCCACAAGCCAATGCCTGCTTTAAAAAAGAGATTCCCCTCCTCCTCTTCTTACCACCATCACTTTAATCTTAAAAAAAACAACAAATATATTCAGAGAGAGAGGGGGAGGGAGGGAGGGGGAGGGAGAGTCTGGATTTGATTGTTGTTGATGGGGGAACATAATCAAGAGACGCAATGTGTTGGATCCAAAGGGGAAAAGGGTTCTTGCTGAGTGCTTCAGAATAAAAAGTGGACAGCAGCTTGGAGAAGGGGCTGGCATAGCAATCAATCATTCTTTTTCAGGAAAAAAAAGAAAAAACCCGATCCAGGTCTGTGTCCAATCTGTTTATTAAATTGCTCTCAAAAATATTCTGCTGAGATTTTTTTTAAGGCAGCAATGTGTGTGTGTGGTTAGTAAAGTCTTTCTCAAAAGCTTGAATTATATAGTGGAAAAAGTAAAATGTGTGTGTGTGTGTGATTAGGGGTGGTGAGTTCATAAGCCCCCTGTTATTTACAGCTTGGGTTTGTACTGTTTGAAATGAAACACATTCTGTACACTGGGTCAGAATATTGGATACTCTTGGCACAACAGGCAGATTAACAGCATTTTCCCAATGTCTGATGTCGAGGTATTTTCCAGCCTTGCTACCTGGGTTTCTTTGGCAAGATATAAGAAGGACTGAACTTGCGATGTTCTGCATGCAAAGCATGCAATCTGCCACTGAGCACTGGGCACACCGAGTCTGATGTGATAGGCAGAGAGTCCTGCACTGAGCAATGTCTTTGGCTAAGGCACTGAGTCTTCTTCTTAGATACTTCTTAGGGACCTTTTGACTCCTTCTTTGAACCCTACAATTCTAAGGTTGTAGTCCTGTACACATTGACCTGGAATTAAGTCCCACTCAACACTGTGGGACTTATTTCTGAGTAGACGTGCATAGGATCGTGTTCCGAATATACCGTGTCTTGCTATGTAGACTCATGGTGATGTTGTCCAGTGCAAATGGCAGTAACTCCCCTGTAAGCCAACATTAGATTGTCTCAATGTTGTGGATGTCCTTAAGCCATCCTTATGAGATTGTGTCATATCAATAAATTTACTGTGTGCATCTTTTCCTACCTTGAAACTGTTTTGTGCCTCTGCTGCTATGACTCACCAACCAGTTGAGCTACAGTTCCTGTGTTTCCTTTGATTTGCTTCCTGGGTTGAATTCAGTTTCGTTGCATGACTGATAATGTTATTCAGTTAGAGCAATCATTCCAATAGCAGTTTTCATTTGACAGTATGCTTGATCATTTGTGTATCGCCTGTCTTGAACAAACCTCTGAGTTAAGTCACCATGAATCCTCATTTGCACATGGGGAACCGAGGCTGAATAACTGTGATTTACTCATAGCCATTGAAGAAACTTGGATCTTGGGTTCCTATATCCAGAGACGCATACTAAAGACCACAATGCGGATTTTTTTTATTTGATTTGATTGCCCCTTCAACTCACCATCAGTTGCTTTTAACAGTTGTTGTTAACTGTTTTCACTGATAATTGTACTGCTTTATTCGTTTTGTAAACTGCTTGAAGGTTGTTGCAGTG
The DNA here is from genome assembly GCA_034641395.1 of Darevskia armeniaca. Classification (NCBI taxonomy): domain Eukaryota; kingdom Metazoa; phylum Chordata; class Lepidosauria; order Squamata; family Lacertidae; genus Darevskia; species Darevskia armeniaca. Next base: position 1,210,959 of record JAWWNF010000873.1, on the reverse strand, counting down.
CTTTTTATAATCAAGCAATATATACAGTAATCTGTATGAAATAAAATAGATAATAATATTTAACCAAAAGCAAGTTCTGAGTCAAAATTGATAGAGCAAACTCAGTATCTGAAGGCAAAACGAATTCTAGCAAGATTAGCAAAAAGAAAACAGTCAAACATGAAGTTTTGTTGATTCCCTCCTCTCTTCTCCAGAAACCTGAACTTGAAGTGAATTCTAATGGGTCGGCTCAGGCCAGAGATCTATTGGAATCCAGAGAAGAGCTAGAGAACAGAGAGATGTGTGTACTTTTGAGCAAAACACTGCAATGTTCTACAGAGCGTCCCAGGATGGGGTTGCCTGGTTGTTGTTCCTTAGCACTGGTGAACATCTTTAGCATAGGTTTTGCAATGGATGCGAGTGGCGCTGTGGTCTAAACCACTAAGCCTCTTGGGCTTGCCAATCAGAAGGTTGGCGGTTCGAATCCGCACAATGGGGTGAGCTCCCTTTGCCCTGTCCCAGCTCCTGCCTACCTAGCAGTTTGAAAGCATGGCAGTGCAAGTAGATAAATAGGTACCACTGTGGGAGGAAGGTAAACGGCGTTTCCGTGCGCTCTGGTTTCCATCACGGTGTCTGGTTGCCCTAGAAGTGGTTTAGTCCTGCTGGCCACATGACCTAGAAAGCTGTCTGTGGACAAACGCCGGCTCTCTCGGCCTGAAAGCGAGATGAGCATCACAACCACATAGTTGCCTTTGACTGGACTTAACCATCCGGAGGGGGGGTCCTTTACCTTTTTTTCCCTTGAGTGCACTGAAAATGCGACCATGGCATCTGTTCCTCTTATGTTAGAAATGAACGCACCTGCATTTTCTGCTCCCTTGTTGTAGGGAGATATAGGAGCACAGGAAGCTGTCTTGCACAGAGTGAGACTATTGACCCATCTACCTCAGTATTGTCTACACTGACTGGCATGAGATTTCTGGGATTTCAGACAGCGATCTATCCCAGCCTTACCTAGAGATGCTGGGATTGAACCTGGGACCTTCTGCATGCAAAGCAAATGCTCCAGCACTGAGCTATGGCTCTTCTCCAATGCTTTGAGAGGTAGCATGACCAGAGACACCTGCTAAAATTCCCTCTTTACAATTATTAGAGGGGCAGAGGTCCAATCCTCACTTACATCTGGCCATTGTAGATTGTCTTTGAATTCATTTTAAAATTTATTGTTAAAAAACCCTCAAATCACTTTAAATTGTAACATTTCGATACTGATATATTTTCTGCTGCTGTTGCTGCTGTCTTAGTAATTTGACTTAGTCTGTGAAAGGTTCATTAACTAAATGTAGATATTTTTGTGTAACTGGTCATTTATGAGAGGAATGCTTTTCATACATTATAATATTGCAGTGTCTGTTAGCATGCTAATACCTGATAACTGCTATATCGTGTGTTCAGTAAATTTAGGATTGTTTCTGGTGTACGTACCGGTATATATTTATGATTTGTTTACTGTTCTTGTGAGCTGCTTTAACTATGATTTGGGAAAGTAACGTATTTGTTTTCTCTGGCTTATAGGAACAAATGCAATACCTGAGTTACTACTGCAGTCTTTATGTTTTTACTTTGGGATTTTCCAATATTTTGGTATGTTGGCCCTTTATATACTGTACATAGTTACGTATGTGCCTGAAGTCCAACCGTAAGAGCACAATTCAGTAAAAGACAGTTTTGAGCGTTTCTCATTAAAAGCAATGGAGTGGGACTCATGAGACAACCTGAATTTGTTGGACTTATTTATTTGGAAATTGCCCCTCAGGGGCAGAATTGTTGATTAGTGGTAGAGCACACACTTTCGTGCAAAAGCTCCCAGGTTCGATCCCATGTGTCTCTGGGGAAGGCCAGGTGAGCCTGAAATCTTGGAGAGCCACTGCCTGACAATATTGACAGTACTGAGGACCAATGGTTTAACTTGGTGCAACAAAACAACGACACCACAAACTGGCTAGTAAGTTTAAAAACCAATTTTACTAGAATTATAGCTAGAATGGAGATAGGCTTGTAACCATTCAAAGAACAAACACGCTAAGGTGCCATGGCCTGCTAAAATGAAATGAAGGGATGACATATGTACAAGGCTGCAACAGTGCCCATGTTCAAGTCACCATTCATTATAACTGGGGTTGTTCAGGAGAACAGCAGATTGTGAGCAGTCACAGCAGACGGTGTCCTTTGAGAATAACTTTAAAGTTTCACATTTAAATGTTAAGCTTCCCGCTTAATCTTCATTTTAGCATTATTGATATTGCTGAATGCCAGTTGCCGAGCAGCAGAGATGCTCACGAAGTTCTTCTGAGCCAGGCATGGAAGCTACGCCTGGAGGAGAAGCAAGCTTCTCAAAGCCACCTCCGAATTCTCTGTCTCAGAGGAAAATCTAAGCTGGAGAAGAATTCATGGCTTCTCCCTGCCAGTCCGTGTGTGTGTGTGTGTGTGTGTGTGTGTGTGTGTGTGTGTGGTGGAACATCAGTGCAAATTTCGTCAAGACTTACAGTGGGTGATTGAGTTAATTACCAGTATTTGGCTTTTTAATTTAATTTAATTTAATTATTTTATTACTACCATATCTTCCGGATGCTGAAGCTTTTAAATTTTCTTCTGGCTACTTGCTGAGTTAGATGTATCTTGGTCCAGTCTAGCAAAATGGTTGTATGTGCATATTTGTCCATCAAGGCTCTCTTCACTATGACACATTACATATTAAATTACAATGAACATAAGAAAATCCCTAGTTCACCAACCAGATGCTTATGAGAAATCCACAAGCAGGGCATTAAGGCGATAAGGTCCTGTCTGGTCACTTCCAGACAGCCTGTTTGTTGGCAGAAAGCATTTAGAGAGGGCCCTGGGAATCTTTCAAGCAGGTCTGAAGGTCCTCCCCCCTGTGTTTCATGGCCAGCATCTGAGACACAGAGGCATGCTGCCTGTCAACAGTAGATGACGCACTGCATGCAGCAATCTGTGCTGAAGAAAAGGCACTCTGAGCATGCTTAGAGGCACTCAGTTACCTCAAGTTCCCACCCAGTCCTTTGGTCTTTGGATATGCAGTGCACTTGCATGTGATAATGAGGTGATGATGATGAGTTCACCATGCATAGGAAACGTCAGATTAAGAAGACCATCCCTGGCCCATGATGCTGCCGATCAGTCGGAGTACAGATTAGCCATGGTGAATTTTATGTTGTGTGAATATGGCATTCCGTAATAACTTAGGGCATGAGTGGGGAGCCTTTTTCAGCTCAAGGACCCCTTCCTCGGACCGCATGCTGGCAGTGAGTGTGTCTACAGGCAAAAGTGGGTGGAAGAACAAAGGTAGATTTTGCATTTGCACAGTTGGATGGATTCTACACACAAACGCCTCTATCCTCCATCCAAGCAAGCAAAAAATATGAGACTTCACAGACACATTCCAGTCAAGTAGAAAACAATACTCCAGGTGGGTGCAAATCAGAGTTAATGGAAGGCGTGGCCTGGAGAGAGGGTGTCCTTCTACCGAGGCTCCATAAGAGAGCATTCTTATATACTGTATTTGTGCTTGGTTCTCCAGCTGCACAGCCAGGGAGAAGAAGATACTTCAAAAAGTCATAACCACAGCCCAAAATATTATTGGTCATCCTCTCCCATCTCTGGAAGAACTATACAGTTCCCGTTGCCTTAAGAAGGTTAACAATATTTTAAAGGATCCATCTCATCTAGGATATAGTCTCTTTGCACCACTGCCTTCGGGTAGAAGATATAGAACAATTAGATCAAGAACAAATAGATTGAAGAACAGTTTCTACCCAAGAGCTATAACCATCTTAAATGCTGTAACCAGATAATATGACCTTGGAGAGCTGTGATGGGTGTATGTATGTGTGTGTGTGTGTGTGTATGTGTGGCCTTTTTGGTGTGTGTGTGTTTTGTGCTTTTTTCTTTTTTTTCTTTTTTTCTTTTACGGGATGGCATGCAATTTCGTTGCACTTGTATAGCGTTGTGCTTGTACTTGTGCAATGACAATAAATAAATAAATTATCTTATGGACTTCCATGCTGAGTTCTACAATGGTGACACTGAGACTAAGGTGGAGCAAGCTTCCAAGCAGGGCCAGCCCTTGGACCAGGTGGGCAGGTAGTAGACTACCTGACAGAAGACTGAGGTTGATGGGGCAGTGCCTCATTTCTGCTACAGACCCTCTGGGGTGCTTAGATCAGCAGAGGGGTACCCTCTTAGATGTTCCCCTGCCCTCGGGGAGGGCATTCTCTGTGGCAGCTCCTAAGCTGTGGAACTTCCTCCCCACAGAGGTGTGTCTGTCACCTTCATTATACAACTTATGGAGAATGCTGAAGACACCCTTGCTTTTGCCCCACGAGGTGTATAGTTTTAGGACCCACCTTATTTTGAGGATTGTAAGCTGTTTCAAACTGTTTTCAATGCTGTTGTATCCCACCCAGGGACCTTGGGGTGAAGTAGGGTAATCAACAACAACAATAGCAATGGATCAGCAGTATGGCTATCCTCCAAAACATTGAGGCAGTTTCCCCCATTCCCTCCTGTAATATAATAATAATAATAATAATAATAATAATAATAATAATAATAATAATTTATTATTTGTACCCCGCCCATCTGGCTGAGTTTCCCCAGCCACTCTGGGCGGCTCCCAATCGAATGTTAAAACAATACAGTATTAGATATTAAAAACTTCCCTAAACAGGGCTGCCTTAATCTGTCTCTTAAAAATAGGATAGCTGCTTATTTCCTTGACATCTGATGGAAGGGTCTTCCACAGGGTGGGCGCCACTACCGAGAAGGCCTTCTGTCTGGTTCCCTGTAACCTCACCTCTCGTAATGAAGGAACCACCAGAAGGCCCTCGGTGCTGGATCTCAGTGTCCGGGCTGAACGATGGGGGTGGAGACGCTCCTTCAGATATACAGGACCAAGGCCATTTAGGGCTTTAAAGGTCAGCACCAACACTGTATTAGTGTCATAGGAGATACTGCATTATTGCCCCTTTGGAAACATCTTGCAATGGCTGCAATGAGCTTGTGCAATCCACTTTCAGCCTGTGGTGGGTTACTTCCCCCCAACTTGAAGACTGAAAGACATTTATTTTTATTATTGTTTTGGTAAGCCTCCCTCCTGTTTCCCCAGTGAAATATATCCAAAGCGATGGAGAAATGCCACGAGAACGGCTCATTCCTGACCACGATAAATCAAAGGCAGTATTTTTTTAATCCACTTTCTGCACATTGCCAAGAGAGCCGTACCACATAATAAAGAGGGTGCACGTGGCTGTGCGATGATGGATGGAGGCCTGCGAGCATTTCATCAGCCTAAACTAACAATGAAAGGCCGCCAGCGGCCTACAGATTACTTTGGGCTCCCTAAATATTATTCCAAATCATCACTTTGCTGTTGACTAAAAGCAATGCAGCAGCAACGCAGAGATAGAGCCTCTTGATTACGATGGGGCTGCAAAAACTCCTTTTAAACTGATGTCAAAACCCCAGGGATATATAAATCTTTATGTCTAGAATGTTTGTGTGCTTATATATTTATAGCAAGACCAGGTTCATGCCATCAGTGAAATATGCCATTTTAAAGCAGATTATTGATGTGGTGCTTTTGCATCTCAATATAAATAGAACTGGCAATGCTATGCTGCACTCAAGGAACGAAAGCTGCTAGCTGGGGTTCTTTGTTATTAGACTACAGCTGATTTCTCCATTAGTTTTACCACCTTTTCTCCATCTGCCACTTATCAGACAGCTTGTTGTCTGAGCAAATATTGTAATTTTATGTATTTAATGTATTAGTCTCATTTCATGCTTGACAGTCGCTACTATAGCTACGTTTCTGATGTCGCTGAAGTTGCCCTCCTATGCAGCTGTAAGGGAACGAAGTAATTTTATAGTTGGAGTCTCCATTTAATTAGCAGTTTTTTCGAGGAGCTGATGCCACTTTCTGCATTCCAGTCCTATTTACGCTGTGTTGGCAAACAGCAGAAATAAGCAATCCTTAGCCCCAAATGATGTATCCGTTGTTGGGTTGTGCCGTTTTCTGACCATATAGACAGGGAGACATAACTGAAAGCTCTCCATTCATGGACAAAAGTAGGAAGTGAAGGAGAAAGATAGGAGAAAGATGTTCCTGCCATGCTTATGTTATGTGAACATTATGTATCTCCTTTTTTTAAAAAAAAAAAAGTGTGGTGGAGACACACACCTTCAAACCCATAATTCTCAGCCCCTCTACAAACTTTCAAGTGCCGCATAGTCCTGTATGTGACCCTGTTGATGAAGCAGTATGGCTCTAAATGTGTAGGATTAGACCAGGGGTCAGCAAACTTTTTCAGCAGGGGACCAGTTCACTGTCTCTCAGACCTTTTGGGGGGCCAGACTATATTTTTTTGGGGGAAAGAACGAATTCATATGCCCCACAAATAACACAGAGATGCATTTTAAATAAAAGGACACATTCTACTCATGTAAAAATACCAGGCAGGCCCCACAAATAATCCAGAGATGCATTTTAAATAAAAGGACACATTCTACTCATGTAAAAATACCAGGCAGGCCCCACAAATAATCCAGAGATGCATTTTAAATAAAAGGACACATTCTACTCATGTAAAAACATGCTGATTCCCGGACCGTACATGGATCGGATTTGGAAGGTGATTGGGCCAGATCTGGCCCCTGGGCCTTAGTTTGCCTAACCATGGATTAGACCATGTGCCAATTGCATCACTGGCAGAGCTAAATGATGAGCCACACTGTGCCACAGAACATAATAAGTGTTTTGCAGCTGGATCTGGTCAAATGCCCATCTTGTCCAACATCCTGATCTCACAATGGCCAGCCAGATACCTTTATCCACAAGCAGGACCTGAGCAGAACATCAGGCTCCTCACTTGCAATTCTCAGCAGCTCATATTCAGAGGAGACACCATTGATGGAATATTTTGAGGAGTTTGAGATGTGGAAGGACGTGTGTATCCAGAATTGGCCTCTGCAATCACTTACGGACTCATTATTAAAACCGTGTTTATGGAAGACAATCTTACTCGGCTACGAGGGATCGCAAAAGAAGAAGATTCAGAGGCACACCGCCTCCAGCATTGGAGGTTCAGCATAGTCATTGTGGCAAGTAGCCATTGATTTTGTCTACTCTTCTTTTAAAGCCACCTAATTCAGTGACCATCACTAGAGAAATCCATAGTTTAACAATGTGTTGAGTGAAGTAGCATCTCCTTTTATCTCTCCTGAATTCCCCACTATTAAGCTTAACTGGATGACCCTTAAGCTCTAGCATAATGAGAGAGGGACGAAAGCTCCCTCTCCACTTCTCCACACCATGGATGAAGCAAAGGACAAGAGGATGCTTTCCACATGTCATGCACAGAAGTGGATCAGGCATTCAGCTGAATCGCACTTCAACCTGGGAGCTTTTTATGAGCTGCTTAGCCGAGACTCATTTTCTTTGCCCTGTGTGGCTTGGTTTATAAGGGCAGGGCTAGCCACTGTAGTTCCTTCCAGATGTTATGAGCTACAGCCCCCATCATCATGGACAATTGGCCATGCTGGCTGGGACTGATGGGAACTGGGATATGGGATGGGGGAGAAATTTGGTTTGCCGCCATCACTTGCACTTCCAGAAACAATGCACAGCTAGCCTTCCAAATCCACACTTCTCTGAATTTTGCAATGTAGTTCTCCAAGCTGCCCCCCAACCCCTGTGCATAAAAATCCATTTATTAGGGGGAAAGTAAATTAGAAAATACTTGAAGGCAGCCCTGTTTAGGAAACTTTTTAATCTGTGACATTGTACTGTATTTTAATGTTTGTTGGAAGCCGCCCAGAGTGGCTGGGGGGACCCGGCCAGATGGGCGGGGTACAAATAAATTATTATTATTATTATTATTATTATTATTATTATTATTATTATCATCATCATTATTATTATTAGAAATGCACATTTTGTGAGAATAAAATGCATGAAAAGGTGCTTGCAGAAATGTTTGCGTGAGAATAAATGCACACTAAAATGGAAAATTTCCGTGAGGATTTTCAAAGTAATGCAGAAATATGGCAGACTGACCTTAAGACTTATGAAACTGAGAGAAACCAAAATAGACAGATTTGTCCATTCCTAATTGGAGACGGCAATAATTGGAGGGAGCCATTATGGCTACCCCTGGTTGAGATTGATGGTGCATCATACTGAAATTCATTTAGCCACCAGCGAACCTCTTGCTTAAGCATTGCATGCACCAGTAGTTCAGTTTCAAGACAGTAGCAGTTATTTCTAGGTAAGTAGTATTGGTTTACCCCCTAAAAATAAATCTGATCCAGGTTTATAAAATTATTTATTTATTTCATTTGTTTATAATGCAACATGTAGGGAAAGTGCAGTGAAAGAGGCCCCCCACCCTCTAGTAGCACTAGAAATTTGACTCATCCAATGAATTTGAATGGAAGTGAATTTAGGACTGAGAAAATAAAATCTGTTTTCCCTGCACAAAGCAAAATTTGTGGAATTTGTTGTCACCGTATGGGCTCTAAAGAAGGATTGTGTACAGCCATGGTGGGTAAAGCCAAGGTCCAAGCCATTTTTGGCATATTCAGAGGGCCTTGAATTAGTTGGAAAAACGCAGCCATGGATCACTGCGAGTTGGGTTGGGTTGGTCCAGAATGGTCCGCAGTTTTCAGGAGGCAGGGCATCATGCTGGAAGGAGGGGCAGGCAGGATGCAAAGAAGACCAAGATCTACCTGACTGGTGACTCTGTCTATCTGAATGAACATAGAATCCTAGAATCCTAGAATCCTAGAATCATAGAATCATAGAGTTGGAAGAGACCACAAGGGCCATCCAGTCCAACCCCCTGCCAAGCAGGAAACACCATCAAAGCATTCCTGACAGGTGGCTGTCAAGCCTCTGCTTAAAGACCTCCAAAGAAGGAGACTCCACCACACTCCTTGGCAGCAAATTCCACTGTCAAACAGCTCTTACTGTCAGGAAGTTCTTCCTAATGTTTAGGTGGAATCTTCTTTCTTGTAGTTTGAATCCATTGCTCCGTGTCCTCTTCTCAGGAGCAGCAGAAAACAACTGTTCTCCTTCCTCCATGTGACATCCTTTTATATATTTGAACATGGCTATCATATCACCCCTTAACCTTCTCTTCTCCAGGCTAAACATACCCAGCTCCCTAAGCCGTTCCTCATAAGGCATCTTTTCCAGGCCTTTGACCATTTTGGTTGCCCTCCTCTGGACACGTTCCAGCTTGTCAGTATCCTTCTTGAACTGTGGTGCCCAGAACTGGACACAGTATTCCAGGTGAGGTCTGACCAGAGCGGATCACAGTGGTACTATTACTTCCCTTGATCTAGATGCTATACTCCTATTGATGCAGCCCAGAATTGCATTGGCCCAATGCCTTCTTCCTGCCTGATGCCTATAGGACCAACAACTGTTGAGTGGAAGCCTCGGTCCTGTGGGTTGCAGGTGCTACTTCTCAAGCAGCTTTCCTGCTTCTGAAGCAATAATACACAGGATTGAATCCTCCTACTACAACAGCTGTCCGATCCTGCATGGGGCTGGCCACTACTTATCTTACCCTGCATGGTGCTGGCGGCTGATCCCTGCATACAAAGTAAGTTTCTGGGAAGGACCAGCATTGGCACTGCACAGCAGGAGAATGCGATATTGTGGGGTGTCAATTACCCCCTGATCTTCTTAACAGGTTTTTAAAGGGTTTATAAACCCTTAATAAAAAAAATATTTAGGCCCTGCCTCTGAATTGTTTCAGAGATACATCCAGAACGAGGTGGTTGTGTTCCTTGCACCCAGGGTGGCACAGGGTGAATTGCCTTGCACAGCCCTAAAATAAGCTACTTCTATGTCAGGGATCTGACCTCACGCAAGGCTCTAGAGACGGGGAAGGAGGGATGGAGGGAAGGGCAGCCTCTCCTGGGAAGCAGTTCTGAGTCCAGCGGGGATAGCAAGGAAAGCCACAGTGGTGAGGAGCAGGAACTGCCAGGCAGTGCGGTGGAGCTGAGGGCCAGAAATGCGGGCAGAGTCCTAGCTCCACCTGAGTGGGTTGCAGAGCAAAGCGGTCAGCTACTTCCGTCGCTCCAGCTGCGTAGGGGGGAAAGCGTAAGGAAAGGAGGCGACGCTTTGGAATTCCAAAGCTTTTAGGTTGGGGGAGGAACCGGCGAAAGCCACTCCCGGATTCTGGAACCGACTCAAGCGGACATGAATCTTAGACGCTCCGATGTACATAGTCTGTAAATAAAGTATTAGCTTTAGAAGAACGGATGTTTCTGGCTGTTTACTCTTGAGGAGACAACCCCGAGCCCTTACATTCTAGGATCAGAGGTACAATATCTCATAGTATCATTTTGTGGGTGGACCAGGAGGGACAAAGCTATTGCTTATGGGTTTCTGGGGAGGCATAAGTTTGTTCACTGCACTAGGCAAGCTGCCTGGCTGGGTGGGCTGTTTAGTTTGACTCAGCAGAGCTCCTCTTGCATTCTTATGAACCAATTACTACAAGATTAGCCACTTGATAGTTACTTTGCCCTGGGCACCCATCCCATCTTATTTCATCCACGGCTGATCAAAAGGCGATGGCTTTTCTCATGCGCACAGGCCGTGCATTGTTTATTTTTTTATTGCTCTCTGCAATGCTCAAGAGCAAACAATTGGCAATCAGTTACCAGGGAGGACCCATCTGAAACGCCGGGCTGTCTCCCAATCCAAGCAACAGAAAAGCAGGCAGAGCTTGAACAGTGTGTAGCATAACTATTAACCAGCAATCATTCATTGGTGTATAAATAAGGACCACCTGCAATTACATTAAAGGCCTGAATGGAAATGGTTGGGGGTTTTTTAGGTGCAGATGATTATACACACACACACACACACACACACACACACACACACAGAGAGAGAGAGAGAGAGAGAGAGAGAGAGAGAGAGAGAGAGAGAGAGAGAGAGAGCTGCCTTATATAAGTCAGACTGTTTTCCTGTCCAGTTCAGTATTATTTGCACTCAGTGGGAGTCACTCTCCAGAATTTCAGACTTGGGGTCTCTTCCAGCTCTACCTAGAGATGCTGGTGATTGAACCTGGAACCTGGAACCTGAAGGAGTGTCTCCACCCCCATCGTTCTGTCCGGACACTGAGTTCCAGCTCCGAGGACCTTCTGGCAGTTCCCTCCCTGCAAGAAGTGAGGTTACAGGGAACCAGGCAGAGGGCCTTCTTGGTAGTGGCACCCACCTTGTAGAATGCTCTCCCATCTGATGTTTAATTCTGTTGGGAGCTGGGGAAACGCAGCCAGATGGGCGGGGTATAAATAATAAATTATTATTATATTATTATTCTGCATACAAAGCAAATGTTCTACCACTGAGCTATGACTCTTCCCAAGTGGGTTTTAGGCCATGGGTGGTGGGAAGAAATGTGTTTCTGCATCCATCTCATTTTATGTTGTTTTCATAGCATTGACTTGTTTAGAATTCTCATCCATTACATCCAGGTGCCAATCCTTAGAGCTCTCTAGAAGTTTGCATGTTTTCCCCCCCTGTATAGTATATCCACAACAGAGTACATCAACTTAACCTGAAGTGGAGTGTAATTGTGTTAGTCTTGCAACGTGGTGGGAATTCTGAAGATAATTGCACTTTTAAAGAGTGTTGCATTGATGAGCTCTCTATTGATTTTTGACTTAGGGAGGGTTGGAATACTTTGCTCTTCATAAAGCAGGCCAATATTGTGAGATTTAGGAAAGGGGGGAGGATCTGCTCCAAGGAATGTTTGTGTTTTTGTTTTCATGTGAAATGCAGACAAACTAAGGTGCCTAATAATAATAATAATAATTAATAATTTATTATTTGTACCCCGTCCATCTGGCCGGGTCCCCCCAGCCACTCTGGGCGGCTTCCAGCAAACATTAAAATACATCTGTTGATACGACTGATAAGTAAGAGGGCTCAGTTTTCTCTTAATGTCCTTATATCTCTTTTACAATTCTCAAAGCAAATCTAAAAATCATGGCGATAACATATTTATTTATTTAACAACATGTATAAGCAGTTTAAATCAAACGGTATAAAATATTGAAATGCTGATAACATTAACAAACTTCTTTTAAAATGGTCAGTTCACTAAAAATGGTCAAAATATAGTAAAATCAACAATGCAAAAACAAATATGCATAAGAAAATTACATGCCTGGGTTGGCTTACCTAAAACTAAAATGTTTTTTTGCAGGGACAGTGCAATGAAGGGGCTTGTCTAGTATTAATACCATGGTGCTTCAGAGCGTGGGTGCTGCCATCAGCTCTTCGTATGCAGTGGCGTAGCATGGGGGAATAGGGGTGGTTTGCCCTAAGTGCAAAATTGTTAGGGGTGCAAAATTTCAACACCTGGTGCTACCTTAATACAGCTGTGTGCTTCTGTCCCTGGGCTCTGTTGAAACGGCTTCTCCATGTGAACCAGGAAGTGACCTCTACTCAAAATAGAACAACTCTTCTTTTCTTATCTCTGTGGCTGCAATCTGCTGGGTGACGTGGATGCCATTAGGCAGTTGCATGTGCATGCGTGCTCCATTCGTTTCCCTCGCCACGGCTCCAGGCACTGGTAACCCCTGCTACGCTACTGCTCATATGTAGTATATTCCAGCGTTTCCCAACTGGTGTTCCGCGGCACACTAGTGTGCCACGAGACACCGGCTGCTGTGCTGCGGTGGAAAGACGAAGCTCCGCCGGGCCTCTCCAACGCGGGGAAAAGCCCCGCCGGGCCTCCCCAGCGCGGGATGAAGCCGTGCTGGGCCTCGGAGGCCCGAAAAAAAAGTTGTGCCGGGGTCCTCCCGGCGTGAGCAGAAGCTCCGCCGGGCCTCTCCGACGCGGGGAAAAGCCCCGCCGGGCCTCCCCAGCGCGGGAAGAAGCCGCGCTGGGCCTCGGAGGCCTGAAAAAAACCTGTGCCGCCCCCCCCCCCATGGAGAAAAAGCCGCGCGCTGTGGGTGCTGTGCCGCGAGATTTTTTTCCTAAGACAGGTGTTCCGTTGCCTAGATTAGGTTGGGAAACACTGGTATATTCAGTAGTAATGGCCACAATGTATAAAGTAATCTGCAGTTTGCCATAATGATGGGAATGCAAAAAGCCTTGGAGCCCTTTCAGAAGTTTGGGCAGCTGGGGAGACTGCAGAATGGGGGGGGGGAGGAACAGATACTATCCTGGGCTTCCTCACAACCGTAAATGTAAAGGTATCCCTGACAGTTAAGTCCAGTCGCAGACGACTCTGGGGTTGCGGCGCTAATCTAGCTCTCTAGGCCAAGGGAGCCAGCGTTTGTCCGCAGACCGCTTCCAGGTCATGTGGCCAGCATGATGACTAAGCCACATCTGGAGAACCAGAGCAGCACACGGAAATGCCATTTACCTTCCCGCCGGAGCGGTACCTATTTGTCTACTTGCACTTTGATGTGCTTTCGAACTGCTAGGTTGGCAGGAGCTGGGACCAAGCAACGGGAGCTCATCCCGCCGTGGGGATTCGAACCACCGACCTTCTGATCAGGAAGCCCTAGGCTCAGTGGTTTAGACCACAGCGCCACCTGTGTCCCTTTCACAACCAAAAGGTACTCTCAAATCCTTGAGACTGAAGCAGATGAATGGAAGCCTCTTTTATTTATTTGTCATTTATATTTGAACATTTATAATCTGCTCTTTCATAAAATATTACACAGAGGCTTGCCACGAATAAAATGCAATAACATCAATCTATGAATACCTAGAAAACTTAAGTAAAAACATCCTGGAGCCAGCTTTGCTTCTGGAAATTTAACAGCGAAGATTGAGAGAGAAAGAAAAGCAGTGCTTCTTTTGTAATATCAGCTTAAATAAATTTCAGTGTTCGATCTGGTAGCTATGTTATTAATGTGAGCAACCAACAGCACTCCATTTTCCCTTAAACCAGGAGCTGCATTATTTAGCACTTGCTACAACAAATAATGTGCAAGACAGGAAGGGGTTGGCATTTATAGCAATGGATATACAAGTGGGATGTCTTGTAGGTTATGTAGCACAATTTAGTCAAATAAGCTAAACAATTTAAGGTGTGAGTCATGACATTTAAAGCCATTAAAGGCTTGGAAATATGTTTCGTGAAGCACGGAATACATCTGCGCCCATGCAAACCTGCCACAGATTTGAAATCAGTGACAGAGGCTGCAGGGAGAGCCAGCATGGCTGTTTCCAGGCATAGTTGAACATCAACTCCCATCAGCCCAAAGGAGCATGGCCAATGGTTTGGGAATATGGGAATTGTAGTCTCCACAGTATCTGGACAGCTCCACATTAGCAACTCCTGTTGCCTTCATATGCCCTCTAAGGAGAACGGTGGGTGTGAACAGGGTCTTTTTGGTAGAGGTCCCATGGTGTAGAGCTATGATCAGCTTCCTCCTTGCTATCATTTAGATGGGCTCCAAAATTGTTTCAGCAAAGTGCAGAGGTAGCGCATCTGTTTCACATGTGGATGTTTCCTAAACATCTAAGACCTTATCGCAATGGTGTTGCACCAGAGAGAAAAGAGCCACTTTTCCAAGGTTAGAACAGGTGCCTGGCTTTGGTAGGCTGCCAGAAGTGAATTCATGGGCCATGGGCTCACCACCTTTCGTCTAACTCTTCCATCTTTTGCCTCTATTTGAGACTCTGTCCACATCAGACCTGTATGCAATTGCAATCTGTGGAGTGGTGGGCTCCAGATTTCTTGGGTGAACTTGTTGGTGCCAACCAAGTCTATGAGGGCAGGATTTTCAAAATCCGGTAACCGCTGGAGAGAATTTAGAAAGAAATTGGTTAAATGAGCCTGCTAGGTTCCTTTTGGAGTGATTAAGGACTGGCTGCTGCATATGTAAACCATTTGGAGATACAGAGGGAGAGAAGATTTTTCATAAATTGCCATTTAATAATTAATTATTAGCTTTGTAAGCTTTACAGAAAATCTAGAGGAACCATCTTCTTCAATTTTCCAAGTGGAATATCCAAGGGAGTAATTAATGTTGCATTCATTTATGTAGCTGTTGAGAAAAAAACAATGTTTGCTCAAGGAACAGCTATGCCAAATGCAGCATATTTCAGGGTCCTTTCTTCCTGTGTAATACGGCATTTGAGATGAATGAAGATAAGTTCACTAGACATGATGAACTAAGTCAGGTGTCAGGGACTGTCAGGGTCTGAAAGGTCACTGATGAGTGAGTGTGTGCCTGGGAAAGGGGGGCTGGAGTCTGGCTCAGGACTGGGGGGCAGTGATTTGTGGGGACCGACATCAGTCAGGAGGCAAGAGTCACAGGCAGGAGAAGGTTCAGAGCTGGCGGGTGGAGCATAGGATGGGTTGGAAAAAGAGGGGGGAGGGGAGGTAGGTCAGGCCACTGAAGGGCCAGGTACTTCCCTGTCCTCTCCTGCACCACTGTCTCCCAGTACCAGGAAGGGACTGAAGAGGAATGAGCAAGGGAAGTTTCCATGCAGGTGTAGTCTCTGTCTGCATGCATGCAACCCATCAGGGGAAGGTACATAATATGGTGGAGAGGGAGTGGCCCCCATTTGCAGCAGCTGAGCAGAGACCTGAGAACAGCTGCCTAGATGAAAGACTGGTGTGGATGAAACAAAATAAAAAATAAAAATAAATCCTTCCAGTAGCACCTTAGAGACCAACTAAGTTTGTTCTAGGTATGAGCTTTTGTGTGCATGCACACTTCTTCAGATACACTGAAACAGAAGTTACCAGACCCTTATATATAGTGAGAGGGTGGGAGGGGTATTACTCAGAAGGGAGGTGGGAATGGGTGATAGGCTGATAGCTGAGGTAAACCTGTTGACGATTGTTAATGACTGCCATTAGTCTTACATTAGTCTTACAGGAAAAAGCAAGGGGTGTGAAGGTTAAAAAGGTTATTCAGAGCTGTAGAATAACTGTAAGTGTTAGCTTTGCCAATGAAGAGTTATTGTGCACATTCCTTGGCTGGAGACTGCCTTTGACAGCAGGGGTGGGGGACCTCAGGGCCAAGGGCCTCTCTGTCTCAGAACTCTCCCCAGGTTGTTTCTCCTCCCTAGACATACCCCCTCTCCCCAGGTCGCACACCCCAATGGACTTGCTTTGCATCTTTCTTGAGAGTTCTTTTTTTCCCCTTCAATTTTTTTTATTCATTTTCCAACATAGATAATGCACAAAAACATCAACATATAACATACAATGAAAAACAATAACAACAATAAAACCACAACAAAACCACAGATCATAAATCTTATCTCTATTTTTCAATTTACATTACTAAGGTGACTTCCTCAAACCCCCACCTTTCTGGGTTTCATATTCTCACTTCGTTAGCAGTTTTCCACTTCCTCATTTCTAATCATAACTACCTATCTTCGAATCCATAATTCTCATCATTTTAATTTCTCTCATTATTTCGTTTATTTAGACATACATACAATCTAATTCCATTCCAAGCCTATTTTATTTCCAAAATGAATTCCAAGTTATCAATATTACAATACTTTTTAAAATAAATTCAAAATTTCTTCCAATCTTCTTCCACCGTCTCTTCTTTCTGGTCGCGGATTCGTCCCGTCAGCTCGGCTAGTTCCATAAAGTCCATCATCTTCATTTGCCATTCTGCTATTGTCGGTATCTCCTGAGTTTTCCAATTTTTGGCCAGTAATATTCTTGCTGCTGTTGTGGCATACAGAAAGAATCTTACATCTTTTTGGGGAATTTCTTCCCCTATTATTCCAAGTAAAAAGGCTTCTGGTTTCTTAATTTTCTTGAGGGTTCTTGCATGGCTGGAATGTGTCTTTCAACGCTGGTAATGACTTTTGCTCCCCTGGATGCAGGACACAGTGCTGTGTGTCTGCGTATGTAAACCAGTTTATTGGACCTCAACCAACGCACCAACCAACTCTGATTGAGGCTGTAGCAGTGGAAGAGTTTAGCGTTCCTCCTTGGAATGTTTCCAGAATTAATGGAAATCCCCAGCAGCTATTTGTTCTGTATGTAGTTGTTGTTTTTTGTGCCGGGTGGTGGTGGTATATAAATTAAAGTTTAATCTGGAGAAAGTGGTACAGGGGAAAAGGGGGAAAACCTCCTCCTTTGGTGGCACAAACCCTTACTCCAAACTGGGCCTTCCCTGTGACTGCTTGTAACTTCTAAAAATCTCACCATTCCTGTGTTGAGTCCGATTTGGCCCTACAAGTCTCTTTAAGTGAGGGGCAAGCTGTTTGAAAGCTCCCTCCAAGTGCAGCTGTGAAAGTTAAAACTGTAGAACAGATTTCAAAGCATTTCTTTTAGGCATAATTTTCAGAATAATCACCAGTAGCGCTAGCAGGAACGATGTACATCCCTTAAGAGGGAGAGATCTTCCGCTGATTAACTCCGGCTGTCCCCAGCAGGTGTTCTCTGCATAGAAAGTAGCAGAGCTGAATAGTACTTTGGTATCTGAAATTTGCAAGCAGGGCTTTACAGTAGATGGACTGAAAAAGTCCCAGCCTCCCGTCTGCCCCCTCCTTGTCCTTTTTATTGTTCATTTATGATGAAATGTGTTCATGGTGCTATTGGGGCAGTTAAACACAATCCCACTTTTAATACTGCTTGGGCTTGCACGAGTTTCAGGATGGTCATACTGCTTCGTTTCCAACCAGCACATGTCCCCATGTTTCCTGCTGAAATCCTGTAGCTCAGAGGTAGCCAACATGGTGCCCTCCATGTTATGTTGGACTACACCTCCCATCATCCCTGAACATTGACCTTGCTGGCTAGGACTGACAGAAGTTGTAGTTCAACAATATCTGGAGGGTACCACATGCAAAGTTAGCATGCAAAGTTAGCACCCTCACTCTGCCATTAGCAGACACTGAACAGATGACTGGAGGATGGCCTTCTCATGTAAGGATTTCCGTGCAATCTGGAATCTAGAAAATGTGATCTGGAACCTGGAAACTGTGGCCTGGAACCTAGAACATGTGCATGCGAAGACCCCCCCCCCCCTACTTCAGACGTCTGTGGAAGACAGGAGGAGAGGTTTCTTGCTGCAGCCCCACTCACACACTCTCCTTTAAGTATGATGCCAGAAGAGGACTAGAATTAGATCAGAAGAATGAAAGAAGTAGCAGTCAGGCAACTGTAGGAGAGGCTGTGTAGGCAGCCTATGATGCTTAGGTATAATGCGTAAAGCCATTCGTAAGACATGATCTATCCAAAGCGTTAAACCTATTGATTTCAGTAGGAAAGCATTTAACATGTTCTGAAGTCGTCCGTATAAAAAATACGGGAGTTAAATGTGCTTCTTTGAATGGAAGCCATCGAGGGGAGGGGAGGGCTGTAACTCAATGGTAACTTTGTATGAAGAAGGTCCCAGGTTCAATCCCAACAGCATCTCCAGGCAGGGCTAAGAGGGACCCCTGCTGCAAACCCTGAAGATGAAGAAGAAGAAGAAGAAGAGGAGGAGGAGGAGGAGTTTGGATTTGATATCCTGCTTTATCACTACCCAAAGGAGTCTCAAAGCGGCTCACATTCTCCTTTCCCTTCCTCCCCCACAACAAACACTCTGTGAGGTGAGTGGGGCTGAGAGACTTCAAAGAAGTGTGACTAGCCCAAGGTCACCCAGCAGCTGCATGTGGAGGAGCGGAGACGTGAACCCGGTTCACCAGATTATGAGTCTACCGTTCTTAACCACTACACCACATTGGCAGAGCCATTGCCAATCGCTGTAGACAGTACTGAGCTAGAAGAACCAGCGGTTTGACTCAGTAAACAGCAGGTTCCTCCGTTCCCATGAAGACGATGCTGCGATAAGCTCTGTACAATCGCCTAGAACACTGCAGGAATTATACAAATATCACTAGATTGGATGGTTTTGAATTGGACAAATTCAGGGAGCAGTGGAGGCTTTTAGGCACGGCAGATAAATGGTGCCTCCATGCTCAGAGGTCATATATACTAATAGACACCAGCTGCCGGAGAACAATACTGGGAAAGGGCTATTGTTTGCAAGCCCTGCTTGTGGACTTCATGGAGGCATCCGATGGACCTCTGTGGTGAGCAGGATGCTGGACTCCATGGGTGCATCTGTGTGATTCAGGAGGGCGTCTCCTTCTGTAGGTTCCTGCACCAGAAGTAAAGTTAGAACTACACATTATATGTTACATGGGGCTGGTGCCAAAACTAAGATCTCCATGCTGAGTTCTCCCATTAAGTCACTTGCTCCATGCGTGACATCTTCACACTATGGATTGCTGTGCCGGCCTTGGTATAATGCCTAGGTTGCCCTACTGGGAAGGCATAGGCTCAAATCTTTGCTTAGTCATGGAGTTTGCTGGATGACTTTAGACTACTCTCTTCTGCTGCCTAACCTTCCTCGCAGGGTTGTTGTGGAGGGAGGGAAACCATGCATGCTGTCCTGAGTTTCCTGGAATAAGGATGTAAAATATCAGTAATGATAATTGATTTCTGGGAGAGTAGCAGCCACATATGAATAACTTATTTGAGAATCTAGAAGACAAATACAATCTGCTAGCCTTCCTTCCTTCCTTCCTTCCTTCCTTCCTTCCTTCCTTCCTTCCTTCCTTCCTTCCTTCCTTCCTCTGTGTCTGATATGAGGCATTCCCTCTAAAATATCCCTATCTCTTTTCCCCATTGTTTATTCGCCTTAAAGGTTTAGGCATGTGCAGATAAATGCAGCCAAAAGGATTTACCAGATTAATATTTCTAGATGACGCCATTGAGAGAGAGAGAGAGAACATCGGGGTGTTAAGATCACAGGATGCGCTTTGTGTGACTTTGAGCTACCTTTTGACCCCTCTCAGAGGCTCCAGATTAAGGATAATGCACTTACAACACAGTGTGCTGGTTATTTGCTCGCCCTGCCCAGCTCATACAATGTGTGTATGAATTGCACTATGCCTGGGAACATAATTGGTGTAAGATCTGTAATAAGGGTGAACACTGCAACACTAGTAGCAGAACACAGTTTCGTGTCCCACCCTAAGAGTACAATCCCGTGCTTGGTTGGCATCCATCTATCTTGGGACACAATGGAAGAGGGGAAGCACATTCAAGGGGAAGTCAAACCATTGGAGAGTTACAGCACCAACTGTGGCTGTAGAGAGACAATCCTATGTGTCTTTGTATAAGTAGGTCCTATTGGGGCTTACACTTAGGGAAGTGTGTATGGTGTTATGCACACCCCAAGAGATTTCGGGGGTGAGAGATTTCAGGGGTGCCAGCAGATACCTTTAATTTGTTTGCCTTGAGATGAAGGTTTCTGGTGTCTGTGATGTCTTTGCGATGTACAGCTTCAGTCACACACGTTTAGCATAAGATGGAAGCATGAACATCCCAGGAAATCTTGTTCCCTTTTGGGTTTCCATGCGGGTTCCCAAAGTCATGGCCTTTGTTTCAGAACAGACGAGGCTAGTTCGGGCCTGTTGTTCTTAGTGGGGGCTGGTCCCCACCGTGACTGGTAGGGTAGAAGATGAGGATCTCAAATAGTAGTTGGAGCCAGAGCCAAGTAATTCTAGTTTTGCCCCCATCATTTCTACAAGGTGCAACACTGAGACTGAAGGGGAGGAGGAATCTTGCAGGTAGTTCTTGAGCCCTGGAGTGGTTGTGAGTGGAGATGGGAATTGATTTCTTCTAGTTTCTCATTTCCCCCACCTTTTACATTCAGTTCTCCACATGTCCACATCAGGTTGCATTTTTTTTTAAAGTGCTCATCAAAATTTGTCTGCCTTTTAGTGCAAAAATTTCCTGATATTCACATTTTGATGCATACATGTATTGTGGGTAAAGGTAAAGGGACCCCTGACCATTAGGTCCAGTCGGGTCCAACTCTGGGGTTGCGGCGCTCATCTCGCTTTATTGGCTGAGGGAGCCGGTGTACAGCTTCCGGGTCATGTGGCCAGCATGACTAAGCCGCTTCTGGCGAACCAGAGCAGCGCACGGAAACGCCGTTTACCTTCCCGCCGGAGCGGTTCCTATTTATCTACTTGCACTTTGACGTGCTTTCGAACTGCTAGATTGGCAGGAGCAGGGACCAAGCAACAGGAGCTCACCCCCTCGCAGGGATTCGAACCGCCAACCTTCTGATCAGCAAGCCCTAGGCTCTGTGGTTTAACCCACAGTGCCACCTGGGTCCCTGTATTATGGGTACATTATTGCAAATCAGTTTCCCCTAATATAATGTATTTTATATGCTATTTTCACTAATACACCCATCGTTATGCAAACCTTGCCTTATTATTTGCATTTTTTGCCCCTTTCGTGGCTGGAAAACTGCTGTGCAAAATTCAGAGAAATGGGAATTTCGCAGGGTAGCCGCATTTTGGGTTCAGTATTGTTCTGGAATGTTTGAAGTAGGTAGATTTACCTTTAAATGTCAGCTGAATCAGATTCCTTGCCCATCCCTACCTGTTATTGAAGTCCATTAACTATAATCCTGTCCTCTGGGGCACCAGAGAACAAGACTTTACCCTCTTGTATGAGACAGCCCTTCTGGTATTATGTAACTGAAGGATAATGATAATTAATGCTTTGATTAGGGGAAAAAAGCCTATATGTGGAGAACGTTCTTTTACTAGACTGCCAGATACTTTGGTTTTTATCAAGAATGAAGAATGGACTCTGTGAATAATGTTCAGAAAGGCAATTCCTCCTTCCTGCTTTAATTACGAGCAAAAATTATTGAAATAAGCAATGCAATATAATAATAGTTATTAAAGCAATGTCAACTAGGGAATGTTTTCTTCTCAGTTTTGTACTATTAAGCCTACTTTCAAGATGTTAGGTGAAAAGCCACTTAAAATATTGCTGAGAAGTTTAGCAAAACCAGCAGACTGGACAGGGGCACAAGCCAAGAACCCTGTGAGGTAGGCTCAGCTGAGAGATAATGATTGGTTCATGTTCACTCTGTAAGCTTTATGTCTAAGGTAAGATTTGAATCCTGGCCTACTTTGCCTAATGGTCTTAACATGATACTGACATTTATAACCCACCAAGGATGATACAGTCATGGGACAATTGCTGCTAACATGATGTTCCTGAAGAGGGGTGTGTGTGCGCGCATGTCTGCGTTTTTGTCTATAGCACCAAATTGGATGGACCATCTGTGCCTTTGGTAGGAAGCTTCACAACCATCACTATAGGGAATCCAATGTGGAACTGGAAATCGAGCCTACTTAGATTAATAATGCTGTAACCAAAGTAATACATGGGGGACATTAAAGCTTCTAAAACATTCCCTATCAACAGAGTGATCATTTTGAGCTAAAATTAGACCCAAGATTGTGCACTTTGTATCTTAATTAATACAAAGCCCTCTTTATCAATTAGCTCTGACAAGTATGTGCAGACGTCTGCTTGCCAACATAATCCCTTACTCCCGTTTTGATTAGTAAATGGAATTACATTAAATTGATTCTCCTCCCGTGGTCCATTTGTACTCTCTTCCACTCTTCAATTAGATTGCTGGCCCACAGCCATTCCCTGGCTCCCCTGTTAGGATGGCAAAATCACTTCTGCAACGATGCTCTTTCTGTGACTTACGACATATCAGTGATTTATCACAGAGGCTGAACACAGAGATGAAATGCTATCTTAAGATGCACAGTCTTCATCCACCATTCCTCATGGATTCTTTGCTTTGCCTTGACATCCAAAGTCAAATGAGTAAATAACCTTTCCTCGTGTGGAGCTAAAGATGCTTCCTTTGGTTCAAAGATGGGTGGTCGGACTCAGATACAGTCCTGTATTCTCCAGGTCATGGTCCATGAGGTCACTTGGTGAAGATGGTGTTCTGCCGATTGAGGTAATAGTGTTTGATTGTACAATGACCTCAACTCATAAGAACCCAAGAAAAATCCTGCAGGATCAGGCCAAAGGCCCAGTCCAGCATCCAGACTTCACAGTAACCAAGCAGATATGCATGGGAACCCATGAACGATCTGAATGCAGCAAGACTCTCCCAACTTGTGATTCTCAGCAACTCATATTCAAGGAAATACTGTATCTGTCAATGGCTCAAATTGCTGTAAGAATGAAACTCATGAATGAACACATATGAATACAGGGCGAATTGATTCCAGCTATTTCCATTCCACATCAGTTTCACACATCGTCATCCATAAGTTTAATTCTGACCTATTTTTGCATCAATCTGCAGACTTCCCTTAAAAAAGAAAAAATGCATTGAAATTTGCTTTATTTTTTGAATGTGCCCCCAAACACACAAAATGCAGGGGGTTTTGCATGAATTTTATCACAAAGCACATTTTGTTACATATTTTTTGATCCACCATGTTGGCTACCTTTGAGGTTAGGTTGAGAGTTAGGGAAGAGCCCTAAGTTATATGGCTCTAAGTTATATGGCTTTGAACCTAGGTCTGCCCAGGTCTATTTTGACATTCCCACTACATTTTGTTGGTGTTCATACTTTTGGCTGAACATGTGGTTGAGGGTGCCAGGGTCAACACATGCCAACCTGCTCTCCTTATCCACATGTCTGAATGGGTCTATAATGAAAGGTTAATAAGCCTGTTCTAATTAGGGCTGCAGAATATTCTGAGGCCCTTCTTCATGTTCCTCCTCCACAAGATGTATAGAGGGCAGCAACATGAAAACGGGCATTTTCTGCTCCCAATTTGTGGAATGCTCTCCCCAGGGAGGTTGGCTTGGCGCCTTTATTATACACCTCTAGGCGCCAGACATAAAGTTCCTCTTTAATCAGGCCTTTGGCTGATTGACATTTGATGCCCTTTTATATGTGTTGGGGGCCCCTGGTTATTGTGTTGTTTTTGTTTGGATTATACTGGGCCTTGGCCAGTATAAAGGGAGTGACTCCACCCCCATCATTCAGCCCAAACACTGAGGTCCTCCTCCGAGGGTCTTCTGGCGGTTCCCTTACTGCAAGAAGCGAAGGGCACCAGGCAGAGGGCTTTCTCAGTAGTGGTGCCCTCCCTGTGGAACATTCTCCTATCAGATGTTAAGGAAATAAAGAGCTATATAACTATTAGAAGACATCTGAAGGCAGCCCTTTATTGGGAAGTTTTTAATATTTGATATTTTACTATGTTTTATATATACTGTCTAGGACCCAGGTGGCACTGTGGGTTAAACCACAGAGCCTAGGGCTTGCTGATCAGAAGGTTGGTGGTTCGAATCCCTGTGACGGGGTGAGCTCCCGTTGCTCGGTCCCAGCTCCTGCCCACCTAGCAGTTTGAAAGCACGTCAAAGTGCAAGTAGATAAATAGGTACCGCTCTGGCGGGAAGGTAAACGGCGTTTCCGTGCGCTGCTCTGGTTCGCCAGAAGCAGCTTTGTCATGCTGGCCACATGACCTGGAAGCTGTACGCCGGCTCCCTCGGCCAATAAAACGAGATGAGCACCGCAATCCCAGAGTCGGACACGACTGGACCTAATGGTGAGGGGTCCCTTTATCTTTATATATACTGTAAGATGCCCAGAGTGGCTGGGGAATAATAATACTGCAATTAATAATAAATAAATAAATAAATAAATAAATAAATAAATAAATAATAAATGTATTTTGTGTTTTTATATTATGATTTTCTTCTGTGAACTGCTTCAGACCTGCAGATATAGGGGAGTATAACAACAACAACAACAACAACAACAACAACAACAACATTATGTTTCTTCTTCTTCTTCTTCTTCTACTTCTTCTTCTTCTTCTCACTCGTAACCAAGTAAGATTGTCTTCCATCAACACGGTTTTAACAATGAGTCCGTAAGTGACTGTAGAGGCCAATTCTAGATCCACACATCCTTCCACAGTGGGGACATTGGTTTCCAGGCGGAAGTTGATCACGGTGTGGATTTGCCAAGTGTGCCTTCCTCTTAGCACGTTTCTCCCTTTTGTCCTGAGTTTGAGCGTCTTCAAAGCCTATGACACCTTTGATAAAGGCTGTTCTCCAACTGGAGCACTCGCAGGCCAGTGTTTCCCAGTTGTCTGTGTTTATACTACATTTTTAAAGATTTGCCTTGAGAGAGTCTTTCAACCTCTTTTGTTGACCACCAGCATTACGCTTTCCATTTTTAAGTTCAGAATAGAGTAGTTGCTTTGGAAGACGATCATCAGGCATCCACACAGCATGATCATCATGATGAGGATGAAGTTTTTTTTTTTAAAGACCAGCCTCTTAAAGCTACAGGCTACAGAGTTTAGGGCAACAGAACTTTATTGAGTACATATCTATGTGGATACTTAGTGCTAGAGGACCTGAGGGGAGGGGTTGAATCAAAATTACCTCAAGACCCCCTGATGGGCACCACATCCTTCTATTCTGACTAGAAGCAGATATCTTGGGTTTCAAGCAAGAGTCACTTCGGGCTCTACCTGGAGATGCCAGGGATTGAACCTGGAAGCTTCTTGTTACAAGGCATGAAGACTCTACCACTGAGCTATGCTCCTTCCCTGAAGAAAAGGAGGGTGGAGGAAGGAAGCTATATTTATGCTCTAATGAGGCTTCCTCCCCCACTCCACATCCGTTGTTTTTGTGCCAGCCTAAAAGAGGGGGGAAATGTCACTTTTCCTGTTTAAAGTCTGGCATTCAAAGTGTGAAATTTACAGCTTCAAATAGAAAAATGTGTTAATTGCAATACTATATAGCTCAAGCTATGAATGCCGCTGCCATAAGACAACAGGGGCCGACATCCACCATCAGTTTGATAAATCATTTATTTTAATTTTTATTTTTTTCCTGCGGGCATCTGCAATGTGGAAGCCAGATTTTGACTGAAATTTGTTGCATTGCTGAAATAGGTGTCTGCTGCAGGCTGCAAAGGCAGCTCCAGGTTTGACTGGAAATGATGGCAGCCATTGCACCCCGTCGCCTACAAAGCGTGAATAATCATTTGGTGCCTTTGTTTTTGTTCAGAGGAGAAAGACAGAGGGACAGGCAAGGAAGACAAAGGAGAGTGTTCACAATGTGGTTTTATAAATACTGTGTGGCATTGTTCTTTATTTCCCATTCTCTCTCTCTCTGTCTCTCTCTGTCTCTCTCTCTGTCTCTCTCTCTGTCTCTCTCTGTCTCTCTCTCTCTCTCTCTCTCTCTCTCTCTCTCTCTCTCTCTCTCTCTCACACACACACACACACACACACACACACACACACACACAAACAAACACCCCTACTTAGGGCATTTAGTTTACCGTTCTTGTGGGAATGTTCAGGGTGGCAGGAGAGGATATATTGGTTATTAATATCCTTCCTACCTTGCGCTAGCAAGTTCCTTTACTTAGCAGAGTTTAATTCCCCTTTTTACATGCACAGTAGATAGCTGGTTGCAGGCTTGTGTAAGCCTGTCACTAGTATACAAGTGTGTCTCAGATTGAATTGTATAGTTCCTGGTATGTTCCCTTTAATCCCCCTTAAAAGAATAAAGACACAACAATCTTAGTTAAAGTCAATAAAATAAGTTTACTCACATCAGTTCACAGTTGGATCCCTGATGGTTGACTTAGTTACAAATATGCACATGTGGATCTACCCCATATCCAGTGCTTACGCTAGCTGGAAGATAGCATAGCAGTCCCTAGCAAAAAAAAAAAAAAAAAAAAAGCTGGTCCAATGAAGAAGGAAGTCAACAAGAGAGAGTGTTGTGTGACTTGTCCTTTTTGTTACCTGGACAGGTAAGGTCACGCCCACTTCTAGTCACATGCAAGGAAGGATGCTCCATCCCAGGAGGAAACAGGAAGTTTTGACTGGCTGGACCAACATCCCCTTGCATGTGCACTCTAGGAAAACAAGTAATGTTGTATTTGACTGCTCCCAGTGGATTACATCCCACAGTTCTAACCTTGGGCCCCTTAAAATATCACTACAGCAGTATAACTCTCAGTGCCATAAGCACATGAGAACATAAGAAGACCCCCAATGTCCCTCTTATTCCGGCATCCTGTTCTTATGGTGGTTGACTAAATGTCCATGGGAACCCTGCAAGCAGGACATAAGAATAACACTTGCCCACTTGGGATTTCCAGCAACTGGTATTCAGAGGCATATTCCTTATGATAGTGGAGGGAGAATCATAGCCATTTTTGCTATTAGCCAAAGATGGCTGCTGCTGCTGCTTCTTCTTCTTCTTCTTCTTCTTCTTCTTCTTCTTCTTCTTCTTCTCAATATTAATATTTTATTGAAAATGACACAGAGAAGAAAAAGGGGGGAGTGAGGGGAAGAAAGAAGAAAGTGTGGGTGGGGGGAGAGGTACAGTAGCTAATGCCTCAGAAGACAGAATTCAAAATTACCTTAACTGATTGGAGAATTCAAAATTACCTTAACAGATTGGAGAACAGATTTTGTTAGTGCAAGCTAACAAAATGAAATTCAATAGGGACAAATGTAAGTTTCTGTACTTAGGCAGGAAGAAGCAGATGCACAAATATAGGATGGGGGACACCTGGCGTACTAATGATACATGTGAAAAGGATCTTGGCGTCTTGGTGGACTACAACAGTTTGATGTGGCAGCAAAACAAGCTAATGCTATTCTAGGCTGCATCAACAGAAGTATAGTGTCCAGATCAAGAGAAGTAATAGTACTACTCTCTTCTGCCTTAGTCAGACCATACTTGGAATACTGTGTCCAATTCTGGGCACCACAATTTAAGAAGGATGTTGACAAGCTGGAACACGTAGAGGCAGGAACACTGGAGAGGCAGGCAACCAAGATGATCAAGGGTCTGGAAACCAAGGAATGGTAGAGGGAGCTGGGTATGTTTAGCCTGGAAAAGAGGATACTGAGAGGAGATATGATAACCATCTTCAAATATCTTAAGGGCTGTCACATGGAGGAGAGAGCATGCTTGTTTTCTCCTTCTCTGGAGGGTAGGACTAAAACCAATGGCTTCAAGTTGCAAGAAGGGAGATTCTGACTAAACATTCAGAAAAAAAACTTTCTGACAGTAAGAGCTGTTCAGCAGTGACTTCCTTGAGAGCTTGTGGACTCTCCTTCCTTGGAAGTTTTTAAACAGAGGTTGGTGGCCCTCTGTCATGGATGCTGTAGCTGAGATTCCTGCATTGCGGGGGGGGGGGGGTTGGACTGGATGACCCTTGGGGTCTCTTCCAACTATAAGATTCTATGATTCTATGAAATGTAATGTAATATACTGCCATTCATTCTTATATAAATTGATATAGTGTTGTTATCCTAATACATAAGTAGATATTAATATTCTACATTCTGTATAAACTCATTCCAAATGTTGCCATATTTATTCAAACAAAGTCTACAACTCTAAGTAGTCCATTCCCAAGTTGTGATTGTTGTCCTATGGGTGGTCTTTATCTTCCATGAATTGTCTAATCCACTTTTAACGCCATCCAAGTTGGCAGCCATTAGTACATCTTCTGGAAGCAACTTCCACAGTTTAATTGTGTGCTCTTTGAAGTAATACTTTATTTTGTCTGTCTTGACATTTCCATCATTCAACTTCATTGAATGGTCCCAAGTTCGAGTGTTACCCCCTGGTATTGTGTTGAGTATTTGCACACTGGAAACGCCATACAACTGATCCCATTCACATGCATCTGGTTTCCAAATTTTACCCTGGCAGTGTGTGAAGAAAGTCACAGAGAAGAGGTGATTGCAATATCTGATGAAGGCTCTCCTTATGTAGCTATTTTCATAGAACTGTAGAATTGTAGAGTTGGAAGGGACCACAAGGATCCTCTAGTCCAGCCGCCTGCAATGCAGGAGTCTTTCACCCAACATGGGTCTCAAACCCACAACCCTGAGTCTAAGAGTCTCATGCTCTACTGACTGAGCTATCGCCTCTCATTGTGTATATCATTATGCATGGGGGGAGACCTCCTGAAAAAGTTCTGAGTCTTAACCCCCACCTCCACCCCACTTTTTCTCTCTCCTTCCTTCCACATTTCTTGGCTGCTTCTCTCTACTGGGACCCAATAAAAAATTGAAACTTTGCTTTAGACAGTGATTCTGCACTTAACCACATTTGCTGCTCTTGGGATGCATAAGTTCTTGGTGTCAGAGTCTAGCAGTGCATGCATAAATTATAATCGTGTGTCTCCAACTGAGACACCAGCTGCTAAATTCTCCTGCTCTGGAGAATGCTGGTGGGTGAGAAATTCTTAACAAGATCCCTTTGCCCTGCAGTCAACATGGGCTGGCTATTGAGCTAAGATCTCATTTGCCAGCTAAGGCTAAAGCTGAATCACGAGCGATAGAAATCCCAAAGCTATTTAAGGACCAAACTACAAACTATGCAGGGGGTCAGTGATTGAACTGATTCTAAATTTGAATGCACAGTGGGGGAGAGGGCCTGTCAGTTTGATTGAACTGGAGGATGGGATATTTAACCTTTTCCTCTGGTGCCATTTCCCCAATTAAAATCACCTCCACAAGTTGATGCTTGCATAATACGTACTGTATCTGCAGCTCCCTCTGTGCAGCAGTGGTGGCTGGTGGCCGTTTGTACCGATAGGGTGGAGTGCAGGGAGACTAACAGTGGGTGGCGCCAGAGCACATGACAGGCAGAGCCAACTAACTCAACTTTTGTCACCATCCTCTACTTTTGTCACCATCCTCGTGCTTGTTGAGTTCTAAGGCAGGGAAGGAGTGCAGGACCGTGGCCACCAACCAAGTAGGTGGTGTTGTGGCTCCATCTCCAATACTTCATCAGTTGCTGCCCCTATATAATAATAGAGTAATGATGTTGGCAGCGACCTTGTAGACCATGTAGCTGAACTCCCTGCTTGATGCAGGACACTCATAGCTCAAGTATTCCCAACGGATGGCTGCCCAGCCTCTGCTTGAAGACTGGCAAAGAGAGAGAGCTCACCACCCCTAACTGGGAATTTCTCTTAATGTTCCATCAAAATCTACTCACCTGTAATGTATTCCTAGAACTAGCACTGGGTCTCTGGGGAAGCTTTTCACCAATTTCTGGCACCCCCCAATAAATACTGATTGGAGGCTGTTTTTTTACAGTGGGTGAAAATGCATGTGAAGAGCAAGCCCACCTGAACTTAGACCGACTGATTTATTCTTCTAAAGTGGTTTCATACCAACAGCACAACTGTTTTGTGTCTCTGTTTCTGCTCTCTTCAGAAATGGCCCATAGCCTTCAGTGGCGGTCCATCGTTCTGCATAACAGGATCTCATTGGCACATGTTTCATTTTTTAGAAAAACACACATTCGCTCCCGGTTCAGAATAAAATGAAATACTGTGCCAAAATTGATTATGCTGAGAATCTGGTTCTTTGCATGAGTCATTCTTAAATGAAGGAAAAAAATGCGGCATCTCAGGGAATTAAAGCTTCGGATGCAAATTTATATTCCCTTTCCGTTGGGATTGGTAGGATCTTGAAGCCTGCCTGCTAAATTCTTGCGATGGTCAGACCAGCTTTACCCTGAATTAAAACTGGAAGCCTCTTTTATTCTGACACTGCTCAAAGTGTGCTTTAGATTGTATAAAGTCGGATCTAAGCACCTTCAAAGGAACCCACTCCAGTGCTTGAATGGAGGGCTGCCCCTGTCTTTGAGATTGCCCTCTTAGCTGCTCTTTTACAAGGTTACAAGATTTGCACTCCACCTCTTCAATATTCCACCACGCTTCTTCCCTCCAACTCAAAAAGAAAACTTTGTCTGTCCGTGTTAGGGCTGTACACACTTTCCCAATACCACCAAGTGGAGGCCCAGATTGTCCCCAACCCTGGCCAACCCAAAGAACATCAGACTTGGGTCTCTCTGAATTGATTGGGGTGGTAGTTAAAACCCTGATTAAACATACAGTGGAGTGGGGGAAGGAGCTGCTGAGTCCGAGAGCAGGAGGGTTCAATCCTGCTGGGTGCTGCTTCAGAAGTGCCTTCCCTGATCATCTGTACATTCATTGTCCAATACAACCACTTGGAGGTGATAAACCAGCTCTGAAACCCTGGAATGGATAATCATTAGTATCTGGAGCGGACTTATCCCCACGTGCTTCGCTGCCCCCTTTGACGGAGTAGATATGGAGATCAGTTGTGCTGGTATGGAAAAGGAAATAAAAAGTCTCCAGCAACAAGAAGTGTCTTCCCTGCAGCCTTGCTGCACTGACACCTGCCAATTCCAGATTACTCCGGACAGCCCAGAATGACCTGGGGAAACCTGGGGCTGTCTTGAACCATCACAGCCCAGGCCCAGATCCCACCGACTCTCTTTGGATGTGGGCTTCAGCCAAATCCAGTGCACAGCCCTAGTATGTATGTAGGTAGGTAGGTAGGTAGGTAGGTAGGTAGGTATGTGTCCCCCTGCTCTGAATGTCTCTTGGAACAGGGCATACGGAGGAGCTATCAGCTGATTGGAAGTGTAAGGAAAATCCAATATCCCTGATAGGTGGCCATCCAACTTCTGCTTAAAAACTTCCAATGTTAAGTTCAGGGATATGGAACCTGTGGCCCTGCAGTTGTTGGATTCCAGTTCCCTTCATCCTTGGCTATTGACCTTGCTGGCTGGGACTGATGAGAACTGGAGTCTGGGAAACCACAGATTCCCCATCTCTGGTTTAGTTCAGCCTTAGTATAGAGGGATCTGGACAGCCTGGTCATACCAGCAAGTCCTACCATGTTCTCTGGGGCCTCCTCTCTAATAGTGGCACTTTCAGCTTCAGCCATGGTCTTGGAGTCTTTCCATTCGTAGCCATATTCCAGTTTCTACATCTTGCCTACAACGCGATCATTTAAAATTGTAAATGTTGATGCTGTTTAAACACATTTGACAGGTTTCTCGTTCTTCCCCCAGATAGTTTATCTTCTTTTTTTAGGCATGTGTTTTAGCACTGCTGAGAATTTCTGTAACAGTTAGAATGTCTGAGAAATTCCCTCATGGTGAGCCAAATTTGAGGCCAGCACCACCACCAACTCAGGCACTGGGGAGTTACCAATCCAGCTTGGTGGTTTACTACAGATCAAAGCTTTGCAAATCTGAGGCCTTTGTAGTAACCAACCCCAAACTATGAGACACTACAGCTTCAAGCTTTACAACGCTGAAACCATTTCCATAACCAATCCTGACTGGGGGGGCTACTACAGCTCAAAGCTTTGTAAATATGAGGTCATTGTCATAATCATTCCAGGTGGGGGAATTACTACAGTTTGGATCTTTATCAGTGCTATTTTTTCTAGAAAAGAGGTGCCAGAGCTCACCATGAATGTCTCCCTTGTTCTCTTAGAATTGCAGTGGCCCCCACTGGGGAAAAATCTTTATAAATCTAAGGCTGTTGCCATAATCAATCCAGGTCAGGGGTGTGGGTGGGTGTTACTGCAGCCTGAAGTTTTGCAGGTACATGCCCACTTCCAGCTTCTCCTGTTATGATTTTTGTCCAAGCCGAGCGGAAAACAGCTGCACCGAGGCCGGTCTGACTTTTGCCTGTCTCACCAAGCCATGAGAAAGCTGCCTTATCTTTTCCTACATGGAATGTTTATGTTTCACTGTACAATAGTGATCCTAGCCTTTGTGCTTTCTCTTCTGGCTTGCTACAATGCCGGACAGATGGCTTTATGGCAGCTCTGTCTTATTGACACCAGCAGTAGCAGTGCAAGCTCAACAATGGCTAGTTCTGACACAGATGACACAGTCATTGAAAAAGGAGCTCATGCTGTTCACAGGCCATCAGATGCAGATGATGATGATGTGCTAGAATCTTTAGAGCCACTGTTCACTATTGGCAAGAGTTCTCCCAAAAGTCCTGACAGGGAGACACTCACCAAAGAAGATCTGCATCTCATGCGCAGATCTGAGAGGGTTACAAGGGGTCAGCCACCCAAAAGGTACTCTCGTGAGTTTGCAATCTCAACCACCGCCAATTGTACCTGTAGTTCGCACTCACAGCCAAGATTCAGGCACACAGGCGCAATTCACAGGAGTGAACAGGCCACAGCAACAGGTTGAAATGTTCAACACTGTTCCTGCCAACACACACAGAGCAAATGCTCTAGTCCCCTGGAGGAATGGTAAGCAAAGACTCCAACTGGTAAATCCAGTCTCAGAGAGTTCCATGTGTGGAACGCAGACGACAGAGTCGTACATTGCATATGATAACTGTTTGTTTGTTTCTCTTAATGATGCTTTAGCTTTTGCCACTCTCTCTTTGTCAAATATCAGGGGAGGATGTTATGATTTTTGTCCAAGGCCTGATCTTTATAAATCTTAGACTGTTGCCATAATCAATCCAGGTCAGGGGTGTGGGTGGGTGTTACTACAGCCTGAGGTTTTGCAGGTACCTGCCCACTTCCAGCTTCTCCTTCACTCAACAACCTTCCCTTTTAGACGGGGAGTCTAAAAACAGCTATAACTTCCCCCCTTTTGGCCAAAGTGGATGAAATTTACTGGCACAGGAGCCCTTTCAGGAACATTTAGCAGCCTGAAGGCCACATCTAGGCAGCTTTCCAGGGCCAAGGCTGGAGGCAAAAATGGGCACGCGCATGTTACCTCTGCAGAGTACGCAGGTTTGTACACATGCACACAGCCCTTTTCTTTCATCTAGGCTAGCAAGAGTTCAAGGACACATTCCAGCCAGACAAAAACAATCCAGGAGGGTGCAGAGCAGGGTCAGCGAAGGGTATGGCCTGGTACGAGTCATGAGAGCCAGATAGAGAAGCTTGGAGGGTTGAAATTTGGCCCACAGGCCTGAAGTTCCTGACTCATGGCTTAAATATTTAGCCCCCCCCCCCCATATCAGGCTCCAGAGGGAATCCAAAAACAGCTCAAACACTGAAGCTATGGCAGCTTTCCCCAACCACCCACAATCCCTTTTTTATATATACATACACGTCAGAGGAGAATTGTTGACTGCAGGGATCAGAACATCCTCTTTGTATAAGCCTTCTGCTGGGCTTTGTTCCAGCCCTTCACCGCTTCACATGTTTTACATTCCTGCAGCAGACATTAATTCCGTTAATTACCACGGGCTAGAGGTCATCCGAGGTACCGGGAGGCAAGTGTGCGCATGTGTCTTTTGCATAATATGTGCTTCATTCTATCTGCCCTTTTATCTCATGTGCCGTTTGCACAGATCTAGGTAGGCAGGATGAAACATTCGGAGAGAAAGCGATGCACCCTGAAATGTTAAGATGCTTCGCAATGTGAAGCTGACCTTGGCAGTTTGGTTGGAAGTGTCGGCTGGCAAAAAGAATAAAATAAAATAAATTCCTGGGGGAGGGGGTAGTGAGAGGACTGAGTCACAAGGAAGACATTATACTAGGATTATACTATAGAATGGCAGCAGCAATCAGAGTACTGGTGTTAACAAGCTCAAAGTGGATTGGGGCCAACATGTATTTACTTGTTTGCTTGTAAGTTGTTGGTGGTGTTTTTTTTTTTTTAATGGCTCTTTGCCATAAGGTCCAAGGGTTGGGATACAGCAACAGAACATAGTATTATAAGAACAAAGATACAACAATTGGTCACACCTGGAGTCCTGTGTCCAGTTCTGGGTGCCACAATTTCAGAAAGATATTGGCAAGCTGGAGCGTGTGCAAAGGACCAAGGTGATCCAAGGTCTGAAAACCAAGCCTTATGAGGAACAGTTGAGGGAAATGGGTACGTGTAGCCTGGAAAAGAGACTGCAAGGAGATATGATAGCCATCTTCAAATATTACATGGGCTATCATGTGGAAGATGGCACAAGCTTGTTTTCTCCAGTTCTGGAGGGTAGGACTCAAAGTAATAGCTACAAGTTATGAAAGAAAGAGAGAAAGAGAGAGAAAGAGGGAGGGAGGGAGGGAGGGAGGGAGGGAGGGAGGGAGGGATTCTGACTAAACATCAGGAAGAACTTTCTGACATTAAGAAGAGTTTGGATTTGATATCCCGCTTTATCACTACCCGAAGGAGTCTCAAAGCGGCTCACATTCTCCTTTCGCTTCCTCCCCCACAACAAACACTCTGTGAGGTGAGTGGGGCTGAGAGACTTCAGAGAAGTGTGACTAGCCCAAGGTCACCCAGCAGCTGCATGTGGAGGAGCGGGGACGCGAACCTAGTTCCCCAGATTACGAGTCTGCCGCTCTTAACCACTACACCACACTGGTGCTGTTTGACAGGGAATGGATTTCCTTGGGAGGTTGTGGGCTCTCTTTCATTGGAGGTTGTAAACAGAGGTTGGATCGCCATCTGTCATGGATGCTTCAAATGAGATTCCTGCATTCCAGAGGTTTGGACTAGGTGACCCTTAGGATCCCCTCCAACTCTACAGTTCTATGATTCTATGAATTATGCAGTTGCAGAACTCGTAAAACCACTCCACGTGGAATGGAACAGTATAAAGTCAGTTACAGAGGTGGGGTCCCACAAAATAAAATACCAGTTAAGATGTGCATACTGGGGAAATTCGATGAAGATGTTAGGCACAACCCTGTGGGGAGCGAGCGTCACATTTTAGATATTGCAACATTGAAAGGCAGCAAAAGCTGTCTTGAAGGGCATGTGGTACTGGCCAGCCACTGGCCAGCACTTTTCCTGCTGTCCTCCAGAAACTCTCAACATAGAGTGTCTTCGTTCCTAGGATTAACAGACTTCTGGACATCAATAAGTTCCCTCTGGCAGAACTCTTGCTCACTGGCTGGGCTAACTTAGTTCCAGTGTATGATCTATAGGAAGCACTAGAGGCCACCACCTTGCTGAAGCTAAGAAATCTGGGTCTGGTTAGTTTCTGGAGGGGTGACTGCTTGGGAATCCCATGTAAATGACATTTGGTTCCACGACAGAAGAAAGAACAGGTCACCTTCAACCATTCTCTGCACTTCTGAGGGTGAAGGAACTACCAAGAGGCACTCCTCTGCAGATCTTTAAACCCAAGAAGGGCAATAGGGTTCAAGATGGTCTTTCTCTCTTGAGATCTCTTGTGGGCACATCCATGCCATCCACTTAAAGCAGCACCCATTGAAAGCACGCGACACTAGGGTGCTGTGAACTGTAGTCCTGTGAGAGGGGTGAACTACAATTCCCAGGGGACACACCATGTGCTTGAAATTGTGCTCGAAATGTACATTGCAGATGTGACCAACATATAACTCCATTTTAGCAATCTGAGGTTCTGCTCCAAAAAAGGAAGTCTGCTCCATCCTGGCTGAGGAAATGCCACAAAACAGATACCCTTTGTGCTTGTATTGAGCACTGTGTGGTATTGAAAGAAGGCATATGCAAACATGCCAAAGCAGCTGTCAGATCTGAAAGGCAGAATCTGTCAAAACGGCTCCCATTATCCAGCTTCAAAGAGCCTACAGGATTACAGCCATACAAATTTGATGTGTAGGTCTAAGACTCCATGCTATTCAACGGCTCCCTCTATTTATTTATTTTTTGCATTCATCCATGCTACATCCTCACCCGTAGTTTTTCCCATCCTCCTTTTCATACATATCAAGTGCTTTTTTTAAAAAAAAAAGAAGAAGAAAGCTAAGGATGCACAAGTTTCCATTCCTTCCTTCTCTGCAAACTCTTATAGTAAATGATGTTAGGGTAAGTGAGAAAGATCCATTCGTTTCCAGAAACCGTGAGAAGATTCTTGAAGCATATGGGGGAAGATTGTTTAGTCTACATCAGCAATAAATAGCTGAGGAGCACATATCTGTGGATTTGCACGATTCCTGCAGGGGAGAGACCACTGAGCTGAGTGCAGGCAGCATGTAGAACGGAAGTATGCCTTACTATTTGTGCAGTAGTAAAGTTGTAAAAGTTGTAAAGGGGGACGCGGGTGGCACTGTGGTTTAAACCACTGTGCTGCTTGCACTTGCCAATCGGAAGGTCAGTGGTTCAAATCCCCGCGACGGGGTGAGCTCCCGTTGTTCGGTCCCTGCTCCTGCCTACCTAGCAGTTCGAAAGCATGTCAAAGTGCAAGTAGATAAATAGGTACTGCTCAGACGGGAAGGTAAATGGGGTTTCCATGTGCTGCTCTGGCTTCGCCAGAAGCGGCTTAGTCATGCTGGCCACGTGACCTGGAAAAACTGTCTGTGGAAGCGGACAAACACTGGCTTCCTTGGCTTGTAAAGCGAGATGAGCGCCGCAACCCCAGAGTCGTTTGCGACGGGACTTAACTGTGAAGGGTCCCTTTACCTTAAAGTTGTAAATAGTCTTCTACCATCAGGAATGATATTACCTTTCAAGTAAACAATGCTTGATAGAGCTTTACTGCTTCTATGAGTGTTTTATTGCCATCAGCCATGTGCAACTTGATCCTTTCAATGCTTAGGCTGTGCGATCGTCACTCTGCTATGCGATGCAGCTAGCATACATGCAAGGAAGTGTTGCTGGACTTTGTTGTTGTTGTTCAGTCATTCAGTTGTGTCCGACTCTTCATGACCCCATGGACCAGAGCACGCCAGGCACGCCTATCCTTCACTGCCTCTCGCAGTTTGGCCAAACTCATGTTAGTAGCTTCGAGAACACTGTCCAACCATCTCATCCTCTGCCATCCCCTTCTCCTTGTGCCCTCAATCTTTCCCAACATCAGGGTCTTTTCTAGGGAGTCTTCTCTTCTCATGAGGTGGCCAAAGTACTGGAGCCTTAACCTCAGGATCTGTCCTTCTAGTGAGCACTCAGGGCTGATTTCTTTAAGAATGGATAGGTTTGGTCTTCTTGCAGTCCATGGGACTCTCAAGAGTCTCCTCCAGCACCATAATTCAAAAGCATCAATTCTTCGGCAATCAGCCTTCTTTATGGTCCAGCTCTCACTTCCGTACATTACTACTGGGAAAACCATAGCTTTAACTATACGGACCTTTGTTGGCAAGGTGACGTCTTTGCTTTTTAAGATGCTGTCTAGGTTTGTCATTGCTTTTCTCCCAAGAAGCAGGCGTCTTCTAATTTCGTGAGTGCTGTCACCATCTGCAGTGATCATGGAACCCAAGAAAGTGAAATCTCTCACTGCTTCCATTTCTTCCCCTTCTATTTGCTAGGAGGTGATGGGACCAGTGGCCATGATCTTAGTTTTTTTGATGTTGAGCTTCAGACCATATTTGGTTGAATATGGTTGCTGGACTACCCTTGATATTTACGGTTGGAGATCGTAAAATCTTCTTCAAATGTTGCTGGGTATGCTTGCTTGCAGCTCTCTCCTATAAATATTCATTTGTTATTTGGGCCCCACCTCTCCTCCAAGCATCTCGAGGCTGCATACATGTTTGAACACTGCAAATTGCTTCATAAATGCTAAGCTGTAAGCATCTACAGAGCTTCCCATAGAGCTTCCCCCAGTGACTCAGAGCAAACAGCAGTGATCCAAGTCTATCGCTGCCGCTTTTCTTCCGAGAAGGTACTGGAGACTGAAGGTAAGGTAAAGGCAAATGATCCCTGGACAGTGAAGTCCAGTCAAAGGCGATTATGGGGTGTGGCGCTCATCTCGCTTCAGGCTGAGGGAGCCAGCGTTTGTCCACAGACAGCTTTCTGGGTCATGTGGCCAGCATGAATAAACCGCTTCTGGCACAATGGCACACCATGAATGAAACCAGGGCACACAGAAACTCCTTTTACCTTTCCACCGCAGCAGTCCCTACTTATCTACTTGCACTTTGGCGTGCTTTCGAACTGCTAGGTTTTCAGGAGCTGGGACAGAGTAACGGGAGCTCACCCTGTTGCTCGGATTCGAACTGCCGACCTTCCAATCGGCAAGCCCAAGAGGCTCAGTGGTTTAGACCACAGCGTCACCCAAATCAGCCCACTGGTCTGCTTAGCCCAATGCTGAGTTTTCTGCTCCAGCAGCCACTACCCAAGACCAGTGTTGATATAGCCTGACTTTGCTGTTCCCCACTTCATCACCACAGCCACCGTATCCCCATCCCAGCTTCATTCAGGTTGTTGTTGTTGTTGTTGTTGTTTAGTCGTGTCCAACTCTTTGTGACCCCATGGACCAGACCACGCCTGGCACTCCTGTCTTCCACTGCCTCCCGCAGTTTGGTCAGACTCATGTTGGTAGCTTCGAGAACACTGTCCAACCATCTCGTCCTCTGTCGTCCCCTTCCCCTTGTGCCCTCAATCTTTCCCAACATCAGGGTCTTTTCCAGGGAGTCTTCTCTTCTCATGAGGTGGCCAAAGTCTTGGAGCCTTAGCTTCAGGATCTGTCCTTCCAGTGAGCACTCAGGGCTGATTTCCTTCAGAATGGATAGGTTTGATCTTCTTGCAGTCCATGGGACTCAAGAGTCTCCTCCAGCACCATAATTCAAAAGCATCAATTCATTCAGGTAAGCTGCAGTAACTCTGGTATCTGGAAAGTGACTTTGCCCTAGGACATTAGCTGCTATTGGCAAGCAATAGCTTTGTCCATGCTCAGACCTGTTCCTTGATATCCTATTACAATGGAGATGTTGTGGGTTGACTATGCATGCAAGCACACACTCTGCTGCTTATCTGGAACACACACAAACACCCCGTGGTGTATTGGGAAAATGTATTTATTTGTTGCATTCATTGTTGTTGTTGCTTATTAAATTTGTAGACCACCCTTCTTCTGAAGATCACAGGGCAGTTCACAACTGGCAGGCCCTCCAGACAGACTCCCAGTATTCCAGATTATTGGTCATACTGGCTGGAGCTGGTGGGAAATAGCTGGAGGCCCACAAGTTCCCCGTGCCTACTCTACAAGACATGAGGCATGAGAGGCTGAAAGCAGTTTTCTTCCTCGATGTGTCCTCCCATACTCTTGTATCTTCCTCTGAATTATGATGTCCTGTGTGAGGATGGGTGAACCTGTCAATATCTGTTTCTCTCAATCTCTCATTTGTCCGGTCCAAAGTTATATTCTCCACATTTACACACCCATTTGTGATTTTTAATTTTTTTTATTTTTTTGCAATTTTCTAAAAGAAAATTCACCAGCATCCTAGTGTGGATTTCTCCTAATTTCTTATTCAATTTGCCTAATATGCCCAAAATCTTTTGCAAAGTGATTTCTTCTAATATGCTAT
Source organism: Darevskia armeniaca (assembly GCA_034641395.1). Taxonomy (NCBI): domain Eukaryota; kingdom Metazoa; phylum Chordata; class Lepidosauria; order Squamata; family Lacertidae; genus Darevskia; species Darevskia armeniaca. Next base: position 1,170,986 of record JAWWNF010000873.1, on the reverse strand, counting down.
TTTCAGGAACATACAATTCTTTTAATGCCTGGGATATGCATTTTTGTATACAATTCTCGGCTAGAGAAGTGCATTGCAACATATGGAGAAGTGGGAATTCTGAAAGATGACCGTGTTTCAATTTATGCATTGCCTCTGATAGTGCAAGTATAAGGCTGCGGTCCTACGTTGCCTGGGAGGTTGTTCCAGGGACCACAGGATTCTCCAGATCTCTTGCATTACAGAGGGGGGAAGGCACATTCAGAGAAGGAGATCTGACCGAATGTGCCCCTTCTCTGAGGCTCCCGAATGTTCTGCAGTCAGCGCCCCACTGAAATCAGAGCTCAGATGTTCAGCGAAATGAGCAGCTACTAGCCATGATAGCTCTGTTTTACCGCCGGAGGCAACAGGCTTCTATATTTAGGTGCTGAGAATCCTACTTCGATGCAACTATATGCTATTCACTAGGAATCCCAGAGGCATCTGACTGAGCACTCTGAGAACAGTATTTTGGACTAATTGGAGAGCCAGTGTGGTGTAGTGGTTAAGAGCGGTAGACTTGTAATCTGGTGAACCGGGTTCGCTTCCCCGCTCCTCCACATGCAGCTGCTGGGTGACCTTGGGCTAGTCACACTTCTTTGAAGTCTCTCAGCCCCACTCTGCCAATCCTCAGATTTCTCATGGGGCAGCGGTTTACGTGATGAAGGCTATGAAAGCCAGGGAAAGAATTTTGGTTGACAAGGATAAGGTCCCTTTTTCATCTCCATAATCTGTCTACAATGTATCTTTTTTTTATCTGACGAACCCATTGTTAAGGCTACATGTAATAAACTTTAATACTATTATGTAGATATATGTGTAAAGGCTTAGTCCTCACAATAAACTTTATTCTGATTCTGCATATGTGTGATGGCCTGGGATTCAGACTCAGATGCTGAACCTGAGGGATCCCAGCCTGCACAGGATTCCCTGCCTCCAGAATAAGCTGAGCCGGGGCTAGGGCTTGAGTCGGAAGGGTCCTCACCTGTGCTGGATCCTCAGGTGCAGGCATCTGCTGAGTCTGTTCTGGCTCCTGATGGGGTGGAGGACCCATTGCCTGCAGGTGCTCCACTCCCAGCCCTGTCAGGGGAAGCTGAGGTTGCCTCTGGGTCCTGTAACCCTCCAGCCTCTCCTGAGCTGCAGAGGCTCAGGGCAGAGAGGCTCAGGGAACTAAGTTCCTGCAGGAGGAGTGCTCGCCTCCAGGCCAGGAGAGGCAAGTCACCAGAGGATCAGGGCCGCCCTCTGCCTCGGGGCAGATAAAAGCTGGCCAGCCCCAGCCCAAGTTGCAGGAGCAACATTGTTGGTGACCAGTTCCTGCTTGAAACCTGTCCTGCTTTCCTGCCTGAGCTCCTGACCCACCCTGGTTCCCTGCTTGCCTACCTGTTCCCGACTTTGCCTGACTCCCTGCCCTGCACCCAGCTTCAGTTACTACGGACTGCCTTTATGTTGTACCTCTGACCATGGACCGGACTTGGACCTCGCCTTTTGGGTAACCCACGGGACCATCACAATATGATTCTCAGCCCCACTCACCTCACAGAGTGTTTGTTGTGGGGGAGGAAGGGAAAGGAGAATGTGAGCCGCTTTGAGACTCGTTTGGGTAGTGATAAAGTGGGATATCAAATTCAAATGCAAACTCTTCTTGGGACTTCTCCTTGATCCAGAAGGGTTCTCCTTATGTCCATAGAGAGACAGGGTTTGCAGAGCATGTTCCTGCTTTTTCTGCTTGCTCCTCTGCCTGGCTGCTCACTTGGAGAGGATGGTTGCACAGGTAGCAGTCACAAGGAAGAGGAGCAGGAGAGTAAGGAGGCTCCACAGAGATTAGTCCAGTGGGATGAGCATAGCTGTCAACCCTCCCTTTTTTTGTGGGAAACTCCCTTATTCCAATGCCGTTTCCCGCTGCTATCCCGGATTGTTGATATCCCTTAAATTTCCTGGATTTCAAAGAAAGCAGCTCATCTCCCTCCCTGCCGGCCAGGGAGGCTCCTCAGCTGTGTTGCTCGGCTGCCAATAAGGAGTCTGAGACCGACTGGGGGCGGAGCTTGCATGCCTTATGCAGCCAGACCCTCACGCCCAACCAGACAGACAGCCTGCCTGCCATCTATGCGCTCGCTCTTTCGCTCACCCGTTCGCGCGCAGCTCTGGAGCGCAGGGTGGCGAGGCTACTTGGTGCCATTGCACCACCCTCTCGGCATCCCTTATTTTCAAATCCGAAAGTTTGGAAAAATCCCTTATTTTCAAATCCGAAAGTTGACAGCTATGGGGATGCGGTCCTCAGCAGGTGCTTAATGTTGCCAACCCTTGGCGCTGGCACTTCTTTCAAAAAGTGCATTAGAAACAAATTCTAATGCCATTCTTTTTATTTTCATAGAATCATAGAAGGGACCCAAGGGTCATCCGACTTGTCCATTTATAAGAAAATGCTATTATCTCTAGAAGCTCGAGTCACTTCTGGCAGCACAAGAGAGATGCTGTTTCTCATGATGGGTTTTGCGCTTTGCTGCAAATAGATATCCTTGTGGAAATTCATCCCTTCCAGGGTTGCTGGTGTCGGTGTTTGTTTCAGTCTACCGATGTGGAGCACGGAGCAAATTGAATGCTTACACGGGAAACGCTTCATTTGTGCTTACAGCTGGGAGGTGGGAATCTGCTGCTGTTCGTAATGGTCAATTCACCTTCAAGTTTGGATTTTACAATTTAATCTTCAACACGTTTATCATGTTTTTTAACAATAAAACAAAACTCCCCACCCCATGACTTCCTTCAACTTCCCCTTCTGGTTCTTTAACAATTTGCTACTTCTGCTTAATTTTTCTATCTTACTTTTCGTCTTTTTGCTAAATGATCTTATATTCATATCATTCTTAAACCAGAATTTCTTCATATTTCATCTTACATTTCATTAATTTCCATATTGTTATCTCTTAACCTTTACACTTGTTTACTTACTTGTGTGTTTACTTGAACCCTGCTAGTGAGTCCATTTCTTTCCAGTATTTCTGTAAATACAGTATGTACAGTTCCCAGCCTTTTTAAAAGTCTTTATTGTCATTGTCTCTGAGTCTTCCCATGAGTTTCGCCATTTCTGCGTATTCCATAATTTTGACTTTAGTCTGTTTTCATGACTTTTTCCCAACTATTAAATTCCACATTATATTTGAGCTTTCGCGTGATGTCAAAGCAACTTCTGGAACCTCATTGGAGAATTTTAAACAGAGGTTTAAAATCCATCTGCCAGAGATTCTTTAGCTGTGGTCACTGCATTGCAGGAGGTTGGACTAGATTACCGCTGGGTGCCTTGCAGCTCTATAGCGCAGGTGGCACTATGGTATAAACCACTGAGGCTCTTGGGCTTGCCGATCAGAAGGTTGGTGGTTTGAATCCCCACGACAGAGTGAGCTCCCATTGCTCTGTCCCAGCTCCTGCCAACCTAACAGATGATGAGCGCCGCAACCCCATAGTCGCCTTTGACTGGACTTAACTGCACTGGCAGAGGAAGAGGAGTGCGGGGGGAGCGCACCGCCCCTGGCAGCGCAATGTTTCAAGACACTGGTCCTGAAAGATCTTCATTGGCTCCCAGTACGTTTCCGAGCACAATTCAAAGTGTTGGTGCTGACCTTTAAAGCCCTAAATGGCCTCGGTCCAGTATACCTGAAGGAGCGTCTCCACCCCCATCATCCAGCCCGGACACTGAGGTCCAGCACCGAGGGCCTTCTGGCGGTTCCCTTGCTGCGAGAAGTGAGGTTACAGGGAACCAGGCAGAGGGCCTTCTCGGTAGTGGCGCCTGCCCTGTGGAACGCCCTCCCAGCAAATGTCAAGGCAATAAGCAACTATTGAAGGCGGCCCTGTTTAGGGAAGTTTTTAATGTTTGATGCTGTACTGTTTTTAATATTCGGTTGAAAGCTGCCCAGAGTGGCTGGGGAAACCCAGCCAGATGGGTGGGATATAAATAAATTATTATTATTATTGTTATTGTTGTTGTTGTTATTATTATTATTATTATTATTATTATTATTATTATTGCGGCTGACCCCCGCTCACACTGGGTGTCACGCCCCTGCAGGTGGTGTGGCCCGCCCCCCAGGATGCACGCCAGCCCCACCCCCGCCTGATCTCCATCCCCCGGTGCTAGAGCATGAAGCTCCGCCACTGCTTAACTGTCCAGGGGTCGTTTACTTTTTACCTTTATAGCAGAAGTTTAGCTCTCATTTCCATGTTATTTGCTTCCAGAAAACATATCTTTACAAATAATACTGAAATGAGTGCTAAATATGCATTATGTTCCACTACAGTTTCGGAAGTGGTGTTTACGTTGTGTGAAAACTCAAATATAATGTGGAAATTAACAGTTAGGGGGATGCCAGTGGAATTGAATAAATGCCATGTGAATGCACATGATAACTCACCTGCCCTATGCCTCCTGATCATTGCACTATGGAAATGCAGAGAGAACCCTGGTGTATTCAACCACAGCACATCCCAGCTCTAGAGCCTGAGACCTGTTCCAGCTAACACAATTTCATTTTCTCCATAGCCAAGTCACCAGTGTGCTTTTACCTGAAACTATTCCTAACTCCTTCCCCCCACAAACAGATGGCGCAGCAGATAAAATGAAACATGCCGGAATAATGTTTTGCTACCTGTCTTGGTGAAGCAGGGGAAACTGCAAAATTTAACAAAGGGGAAAGGGAGGTTGACTGCTGTTGGGAGTGCAGCTATTATTACCAGCTCCAGGGATGGGGGACAAGTCGATTCATTTTGCCCATGAAGGCAAACCTACCTGATTTGCAATTTCCAAAACGGTATGAGAACAGGAACACAGCCATCCTTCGAAATGAATTTTGCGATTCAGTTCTGCAGACAAATAATACATACCAAGAAATGCATATATTAGAATAAGAAATGCATATACTCATGAAAATAACATAAAAAATGCACTATATTAGGGGAAACGGGATAGGATATAGAAAGAAACAGCTACCCACAGCTGCTGTCAGTGGGTGAAAATGTGTCTGTCCATGCTTCCTATGCCACCTGTAAAAGGCCTCTGTAAATATCTCTCCCCCCCCCCCCCCCGGAAATCTACGATGTGCAATTGACTGCTAGCTCTTCCTGCTCTGTTCTTAGAATCATAGAAGAGTTGGAAGAGACCACAAGGGCCATCCAGTCCAACCCCCTGCCAAGCAGGAAGCACCATCAAAGTATTCCTGACAGGTGGCTGTCAAGCCTCTGCTTAAAGACCTCCAAAGAAGGAGACTCCACCACACTCCTTGGCAGCAGATTCCACTGTCGAACAGCTTACTGTCAGGAAGTTCTTCCTAATGTTTAGGTGGAATCTTCTTTCTTGTAGTTTGAATCCATTGCTCCGTGTCCGCTTCTCTGGAGCAGCAGAAAACAACCTTTCTCCCTCCTCTATATGACATCCTTTTATATATTTGAACATGGCTATCATATCGCCCCTTAACCTTCTCTTCTCCAGGCTAAAGATACCCAGCTCCCTAAGCCGTTCCTCATAAGGCATCGTTTCCAGGCCTTTGACCATTTTGGTTGCCCTCCTCTGGACACGTTCCAGCTTGTCAGTATCCTTCTTGAACTGTGGTGCCCAGAACTGGACACAGTATTCCAGGTGAGGTCTGACCAGAGCGGAATACAGTGGTACTATTACTTCCCTTGATCTAGATGCTATACTCCTGTTGATGCAGCCCAGAATTGCATTGGCTTTTTTAGCTGCTGCATCACACTGTTGACTCATGTCAAGTTTGTGGTCTACCAAGACTCCTAGATCCTTTTCAAGCCAGGTGTCACCCATCCTGTATTTGTGCGTTTCATTTTTTTTTTGCCCAAGTGTAGTACTTTACATTTCTCCCTGTTAAAATTCATCTTGTTTGCTTTGGCCCAATTCTCTAATCTGTTAAGGCCATTTTGAAGTGTGATCCTGTCCTCTGGGGTATTAGCCACCCCTCCCAATTTGGTGTCATCTGCAAACTTGATCAGGATGCCCTCAAGCCCATCATCCAAGTCATTGATAAAGATGTTGAATAAGACTGGGCCCAAGACAGAACCCTGTGGCACCCCACTAGTCACTTCTCTCCAGGATGAAGAGGAGCCATTGATGAGCACCCTTTGGTTTTGGTCAGTCTCATTCATTTGTAATTTACAGCATTTGTACCTCAAACTTCAGCCATAAAGGCTGCCAGAGCAACTTTCAGATAATCAAAACAAGACAGTCCCTACCCACAAATGGCGTAATGGTTGGAGCATTGAACTATGACCTTGGAGACCAGGGTTCAAATCCCCAGTCAGCCTTGAAGCTCATTGGGTGACCTTGTGCCAGTCGCCATCTGTCAGCCTAGCCTACCTCGCAGGGTTGCTGTGAGGATGAAATGGGGAGAGGGTAGAACCATGTACACCACCTTGAGCTCCTTGGGAAAATAAAATGTGGTATATAAATGCACTAAATATCTAAATAAGAGTGTGGACTGCATCCTCTTTAGTAGAAGTGTTACTGTACTGAATAGATCACCTTCAGCAATATCGGTGAAGGATCTTACAAGGAGTTCCCTCTTGTGTTGATATAGAATCTTAGAAACATGGCGGCTAACAGATTGAGGTTGAATCCTGACAAGGCAGAAGTACTGTTTTTGGGGGACAGGGTGCGAGTGGGTGTGGGGGACTCCCTGGTCCTGAATGGGGTAACTGTGTCCCTGAAGGACCAGGTGCGTAGCCTGGGAGTCATTTTGGACTCACAGCTGTCCATGGAGGCGCAGGTTAATTCTGTGTCCAGGGTGGCTGTCTACCAGCTCCATCTGGTACGCAGGCTGAGACCCTACCTGCCACTCTGTCTCGCCAGAGTGGTGCATGCTCTGGTTATCTCCCGCTTGGACTACTGCAATGCGCTCTACGTGGGGCTACCTTTGAAGGTGACCCAGAAACTGCAATTAATCCAGAATGCAGCAGCTAGACTGGTGACTGGGAGTGGCCGCCGGGACCACATAACACCGGTCCTGAGAGATCTACATTGGCTCCCAGTATGTTTCCGAGCACAATTCAAAGTGTTGGTGCTGACCTTTAATGCCCTAAACGGCCTCGGCCCTGTATACCTGAAGGAGCATCTCCACTCCCATTATTCAGCCCGGACACTGAGGTCCAGCGCCGAGGGCCTTCTGGCGGTTCCCTCGCTGCGAGAAGCATAGCTACAGGGAACCAGGCAGAGGGCCTTCTTGGTAGTGGCGCCCGCCCTGTGGAACGCCCTCCCAGCAGAGGTCAAAGAGATAAACAACTATCTGACATTCAGAAAATACCTCAAGGCAGCCCTGTTTAGGGAAGTTTTTAACCTGTGATATTTTAATGTATTTTAATATATGTTGGAGGCCGCCCAGAGTGGCTGGGGGGACCCAGCCAGATGGGTGGGGTACAAATAATAAATTATTAAATTATTATTATTATTATTATAGAATCTGAGACTTGGAAGGGATCCCGGGAGTCATCTAGTCCAACTCCCTACAATGCAGGAATCACAACTAAAGCACCCATGACAGATGGCCATCCAACCTCCTTAAAAACCTCCAAGGAAGGAATGTCTACCACTTCCCAAGGGAGACTGTTCCACTAATAGCTCTTACTGTCAGAAAGTTTTTCCATATGTTCAGTCGGAATCTCCTTTCTTGTAACTTAAATCCATTGGTTCGAGTCCTACCCTCCAGAGAAGGAGAAAACAAGTATGTTCCCTCTTCCATGTGACAGCCCTTGAGATATTTGAAGATGGCTATCCTATCTCCTCTCAGTCTCCTCTTTTCCAGGCTAAACATACACAGCTCCTTGAAGCACACCTCTTAAGGCTTAGTTTCCAGTCCCTTGATCATCTTGGTTGCCCTCCTCTGCACACATTCCAGCTTGTCAACATCCTTCTTAAATTGTGTTGCCCAGAATTGGACACAGTATTCCAGATGTAGTCTCACCGAGGCACAATAGAGTGATACCATTGCTTCCCTTGATCTGGACACTATACTTCTGTTAATGCAGCCTAGAATAGCATTAGCTTGTTTTGCTGCTGCATCACACTGTTGACTCATGTTAAGCTTGTGGTCCAACAAGATCCCTAGATCCTTTTCACATGTACTACTAGTAAGCCAGGTGTCCCCCATCCTATATTTGTGCATCTGGTTCTTCCTGCCTAAGTACAGAACCTTACATGTGTCCCTGTTGAAATTCATTTTGTTAGGTTAAGGTCATTTTGAATTCTGATTCTGTCTTCTGTGGCATTAGCTACCCCTCCCAGCTCGGTGTCATGACAGAAGCACAGTATAGTTTGGGCTGGTCAGGAACTCTGCCTCTATCCACAAGAACCTAGGATCTCTTTGGTGTCAGTTCACCATCTACACCCCCAACAGTGCCCAAACTGGGGAAAGAGGAATTGTCTAAAGCCCTTAGCATTTTTAATCTCCCTATTCAAGATCTCTCAGCTGTGGCAAGCCTTGCAATATTCTGGAACCTGGCGAAACATTAATCATAGTTGGGAGTTAAAGAAATTACTCATGTCATGCAGGCCTTGCCTTCTTCCGATGGAGAACAGAAAATGAGCAGCTCAACAATAGGGTGAAATAAATGTTTGCTAACCTCGGTGATTGCTTGGGCTAAAAATAAGCCACCGGCACAGGAATCAGCCAGGTTCCACAGCATCTTATGAGCAATAAAAGTGGTAAATTGCTTACATCCAGCTGTGGCTTTGGGTTTCTTTCAATGAAAATTGGATCCTGGTCTTGGCAGGGTGAGACCCAAATCAGCGGCCAGTTAGCTTGCAAAAGGCAACATGTAAAGGCTGTTTATTGGATTTATTGGCAGACTTTAATGCCCCACTTTTCCTCTGCCATGGAGCTTCAGGTCTGGACCAGCTTGACCATTATGCAGAATACAGTGACTTCATTGGGTGCGGATACCAGACCCTCCAGGTGTCCCCATTTCCCAGGGACAGTCCCAGATTTACAGAAGCTGTCCTAGTTTCTGAATTGATTCTGGAATGTCTTGCTTTTCTTTAAAGGTAAAGGTAAAGGGACCCCCTGACAGTTAAGTCCAGTCGCAAACGACTCTGGGGTTGTGGTGCTCATCTCGCTTTACAGGCCGAGGGAGCTGGCGTTTGTCTGCTCCGCAGACAGTTTTTCTGGGTCATGTGGCCAGCATGACTAAGCCGCTTCTGGCACAATGGAACACCGACACTAGAGCAGCGCATGGAAATGCCATTTACCTTCCTGCCGGAGTGGGACCTAGCAGTTCAAAAGCATGCAGTGCAAGTAGATAAATAGGTACCTCTCCGTTGGGAAGGTAAACAGTGTTTTCATGCGCTGCTCTGGTTTCGCCAGAAGCGGCTTAGTCATGCTGGCCACATCACCTGGAAAAACTGTCTGCGGACAAATGTCGGCTCCCTCTGCCTTTACAGTGAGATGAGCAGTGCAACCCCAGAGTCGTTCAGGACTGGACTTAATTGTCAGGGGTCCCTTTACCTTTACCTGTGAGCCACAAATAACTTCCAGAAAGGGACAAGCCCAAGCTATTGGGCTGTGGAAGTTCATTCTTGAGAACAGTGTGTGTGTGTGTGTGTGTAAGAAATAAATAAATAACATGCCTTATCTCTCTGCTCAGCTCACTTTTTCAAACACTTTATTGTAAGCGAGCGTGTCTTTGCTCATGACTCACAGTTGCCCTTTATTTCTGAAGCAGCATATCATTATTTTGGTCCTCTCCGAATCTGACTTCATTGATTTTTGTGCTAGTGGGAGAGAGAGGGAGAAAGAGTGAGAAATATTCCGTTCTGTGGGACAATATTTCATAAGCACAACGGAGAGGGGGACGGCTTTTCTTCTTTCTTTCTAAAGGTTCTATTATTTCCCCCCCCCCACTGGCAAACAAACCCCAGCTTCATAGCTGGAAACCTAATGTAACGCAGTGCCTGCCAAATATATTATGAAGCCCTGCGTATTTTCTAAGCAAGACAGCATATCCTTTTAATCACTCTCCTGTTTTTGAGCCACGGTCTCGTTCCATGGGGTGTTTTGTTTTGCTCCATTGCCCCTGATGAGGATGGTTATTTGGGAAAGGATTTGGTAACGGAAGCAGGCAAGTGTAACCAAAATAGGCTGGGTTTTGTTTTGCTGTTTTCTGAAGAATAACACTGGGAAGATTGATCAGCAGTCAGGTGGGTAAACAGGTTTGCTCTTTGTCGCTTGTAATGTATGGTGGTGTTCTTAATGCAAACAATAATGTGTGTTTCTCGTTTTGTTCTCTGGTTCTTGTCATGTGTTGGTGGGATTTGCAAGGCTTGCGCATACCATCATTTGATCTCACTAATGCTTGGTGACTGGGCCAAACCACACACACAGGGCATTTACCATAGTGAGGGATGGGCTGGTGCCCCCTGTGCCCTCCACGCACCCCCTGCCCCGGTGTGCACATGCCCGCCACGGGCACCAGCAACCGATGCTATGCCACTGGCTTTGTGATTTTTCTGCTAATCAAATGTTTGAAGCTTGAGGATCTGGGATGAGCAACAAGAGACATAGGATACCTTCATGTTCTGCTGATGAGCTCCCAGTCTTGCTGCTGTCAGCAAATCATATGCTGGATAGATGGTGTTTCCCTGCCAGGGTCAGGCAAGGAAGTCTAACTTATAGTTTAGAGCAGTGTTTCCCAAACTTGGGCCTCCAGATGTTTTTGGACTATAATCCTTTACCACTGATACTGCTAGCTACGGATAATGAGAGTTGTTATTATTATTTATTTCATTTCTATACCTCTGTAAATTTTTAAGAAAAATCTCAAAGAGGTTTACAGTACATTAAAACATCAATAAAACAATCTGAAGAAAGTCAAATATAGAGTATACAGTCAAAGCAACATAATTACCAGTAACAGAAAACTAAAATATTATCTTAAAGATTTCAAAATACAACATTACTAAGGAGGTCAACCGCCGAATACATATTTAACACAAGCAAAGTTAACAAAAAAAAAATCTTAAACATTTAAAAAAACAAAAACAAAAAACACCATTGCTAAGTGAAGTCAAATATAAAATGCACATTTAAAACAGCACAATTAGCAAGAGAATAAAATATTATCACAAGCATGACACGGCTGCTTGTCAGGCACAAAAAGATGGGGCAAAAGAATCCAATAGTTAGGGTTTGTTGTCAGGCATAGTGATGTCCCTCTGGTCTCACCTGGAGCCTCTTCAGGAGGGCTGGTGAGTCTTGGCCCTGCCCCCTAGTCCAGGTGGAAAGGGCCTTGCAGGGAGCGGCCTTCACGACTCACAACCAGGCAATGTCCAGCAACAGCTGGAGACCCAAGTTTGGGAAACACTGGTTTAGAGGCTTTCCAGATCTAACACCAGCACAATCACCCCTGGGACCATATAGGTTTTCGATCAGCTTCTGCATCTCCATCTTTTCCCATCTGCTCAACCAACGTCTCCCTTTCTCACCTGCTCTTTAGGTGATGACCTGAAAACATCATGTCGGAGGTCCAGGGAACTGTCGACTTTTCTGTGGAGCTGCACAAATTCCATAATGTGGATCTCTTCCAGAGAGGGTGAGTCAATAGATTTCTGTAAATGTATTCATGCATCAGAAGGTTGCAGGTGGTTTGAAGTGAATCAGATGTCCACGTTATGAGGGAAAGTCCCTCTTCTTACCAGTTGCTTCAGAGAAACAAGCCATGGGCATCATGCTCATGACTGACATGTGGACTTCTGGCTGACCATGGGAAAAGTTGAATTAGATCATCCTTTGCCAGCCTGGTGTCCTCCAGATATTTTGGACTACAACTCCCATCATCTCTGACCATCCTGGCTGATGATGCTGGGAATTGTAGTCCAGATCATCTGGAAGGCACCGGATGATGAGTGGACCTTTTTAGCAGTGGCACCTCGCCTGTGGAATCTTCTTCCTAGGAGACTTGTCTGGATTTTGTGATGCTAAAGTAACTGCATACAAATGCATAGGCTGGGGTAAAGCATGCCTTTAAATGACTATAATAGTGAAAATAACACACAAAAGGCATTATATTATAGGAAATTGTTTTGCAAAAACGTGCCTATCAGAAAGAATTATATGCAAATAGATATGTCCAGTGCTTTTTTTCTAAAAAAATGTTTAGGGGTACTCTCATTTTCCTTACTCATATTGAAATACTGCCCCTCAATGAGACCAAACTTAGATTCACAAATGTTTAGGGGTATGTGTACCCCTGCACCCCCCCCCCCCAGGAAAAAAGCACTGGATATGTGTATATTAGGGAAATGCTTCTGAATGTTCATGAGGATTTGTTAAATGAAATAAAATCACGAACTGAGGTGGAAATATGGAGAACCGAATTTAAGGCTGGAAAAAATGAGAAACTGAAAAAACTAAAATTGACAGATTTAAGCTCATCCCTAATGTATATATAGCATTGCAGCCTAATGCAATTACTGCAATATGATATTTCAAAGGTTGAAATAGGAATCACCCCTTGTTTACGACCCTGTCCTGTTTGGAGGACATTCAGGGGAAAAATGCATGAAATAATTTGCATACTCAATCAGTGTTTACAACAATCAAAAGCAGGCACTGGAAAATTTGGAGTGGCATGTTCAAAATATATTGTCTTTATTTAAAAGAAAAAAGAAAGTGTGTGTGTGTATGGGGGAGATATACTGAGACCTAAAGGTCAAGCATATATAATGCAATTTTTGAAAGAAATGCACATTTGAAGGTTTCTTCTCCTCATTGAAATTCACCCCGTCACCTATGATTTAATCAGTGGAGACAGCTGAGTCTCTACCAAAATTAGTTTAAAGTTTCTGACATTCTTTAATAAACTTGGAAACAGAGTTATCCAGATACAGCAGAGATCAATTAATTGATTTGCCTGCTTAGGCCAGGTCTTCATTCCCTCCAACTTGTTCTTATGCCACTCAAAATAATTGACAAATTTGGTGTGTATATTCGTAAACATAAAAAGAGGTAGTAGAGGCGGCTTAGTATGGGGGGGAAGTAAAGCAGAGGCAACTGAGAGAATGAGTGGGAGGTTCCAGCAATCATAGAATCATAGAACTGATTTAAATTTGTTTTGAATATTGTAAAGGTAAAGGTAAAGGGACCCCTGACCATTAGGTCCAGTCGCGGATGACTCTGGGGTTGTGGTGCTCATCTCGCTTTATTGGCCGAGGGAGCCGGCGTACAGCTTCCAGGTCATGTGGCCAGCATGACTAAGCTGCTTCTGGCGAACCAGAGCAGCGCACGGAAACGCCGTTTACCTTCCCGCTGCAGCGGTACCTATTTATCTACTTGCACTTTGACGTGCTTTCGAACTGCTAGGTGGGCAGGAGCTGGGACCGAGCAACGGGAGCTCACCCCGTCGCAGGGATTCGAACCGCCGACCTTCTGATCAGCAAGCCCTAGGCTCTGTGGTTTAGACCACAGCACCACCCGCGTCCCAATGTACTAGTCCAGAATCCTGATCTCATAGTGGCTGATAAGATGCCCACTAGAAGACCACAAGCAGGACCAGAACTGGGTCCTCCAGAGCCCTAGGAGAGTGACCATATAAACTATCCATAGAATGCAGAAAACACAAAGACCTGAGAGAATTGCCATTGCATTTACGAACCAAGGAAGCTGCATTATATCATGTTAGATCATTGGTCTGTCAAGCCCAGGCCTGGGGGAACTTTTCCAGCTTGAGGGACACCTTCCTTTCAGTGGCAGGTGGAACAACTACTCCAAATCTTACCTTTGCATGGTAGGATAGTTTCTACACAGATTCACATCCTCTCTATCCTTCATCCAGGCTAGTGAAAGTCATTGTCAGAGTTCAGGGATGAATTCTAACCAGGCAAAAACACTCAAAGAGGCTCTGAAGCAGGACCAGTGAGGGGCATTGCCTGAGGAGAGAGGTTGTGGCATGAGAAGAGTCCAGCAGGTCAGGTAAAGAGGTTTAAATTTGGCCCACAAGCCTGAGGCTCTCCATCCTTGATCTAGCCAACCCGTGCTCCCCAGATCTTTTGGAATACAACTGCCATCAGCCAAAGAGAGCCCGGACAATTGGCCATGGACAATAGGAATTGTAGTCCAAAACACCTGGAAAGCAACAGATTGAGAAAGGTTGTTTTGGACTTTGGTTGTCTACAGAGGCATTCCGATGTCCCAGTCCAGGATCTCCTGAACCCTAAAGAGGATTTTGTAAATTTGAAGCAATGCAGGATTGGGTCTTGGGCATTCCGAATGCAAGGCAATATGCTCTCTTTGGACTATGGCTTCCCCCCATATATCACTTAAAGTGGATTTGAAGGTGCCTGTTTGGCTTAGATATGGAAGAAATGCTGAAGTAAGGGAGAAAAAGATCATAGAAGTAAAAAAATTCAGAGAGATTCTTGACACTAAAGGTTTTTTTTTGGGGGGGGGGGAATGTCTTTTTTAATGGCTTTGTTCAGGAGTTGAAATGAGTAACACTTTAGAGGGGGAAACAGAGCACTTTAATTACTTAAAGAGCTCGCTGCTAAGGCACTAGGTGATTAAATGCAAGTCAATCCTTTCATCAGTCTACATCCAATTTTGGTGTTCAATATATATCCATTAATCTGCGGGCAAGATGTATGTCTTTATTCCTTGGCAGCGCAATTGCATTCCACTCCCCACCTCTGATCGCAAAAGCTTGCAAAAATGAATCGTGTGTTATACTGTAGCATAATCATCTCTCTGCGCATAATGCATTTTATGATGATGTCCACAAACAAGCAGGATGTTGGCTTCTAATAGAATTGGAAATGTAACCATAGTGGGAGATAGTTGCTGTCAGGCAACAAGAACAATAGTAAGAACGTTGGGGACAGGAAATGTATACCCTTGAAATTATCATGCTCTGAGCATTTTACCAGTCAGCAAAAAAATATTTGCATGCTATGATGCATGGTTTCTTTACCCCGAAAGGAGTTGCTGTGAAATGGTGTACAACTCTTGATGAGCCGCCAAGCCAAGCACAGCCCCGCCCCCGCCCCAGCCAAGAATAGCAACTGAGGATTAAGAAATAAACACACAATTTGAGATAGCAGACAGAGATCATGCATCTAGCACTAATAATGTCAACATTGTATAAGAAAGCTTATCTACACTGTAGAGGGTGGATAGGGAAGCTGTGGTCCTCCAGATACTCTTGGTCGAATCCTGCCATCATCCCTCACCATTGGTCATGGTGGCTGGGACTAGCAATGCCAGAGAAACAGAAATGGAAGCAAAAATTGATGTCTGCAACAGCAATCAATGCAGCAGATATGAATAATAATCACTGTTGATTCTTTCAGTCTGAAAATGATATGTAATTGATAATCCCCCCCCAAAATTTTTTTTTGTGGTGTGTTTCATTTGCCTTTAAATCAATCGGTTGGGATAACATAATAATAGTGTAATTTACTCAACTTAATTTCACCGCAGCAGACAGGGAGATAAGTAGCTTACTTTGGGGGTGGAATTGCAGTGGAACGGAAGCGGTGCTCCATGTGTTGACTACAGAGTGGAATGGGGAATGATGCCTTCTTAACATCTGCACTTAAGGATGAAGGGAGTTGGAATCCAACAACATCTGGAGGGTGACAGATTCCCGTTTGCTGCTTTACAGCACAGCAGAATCTAACTGTTACCAGCTCACAGTGAATGCAAGGAATCCTCTGCTCTTCCCTCCAGAGGAGCAATTATATAATAATTGCTAAATGGTATCATAATCCGGCAACTTAGGAAAACTGAAGTCCCTGGAGACACAGTCCCAACAACACTGTTTGCCGTATTATATGACATTCACCTGTTTTATTCAATCAGATTTCTCCTTTACAGCATCTCTCCTTGTCTTGTTTTCAATTTATGCTGCTTTTGAAAAAAAGATAAATTGATTTTTGGAAGTGCATTTCCCACATATCCCACATCTGAGCATTGACATCAAGAAGGGTGTTGTTCCATGCTGGGGATGGGCAGATCTTTCAGTTTTGGTTTCTCTCATTTCCTCATTTTTCCAGTCTTAAGGTGAGTTCTCCACATTAGTTTGCAATTAATAAAGAAAGTTCACATGAGAATCTGTCAGTATTTTTGTCCGCAAATTTCTCCAAGCATGCACATTCTTATACACAATTTTGCCTATCGTACACATTTTTTGCAAAACAATTTCCCTAATAAAATCATTTTCTGTCATATTTTCACTGATTTATGCATATATATGCAAACTGTACCTTAGTATATGCATTTTTAGCTGGGGAACTGCATTGCAAAATCCAGACACATGAAGGGTGGCTTGTTTTCAATTTACGTGTTTCAGGAAGTGTGAATTAGGCAAGTTCACCTTTAAAAGCAAAAATGAATCAAATTCTCCCCCCATCCTTATTCTGTGCACCACAAGGACTAATTTAGAACCCATCTTGGGGCATCCCGGTGCAAGGAGCATCCATTGATGTTTGCTGTGCAGTTTGGAATAGGAGCAAAGTTGTTGAAGCAAACCTCACGGAGGGCCAACTCCCTTCATCCATCACAGAAAGGCTTTCTGTAAATCACAACTGAGTCATGTTGGCAAAGGAATGTTGGAACGCCTCTCTCGGAGAGGCATCTATCACATGGTGCAACAGACGTCGTCACTCTCCTTGGCTGTCAGTCTGGCATTTCTTGTCGGCACTAAATGTACTTTTGAAGTGTTTACTCTGCTTGGGTTGAAGGAGAAAAAATAGCCTTGGCTTGCACAATTGCCAGCATTCTGGTCAGAACAACAGGTAGAATTGGGTGAATTCCAATAATCCCCTTAAGTAGATTTCAAACAGCAATTGGGCTTTTAATGAGAAATATAACTGATCTCTAGATCTCACCAATATTGTTGAATTCTTATGTTGAGAACAGAATCCCCTATATTCCCCAAAACTAACTGAGTCTTTTGCTCAGAGCTTCTAACTCATTTGAGCGTTATTTATTGTTATTTATTGAATTTATATACTGCCCTTCATCCAAAGATCACACGGTGGTCCACAACATAAAAACACAAACTGAGAAGACAAAATATGCAATCAAACAAAAACGAGCCAATAACCCCCCTTCCACAAAAAAAAATTTAAAAGGCCGGAGATTATTTAATCAGTTCAAGGCCTGGTTATAGAGAATGTTTTTTGCTTGGTGTCAAAAGATTGGTAATGAAAGCACCTGCAGAGCCTCCTCGAGGAGAGCATTCTACTGACAGGGAGCCGCTGCAGAAAAGGCCTTTCCTCACGTTGCTGCTTTCTGGGCCTCTTGTGGAAAGAACACACAAAGAAGGGCATCAAATGATGATCTCAGGGTCCAGGTCAGTTCAACATCATGAGAACGTAATGAGAGCACTACTGGATTAGGCCAAAGACCCATTTAGTCCAGCATCCTGTGGACTAAATCCCTTTGCATTCGTTTCCTTATACAGTGGTACCTCGGGTTACAGATGCTTCAGGTTACAGAGGCTTCAGGTTACAGACTCCGCTAACCCAGAAATAGTACCTTGGGTTAAGAACTTTGCTTCAGAATGAGAACAGAAATTGTGTGGTGGCAGCGGGAGGCCCCATTATTGAAAGTGGTACCTCAGGTTAAGAACAGTTTTAGGTTAAGAACAGGCCTCCGGAACGAATTAAGTTCCTAACCCGAGGTACCACTGTATTGGTTGACCTTTAGGGAGTTTAGGACATGAAGAAGAAGAAGAAGAAGAAGAAGAAGAAGAAGAAGAAGAGTTTGGATTTGATATCCCGCTTTATCGCTACCCGAAGGAGTCTCAAAGCGGCTCACATTCTCCTTCCCCTTCCTCCCCCACAACAAACCCTCTGTGAGGTGAGTGGGGCTGAGTAGCCCAAGGTCACCCAGCAGCTGCATGTGGAGGAGCGGAGATGTGAACCCGGTTCACCAGATTACAAGTCCACCGCTCTTAACCACTACACCACACTGGCTCTCTGACTTAAAGCGAGGCATGTCTCTCTTTCTTATGCAGACACTTTGGAATGTGTTTTTGCAAGACAAAGATAACCGCTCATGGTACGAGATTAGGGTAGCCTGGCTTGAAGTTCTCTATATGCATCACAGTGACCAAACAGATTTATTAAATTCCTACCCAGCCCTTCTTCCCAAAGGAGCCCAGAGGCGAACGAGACCCGAGCGCTATGGCACTCTCCTCATTTGGAATTTCCCAGCGACTGGTATTCAGAGGCATCTCACTGCCTCTTCCCACCCCTCTGCATCTGCCGCCCCGAGGCAGCCACCTCCGTTTGCCTATTATTAGGGCTGGCCCTGAAGATATTTGGGGACACAGGGAAGCTTTGTTTGGAGAAACAAAAGGAGTCTGTCTTCCTGCTCACCCCATCCCCTGCGACCAAGGCATTCATGTCTGGCTCTTGTCCGTTCCCTGGTGACAATGCCCTTTCTTCTTTGTTTACATCCCTGCTGGGCTGGAATTGAATGTTGCTTGCTCCCTTTCCTATTACATTTCCATTCAGTCTCTGAATATATTTTATTTTTATTTATTTTTTTAAAAAATCAAATTCGCCTCTCCTCTCTTTGTCCAGCATCCCGAAGGAGAAGCAAAGGGCAGGTTACTGTAAAAATGCCAACGCAGGAGCAAATAAAAGGCAAGTCTCGCTACTGTGTTGTGCCAAGAAGGGCACCAGCTTCTGAGGTGAGCATGAAAGGCACTTTCAAGAGAGCCTGTTCATGTGGCTGTCAGAGAACTGCGGGGTATAAAAGGGTTTGGGCTTTCATTTTTCTTCTTCTCCCCTGATGCCTGTGAGTGCATGCTCCTAAAAGCAAACTACCATTTGATCTCGAAGCTAAAAATAATTGTATACAGTATAGGAGAAGATCCAATCTGTGGTTTACCCACATCCAATTTTTAGAAGCTTAGCCTCCTATTTTAAAGCTTATTTGGACCAGGCAGGGGCTTAGAGGTTAAGCTGGTGGATTGTGCATTTTATCCCCCAAAGCATTTTCCAGAAGGCACAGGCTGATGTTGCAGGATGGAGCCCTGTGCAAGGGAGCCTAAATCCTAGAGCAGCTTCTGAAGAACACACTATACCTGAAGGAGCGTCTCCACCCCCACCATTCAGCCCGGACACTGAGGTCCAGCGCCGAGGGTCTTCTGGCAGTTCCCTCACTGCGAGAAGCAAAGCTACAGGGGACCAGGCAGAGGGCCTTCTCGGTAGTGGCGCCCGCCCTGTGGAACGCCCTCCCACCAGATGTCAAAGAGAAAAACAACTACATAACATTTAGAAAATACCTGAAGGCAGCCCTGTTTAGGGAAGTTTTTTATCTGTAACATGTTAATGTATTTTAATATTTGCTGGAAGCTGCCCAGAGTGGCTGGGAGGCCCAGCCAGATGGGCGGGGTACAAATAATAAATTATTATTATTATTATTACCTATCTTTGCTGTAGTAAAAATGGGTATTTGGCCAAAGATTGTGCCACAAACTTAAGATCTTGCAAAGAAAATAAAATCCAGTGTGTTGAGAGTCACAAGATTCCATTCATTATTATTCAAGGAGTACCAAACTCTGGCTTGGATTTGCCACGCCCAGTGGCATTCTCTAGTCATTAGGGCAAATGGGGCCCTGCCCCACCAGCCTCAGTCTGACACTGGCCAGCTCTCCCCTTCCTGCCTTCTTGCTTCTTCCAGTCCAGGGGATGGCACTGCCTGACAGCTTCTTCCTCCTCCTCCTCTTCAATCCCAAGAGTTGCCTTTTTAGAACTCAGCAGGAGAGAGGAGGGGCAAAACTAGAATTAGCTTGGCTTTCATTGACTCTGGCACCACCTACTGTTGGCCTCCCACCCTACCAATCCCAATGGGCAATAGCCCAACACTGAGCAGGGCAAACCAGAGGGAGGGACCTTTGGCCTAGGTCAGTGATGGCTAACCTTGACACTCCAGATGTTTTGGAACTACAACTCCCATCATCCCTAGCTAACAGGATCAGTGGTCAGGGATGATGGGAGTTGTAGTCCCAAAACATCTGGAGTGTCAAGGTTAGCCATCACTGGCCTAGGTCTTAAGTTTAAATGGGACCTCATCACATTTAAACACGTAGCAGAGGTGAGGTAGCATTCATGCCGACACAGTCTCAGATTACTTGCAAAATTCACTGGACAGGAGGGAATCCATGGGGAGGCGGGAACTTTCAGTCTCAGCAACTGAGCCATTGGGCAAGATCTATCGGGGATGAGCTGCTATGCTCACCAGGCCTGACACACCACCAAGTCTGTGCAAATCATATTCTTGCTAATAAAGGATTAAGCTCCTAGTTGCACAGTGTAGTTTACTGATGGCTCACCCCTGACATGTACAAAGCTAAAAATTACATTTGTTCTTCTGCCCATATTTATCTCTGCCAGCTCCCATCAGTGGCACGTTGCCCTCAAAAGGCTGCCCAGAATGGAATGTGGCCCTCAGTCCAAAAAACATTCCCCACACCTATTTTCAGTTAACTCTATCTGGTCGCTATACACACTTGTTTGTATTTTTTTTATTGTATTTTGTTTGTTTTGGGAATCGTTTCTTTTAATCTTTGCTAGTTGACTTGAGTAACACCTATGCATTATAAGGGAGTTGGTAAGCATTGTGGTGCAAATTAATGCACAAAAACTGTTATGAATAGGATCCAAAATGCAGCAGTTTGATTGGTCCTAGAACAATAGGATTCAGAATGCAGAGTCTGATTGGTCCTAGAACAATAGGATCCAGAATGCAGCAGTCTGATTGGTCTGCAGGAGCCACCCAATCCAGCTCCAGGTGGAAGTGAATCTGCAACCTGATTGGCCTACAGGAGTATCCCGGAATTAGCCAATCACGTGGGGCCCATTGTGTAAATAATGTATATAAAGCAGATGTTTTGGGGAAAACTTCATTCCTCGCTACTATGAGCTGAATAAAGAGCATGAAATACACACTCGACTCCGAGTATATTTAAAAAACTAAGCATGTATCCTCACTTCCATCACCCCGACACTTGGCCCCTCTCTGAGCAAGCCACTCTCCTGCACACTTGGGAATCAAAGATCTGCACTGGAGTAATCTGTCACTGGCAAGTGGCAACGCTTGCTGTCACAGTAGTAGAGTAGCAATCTGTCCGGGTGATGACACACTGTGATCACAACTGTGTTTCTCAAGGCGTCCCGCTGGATGATAAATTCTTCTGTGTCAAGGCAAAGTGCTGCTTTTGCTTTTCCGTTTCTAATGCCAGACTATTTAACACTGGAAGCCACAGATATGACAGCATCGCGAAGTGTCCTAGCTCTTCATTCAGTAAATACTATGTGGGCCAGCTGCTTAGATGTCTGCCAGCTGCTTGGTTTCCATTTGCCTATTGGCAGTCTGATCTTAACGTGGAACAGATCTCTGGGTGTGAGATCCCCAAAGATGACTATGAGGTTGCTGAGTTCCTGAAGTGCTTGAGGAACTTGGCATATAGTATTTATTTTATCGTTTCAACAACCCTGATAGGATGAGAACATTCTTTAGAATGATATACCTATTGTATGGAAGTCAACAGCGGTACAATGAAAATGGATTCCACGCACTCTAGTGGTAGCCAATCACTGCTGCAAATGGAAGTCTTGTTGGTTAGCATAAACGTATCTAGGATTAAAATTGTTGGCCAACCTGGGAGTTTCATCTGCAGAGCTTTGAGTTCTAGCTGGTTTCAGCCAATGAGCTGCCTACAGTGTTTCACAGATCTTCACAACTGGTGTTGGAAACTGAAATCTGATTGCCTGGCAATTCTGGAGCTTGTGATTTGCTCACTTGTAGGAGTGAAACTGGAGCTCCAAGTCTCACAGTCCATTCTTACAAAATGCAATCTTGTTCACTCTTGCTTTGTTCAAGGTTGGAAATTATGACTCTTAGGACGACAGCAGCAAAGTGATGCCCTGACCCTGTAGGTAATTCTATAATTGGGAGGCTGTCTGCCTCTGAATGCCAGTTGATAGAAATGGCAACTGGGAGAGAAAGACGGTTGTTGTGCTCATCATGTCCTCTTTGTGAACTTCACAAAGAACAGGATACTGGACTAGAATGAGTCTTTGGCTTGATCCACCAGAACTCTTAGGTTCTTATTTATCTTATTTTAAAATTTAAGCAGGGCTGCAGGATGAAAAATGTACCTTTAAACATTGGGCATAAAAGGGAATGTTGGCAGCTGTGGATTCTAACCCAACAGAATGGAAAGCCTTCTGATACATCAAAGGTAGCCAATGTGGTTCCTGTGTCAGGTATGCTGGAGTACCTTTTCCATCATGCTCCACCACTAGCCCTATTGGCACCACTGGCCCTATGGGCTGGGCCTGATGGGAGTCCAGCAATATAAGTCACCCCAGTTCTCCACAGTCATCAAAAGCATGAGAGAACTTTGCTGTTTGCATCTTTTCAGTAACATGAATCCCTTGTTTGTACTAGAGAAATCTGTTAGGGCCGTGAATATACCCAGTGATACTGGTATTGATATTCTGTGTGTACACCTCTACCATATAAAGGGAAGACTTCTGACCTCCTGGAATGAAGAAGAAAAAATGGAAATCATTGGGAGTGGAATAGTTGTGCCATCCTCTCTGACCTTTAAATTCCTGGATGAAACACGTATAGTTGAAATGCAGTCTATTCTATTTCACAGAAATGTTCTCTTTCATATTATTACGGTCTTAGCCTTGCTGCTTAGAAGAAGAAGAAGAAGAAGAAGAAGAAGAAGAAGAAGAGGAAGAAGAAGAAGTATTACCAAGAAGTATGATGGCTGTGTAAAAGCTCTCCAGAGAAATTTTGTTAATCCTATCCAAACTCTTCCCTTGGATATTAGGGAAGGGTCCCAACTAAGTAGGAGAACACTTGCTTTGCATGCAGAAGTTCCAGGTTCAAAGCCCAGCATCTCTAGGTAGGGCTGGGGAGGTCCCCTGCTTGGAGAGCCACTGCCAGCCAGTGTAGATGACATTGCTCTAGATGGGCCAGTGTTCTTACTCTTGGGCTTACCGATCAGAAGGTCAG
Source organism: Darevskia armeniaca (assembly GCA_034641395.1). NCBI lineage: Eukaryota > Metazoa > Chordata > Lepidosauria > Squamata > Lacertidae > Darevskia > Darevskia armeniaca. Next base: position 1,147,938 of record JAWWNF010000873.1, on the reverse strand, counting down.
CGGTTCACATCCCCGCAACAGAGTGAGCTCCCATTGCTCTGTCCCAGCTCCCGCCAACCTAGCAGTTCGAAAGGATACCAGTGCAAGTAGATAAATAGGTACCACTGTGGCAGGGAGGTAAACACCATTTCTGTGCACTCTGGCTTCCGTCACGGTGTTCCGTTGCGCCAGAAGCAGTTTAGTCAATGCTGGCCACATGACCTAGAAAGCTCTCTGTGGACAAACATTGGCTCCCTTGACCTGAAGGCGAGATGAGCACCATAACCCCATAATCACTTTTGACTGCACTTAACCATCCAGTGGTCCTTTACCACTACCTTTTTCCTATGTTTGTTCCCTACAAGCTGTGCTTTGCATCATTTCTTTATGCTTTTTGACAACTGGTCCAGATGCACCTCTTTGGTTCTCCTCTTTGGTCCAGATGCCTTTGGTTGAGTGGACATTATCTGCCCACCTGGATTTGCATGCATGCACAGCTATTCTGTGCTGCTGTTCTGTGATTCTGGAAAGTTTTATTGTGGTTTTGTTTTATGGTTTTAATTGTACGGTGTACTTATTCTGAGATATTTTTGCAACCCACCCTGAAACCATTTGGTGATGAGTGGGCCATATTAAAGCGAGTCAAATGTACAATAATAAACAAATAAAGCATTATAGATTTTATCTATTGTTCTGCTTTATGGTTTTCACCTTTGTTGTAAAATTTGGTTATTGGGCAGTATAGCAGTAAGTAAATACATAAATAAGCAAGCAAAATATTTGCTTTTTCGAAGGAAGGCTGCAGTTCCGTCTATAATAGTTTTCTTTTTTTCCTCCAAAAAACCTCTCTCTATAGGTATTACTTGGTGCATGCAAGTCTGAAAGTCCCACCCAGGATCCCACATCGATTGCTGGCGACCATCGTTGAACAAACAGGTGAGAAAAGAAAGGAGAGAGAAATGGCTTCGAATGAGGTGAGTTCAACCTGGCTTGAGGGACGGAGCCAGAAACTCAGGAGGGAGAACTGAAAGAGTCACACTGTAATGGACAAATCTGAAGTTGAGTCTAGACTAGTTCTGCAAAACCTCAACGTGTATAGAGTCTACACAGCTGGGACGGCAGTGTGGTTCCCGATTCATTTCTGTGCCCGGTTAAAAATTCTGGTACTGACTTTTAAAGACCTAAATGGTTTAGGACAAGCTCACACCTCTAGAAACCTGTCTGAATCTTGAGGTCAGAATCAAAGGCCATGCCTATCAGCCTACCATCAAGACCTATTAGATCACACCTGCACCATACATTTAAAGCACTATTATACCTCTTTTAAATAGTCATGGCTTTCCCCCAAAGAATCCCAAGAACTGCAGTTTGTTAAGGGTGCTAAGAGTTCACAGAGCTAGAATTCCCAGAGTGGTTTAACAACGCCCCCCCCCTTCCCAGGGAACTCTTTGTTTTTTTAAACAAATAAACAATTCAACAACATTTCAAATTTAGATTCCCCCTCCCTCCCTCCATGGATCCCTCAAAATTTCAATTTATGCTGCATATCATAGTTATTCTGCACCTTTACCTCACAGGAAAAACAAAAAGTTCACCCCCACTGCTGTTCTTACTCAAATCCTATTTGCATTTTAACATTTTTACACTGAGTTTTTAAGTATTCTGAAAATATTTTCCAATCTTCTTTCAAACTAGTCTCTTCCTGGTCTCTGATTTTACACTCCAAACTTGCCATTTCTACATATTCTATTTCAGCTGCCATTCTTCTTTGTTGGGGACCACTTCATCATGCCATTTTTGTGTCCCACTGATTTCAATGGCATTTACTTCCAAAAAGTGAAATTATTGTGGCAGTCTTATGCATAGCGCAGAAAATTGTCTGGATTGCTCCCACCCACAAAAGTAAAATACCATGGGAATGACAAATTCAGTTTCATTTGATTCAGTTTCGCTGCTGTTTTAAATATGACTTACTGAAGGAGCACCATTTTTCTTCATTCTGCGAAAGATGTGTTTGATGAGCCCTTTGATGCTGTCCCAACAAGTTTGCGCTGCTCATTGCTCAGTGGAGCAGGAAAGAATCAAGAGGCGGGATTGTATCAAATTGCTGTCATTAGTTCCAATAACGCTCGAGGAAGCAATTTCTGCCTCCATCAACTGGAAGCAAATTTACTGCCTTTTGAAGTACAAGAGAGAGGACAAACCTTTTTATTTTCCATTGAATGCCATATGATTTTTATTTTTTTTAATGCTGTAATGAACCTGCGTGAGTAATATCCAGGATTTTACAGGTTAATGTTTTAAAAGGCACAAATACCATTGTTAGGGAGGCTTACGTGAATCTGGCAGGTCCCATTTTGGAAATGGATTGCTGTAGTTCTGCTGGCGCCAACAGTTATCCCAAACAGACCTTCTATCTGATTCGGGCTCTCCAATTCGCTTTCTGTCAAGAAAAGAATGATTAGCTGCTGGGTGTACAAACTCTTTAATGCAGCCTAGCTAGGGGCATAAGAATGAGGAAATGTATCTGCAGGCACATCCCTTTGGGAAGCAAATGATAGCATATCCACTTGAGTGTAGAATTTCATTCATTTTGATTCAGATTGGTTTGGATGAAGAATTCAAAGATGATCTCTTCAGACTCGATGGATGACCATTAGAATGGCACATGTTGTTTAATGTGATTCCTGCCTTAAAGCACACACAAACACAACTTTCCACACTGTTTTCACATAGTTGTGTGTGTGTGTGTGTGTGTGTGTGTGTGTGTGTGTGTGTTTGGAGATTCAGCAACTCTATTTGGCCAAGGCCAAATTTACATGGGCAGAGACATGAAAGGCACGAGGGTGGCAGACATTCAGTGTGGAGGTGGGCTGGTAGCAAGAGGCTCCAGCATGGCACTTAGGGATACACTGTTAGGATTTTTATCTATCCTCTGCTGCTTCAGCAGGACTGTTATGTTTGGTGTAAATCACATGAGTGTCTGAGAGAGTGTGCGAAAGGAAGTCTATCTTATCTCTTCTGCCTAAGTGTTGTTATTGTATTGTTTTAGTTTCACTTCTTCCATGTCGCTGTTTGTACTCTTGTTCAGAGAACACAGACGTGATTATGGAGTCTCTGCATAAACACTGTAAATAAAGTAGTTTAGAGCTACAGATGAGTCTTTCTTCTTGCTGCGTGATGCTAGAAGACCTGTGTGCTCTTTTCATAAGAAAAGGGTCGCAGATTACTGCCGCTCTGGACTGAAGGGACATGCCAGCCAGAGAGGGTCACCGGGAGGGCGCTCCGGAGTCTTGGAGAGTTCGCCATCTCCCCAGAGTGTTTTTCCAACACACACACCATGCAAGTCAATGTTTGGCAAAGAACACCACCACCCCCGCCCCCCAGTCTCAAAACAATCCCATGTTTACTTTCAGTGCACAGAAATACCAAGTGGCTGGGTAGTCACTCTTCAAAGGCCACACAGTCCCAACTCAACCCCCCAGCCCATCATTTCACAGGTTGATATACCACAGCTAGCTTTTGCCTTCTGCTAGCCCAGCCCTATATTTCCATTCAGCCTGTGAGGACCCTACCAGGAGCTGTTTCTTTCTTCCATGTCATTGCCCCAGCTTAGCATGCAAATGCATTAGGTTAAACTATGGAGTTCACTCCCGCAACTGGCAGTGACAGCCAGCACCTTGAGTGGATTTAAAAGATAAGTTCACGGGGAATATGACTATCAGTGGCTACTAACCTCATTGGCTATGTTCTCCCTCCACTATCGAACCACCAACCTTCCCATTGGCAAGCCTGTCAGGTGAATATCAACTGCTGGATACCATAGGAGGGGCGAATGCTATTGCGCTCAGCTCGGGCTTGTAGGCTTCCAACGGGCATCTGGTTGGCCACTGTGAGAACAGGATGCTGCACTTGATGGGCCACTGCCCTGGACCAGCTGGGCTAGTCTTATGTTATCCCAGTGGTGTTGAATGCCCTCTGGGAGCTTCTGGGGAACCACTGGATTAAAGTGCTTCATAGAATTGTAGAGCTGGAATGCACTCCAAGGGTCATCTAGTTCAACCCTCTGCAATGCAGGTATTGCAACTAAAGCATCCAAGCCAGATGACCACCCAACCTCTGCTTAAAAGCCTCCAAGGAAGGAGAGTCCACAACCTCCCGAGGGAGTCCATTCCACTGTCAAACAGCTTTTACTGTCAGAAAGGTCTTCCTGGTGTTTAGTGAGGATCTCCTTTCTGGAAGCCATTGGTTCAAAGCCTACCCTCTAGAACAGGAGAAAGCAAGCTTGCTCGCTCTTCCATGTGACAACCCTTGAGATATTTGAAGAGGGTTATCATATCTCCTGTCAGTCTCCTCTTGTCCAGCCTAAACAAACCCAGCTCCTTCAACCATTCCTCATAAGGCCTGGTTTCCAGACCCTTGATCATCTTGGTTGCCCTTCTCTGCACACGTTCCAGCTTGTCAGCATCCTTCTTAAATTGTGGTGCCCAGAATTGGACACAGTATTCCAGGTGTGGTCTGACCAAGTCAGCATAGAGTGTGGCTATTACTTCCCTTGATCTGGACGGTATACTTCTGTTAATGCAGCCTAGAAGAGCATAACCTTTTTTCTTCTTTTTTCTTTTTTTGCTGCTGCATGACACTGTTGATTCATGTTAAACTTGTGGTCCACCAAGACCCCAAGATCCTTTTCACATGTACTGCTAAACAGCCGGAACTTGAACAACACAGACATACCCTTAGTTCACAGGAAGGGAGAATTCCAATTATATACGACAACCGCCTTCTTCTTCTTCTTCTTCTTCTTCTTCTTCTTCTTCTTTGTCTTCTTTTGACCACTTTAGTTTAGAGGAGTAGCCTCCATAGCTTGCTATTCTGGTGCCGGATAGAGTTGCAGATTGGGCTTCCCCACCATTTATATCTGACTGCATCCCATTCCAGTAACCTTGAAAAATGAACTTGGGTTTATGGAAATAACAGCGATAAGTGGCTACATTTGTATTACTGACTTCCGTGTGAGGAAATTAATAGGGATATCTTACTTTCCCATCGTCCGTAATGGAATAGTATTAGAGAGGCAAATCGCTCTTTCCAATGGGCTAATTGGAAATGTCAAAAGGCGAGGCTGAGTTGAAGGATTGATTATAGAGCCATGGAACTTTTCGGCAGGAGTTATACTTTGAGAAGAAAGGGATGAAGAGCAGAATCTGTAATCAAAATGACAGGAAGTGGCAGACATGCCTTAACATGCCAATCTTAAAGCTCAGAGTAAGTTTAGAGTAAAATACAGCCCAGGAAACTGAGTGAAGTCCATCAGCATAAATATTAGGAGCTAACTCCTAATGAGAGATTTTACTTTCATGGGCTCCATGATCACTGCAGATGGTGACAGCAGTCACGAAATTAGAAGATGCCTGCTTCTAGGGAGAAAAGCAATGACAAACCTAGACATCAACTTAAAAAGCAGAGACATCACCTTGCTGACAAAGGTCCGTATAGTTAAAGCTATGGTTTTCCCAATAGTGATGTATGGAAGTGAGAGCTGGACCTTAAAGAAGGCTGATCGCTGAAGAATGGGTGCTTTTGAATTATGGTGCTGGAGGAGACTCTTGAGAGTCCCATGGACTGCAAGAAGATCAAACCTATCCATTCTGAAGGAAATCAGCCCTGAGTGCTCACTGGAAGGACAGATCCTGAAGCTGAGGCTCCAATACTTTGGCCACCTCATGAGTAGAGAAGACTTGCTGGAAAAGACCCTGATGTTGGGAAAGATGGAGGGCACAAGGAGAAGGGGACGGCAGAGGATGAGATGGTTGGACAGTGTTCTCGAAGCTACCAACATGAGTCTGACCAAACTGCGAGAGGCAGTGGAAGAAAGGAGTGTCTGGTGTGCTCTGGTCCATGGGGTCATGAGGAGTCGGACACGACTAAATGACGACAACAACAACAACAACAAAAACAACAACTCCTAGGGGCGGAAGTCCCTTTGCCTCCCCCAATAAAATATTGAAGTGGGCCGGGCGTCCCCAAAGCTGATGGGCATTGCCATTCAAATGGTATGTGTGCTGCGCCTTGTGATCGATTATACGGGGCTGGCCTTACCGCCCGCCCCCCCCAAATATTTTATTCAAGTTGGCACCCCTGACAAGACCATAGGCAAAAAGGGGTGTTGCAATAGAAGTGACTTTTACCTCTGTACAGTAGGCTACATCCCAGCCCTGCAACAACCGAAGGTCACTTCAGACATTGCCCTCCACCCACCATTCAGTCAAGCAAGCAAGAGGTATTCCAAGGCACTTAGGGAGGGTGCAGAACAGGGGCAGTGGGGGTGTGGCTCAGGAAAGAGGGCATGGTCTGGGAAGGAGGTGTAGGGGAAGTCCCATGGGCCACATAAGTCAGCCTGGAGGGTCATATTTGGCCTGGGGTTCTCCACCCCTGGTGCACATGGTAGCTCACTGGGGGGGGGGGATAAATAAACCTCCTGGATTTTTTGACTGCAGAAACCCTCATCAGCTATCTGGCAATGCACACTACTGATTTGCATTCTGTTTCATAGGTCAATTCACACAGGTGCTCTTACAAGTGACACTTCCTCAACTTCCATGGTTGTTGGGTTTTTTTGGGGGGGGGCTCTGTTGTCTGTTGAGTCCCTTTGGGTGACTAGGTTCCAATTCATTTCCCAGCCCTGGTAACTGCAGAAGAAAATAGAGTGGGGAATCACTGCTTGCTTCACCGCCAGTGTGGTGTAGTGGTTAAGAGTGGTAGACTCGTAATCTGGGGAAAGACTCGTAATCTGGTGAACCGGGTTCGCGTCTCCGCTCCTCCACGTGCAGCTGCTGGGTGACCTTGGGCTAGTCACACTTCTTTGGAGTCTCTCAGCCCCACTCACCTCACAGAGTGTTTGTTGTGGGGGAGGAAGGGAAAGGAGAATGTGAGCCGCTTTGAGACTCCTTCGGGTAGTGATAAAGCGGGATATCAAATCCAAACTCTTCTTCTTCTTCTCCTTCTCCCATGTTGTTGTTGTCGTTGTTAGAAGTTTGTGTGCCTAGGCAAAGTAACTGTGGAATTGCTTTCTTTAAAATAGTAGCATCCCGTGGGTGAATGCCCGTTGGGAGGAAAGGATGGTTTCAAGTCATGCAGGCCCTGGTAGCGTGGAATGTTTGTTTTTAGTTCAAACAGATTAGACTTTGTTAAAGGTCAGGAACTGACAGGGCTTATGAATTACAAGACAAGCTATGATCCTTCATTAAATGGTCCATTTGCTACATCCTTGCAGAGCTTCAAAGAAGCAGACCAGCGTGACTTAGGCCATATTCACATCACACAGTTAAAGAACTATGATACCCCTCTAAACAATCATGGCTTCCCCCAAATAATTCTGGGAGCTATAGCTTTTTATGGGTGCTGAGAGTTGTTAGGAGTGTTTCAGAGCTGGCATAGTGAGGCTGCAAGCTTCCCCGGAGGGCTGGGGGAAGGCAGAGGCACTGGACAGGAGCTGTCTGTCAAGCAGTGAGTAACAGCAGGAACTGAAAATGCATGATGTTTTATGTCTGCCAAAGCTATGAATGAAATCTTCAACACAAATCTTCCTGGAGCCAGAGGTGGATTTAGGGGAGTGCGGGTCTGATGGGTCATGGATCACTGCCTTGTTGTGGCGAAGGGGCTTGAGTAACTCCAAGAAGCTATGAGCTATGCCCTGCAGGGCCACCCAAGATGGACAGGTCATAGCCAAGAGTTTAGACTAAATGTGATCCACCTGGAGAAGGAACTGGCAAACCACTCCAGTATTTTGCCAAGAAAACTCCATGGACATAAAAAAGGAGAAGCTTTGAGGAGAAAGTGAGAGTTTCCAAGCATGCTCTGTTTCGTGGAGAGTCGAACACCACTAAGACGACTAAACAACAACAGCGGACAATTTGATTGCTCTGGCTGCAGAGCCTTGGGAGTGCCGCAACTAAGTTAGAGTTGCCATATTTCAAGAAGTAAAATTCAGGGCAGTTGTTTAGCTTTTTTTAAAAGGAAAAACCAAGTTGTTAAAGCAACCAGCCACAAAATCCTGGACATTTTCTGAAACTCCCCCTGGCCGCTATTTTCGCCAGTTAAATTCTGTATGGCAGGCATGTCCAACAGGTAGATTGTGATCTACCGGTAGATCACTGGACGTCTGTGGTAGATCACTGGTAGATCATTGGCTCCCCCTAAAGAAGCTGAACAACTGTGGCTCCCCTAAAAAAAGCTCCCTGAAAAACTCAACAACTTTGACCCAAACCCCCCATCACTGCCACTTTTTAAATCTGTGAGCAGATCGCAGTCTCTTGGGAGTTGGCCACCCCAGCTGTATGGCAACCCTAAACTATGATGTAGAATGGAAGGCAAGTGGCAGGGGGCACCAAATTTTGGTGTCACACAGGACCCCAAGTTCTGCCACTGCTGGAGTGGATGATATTGTCAAGTTATCTGAAATGCACACTTATGTTTGTGGTGCCAGTGTGGTGTAGTGGTTAAGAGCAGTGGACTCGCAATCTGGTGAACCGGATTTGCGTCTCCGCTCCTCCACATGCAGCTGCTGGGTGACCTTGGGCTAGTCACACTTCTCTGAAGTCTCTCAGCCCCACTCACCTCACAGAGTGTTTGTTGTGGGGGAAGAGGGGAAAGGAGAATGTTAGCCGCTTTGAGACTCCTTCGGGTAGTGATAAAGCGGGATATCAAATCCAAATCCAAACTCTTCCTTCTTTGGAAGATATCAAACCCTGCTTTAGCTCAGATGTGCATAGCGAATCATGTACTTCGCTGGGTTATGATCCGAAATAATTATGCGCATTGATAGCGTGTGAGCATTAATAGCCTTAGCGTAAACCTTTGGTGTTAACACTTGTCATTGGGTGAGTGTGTGGTCACGCTTTTAAGGTTGCCACAGGATGCAATGTGATAAAGCTCCGCATTTTCAAGTGTGGAAAGGCGTTCTCTATTGCATGGGTTAAAACGCCACATAGGCAGATTTTACTAGCTAGCTTTCTGAGTAAGTATTTTCATGATGGTTAAAGACTGGCTGCATTTACATTCTCAATCCCATGGGGGAGGCACCAGGGCTACACTGAAATGTAATTAGAAGTAACTGAAAAAGAACAATGGCTCTGTGTGTGTGTGTGTGTGTGTGTGTGTGTGTGTGTGTGTGTGTGTACACTAGCTTATGTTCTTACCTGTTCCTGCTATAAAGAGGAGCTTACGTGGGAAAGTTGTCGTTTCATCACTTGCCTTTAATTAGGTTTTATTTAAGGAAAGCATATTGGCCTGAAAGATGCAAAAGACGTACAGAAGCTAGGTAAACATCACCATCTGCTTATGGCCTCCTGTCTCCCTCAGCAGCACACACACACACACACACAAACACACACACATGCCACTTTGCAGGCAGTTACTGGTGACATTGCAGTGGGAACTCCAGCTTGCAGCTCAGAAGCAGGTCACTTTCTTTGCATGCATAACAGGCCACGGTAGAGTCCTAGCATGACTAGGTAAGGGCTTTTAGCCAGGGCTGAGCTGAACATTGAGAATTCCTTTTGCGCATCCTTCAGTATGGGCAAATCTGACCCTTCTCGCACTACCCTGAAAGCAGAGGATGGAGCAACGGTTCAATTGCCATCCTGTAGTGCTGAGCTTAAGATTCAAATGTTAGAACTTCTGGGTATTCCCCCCTCCCCCCAGGATATAACAGGGCCTTCTCAGTAGTGGTGCACTCCCTGTGGAACCCCTTCCCTTCAGATGTCAGGAGATAAAGAAATACACAACTTTTAGAAGACATCTGAAGGCGGCCCTGTATAGGGAAGTTTTTAATGTTTGATGTTTTATTATGATTTTTTATATGCAGTAAGCTGCCCAGAGTGACTGGGGAAACCTAGCCAGATGAGCGGGGTATAAATAAGATGGTGATGGTGATGATGAAGATGATGATCAGTGATCTTAGGGAAGAGCCACTGCTTGTTCTCCTCCAAAAAGGATGTCCTACACATTAGTAGAACCTTGGCAGGGACACATGCCTGTCTGGCATGTTCCCTCCCTCCTAGGCGATCGTTCGGGAGCTTCAAAAGCATTCCTCAGCCTGAACATCACAGCGACTAATGCCAGAAGACATTAGCACACTAACGGCTCCGCAGGGGTTTGCGCAGTTGCGTAACAGAACTCAGCAACTCAGCATTTTGGCTAATCTACTTTATTTACATATAAACACACACGGAGCACTTCAACAGGGCTCCCTCTCTCTCTCTCTAGCATCAGTCAGCAAAGTGAAAGGACAAAGGACAAAAGTCCCACTTCAGGAAACACAGTAAGACAAACATCCTGTCTTCGTCACATCCCATATCAAAACACATATGCAGTCATGTGATAGACAACAAACCCATGACTGGATACGGGGAATGAATCTCCAACAGTAATCACAGTTGCCACCCAGATGCCTGTGGGAAACCCACAAATGGGACCTGAGCACAGAAACACTCTCCCCTTTTGTGGTTTCCAACAACTCATATTTTAAAGCAGTAGAGAACCCGTCCAAGTCATGCTGACACCAAAACCCCACACAAACAGTAAAGCAAAATAATGCAAGTTTTACCACCCCACCCCCTTTCCCCTCCTTCCTTTCCACAACCTTATACTGTATGCAACACCTGTGTTGTTGTTTTTTCTGGGGGGTACGCAGGGGTACGCATACCCCTAAACATTTTGTGAATCTAAGTTTGGCCTCATTGAGGGGTAGTATTTCAATATGAGTAGGAAAATGAGAGTACTACTAAACAATTTTTTTTATAGAAAAAACAACAACACTGGGCAACAGTAATGTCTCACATCGAATGTAACTGATCTATAGAAAAGACTGTGACCTGAAAAAGAGACAATGCGTGTCCTTTTGTAACCAAAAAAATCTTTAATAAAAATTGTTTGTTTGTTTGTTTTTTAAAAAAAAACATTACTGCCCTTTACTGTGGAGGCAGAGCATAGCCAACATGGCTAGTAGCTGTTGAACGTGTCCAATCATAATTAGAAACCATACGATCAATGTAATAAAAAGCAACAGCAATATTATTTAATAATAACTGGAGGTTCACAAGAGCCCAACCTTTTAGGGGCACGTGTGTCAAATTCCGGGGTGCTATTCCAAGGCAACACCTAACTCCATCATTTCTGATCCCACCAGCTCACCTTTGAGCAAAAAGCCACTGCCAGCACCTTCTCTCTCTTCAAGTAACATTTTGTACAGCAGGATTAGAAACAGAAAAGCACACACCTGCTGAAAACCAAGGCAACACTCACAGGGGCCCCATTGCAATGCTAGCCACGTCTATCAATCTGAGCACTGCTTTCTTCCTGCGTTCTCAGGCAGGAGGTTTTTAATTAAGGGAAAGCTCTGCAGAGTCTAGTATCTCAATCTGCTTGCACACGACTGGCATTGTCTTGCGGTTGTTTTTAATCGTTGGGGGGTGGAGGTTCAAGGAGCCCCCCATGTTTTCGAATTACCATTGCTACTGTGAAAAAGGGGAACAGTCAGGGGGCAGAAGTGTGTGATGGGGTGTGTGTGTGTGTGTGTGTGTGTGTGTGTGCTGTTTTTCTTCTGTTACTGTGTTTTTCAATTACAGTCATAGCAATGTTATGCTGGGCGGGGGGACATGCTCACGGAGATCCCTGGGCATTGTACCCCCACTTCAAATACCAGCCTATCTATCAACTCTTTCTATTGCTAGTCATCGTTTCGCTTTTATTAAAGCACGGTTTAATGTATTCCCCTCAAACGTCCTTTTTCATAGATTTTCTAGGGGCCAAGTTTCGGTCTTATGTGCCTGTGATAACCGTTCGATTGAATCTCTTCATCACATAGTGTTTGTCTGCCCCTTGTATTCTGCCGCCCGAAAGACTCTATTACTTCCATTAACTCAAAAATTACCGGGGTATTTGGAAGAGTCTTACCTTGCTCTTCTGTTGCAAGATTCAGACTCGATTATAACCCTACATATGGCAAAATTTCTGACATCAGTTCTGACACTTAAGAAACGCAATGGATTGTTGTATACAGCTTGAAATTTTAATTTAATTTTTATCATATTTTATTCAATTGAGTATCCCTTTTAATCTATTTTACTGTTAGCAATTGTAAACCAGACTGTGCTGTTTCTGTTTTTGGTTGTTATGTCTATGGGCTTAAAGCCAAAATAAAATGAGTTGAGTTGAATTACAGTCATACCTCAGGTTGCGCTTGCTGCGGGTTGCGCAACTTCAGGATACGAAACTGCCGAATCTGGAAGTACCGGAGCGGGTTACTTACGGGTTTCGGCGCTCGCGTATGCGCAGAAGCGCTAAATCGCGCTTTGTGCATGTGAAGAAGAAGAAGAAGAAGAGGAGGAGGAGGAGTTTGAATTTGATATCCCGCCTTTCACTACCCGAAGGAGTCTCAAAGTGGCTCACATTCTCCTTTCCCTTCCTCCCCCACAACAAACACTCTGTGAGGTGAGTGGGGCTGAGAGACTTCAGAGAAGTGTGACTAGCCCAAGGTCACCCAGCAGCTGCATGTGGAGGAGCGGAGACGCGAACCCAGTTCCCCAGATTACGAGTCTACCGCTCTTAACCGCTACACCACACTGGCTCTCAGAAGCGCAGAATTGTGTCACACGCATGCGCAGACGCAGCGGCTCAGGTTGCGAAGGCTGCGGGTTGCGAACGCACCTCCAACACGGATCGTGTTCACAACCCGAGCGTCCACTGCAGTTGTAAATGGCTTGTCACTTTCTTCATTGACAGACCATCTGAAGCTTGGGAGGGAAGGGTGTGTGTGTTGCTGCTCCTTATGGGTGCAGCCAAAGCAAGTGGAGAGGGGAAAGAGAGAGAACCCCACTCTTCCTGCTTGGTTTCTGGAAAGATGGGTTATGCTGGGATGTCAGAGGGCTGCTGATAGGATTCCTGTTTCTTGAACTGAAACCATGTGGCATCAGTGAAGGTTCAGGAGGAATCTGGAAGGGTCTAGTGCAGTGGTGGCGAACCTATGGCACATGTGCCAGAGTGAGCACTCAGAGCCCTCTCTGCGGGCACGCGCGCCATTGCCCCATCATTCATTTGTTTTTTAAATAAATTTTTTTATTAGGAAGATTTAAAATCCATGCGAATTATTAGTTAGGTAAAAACATAATATTAGGTTTGGATTATGGGAAGAATTGGGGAAAGAATTGAAGAATAAGATGATAATAAAATAAAATAGAAGAAAGAAAGGATGATAAGTTATAAGAGGTGGTAAATGAATTTAATGGAAATTGTTAAAGAAGGATTTTAAAAAAGGAACTCAGTGAGGGGGGAATTGAGGAAGTCCATATAAAAATGTAAAGGGAAAATAGATATTGGTATTTTATGTTTGTGGTTTCTTTTCTTTTCTTTTTTCTTTTCTTTTCTTTTCTTTTGTTTTGGTATTATTGTTGTTATATGTTTTTGTGTATTGTATGTAGTAAATTTGTGGAAAAACCAATAAAAATTTATTGAATAAAATCCATACGAATTATCAGCAATACAACCAATTAAATTCCCCCATTTTTCTCCCCTCCCCCTCCCTCCCTCTCCCCTTCCCCCCTCCAGCACTTCCCCCAGCTCCCTTAACTGTTTCATTGATTCATATTGTTTCTGCATGTAATACAATTGTAAATATTATATACCTATTATTCATATTTCTGTTCTACCAATAAAATTTGTGTATGTTTATTCAAATCCTGCCAGTGATTCTAAGTCTCTTTGTTGTTTCTTCAAATAGTTTGTAAAAAGTTCCCATTCTTCCTTGAAGTCCCGATTGTCCTTTTTGCGTAATTTATTTGTTAGTTTTGCCAATTCCGCATAGTTCATCCATTTTTCTTGCCATTGTTCCTTCGTTGGTATTTCTTCCTTCTTCCATCCTTGGGCTAGCAAAACTCTTGCCGCAGTTGTAGCATGCATAAATAAATTCTTTGTTTTCTCATCGCCCCATCATTCAAAGTGTCTTGCCGCTGCTCCCCCCCCATGCCAGTGCGGGTGTGAAATGCTCCCTAGATTGTGCTCCACCCACAGTGGCATTGTGGGAGGAGTTGCGTCCCTCCCCCACGCCGCTGTGAGAAGGAAATGTTTCATAGGGGAGTTGCTGGAGACGCATGTTTGCTGTGCTGACGTGAGTGGGTTTTTTAGTTGAGTTAGTTTTTTAGTTGAGATAGTTATTTTCTGCATTCCCCCTAAAGAACCTCCAGATCCCTGTGCAATCTGCCCCCCCCCAAAAGCTCAACAACTTTGTACAATCCTCCCCTCAAAAAAGCTCAACAACACGGATAAAAATGGTAAATTGCCATGTTGGCACTTTGCGATAAATAAGTGGGTTTGGGGTTGCTGTCTGGGCACTCGGTCTCTAAATGGTTCGCCACCACCAGTCTTGTGGATGGGGGTCTGAGCAGGACCAGGAGCAGAGCTAAAGCAGGTTTTGATTGACCTGAGGGCCTAGCCTAGCCCTAGACATGTTTTGGTGTTACCTTAATGAACCATACTTAGACCGTTACCTCGCCAGGAAGCTAGCCTGGCTATTCCAAGAATTTGAAATCTTGCTTGGATTTTTACACTTGCTAAATCCAGAAATTAGAAGGATCCAGAAATTAGAAGCCTTCCTCCCCACCAAAAAAAACTCATATCAATATTTACTCATTGATGAGATCAATGAATATTCCATGGGGAAGTTGTGCTCAAGCCTCAAGACACACTAGAGCGTACCAAAGTGAGCATTTAAGCCTTTGTTGGTGTATATATCCACTTTCCCCACTTAGGTTGCAGGAGGAGGAGGAGGAAGGCTCTCAAAACTTGCATGGAAGTTTTTACATCTGATCAGTTCAGGTTTAGCAAAGTTTGTCTAAATTAACTAGTACACACCTACTGTCTTGCAAGATCAGTGAAATAAATTTGATTTGGGGTACATAGAAAGTCATGTTTAGGAGTTTGCTAGGTCTGCCATTTGATGAAAAGAATGAAAGGCATCTGAACTTTTAAATGTATCAATCAAATCAAATGTTTAATGGATTTTTGAAAGAAAGAAAGAAAGAAAGAAAGAAAGAAAGAAAGAAAGAAAGAAACATAATCTTGAACCATTACAATGCTGTGCTGACTTAGAAGAGGTGGTCCCTCCTGTACAATGGAGAAGATGAGATGTCTGTTCTAAAACAGCAGTAGTCTGTTATTTTTATTACAGGGTGGAGTATTATTATTATTATTATTATTATTATTATTATTATTATTTTGCAGGGCGGGGAGATTATTTCTCATTATTTTAGCTAAACAAAGAATGCTGCCCAGATTTATCGGGGTAGAGTTTTAATCCATCAAAAGTTTTAAAATTAATTAAGCTGATTTATCAACGGAAAGTTGCAGGCCTAGAATTAATGTAGCAATTAACTTACATGCAGAGAGCTCTGCAAGGCATTAATTGGCAACAAGCATCACTTTGATCTTGCAGCCCATGTTTTTGGAAGGTTCATCAGAATTAGCATGCAGAGTAAGCATCCCACACAATGCCAGTATTCTCACCGAGCAAGCTGGGGTCAAGGTCAGCTTGCTTCAATGACGTATATTGCTTTAAAAGCCTTGATGAAAGGGACTGGCAAAGAAGTAAATACACCATAGCAGGGATCCCTCCCATTAAACATGGCTGGAAGCATCTCTCTGACAACTCTCCACTAGCTCTCTTCTGGTTTGCAATAGTCTTTCCTACACTGATTTAAAGCATAGAGAGCCTTTGTCATAAAGGTTTACCAGAAGCTTTAACTAAGAAAAATGGTTTTGTGGCAGTATAAAGAGCAACAGAGTTATGGTGACATATTTTGTGGGCTAGAGTCCACTTCATCAAGTGCACTGGGGGGTGATGACGCACTTTCGTCCATGAGCACATATGCCTTCATAAGAGTCCTGTTGGATCAGGTCAAAGGCCCATCTAGTTCAGCATCTTCTCACAGTGACCAAGCAAAGCCCATAGGAAGCTGTAGACAGCACTTGACTGCAACAGGCTTCTCCCCTCCTGTACTTTCTAGCAGCTGGTATTCAGAGACAGCAGAGGAAGAACATAGACTTCATGACTAGTAGCCATTGATGGCCTTGTCTGCCATACATTTAATTAATCTTATTCCAAAGTCATCCAAGTTGGTGGCTGTCTTCTGAGTCCAAAATGTCATAAACGTGTCCACCAACTATAAACATGTTGGTCTTGAATGCACCACAAGACTCTTTTGTGCTGCAAAATAGTACCAAAGATATGGAAATGGAGTGTTGGTGAACCAGCACATCCTAGTCCTACAATATTTTGTCACATGAATGGTTAGAAATGAGTGCTCTAGTTCAGGTGTGTGCATGGCTGGCTCAGGGTGTGAGAAAGTCTGTGGCTAAGTTCTCACAGTAAGCCCTGAACCTGAATGGTTGCCTCATCCTTAAGGTCCTTTGGCCAGTTAACATGCTCTGGGGCTGGCTTTTTTCTCCCCGTTGTCTCTTAAGGGCAGCAAAACTCGTGAGAGAAAGCCTCTCAGCAACCGAACAATTTGTGAGAGAAGAGCCGTAGTTCAAATGTCACAGCTTCAGTCTTCAACATATGCAGGAAGAAGTGGGAAGATACCGAAGTCTGGGGCACTGTAGGAAAAAGAAAGTGGTGGTTGCCCTCCAGAGATTTAAGGGTGGGCAGGCATCAGCATGAGAGAGCCTTTCTTCCCTCTTCAGCAGCTGTCCAAGAAAGCCGCATGTTGGTCTTGGGTTGTGGAAGCTGTGACTGCCCTGATGTTGCTGCATCCCATCAACCTCGGTTAGCATGGCCAATGGCTAGAGAAGATGGGATCTGTAGTCCAACAACTGCAGAAGAGGTCACCTCATAGCTGTCAACTTTCGGATTTGAAAATAAGGGATCAGCAGCCTCACCTGCCCCGGGTACAATCTACGGTTCTCGAGGACAGTCTACGCCGCGCTAAGCCCCCCAGGTTACAAATTAATTTACACCAGGCTACACACCATCATCTTTCCCCACCTCAGGGTCTCTTTTCCAGGGAGTCTTCTCTTCTCATGCGATGCTTCAGGATCTGTCCTTCCGGTGAGCAGCCAGGGCCGATGTCCTTCAGAATGGATCGGTTTGATCTTCTTGCAGTCCACGGGACTCCAGCACCACAATTCAAAAGCGTCAATTCTTCATGGGGGGATTGATCAGGTTCACTCTTTTGGCTCTCTGGCATCCATTAATGACTTATTATACAAACGTGTTGCAGACTTTGCATCCTTTAACACTCTTTTGGAAGGAGTGTATTTGTGGGCTGGGCCAGAGTGGTTGACTTTACATGAAAGCAAAGCACAAACAGTGCTGTTGTCTAATGGCATCCTATTCTCTGTAACTATTGGAGAGCAACGCAGCCGAGCAACGCAGCTGAGGAGCCTCCCTGGCCGGCAGGGAGGGAGAGGAGCTGCTTCCTTTGAAATCTGGGAAATTTATGGGATATCTAACAATCCAGGATAGCAGCAGGAAACGGCGCTGGAATAAGGGAATTTCCCGCCAAAAAAGGGAAACAACGTTGAACGGCGCTGGAATAAGGGAATTTCCCGCCAAAAAAGGGAAGGTTGACAGCTATGGGTCACCTACACTTGATGCATACACATGAAGGTCGAAGTACAGTGCTCCCCTTGAAGATTTACAGTGGTACCTTGGTTCTCAAATGCTTTGGTTCTCAAATTCTGAAAACCCGGAAGTAAGTGTTCCAGTTTTTGAACGTTTTTCAGAAGCCGAACATCTGATGCAGCTGTTGGCTATTGTTTCCGGGGCACCAGCACCAATCAGAAGCTGTGCCTTGGTTTTTGAACATTTCGTAAGTCAAATGGACTTCCAGAATTGATTAAGTTTGGCGCTTTTGTTTTTGCTATTTATTTTGTGTTTATGTTTTTGAGGCTTTTTCGATTAATTTGTTTTTGTGACTATGTGGATCTGATTGATTGATTGTGTGACTGCGGAAATTGAGAAAATACCCCCACCCAAATAATGACTATCATCAGTGCAGGTAAGAAAAAATAATAATTTTAATTTTCATCATCTACAATACTGTCTTATTTATTTTATAGTACAGTACATTGATTATTGCTTTCATTTTATAGACCAAAGGTCTCGTTAGATAGTAAAATCCATGTTAAGTTACTGTTTTAGGGGCTGTTTTTAAAAGTCTGGAACAGATTAATCCATTTTGCATTACTTTCTATGGGAAATCGCACTTTGGTTTTGGAATGCTTTGGTTTTGGAACGGACTTCCGGAACGAATTAAATTTGAGAACCAAGGTACCACTGTATTAGCCTGAAACCTGTGTGTGTGTGTGTGTGTGTGTGTGTGTGTGTGTGTGTGTGTGTGTGTGAGTCTCTCTCTCTGTGTGTGTGTGTGTTTGTGTGTGTGTGAACTCTTGCAAATCACACTAGCAACACACACAAACAAACACACAAATTCCCCAAAGACAAGGATGGGATAAGGATTTACAAGAGACAGTAAATCAGGAGAGCCCCTGATATCAACAGGGACCACCAAAGGGTTTGCACCTCTGCCTGGGACTCGCCATTATACATACCCTCCACCATTCCTCAGTGAAAATAGGGAAATAATAATAATAATAATAATAATAATAATAATAATAATAATTTATTATTTATACCCCGCCCATCTGGCCGGGTCTCCCCAGCCACTCTGGGCGGCCTCCAACAAATATAAAGATACATTAAAATATCACAGATTAAAAACCTCCCTGAACAGGGCTGCCTTCAGGTGTTTTCTAAAGGTCATGTGGTTGTTTATTGCTTTAACCTCTGATGGGAGGGCGTTCCACAGGGCGGGTGCCACCACCGAGAAGGCCCTCTGCCTGGTTCCCTGTAGCTTCGCTTCTCGCAGCGAGGGAACCGTCAGAAGGCCCTCGGCGCTGGATCTCAGTGTCCGGGCTGAACGGTGGGGGTGGAGACGCTCCTTCAGGTATACAGGACCGAGGCCGTTTAGGGCTTTAAAGGTCAGCACCAACACTTTAAATTGTGCTCGGAAACGTACTGGGAGCCAGTGTAGATCTCTCAGGACCGGTGTTATGTGGTCCCGGCGGCCACTCCCAGTCACCAGTCTAGCTGCCGCATTCTGGATTAATTGCAGTTTCCGGGTCACCTTCAAAGGTAGCCCCACGTAGAGCGCATTGCAGTAGTCCAAACGGGAGATAACTAGAGCATGCACCACTCTGGCGAGACAGTCTGCGGGCAGGTAGGGTCTAAGCCTGTGTACCAGATGGAGCTGGTAGACAGCCGCCCTGGACACAGAGTTAACCTGCGCCTCCATGGACAGCTGTGAGTCCAAAATGACTCCCAGGCTGCGCACCTGGTCATTCAGGGGCACAGTTACCCCATTCAGGACCAGGGAGTCCCCCACACCCGCCCGCCCCCTGTCCCCCAAAATTTCTCACTCCCCCCCAACTGACCCTCCTTGACCCCTCATTTTTGTCCTCCACCCTACAGAGCATTTCCTATTGGAAGAAGGGCAAGTGCTGCCACAACTACACTAATGGGACACACCACACCACCACCCCCACTGTCCATTAATCCATATTTTATTTTATTTTATTCTTTGGTAGATCTACAAAAAGAAAAATACACGCTCTGCCCTATTCCCGCCCCTCAGGGACAGAGTGTCATGTGAGGCTGGGGTCTCGGTGGTGGCAGCCTCTCCTCCTATTTGCCCACTCATGCCAAATTGCTGGCTTATGAGATCTCCCCTTCTGAATTACTCAAACTGGATCTTACTGCGGCAAAAAGGTGTATAAATCAAAGAATGGAAGATGTGGAGCTATACCAAAATCTCCTAACTGGTGGGGGAGTTTGTTCACTGTTAAATATAGGCATTACACCTATTTACCAAGTTCCGTCCTATTTATCATCACTTACGGTTGCCTCACATCGTTATGCCTTCATAAAAGCTAGGTTTAATGCTTTTCCATCAAATGTACTGAGGCACAGATTTACCAAGGACCAAGTCTCTCCTATGTGTGCCTGTGAAAATAAATCAACTGAATCTCTACAGCATGTAATGTTCAATTGTCATATGTACAGTTCGATCCGTGCCAGTATATTAAATCCGATAATTCAGTCCATTGCTGATAAGCTAGCTGACCTACATCTTGCTTGGATGCTCAAAGATGTGGACCCTTGCATAACTCTACAGGTTGCTAGATTCCTAACAGCCATTATCTTGCATAATAGACGCAATGGAATGTCATCCGATTATTGATAGTTATAAATATGTTTTTAAAACAAATTTAGACATTGATTTTAGTTTTGGTGCCTAAATTTTAACTTTAAAATTCTTCTGAGATATGTTTTTACAGAAATACTAATATTGGCCCTTGTGAGTTGTGTTACCTTATTTGCGGCTTGTATGGTGCCGTTGTTTTATTTGATTCTCGTTTGTTTGTTTGTATTGTATGATGGGCGCAAATGTCGAAATAAATGATCTATCTATCTATCTATCTATCTATCTATCTATCTATCTATCTATTTGCCTGCTCTCCAGCAGCCACTACGAGCTGCCCAAGGGAGGAGGCAGGTCGTGGCAGCCATGGAGAGGCAACGGGATGCAACGGGATGCTGGGCTCACAGCCACCACTACTGCCATCACCGCTGCTTAGGACAAGCCCATCCTCTTCCCTAAGCTCGGTGGTTGAAATATACCCGGAGTCGAGTGTGAATTTCATGCTCTTTATTCAGCTCCTAGTAGCAAGGAATGGATGTTTTCCCCAAAACGTCTGCTATAAATACATTATTTACACAATGGGCCCCACGTGATTGGCTAATTCCGGGATACTCCTGTAGGCCAATCAGGTTGTGGATTCACTTCCACCTGGAGCTGGAATGGGTGGCTCCTGCGGACCAATCAGACTGCTGCATTCTGAATCCTATTGTTATAGGACCAATCAGACTGCTGCATTCTGGATCCTATTCAGCTCAGTACATAACAGTGGTGGTTCTGGTGGGGGGAATAGGGACATTCTGGGATCTTATCAGAAGCTGGGATGGCTTTCATAGTTCCAAAACTGTCCCTGGAAAATAGAGATCCTTGGAGGACATGCATTATATTGGCTTGCTCCGTATAAATAATGTCTCTAATATGCTACCAATTATGCACCACTGGGGATCCTGGCAAAGGTATATTTGGAAGAGAAAATTGCATTAGGTTCTGCATCTCTGAAGGGAGTTAGTGTATCAAATATACACAAACACACACACACCTTAAAAAAATAATAATAATCAAATAATACAATCAAATTGCTTTTCTTTCTTTTTTTGTCCCGTTAGATTAAGAGAAGAATAGATGCAGTTTAACCAATGACTCTAGAATGATGAGTTTTAAATGAAAATAAATCAGGCTGCATTGCCTGCCTTTCGAAGAGCTTATCTGCTTCATGCTTTTTATTGTCGTCACTGCGGTAGAGCAAATAAATGAGTTTTCTTTCTTTCTTTTACTGTCCACGCTTCCATTATGATGCTTGGCTGAAGTGCTGGGGCTGAACGAGGCTGGGACTCAGTGTCTCGTGGAATGCTCTCGAAGGAAAACATGTTTTAGTTTTCCAGACCCTCCACAAACTGGAAGCCAAAGATAGATGAGAGGACGCACCGTGTGTTGTGCCTGTCACTGGGATGTTCCACTTTGGTGTTTAGATGGGGGGAAATGGAGGTTCTGATGCCCCCACATATACTGTTTCCTGTACTTATATACAAAAAAAAAAAGTTTGTGGAACTTACACCAGGGAAAAAAAGATGGGGGGGTCTAAGTCAAAATCTATTTTAAAGTCTTGTTTTCACTCCGCCATCTTGCTCCCAAAGAGGTTCCGGATCTGGCATAACTTTACACGAGTTTACGCACCTTGAGTTTACGCAAGGTGGCGTAAATTGCACTGGCTCCGATAGTTCGGATTGCTCCCCCAATGTGTTTGTTGCATTCCAAACGCATAGAAGATTGGGACCTGATTAATTCTGGATTCCCAGGATGGAAATCTATCTCATAGTTATTTTGTTTTGCAGGTGATTCAATTCTTTGTGCAGCCTGTGTCCATGATAACACCGTCTACAGCAGAGTGTTTCAGATTTTGTACAGGAATGAAGAGATTGTCATCAATGAATCCATGAACTTCAGGGCCCACCTTCTTGTGGATGGTGAAAAGGTGAGTTTGTTTCTCTCAGTTTGGACTCTTGTTTCTCCCTCTTTTACACACATGCATATACTTAATAATTTAATAATAAACCTTTATTGTCACTACACCACCTGTGTGCAGTGAAATTAAACAAGCCCCCCGCCCCCATACACTCAGTCTTGTTTGCACTCTGTGTGCTTGTCGGAAGTCAATTGCACACAAAGAGTGAATCTGGTTCCACTGGTAAGGTATATTGCAGATATTAATATTGCAGAATTTGAAGCAACTGGAAGCATGAAAATAGCAACTGCACCCCACCCTCATGCTATGCCACTACTGGGTCTCTTGACAACTTTTCTGTGACTCTCTGGGACCTCTGTCTCTCTATGGGAGACCTCTCTCTCTCTCTCGGACCTCTCTCTCTCTCTCTTGCCATTCTTCAAGTTGCCAGTCAGTTGGCTCTCTGGTACACTACAGTCAAACCTCGGTTCCCAAACGCCTCCATTTTGGAATGTGTCAGCTCCCAAACGCCGAAAACCCGGAAGTAAATGTTCCGATTTTTGAACGTTTTTCAGAAGCCAAACGTCCGACGCAACTTTCACTTGAGTGCAGGAAGCTCCTGCAGCCAATCGGAAGCCGCGCCTTGGTTGTCAAACATTTCGGAAGTCAAACGGGCTTCCGAAACGGATTATGTTTGACAACCGAGGTTTGACTGTACTTGTGTTTCCTGAGTCCCACTTTAGCAGGAATGCTGATAGATACTTGCTGATGGGAGCTGAGAATCTTATGCGTCTGAGGTAAATTCATGCTGGTTTAGCAGGGCCCCTTGATAGAGCTCTAACACTCACGCTGCATTTCAGCACATTGATTCTCAGCACACACATGCGCACACACAATTTCCTATGTGTTGTGAGGCCTTGCTTGTAATGACAGTTCTCTTTTTCAATAACCTCTACAGGTGGAAGAGGCACTAAGAGAAGCAGACTTTCAACTCAAGCTGGACTTGCATTTTACGGACAGTGAGCAACAGTGAGCACTTTTTTGCTTTCCTAAGGCAAATTGATCATTGTGGATTCTGATGCAAACTGGCCCAAATCAGGACTAACCCGCGGATAGAAATGTAGCTGTTCTTTGAATTCCCTCCGAACGTTGCAGCTCTGTCATTAGATAAAAACAAACCAAAATAAACAAAAAACATGCATACGGTGGCCCTGGGTGACCATGACGTCCGCTCTGTGTGATCTGCCTTGTGGCTGCAGTCAGTGATTTCAGCTCAGCTGAGGCAACAGTTCCCCAGCAGTGATTTCAGCTTGTGGAGGATACATACCTAGCCTAGCATCCCACTTTTGTCGCTAGTGAAGCGTAAGTGGGTTCCCATGAGGCAAGACGCAGTGATAATAGCAATAACCTTTATTGAACTAACAGAACTGGACAACAGGGGCAAAGCAACTGCATATATACATTTCTGAAGGCCTAGGCCACTCCCACTCCCAACGTGATTGGCTATCTAAACTTCCAAGCTGCGAATCATGACTCAGAGTTCAAGGGCCAATGGCATAGGCCCAAATCCTAAAATGTTCTGTGATTGGATATCATGTATCGAATCAGAACACAGGAACTCAGAATCCTTAGTCCAGACTCAAGCTCAGGCAAACACAGACCACTGAATACATAACACGAAGATATGTTTTTTAAAAAAATGTTTGGAGATAAAATACATTTAGACATTGACGTTTTGTGATAAAAGATATTCAGAATATTATTTAAAAGTGAGTTTTCATGATTTAATTCATTTAAAATAATAATAATGTAAAAACAGCAAATAAATAGACTGCTAAGTCAATTGCCAGTGCCATCTAGTATTGGGGTCACCAATGTGGCACCCATGGGGTCTTCCTTGGCACCTACCTGTCCTCTGAAATTAGGCTTGGAAGAAGCAAATAGAATAAGTGAGAGTGTTGTGGCGTTTCTGAGATGCTTGTGGCAGCTTCTATGGTTTGCAAATGTACCTTCAGCTCCAAAACTTTGGGAGCTCCAGATCTCACTAGCCATTTCCCGCACCATTCATCTAAACCTTCCTCTTTTACAGAGCAAGCCTAAGCCTCTTCACTGAGAAGTTCCCTAGAATTCATCCCTAGTAAGTAGGGTTGCATCCCTAGACTTTCAAAAGTCAATCTTCCCTACAGAGGGTCTGTCTCCTTTAGTGCTGCTATGTCCATTGTCCAGACAGATTTTAGGACATGGAGTCACATGAGCAAAAACATTTCCGCTTCCCTAAATTGAAGGTAGATTTCTTCCCCCTCCCCACTGGAAACTGTGGGTCTCAGCAGGCTAGATTTGAAAGTGGGTGGTATTCTACCCCACTCCTATACCTGGGCTCCCCAGTTATTGATGATCTTACTGTTATTTCTTAATTATTGTGTTTTCTGGTTTAAAATGTATTCCGTTTACACATTGCTCTTATATAGTATTTTACTGTGCTGGTTTCCTATTTGAGGTTTTATGTGCTGGCTTTTGTGGCTTTATTGTCATATTTTTATTTTGTTTTTGCCCAATGCCTAGAGAATTTATTTTATGAAGAATCTCATAAATACAATAAAGAGATAATATTGCTTGAAGCTGCCTTAGAAGGCAGAGTACTTTTTTATTTATTTTTTATTTCTCTTTTTAAGTCACTTTGTGTTGCTTTGGGTTAAGGCAAAGAAACTAAATCGTAATTATGATGATGGTTTAATTTAAGCAATCATGTCTGGTACATGTAGTTTCCCCAAGGATTACTGAATGTATCAACTATTACCTTACTGGGCTATCTTGGGGAAATAGAATTTACCAAGGCTCCCTGCACCATGCATTCTATGGTGGTAATAATCCTTGCTTCTAACATTATGTTCTACATATGTTCCACCCATGTTATACCGCCACTGTCAGAGGCATTCTGCCTCCGAATATAAGTTGCTGGTAATCACAGGTGGACAGAGAGTTGTTCCACTCATGTTAAGCTTTCAGGTTTCTTACAGGCATTTTTTTGGCCACTGTGAACACAGGATGCTGGACTAGACAGGCCTTGGTTGGATCCAGCAAATTCATCTCATGTTAAGTCCCTTATGGGGGCAAATCTGGGCTACCCAACACAGACTGGCCTCAAAGGTTTCCATGGTGCCATAATTTGAACGTTTGTCAATGGACCACAGAGATTTTTTAAAAGTCCATCAGTGAAATATCTGTACCTTATGTTCCACAAAATCCCTCTTTAGAAGCTTCAGCAGACTTTTCAAAAGTCATGTTTTGAACTCTGAACTTCACACCCCCAATTTAACATTTCTATTAGACTCTTCAGGTAGGAATAAGAGGAGGGAAGATTCCAATAGTGAGAACAGGATCATAAATGAAATGGGCCATTGGCATGATCCAGTAAGACTCTTCTTACTTTTTTTAAGATGAGGAAATATGATTTTCTGTGACATCACTAGTATCAAATGAATGGGTGACTGGGGAATATATTTTTTTTGCACTGGGGACTCAGATGTTTAGACACACATTCTCTTTAACAGCACGGACATGGGAATAAAATGGATTGTCCTTTTTTGTCCTAGCTCTTCCTTCACCTCTTACACAGGCTTCTCGTAAGTCTTAATGTCTTGTGTCAGTAGCTTTCTCCCAAAATGACAAAAGCAGGTTTAAGCCCAATAGCTGACTTTTTTTTAAGGATCTGTGAATGGTGCAATGCAAGTCACTTTGGGTTTTTCGCAGCAATGTCATAATATTGACACTGCTGCTACAAGTACAATTAAGAGCTAAGCACCAGCCTTGTAAATGTTCCTCGTTGCCAAGAGAATCGCTGCCAAGTGGTAAAAATTCCACTCACACCATTGTCTCTGGGGCTGCAACAATGCGACAGATTGAGCCAGCAGAAGGCTCTTCTCAATTAGCTACCAGGCTAAGTTGAAGGTGGTAGTACGAAGCCCTGTACAGTTTGGCATCGGGATACCTTGAAGACCAGCTCGTTCCTTATAGGCCCAACCAATCACTGTGCTACGTAGGAGGGAGCCTCCTGCGGATACCATCTCATCAGAAAGTCCATTCCACCCAATGTGAGAACAGGGCTTTTATCGTGGTGGCACCTATGCTTTGGAACAGCCACCCTCTCCAGTACATGTCAGGAAGCTGTCATCTCTGTTGATTTGTATTGCATTTTTTTTTTTTTTGCTTGTGCATTTACTGCCCGGAGCTCCATTGGGAGGAAGCAGGTTATTAAATCAACAAACAAACAAACAAATGCATTTGTTTTAACTGTTTTTTTCTATATGTATTTGTTTGAACGGTGTTTTATATGCAATTGTTTTAACTTTTTTGTAGAAAGATAGATATGCAACAGTGTTTCATACACTTTTATTCCCTTGAGAAGGCAATTTGAGATCCTTCATACAAAGCTGTCCGTAAATGAAATTGTTATTAACAACAACGACCGTTGCTTCCAGGTTGAGAGATGTCACGTCAATCCCCGTGATCAGCAGCCGCACTTTGGGGCTCCACTTCCACCCGGGGCGAGGGCTGCATCATCATGTGCCCGTCATGTTTGACTACTTCCACCTGTCGGCCATCTCTGTTACCCTGCACGCCTCTCTGGTGGCTCTGCACCAGCCCCTGATCAGGTGAGAGAAACAGGGTTCTTGTTGTTTTCATTTTCTGTATGTGTATTTCATGATCTTTGCTATGAGAGGTCAATTGTTCATATTTCGTGTTATGTACTGAGCTTAGATCCTAGAACAATAGGCAGGTAGGATCCTAGAAGGCAGCAACCTGATTGGTCTGCAGGAGCCGCCCAATCCAGCTCCAGGAGGAAGTGAATCAGCAACCTGATTGCCCTGCAGGATCAGCCCAATCAGGCTCCAGGAGGAAGTGAATCAGCAACCTGATTGGCCTGCAGGAACAGCCCAATCAGGCTCCAGGAGGAAGTGACTCAGCAACCTGTTTGGCCTGCAGGAACAGTCCAATCAGGCTCCAGGAGGGGAGCTGAATCAGCCAATCACACGGGACCCATTGTGTAAATAATGTATATATATATATAGCCAGAGGTTTGGGGGGAAAGCACTCACCCACTGTTTACCATGAGCTGAAATAAAGAGCATGAAATCAACACTCAACTCCGAGTATATTTAATCTCATTTGTTTTTTTAAAAAAATGCATACATAAAATAAAAACAATGCCAGCAACAGAACAACTGAAAATACAGAGACTTGGCAGAGTTATTATTATTATTTATTAAATTTGTATACCCTGCGTATAGGCATAATGTGTTGCAGTAATCTATCCACAGTTGCTGACCAAGGTTTGCCTTTTATCATCAGCTATGTGGTGATGGCACTATCCACACTGGGAAATGGACAACACTCTGTCCCATCTTATTTAAGTCCAGTAGTTGGGTGTGGCTTTACGAAGCGTTTTGCCACCCTATTGACCTCTCATGGAGGAGGCCCACAAAGAAGGACCTTAGATGACTGCAGGGTTCAGGTCAGTTCACATGGGAGATTCTTCTGAGGTCCAACTCAAGACATTTTGTAGCCTAGGGCGAAGGAGAATATGGTGTCCCCTCCCTTCTGTGCACAGAATCTTGACAGGGCTAACTCTTAAAGGTAAAGGGACCCCTGACCATTAGGTCCAGTCGTGTCCAACTCTGGGGTTGCGGCGCTCATCTCGCTTTATTGGCTGAGAGCCGGTGTACAGCTTCCAGGTCATGTGGCCAGCATGACAAAGCCGCTTCTGGCGAACCAGAGCTGTGCACGGAAACGCCGTTTACCTTCCCTCCAGAGTGGTACCTATTTATCTACTTGCACTTTGACGTCCTTTCGAACTGCTAGGTTGGCAGGAGCTGGGACCAAGCAACGGGAGCTCACCCCGTCACGGGGATTCGAACCGCCGACCTTCTGATCAGCAAGCCCTAGGCTCTGTGGTTTAACCCACAGCGCCACCTGGGTCCTTACTTCCACACTAATCATGTAAGAATCATCCTCCACAAAGAGGAGCAGGCTAGCTTAGGAGTCATGTAACACACTACTGACTGCTGGTCCCTATCCTCAGCACACGCAGCTGCCACCTGGGCTCGCTCGTCAACAGTTCTGATAATTAAGATGTTTCTCTTCTTTAATTTATAACTAATATCTTGTAAACTTTGACTCGACCTTGTGTTTGGCACTGCCTAGCAAAAGTGCTCAGCCCAGCTTCATGCAGCCTTGCAGTTTAGGGGAGTTGGAACAATAAAACAATGAGATAAAACAATAAATTAAAACAACAAAACTAAGCACTAAAATGAGTTAAGAAGTAAAACAGAAGAGAGGAGAAGAAGAAGTGCTAAGGGTTGTGAAATATACTCGGAGTCAAGTGTGAATTTCATGCTCTTTATTCAGCACATAGTAGCAAGGAATGAATCTTTCTCCGAAACGTCTGCTATATATACATTATTTACACAATGGGCCCCACATGATTGGCTAATTCCAGGCTACTCCTGTAGGCCAATCAGGTTGCAGATTCACTTCATCCAGGAGCCTGATTGGCTGCTCTTGCGGGCCAATCAGGTCGCTGATTCACTTCCACCTGGAGCTGGATTGGGTGGCTCCTGCGGACCAATCAGACTGCTGCATTCTGGATCCTATTGTTCTAGGACCAATCAGACTGCTGCATTTTGGATCCTATTGTTCTAGGATTCAGCTCAGTACATAACAGGTTGGTTATAGAGCAAAAACTTGCCTTAGAGTTGGCCTTAGACCTCAAAACCCTGCTTCAAGCATTCGGCAGCCATCTATGTATTTCTAATAGTATCGAGGCAGCGGCCTCACCCAATTT
Source organism: Darevskia armeniaca (assembly GCA_034641395.1). Classification (NCBI taxonomy): domain Eukaryota; kingdom Metazoa; phylum Chordata; class Lepidosauria; order Squamata; family Lacertidae; genus Darevskia; species Darevskia armeniaca. Next base: position 1,118,924 of record JAWWNF010000873.1, on the reverse strand, counting down.
ATTGGTAGGGCTGGTAAATAAATAAATAAAAACTAAAGCGGATCCTGCAAGCCTCAAGTCTGCCTGCCTCTGATCTAATGTTTCCTTGTTGTCTCTTGCCTGCGCGCACACAGACTTGTTGTTCTAAATATTTGATCTAGATCTAGCCTCCCCCCCCAATTTGTAACCACTGTTTCTTGTCAAAGAGGGAGAACAGTAATCTCTTTGGTTCTTTCAGAACCCCTTTAAAATGCTTAACAATTGCCATATGCTGTTGATGACAAAGAGAGAAGAAAAGCTTACCTATTCCAGGAAAACTTGTTTGCTGATCCACTGATCCTGTTAGTGGAGAATTTTTAACAAGCTTCTAAAAAGCCTGAAGGCTTCCCAGAGCACCACAGGACGAGATGAACCTTTGCTATGACTCCCAACTCTTCAAGAGCTGTCGTTTTAAAATAGCAACACGGGGATATTTTTTTAATGTATTTTTAGTGCAGAGGAAAGGATATGTGAGATAACTTTGAAAAGTGCAATTTAAAAAAAAATTATTTAATCATTTTTTCGATACAAACATCAACCGCAAAAGACACATACAACAAAAACCATAATAACAATAATAACACAGTTTGAAAATTCAGATTTGAATACACTGATATACCTATGACTACACCTTTTTAAACTATATTTTCCCACCTCTCTCTCCTCCCCCTACTTCCCACCACTATCCGCCTTATCGCTTAAATATTCGTTCCAGATTTCTTCATATTTATCCATTCTTATTTTGCGTCGACATGCAATTTGTTCGTATGTAGCTAGTCTGTCCATATTATCAATCCATGTACTCAATGGAATCTTTTTGTGGCTCTTCCAATTCATCAAAACAAGGTTTTTTGCTTCTAATATAGCACGGTACATCCATATTTTTTTGACCCCTTGAAATCTCCCACGTTTCCGGAATATAATTTAGAATTAAATTTGGTTCCCCTAAATAACAATTTCTTTTTATTACTCTTGCTATAAATATCCTCACCTCGCACCGATGTGCAATATTGTTGTTCCATATAGATATAGATATTCCATTTTTTCTTCTTCGTTTAGCTTTGCCCGTCCAGGGAAGGGCTCGTGGCTTGGTAAAAACAGCTTGGAGACAGGACCAGATCTGACGGGGATGTCGCTGGAAAACCTGGTGTTTGGAGCCAGCTACTGCAAACCTGTTGCTTCTGAGGTAGGGGACAGTTCTTGTTTGTGGTGACATTAGATGCACAGTTTTAAGGGATGGAGATGGGCCTTCCTCAGGCAGGATCACCAGGCTGATAAGAGAGAGGCAATTACAGGTAGGTAGCCGTGTTGGTCTGTCATAGTCAAAACAAAATAAAAAATAAAAAAATTCCTTCCAGTAGCACCTGATATAAGCAAAATTTTACTAGGAAAGACATAAAGTTGGGTCCGGTTTTCCCAAGGGGGAGTCCGGATTTTTCTCCCTGGGAAGAGCTGGAATTTTAGAGCTTTTTCCCTTTGTGCCACAGACAGAGACCACACCAGAGTTATCAAAAGCAAAGCGCAGCTTCCCATTTATTGAATCTGTTGCAACAGAGGTTCCCCATCACGTAGCAGGTACGATAAGGAGAGAACCCAGAACAATGGTGTGCCAGCTCCTATATAGACTTTGAAATTCCCCCCCTTCGGCTCAAGACCACCCACCTATACATCATACATACATCACAAAAAGGGGTGTAACCCAGGACCACCCCTTAGATACATCACAGCTACATCATAGAAAAAGGCGGTGTTCAGCAGAAATCTGAGTGCACTGTTTACCTCCTGTCTGCCACTTCATGTGATAATGTCTTATCTGATTGCCCTTCCTGGGCAGTCTGGCCATTCCTTTTGAGATTGTGATTACTTAATTTCTGAGACAATGGAAAGGTTTTCTCACTCCCTTGCAGAGAAGCACCTGGTCATCCCTCCCAGACACACATTTCTGGAAAACAAAAGGTTCCTTGCCTTGGCAGGGCAGGGCAAATGCAGGCTAACTACTGTCCTTTGTAAGGCAAATGGGCCATCTGATACCTGGCCAGCTAGGAGTCAAAATTGTGTCAGGGGTCAAAATGGTTTCAGGACTGTGCTTCAGACATGAGGCCTTGTTTTGCTTGGCACACTAATAAGAATTAATATATATATAAATAAAATACCTTAAATTCTTACAACACACCTTAGATACAGGTAGATAGCCGTGTTGGTCTGTCATAGTCAAAACAAAATAAAAAAAATTCCTTCCAGTAGCACCTTAGAGACCAACTAAGTTTGTTCTTGGTATGAGCTTTCGTGTGCATGCACACTTCTTCAGATACACTGGAACAAACTTAGTTGGTCTCTAAGGTGCTACTGGAAGGAATTTTTTTTATTTTTTTATTTTTTTATTTTTTTTATTTTGTTTTGAACACACCTTAGAGACCAACTAAGTTTGTTCTTGGTATGAGCTTTCGTGTGCAGGCACACTTCTTCAGATACACTGAAACAGAAGTCACCAGGCCCTTATATATAGTGAGAGGGTGGGAGGGGTATTACTCAGAGGGGTGGTGGGAATGGGTGAAAGGCTGATAGCTGTGGTAAACCTGTTGACGACTGTTAACGACTGCAATTAGTCTTACAGGAAAAAGCAAAGGGTGAGAAGGTTAAAAATAGCTTTGTCATGTATAATGAGATATGAATCCAATGTCTATGTTAAGACCAGGTCTCTCCATGGCTTTAAGCTTGGTAATGAGTTGCAATTCAGCAACTTCTCTTTCCAGTCTTTCTCTCTCTTTCCAGAGAGGCAAGTTTATATTATCCCTACTCCCACTGATAAAGTCTCTGGTGACATTTGCCCACTGCAAATGGAAGTGCAGAAAGCAAGGGGAATAACAGAAGGTGGAGGCAGAGCCAACTGCTTCTAGGCTTGCCTGCCCCCCCTCCCTGCTGAATTCTATAAGGGCAACATTGACGTTATGGAAGAGGAAAGTGGCCTTCTAAGGCAGCGAACTGTTTACAAAATCCTTCCCTTGTAACCATTTTGTCAAAAAGGACCGGTGATGCCAATTGCTACCTGAGGAAACAACAGGGGTATTAATATATTCCTAGTCATGCTTCTTAAACTCCTATTCTGTTGGGATTGTGTTGGCGATTCCGTCTGTTATACGAAGTGCTCACCCCTTAACCTTTAAGGAGTGAAACCCTCTACAGAGGAGAGGATCTGAGATGCCGGTTGCTCAAATCCCAAGAGGCTAGCAGGAGAAACAGAGCATGCAGATGCTTGCCTTCAGTACTGACTAGCAAGGGAAAAGGCAGCATTTTACGAAGCAAAATACTCTTCCTGTGTCATCAGGACAGTGGTGCTGTTTTGAACAGTGATAGCATTCCAAGGTGGAAGAATTCCTCCAAATACGAATGTAGAATCCCAGAATTGTAGAATTGGAAGGGACCCGGAGGTTCAACCGCCAGTTAAATGGTAAATGGACCCCTGACCATTAGGTCCAGTCATGTCGGGCTCTGGGGTTGGGGTGCTCATCTCACATTACTGGCCGAGGGAGCCGGCATACAGCTTCCGGGTCATGTGGCCAGCATGACTAAGCCACTTCTGGCGAACCAGAGCAGCACACGGAAACGCCGTTTACCTTCCCGCCGGAGCGATCCCTATTTATCTACATGCACTTTGACATGCTTTTGAACTGCTAGGTTTGCAGGAGCAGGGACCGAGCAACAGGAGCTCACCCCATCACAGGGATTTGAACTGCCGACCTTCTGATCAGCAAGCCCTAGGCTCTGTGGTTTAACCCACAGCACCAACCGTGTTAGGTGTTCCCTTATCGCCTCTGTTATGGAAAAAATCCAGGTGCGAGGGTGCTCAGCCACCTGGCCCTTCAGGCAAAGCCTGTGGTTCTTTGCGGAGAAAAGGAGACCAGCCACCAACCGGAGCAAAGGAGAACAACGTTTATTGCGCAGCAGGTTCAAGGCAAAGATTGAACAGCGAAGATGGAGTGGCAAGAACTTTTAAAACTTCTCTTAATTTCCCAGAACACAGTTCACTAAGCATCATCACTCCATCACTGTTACATCAGTAATGGGAGGGGTGAAAATGCCAACAGGCCCATGAGGGTCATTTAACCGGCCCATGGACCCCCGCTGCCCGCTTGGGGCCCCTTGGCGCCCGCTCGGTCGGCTCCCATGCGCCGAGCTAAACTGGCATGGAGCAGAGCAGGGACTGCCTTCTGCGACGCTGGCTGGCTTCCCATTGGCTGCAGGAAGCTCCTGCAGCCAATGGGAAGCTGCGCACGCCTCCTTCGCGCTGGAAGGAGCGCTGGAAATAGTATTTGTGCATGTGTGCAGGTGCAGACACTCTGGCCCACCGCGGCGTCTGCAGGACCGTGAACCGGCCCAAGTCACAAAAACTTTGCCGACTCCTGCTTTAGTTTGTTATCACCAGATTGGGCACTGCTTTCCTTTTGTGTGAAAACAGAGGCAAAGTAGGTGCTGCTACTTGCTTGGTCTTCCTGTTGCTTCAAACATAGCTGAAGAACAGGTCGGCTACGCCAGATCAATTTTGATTTCCCCCAATTTCCATTGCTTATTTGTTTGATTTCCTTTCAAGCGCACGGCTGAGAGCGCTCCAGCGATGATCTGTTTTGCTTTTCAGCTTGCTGAGACAGTGTCGATTACAGAGATAATTGAGATAATGAGCTTGTTTATCAACAGTAGATAGCTTGCTTGGTTAATGTTTATTGCTGCTTTTCTTTCCCCATTTTATGAGCTTAGGAGAAAGTGATGCTAAATGCAGTTTGCTGACTTTGGAGGTATCAATGCAGAGAGAGTCAACGTGGAAGAGAAGTCCATGCAGCCCATGATTTAAAGTGATCTGTCCAAATTCTCAGTTCCCTGCCTTATATGTGGGTGGGTTGGAAATCAATGAACACTTGGGGTTTTCGCCAACTAAGTTCTACTCAAAATAGACCCAACAAAATTAGTTGACCTAATTTAATCATATTCATTAATTCCATTGGGTCTACTATGATTAGGACAGGAACACAAATAATAAATTATTATTATTATTATTATTATTATTATTATTATTATTATTACTGGACACCACCCTCAGATTGCACACCTCTCTGAATTTTGTGACGCATACAAAATTTTATATGTTGTTGGGTTTTTTTAGTGGGTTTGCAAAGCCACACAACCAAGCTGAATGGGATTAGGATCCAGCCTAAATTCCCCCTCTCTGCTCCCTCCCCTGCCACTTCCCCAGAATGTTCCTTTGTCCTGTCTTGGCTGGAAGCCAAGAGAGCATCTCAGGCTGATGCTTCTTCGACAAAAGCAAAACGGAGAAGAGAGAGATGTGGTGGCCAGTCCTGTGCTTTTGTTACCTGCACAGGTAAAGTCACAGTTACAGGTAGATAGCCGTGTTGGTCTGTCATAGTCAAAACAAAATAAAAAAATTCCTTCAAGTAGCACCTTAGAGACCAACTAAGTTTGTTCTTGGTATGAGCTTTCGTGTGCATGCACGCTGAAGAAGTGTATCTGAAGAAGTGTGCATGCACACGAAAGCTCATACCAAGAACAAACTTAGTTGGTCTCTAAGGTGCTACTTGAAGGAATTTTTTTATTTTGTTTTAGGTAAAGTCACGCCCACCTCTGGTCACATGTAGAGAAAGTTTGTTCCCAGGAAACAGGAAGTTTATCTGCTGGCTGGACAAACATCCCTCTTCATGTCTAAACATGTCCACTCTAGGAATGTTGTATTTGACTGCTCTGTGTTTCACACCCCACACTCATCTCGTCCATATCCACATTTAAAGCCCTCTTACACCACTTTTAAAGTCATGGCTTTCCCTAAATAATCCTGGGAAATGCAGGTTGTTTTTTTTAAAGGGTAACTACAAGTCCCAGGATCCTTAACAAACTACAAAAGCAAACAGCAGCAACAGCAGCAGCAGCAGCAACAACAACATTCCATACAAACAACACAGAAAGTAAGACGGGACATGAGTTGAGAGATCAAGGAAATGCCCTGTGTAAATCATAGAAACATCAACTTCCACATAGCGTTGGAAAGGATCCCAAGGTTCATTTAGCTCAGCTCCGTGCAATGCAGGAATAAGCGTGTAGCCCCAAAGACTTGTCCCAAGTGGAACTGGCTTTTCTTCGCTGAACAATCTCTTCCACATTTGAGAGAAAGTACTTTGGTGCTGTGGTCTAAACCACTGAGCCTTGGGCTTGCCGATCAGAAGGTCGGCGGTTCGAATCCCCGCGACGGGGTGAGCTCCCGTTGATCGGTCCCAGCTCCTGCCCACCTAGCAGTTTGAAAGCACCTCAAAGTGCAATTAGATAAATAGGTACCGCTCCACCGGGAAGGTAAACGGTTTCTGTGTGCTGCTCTGGTTTGTCAGAAGCGGCTTAGTCATGCTGGCCACATGACCCAGAAGCTGTCTGAGGACAAAACGCCGGCTCCCTCAGCCAATAAAGCGAGATGAGCACCGCAACCCCAGAGTCATCTGCGACTGGACCTAACGGTCAGGGGTACCTTTACCTTTACTGTTTCACACGGCACAAAACAGATGGCACTCTTTCGCCACTGATAAATGTCCTCTGAAGTTTTCTCTCCTAGTCATCCAGCTGATTCCCAGATGCTGGTACAAATGTCTCTAGTGATTTGACCAGCTTGATATTTGAGAAGGAGAAAGTCCTCGCTGCTGTCTTCATTTGCGAATGGAGACGGGTTTCAATCAATCCTCCTCCTCCTTGCTTCCCCTGCTTTGATTCTGCACAAGGGAGCTTGGCACGCTGCTGTTTCTGACAAGACGTCAAAGGTTCTTTGTTCGGGACTCCTGACTTCTCGCTGTGCAGAATAATTAAATGTCAGCAGCAGAAGGTTGTACCAGTCCAATTTCCCTAGCTCTTGCAAAGTGACATGCCAGACACAGGTTTTATTATTTTATTTTAATTTTGAGTGTGCGCTTCCTGCTTTTATGGCTTACTGCCCATCAGGATACTTCTAATTCATGCAGAGGCTTTTAAAAAAAATAAGGAAATGGCTTTAGGTGGTCCTTCCTTCCCCTTTTCAAATGACAAAGGGGAATCTTAGGGGGGGCATTTGAACATTTTTATCCTCACAAAGTATAGGCCAGGCACTTGCACTTCAAGAGAGATGAAGCTGGCTTGGCCATTTATCTTAGCAGGATTGTAATTTCAGTCAAATAGCCCCACAGAGTTTGCATTTTGGAGCTTGATTTATCCCTGCAGCTTCTGAAGGTGGCAAGGTGAGTCAGACTGTTTTGCATACCATTCTGAATGGTTAAAAAAAGGGAAAGGTTAGATTGGCAAGTCACTTTCCACAGGTGGATGATGTTCGCAGTGATTTACCAATAAATAAATATTATTTGGGGGGGGGGACAAGCCTATGACAAGATTTGTAAGGAAGAACAGTTTAGGATGCAGCAGATCTTTGGCTCAGGTGGCTGGTGCCCAGCTCAGCAGACATGAAACCCTCAACCCCAGTTTATGTTGGCATAATTTGCACATTTTGGCTCTGCCAGCTGAGACCAGGCTAATAGGTCTAATAAGAGGTTTCTATCCCAAAGCCAAGGTGTATGGCAGATGGGCCATAAAGCTTCCGTCAGCGACTTGGGAGGGTAGACCTGCAGCCTGCGGGTGACCTGCTAATCCTGGGCTTAACCCTGTCATGCGACAGCCCTCCACCAGGGGAGTACTGTGTGGGATATACACCCAGTGCCTAAACCACATCCAACCTACATCTGGAATCAATAAAGTCCCAGAATATAATCCCAGAATGCCGTCTTGTCCAGTTTGTTCCCCTTCTTGGCTCGGGCCTTGCTCCGTAGGGGGGAGGTGGGTCACTGCGAGTGGGTCCGCGGTGTCAGTGGGGAACAGGAAAAAGATAAGAGCCAAATACTGAAAGAAATCAAGTGTTTCCAAATAGAAAGGGGTTGCATAAACAGTATATTTTCCATTCCCACATGCCCTACCAGATGTTGACTGCAACGTCAAACCACCCTGGAAATATGGTCTAGGGAGAAAGGAAACACAGGGAGAAAAGTCCTGAGGGATTAGGTCAAATGTCCACCTCATTCAGCATCCTATTGCGTGTAGAGGTCACCAAGCCACCCCCACCAATAAATTCACACATGAGACATAATTTTTGTTTGGGTTTTTGGCATAGTTTTGGCCACAACTTTATTAAAATACAAAACACGTGAGTGGTTGCGTAGGCATTGGTTCACCTGTCCAACGGGACAGAGCTGACCACTTGTCAGCGAAGACTAGCTGTCCGGCAGGACAGAGCTGACCACTTGTCAGCGGGGGGAAACCAGTCTGGGGAGAGTTGAATGGAGGCTGGGCTGCAAAGACCTCCCCCTTCCCCAGAGGTCCCAGGGGCTCATGCACGGCCCTGCAACCCTACTGGGTTCGGACAAGCATATTGAGCCACTGGATTCCTTTAACGGAATTCCCATGCACCATGATAACTTTTGGAGGGCTACCGCGCTCCATTAACCAACACAACCAATGCCTAACCGCCAACCTTACAAGTTGTGACTAGTTGCTATGTAGTAGGCGAAAACCAAATGGCACAGCCAATCAGCCAAATGGAAAAATTCCTACTAGGCCCCTGCCTCAAAAGCAGACGACCCCATGACAGGCAACAGCAAGGTCAACGCAAGCCTATACCAGGGAGGGGGGGCGGGAGATCCGAAGCTCGCAGCAAAGAGGGAGGTTGCACCACGTGCTGACTCTTTTTAAAGGACGCTGGGCTGTCCATCAAATTGGATACATGTGCTTTTACCCAGCAACACGCTGGTCAAGCTAGCTGTTGCCAGCTAGCCAAACCCACAGGGGGGTGGCTTATTCTGCCCCCACCGCAACACAAGCTCTCTTTGCATTGGAGAACTCGCTTTCCCAAGCCTATAGGAAGCCCACATAAAGGATTTGAGTGCACCAATACTCTTCCCATTTGCGAATCCCAGAATCCAGAGGCCTAGTGTCTCTGGCACAGCATAATGACCTAACAAATAATGGCAAACTGCTCCACGATTCATAAAATTTCATTGTCCTTGCCTGTAAATTGCTTCAAGGCTGGAGGGTGAACTATGAATAATACAGGAGGTGCCTGCAGGAGCAAGGAAGCAAAAATCAGGGAGAGAATGGGATATTTATGCTAATCTCCCCCAGTTATCCAGACGTTCTTTGATGCACAGCAGTGAATTGTAGCAAATGAGAGCTGTTTGCTTTTTAAAGCAACTTGCCGAACAAAAGTTTGGAATACTTGTGATTGCTGGTTCAAAAGGCAGAAGGAGGGAGCAGAGCTTGAAGAAACATTTCCCTCTACTTGTGTCTCCCAAGCAGCAAAGTGTAGATTGCAACCACTATCCAAATCCAGACCATGTGTACAACCCACCTAGGATGGCCAGATGTCAGGGTCTGACTGAGGAGGAGAGGTGGAAGCTGTCGGACCAAGAGCATCCTAGAGAAAGCATAGAAGGAGGAGATTTTGATCCTGGATTCTGGTGGTGGGAAGCCGGCCACACACACACCCAGAGGAGGGAAAGAGCTGGGAAGTACTGGAGGCTGGGAGCTTGAAGGATGATGAAGAGGAGGAAAGAGGCAGCTGCCCCAGCAGAGACAGGAATCAGACTTGGCCTTTCTACTACAGAACCACTCTGACAGCTTCTCTGCTGATAGCCTGCTAGACAACCTCCCAGAACATGGTGTAAATTGCATATTTTTGAACAGGGAGCCAGGCAGAAACAGAGAGGGTCCTTGAGGCTCACCGTAGACAGAGGGAGAGTCCTGACACAGAGGGATAGGGAGTGAAGGAGGAGGTACAAGCCAGTCTGGGCAACTGCTTCTTCTAGACAGGAACAACCTTTGAAGTCTCCATGTGTTCTGTGTTCTGCTTCCTTAATCTAGAAACTCAATGTAAGTTAAGCGGTATTTCTCTGACTTTCTCTGATCTGCCAACGACTTGCTTTCCTTGTCAGCTCCCTGACACCAAGCTGCACTTTGGATATTTGTATCAAAGCTTTAAAAAGGAGCAGCGTGGAGTAACTGTGACTGACAGTGTGGTGTAGTGGTTAAGAGTGGTAGACTCGTAATCTGGTGAACCGGGTTCGCGTCTCTGCTCCTCCACATGCTGGGTGACCTTGGACTAGTCACATTTCTTTGAAGTCTCTCAGCCCCACTCACCTCACAGAGTGTTTGTTGTGGGCGGGGGGGAGGAGAATGTTAGCTGCTTTGAGACTCCTTCGGGTAGTGATAAAGTGGGATATCAAATCCAAACTCTTCTTCTTCTGCTGCTGCTGCATAGGCAAAAGACCATAGCTCAGTGTTAGAGCATCTGTTTTACATGTTTAGAAATGAGCAGAGACAACCTCTAGTGTCAAGGAGTTCCACAGGACAGGGGCTGCCACACTAAAGGCTTGTCCCCTGGTAAAGGCCAGCCTCAGTGCCATCTGTGGGACCATCACCAGTGCCCCAGCAGAAGACCTCAGGTGGGGCATAAGGAATCAGGAAGTTCTTAAGGTACTTTGAGCCAAAGTTGTTCTAGGCTTGGTGAATTTGCATAAGAACCTTGACCCTGTCGTGGTCAGAAGTTGATCACCAGTGCAGTAATCCCATTCAGGGCATTTTAAGGGATGGCGCATCTGACAGCGGACCAGGAGATTGGCGGAGACAATCCCTTCCCACATAATTGTTTGTGATTCATTGGAGTCGAGGATGGAAGCCACAGCTGTCTTCTAGATTGAAAGAAACCAATAAAGGCATCCGTGAGGAAATGTCAGATTGACTGTAAAGCAAATAAAGCTGGAAAGGTTGGAGTCATTGATCACTATCAGGTGACAGGGTGGTATTTCCTCTCTGGCGATGGCTTGACACTTTGTATAAGTTTACTCTTCTCATCCTCTGCACATTTACTCATCTTCTGCAGCCATTGTTTTCATTTCCCCTCCTTTTCCATGGAAAAACAGTGTGACCTGAAGTGTTGCGCAGCTGGCTTGATTGCATAGTGCTGCTCTCCTCCGAAGAGGGTCTCTAGAGTGGTCTCTATCAAGAGGGTCTCTGGAGTGGATACAGTGGGTGGACGTTGTTTCGCAGCCTGACAGACTGCTCTGTCCCTCGCAGATCTTTTGCAGGAAGATATGTGAAAATGTCTTCTGAGAGTTGCAGCTCTTTGCAAGAATTGACACCTGAGTTGAATCGTGGCTCTAGGGAGGTAGCTTCAACCTCGCCATCTGAAATATACTCGGAGTCAAGTGTGAATTTCATGCTCTTTATTCAGCTCATAGTAGCAAGGAATGACTCTTTCCGCAAAACGTCTGCTATATATACATTATTTGCACAATGGGCCCCACGTGATTGGCTAATTCCGGGCTACTCCTGTAGGCCAATCAGGTTGTGGATTCTCTTCATCCAGGAGCCTGATTGGCTGCTCTTGCAGGCCTATCAGGTCGCTGATTCACTTCCACTTGGAGCTGGATTGGGTGGCTCCTGCTGACCAATCAGACTGCTGCATTTTGGATCCTATTGTTCTAGGATTCAGCACAGTACATAACACCATCTCACCCAACAATGGATGCTGGAGTGCGAATTCACAGCACAGGTTATGTGACCGAACACCGTCAGGATGCTCTCTTTGGGATGAGCAAATTTGCCTCCATTTCTGTTCGTTGTTTTGCCTTCTTGAATGCTGGCATTTAAGGGAGGCACAAATATCCCGGTTCTTATTCCTAATACAGTGGTACCTTGGTTCTCAAACTTAATCTGTTCCGGAAGTCCATTCCAAAACCAAAGCGTTCCAAAACCAAGGCACGCTTTCACATAGAAAGTGATGCAAAATGGATGAATCCCTTCCAGACAACCCCTAAAACAGCAACTTAGCATGAACTTTACTATCTAACGAGACCATTGATCCACAAAATGAAAGCAATAAACAATGTACTGCAGTCACACAATCAATCGATCAGTAGCTGAACTGGGTTCCACACAGTCACAAAAAAAACCTAAAAAGAGCCGCAAAAACAAAAATGCAAAATAAATAGCAAAACAGACAGACCTCAGCGTAACACTCAAAACGGAAGTTATTATGAAATAAAAACTTAGAGTTGTTGTTGTTGTTGTTGTTACCTTACTCTAGTATATGCATTTTGGCTGGAGAACTGCATTGCAAAATGCCGAGAAATGTGAATTCCCAAACATGGCTGTGTTTCAGTTCACCTATAGTTTCCGGAGGTTTAAATTTAGTAGGTTCACTTTTAAATGCAAACTGAATTTCCTTCCCCACCCCTATCCTTAACTTTGGCTTCAGCACTATTGAAAACTCATTATTTTGCCTCCTTTTGCAAAGCAATACAGTGCTGGGAGCTCTGGCGAGAACCAATTATTACAGTCCTGCTTCCCTCCTTCTCTTTAATCTGCTGCTTCAGAAGCTGTCAAATAATGAAGCTGTGCCGTGACGTGATGATCCCCACTTGCATAGAGAAGAGACCAATTTTGTTTACTAGCTGGAGAAAGTGTTCCGAACTCCCAATTAAGCGGAAAGCACCGACGCTGCTTTGGAGATGTCCCTGCCACATTCATAATGTGCAGAGGGAACAAGTGGGAAAATTACTTGGAGTTTATGCGATGCAGTGTTACATGAAAGTACCATATTTTTCCGTGTATAACACGCCCCCGTGTGTAAGATGCCCCCTATTTTTGGGGACTCCAGATTAAGAAAATGGGACGAGATTGCACAGAGTTACTGAGCTTTTGGGAGAGGATTGCTCATAGTTGTTGAGCTTTTGGAGCGGGGGCAGAGTTGCTGAGCTTTTTTTAGGGGGAATTGCTGAAAATTGGTCACCCGCCTGCCCTACTGGCGTGCATCGTTTGTCCCTTTGCAGGCAGAGGGGAGCTGCACATGCACCATACATAGTGGTTTGCTGCCGGCACCGCTCGAGTGCCGTACGGACATAGGCGGGATCCTCTGCTCGCGGCGGCAGTAGCGGCAGAGGGATCCTCCGCTCGCGGCTGTAGCAGCAGCGGAGGGATCCCACTGTCGTCTGTACGCCTCTTGAGCGTCGCCGGCAGCAAACCACTATATGCAGCTCATATGTGGTGGCGCTACATACAGTGCATGCGTGCAACACCGCACATGCGTTGTGAGTAGTGGTTTGCTGCCCACGCCACTCAAGCACCGTGCGGATGGCGGCGGGATCCTCTGCTCACGGCTGCAGCCATGAACAGAGGATCCTCCACATGCGGCTGCGGTGGTGTGATGGCTGCTCGCACCGCCGTGCCCGGGGGCGAGCACCCCGCATGGCGAGCACCCTGCGGGGTGCCTTCTTGTCACCCCGCAGACATGGCACCTGGGGCGAAACGCCCCCCGCCCCCTTGCGACGCCACTGATCCTGCCTTCTTCCATTCTGTGGACATGACCAAGGCAGTGTTGTTCAGTGTGAAAGGCACTTTGTCCATTCTGAATCTTACAGGACTCAACTTCATTGATGCCCATGAGATCTAGAATTATGAGAGAGGGAATAAAACTTTCTATCCACTTTTTTTCCACACAAAGCATATTTTTGCCACCTGCCCAAACCGTCTGTCTTAAGAGGCATTGTGAACCGGGCTTCCGGTTGGCGTGCCGGAGATGGCGGTCGGGGGGATATGTCGCTCTTGACATTCCCCCGTCGGACCGGGCAAAGGGGAGCTCGCGCCAGCGCCGCGACCCCCAAAACCCCCGGGAAGGGCGTCCCGGGGTCCGGAGGACCCGCAGGAGCTCGGACGACGGTCCCGATCCCAGGGAGCTCTTAGCGGGGCTCCCGGGAGCGATCGGGCGGCGGAGCTCTAGGGTCCGCTAACAGCCCCGTCCGGCGAAGCTGCAAGACCGTCACTTCTGAGCGCGCCGATTCCTTCTAAATCTTCAATTTGGAACTGTAAGTAATCTGCAAGAAAAACTATTAAATTTTGACCTAATTGGAACCTGGCTTGAGGGCGAAAATACGGAGGTCCGTCCCTTGCCATTGTGTAACAACGACAGGGCATTGTTGCACAGTTTGAGAAGTTATGCCTGGAATTTGACACTTTGTTTCGGAGATTTAACCCTTGCGACCCCCCCCCGGTCCTAGGGGGCAGACGAAGTTAATTTAACTGTTATGAGCAAGAGGATTATTTTGGAGCTTTGGAACTTTTGAAAAATTTGTAAAAAAGTCAGAAAAGAACTGTTTGCTAAAAATGGCGGTGAAACAGGATGTGGATTTGACAACATTGTTGGAGAAACTGAAAGAACTTAGAATGGATTACAATGCTGGAGTGAAAGAACTGAGAGCTGAACTGGCTGCTGCTGGGAACAGCACTGTGACTGAGATAAGGCAAAGCATAAACAATGGTCTGACTGGTCAGGATTTACAATCCAACTCTGTGAACAGTGTACTTGTTGTGCCTAAACAGAGGAAGCCTACCCAGAAGATAACCAGCTGCAAAAGATTCATACATTTAAAGTCAAGAGCTGTCGTCATCATCAGGAAAAAGAGAAATATTAGGAGAATGGACAACAAACCACAGCTCAACGATAAGCAGCGGAGAGGAAGTCGTGACAATCTGGACCAAATTTGGAAGGGAAGGCCAAAAATCTTAATGGAGACTGTTTTGGATGTCACCCTGCAGCAAAGACAATGGGTTCCAAAGTGGGATCCTGTAGGAATAGGATGAACATTTATATAAAGTAACTGTTTTGTGGCCTACTGGTTTTTGAACTTGGATTTGGAGGAAATGATTATAGTATGATTTTAGAAAAATAATGATATAAGATTGATAGGTATTATAAATGATAAGTAATGATAAGTAATTTTGATGCTGAAATAGTCTGCGCCGGGGACTGGGGGGGGGGGGAGCAGGAATTTGATTAAAGTAAAAGATAAGATTGTAAAAGATGTGAGTGGTTGGTAAGCGATTTGAAATTAATGAATTATGGAAATGTTAATGATGTGGAATTAGAAACCTGGTAAGAATGTAAACTATGATAAATGAAAACAATGAGGGGGGGCGTGAGGAAGTCATCAGAGATTGTATAAACTGTATGTGATCTGGCCTGAATCGGGGCTGGACAAAAATTGGAAAAATCAATAAAAATTATAAAAAAAAAATAAGAGGCATTGTGAACCTCAGGGTGTGTTCCTACGGAGGCGGAGGTCAACAGCATTGACGAGAGACCTTCCTCAGGACATTACACCCAAGAAAAGCCAGAGTACACTCTGAAATATGGTATTGTGAATTGACACTTCTTCCTAATTATTTCTTTTAATAGCTCTTTCAAAATTGCTTCTGTTGGGAGTAAGTAATTTGCCTCATTTGAACATAGCACCGGCACTTTATTCCTCTGTTACTAGTCATTTTACAGCGTTCTTGTAATGACCTGTCACATTATAGAAAAGTAGTAGATCAATAAACGCAGAACAGGTTGGTAATTAAAATGATGCAATGCACACATTGAAAGTTCATTTGTGATTCTATAATGGTACTGTTCCAAGGTGCTTTGTGCATGTTTTATGATAAACAATTGGGAAAGGTATTAATTGTCTGCGCGTTCCTTGTAGTCAGGCTGCACATTTCTTAATTTGTAAGCAGGGGAGGGGGAGAGGTCTGGATGTAACTCTGCTCTCAATGGCTCAGTGAAAAGGAGATTGGACAAATTCAAGGAGGAGAAAGCTGTCAGTGGCTAATAGCCATTATGGCTTAGCTCTGCCTCCACAGTAATGCTCTAAATACCAGTTGCTGGAAGACACAGGAGGAGAGAGAGCTCCTGTGTTCGAATCCTGCTTGCAGGTTTCACACAGGCATCTGGATGGCTGTTGTCTCTCTATATCCACGATTCTTTGCCTGACCACAGATCTAGCTTGGCCCAAGGCCATAGTTAAGAGGGTTTGGGGAGCAAGGCCCAGTTTCTGGAGCATAGCTGTCAACTTTCGGATTTGAAAATAAGGGATCAGCAGCCTCACCTGTCCCGGGGACAGTCTATGGTTCTCGGGGACAGTCCACGCCGTGGTAATCCCCCCAGGCTACAAATTAATTTACACCAGGCTACACACTATCAGCTTTCCCCACCTCAGGGTCTCTTTTCCAGGGAGTCTTCTCTTCTCATGAGATGCTTCAGGATCTGTCCTTCCGGTGAGCAGCCAGGGCCGATGTCCTTCAGAATGGATCGGTTTGATCTTCTTGCAGTCCACGGGACTCCAGCACCACAATTCAAAAGCGTCAATTCTTCATGGGGGGATTGATCAGGTTCACTTTTTGGGCTCTCTGGCATCCATTAATGACTTATTATACAAACGTGTTGCAGGCTTTGCATCCTTTAACACTCTTTTGGAAGGAGTGTATTTGTGGGCTGGGCCAGAGTGGTTGATTTTACATGCAAGCAAAGCACAAACAGTGCTGTTGTCTAATGACATCCTATTCTCTGTAACTATTGGTGAGCAACACAGCTGAGCAACGCAGCTGAGGAGCCTCCCTGGCCGGCAGGGAGGGAGAGGAGCTGCTTCCTTTGAAATCCAGGAAATTTACAGGATATCTAACAATCCGGGATAGCAGCGGGAAACGGCGTTGGAATAAGGGAATTTCCCACCAAAAAAGGGAAACGGCGAAAAACGGCTCTGGAATATGGGAATTTCCCGCTAAAAAAGGGAAGGTTGACAGCTATGTTCTGGAGTGTGTTTAGGACTGATGTCTGCCAGCCAGACTGAAACTGGTCGCTCAGAATCAATGGGGCTATTCCTCGGGGGAGCAGATTCAAAGTTAGCCACTTATATATTGATGTTAAGCTAATGTGGGCTTTGATTTTCATCATCCCTGTTTGTAGCCTGACCCATGCATTGGAGACACATCTCGGAACTTGAAGAAGGGCTCTGAGGAGTTTGGACTGCACTCTTTCAAGGGGAATGAACGAGGAGGGAGGTGGGCCCAGAAAGTAGTCATATAGAGCTGTGCCAGAGTTTTGGCTTTGTACAATTTTAGTGCCGCGGGGACATAGACGCCTCCTTGGGTTCTAAAAAATTTAAGGATAGCATCTGGATGGCTGCTGTGAGACTAGATGGGCCATTGGCCTGATCCAGCAGGCTCTTCGTATGTTCTTATGAAAACTCATACAAATGTTACTGCTCCTTTCCTGGCAGATCTCTCCTTTTGTGGTTGAAACGATTCCTGAAATTCCAACCCGGACTGTGACTCACACTATGTGAGGTTGAAATAATTTATGTCACACTGACATTTTCTTGCTAATATTAAAGCAGGTTCATGTATCCGGTGTAGCGAAAGCACATAAATTCAGTGCCATTCGCATTCTAATGTGTGCCTGCCCATTTCTTGCTTCCCAAAGCGATACGTGAACCAAAGGGCAACAGTCCTTCAAAATTCACACTTCTCTGAATTTTGTGATGTAGCTCTCCATCCCAAGCATATGTAGAAATAATAATAATAATAATAATAATAATAATAGGAGGAGGAGGAGGAGGAAATGTGCAGAGAAATGCATACATGAGTGAAAATACCACACAAAAGTGTCTTGTACTGTATTTGGAGAGCTTTCAAAATTTTGTGTATTAGGAGAAACGAGCACTGGGAAATTTTGTTGGCTCAGAGTGAAACAGAGTGTCCAGATGTCTGAAGATTAAAAATCCTTTGAAATCAAAGTGTTTGATGGCACTTTAATTCAAAATTCAAATTTGAAAGCTTGGCTAACGAATAAAAGGTTTTCATTCAAAAATTATCAAAGGGGAGAGGACTCTCAGTGAAAGCCTCACAGACGGGATATGTTGGTCCCCCCCCCATTTTTGTTCTGTTTTGTTTTTTGCTCAGCTTACTTTTGAGGTGACTGATTCTACAAATCATTGGTCCAGTGCCCTACAGCCTTCCTGGCTTCACACACTGTGAAATCCCCCCCACCGGGGGGGGGGGGAGAGGTGCCAGGAGTCAATGCCTCTCATAATACTTTTTCAGGTCAGAAAGTGCAGGCAGTCAGGGAATCTGACCAGTGCTGGGTAAATAATGAGAGAGATTCAATGTTGCACTGTTACAAATGTTCCATTAGTGCAAGAATTTCTACTTGCCCAATGGAATCATCTCCCCCTTTTCCCACTCCCTACACTCCCAGAGCCCATTTTGGCGGGGGAGGGGGCACACCATGGGGGGAGGAGAAGGGGAAGTCCCTAAGGCACTAGTGGAAGTCCTTGTGTGTGTGTCTGCTAGCAGGACCAGTTATCTAAACTCGGGCAAGAGATACAGAACAATTAAATCAAGAACAAATAGACTAAAAAACAGTTTTTATCCAAGGGCTATAAATATTTTAAATGCTGTAACCAAATGATATGATCTTTGAGGAGTCGTGATGGATGGTATGTATGTGTATGTGTGGTTGTAAATGTATTAATGCTTATATGTGGCTGTAAATGTGGGGTGGCGTTCAATTTTGTTGTACTACGTACAGTGACAATAAAGTATCTATCTATCTATCTATCTATCTATCTATCTATCTATCTATCCATCTATCTATCTAAATCCAGCCCATTCACTGGAAAGAAAAACAGACACTGTGTTTGGCCACCTTGCAGTGATAACGCAAGACCAAAGCCCCAAACCCACAAAATTTACAAAATTCTAAAAGGGTCCTGAGAGTGAGTCAGAACAATGAAAATGTATTTCACAGGTGCAGAAAGCATTTGAAAAACTGGAGGATGGATTTCAGAAAAGCACAAGTTTTCATTGCTGTAAAATAACACATCCCCCATTCCGTTCCTCTGTTGTTTATTATCTTGTTTCACAGCATTTTGAACTGAGACAGGCTGCAAACATATCCTTTAAAACGTTGCCTTGTTTTGCAACCATGCTGCATTAAGTTTGAAAATTAGGCGGTGTTGTGAATTGATGACTTTCGAAACAAAATGTAGCATTTGCTTGCCGCCGTGGCTTTGCTAAACAATCCAAGGGTGGAATGCCACCTCCTCGCAGTGTGATAAATATAGCGAGAAGGAAGAAAAAAAATGTCATGTGGGAATTGTGTCTTTGCTATAATTCTCTCTCTCTCTTTACGCATTGCTACACAAGATACACTGACACATGCATGTACACACATGTGCGTACAGCTCTGGGCTGTAGGGGAACGTCTTAGTTTGGGAGGGAAGTTAGCATAGGGAAGTACAGCCTATTGTAGTGTTTTATTAAATCATGAATGATTGAGATATAAAGAGAGGGATTGTTTCGCTCCTATTGCAAGATCACCAAAATGACGGCAAGAAGAAGAAGAAGAAGAAGAAGAAGAAGAAGAAGAAGAAGAAGAAGAAGAAGAGGAGGAGGAGGAGGAGGAGGAGGAGTTTGGATTTGATATCCCGCTTTATCACTACCCGAAGGAGTCTCAAAGCGGCTCACATTCTCCTTTCCCTTCCTCCCCCACAACAAACACTCTGTGAGGTAAGTGGGGCTGAGAGACTTCAGAGAAGTGTGACTAGCCCAAGGTCACCCAGCAGCTGCATGTGGAGGAGCGGAGACGCGAACCCGGTTCACCAGATTACGAGTCTACCACTCTTAACCACTACACCACACTGGCTCTCTGGTTCAGGACAGATGAGGGACACGATGGTTCAGAAGCCATCAGAAGTGGCTCTCTGGGTGAAGTAGATCCCCTATACTAGTTTCCTGGTAGGAGGGTTGCTGTTGCTTACAGGGTTGGGGAGACGGTAGGGAGGTCATCACAGACACCCTTAGTCTTGGAAACACCTGGCATGCAGGATATTGGTCTACCCTGTTTCCCCTATTTTAAGACGTAGTCATAAAATAAGCCATAGCAGGATTTTTTCGCATTTGCAAAATATAAGCCGTACCCTGAAAATAAGCCATAGTGATAGGCGTAGTTCTGGAGGGCGCCAAGGAAAAGGCTGGGCTGGGCTTACGTAATAAAAATAAGACATCCCCTCAAAATAAGCCATAGTGCATTTTCTTGAGGGGAAAAAAATATAAGACGGTGTCTTAAAGTAGGGGAAACACGGTAGTTAGACCTCGGTGTTGTTCTCCAAGGGAAGTCTTTTAAAGGCTGGAAATATTGTAAATTGAGTGTTGCAATACTGGTGGAATTAATTGATGGATTAATTGTATAACCCCAGGGGGAGGTGAGCCTTTTTTATTCTTTTTCAATATATATGTACTTGCACTTTTACCTGGTAAACCTCCCCCGAAAGGCAACTATTTGAAATACGCAAGCGGGCTTGAAAGAACACTCTTCTGCCATTGTGGTTCAATTATAATACTGACTGGGTGAGGATTCTGGCAGCTACCCTCAGTGGAAGGATGGAAAGAAGTCTGGACTGGAGTTATTTTGTTCTTGTGGAGGTACCAACATGTTAGGAGATGGAGCGAGATTACAGAGGGGAATTCTGGATAGCTGCCCGGAGCTAATAATGTCTCTTTGTTTGGGATGTGGCATATTATGGCTCCTGTGAGCAGAAATCGAAAATGGAATTGCTGGAATGTGGATAACAACAGAGAAAAATATTTCACACAGAAATATGAAGGCGAAAGTTGAACAGACCAGTGGTTGCAAACATAAATGAAAATCAAGCGAAGGATCAACATTGGAATGGTTTATTAACTAATTAAGAAATGCAATGTGATATTAGATTATTCAGAGCATGGGAAGTCACCCAAAGATATATAATTTGGCATTTACATTTGGCTTTTTTTTATTGTATTGTAATTTGGAATGTTTTAATGTGTTTTTTATTGGATTATTAAAATGGAAAATTTAATAAATTTTATTAAAAATAAAATAAAATTGAGCGTTGCAATAATCTGCTCCCCCTGTCCCTTTCTCTCTTCCTTTCTCGTGCAGGGTAGCTTTTATGTGCCCTCTGAAAACTGCATGCAGCATGCGCACAAGTGGCACAAAGACCTTTGCCTCCTGCTCCTCAAGGCGTATCGAGGACTCCACATGTACTATGCCTTCATCACCAAGGAGATTCCCAATTTGCCGCAGCTGAAGTTAGGTAAGAGGACCATGGCCTGAGATCTGAGCATGTGGACTGGTTCTCGTGTTCAGGTGACTTGAAGGCCAACAAGGTGACCGATCCTGCCATACCAATCTCCCCTCTTTGCTGCCATAAGGAAACTGCTTACACACATCAGTCCAGTTACCTGGGCAATGGGCTCACAGTTCCCTCTCCCTTTTGTGCTGTTTGGAGCACCTTCAAACAACCATTAAAAAGGAAACTTTTTGCAGGGGACACCAACCCCCCCCCCAATTTTCAGTTTATCCCCAGCTTAAAGCAGGCCACACTTTTGGCAGTCACAAACCCTCTCACCACCTGCAATATAACGGCAATAATGCCAGCTTCCCCGACAGGCTGCTCTATAAGTTCACATAACAATAAGCCTTTGGAATACAATCTATAAATACTTATTCTGCATCCAATTATTCTGATTATCACCATCCCAAGCTTTCTTACTCCTCAAGGAAATACAGTGAGTGACCTTGTGCTTGGTTTGCCAGTTGCACAGCCAGGGAGAGGAAGGCACTACAGAAGGTCATAACCACAGCCCGAAAGATTATTGGTCATCCTCTCCCATCCTTGGAAGAACTATACAGTTCCTGTTACCTTAAAAAAGTAAATAATATTTTACAGGATCCATCCCATCCGGGATATAGTCTCTTTGCACCACTAACTTCGGGCAAGAGATATAGAACAATTAGATCAAGAACAAATAGATTGAAGAATAGTTTCTATCCAAGAGCTATAACCATCTTAAATGCTGTAACCAGATAATATGACCTTGGAGAGTTGTGATGGGTGTGTATGTATGTGCATGTGTGGCTGAAAATGTGTTTCTTTGTTTTTTGTGCTGTTTTTTTGTTTTGTTTTTATGGGATGGCATCCAATTTCGTTGCACTTGTACAATGTTGTACTTGTACCTGTACAATGACAATAAAGAACTCTGATCTTATCTTATCTTATAGCCAATGTAGCAGGAATGGCTTCTCACAGAACAGGTTTTCTTTCTCTCGTCTTCACCTGCAGCCCACCCAAGGCCCCAAGATCTGCTGTGGAGAGTTGAGGGACCCATTCGAGCATATTTTGGGGATGGGGGTGGAGTGAGAAGAAAAGCAACTATAAGTGGGGTGTGTGTACGGACAGCATGCAATTCCTCTTATCACCCTCTGATAGTAAATTAAGTATTCCATAAGTGCTATATGCCACATATTGGGTCCATATTTCATTAGTGGTAAGGGGTGTTTTTTCAAGTCGAAGCAACTATTTTACTCGCTGCTGTCATAAGACAGGATACCAACTCTTTATGCTTGACATTTGGATCAACATCATTTCAGCAGGTCTAACATAAGATTGGGTACAAGATGTTGCCGCATAGTGGCAGATGGCAGTGAAAAATATTGGGTCCAGAAATCTTTAAGCTGTGGGCACTCCCACCATTTGTGGAAAAATGTGCCTTTAAACTAACATTCTCTCCAGCATAAAGGTGAGAGAATATGGTTAACTCTTGAAAGGTGTAGGGATGTCTAGTGCCATCTTATAATGACCTTTAAAGAGGCTTTCTGGAGTTTAGATGAAATAATATGCAGCGGGAGTTTAGAGTAGATAGAGTTCAATTTGTGTTTCCCACTTCTCTCTAAGATTCTGCCCATTGTCCATAGGATATGAATCTTTAAATAGGTCAATTATTTAATTCCCTGATTAAATGGGGGGCATAGAAGACTAGTAGGCCTTTGACATTTTAATTTAGGATGGATGATGTCACAGTTTTATTCCAATTGGCAGGAATAGCTCCTGTAATTAATTAAAGAGGGGGGGGGGTTGTGAATTATCCAACTTATCTTTGATTTGCTTTTTGCCCAAGGGTAGATTGTGGTCTACCCTTTGAATTATGGTGCTGGAGGAGACTCTTTGAATTATGGTGCTGGAGGAGACTCTTGAGAGTCCCATGGACTGCAAGAAGATCAAACCTATCCATTCTTAAAGAAATCAGCCCTGAGTGCTCACTAGAAGGACAGATCCTGAGGTTAAGGCTCCAGTACTTTGGCCACCTCATGAGAAGAGAAGACTCCCTAGAAAAGACCCTGATGTTGGGAAAGATTGAGGGCACAAGGAGAAGGGGACGGCAGAGGATGAGATGGTTGGACAGTGTTCTCGAAGCTACTAACATGAGTTTGGCCAAACTGCGAGAGGCAGTGAAGGATAGGCGTGCCTGGCGTGCTCTGGTCCATGGGGTCACGGAGAGTCGGACACGACTGAACGACTGAACAACAACAAGATTGTGGTCTTTATTTATGCTATATTGAGTTGGTGGTGAATTTTTTATTTATTTATTTATTTATTTATTTATTTATTTTTTTTGCATCTTGTTGTTTCTGGCAAGATATATGAGAAAATATATGATGGAGCAACCAAGTGTATTCTATCATTTCAATTGAGACATTTGGCTGAGGTCTTCTGCTGTTCCTATTATCATGCAAATCAGCCCTGGACACAGATGCTTCTGAAATAATTGATTGTACCTTTTTCTTCTTCCTTTTTTCTAGAGGATCTTTCTGTAGAAGACACCCTGTTGCAGCTGTCTGCAGAGCTACAGGTAGCTAGCACAATAGCACCCCCCCCCGTGCATGCATTTCCCAAACAACTGCAAGAACAATATTTCATTTTTCCCTCTTCAAAGATGCATGTCCATTGTCAAGTACATGCATTTGTCTATGGGGGAGGGAGTGTTGTGTTAGAATGCAAACATTATGTGAGTTTTGCATTCCAGCACAATGATTTCTGCATGTGGTTGGAGCACTTTCTGTCAGTGATTTGCAAATCCATTTCATTCCCGCCCATTCCCCTTTTGCATGTTCTTTCCCATAATTCAATTCTGTTCAGTTTCCTTATTCACATGTCATTCTTATTTTTCTAAAAGAAAGCCCACAAACCTCCTCAAACATCTCTTTTTAAAAATATACTTTCTAAATATACATTCTAAATATACATTCTATCTTCTGTCAAAAACGTATCCAAATATTTTGTTATGTTTAAATTGCTGAGAGGTGACTGACACATGCCCGTGCCTTCTAAGTGACATGGGGCAGGCAGTCTCATGGTAGCTTTTGCTGACCACTGCAGTGCAGCATTTATAGGTGGTTAGTCCAGAAGGTTGAAAAATAGCAGAAAGGTTGAATGTTTATGCTCTTCCCCAATTCAAGCTGGGTTAAAAGGTTACTGGGGAGACCAAAACTATGCTTTGCTTGCTTCTAGCTAATTTCCGAGGCCAAAGCTAAAGTCCGCTGCATGTAGAAGGATGAAATCTCTTGCTATTGCCTGGTGTTTGAAGCAAGGTGGAGTTTATTATTCCAGTAAGGAAGCCAGTGAGGTTCCCTAATGATTCTTTTGGAACATCATCCTTGCTCTCAGCTTTCTGGGGATGATAGGAGTTCGAGTCCTTTTTTCTAGAGGATCTTTCTGTAGAAGACACCCTGTTGCAGCTGTCTGCAGAGCTACAGGTAGCTAGCACAATAGCACCCCCCCCCCCGTGCATGCATTTCCCAAACAACTGCAAGAGCAATATTTCATTTTTCCCTCTTCAAAGATGCATGTCCATTGTCAAGTACATGCATTTGTCTATGGGGGAGGGAGTGTTGTGTTAGAATGCAAACATTATGTGAGTTTTGCATTCCAGCACAATGATTTCTGCATGTGGTTGGAGCACTTTCTGTCAGTGATTTGCAAATCCATTTCATTCCCGCCCATTCCCCTTTTGCATGTTCTTTCCCATAATTCAATTCTGTTCAGTTTCCTTATTCACATGTCATTCTTATTTTTCTAAAAGAAAGCCCACAAACCTCCTCAAACATCTCTTTTTAAAAATATACATTCTAAATATACATTCTAAATATACATTCTATCTTCTGTCAAAAACGTATCCAAATATTTTGTTATGTTTAAATTGCTGAGAGGTGACTGACACATGCCCGTGCCTTCTAAGTGACATGGGGCAGGCAGTCTCATGGTAGCTTTTGCTGCAGTGCAGCATTTATAGGTGGTTAGTCCAGAAGGTTGAAAAATAGCAGAAAGGTTGAATGTTTATGCTCTTCCCCAATTCAAGCTGGGTTAAAAGGTTACTGGGGAGACCAAAACTATGCTTTGCTTGCTTCTAGCTAATTTCCGAGGCCAAAGCTAAAGTCCGCTGCATGTAGAAGGATGAAATCTCTTGCTATTGCCTGGTGTTTGAAGCAAGGTGGAGTTTATTATTCCAGTAAGGAAGCCAGTGAGGTTCCCTAATGATTCTTTTGGAACATCATCCTTGCTCTCAGCTTTCTGGGGATGATAGGAGTTCGAGTCCTACAATGTACAGGCAGCACTATGTTGGCAAACCCTGAACTAAGACATGCATTTTATTATCTGATACTCAGAGGTATGTTGCATCAGAATATGGAAGCTCCATTTCGCTGCCATAGGTAAAGGTAAAGGGACCCCTGACCATTAGGTCCAGTTGCGGACGACTCTGGGGTTGCGGCGCTCATCTCGCTTTATTGGCCGAGGGAGCTGGCGTACAGCTTCCGGGTCATGTGGCCAGCATGACAAAGCCGCTTCTGGTGAACCAGAGCAGCGCTCAGAAACGCCGTTTACCTTCCTGCCAGAGCGGTACCTATTTATCTACTTGCACTTTGATGTGCTTTCGAACTGCTAGGTGGGCAGGAGCTGGGACCGAGCAACGGGAGCTCACCCTGTCACAGGGATTCGAACCGCCGACCTTCTGATTGGCAAGCCCTAGGCTCTGTGGTTTAACCCACAGCGCCACCCACGTCCTTCAGCGCCACCCACTTCCATAGCTAAGAGCATTTGACTGATCTGTCCTCCGTTTAATTGATCTGATCTGGGGAATTTGCCGCTTTCACAGTTTATGACTGCAGAAGAGAACCCCCAAAGAACAGACCACACTGAATTATCCCCACCACCCCCAGCAAAATGATAATAAGCAACTGTTGGCCACAGAACAAAGAGAGATTTATTCTGCCAGTATCTCTGTTTGAAATCTCTGATTTTTTTATCGTGCAGCATTTTCTAATTTTAAACTAAAAAGTAGGCTGACCACCCTGCTGGGAAGTGCTTGGAGGAACAAACAAGGGAAATATTGCAGATGCATCAGAAAAAGTTTGGCATGTTAGCGGGGGTTTTAAAAAACATTATAGATGGAGCAGCACCATCTAGTGGACAATGTATAATTGACAACAAGAGATGTCTGTTGTTTCTATTTTTGCAGTCCATAGGACAGAACACTTACCAGTAGTTGTCCACAGGCAGCTTTAGCAGAATGGTAGTATTAGGTACAACCCTGAGTTCCAGCAAGGGAACCTGCTGCTGCAAGATGGGAGGCAATTTTTTGCCCATTTCCTTCTCCTACGCCCCACCATAGCACCTCACGTTGCCTCTCATTCTGTATTATGGAATGTGATGCATGAGAGGCAGTCAAGTACAACATTCCTTGTTTTCCTATAGAAGACATGCGAGGGAATGTTTGGTCCAGCCAGTCGAAGCTTCCTGTTCCTCCTGGCTGGAGCATCCTTCCTTTTGCATGAGATAGAAGGTGGGTGTGACCTTACCTGTCCAGGTAACAAAAGGACGAGTCACGCAGCACACCTTTCTCTTTTTGACTTCCTTCTTCGTTTGACCTGCTTCTAGCTATGACTGCTCTGATAGCTCTCAGCTAGCAGAAGCACTGGGATTATTCCCTCATATGGGGTACATACCTGTCAACTTTCAGATTTGAAAATAAGGGATGCTGCGAGGGCGGTGCAATGGCACCAAGTAGCCTCACCACCCTGCGCTCCAGAGGCTGTGTGCAAACGGGTGAGCGAAAGAGCAAGCACATAGACGGCAGGCAGGCTGTCTGTCTGGTTGGGCGTGAGGGTCTGGCTGCACAAGGCATGCAAGCTCCGCCCCCAGTCGGTCTCAGACTCCTTATTGGCAGCTGAGCAACACAGCTGAGGAGCCTCCCTGGCCGGCAGGGAGGGAGAGGAGCTGCTTCCTTTGAAATCCAGGAAATTTAAGGGATAGCAATCCGGGATAGCAGTGGGAAACGGCATTGGAATAAGGGAGTTTCCCGCAAAAAAGGGAGGGTTGACAGCTATGATGGGGTAGATCCGCATGTACACTAAGTCTGTAACTAAGTTTGGAACTAAGTCTGCTTTCAGGAATCCGACCGTGAACTGATATGAGTAAACTTCTTTTATTGACTTTGAATAAGACTGCCGCGACTTTATTCTTTTAAGAGGGATTCAAGGGAACTTGCCAGGAACGTACAATTCAATCTGAGACAGATTGAATTGTATAATAGTGAGAGGCTCACACGAGCCTGCAACCAGCTATCTGCTGTGCATGTAAGAAAGGGGAATGGAACTCTGCTACATAAAGGAACTTGCTAGCGCAAGTTAGGAAGGAAATTAATAAACAATTCATCCTCTCCTGCCACCCTGAACATTCCCAAATGTATTGCATTTCATGTTGCTTTGAAGGGGTTCCCAACCCCCACCAAGCAGAATTTGGGGGAGCATATAGACCTGGTGACGTGGGTGGCGCTGTGGGTTAAACCACAGAGCCTAGGGCTTGCCGATCAGAAGGTCGGCGGTTCGAATCCCTGCGACGGGGTGAGCTCCCGTTGCTTGGTCCCTGCTCCTGCCAACCTAGCAGTTCAAAAGCACTTTAAACTGCAAGTAGATAAATAGGTACCGCTGCAGCGGGAAGGTAAACAGCGTTTCTGTGCACTGCTCTGGTTCGCCAGAAGTGGCTTTGTCATGCTGGCCACATGACCTGGAAGCTGTACGCCGGCTCCCTGGGCCAATAATGCGAGATGAGCGCCGCAACCCCAGAGTCGGTCACGACTGGACCTAATGGTCAGGGGTCCCTTTACCTTTACCTTTACTTAAAGACCTGGAGGGAGAAAGGGAAATGGTTGTAAATTGTCCCACACGCACCTTCATCTGATGGGAGCATCTCATCCTGGCAACACTGCACAGAATAGCCTCTCGCCAGCAGGAGAAACTCTGGATCTCAGCCATTGTAAACGATATTTGCCATAAATTGCCCCATCTTTCATTGTCAGCTGAGATCTGTTCCCTGAACTAGACTCGCAAAACAGTTTGAATATTTTACTACTCCCATTATCCTTGTCAGAAGCTCAATCTAGATTGATGCTCACGAGTAATGTTCATTTGAAGAAGCTGGAAGTAGGGAAGGAGAGGGGCAGGACGCAGATGCCGTCAAATCCAGAGCAAGATTGAGTTGAACTATGCAAGAAGCAAAATTTCCAAGAGAATTTGAAGCCCCTTCCAGGAGGAAACGATTGAGGAACTCTGAGTGAGGAAAAAGTGCTTAGCCACATTTCCAGTATAGGCTTCTGTACCTCATGATGGGACGCAGGTGGCACTGTGGGTTAAACCACTGAACCTAGGGCTTGCCGATCAGAAGGTCGGAGGTTCGAATCCCCGCAATGGGGTGAGCTCCCATTGCTCAGTCCCTTCTCCTGCCCATCTAGCAGTTCAAAAGCACGTCAAAGTGCAAGTAGATAAATAGGTACCACTGCAGCGGGAAGGTAAACGGCGTTTCCGTGCACTGCTCTGGTTCGCCAGAAGCGGCTTAGTCATGCTGGCCACATAACCTGGAAGCTGTACGCCGGCTCCCTCAGCTAATAAAGCAAGATGAGCACCGCAACCCCAGAGTCGGTCACGACTGGACCTAATGGTCAGGGGTCCCTTTACCAACGTTGAGTTTCACACTGAGTTACATTTCAAGATACATGAAATACCAGGGAAATTACAAGACGAATTAGAGGGTTGGAATAGATGACCCTTTGTGTCCCCTCCATCTCTACAATTTTATGATCAATTCTACAAGGGTGAGAAAAGAGCCTTGATAGAAGTTGCAAAATTTCAACATAGCTTTCTTAATTTGCACAATGCACTCAAACTGTGGAATTAGCCATCGATGGGCTGGATTCAGAGCAGAAGCTGTCTGAGCCCTGTCTGAGCAAGTTAATGTATTCTGCTGAGCTGGGGATGAGGCCTTAATGCTGGCTAAGTCTACCTGAGCTGGGAATCCTGAACTCCTTATCTTGGTGCATCTTGTCAAAAGATTGCCCCCTAATTCAAAGGTGTTAGGGGTCATAATGTCTCTGAACACCAGATGCTAGGAGTCACAAGAGGACAAGGTACTAGTCAACATTGTTAAGATGATGATGGTGGTGGTGGTGATGATGATGACGACGACAATGATTTACTTGTACCCCACCCATATGACTGGGTTGCCCCAGCCACTCTGAGTGGCTTCCAACAGAAAAAAACATCAGGCATTAAAAGCCTCCTGATACAAGACTGCTTTCAGATGTCAACGAAAAATTGTTTATCTCCTTGACATCTGATGGGAGGACATTCCACAGGGCGGTGCCACTACCAAGAAGGCCCTCTGCCTGGTTCCCTGTAACTTGGCTTCTCACAATGAGGGAACTTCCAGAAGACCTTCTGAGATGAATTTCAGTGTCTGGGCTGCACAGTAAGGTGGAGATACTCCTTCAGGTAAACAGGGCCAATGTCATTTAGGGCTTTAAGGGTCAGCACCAACACTTTGATTGCGTTCGGAAAGGCACTGGGAGCCAATGTAGATCTTTTAGAACCCATGTCCTGCTTGTGTCAGCTGCTCAAATGGTTGACCACTGTGAAAAACTGGATGCCGTATTAGATGGGTTTGTGGCCTAATCTAGCAGAACTCTTCTGGTGCTTTTTTGCCTAAGTTTGTTTCTCATAGTTGGAACCCAATAAAGCTATACTGTTCTGTTCTGAATCATTTTGGGTCTCCTCCAGGCTTATTCAGATGTTTAACTTTTTGCAAAAAAATAAAAACCAGTTTCAGGTCATTGTCACAAGTTTGCCTTGACAATATCTACTTTTGACCCTTCCAGATGCTGAATAATCCAGAAAAGATAGCAGAGCAGATCAGCAAAGACCTCACTTGGCTCTGCTCCCACCTTTTGGCTCTCTGGACCCAGTTTCTGCAGTTTGTAACCCTGCACCCAGATGTCACAGCCTATCTTGTCCAGGAACACCACACTCTGAGGGTAAGCTTCCAAGATGGTGCTCAACCATACTCCAAGGAACAAGCTGATACAATCGAAGGCTATAGGCAATCCTACTCATTTTTAAGGGCATTGCAGAATTGTTTTCTGCATCTTTAGGGGTTCCCAAATTTCATGAATTTCCTAAAATTTAGCATAACCAAGATTGCATTGAGTTGTTTTGGACCATGTGACCAGTAATGATGACAATAAATGGAAGTGCTACCACGTTTTCAATAAAATGCTGATTTCAATCTTATTTGTTCGTTTAGGTGCAAACCTGCCCTTAAACCCCCTTTTTTGTCATTTGCTGTCAGGAGGGTCAGAAAGAAAATCTCCCCAAAAAATTATGGAAGGGAGAGCAAAATTTTGGTGACATCCACGTGGGTGTCTTTGAATCTTGTAAAATTAGGCAGTGGGTGTGGATGTCTGTGTTCTTTCATTATTTATTACCAAGTTATTATCAAACTTAAAACCATGGAGAGACCTGGCCTGAATAGAGACATTGGATTCTTATCTCATTATACATGGTAAAGTATAATGATAAAGTATAATTTTTAGCCATCTCACCCCTTGCTTTTTCCCGTGAGACCAATTGCAGTCATTAACAGTCGTCAACAGTCAAAACAAAATAAAAAATTCCTTCCAGTAGCACCTTAGAGACCAACTAAGTTTGTTCTTGGTATGAGCTTTTGTGTGCATGCACACTTCTTCAGATACCTGTGCATGCTAAGGTGCTACTGGAAGGAATTTTTTTTCATTTTGTTTTGACTATGACAGACCAACACGGCTATCTACCTGTAACTGGAACTATAGGCGTCAACAGGTTTACCACACCTATCAGCCAATTACCCATCTGAGTAATACCACTCCCCACCCTCTCACTATATATAAGGGTCTGGTGACTTCTGTTTCAGTGTATCTGAAGAAGTGTGCATGCACACAAAAGCTCATACCAAGAACAAACTTAGTTGGTCTCTAAGGTGCTACTGGAAGGGATTTTTTTATTTTTTATTTTGTTTCGACTACGGCAGACCAACACGACTACCTATCTGTAACTGTGTTCTTTCATGTTACAATTCCACTCCCCCAGGTTTCCTGAAAAGGAGATGATTTTGCATTCTGGCATCTTCCCCAAGGATATTTCCAGAAAGTGTGGAAATCTGGGACATCTGATTGTGGAGCACCCGAGAGTGGCATACTAAATTTGCTTATGTTTGGCTCAATCACAGGAATGAGTTATACCCAGTTTATGTCACCTTCACATAGGTTCACCCATAAATCTGTCCTGCTCTGTCCCATTTCCACACGAATCTGCACATTTATTTACATCCACGCGCCCCAAAAATGTGCACTTGAATGCATATTTTAGAGCATGAATTCTTCAAAATGCACACTTCTGGACATTTTGTTCCACCCTCCTGCCAAAATGCCTGTTGAACTTGATCGATCCCTATTTCGGGCAGTTCCTAATATTTATTTTCTTGTAGTCAGCACAACCTCTGGACTCACTCGTCTGAACAAGCCAAGATATATTTTCTTTGTGCCCCAAACTTCTGTGGCATTTTTAAATGCACTGCTGACTCTGATTCCAGGAACGTCAGATGCCTTGGGCTGTTATGTAGACAATATGCAAATAAACATAGATTATAGACTACGTTTTGAAGGTGATACACCTTCTAACATGTTTTTCTTCGCCAGGTAAGAAGATTCTCTGAGGCTTTCTTTCACGCTGAGCATCAAAAGCCTGCTGTTGTGACCTTCCAGGAAAGCCTGTATGTAATTTTTGATGCATTTCTACCATTTGACTGTGGTGTTATATATTTTAATAACCTTTATTTTCTCACCTATTAAAAGAAAAATATGACACACTTATGTGACCATGCAATTCTGTGCATAGCTACCTAGTAGTAGGCTCCATTGCACTAAATGGGACTTATTCCCTGGAAGATAGGTACAGCATCACACCCTAATATACTGTAAGGCTGATTTTGGGAAGTCAAGCCCTCACATGGTGTCTTCCAACCCACAGAAAACACAATATATACACTTTCCTCCAGTGCAGACCCTCCAAGTGTCCCAATTTTCCAGGGACAGTCCCAGATTTACAGAAGCACTTCCCAGCAGGGTGGTCAGCCTAGTTTTTAGTTTAGAATTGGAAAATGTTGCACAATAGCAACCAGAGATTTCAAAGAGAGATACTGGCAGAATAAATCTCTCTTTGTTCTGTGGCCAACAGTTGCTTATTATCATTTTGCCAGGGGATGCATCTGTGTAGTCTGTTCTTTGGAGGTTCTCTTCTGCAGCCATAAACCGTGAAAGTGGCAAATTCCCCAGATCAGTTCAATTAAATGGAGGACGGGGCGGTCAAACGCTCTAAGCTATGGCAGTGAAATGGGGCTTCCATATTCAGATGCAACATACCTCTGAGTATCAGATAATACATGCATGTCATTGGTCTGGGTTTGCCAACATGGTGCTGCTGTCTAAACATTGTAAGACTCAGACTCCTATCATCCCCAGAAAGCTGACAGCAAGGATAATGGATGGAAGTTGCAGACCTTCCAAGTGTCCTAATTTCCCAGAGACAGTCCTGGATTTACAGAAGCCATCCCAGTTTCTGATTTGATCCCAGAGTGTCCCACTTTTCCTTAGGACGTTCCAATTTCCATCAGAGAAATGTTGGAGTATATGGTAAAGGGTAAAGGGACCCCTGACCATTAGGTCCAGTCGCGGACAACTCTAGGGTTGCGGCACTCATCTCGCTTTATTGGCCGAGGGAGCCAGCGTACAGCTTCCGGGTCATGTGGCCAGCATGACTAAGCTGCTTCTGGTGAACCAGAGCAGCACACGGAAACGCCGTTTACCTTCCTGCCAGAGCGGTACCTATTTATCGACTTGCACTGTGACGTGCTTTCGAACTGCTAGGTTGGCAGGAGCAGGGACCAAGCAACAGGAGCTCACCCCGTCGCAGGGATTCGAACCGCCAACCTTCTGATCGGCAAGCCCTAGGCCAGTGATGGCTAACCTTGACACCCCAGATGTTTTGGAACTACAACTCCCATCATCCCTAGCTAACAGGATCAGTGGTCAGGGATGATGGGAGTTGTAGTCCCAAAACATCTGGAGTGTCAAGGTTAGCCATCACTGCCCTAGGCTCTGTGGTTTAGACCACAGCACCACCCATGTCCCTTGTTATTATGGAATAGGACATCCCTATTTTGATTGGAGAAATGTTGGAGGTGTAGTGGGCACCTCCAGTGTAGTGGGTACCTTCCAGTGTAATGGGGGGGCACCATGAAGAAGGCTCTATCTCAAGTCACTATATAACATATCCCACCCCGAGAGGCAACATATTCTCGACACATTTGTGTCTCAAGTAGGGCATAGAATGAGTGTTTGGTGTAAAGAGAGGATCTGTCACAGAAGTAAAGACAGCAGGGATAGGCAACCTCAAGCCTAGGGACTAAGACGACCCTCCGGTCCCCTCTAGTCTGGCCCTTGGAACTCTCCTTAGGCCACACCCCTCACTGACAGTGAAATATACTCGGAGTCAAGTGTGAATTTCATGCTCTTTATTCAGCTCATAGTAGCAAGTAATGAATCTTTCCCTAAAGTGCCTGCTATATATACATTATTTACACAATGGGCCCCACGTGATTGGCTAATTCCAGGCTACTCATGTAGGCCAACCAGGTTACGGATTCACTTCATCCCGGAACCTGATTGGCTGCTCTTGCAGGCCAATCAGGTCACTGATTTACTTCCACCTGGAGCTGCTGACATGTGTTCCTTCCTTCCTTCCTTCCTTCCTTCCTTCCTTCCTTCCTTCCTTCTTTCACTTGGGTGGAGCACAGGGGTATGGAAACTAGCCTACCATTCAGATGTAAAGTTTCCATTCATTGCTCCACCCACTTTTGCATCTGGTCCTGTCCACAGGAGGTTGCCTGGAATGAAATGCCCCTCACCCCTGATTTAGATGGCGTTTCATGTTTGGTTCAAGTGGGTTGTTGCTGGCGATCGTGGCAAACTCTCTAGGGGGCGGGAACTCAGTCCAATGGAACTGGAAGTGGAGAAACTCTACAGTAGTGAAAAGTTATCCTTCTGTTTCTTCCAAACAGCATCCATCATCACAACCAAATCTCATCAGAAGTTCGGAACTCCGAGTACCTCACCAGCATGCCCCCCCTGCCAGTAGAGTGCCTCGACATTGATGGAGACTGGGGCACGCTGCCAATTATTTTTGAAGACAGATATGTCGATTTTCCCTACAAAGGTGGGTAATAAACAGAGCTTTGGAGCTCCTCTTTGGGAACTTTACTTTCTTTTTTCTTTTTGAAATAATTTTTATTTGATTTTACAAGTACAGTGGTACCTCGGTTTTCAAACAGCTTAGTTCGCAAACAACTTGGAACCCAAACGCTGCAAAACCAGAAGTAGGTGTTCCGGTTTTCGAACATTTTTTTGGAAGCTGAACGTGCTCCGTTTTGAGTCCGGCGCTGTTCCTCTTCCTTTCTCTATGTGTTCCATTTGTAAATTGAGTCCCCCGTTGCTAATGAGAGACTTCCTCTTCCGTTCTGAGGTTGTCCCGAGCACCCATGCAACACAGAGGTGATATTTGGAGCTTATATTTGGTGCTTTTTTTGGCATTTTTGTTTGTGCAGTTTTTTGTTTTTGTGACTGTGGCTTGTGACTTTGTTTTATGGGACTGTGGCTTGTGACTTCGTTTTTGTGACTTGTTTCTGTGACTGTGTGGAACCCAGTTCAGCTACTGATTTATTATGTGACTGCGGAAATGGATAAAAGCTGCAAAGGCAAGAGAACCATTAACAGAACAACTGCAGAGATAAAGAAGCAAATTATTTCCAAGCATGAAAGTGGGGGCCGCATAAGTGATCTGGCAAGTGATCTGTTTTAGGGGTTGTTTTCAAAATTCTGGAATGGATTAATCCATTTTGCATTACTTTCTATGGGAAAGCGCACCTTGGTTTTGGAACACTTTGGTTTTGGAACGGACTTCTGGACCGGATTAAGTTTGAGAAGCAAGGTACCACTGTATAAAATTATAACAATACAACCATACACATACACATTTACAGATTCCTCCGAATCTCTGGACTTCCCACCTTCCCTCCATGGGTCCTATTATTAAACCTTTTCTACAGCATCTTTCCCAATAATCTATATTTTTTATGACGCCATTGTCTCCACAGTACTTGCTACATTACAAGTGTTATTGAAATCCTGCTAATGTTTTTATCTGCTTACAGTGGTCTCCAAGATAATTTTTTCCCATTCTTTGTTAAAGTTTTGGCCTTCTTGGTTCCTGAGCTTTCCGGTCAGTTTTGCCATTACGGCAAAGTCCAAAAGAAAGGGACTTTTATCTTCTTTCCGTCTCTGGGCTAATAGCATCCGAGGAACTGTCAAAAATAAAAAGTCTTTTCTGCTCCCTGGGAATATCAGCACCCAGAATTCCTAATTAAAAAGCCTCTGTTTCTTTGTTTGTTTGTTTGACAAAAGTTTATTTGAAAGCTCTTCGGGAGCTTTCCAAGCTGTGCAGGATGGGACACTAAACCCATTGGGTATGTGATGTACTGGAGTGGAAATCCTCAAAGTGCCTTGATAGTTCTACCTGTGTTTTTTCATGTGGTACATGATGTGCAGTCAGAGGCGGTTTTAGGGTAGCACGACCGGTTTGACTGCACTGCAGGGGATTCCACAAGAACGCTGTAGAATCCCAACTCTCCCACCTTTTTTAAATTATTATTATTATTTTTTGTAATTGTTATATAAAAGGAGGTAAAGGACCCCTGGATGGTTAAGTCCATTCAAAGGCAATTATGGGGTTGTGGCGCTCATTTCGCCTTCAGGCTGAGGGAGCCGGCGTTTGTCCACAGACAGCTTTCCAGGTCATGTGGCCAGCAGGACTAAACCACTTTTGGCACAATGGAACACCGTGACAGAAACCAGAGCGCATGGAAACGCCGTTTACCTCCTCGCCACAGCAGTACCTATTTATCTACTTGCACTGGCGTGCTAGGTTGGCAGGAGCTGGGACAGAACAATGAGAGCTCACTCCATTGTGGGGATTCGAACCGCCAACCCAAGAGGCAAGCCCAAGAGGCTCAGTGGTTTAGACCACAGCGCCACCTGCGTCCCAACTGTTATATATTGTAACTAAATAAAACAGTTTTTTGAATCAAGCTGGTAATTTTACTGAAACAATTAGTTTCTAGTGTTGCTATAATAATCAGGGGGTATTTCTCTCTCTCTCTCTCTCTCTCTCTCTCTCTCTCTCTCTCTCTCTCTCTCTTTCAGTTCAGAGCTTGGACAGCTTGCCAGACTATGTTGTTTCTGCTGCTGGCAAATCACAAGTGGACTTAATAGGAAAAAACGAGGATCCTTCTTCAAATGATGACACTGCTTTAGCAAAGGGAGATTTCAGGAACAATGCCCCTTTCATCTTCCATACAGATAGGATAAATGGAAAATCGGTGTATGGTTGCAGCTATCCAAAAGGAGATTCATGTATGGTTGAAAGTTTCAAGGATCACTCAACAACTCAGGTACACACAATGAACGGAGATGCCCAATCCCATGAGGATGAGTCAGATCTGGCTAGCAATATGATTTCTGGTTTGCAATCAGAACTCCTGAAAGATAATACAGAAAGCCTTAAGACACCAATGGAGCTTTCAGAAAATAATAGTGATAGACTTTCACCGGAGGCTGCCTATTTGGACATAAGCCCAGTGTGTAATAATGACCACCAAGGAAAACCAATGCTAGTCATGACTGCCCAGTATGATGGTGGCACATGTGGACAACACAAACTTTTGAATGATATTGAATTGAGCCAAGCAGCTTCAGGGGATGGTTGTGCGTCTACTCTCACTTCAGACAAACTCCTATTTGATGAAGTAAATGCCCAAGAGAAACCAGCTGATCAGAGTTGTGAGTCAACACTGCCATCCTTGAGGACATTTGATGTAAGTGATGATTTGGGTTCACTGAACCAGATAAAAAACGCTGAGGAGATTAAGGAGCAAAGAGTGCAGGAGTGTGAGGAGTTCAGCTTGACATCAGGGGTCATTAAGAGATCTTCGTCACTAATCTCAGACTCAGGGATCGAAAGCGAGCCCAGTTCAGTAGCTTGGTCTGATGCACGGAGTAAGGCTTTGGAGTTACCCAGCGACCGGGAGATTCTTCACCAGCTCGTCGGAAGGCACGTGATTCACCGTAACTCTCTGGAGGGTGGGCACACAGAAAGCAATACCAGTTTGCCCAGTGGCATCCAAGCCTCCCTCACCTCCATCAGCTCCTTGCCCTATGAGGAGGAAGAGCGGGAGGTGGAGCCCAATAAGCTGACAAAATCTATCTCAGCTCCTCAGATCAGTAGCCCTGAGGAGCCTGTTGATGACATGGATATATCAAAACATGCAAAAACTATATTGGACATTGCAGAGGGACAATACGTGGAAATAGGGTGCACCAGCATGGCCCTAGCAGAAAACGTTTCCATGTGCCGGAAAGCCAGAGAAAATTGTGGGGCGCCGCTTCCATTTGCTACCATGGAACACCCCAAATCTGCCTTTGAAGAAAATGTTGGCAGTCCTCATTTACCAGAAGCTACCGAGGGCTTTTCAGAGGTGGACTGTGGCTTGGAAGCCACAGGAGAAGCTGTGTTTCTAATGCAAAATGAAAATCTAGATGACACAGTTGAAAGCCAGCTGCCAAAGAGAACAGGGGAGATGATCTGCTTGGGAAGGGTTGGTGATTATTTCGACACCAACACCACTCCTCTTGATGTGTATGAGGAGGAGGTAAATTTGCACACAGTCCACGGTTCGTATTCCACAAACGTTGAGGTTTTTGCACACCATGAGGGCCACACGCCAGACTTTAGCTATACTAGCACAGCCTCGTCAGAGGTGGCACCTGAACCTGTCTCTGCAAAGGGTCCCCATGGCAGTTCTCTTGCCAATGGCAAAGTAGTGATATGTGGTGGAGAAATACCCAACTTACAAGAAATTGATCTGGATAACAGACCCGGCTGTGGATCCTACTGTGCAGAACCAGAAAACCGAGAGTTCAAAATGGTGGCAAACAGCACAAGCTTCCATTCCGTGGCTCCAGGGGCACTGGCGCTCGAGAGCAAAAAGGCTATTGAGGTGGTCAACTTATCTGTTTCTTGCACAGCCACCTGCCTTCCTTTTTCTTCGGTCCTCAAAGAGAACCCACCAGTGGCTGGCTTCTCCTCCAAGCAGGTCACTTCTCCAATTACTCACCAACCGGTGGGCTCCTTTGGGGTAATCTCCTGTGAGTCCAGTGATGTGGATGGGGAGGCCAATGAAAGGATGCTTAGGTAAGGAGGTCCAAGGGCTTTTCATTCCCCGCATGTTCTATTGGCTGCAATTTCCTGGATTTGGTGGGTTGATTTGGTACTTCGGTTTACACCAGCAGCTGGGGTCAGGAAGCCCAGAAGCTCAGCTAGGTCATTCTTTTTACAATTTGGATTGAAGGTGGTTTTGGGGGAAGCACATAAAAATGCAACATTTCACGAAATACATATATTTCGCGCCCGCCCTGTGGAACACCCTCCCAGCAGAGGTCAAAGAGATAAACAACTATCTGACATTCAGAAAATACCTCAAGGCAGCCCTGTTTAGGGAAGTTTTTAACCTGTGATATTTTAATGTATTTTAATATCTGTTGGAGGCCGCCCAGAGTGGCTGGGGGGACCCAGCCAGATGGGCGGGGTACAAATAAATTATTATTATTATTATTATTATTATTATTATTATTATTATTTAGGATAGCTATGGATTATGGCTAATGCCATATTTACACTGCTTGCCAAACTGGATGTCAACATGATGTCATATGATTGACAGGTGGGTGGTTCCAATCACCTGTCAAAATTGTCCTACTGGGGTGTGGGAGATACAGATCTGTCCCAGTGGGCTAAAAAGTTCCCCTAGCCCAGGCCTACATCATTGGAGACTGTATGGCTGGCATTTGGGTTGAGACTTGAAAATCTGAATTTTGTTATCCTTACACAACTGGTCTACTAGCTGCAGTGCCAAAATCCAACTCTCACCCCAGCCCTTTGAATACAATGAATACATGTTGTTGAATGCCCATCTCAATCAGTGATTAATTAGTGTATTCTCCAGTTTTCATCAGGCCAAAGAAAAGTTTAAAAAAGAGCTGAAGATTGAAGGATTTCTGTACAGTGACTTAACTGCACTCGCTTCTGATATCCCATATTTCCCACCAGAGGAAGAGGAAGAAAATTTTGAAGATGGGATTCACCTAGTGGTCTGTGTCCATGGACTGGATGGTAAGGCCAAAGATGCGATGTGGGGATAACTGGGCATTCTGAAAAGACAGTGTTCACACAATACATAATTTTGTGTGATGTGAAAGCAGACAGCTGCAGTTACGCTAGTCATAGAGACTATGGTTAGGGGGTCTTCAAACTTGGGTTGGTCTGTAAATCCCAGCCTCTGCTGGGAAGTGACTCAGTGCTTCAAAACTTTTACAAAGTCATGGGTGTTCCGAACCACAGGCCCCAAGGAGGGCATGTATGAGCGGTTTTTATGCAGGGATACCAAAGAAGGATGTCAGAAAGACCAGACATCCAGTTCTAGTGCTTTATAAGCTTACAACACAGTGTGCAGAGCCTCACTGCCTTTAAAGACATAGGATGGACACCGCAACAGTAAGAGGTCATCATCATCATCATTTTATTTGTATGCCACTTTCCCACAGTTAAAAACAATGCTCAGGGCGGCTTACAACATGAGAAGATTTACATAACTACAAAAGTCATAACAATAAATAAACCACATCAAAAAAAAAACACGCAACCAAATGGAAAACAATTTCCACATCAATGAAAATCTAAAACTAAGAATGCAGCATTAACATCACAGTTTAAAATGACATAGGAAAAAAATAATAACAATTTTTTTTAATTAAAAAAAACGGAGCCCTCTCTGCATCATGACATGTCCGCACCCAAGCATACATTCATACAACCTTTATGCACAAAGCAGCATGCATCACTTTACAGAGGGCCTTCTCGGTAGTGGCGCCCGCCCTGTGGAACACCCTCCCATCCCATGTCAAAGAGATAAATAACTACCTGACATTTAGAAAACACCTGAAGGCAGCCCTGTTTAGGGAAGTTTTTAATGTGTGATATTTTAATGTATTCTAGTGTTTGTTGGAAGCTGCCCAGAGTGGCTGGGGAAACCCGGCCAGATGGGCGGGGTACAAATAATAAATTATTATTATTATTATTATTTACCCAGAATCTCCTATCACACCTGGCTGGTGAGGCCATAGGTGGCAGCTACTCAAAGCTTCTCCCCTCTCGGCCTAGAACTCAGTATCCCAAGGTCCACAGATTAGCACAGCATCAAAGGGATGCTGAGA
This sequence comes from Darevskia armeniaca, assembly GCA_034641395.1. Classification (NCBI taxonomy): domain Eukaryota; kingdom Metazoa; phylum Chordata; class Lepidosauria; order Squamata; family Lacertidae; genus Darevskia; species Darevskia armeniaca. The sequence goes on along the minus strand of JAWWNF010000873.1, from coordinate 1,078,349 downwards.
GCCAGTGTGGTGTAGTGGTTAAGAGCGGTAGTCTCGTAATCTGGTGAACCGGGTTCACTTCCCTGCTCCTCCACATGCAGCTGCTGGGTGACCTTGGGCTAGTCACACTTCTTGGAAGTCTCTCAGCCCCACTCACCTCACAGAGTGTTTGTTGTGGGGGATGAAGGGAAAGGAGAATGTTAGCCGCTTTGAGACTCCTTCGGGTAGTGATAAAGCGGGATATCAAATCCAAACTCTTCTTCAAGGTAAGCCAAGTAGCATATATCAAAGCAAATAAATATACACATACTGTATGAGGTCATTCTTGCAACACCTTCCAGTTAGTTTGGAGTTACCTTAGCCACCAATATGGCGCTTGATTGCCTTCCAGGACATTTCACCTTGGGTTCAACACAATGGAGCAAAGTTTGATAGGATGAAAATTTTCCTGAAAATGAATCGCCATTTTTGAGGAGGCACTGCATACACACTGGGGGCATCACAGCCATATCACTGGAACATAAGTCACTTTCCACCTCCTCAGGATATGCCCGCAGTCAGAGCGGGAATGCAAAGTTATGCAAAGTGGCCAACCTAAACAAATGGACTGATCATCAGAAGAATCCACTCATGTTTGCTTTGGAAAGAGACATACCAGGCCATCATTGTCAACCTCCCTCCCCAGTAAACAGGTTGAGAGATGGGTGGATGATGTCCTTCAGCATGGAACCTATGTCTTAGAAAAGCAATTTCTTCCCCCTCAAGGTAACAGTGCAGATCTGCGGCTGGTGAAAACTTTCATTGAACTGGGTCTTCCTGGTGGAAAGCTTGACTTCTTGATGTCAGAAAGGAACCAGGTATTTTGCTCATTTCTTACTTCTTCAAGGTTTGTACCTCATGTTTCCATCTCATAATGATGAATTCGACACAGTTAATTTAAAAAATGGAACACAAAGCCGCAGAAAATAATTAGAAATACATTGGAGCTCAATGGGACAATCCTTATCAAGGAGGACCCATGTGTTTTTTTATATGTCCTCTGTGATTAAGCACATCCTCCCATGTCTAAATAAAATGGAAGATAGTAAGTTTCAGAGAAAACCATTAATTATCAGTGCAGGCAAAACAAACAGGCCAGAGTCTATATTTAAGTTTACGAGCATGTTTAGTGGAAGGCAATATTGCAAATTGGATGTGCTGGTGTTTTTCTTTGGAACGAGTGGCAATTAGCAAGATGGATTTTCTCTCTCGCACAAAAAGAAGCATTAATTACTGGATATGTTTCCCTTGAATCTTTGTCCCAGCATTTGATGATTATTTCCCTGGTATCTCATTAGTTTTGAATCTGATGCAGAGCTGATGGGATTACAAAACAGCACAGCTCCAGAGAAAAAGAGCCATTTGCCATCCTCATCCCTCTGAATTCCGTTCCTCCATCATTCCCTTTCTGTTCATCACAAGCAACAACAGAATGCTTCGCTTAGCATTTGCATAACTACACCTTGCTGGCCCTCAATGGGTACTAATTATAACTGTTCAACCACAAAAAGATCAGAACTCTGTCGCAACAATGCAACTTTGTGGTAGCTTTGCGGTCAACATTAACCATCCGATGGTTTCATAGGTAAAGGTAAACGGACCCCTGACCACTTGGTCCAATCGTGTCCGACTCTGGGGTTGCGGCGCTCATCTCGCTTTATTGGCCGAGAGCCGGCGTACAGCTTCCAGGTCATGTGGCCAGCATGACAACGCCGCTTCTGGTGAACCAGAGCAGCACACGGAAACGTCGTTTACCTTCCCGCCAGAGCGGTTCCTATTTATCTACTTGCACTTTGATGGGCTTTCGAACTGCTAGGTGGGCAGGAGCTGGGACCTAGCAATGGGAGCTCACCCCGTCGCAGGGATTCGAACCGCCGACCTTCTGATCAGCAAGCCCTAGTCTCTGTGGTTTAACCCACAGCGCCACCTGGGTCCCGATGGTTTCATAGAGCTGGTGCCAAATGCAGCTGGACTTGGTAGTGGTAGTAAAAGTGATAGTAGGAAGCTTACAGAGCATTGGAAGGGCTTCATCACCAACCCTTCAGCTCTGAGCCATGGTGTTGGAGGCCAGAAATTAAGGATGAGACTGGAATATTGACTGAGGCTGTGATCCTCTATTCCCTTTTCACCTTGAGGGCCACATTCCCTTCTGACCTACCTTCCAGAGGTCGCATGCTAGCGGTGGGTTAGGTGAGAGGCAAAAGTGGACAGAAAAATTAATGCAAATTTTAATTTTGTGCAGTAGGCCAATTTTTGCACAGCTTTCTTTATCCTCCATCCAGACTTGTAAGAGGAATTGTCAGAATGCAAGTACAATTCCCCGCTGGGCAAAAACATTCATGGAAGATGCAAAGCCAATCCAAGCCAATGGCCTTGGGAAATTGAGTGTGTTTGGCGAAATTTCCAAGGCACAGACAGAGATGCCTAGAGAGTCACATTTGACCTGCATACTTGAGGTTCACAATACCTGCTATTACAGTCGCATGTGAATAACTCCCATGGAACACAGGGGTGCTTACATTTGAATAGACGTGGGTATGATTATGCCAATGCAGGCTAACAGTTTTGTACCCCAAAGCATAAAATTTTGTGTGCGTGGTTTGGTTGGAGAGCTGCACTGCAACATTCAGAGAGGTTGTGTTTAGATTTGCATACTGGTTTAGGAACTGTGAATTAGGTAGTTTCTCATTAATATGAAAGCCAGATTGAATTTATTTATCATCACTACCACACACTGAACACCAGTTGCAGAGCCAACAGAAGTGAGCCTCTGAAATGCATAGTATGCCTTGGGCAGGTGTACTCTTCTTTTAAATATTCTCGAACTTCTTTTGTTAATCATTTCAAATACAGTGGTACCTCAGGTTACATACGCTTCAGGTTAAGAACTCTGCTAACCCAGAAATAATGCTTCAGGTTAAGAACTTTGCTTCAGGATAAGAACAGAAATTGTGCTCTGGCGGCCCAGTGGCAGCGGGAGGCCCCATTAGCTAAAGTGGTGCTTCAGGTTAAGAACAGTTTCAGGTTAAGAACGGGCCTCCAGAACGAATTAAGTACTTAGCCAGAGGTACCACTGTATATGGTTTACACATGCACACCACATACAGTGGTACCTCGAGTCATAAACGCCTCAGGTTACAAACGTTTCAGTTTACAAACTCCACTAACCTGGAAGAGTTACCTCGAGTTGAGAACTTTGCCCCAGGATGAGAACAGAAATCGTGGGCTGGAGAAGCGGCAGCAAGAGGCCCCATTAGTGAAAGCATGCCTCTAGTTAAGAACAGTTTCAGGTTAAGAACAGTTACAAACTTAATTCTGGAATGAATTCAGTTTGTAACTAGAGGTACCACTGTGTGTGTGTGTGTGTGTGTGTGTGTGTATGATAGATAGATAGTCTCTTTCTTCTTTGCCTATGAAAACTCAGAAGGGTACTACCAACTGTTCTTCTCTTGATTTAACAGACGGACACATTTGCAGATTTTGATACAATGACCGACCGTTTGCTGGATGAAATAATTCAGCACATTCAGCTGTACAACTTGTCAATATCGCGAATAAGGTAAATAGCAGTGGCAACTGTGGAGAGGTGCGACGTCATTTTCATAGGCTGCTGTTTGATTGTTAATATATTGAATGGTGGCCCTTTCTGCTGTTGTGCATCACTTTGAGGTTCCTTTGAATGCAGAGCAATGAAGGCGTTCTCTAAATAAATGGATACAAATTGTGTCCCCACAGTTTCATCGGCCATTCCCTTGGCAATGTCATCATCCGATCCGTGTTAACCCGGCCCAGATTTCGCTATTACCTCAATAAGCTGCATACTTTCCTGTCCCTCTCTGGGCCTCACCTGGGAACGCTTTACAACAACAGTACTTTGGTTAGTACAGGTAAGAGCTACTGGCTGTTTGAAGGGAAACACTGAAAGTACGAGAGTGGTTCTAACATCCTGTCTAATGTTTCGTTTCCCATGCTATGAAATGTCATAGGAGTGTCTCCAACCAGAAATAGAATACAACCACGAAAACCAATTCAATGAAGACCATTGGTTTCTGTGGGCATGCTCCGGTTTCAATGGGTATACTCTGAGTTTTATTGGAGATCACACACGTACACACACACACACACACACACACACACAACCTAACCAAATGCACAAAATGAACCAAGAACATGCTTTATAAGCATGTGGACTTTGCTGCTCCATTGCTAATAAACCAAGCCTAGGAAGTTGTGGCCCTCCAGATGTTGGATTCCCATTAGGTCAACTCCCATTAGTCCGTGGCAGCATCGCCAGTTGGTTGAGGATGATGGAACCTGTAGTCCAAGACACCTGGAGATAGGCCTAACCTATTTTTAGAGATCTTGTCTCCCATCATGTTGCAATTCCCAGTACACAAGCCCTGAAAAGCCCCTTTGCCTGCCAGCCAACCAGCAACTATCCAGGCCCCTTACCATCACATTACTTTCAGATGACCATTTTGGTTTTGAATAAATAAATTAAAAATTGTCCAGTCGCACCTTAGAGACCAACTAAGTTTGTTCTGGGGCTTTTGTGTGCATTCACACGTCTTCAGTTTTGAATGACCTAGACCACTCAGCTTCCCCCAGTAGTTCTCAGACTCCCTTGGAAATAGCTGCTTTGGGGTTTAATGCAGAATTGATCTCCCCCAATTGGTTTGCTGGGCTTTACCCCACTTAAGTGCTCTTGGACACCCACAAATCATCATTGCTTTTTTTCTAGGCTTGTGGCTCATGCAGAAGCTGAAAAAATCCGGGTCACTTTTGCAGCTGACCTTCAGGGACAATGCAGATCTGCGGAAATGTTTCCTCTACCAGCTCAGCCAAAAAACAGGTGGGTGGTGCTGAGTTAAAACCAAAATCTCTATTCTAGCAAGTGATGGTGTCTTCATCTGCTTGTTTGAAATCCAGTTGACTTGGGGAAACGGCCATCTCACAGAGAGTGGTTTCCTGCTTGGCTGCTACCATAGGAGCCAACTGCTAGGGGTCAAGGTCCCTTCGCTCCCCCTCCCTAATAAAATATTTGAGGGAGCTGGGGGCCCCCAAAGTTGCTGGGCATTGCCATTCGAATGGTGTGTGTGCACTGTGGCATGTGATCGATTATGTGAGATGGAGCTTACCTGCTCCTCAATTTTTTTATTCAAGTTGGCATCCCTGGCTGCTACTATACTGTAGCCCTTCTTTGACACCAACACAAGGGGTTGGGGGCACTTCAGTTCCAGGGGCCAAATGCAGACCCTTCAGACCTCTCTGTCTGGCCCTTCAGATTCCACACAATATCCTCAACCATATCACCTCTACTCAGTGCTATTTTTCTTTTAAAAGGGGGGGGGGTGCCAGAACTTACCATGAATGTCTCATTTCTTTCTTTTTTCTTTGTATGGTATGATGCTTTCTTCATAGTGGATAGAATTCTCTCCATCACCCAGCATGCACTTCATCCAAGGAAGGCTGTTCTAACGCACAAACTTGTTTCTTTTCCCTTTCTTTTCTTACAGGCCTCCAGTATTTCAAAAATGTTGTTCTGGTGGCCTCTCCCCAAGACCGCTACGTACCATTTCATTCTGCAAGAATAGAAATGTGCAAATCTGCCCTGAAAGACAGACAGACAGGTGAGCTTCTTTGTGGACTTAAGACAATTGCTTTTGTTTGATTTGCTCATTTCAAACAGCTGAAAGTCTGTAAATTTTGATAATGACCCTGATTTGCAATGGGGGTGGGGGTGGGGTTTGAATAATTTTGATTGCAACTGTAGATGATGATGATGGTGGTGATAATGATGATGATAAACAAACAAACAAACATACCCCGCCCATTTGGCTGAGTTTCCCCAGCTACTCTGGGCAGCTCCCAATAGAATATTAAAAACATGATAAAACTTCCCTAAACAGGGCTGCCTTCAGATGTTTTCTAAAAGTAAGATAGTTGTTTATTTCCTTGACATCTGATGGGAGGGTGCCACCATCGAGAAGGCCCTCTGCCTGGTTCCCTGTAACCTCACTTCTCGCAGGGAGGGAACCACCAGAAGGCCCTTGGAGCTAGACCTTAGTGTCAGGGCTCTAATGATGGGGGTGGAGACGCTCCTTCAGGTATAGATGTATAGATAGATGTATAGATAGATGTATAGATAGATAGATAGATAGATAGATAGATAGATAGATAGATAGAGAGATAGATAGAGATAGATAGATATAGATGATAGATGATAGATAGATAGATAGATGATAGATAGTAACACCAACAGCATCTGAAGGGCCACAAGCTCTCCATCTTTGAGTTACACAAATGCAGTCAACTACACAGAAAAAAACTATATTAATGGGAAACACCTCTCAGAGCCCAGGAACAAATAGCAATGGGGAATCACCTTCCCTTCACCTCTGCAAGGCCAGCAAAAGCTCAGCTGGACTTAGAAAAAGATGGTTGAACCACCATCAAGTATCACCCCCACTTCTTTTAATTTGTGTATTCATTAGTCTTCCTTCTTAAGTATAATGACTTAAAATATGGCACAATCATTATTAGTGAAATATTGAGATAGCTACTCTTATTACCAGTTGTGTTGATTTGCAAAATTGTCCATAATTACTGTTTTCCTTTTGATAAACAGTTAACTGAGCTAATCATGCTATATCCCAACTCTATATGCCTTTTCAGGTCTCCTATTAAATTTTCCTTGCCTGCAGCTATTAAATACATAATTGGCCTTTGAAGCTTAGGAGGATTAGCCTATTTTTCATACTTCAACAAACATCATTTCGGATCTAATGTTAATTTAAATTTGTGCATTTCATTTTTACTATTTATATCTTTATCCCAGTACTTTCTTTTTCTTTCACAAACGCACCACATATGGATACAATTCCCTATATCTATTGTGCAATGCCAACATTTCCATTCCACCTGCCTATCCAATTCTACTCATTTTCCATGGTGAAAGTTACCATTGATAGGATATTTTGCAACAATTTTATATTAAACTAGCTGACCCGGCCACGCGTTGCTGTGGCTTTTTAGGTGAATGAGTGTTAAATGTGCCTTTTTTGGCCACCTTTCCCCACCCCTCCCGTTTTCGCCTGGTTTCCCACAGCTTATCCCAATGAACTTCCGCCTGCCTCCTTTCAGTCTCTCCCCCCCGTTTTCACCTGGTTTCCCACAGCTTATCCTGATGAACTTCAGCCTGCCTCCTCTCAGTCTCCCCCCCCCCGTTTTTGCCTGGTTTCCCACAGCTTATCCTGATGAACCTCAGCCTGTCTCCTCTCAGTCTTTCCCTCCCATTTTTGCCTGGTTTCCCACAGCTTATCCCGATGAACTTCCGCCTTCCTCCTTTCAGTCTCTCCCCCCCGTTTTCGCCTGGTTTCCCACAGCTTATCCTGATGAACTTCAGCCTGCCTCCTCTCAGTCTCCCCCCCCGTTTTTGCCTGGTTTCCCACAGCTTATCCTGATGAACCTCAGCCTGTCTCCTCTCAGTCTTTCCTTCCCATTTTTGCCTGGTTTCCCACAGCTTATCCCGATGAACTTCAGCCTGCCTCCTCTCAGTCTTTCCCTCCCGTTTTCGCCTGGTTTCCCACAACTTATCCTGATGAACTTCCGCCTGCCTCTTTTCAGTCCCCCCCTTTTGCCTTCCTCCCACTCACATGGCGTGATTTGTTCCCCTCCCCCGCACTCTCCCTGGTCACCCGAAACTGTGTTGATCTCCTACCTGCCTTCTCTCCGTGTTTGCCCCCGTTTTCGCCTGCCTCTCCACAGGTTCTTTTGTTGAACTCCTGTGGTGTGGTTTGTTTCGCCACCCCCGCACTCTCAACTCTGTTGCTCACTGTTTTAAAATGGGAATTGGCCCAGCCTGAGGCAAGTTGCCGTGGCGACGGTGGCGGTTGAAGCTGGAACCGTCCCCTCGCTCGCCAGCAGCCTATTGGTGGAGCTGACCTCAAGTTCCGCTCCCCTTCCCTCACTCTTCTGAATTTTGTTGTTCTGCGTCTGATGTCCACTGGAGGGCGCTTAGTTTTTTGACCAAAATTCACATTTTTAGATGCTTTATGTGTGTTTTTGTGCATTTTTTGTCATAAGTACAGTCCCCCATGGTCAGGAAACGTTGTGTCCAAATTTGAAGTAAATCGGTCAAGCAGTTACAGAGAAAGGTGGTACAGCACAAACACCCACCTTTTACGATTTTATATATATAGATGTAATAATACAGAGAAAGATATTTCATTAATAAACAAAAAAAACCCATGCATAATCAGATACAGTCCCATTTAAGCCCTTGAGCTGTTTTATTCAGCAGTCCTTCTGATTTGTTCGAGGGGAGGTTAAACAATGTTGCATCAAGCAATTGTAAGCCCACATTTTCCCCAATTAATTTCCTTATCATTTTACTTAACTTAAAAGTCTAGTTTTGAAGAGGAAGCAGTCTTCTTTTGAAGAGAGGTGCATGTTTTTATTTATATTTTTCAAAATTAAGTATACATTTCATTAGTTTTACAATCAATTTAACATTTCCAAATTTCAACTTCCTTCCCCCTCTTTCTGCGGTTCCTTAAATTATTATTTTAAATATCTTCTGCATATCCAAGGTCATTTAACTTGCTCATTTATTTATCTACTGTAAATATAGCTCTTCTAAAACTGCACATTATTACATTAATCCTGCTAATGTTTTTATCGGTTTACAATTTACCTGTAAATATTCATTAAACCATTTCCATTCTTTTATAAAAAGTTTGTTATCTTGATTTCTTATTCTTCCAGTAAGTTTCACCATTTCTGCATATTCCATAAGTTTTTGTATCCATTCTTCTTTTTCTGGGACTTCTGCTTCTTTCCACTTTTGGGCAAATAACATTCTTGCTACTGTAGTAGCATACAAGAACAAGTTTCTATACAATTTAGGTCGTTCTGTCCCTATAATTCCCAAAAGAAAAACTTCTGGATTTTTGGTTTTTTTTAATATAAAAGTTATTTTGAACATCCTTTTCAATTCATTATATATCATTTCCCAATAAGCAGGTTTGCTGTGCAAGAGCACCAAATCAGCTTTAATTGTGCAGCCAGCTAACTTTGCTGGTTTGCAATTTGAATCCCTACTGAAAATAATATTGGATTGGATCCAAGAAAGTCATAGTAAAAGCAGACCAACTGGAATCAATGAATGGGTTAGTCGTGCCCATAAATCTCTTTAAGCGTACTCTGAATATGGCTAATGTTAGACACTACCCATTGCCGCAATGTTGCTCAGTGATGGCCACTGGCTTGGATGGCTTTAAAAGAGAATTAGACAAATTCATGGAGGAGAGAGCTATTGATGGCTACTAGCCATGATGGCTGCAGGATGCGGGTGGCGCTGTGGTCTAAACCGCTCAGCCTAGGGCTTGCCGATCGGAAGATCGGCAGTTCGAATCCCCCCGATGGGGTGAGCTCCCGTTACTCGGTCCCAGCTCCTGCCCACCTAGCAGTTCTAAAGTACGTCAAAGTGCAAGTAGATAAATAGGTACCGCTCCGGCAGTGAGGTAAACGGTGTTTCCGTGCGCTGCTCTGGTTCGCCAGAAGCGGCTTAGTCATGCTGGCCACATGACCTGGAAGCTGTATGCGGACAAACGCCAGCTCCCTCAGCCTATAGAGCGAGATGAGCGCGCAACCCTAGAGTTGTCCGCGACTGGACCTAACGGTCAGGGGTACGTTTACCTTTACCTTTAGCCATGATGGCTAGGCTCTAACTCCACAGTTAGAGACAGTCATGCTTCTGAATACCAGTTGCTGGAAACCACAGGAGGGGAGAGGGGTCTTGTGTTCATGTTCTGCTGTTTCCCCCTAGGCATCTGATTGGTCACTTTGAGAACAGGATGCTGTGTAGTGCATTAAAAGAAAATGTTATGAAAAATGATGTATAGGTGGTATCTAACACCAACTAAACTTGCTAAAATGTGTAGGACAAGAAATAAGGAGTGTTGGAAACTTATATAATATGTGGTGGACTTGTAACAAGGTAAAAGCATATTGGGAAATTATATATAATGAGTTAAAGAAAATGTATATGTTCACCTTTGTTAAAAAGCCAGAAGCATTTTTATTGGGTATAGCGGGTGAAGAGATACCAAAGTTGTGATCAAAAACTGTTTATGTATGCAACAACTTCAGCAAGAATCCTTTTAGCCCCAAAATGAAAACAACAAGAAATACCAATGAAAGATGAGTGGCAGATGAAGATGATGGACTTTGCGGAATTGGCGAAGCTGACCGGAAATATCCGAAACCAACTTGATCAAGCTTTCCAAAAAGACTGGAGTAAATTTATACACTACTTAAAAGACCACTGTAAGCAATTAACAACACTAGCAGGGTTGTAAGAAGACTTGTAATGAGAATTGTCACTACCTGTTTTTATTTATTTTAAAATTGTGATACTCTGAATGAGTGAAATGTAAAATGTAAAAATGCTATGATATTCATATGAATTTTGAAAACCATGAGGTGGGAGGGAGGGAAGTTGACAGGCTCATATGAGCAAAAGAAGTAAGGTAGATAACGAAGATGTGTTTGAACATTAGAAAATGGAAAATTAATAAAAATATTATTAAAAGAGAACAGGATGCTGGATGAGATGGGCGTCTGGCCTGGTCCAGCAGGCTCATCTTGTGTTCTTCATACACCATGAATATTGAATATTGAAGACAATGAAGAAATAATAATTATTATTATGTTTTTCAACTTTCCAAGGTCCTGTTTATGCCGAGATGATCAACAACCTCCTCCGGCCGGTCGTGGGGACAAAGGATTGCACTTTAATCCGCCATGATGTGTTCCACGCCTTGCCAAACACAGCCAACACCCTGATTGGGCGGGCAGCTCACATCGCGGTGCTGGATTCTGAACTGTTCCTGGAGAAATTTTTTCTGGTTGCAGGACTCAACTACTTCAAATAAGACTGTGAGCCTCAGGGCAGCAAAGGGAGCCTTGCATATTGAATTGCAAAGACTTTCTGGGCCAAAAGAGTGCTTCATTTCTGGGAACAAACAGAATATGCTTACGGCACACCCTAGTGGCTTGAAGAGAGGAATCAAAGTGCTTTGGTTATAAGGTATTCAAAGGGCCAAAATTTGGTGCTTTTTGGAAGATGTAAACATATACATGTTATTTTGTCTTTTTGTTTTCTTTTTTGTTCATCTAACCACCAACCTCCTAAAAAAAAGCTTTTAAAATCCTGAGGATGTGATTAAAATCTGCCCCCTTTATAATGGTCACTGGACTGACATCTTTCTCTCCCTTCCACCATTAAGAAATCCACTTAGGCATAAACTGCCTTATTTAAGAAGAAACTTGCCTGGTTTTGTAGATTTTCCATGTTTCGTGTGGTCAACAAAAGAAGAAAGAAGTAAACTCAGGTTAAATTCTCCTTTGTGGCGAATCAGAAAATAGGAATGGGAATCAGTGGATTACAGCACTTTATTTATTTGTTTGGCAGGGGAGGTTAAGAAGAAAATGCATAAATGTGTGGAAAACTCCAGTTCTGAAGGCCGCAAAGTGTAATAAAATTATCTCTGCAATGTCTAGTCGCTGACTTTGAACTAATCTGTTGTGGTGTCCCAAATTTCGGTGGGCAGGGGCTCTGCTTCTGGCAAGCAATCTGATTTATGGGACTCTGGAAAAGCTTTGAAGGCACTAGAACACAGACTGGCAATGGCGGACGTGTTGTGAAGTGAGCAAGGACTGAAGGATGTCACCCCAAAACGACTCCTTCTGCTGATCAAGACCCAGGCCTCTCCTCCAGCATGCAGAAGCTACAGTTCATCTATTCACTTGAAGACCCAGGCAAGGGACCCTTGAACCCTTTCCAGTATTCGAGGAGGAACTCTCTCTAACATGAATATTCCCTTGTTCATCACAGGCTGCCCTAAGTTGCTAAAAGATGCTAACAGTGGTAAAAGATGCAGGGACAGTGGTTGAAAAAACCACCTGCCTATAACTTGGCATGAGAAAATGTGGTTAATGTGCCTACCTTGGGTTCCAGACTTCTTCTTTTTTTGGTGGGGAGATAAGTTAACTAGAATTTTCTCCTGTGCCTCCTACAGTAGGAGGATTGAAAACAACAGAAGAGCCTTGATGGATGAGGCCAGCAGTCTATCCCGGCCAATCAGATGCCAAAGGGAAATATGCAAGGAGAAGATGAGTGCTTCATCTCCACTTGCGATTTCCAGAAACTGGCTTTCAAAGACATGCTGCCTCCAACAGTGGACATCATGGCTGGCTAGTAGCCATTGGTAGAGAAGAAAGTGCAGGGATTAGGTGACTGACAGGAGACCCTGAGTTTGGGAGAAAAGGTTATAGGAAATGTGAATATTTATTGGTTGGACCTGGAGGCAAGAGAGGTGTGCCTATCGCAGCCTCCACACCCAGTTGAAGTGCTATGTGCAGTGGTGACACTGCGGGTCACTTCTTCTCTCCTTGAGAGCCACTGTGGTGTAGTGGTTAAGAGCGGTGGACTCGTAATCTGGTGAACTGGGTTCGCGTCTCTGCTCCTCCAGACTAGACCTTGAGCTAGTCACACTTCTTGAAGTCTCTCAGCCCCACTCACCTCACAGAGCGTTTGTTGTGGGGGAGGAAGGGAAAAGAGAATGTGAGCCGCTTTGAGACTCCTTCGGGTAGTGATAAAGCGGGATATCAAATCCAAACTCTTCTTCTTCTCCTCTCAAGACAGCTCTAGCCCAGCCAGTCAGTCAAAATTGGTCTCCCAGGCGTGTTACCTCTAAGCAGGAAATGAGCCACCTGTGGGCCAGTCCACAGGCCTACTTGACATCATAAGCAATGGTAGCTCTGTGGTAGAGAACTTGATTTACAGGCAGGAGATCCCAGGTTCAGTCTCTGGCATCATCATCAGATGATGGGCTGCATCTCATGCCCAAGAGTCTTCAGAGCTGTAGTGATTCAAAGTATAAAATATCTGAATTAGATGGATAAGTAACCCGATCTGCTATGGCAGCACCCGGTGTAAGAGCTTTTGCAAATATTTCTTTGAGATTTTGGGGCACAGAACTAAAGGTTCTGTGGGAAAGGTTGAACTGGATGAAGTGGCTTGGAATGGTATGACTGCATGTTATTTTAGATCAGGCTTCCTTAACCTCGGCCCTCCAGATGTTTTTGGCCTACAACTCCCATGATCCCTAGCTAGCAGGACCAGTGGTCAGGGATGATGGGAATTGTAGTCTCAAAACACCTGGCGGGCCGAGGTTGAGGAAGCCTGTTTTAGAGTCACGTTGAAATTGGAATTCTTTTTTAAATTTCTGGAATGTGAACTTCTGGAATCTGTGTTTGTCAGTTTTTGCAATGTGCACATAAATAATCTGTAGTTCATCGGAATACAGATTTTGATATATTATCCTTTTGAGAGAAGATTTAGGTTGTTTCATGAAGAAAAGACAAAGCTTGCTCATCCTGGCTCAATCAGGACTCAGCCAGCTGAATCGAAGTTGTCTGGAGTCAAGACCAGTGTAAATCCCCAAAAAGTGGTGTTCTGGGAGCATAGGGGTGGGCATAGGTGCCAACTCCATGTGTGTGTGGACAGGGCTGAGCCCCCACCCCACCCCAGTCTTGGGGGGCTGGGCGACAGCAGCAGTGGGCCTCACCGGGCCTCCCTGTGGTGGCAGAGGGCTGCCCCCTTTAGGCCTAGTGACTTCCTCCTGACATCACACACATGCAATGAGCCCTTTCAATGTCAGGCAGAACTCAGCACCTCTGGGGGTGGGACTGGGTAGTGCAGACTTGATCCGGATTCAAACTCTGTTCAGCTCAGTCATGTGGCCAGGCAAAAAAGGTTGTGTTTTAAAGGCTTGTTTCCCCAGCTAGCAGTAGACTTTCCCCAGACCAGGGGTTTGGATCTGGTGTGACTTTATGCCAACTTGCCTAATGCCAGGATCTGGTGTACAGGATTACTCCCTAAATCGCTTTCTTAACATCTCATAGTATCTTTGGAGTACTCTGAGTTTCAGGTAATTCATCTTAAGCATGTGGCAAAATCAGAAGCATTGAAACGAAGATCTCTGTGACTTAGGGAGCAATCTAGAAGCTGACGTAAAACACACCAGCGTAAACTAAAATGGCATAAAGCTTGACCAAATCCGAAACCCATTCAGCAGTATGGCTGCTGATGCTGCTCTGTCTAAGCCTGGCAGAGGGAAAACAAGCCTTTAAAATAGAGTTCTATGCCATGTTTTCAGATTGCACAACTGCACTGAACTGTCTTAGAATCCAGTCTGAGATCTCCGCCTTCAAGTCCCAGCCCACCATGCCCCCAGAATGTCCCACCCTGCCCCGCAAAAATCCTGGCTGAGCCAGGGTCAGCAAGTTACACCAGCATAACTTTGGCTAAGATGGGGTTGGGGACTTAATACCAGCTGAGCCCGGAATCAGCCATCTCAGCTAGAGATCCTGATCTTCCTAAACTCATCGTTTCAATGGATTTTGCCATAGGATTGCCCCTTGTAACTGTTGGAGAAACATTGATTTACCTACTTAATTATTCAGATATATATTTTAATTGGACAAAATTTGTAGAATGCTTTCTTTTCTTAAAAAAGCAAAACCTCTTTAAGCGGTTGACGTAAAATAGACTAGAATACTGACGAAATAAACAGACCTTAAAAACAAGCTGAAATATTAAAGGTATCAACATGTAGATAAAATCAGCAAGTTTCATAACAAGCATGCATAATCAAATTACATGACTGGGTAGGCTAGCCTAAACCAGAAAAAGTTTTTAACTGGCATAAAGCGAACAGTACAATGAAGGTACTTTTGCCTGACATTAATAGGCAGCGCATGTCCCAGCAATTAATTCTGCACATATAACACACCCAGAATTTTCTCAAACTTTGAAGAGAATAGGAGAGACCTTGCTCACCCAGGACTCCAGGGGCTAATCAGAACCCCATAAATTTAGCATCTTAGCCATTGTAACTTGATCCTATTCCTTGCTAGTGTTGAATCCCAATATTAATCTTTGCCCCCCAATGTGGAATGGCAGAATGTGTGTTTTGTGTGTGAGCATTCATGTTTGGTAATGACCCAACCTGAAATCTTTAAAAACAAACAAACAAAAAACCATGAAGGGACTTCTAGAGACACAAAATGGGCTTGAGACCAACTTGTGTGAGCCTCACCCAACTTCTGCAGATGCTAACAGGCACTGCTTAGCTCTACATTGACTTTTTGATGTGTCTTACTGGAGATTTCAGGTGGCTGTCTCAGACCCACGCAGAATTGGTTGGAATCCTCCTCCTTCCACCCAGAATCCTGTGGATCATAGATGAACCGTCTGAGATGTGGGTCTAGTACCATCATCCTGATCTAGTACTTGTGAAAGTATTTCTGTTGATCAAATGTGGCTCTTCCTTTTCTCCAACCAAGAAAATCCATGACACACAGGCTCCTGTGGATCACTTGTTGAACTCGTAATAGGGTTGTTGATTTTTATACAAACTGGTGTAGGTTCCATCTTCATAAATGCTGCCACAATTGTATCAAAATTATGGGCAATAATAATCTGATCTGCTGAAGATCTGCAGCTATCAGATATATCTTTTTTTTTTTAATTGGGACACTGTCTTTGTAAAGGCCTTGAATATTATATAATCCTGTCTTACATAAATATATATATATAATGTTTATGCTATTATACTTGTACTACAAACTAACCTTAGAAGATAATTGTGTTGTGTAGAGCAACATCTAAAATGTTGGAACATCGCTAAGGTATGATTCAATTTGGCCTCCTTTGAAAAGGCTTTTAAGATGTCTCTTTCTATGGGAATATATAAATATAGATATACAGATGCATTTAAAAAGACCTTGTTATTGGCTGTTCAAATCATTTGCATATATATATCATTCACAATGTATATATATATACATTGCTGGGCGTCTAGCATCTTTGTCAGAGTCTGATTCTTCTGGAACTGGGTTTTTTGTTTTTGTTTTTACAGACTTTCTCTATTACTAGTTAGTAAGATGAATAAATATTGCCAACTCCAAACCAATATTACCACTGACAACTGGTTCAAGCTTTCCAAAATGGCCTGATTAGATGTGATGAATGTGAAACTTAAGAACAGTCATACCAGAGAACCCTCCTTTTTTGTGGATGCTAATAAGTAACTGCAGACGCGGGTGGCGCTGTGGGTTAAACCACAGAGCCTAGGGCTTGCCGATCAGAAGGTTGGTGGTTCGAATCCCCGTTACGGGGTGAGCTCCCATTGTTCGGTCCCAGCTCCTGCCAACCTAGCAGTTCGAAAGCACGCCAGTGCAAGTAGATAAATAGGTACTGCTCTGGCGGGAAGGTAAACAGTGTTTCTGTGCGCTGCTCTGGTTCGCCAGAAGCGGCTTAGTCATGCTGGCCACATGACCCAGAAGCTGTCTGCGGACAAACGCCGGCTCCCTCGGCCTATAGAGCTAGATGAGTGCCACAACTCCAGAGTCGTCCACGGCTGGACCAAACGGTCAGGGGTCCCTTTACCTTTAATAAGTAACTGATGGTTCTTCTTGACCCATTTGCTACAAGTTTCACTGTCAGCAGCTGTGCCCCAATTGCAAAGTGCATATGTGAATTTGTGCAAATTTGACCTGCAGCCCAATGAGAGGGAGGGACTATTGCTTGCAAGGGTCTGCCCATTTCCTGGGACAATAATAACGCGTCCCCTTTTCTCTGTCTGCTTTCTTATTAATTTCATGTTTGACAAGCAACCTCACTGACAAATGCAGAGTTCTGTATGAGATCAAGGCAATGGGACATAATGGGATAATTGGTGTTGGCTGAGAGAAAGGGCTTTTAGTTTTTAAAGGGACCTGCTTTCGATTTTTGAACATATTTAAGGGGTGGGAGTAATCGGTCTCCTATTTAACCAAGATTTCGAATGTAAAGCTTAGAATGCCACTGTGAAATTTTAATGCTCCTTATTTATTACAGTGATGATCAACTTTGTATAATGAGAGGGTGATGCTAATGATGAATGGTAATATTAATAATGAACAGTCATCAGTGCCAATATGATTCTACTATTTTTCTACATATGCTATATGGTGATAATTTGTGCTGCTTGTTGTAAGGTGTAAAAGAAATGTTAATAAAACTCTTTGCTTCCTTTTGTTTGTCTTTGCATGGTTACTTTGGAGGAAGACACCTCCTTATAATGCATTGACTAGGTTAAGGAACTAATCCAAGATGAATAACCCAAGATGTTAGCTTAGATGTTAGCTTTTGGGAGCCAGTGTGATGTAGTGGTTAACAGCGGTGCACTCGTAATCTGGTGAACCGGGTTTGTGTCTCCGCTCCTCCACATGCAGCTGCTGGGTGACCTTGGGCTAGTCACACTTCTCGGAAGTCTCTCAGCCCCACTCACCTCACAGAGTGTTTGTTGTGGGGGAGGAAGGGAAAGGAGAATGTTAGCCGCTTTGAGACTCCTTCGGGTAGTGATAAAGCGGGATATCAAATCCAAACTCTTCTTCTTCTAGTCTGCCAGGGATATTGCATAGGCTGCTGATTTGCCATACAAGAAACAGCCCACATCTTATACAATATGGTGGCACTCTCTCTGTGTGCGTGTTTGTGGAGAGGGAGAGAGGGAGAGAGGGAGAGAGAGAGAGAGAGAGAGAGAGAGAGATGCACTTGTAACTCCAGTCATAAGTTATAAGTAACATACTTTAAGTCATGCATAGGCAAACTTGGCCCTATAGATGTTTTGGGACTACAACTCCCATCACCCCTTGCTAACAGGACCAGTGGTCAGGGATTGTGGGAGTTGTACTCCCAAAACATCTGGAGGGCCGAGTTTCCCTATGCCTGCTTTAAGTTTTCATCAGAGAGAAATAATAAGGAACACACAAAGCTACTTTCAGTTGCCACAAGATGTCACTGTTTCCTCAAATAAGAATACAATTGTGCGTTCACCTAGTTATCAATGCTGAAAATGTTACCCACATGAAACCCATAGTATTAGGAAAACTAGTAGCACACATGGTTTACATGCAGAAGGGCGCAGGATCAATCCCCCATCATCTCCAGGAAAAAGGGACCTAGCAATATGTGAGGGGAAGAACCCATAATTCAGTGACAAAACTCATGGTTTGCATGGTTCAATCCCTGGAGCCTCCATTTCAAAGGATCAGTGAGTGAACTTGTGCTTCAAATCCTGGAGATCCACTGCCAGTAAGATTAGACTAGCTTTTCTCCAAGTGTCTCTGGTTTTCTTAGCATTTCTGACCTGGCAGTGATTTGGAACCTCTGCTCCTTCAGAAGGTGTTGGACCATCCCTAGTCAGTGGAGACTAGTCACTCACTGGTTTCATCACCTTGTCGTGGTGAGTGGGCTTGCACGTTCCTATGACCCTTGTGAGCTAAGCCGTCGGGAGTCTTGTACTCCCAGCAGGGTCACCCAAGGAGGTAAGGTCAAAGGGGAGGAGCTAGACAAAGAATGATCCAAGAAGTCCTCAACATCAGAACAGACAGAAGATAACAAGTCACATGTTACAGCGGCTGTGAAGGCGGATGAAGGCTGTAGCAGATAACAATCTATGTCATGATGCTCATGTCATCGGAATAGGGCCTTACTGTAAAGACTGTGCGTTGGTCCGCGTGCACTGATCTACACACATAAAACAAATTCACGCACAGGCGTCTTCCAAAAACCCATACCAAACCCAAATCCAAAAAAAATTGCCATGGTGATCGACAAATGGTAACGGAGGCAGGATCATTAAATCTGGAAGCCCCTAGTCTTTTAGAAGACATCTGAAGGCAGCCCTGTTTAGGGAAGCTTTTAATGTTGGATGTACTATTGTATTTTAATATTTTGTTGGAAGCCGCCCAGAGTGGCTGGGGAAACCCAGCCAGATGGGTGGGGTATGTATGTATGTATGTATGTATAAATAAATAAATATTATTATTATTATTATTATTATTTCACGTTTAGTCAGGAGAAGGGAAGGCTGAGGGCTTATTCACATTTCCTCTTCTCCCAGTGCTATCCCTTGGGGGGGGGGGGAATAACACTTTAGTTCTCAGTCAAAGCAAATGGCAATTTGGTTTTTCTCTGGATTGGACTTTGCTCTGATTTAGAACTAAAGAGCGCATTTTCCCTGGGAAACGAGCAGAGCAGAGGCAAAACTGCCAGAACCATGCCTAGAAAGCAGCACATCACTCCGAGCCATGTTTTCTAGGCATGAGACAAAATGGAAGTATGGACGAGCCCTGAGAGTTGATATGATAGCCATCTTCAAATATCACATTTGGGCTATCACATGGAAGGCAGAGGAAGCTTGCTTTCTGCTTCTCCGGAGGAAAGGACCAGACCCCACAGATTCAAATGACAAGGATATTCTGAATACACATTAGGAAGAACTTTCGGATGGTAAGAACTGTTCAACAGTGGCATGCAACACCTCAGAAAGTCGTGAACTCTCCTTCATTGGAGGTTTTTGTGAACAGAGGTTGAATATTCACCAGTCAGGAATGCTTCAACTGTATTCCTGCATTTCTGTGTGTTGGTCTAGATTACTGTTTGGGTCCCTTCTATGACTTACAAAGAGACCATAGAATCATAGAATCATAGAGTTGGAAGAGACCACAAGGGCCATCCAGTCCAACCCCCTGCCAAGCAGGAAACACCATCAAAGCATTCCTGACAGGTGTCTGTCAAGACCTTCTCTTTCTTTTTAGAATTGAAAAGAGGGAGTAGCAGGGAGAGATGGCTTTTGAGAGGTTGAGAGGACAATGCCCCATTTGCTGTGTCAGACCAGCCTCCACTCACCCTAGTCCCTTATAACAGTCAGTGGCATGGACATTTATTTTGGGGCCCCTGTTATGTGCAGATATAGAACAGAAGGGTGATATTGTGCAAAGTGCTCCTCGCTGATTATGAAGTGAGATTTCAGGCCGACTGAACAGAACAGACCAGAGTGTGCTCTAGGTTTACACATATATATGTGGCTTAGAATCTGCAATTCTGGTTGTGAACAGCCCTGGAGCCAAAGCATAAATAGCTTGTTCCCAAGGTCCTGGAGAGCAAGCTGATAATAACTAAAAAGTGCAATTGCAGTAATTTTCCTCGGAGTGCCGCTGGTTAAAATCTCTCCCTTGAAACCTTGCACAGGCTTTTAAGCAATTTTCAATCTGTGCTTCATTAAAGAGAGAGAGAGAGAGGGAATAAGAACCGCTTAGCTCTACCTGCACCCAGTCACTTAAAAATACTAGCAAGCGGTGAAGGGCATATGTTTCAGTGATGTTTTGCTACGGCAGTGTTCCCCGCCCCCAAGATTAACCCACAGGAGATGAACTGTAGGGGGTCACACACAAAGGGAGGAGGACTGGCCCAGAGGGGTCTCAGTGATGGAGGCAAAAGACTCAAGCTCACAGGGAAGGAGAGACAGGAGAGCCCGAGAATAATCTTGGGGAAAATGACTGTAAAGGCGGTGTTCCTTCATCACAGTAATAATAATAATATAATTATTTATTATTTATACCCCGCCCATCTGGCTGGGTTTCCCCAGCCACTCTGGGCGGCTTCCAACAGAACATTAAAATGCAATAATCTATTAAACATTAAAAGCCTCCCTAAACAGGGCTGCCTTCAGATGTCTTCTAAAGGTCTGGTAGTTGTTTTTCTCTTTGACATCTGGTGGGAGGGCGTTCCACAGGGTGGGCACCACTACCGAGAAGGCCCTCTGCCTGGTTCCCTGTAGCTTTGCTTCTTGCAGTGAGGGAACTGCCAGAAGGCCCTCGGCACTGGACCTCAGTGTCCGGGCAGAATGATGGGGGTGGAGACGCTCCTTCAGGTATACTCCAGCACATGCAGTGTGATAGACTTACTGGGGGTTGGGGTGGATGATGGGGGATGACGACAAGAAGGTTGAGACCTACCCGATTGGCAACAGGTTAGGAAAATTCTCAACACTCCTTGGAGATGCCAGGAATTGAACCTGGGACCTTCTGCATGTAAAGCAGATGTTCTACCTCTGAGCTACAGCTGTTCCCTTGGGGGATATTACAAGTATCCCCGTGTTCATTTGTGAACTGTCAGAAAGCATCTGTGGAGAATGCAGGCTGCCTCTCGTTCGAGGCCATCCCGTGAAAGGATTCATTGCGGTGCTGCAAACTTGTGACGGGAAAGGCAGAGATTGCCTGCAGTTCTTCCAAACTGCTCTTCTCTGAAGCATATGGCATCGTTGACCAGCATGCCAAAAACACCCTCTCTATGCATGCGGTGGGAGTGAGATTTTGCAATGTGGACCTACCCCCCCCCCAAAAAAAAAGAGGTGAGAAGGCAAATGGAGAGGAATGCAATCATGTTCTCTTCAGCAAAAGTCACAGGGTGAAAGAGAGCCATCAGCCAAAAAAACAGCCATGGACCATAAAGAATCACATCCCTCCTCTGCTGGAGGCAGCATCCTGTATAATTCACACCTACTGCAGACCCAGCCATCCTCCCCTTTCTCATAAAATGGTGTTTGCGAAGATTCGCAACCGTATCACTGATACGCTGTGTGTCTTTTTGTTAAGCCCGCCAGGGAGCAGAGACGTGAAGAGACAGCGATGTTTAGCTCCCCATCTGCGGCGATGCATTCTAGGATGTAATAGCCAGGAATGTTAAAATAACTGCCCATTATATGATCACCTTGGTTCTAATGCTGAGAGGGGGTCATCGGTGAGATTGATCTTCCAGAGGCATGAAACGATTAAACGCCACTTTCAGGAAACCAGCAGAATAACAAAGGCCAGATGAACAGGACAAGGCTTGTTCCGAAACACAAAAGAAGGTTTATCCAAAAGAAGGTTTATTGGCAGAATTTCTCAACATTCGTGTGGCTCATAGGGAGAGCAAAAACCCACCCAAGGATAGAGAAAGGGAGTTCTCATGAAGTGAGAATAAGTTTGAGATTAGGGTACTTATAATAATAATAATAATAATTTATTATTTATATCCCGCCCATCTGGCCGGGTCTCCCCAGCCACTCTAGGCGGCTTCCAACATACATTAAAATACATACACATGTTACAAATTAAAAACTTCCCTGAACAGGGCTGTCTTCAGGCATTTTCTAAATGTCAGATAGTTGTTAGTGCCTTTGACTTCTGATGGGAGGGCGTTCCACAGGGCGGGCGCCACCACCGAGAAGGCCCTCTGCCTGGTTCCCTGTAGCTTTGCTTCTCGCAATGAGGGAACCGCCAGAAGGCCCTCGGCGCTGGATCTCAGTGTCCGGGCTGAACGGTGGGGGTGGAGACGCTCCTTCAGGTATACAGGACCGAGGCCGTTTAGGGCTTTAAAGGTCAGCACCAACACTTTGAATTGTGCTCGGAAACGTACTGGGAGCCAATGTAGTTCTCTCAGGACCGGTGTTATGTGGTCCCAGCGGCCACTCCCAGTCACCAGTCTAGCCGCCGCATTCTGGATTAGTTGTAGTTTCCGGGTCACCTTCAAAGGTAGCCCCACGTAGAGCGCATTGCAGTAGTCCAAGCGGGAGATAACCAGAGCATGCACCACTCTGGCAAGACAGTCTGCGGGCAGGTAGGGTCTCAGCCTGCGTACCAGATGGAGCTGGTAGACAGCCGCCCTGGACACAGAATTAACCTGCGCCTCCATGGACAGCTGTGAGTCCAATATGACTCCCAGGCTGCGCACCTGGTCCTTCAGGGGCACAGTTACCCCATTCGGGACCAGGGAGTCCCCCACACCTGCTCGCACCCTGTCCCCCAAAAACAGTACTTCTGTCTTGTCAGGATTCAACCTCAATCTGTTAGCTGCCATCCATCCTCCAACCGCCTCCAGGCACTCACACAGGACCTTCACCGCCTTCACTGGTTCTGATTTAAAAGAGAGGTAGAGCTGGGTATCATCCGCATACTGATGAACACCCAGCCCAAACCCCCTGATGATCTCTCCCAGCGGCTTCATATAGATATTAAAAAGCATGGGAGAGAGGACGGAACCCTGAGGCACCCCACAAGTGAGAGCCCAGGGGTCTGAACACTCATCCCCCACCACCACTTTCTGAACACGGCCCAGGAGGAAGGAGCGGAACCACTGTATAACAGTGCCCCCAGCTCCCAACCGCTCTAGATGTTCCAGAAGGATGTTATGGTCGATGGTGTCAAAGGCCGCTGAGAGATCCAGCAGAACTAGGAAACAGCTCTCACCTTTGTCCCTAGCCCGCCGGAGATCATCAACCAGTGCGACCAAGGCAGTTTCAGTCCCATGATGAGGTCTGAATCCCAATTGGAAGGGATCCAAATGGTCCGCTTCTTCCAGGCGTGCCTGGAGTTGTTCAGCAACCACCCGCTCAATCACCTTGCCCAGGAATGGTAAATTTGAGACTGGGCGATAGTTGGCCATATTGGCCGGGTCTAAAGATGTTTTTTTAAGAAGCGGTTTAATGACCGCCTCTTTCAGCGGGTCTGGGAAGACTCCCTCGTGGAGGGAAGCATTCACCAGCCCGCAGAGCCCATCACCCAGCCCTTCCCGGCTCGCTTTTATTAGCCAGGATGGGCAAGGACCAAGGAGACAGGTGGCCGGCTTCGTATTTGATGACATTTATTTGTTCAAATTAAATCTTGACCTTCTTTCCAAAGGATCCCAGAGGGCACATCAATGCACATCAGTAACAAAATATCATCATCATCATCATCATTATTAATTTTTTATTAATAATTTATTTACAACATAGTCCACAACAACTCATACATACAAACAAACAAACCCACCACCATTGACAATTTAATTATCAAAATTAAATTCTTATCCCCTTACATAAAGAAAACATAACATAAAAATAAAAAATAGTTGGTCTCTAAGGTGCTAATGGAAGGAATTTTTATATATATATATATATATATATATATATATATATATATATATATATATAAAAGACTTCTTTTATCCTGTAAAGAGCCTCCTTATTTACTTCTTGTACACTGTTTCTTTTATATGTGATTATTACAATTTTTCCGAGTTATGACTTTAAAAACTGCAAAGTCTCTTGTAGAAATTAATCGAAACAAGTACAGGCGTATATTTTGGGGCACTGTTTGGTAAAGTATTCTCTGCATTTTCCCCATTCTTTTTTGAAATTCTTGTCTGGGTTGTCCTCTAATTGTCTCTGTTAATCTGGCCAGTTATTTTTAAGCATTATGAAAACTGTTTAAATATTATAAAAAAAAACCAGTTGATATAGTCTCTCAGCCAGTTATCTTAGAGCAGGCATCCCCAAACTTCGGCCCTCCAGATGTTTTGGACTACAATTCCCATAATTGCTGACCACTGGTCCTGTTAGCTAGGGATCATGGGAGTTGTAGGCCAAAACATCTGGAGGGCCGAAGATTGCCTATGCCTGTCTTAGAGCAAGCCCTCCCAAATTTCTCTGCTGAAAATAGGGATGTCCCATTACATAATGATAACTTTACTATTTATACCTCTCACATTTTACTGGGTTGCCACAGCCACTCCAACATATATAAAAACACAATAAAACATTAAAAATTGAAAAAAAAAAACTTCCCTATACAGGATTGCCTTCAGACAGCTCGGGAGTTGAATAACTCTATACCCTCCAACATTTCTCCAATGAAAATAGGGACATCCTAAGAAAAAGGGGGACATTCCGGGATCAAATCAGAAACTTAGATGGCTCCTCTAAATCTGGGACTGGCCCTGGAAAATAGGGACACTTGGAGGGTCTGCTAGAGTTGCCAGGAACAATGTATTGTTGTAGGTTTTCGGGCACAATTCAAAGTGTTGATGTTGACCTTTAAAGCCCTAAATGGCCTTGGCCCTGCATACATAGCTGTCAACTTTCGGATTTGAAAATAAGGGATTTTAAAATAACTTTTGGATTTGAAAATAAGGGATGCCACGAGGGCGGTGCAATGGCACCAAGTAGCTTCACCACCCTGCGCTCCAGATGCTGCGTGTGAACGGGTGAGCGAAAGAGCGAGCGCATAGACGGCAGGCAGGCAGGCTGTCTGTCTGGTTGGGCGTGAGGGTCTGGCTACACAAGGCATGCAAGCTCTGCCCCCAGTCGGTCTCAGACTCCTTATTGGCAGCCGAGCAACGCAGCTGAGGAGCCTCCCTGGCCGGCAGGGAGGGAGAGGAGCTGCTTCCTTTGAAAGCCAGGAAATTTAAGGGATATCAACAATCCGGGATAGCAGCGGGAAACGGCATTGGAATAAGGGAGTTTCCCGCAAAAAAGGGAGGGTTGACAGCTATGCCTGCATACCTCAAGGAGCGTCTCCACCCCCATCGCTAAACCCAGACACTGAGGTCCAGCTCCGAGGGCCTTCTGGTGGTTCCCTCACTACGAAATATGAAGCGACTAGGAACCAGGCTCGCCCTTTAGATTGCCCTCCCACCAGATCTCAAACAGATAAACAACTATTTGACTTTTAGAAGAAATCTGAAGGCCTATTCAGGGAAGTTATTAATGGTTGATTTTTATTGTGTTTTTAATATTCTGTTGTGAGCCGCCTGTTATTTATACCTCACCCATCTGACTGGGTTGCCCCAGCCACTCTGGGTGGCTTCCAACATATAAAAAAACATAATAAAACATTAAACATAAAAAACAACTTCCCTATACAGGGCTGCCTTCAGATGTGTTCTAAAGGTTGTATAGTTACTTATCTCCTTGGCTTGGGGGTTGCCTAACTCCATAGCCTCCCACATGTCTTCGATGGAAATAGGGACATCCTACCATACTCAATGAAGATAGAGACATCCTAAGGAAAAGCGAAAATCAAATCAGAAACTGGCAGAACTTCTATAAATCCAGGACTGTCCCTGGAAAATAAAGGACACTCGGAGGGTCTGAAATATATCCACTGCCACTGTGAAACCTTAATTTAGGTCCCTAGTCAGCCTCTGCCAGGAAATCAGAGTTGTATTGCCCTCTACATCTTGGAATTTTCATAGGTTTCCCTTCCTCACAGGCTTGCTCTTTCATGTCTGCTCATGACTGAAGACGAAACATTATTTTTTTTTTGCACGAATTTAAAATTTGGCTGAATTTCAAAGTTGGGGAGCTGACTGTTGGCAAGACTCTTGATGACAACAGCATTGGTTGGACAGCGTCAACAGAGCAACTGCTGCCCAGTATGAACAAGCACTTAGAAATGAGGAAAAGCAGGCCATCCTGATGGAGATGAATCAGCTGCTTAAAAAAACATGAAAGATATGTGTGTTTGGGGGCTCTTGCCACTGGCTCGCTGCTTTTAGTGCTTTGGCGTTGTGCTATATTTCATGCACTTTGTGAAGTGTAAGCACCACTGTAGCCTCTGAAATTGCTTTCCTTAATGTGGTCTGGGGAGGTTTCGGCACGCCGGTGGAGAGCTATCTGGCAAAACCACTGGAATGATGATGTATATCTGAAACCTTCTACTGCTCACTTATGCTTAAACTTATTTTCTTGTTAACTTCCTATATCCTGGGAGATTCACTGCCGTTTGGTAGGTCAACACTAGGGATGGATGAATCTGGCAATTTCCATTTCTCTCAGTTTTTCTTTTTCTTTTCTTTTTTTTAAATTTTAAGCTTCGTTCTATACATTCCCAGATCAGTTTGCAACTGTAAAAAACAACAACACTCTATTAAAATTTGCCAACAATTTATTGTTTATTTCCCTTCCCTGATATATGCATCCTTGATTGCAATTTTGCCTTAAATACTTTTTTGCAAGCAATTTTCACTAATGCAATGCATCTTTTGCTTTAGTTGAGAATCCTTAATTGCAGTGGGTTGGACTCTACAATTTTATGATTTCCACTAATATATGCATTACTATTCACAAGTTCAATTAATGTATGCGTTTGTTATACAATATTTGGTTGGAAAGCTGTATTGCAGAGATGTGCAAACCCGGAAGCATGGCTGCCTCTTTGTTTGTGTCTTGTTTCAGGAACTGCGGATTAGGTCAGATTTGCATTAAAATGCTAACCAAACTACATTTCTCCCTCATTCATCCCTAGTCAAAACAGTGTGTCCTCTAGTAACCCTGTCCTCATGGAACATTTTAAGGAAGCTGTTTTGAGCCACAAAATTGCAATGTGAATCATCTCAACAGGCTGACATTTCAGCACCTAAGACTGAATGTAAAAAATGTTTCTTATCATCCTCAATACTGTTGTTGTTGTTGTTGTTGTTCTTCTTCTTCTTCTTCTTCTTCTTCCTCTTCTTCTTCTTCTTCTTCTTCTTCTTCTTCTTCTTCTTCTATCTAGGGACAGCTGATAACACCAGAGCTTGCTAGATGTGACACAGCTGGGTGTAGACATGAGCAGGCTAGAAATGAAATTGTGTGGTTGTTGATGTGGATGCCAGCTAAGTCCTGCTCATGCTACACAACCCTTTTTGTGGGTTTTGGGTTAGCTGGCTGAGCCCCCACTGAGCTGGATGAGCAAGTTGTGTTAGCATATTTTTGGCTGAGCAAGAGATCCACTCTCTCCTAAATCTAAAAAGCTTTTAAAAGGCTTCTAAAAATAGCAGATAAAATCTTTTTGTGAGGAACAACACCCAGCCTCTTTATGCAACTCCCTGCCGAGCTGCCATCTTCCTCTTCCTCCATTTAACACCTGTTCATTACATAAAATGCTTCTCTCCTAAACTGATCATCTCCTGGCAGACTACGAATGCCTCCCTAAATCACTAAGGGCTTTATACACAGTAATGCGAGCACCTAGAATTGAGCCTAACATAAATAGATAGATGGCAAATATTAATATCTCATTTCATTTGTAATTTGGGAGTTCCACAAGTCTCTTTTATTTAGTTCACATTGGGAGTCTAGGGAGTCTGTTTTCTATATTTCAGTGTTTGGCACATTTGGAGGGAACATCAAAAGAAAAAGAAAAAGAAAGAGTTGCCACAGAAGCACCAGCCTTTCAATTTCCTGGAGATGTTTCTTGTGATTTCCCTCTGCTCCTTTCTCCTCCTCCATTTTTACCTTACTGTCCTTATGATCAAAAGTTCTCTGTAAGTCTGGGAAGCAAACAGCACACTCAAGTTTCTGGAAGCCTGGTGGGGAGTCCTGTGATGTACAGGGTTTGCAAGAGGACAAACAATAGCTCTTCCACTGTTTCCTTCTCAGCACACCTGCCCTGCTGCTAAGGTATTTTTCTTTGTGGCATCTTGTCCTCTGGTTCAAAGGAACTCCCCTCCTGCAAATTAGGTTCATTCCATACATACATTCCATTCTGCTTGGGCTTAATTGGAATCATTGTATAGTGAACAGTTTCTTGGTGTGTGTGGTTTTATACTGTACTCTATCTGAAGCC
The DNA here is from genome assembly GCA_034641395.1 of Darevskia armeniaca. Taxonomy (NCBI): domain Eukaryota; kingdom Metazoa; phylum Chordata; class Lepidosauria; order Squamata; family Lacertidae; genus Darevskia; species Darevskia armeniaca. Next base: position 1,050,020 of record JAWWNF010000873.1, on the reverse strand, counting down.
CTTTTCACTGGATATGTTGGATATTCAACCTGAGACTTCCTGAATTTCAAAAGATGTGGTCAGCCACTGACATGTGGCTGGGGATGATTGAGAAATCTGTTCTTCGTGAATACAAGTACAAATTAACTTGATTTAATCTTCATAAAGCAATGTTTTTGTTGTCTTCTTCATCTCCAGCTTCCGTTCTTCATCTCCAGCTTCCTATTTTGGGGGGAATCCAATGGGGGGAGATGGCCCAGAGTTGTTGAGCTTTTTTGGGGAAGGGTTGCCCACAGTTGTCGAGCTTTGTTTTTTTTGGGGGGGGGGTATGAGAATGCCAAAAATCACTCACCATCCTGACGAACGCTGCCTGTCACCACAAACCACCTGCCCCATAGCCAACAGCAGCCGGCAAGCACACACACAATTGCCACTCCAGAAGACAATCAACAGCAGCCCTTGTCGCATCCAACAATCACCAACCCAATCACCACCGCTGCAGCCAATCCAAAGCAGCCATTGCCGCAGCCACCAATCACCCACCCAATCGCCGCAGAGAACCTCCTGCTCGCGGCTGGAACCAATAGCCCGTCCCCCCCACTCCACTATCTGTGTATAAGACGAGCCCTGAATTTGAACACTATTTTAGAGTTTTTTTTTAAAAAGGTAGTCTTATACACGGAAAATGGTACGGTATGGTAAATGGTTATGGCTGGAATCGACCCCTCCCAGCCCTTAGGCCAGGCTGACAGTGGGGTGGGATTGAGCAGAGGTGTCCCTCCACTCACTTCTACTGACTCAGCTGACCTCTCACAAGTCACAGAATGAGCAGGAGGGAGGACATCCCACCAGTGGCATACCAGCAAATGGAACCTGTCAGAAAGCCCCTCAGTGGAGCATTGCAAGGGTGCAGTTGTGGATTCTGAGTTGGGTCCACAAGCAGTGCCAGCCTGGATCCAGCACAGGGATCAGGTCCAATTGCCTTGCCAGTTGCCACCATGAGTGAAGTGGTGGCCTCACGGCTCATCATTAACGTACAGCCCTGTCTGTGACGGCGGGATATTAAGATTTTTCTGTAAATGTCCCTAGCAAGAGTCTTTGGAAGCATGCAAACAACCCTTTTAGATAAATTATTTGAGAGAAAGGATTTGAGAGAGGGAGGGAGGGGTGGCTTGAGAAGGCCTTATCAAGTCAGGTGGAGGCAGTGAGAGGCATTCATGGACTTGAAACAGTGAGGATAATATCTTGGATAAGGAAGAAAGATCTCCTGCCACTGAATGAAGTGAAGAAATTAATCCTCAGTATTAGAGATGGTGCTTATGTCAAAGATTCTTCTTGCTTTGATGCCATATATATATGAGGAAACTCTCCTTAATCTCACATCTTACGATTGAATGATAAAGCTAAATCCACTCCAGTTTAAGGAGCTCAACTGACTTGCTTGGAAAGGAAGTATTTCCTGAAAAAAATAAGGCTTTACTATCTCCATCATGTTAATCCTTAGTCTGGGTTTAAGGACGCATGCATGAATCAGGAAGAGTGCACCAGGAGAGGGCATTGCCATTCATCATTGGTCTCCCCCCCCCATTTACCCCTCATCCTAAAGCAAGAGTGGAAGATGGGGCCCTCCAAACTTCTCTATTTAGGCCTTTGGGCTCTCTCCAGGCTACATTCTTCTCCCTAGGTTGCACCCCTCTCTATTCTGAGCCTTCCTTGAGGTTCCCCATCCCTGATCTAGGGAAAGAGACACACCATTTTGAATGAAGATTGCAAAAGGAGATAAAGAGGTGGGTTTTGGGTTTTTTTGCATTTTTGGTAAAATCAGGAGAAATTCAACGAGAATGCTTTAGAATTTCATGAAAACCTTTTAAAAAATGCAAAATGGGATGGAAATATGGTGATTGAATTTAAGAGGGGGGGATGAGAAACTGAGAAAAAGTGAAATTGACAAATCCATCCATCCCTTTCACTGTTTTAAAGAAGGTGTAAAAAATACCCTGAGACTAGACTCCTAAATGAGTGAAAGAGGAGAGAGAGAGAGAGAGAGAGAGAGAGAGAGAAGGAAGGAAGGAAGGAAGGAAGGAAGGAAGGAAGGAAGGAAGGAAGGAGGGAAGGAAGGATAGCAGTACTGTACAGTAAGTTTGCTTATTGTTTCTGTCCTTCTCTTTCTGCCTGTAACTCTTACTTTCAAGAATGAGAAAGATTGCTGCTGGCTGGGTCAGCAGGAAACTTCTTTCTGGAGCTCCACTCACCAGTGTTGAAGCAATGATTCTTCAACACCAACTGTGTTGGACTTGTCATGTTGTTTGGATGTCTATCTTCCAAACCAAAGCAACTACTCTATTCCAAACTTAAGAATGGAAAGAGAAATACTGGTGGACAACAAAAGAGGTTTTAAGACTCTCTCAAGGCAAATCTTAAAAGAAATTAGTATAAACACTGAAAATTGGGAAACACTGTCCTACGAGTGCTCCAGTTGGAGAACAGCCTTTACCAAAGGCGTCATGGGCTTTGAAGACGCTTGAACTCAGGACAAAAGGGAGAAACATGCTAAGAGGAAGGCACGCTTGGCAAACCCTCACCATGATCAACTCCCACCCAGAAACCTATGTCCCCACTGTGGAAGGACGTGTGGATCCAGAATTGGCCTCCACAGTCACTTACAGACTCACTGTTAAAACCGTGTTTATGGAAGACAATCTTGCTTGGCTACAAGTGATCACCGAAGAAGAAGAAGATTCCAATGAGGGTTTTAAAGTTTCTAAGCCTTACACACACACACCCCTTTTGCCAGGACTGATGAGGATCGTTCTCCAGAACACGAGCAGGACATTAAGTTGGCCAAAGCTGCCTTGTTATATTTCACAGTTATTCCCAATAATGCATCAAAAGACAAACATGTTTTGTTTCATCATATCACTCAGTGGAAGGAAGCATTTGAATTCATCGCTCCCATTGACAGAATCTGGATCCCTCTCTCCCCAAATAATTTCTTTCATTTAAGTGCCACATGGAGTTACTTCAAGCGAAGCTCAGCCTGAGTTTCCACTCTGCAGAGCATAAGAGGAAAGTACGTTTAATTAAGACAGCACATCCTTCTTTGTGGGAAAGCATGGCAAAACTGTGCTTACTGTATTGTACTTGCGCCAGAGATAAAGCACTTTAAAAACAGCACAGAAGATCAGAACCACAAACATTTTATAAGACCACAGGACACAGATTACTCTGGTTTCACAAGAGTGGAGAGAGCCATAAAATATTGGAGTGTGGTACATTAGTGAACAATAATGGCTCGTTGAATCCAGAGGTGATTTCTTGGGAAGGGGAGAGAGATGGAAGAATCAACGGAGGACAACACAATTCTCAGAGGTCTCTTGTTGATGGCAGCTCATTCATTTTCAATGAGAAACTTTCTTTTCACAGTAAAAGCTCAAGGGTGGAAGAAAGTTGATCAAATATGTCAATCAAACTAACAAGTGCCTACTTGGCGAATGGTGAATATTTGCAGCTCTAAGTGCATCATTTTAAAACTAAGAAATGTGAATGCCTGCATAATGGTGAGGGTGAACTGAAGTCATTTGAGAAATCCAATTAATTCCTAGTTCCTTGGTGGAGAATTCATTAATTCACAGCTGATAACCCAAGAGCATGTGCTGCCAAGCTAACTTCAGCTTGAATCGAGACAGAATTTCAGGACAGACTCTAGAGAGTCAGCTCAGGCAATAACAGACTCCCAGACAGTTGGAATACACCAGGGTATATCAGTGTAAAACTTCAAGTACCTCATCTAATAAAGTCGATGGCCTGGTGGAAAGAGTTGTCTGGATTAGGCAGTTCCTAGAAGCCTGCGGAAATATGGGGTAGGGATGCCCTCCAAAATTCAATCTTTGCAAACTCCAGCATAAAATTAGCTGAATTTCACCTCCTAGCCTAATGAGCAGATAATAATGTATAATGCAATTCAAACCCAAGTTTGACCCAGTTTGGAATAAGTGGATAATGGGTTGTCCTGGCTGAGTCGGCGCTACGCTGCCATTGTTGTTATGGTACGGTCTTACTTACGAGTTTGTAAGACACAGCAAAGACACATGCCCAACTGGCATGATCTCGCTTTCCAAGATCGTCCGGGAGCTTATCAGCTTCTTCAGAACGAACATCACAGCGACTGGTGTCGGCAGACATCCAGCACACTCATAAATCAGCAGATTGTCTGCACAGTGGCGTAACAGACACAGCAGCTCAGCATTCGTAGCTAATACTACTTTATTATATATTTACAATCACGGAGCTCTACATCATGGCTCCTCTCTCTCTGGCATCAGGCAGCCGAGAGAGAACAAAAGATAAGAATCCTATTTAGAGGGTACACAGCAATACAAGACTTCCTGTCTGCCGTCACTTCCTCCTTCCACTCTGTGGGATGAAAACATACAGTCATGTGAAACACAATAAGCCCATGACTGAACACAGGGAATGAATCTTATAACATCCTCCCCCGATTCATGCACTGTGTTGAAGTCACCTGACATCAGTGTAACAACAACATGGCATTCTGACACAAAGTTTTCCTCTGTATCATTAGTTCCACCTTTGGAACTACTTGTAACTGGATTGGCATTGGCCTTACCATCTTGCGCTTCTGATTAGTCTTGGTGTCATAACCTTTGACTATCAGGATTGGCTTTGTGGGAATTGAACCCTAGCCTTGTTCCTCTCTGAGGAATCAGTGTTGGCATTCATAGCCTCTGGACTTGGTCCAGCTTCCTTATCTAAGGGATTGGTGTCTACCCTTACAGCCTTTGGGCATGGACTGTCACTTGTGGACAAAATCTCTGTACCCTTCTCTGGACTGAAGGTTTAAGACTGGTGTTAAACCGCTTACTACAGTGAAGTCTGGAATAGCTATGTTAGCAAACTCTGGAGCATACTTTTGCGAGTTTTTCCACACATTGTAGCCACTTTGAGCCGCCTACACGTCAGCTTTGGCAGCAAACTCGGCATACTCGGTGGATCTACCACTCATAGTAGCCATTTGTGAGTTGCTTACACAACAGCTGCGGTAGCAAACTCCTTGAGCATACATGGTGGACAAAACAACGCTCTGCAGCATCCTTTGTAGCCGCTAACATGAAACTTCTCCAGCACTGTTTCAGTGGAATTCACCTGAGTGCACCTGGCTGTTTATAACAGCAACAGACTTGGTTTTAAGTCTTCAGAAATGGGTTTTGAGAAAAACATCTAGAATTCCTCCCCACTCTGCACTGCACTCTGGTGAGCAAAATGAGCTCAGTATGAGGCTTTTGCACTCTGTACATGCCTCTATACTACAGGAAGAATTTTGCCTCCTGCTTTGTGACGTTGCAACCCACATGTCAGACCCAAACAATGGTGTCGTGGCTTTTTCCGGGTTTTGTCACGGTTCCCATCAGAAACTTTGTCTGACTTTTGGGAAAAATTTGCAAACTAGGTTTGCTGAGCATTTCGCTCTGTGACTTTGGAACCCACATGTCAGAGCCAATCACTAGCATCTGGACTTTTTCCGGGTAGCCTTTGTCACTGTCATGATGACATCACCACGACTTTGAGGCAATCTCTGTGAGATATTGGTACCTCCTTTCCCATTTGCTTGACTTGGTGCATCTGGGAGCTTCATGCATACAACCTGCATGGAAAATTTGGTTAACAGATAAAACACATCACATGTCACTGTAACCTTCCCACCATTCCCATGTGGCATTTCACAACATGGTAAAGTACAATCAATTTCTGTCCTTCTGGGTGGATGTGTTCTGATATCAGAACAAGCACGCTGCGCTGCGAACCTGGAAAGAAAAACACATGAAACAACACAAAATGCTTTCAGTCCCAATGGTTCTGTGGTGCATTGGCAAAAGTCTCTTCTTTGAAACTCCGCTTTTTGTTGTCCAAATGTCTTATCGGACAAAACGTTGCACTGCTTGTGAGTCCACCAGCACCACCTACTGGTTGCAGTGTATGATTGGAATGACGTTGCAAGTCAGTCCACTTCCGTTGTGAAGAGACCTCCCCTCAGAACAGGATAAAACAGGATACAGTTCCATCTTCTTCCAAAACACAACTCCTGGCTTTTGGAACAGGAACCTTGGCTTCCACATCACGTGGGCATCGGAGAGATAACTTCTCTGAAATCCTCCGGCTTCCTAGATAGCCTTTCGCCATCTTGGGCTGTGTGACGCAGCTTGAAATTCCTGCAGAACACACGGTGTGGCACAGCATCTCACTGCTCTTGCAGCTTTTGGGGCAAAAACACGTCTCCCCCGCAATCCCAAACTCATAGGGAATGTTCTGAAGAATCTGTGTCTTCTTTAAAGTCTGTGCCTGCTGCTTTTCGCAGCGTCGGGGGTTGAATACCTCCCGCTGTAGCTATTAAATCAAAACAGCTACGCAGTCTCTGGCAATCGCCGAAGACTCATCTCCCCATAATTTAGGGAAGGGTATTGTTTCTTGTCCTTTTCCCCTCTATGTATATTAAGGGAATAGGACTCCATTCCTGCTCATCTCTTTCCAGAGATTATTCGGAGCTGGGAAACTTTCAGAAACAGTCATAAATCAAGCGTCTCTGTGCAGGCTTGTTGCCAGCAGGAACGATAAGATAGTCCTCTCCTTTCCGCTTTCGCTTTTAGGCAGAGAAAAAAAAACACTGTACTCACACAGCGTCTTGCAGCCTTCGCACCGTCTCAGAACTTCAGACTGGCTTTATGCTGGATCTGGAAATCCAACTGGGACGAAAACAATTCCCAGTGTGTCTGCTGGCGCTGGGTCTGTGGTCCCGATCCTGCTGGGCCCATAACCTTGTTGTTATGGTACTGTCTTACTTACGAGTTTGTAAGACACAGCAAAGACACATGCCCAACTGGCATGATCTCGCTTTCCAAGATCGTCCGGGAGCTTATCAGCTTCTTCAGAACGAACATCACAGCGACTGGTGTCGGCAGACATCCAGCACACTCATAAATCAGCAGATTGTCTGCGCAGTGGCGTAACAGACACAGCAGCTCAGCATTCGTAGCTAATACTACTTTATTATATATTTACAATCACGGAGCTCTACATCATGGCTCCTCTCTCTCTGGCATCAGGCAGCCGAGAGAGAACAAAAGATAAGAATCCTATTTAGAGGGTACACAGCAATACAAGACTTCCTGTCTGCCATCACTTCCTCCTTCCACTCTGTGGGATGAAAACATACAGTCATGTGAAACACAATAAGCCCATGACTGAACACAGGGAATGAATCTTATAACAGCCATAACACCTGGATCAGATACACTGGCTTAGCCAGGGATAAGCTGGCAGGACTTTAGCCAGCAGAAATTGTATTGGCATAAACCCCTCAAAAAGGGGTGTTTTAGGGGCAGGGCAAGGGAAGACTTACCCCTATCCCAAATCTGTTCCGCTCATGGTCTAGAAACCCAGCAGTTTCACGTACTATGAGTGAAACTTTGTTTTAAAGCCTTGTTTCCTGTGACAAGCTTGAGGTGGCTCAAACAACAGCAGTCCTTCTCCTGAATGGAGTTTAGAATAGGACCATCCAAGTCTACTTTGCTTCTCTGCCTCCATTCCCAGGAAACTAGGAAATGGCTGTAACTTTTTATCTTTGGGCAGAAGTGGGTGAAATTTGCAGGCATGCTATAGCCATCTTCAAATATCTGAAGCGTTATCACATGGAAGATGGAACATTCTTGTTTTGTCCTGCTCTACTGTAGAGGGTAGGATCCAAACCAATGGATTCATATTACAAGAAAGGGGGCTCTGACTAAACATTAAGAAGAACACTCTGACAGTAAGAGCTGATCGACAGCGGAATCGACTCCCTTGGAATGTGGTGGACTCTTCTTCAGTGGAGTTTTCTAAACAGAATTTAAATGGTTACCTATCAAGGTATTCTTTAACATTGATTCCTGCTTGCAGGGGGTTTGACTAGATGGCCCTTGGGGTCCCTTCCAACCCTATAATTCTACAGGACTACGAAATTCTCAGTAGCCTAATTGTGCTTCTCGCCAGGCTGTCTTTCTCACCAGCTTCTCTATCATTCCCTTTGAGAAAGCTTGAAGAAATATTTGCTGTTTTCCTAGACAGCTGGGTTCTTTTTAGTATTAAGCATTCCATTTCAGAAGGCGCATCATGCTCACTTGCCACAAAAAAACAGGCAGTGCGGTGCCACAACCAGCATCTAATTGATGTTTTACTCCGTCATTTGGTTTCTGTGACTGACAGTGAAAGAAATGCCAATTAAAGAACCGTTTTCCTGCTGCTATAGTTAAAAGATGTGTAAATGAAAGAGTGATGTGACATTTGGCAGAATTATAATATCTAAACCAGGATATTTTTGTTTTTTGTTTTTTTCTGAAGAACAATTTCTGTCACAGCAAGATTTTTGAGGAGGTCTGTGAGTCCCTTCTAATTAGCACATTGATAACAATTATAGCTGGATTTGGAATAACAGCTTTTTACTATATTATTATTATTATTATTATTATTAACCATCATCATGCTATGCCAGTTGTCACAAGGCAATGTACAGTATAAAGCAGCACATATCAAATACAAAGCACATTCAATTCAAATTTTAAAACACAATAAAACAGCCCATTCTTGTGAAAACATCAGTAAAATATTCTACAATTCACACACAAAAGAAACTCTCCTCTTACAATCAGTGACATTATCAGTGGCGGTCAAATGAGGAACTGCATGTGGAGGTAAGATGCAGGCATATTTAAATACTCAAGAAGTGACATAGCCTACGGCACCCGGTATTCCCAGGCGGTCTCCCATCCAAGTGCTAACTAGGCCTGACCCTGCTTAGCTTCTGAGCTCAGACGAGATCAGGCGTGTTCAGGGTAGTATGGCCATAGACAATAGTGCAGATCTCCTGACAGGTTTAGATTGAATCTTGAATATTAAGGAATGCTAGAAACTTAAAAATTTCTTTGTGATATGCAATAGATATAACAGGAAGTGTGTATAGGCTAAGAATGTGTAGAAAGCACAATAAGGTGAATCGGAAGTCAAAAGTGTCTGTGAAGTTAGAATATTTGTTGTTAGTGTGTGTGTAGTTGTTATTGATGTACTGTTCTTTTTGTTTGTTTGTGCTGTTTTATGTAAACTGTTTTGCAATAGAAAAATAAAAAAAGAGAGTAAATAAATAAATACTTACATTCTTACATATTGTATTTGTGCTTGGTTCTCTAGCTGCACAGTCAGGGAGAGGAAGGTACTCCAGATGGTCATAACCACAGCCCGAAAGATTACTGGTCATCGTCTCCCATCTTTGGAAGAACTATACAATTCCCGTTGCCTTAAAAAAGTAAACAATATTTTACAAGATCCATCTCATCCGGGATATAGTCTTTTTGCACTACTGCCTTCAGGCAAGAGATATAGAACAATTAGATCAAGAACAAATAGATTGAAGAATAGTTTCTACACAAGGGCTATAACCGTATTAAATGCTGTAACCAGATAATATGACCTTGGAGAGTTGTGATGGGTGTGTATGTATGTGCATGTGTGGCTGAAAATGTGTTTCTTAGTTTTTTGTGCTTTTTTTGTTTTTTGTTTTTATGGGATGGCGTCCAATTTCGTTGCACTTGTACAACGTTGTACTTGTAGAATGACAGTAAATAAATCTTATCTTAACTTATCAAGAAGTGGACCCATATGAAGCCTTCTGACTCAGTTGGGCCAGTCCCCTGACAAGTGCCTGTCCCGAAGCCCACTTGCCATTGAACAATCTGGCAGGCAGGCAAAATTCAAACTTCCCAGTCTGCTTATGCTCCCCGCTGGCTGAGAATCCTCCACATCAGACAACTCCAAGTCAGATAGTGTAGGGTGAGGCAGTGCCAGCCCTCCACACTGCCACACCCTGCAGTGGGTAAGTGCGCTTGCTTCAGAAAACACACATATGCACACTTTTTATTTCTCTCGAACATCCTCAAACATTTCCCTCGGGCAGGAACCTCGCAATTTTGCTTTAGTAGACATTAAGGGTCAATGCTACTCCAAAGCAGATCTCATTTGCTTTCTTAACCACAATGAGAATGCTGGGTATGTTTAGCCTGGAGAAGAGAAGGTTAAGGGGTGATATGATAGCCATGTTCAAATATATAAAAGGATGTCATCTAGAGGAGGGAGAAAAGTTGTTTTCTGCTGCTCCTGAGAAGAGGACACGGAGCAATGGATTCAAACTACAAGAAAGAAGATTCCACCTAAACATTAGGAAGAACTTCCTGACAGTAAGAGCTGTTCAACAGTGGAATTTGCTGCCAAGGAGTGTGGTGGAGTCTCCTTCTTTGGAGGTCTTTAAGCAGAGGCTTGACAGCCACCTGTCAGGAATGCTTTGATGGTGTTTCCTGCTTGGCAGGGGGTTGGACTGGATGGCCCTTGGGGTCTCTTCCAACTCTATGATTCTATGAGAAATCATCCACCAGCCTTGGACTCCAGCACAAATTGGAAGGAGATGCTGCCCACAGCTGAGCTTTGCTAACTTTCTCATACCCTCCAACATTTCTCTGATGAAAGTAAGGATGTCCCATTCCATAATGATAATTTTACTCTTTATACCGCCCCCCCCATCTTACTGGGTTGCCCCAGTCATTCTGGGCAGCTTCCAACATATATAAAACTCATAATAAAACATTAAACCTTTTTTTATAAAAACCTTATCTATACATGATTGCCTTAAGATGGCTTGGCGGTTGGATAACTCCATACCCTCCAACATTTCTCCAGTGGAAATAGGGACATCCTAAGGAAAAGGGGGACATTCCGGGAGCAAATCAGAAACTGGGATTACTTCTCTAAATCAGGGACGTCCCTGGAAAATAGGGACACTTGGAGGGTCGGCTTTCTTAGCTGACAGAAATATTCAGCACTGTTCAGTAGGTGCACAGAACACCTTAGGCTGAGAAGGTCTGTTTCTGAAAGACCACCAGGGTCTGAACTAAAGCCTTTTCCTTTTCTGGAAGCCTAGGATTTACACAGCTTTTTTTCACACTGTGCACAGCATATGCTTAGCTATGAGCTACACCCAGTGCCAGATTCCTGCTGAGTAGAGCTTAATAATACACACAGAGAGATGTGTCTTCATCACATCGACACTTTATATTTTAGGAATAAAATTTAACCTATATTTAAGGTGCAATGAGCTCAGAGACCTATACTGGGCTGTGTTTGCTGTGCAAGCCAATGCCTAAACTGGTTTGAATCCCAGGTCCAAGGCTGTGTATTATGCCACCTTCTCAAATCAGGCTTTGATTTTCCAAGAAATGAATGCAAGACTCAGGAGTGGTTGTCACTCTCATTTTGTGTTATGCCACACTCCCCATCGCAGGCATTTTCTGTTATGCCACCCCAACTAGCCATTTTGTGCCCCTGGCACTCTCTCAAAATTCAAAATTTTGGCCGCATCGGTCCAAGAAGTTTAGCAACCTCAGGTGCAAACATGACTGAGCTTAATGGACCATTGGCATGCATATTTATGGTATGATAAAATTAAGGCCCACAGGGGCTTTAAAACACACATAATTAGAAAGGCACTGTTCAGGGTGTGGATGAAATATAAGGATTTGTTAGAAAGAAAAACACCCAGGTGGATATCACCATTGGAGGCTAAGGCCCACAAAAAGTCGAACATGGATAGTAATTGGCCAAAGTACTGTGATATTTTGGTACAAGAAGGAGAAAGTGTCAGGTTGAAACCCTATGAACAACTGGAAGGGAAGGTACGGGATTGGTTACATTACCATCAAATTAATGAAGTGTTTAAAATGGACAAAAAAACTTGGCTTCCAGATGGAAAAGTCAAAATTGGAAATGGAACTCATAGAGCCGAAAATGAAAAATTTATCCAGAATGTACACGTTACTGCTCGAGTGGCATACACAAGATGAACTAGTTAAATCTGCAATGATAGATTGGGCCAAAGATGTGGGACATAACATTATGATGAAGGACTGGGAGAGGTTGTGGAGGAAAAGAATTAAATTTACAGCATGTAATTTGCTAAGAGAAAACATTATGAAAATGATTTACAGATGGTATCTGACCCCAGTCAAACTGGCCAGAATCTATCATTTGCAGGACAATAAGTGTTGGAAGTGTGAAAATGCTGATGGGACGTTTTATCATATGTGGTGGACCTGTCCAAGGACGAAGGCCTTCTGGGAAAAGATATATAATGAAATTAAAAGAGTGTTGAAAAACACATTTATTAAGAAACCAGAGGCTTTCCTACTCGGTATGGTCAACCAAGAAATCCGAAAGGAAGATCACACCTTTTTTATGTATGCCACAACAGCAGCTAGGATATTGATTGCAAAGTACTGGAAAACAAAGGACTTAACAACAGTAGAAGAATGGCAGATGAAAATGATGGAGTATATGGAACTTGCCGAACTGACAGCAAGACTCCGCGACCAGAGGGAAGAAGCAGTGAAAAAAGAATGGGATAAATTTAAGATGTATATTAAAAAGTATTGTAAGATTAATAGTTAGATAAATGCTGGAAGAAGTAGTAGTTTACAGATATTAAATAAGATTAATTTAGGAAATGTATGTTATGAACAAGATAGGATAAGACAGTATTATAAGTAATGAGATTTAAGTAAAAGTTAATATAAGATAATAAGACTTATGTTAAAAATTTGGACGATGAGAGGAAATTGCTAAAGAAGTAAGTACAATGAAACGCAGCAGGAGAAAAAGGAGGAAGTCTAAACTAAGATGATAAGGAAAGAAGAAGGGGAAAATATGATTTGTATGTGTTGTATGTTGTGTTTATTTGTTTATGTTTATTAACTGATTATGGTAAGAGTATGATTTATGTTTGAAAACCTAATAAAAATTATTATTATTATTATTATTTTTAAAGAGCTTAATGGACCAATGATCTGATTCTGTATAAGGCAGTTCTCTCTGTTCCCCCAAAATAAGAAAACGGGAGAAACCAAAATTGAAAGATTCATCCATCCCTAATCCATACACTTATTCTGCTCACCATAAGACAAATGCTAGGATAGCATCATTTCTAGCGCTGAGTCACACATGCATACAGTACCTGTAACTTGAATTATTTACCTTTTACTTGATGACTGGCAGCTGAATCTCTGAAACGCTCTATTGTCATGCAATGCATTTTATCCTCACATTGCATCAGGAAGCTGCAGTCACCCCGGATGGGCATGCATGTATGAAACAGCCCCTAGAGATGGCAGCTGTTGATAGTATCAACTACTGATTTATTCGGCAGGCTGAGAAGAGGTTCCTGGATCACCTTTTTCACGCTGCCTGAGCCAATAAATAGCCCAAGCATTTCGACTCCGGCAGGCTGGAAAAATATCAGCCAGGTGCCATCAGTGTTTACAGAACGCTTTTAATTTGCAGAATGCATTCACCTTCCCTCTAAGTCTGTGGAGGCACAGGTGCGCCTCACATCTGCCATAGCAAAAACTGTAATACCCACGCGTAAAAAAACAAAAAAGATCAGAGTTTCATCTTGGCATCTGCAACACTGATATCCCCTTTTGTGGTACAGCTGGGCCAAAGCTCCTTAGCTGGCTTTGTTTTATTTTGAATAAATAACAGCAGTCAAAAGACACATTCTTGTTTCATACCAAACACCTGCATTAAATCGACCATCCTTCTACAGTGTAGACAAAGAGACACAATTTAGGGACTGTGCTTTTGAATGGGTTTTGTCTCATAACATGCATTTTAAAAAGACATCCTGTTCAGAAAAGGGCAATCAAAAATGACCAAGAGGGTAGAGCAATTCCCCCTTTAAACATTTTCAGCCCTGTAGAGGCTGAAGGAGCATCTCCACCCCCATCGTTCAGCCCAGACACTGAGGTCCAGCTCCAAGGGCCTTCTGGCGGTTCCCTCACTGCGAGAAGTGAAGTTGCAGGGAGCCAGGCAGAGGGTCTTTTCGGCAGTGGCGCCCTCCTTGTGGAATGTCCTCCCATCAGATGTCAAGGAGATAAAGAACTACACAACTTTTCGAAGACGTCTGAAGGCAGTCTTGTATAGGGAAATTTTGATGTTTGACATTTTATTATGCTGGAAGCTGCCTAGTGTGGCTGGGACAACCCAGCCAGATGGGCAGGGTATAAATAATAAAATTATTATTATTATTATTATTATTATTATTATTAATTATTATTATTATTATTAGGGACTTCCCAGCTTAGAGACAAGGCGACTAAGTTGTGCCATGATTGTTGTTGTTTAGTCGTGTCCGACTCTTCGTGGCCCCCTGGACCAGAGCATGCCAGGCACTCCTGTCTTCCACTGCCTTTATTTATTTATTTATTTATTTATTTATTATTATTTATTATTTATTTATTATTATTATATACCAAGAACAAACTTAGTTGGTCTCTAAGGTTTTTGTGATGTAGATTCAGGTAGGTAGCTGTGTTGGTCTGACGCAGTCGAAATATATATGTATATGTATATATATATATATATATATATATATATATATATATATATATATAGTCCAGTAGCACCTTAGAGACCAACTAAGTTTGTTCTTGGTATAACCTTTCATGTGCATGGTATAAGCTTTGTATACGTTCTTGGTATAAGCTTTCGGGTATCTGAAGAAGTGTGCATGCACACGAAAGCTTATACCAAGAACAAACTTAGTTGGTCTCTAAGGTGCTACTGGACATTTTTTTTTTAATATATTTTTTGTGATATGTTCACCAGAATGGGATGTTTTATTGCATTTTTAATCTGTTCAATTGTACACGTTTTTGTACTTGGAGATACTTGTAAATCGCATAGTAACCACATGCATATAAGTCTATGAATAAACTGAGTAATAATAATAATACTAATAATAATAATAATTTATTATTTATACCCCGCCCATCTGGCTGGGTTTCCCCAGCCACTCTGGGCAGCTTCCAACAGAACATTAAAATACAATAATCTATTAAACATTAAAAGCCTCCCTAAACAGGGCTGCCTTCAGATGTCTTCTAAAGGTCTGGTAGTTGTTGTTCTCTTTGACATCTGAAGGGAGGGCGTTCCACAGGGCAGGTGCCAATACCGAGAAGGCCCTCTGCCTGGTTCCCTGTAACTTGGCTTCTCGTAGTGAGGGAACCACCAGAAGGACCTCGGCACTGGACCTCAGTGTCCGGGCAGAATGATGGGGGTGGAGATGCTCCTTCAGGTATACTGGACCGAAGCCATTTAGGGCTTTCCACTGAAGGTGGAATTCAATGCCATGCTAATTGGATCGTTCCATCCTTCCAGATGGAATAAGCTCAGCTGGTAGAGCATGAGACTCTCAGTCCCAGGGTCATGGGTTCGAGTCTCATGTTTGGCAAAAAAAAATCTGCATTGCAGGGGGTTGGACTAGATGACCCTCATGGCCCCTTCCAATTCTACTCTTCTATGATTCTTTATCTTTTCTAGAGGTTTTCCTGAACTCCCTCCCCCTGAGTTAATTATGAGGCATGGGGGCACAGGGGGAGGATTGAGGAAGCCCCTTTGTCCTAGAGGGACTCATTGTAGCACAACTGTTTAGTTGAATCTGGCCCTAATAAATAATAATTAATAGTAAGATTTGCATGTAGAAAGTGCATTGCAGATGCTGGTGCTGGCATCGACTAATTAGAATTCAAGGATTTCATTTTTCAAATGCATTTACCTCCAGCTGTAATGACTTGCTCTTTCTAGGCTGAGTGGCATTACATGTTTGGAAAATTTCCCTCTCAAAGAGAGGCTTAGTAGAACAAATGAGCTGCCTTATCGATGTGGGGAATACACAAAAGGCTGCATTTATTTTCCTCTTGAATTTGAGATTCCTGTGCCTTCCAAGTTCTTTACAAAAAGAAGAAGACGACGAAGCCTTTGGAATAGTCCTGGTGTGTGTGCGTACATGTGAGGTTGAGCTTGTGTTTGTGTGTTGTGTATGTTTTTCCCCTCCTCCAAAGAGTCAATGCTATCACAGGTATCATAACTGTAATGGCGCATACATTCTTAATGAGAAGCAATGAAAGCTCCCGCATTTAGGAGCTATTGTCTTTGGAATGAGGCAGAAATGTGACAAACATATTGCTAATTAGACAAGCAACATCCATCTGAAAGACTTGCAGAGATGCTCCTTTTAAAAATTATGTTGCCGTGAAACAAAACAGCCTGCATTATTAATGGTGACGTGTTAAGAATCAAGGGGATATATGTGCGCAGACGGCGCTCTGTTTCCTCGAGTTATTAAGAGTAAGAAAGGGGAAAAAACCTCCTCCAATCCCACCGAAAGCAGTTAGCAGCAATCTTAATAGCTGAGTCCCAGTGGCTGGTTTCATCCTTTGCACCTTCCTCCAGAGGGGAGTCTGGCTGTTTCAGCTGCCAGTTAAGGGATCCATATGGAGAACCAAGACCTGTTTGCCACAATCCTGGAAAGCAGCCCAGAAATGCCGCCGTGATCCCAGGGAGTGAAAAATAAAATAAAATAACAACAGCTGATTGCTTCCTCTCATAATTCAGCAAATGTCCTCGGGGTCCGTCTCAACAAACCTGTAAATTGGGATGACTTAGATTTAAGCAGCATTATGCAGCCTGCTCTCTCTCTCTCTCTCTCTCTCTCTCTCTCTCTCTCTCTCTCCGCCACAACCCTCTCCTCCGCCACAAGCAATGTTATATACGCCCTGTTTCCCTGACAAATGCCTAGGGCATGGCTGGAAAACACATCAGGCTGCTGGTGGTTTGGGCCTGCTCAGCGCCGGGATGGGTGATTACCTGGAAACTGAGAAGAAACTGATAATAAAGGAAAGATCTAAATGTATTAAAATACATAAATGTCAGGTTTTTTCCTATTATTTTTGGAAACTACTTGGAGGTTTTAAAGCGATGTATTGGTTTTAAAGCATCTAAGATTAGAGAGTCTGCAGGATCAGGCCAATGGCCCATCTAGTTCAATGTCCCATTCTCACATTGGCCAGGATCCTAGCAGAAGATCCCTCTCCCCTCCTGGGCTTTCCAGCAGCTGGTCTTCCGAAGCATTGCTTCCTCCAACTGTGGATTAAAGCAGTGTTTTTCACCCTCTTCTGGGCAACGGAACACCTGTCTTAGGAAAAAAATCTCACGGCACAGCACCCACAGCGCGCGGCTTTTTCTCCATGGGGGGGGGGCCGGCACAGTTTTTTTTCGGGCCTCCGAGGCCCAGCGCGGCTTCTTCCCGCGCTGGGGAGGCCCGGCGGGGCTTTTCCCCGCGTCGGAGAGGCCCGGCGGAGCTTCTGCTCACGCCGGGAGGACCCCGGCACAACTTTTTTTTTCGGGCCTCCGAGGCCCAGCGCGGCTTCTTCCCGCGCTGGGGAGGCCCGGCGGGGCTTTTCCCCGCGTCGGAGAGGCCCGGCGGAGCTTCGGCTTTCCCCCGCGGCACAGCAGCCGGTGTCTCGCGGCACACTAGTGTGCTGCGGAACACCGGTTGGGAAACGCTGGATTAAAGAATTAGATAAATTCATGGAGCTGGGTGCTATCAATGCCAGTTAGCTGTGAGAGCTATGCTCTACCTCCACAGTTGAGGCAGCAATGACTTCTGAAGACCAGTTACTGAATGTAGTGCTGGAATCCTTGTTATGTATTCAGTGGTCTGTGTTTGCCTGAGCTTGAGTCTGGACTAAGGATTCTGAAGCCCCTGTGTTCTGATTCGATACATGATATCCAATCACAGAACATTTCAGGATTTGGGCCTCTGCCATTGGCCCTTGAACTCTGGGTCATGATTCACAGCTTGGAAGTTTAGACAGCCAATCACGTTGGGAGTGGGAGTGGCCCAGGCCTTCAGAAATGTATATAAGCAGTTGCTTTGCCCCTGTTGTCTAGTTCTCTTAGTTCAATGAAGGTTCTTGCTGTTATCACTGTGTCTTGCCTCGTGGGAACCCACCTAGACTTCAGTCCTGCTCTCTAAGGTTTCCCACCAGCATCTGGTTGGGAACTGTGAGAAGATGATGCCAGACAAGATGGGCCATTGGCTTGATCCAGCAGCCTCCTCTTATGTTCTTACGCTTATGTGTTGACTTCATTGATACAACCCAATGTCTGTCTGGCCCCTAAAATAAGTTTTGCCCAGGGTGGTGGTATAACCTGGTGGTGTGTTTTTCCAGGAGCAGATCCACGAGAGTACCAAATCTGATTTCCCTTATTTGTCAAGGCCCTGGTGGGCTACTATTAATAGGCCGTGTTTAGTTGGATAGGTTAAAACTTCTGCAAGCCTATATTTTCCCCTTCACACACATGCCATCTGCCAATTGTCTCCAGGCTAGAGAAATGGACACGTATTTTCCCCTGGCTTCCCCTGCATTATTTACAATGCAGTCTGACTGATTCCATTGACCAGGGATGAGAAATGGTTCATCCATTTCATCGCTAAGTGGGTGATTTCGTTGGACCAGCCTGGAAGCAATTGGCATGACATTTTCAAAATGTTCTACACCTGACTGAGTATCATTTGCCTGCAGGTAAAGAATGCTACCATCTTCAATTAGACCCAATTATCAACTGGCTGATCTCCCTTGTCGCTCAGATGCCAGGCAGAATTTGCTTAGAGAAACTGAGACGATGGAGCCGTGTCTGAATACGAACCAGGAAAGTCATCTCCAAGAAAGGGAGAAAAAGGAAGTTGGAACAGGAGAAAGCGAACAAATAAGCAAACATAAATGACCTCTTCTTTTTTGAGTTCTACAGGAAGTGGGTTTCTTTTTTCCTTTACTTCTGGTCTCTCGTAACCTTTTAAAAAATCTTGCATTTCCTCCATCAGGGCATTGAGCAGATCCACACCTGCTTAGCATCAACATGGAAATTCTGGACATATGGCAACCCTACTCATGTGTCATCAGAACATATCCTGGGGGGGGGACCTATAGAGTGCCAAAAATGGAACCCTCCAAGCACCCCATTTTCCCCAGGTACAGTCCAGAAATTACAACACCCATCCCAACTTCTGATTTGATCTTGGAATGTCCCTATTCCCTTCACCAGTGCTGCTGCTGCCAAGCTCAGGCAGGAAGATGAGTCGGTGCTTGTCCTGAGCAGTGGCAGTAGCTGCAGCTGCGAGGAAGCATCCTGTTGCCTCTCCATGCCTCTCCATGGCTGCCGCTGCTGGCCTCCTCTCTTGTGATAAATTATTATAAGCATAATAATAAGCTGTTGGGATGGTTTTATGAGCCCACAAAGCACACCATACACGTCGTACACCTCATTGGCATACCACAGGTGTCTCTGCGCCGATCGGGGGCGACGTGCTGGCAAGCCACGTCACTCTGAACGTCGGAATGGCAGACACCTGTCAGGAACAACAAAGGATAATGGCGGACGCATGGAAAAGTACCAGGAAGCACGAGATGAGCACGAGGAGGGTGCATGGGGGGAGCATGAGGAACAGTCACATATGCAATGGCAGGGTCCTGGGTAAGGCTTGGGGGTGTCACCCCTTACCATACATGGGGTGGAAAGTTTTCAAAGTTTTCCCTTGTTTGGACCTGGGTTGTGCTTGTACTAGTTAATGATTGACATGTTGTAAAAACCTAATAAAAGTTGGCGCTCGAAAAGAGTCGAGGTCGCCTTCCCGGACATTCATCCTGCCTCCGAGTCTCATTGCTTCGCCATCCCCGCAATGAGCACTCACACTTTACATTGTGGGTGCCCTTTGCAGGATCACGCATGGTGCTACAGTTCCCAGGGAGCTTACTGGCAAAGAGGGGCTGGCTTGCCTCTCAGTGTTAATTTTTGGAGGTTCACGCCCAGCCTCAGTAATCAAGTTTCTTGCTGGGAGGTGGGGCCAGTCCCATCTATAAATAGGAGGTGGAGCCGGCAATAGCCAGGCAGTTGGCTCTGGAGATTCACCCTCCCTACCCTCCCTTTGTTTAATGTTTCTTGTTTGCAGGTTAACTTTTTCTTCCTGTTTAGCGGGCGCTGCTGCAGTATTTGACTGGTTGCTGTTGAAACACCAGGAAGAAATTTCCCTGCATTGGCAGGTTTTGTCTTCCCTGTAGCAATTCTTCACAACTTTGGCGGCTATGGCCTTGAGTGGAATCCTTTAGTCTTTTCTTCCCTATATGGGAGGGTGGCGGTGGCGTGGAGAGCAGACAAGGAGGAGAGGCTGCCACCACCGAGGCCCAGAGCTATAAAAAGGTAAAGGTACCCCTGACCGTTAGGTCTAGTCGCGGACGACTCTGGGGTTGCGGCACTCATCTTGCAGCACTCATCTTGCTCTATAGGCCGTGGGAGCCGGCGTTTGTCCGCAGACAGCTTCCGGGTCATGTGGCCAGCATGACAAAGCCGCTTCTGGTGAACCAGAGCAGCACACGGAAATGCCATTTACCTTCCCGCCGGAGCGGTACCTATTTATCTACTTGCACTTGACGTGCTTTCGAACTGCTAGGTGGGCAGGAGCTGGGACCGAGCAATGGGAGCTCACCCCGTCGCGGGGATTCAAATGGCCGACCTTCTGATCGGCAAGCCCTAGTCTCTTTGGTTTAGTCCACAGCCGGCCTAGAGTTATATGACACCCAATTGCCATTTGTTCCAACTCAGCACTAAATATCAGGTTTTCCCCGGGGAAAGTGGTGGGGCAAACAGAGGCTTAGGTTGCCCTTGTAAAACACAGCAGAGAGGAGGACGGTGTTGAAACACAAATTAGTTGGCCCCATCTGGCATTGCCTCTGGCTCCACCTACTGGCGGCCTCCTTCCCTTCCACCCTACCAGTCCCAACGAGCTG
The DNA here is from genome assembly GCA_034641395.1 of Darevskia armeniaca. NCBI lineage: Eukaryota > Metazoa > Chordata > Lepidosauria > Squamata > Lacertidae > Darevskia > Darevskia armeniaca. The sequence continues at coordinate 1,029,270 of JAWWNF010000873.1, read as the reverse complement.
TTTATGTTCCCCACAATGCAACTTAGTGGATGTGAAAGCAACAATTCCTCTTTCAAACCCTTTCAGTTTTCTGGGAATAAACATCTGCAGATTCAAATGCACTGAATTTTATTTAAATTAGATAAAACAGAAACAAAACATTTTCATGGCCAGGATCAGGTAGTGACCAGTAGGTGGAGCGGTTCATTCACAAAATCCACTCTTCCTTCCAAACAGGAAGAATGGCACATACCCAATGCCTTTTCAAATAGGTTAGAAAGAAGCAGAGTTTCTCAATTCTCCCCGCACCCCCTGCCCGCCTCTGCCCTGCTCCAACACGAGCTAGTAGGTAGGACTTTTCTGCAAGACAAGTGGAGAGGAGCTGATTAGCACAATGTCCAAAACCACCACTGACACATTTAGTTTTTCCTTGATGTTTGATTGGTTAAAAAGAATGCAAAGTGCATCATCAACTGGAGAGGAGAAACCCACTCACAACAACTAATTTCGATGTTGCTCACAGGAATGGCTAATCCAGTCTTGGGAGTCCTTGGTGGAATGAATTGATTCTCGAGAAGTGTCCAAAAGCCAGCTGATCGTTTGTGCCAGCAGCAAAAGGATAAACAGAGCATAAGTGGTCTTGTTAAATCATTATTGCCCTTAATGCATAGCAGCCCAGAGGGATATCTGCCAGCAAGCTTCTTTCTTTAAAGCAGAAACAAAATCACACCTAATCACATCACGGTTGCAAGTGGGTTGACCTACCGATCTCTCCTCTGGTTGCGTTATGTGCCTGCCTGCCTGCTTTTAAACAGCTGAATACTTCCAAATGCCATTCCTTCTAGTTATTCTTCCTAATGGTTAGGGCTGCCATACGTCCGGATTTTCCCCAATTCCCGGCTGCAACTTCCAAAAGGCAGTGCTTTGTCCTGGATCTTATGCTAGTCAATGGAAAAATCTCATTTTTGTGCGGGGTTTTTTTTTGGGGGGGGGGGGAATCTCAACAACTCTCAGGTTTTTGAGGCATCCTGGTTTTTACTTTTTAAAATATGGCAACCCTACTAATTGTACTTTCAAAGTATCCTAATTTTCAACATTTTCTCCTTTTTTGGCCATTTCTTGAGAGGGTGGAAGTAAGACAAAACCCTCCAAGAACAATAAATTTCTCCAACATTTTCAGGGGAGGATTGCTATTAAATCGCACAAGGTGTGCTTGTGTTTTCCATTTCCCTTGCTTTTTCTCACTATTAACAGTCGAAATCCATCCTGTCACACCATACATTTAAAACTCTGTGATACCACTTTAAACAGTCATGGATTCCCCCAAAGAATTCTGGGGGCTGTAGCTTATTAAAGGTGCTGAGAGTTACTAGGAGACTCCCTTTTCCCCTCCCAGAGCTACAATTCCCAGAGGGATTTAATAATCCCTCTTCACAGGGAACTATGTGAAATGTGGCTCTGTGAGGAGACGGGGGGGGGGGTTGTCTCTCTGCACCTTAACAACTACAGCTCCCAGAATTCTTTGGGGACTGTTTGAAGTAGTATCATTGTATAACAACAACAACAACAACAACAACAACAACAACAACAACAACAACAACACAATGTTGTCCATAATCAACAACAACAACAACAACAACAACAACAACAACAACAACACAATGTTGTCCATAATCCAAGGATCGGTTTATAGTATAAAAACACATTAACAAAACAATATCCCCCTCCCCAGTTTAAAAGGCCATGGATTGTTTAATTAGCCAAAGGCCTAAGAGAAGAGGAATGTTTTTGCTTAGTGCCTAAAGATATGTGAAATATACTCGGAGTCGAGTGTGGATTTCATGCTCTTTATTCAGTTCATAGTAGCGAGGAATGGAAGTTCCCCCAGAACATCTGCTTTATATACATTATTTACACAATGGGCCCCACGTGATTGGCTAATTCCGTGATACTCCTGTAGGTCAATCAGGTTGCGGATTCACTTCCACCTGGAGCTGGATTGGGTGGCTCCTGTGGACCAATCAGACTGCTGCATTCTGGATCCTATTGTTCTAGGACCAATCAGACTGCTGCATTTTGGATCCTATTCAACTCAGTACATAACAATATGTAATCTGTGGGTTAAACCACAGAGCCTAGGGCTTGCTGATCAGAAGGTCAGTGGTTCGAATCCCTGCGACGGGGTGAGCTCCCGTTGCTTGGTCCCTGCTCCTGCCAACCTAGCAGTTCGAAAGCACGTCAAAGTGCAAGTAGATAAATAGGAACCACTCTGGCAGGAAGGTAAACGGCGTTTCCGTGCGCTGCTCTGGTTCGCCAGAAGCGGCTTAGTCATGCTAGCCACATGACCCGGAAGCTGTACGCCAGCTCTCGTCCAATAAAGCGAGATGAGCTCCGCAACCCCAGAGTCGGACACGACTGGACCTAATGGTCAGGGGTCCCTTTACCTTTACCTTTTTAATCTATGCTTCTGCATAAGCAGAAGGAAATCACCCTCCCCACAGCATGGCTTGTCCTCCAGCTAATGGCAATGAGAAGTCTCTGGCCATGAATGTTAACAGACACGTTTAAAAGGCAACAGTCAGAAGGGTTTTTGTGTCTGCTCTTACACACACACACACACACACACACACACACACAACCCCTGGTGCCTTCTTTTCCCCTAGGCAGAGGTTCATCTCCGATCTAAATACATACCCCGCAAGTGTCCCACGATAAACTGGGGCATCTTGTTTTTTATTGCACAAAAATGGCAGCCATTTCGGTTGCCATGATCTCGTGATCCCAAACAAAAGCACTGGGGAGGGTGTGATCTCATGTGGCACCCTAACATGAGCATTTTGGGTCACTGTGCCTGAAAAATCGCTTCTGGGGAGGAAAGAGTGGCACGAAACGCGCAAAGTCATGGCAACCGAAGTGGGCGTCATGTTCTCGCGATATAAAAATAGGAAGATGGCATCCCAGATTTGAGCTTCAAGGTGTGGGAGAGTATGTCAGGGCTGTGGTGCCAAAGCACTAGGACCAAAGTTCCCCTATCACACATAAAATATCTCTGCATCTGACATCATATGATATCAGGTGACTGACAATTGGGCATGGTTTGTCCAAAATCAGAGGCTTAAAGGGGTTAATGAGGCCTGCAGGCCATAGGTTTCCCTCTGCTGATTTGGGTTATTTAATAAATTTGTTAGGCTTTAGGTGTCGCAAGACTCTTGGCCACATATCTTTAAGCTTAGGCCACAAGCCTGTGGTTCTTGGAAGGCTGCACTACACCTTACACTTCCTGCCCACATTTTTTGCACAGTATCTTTCATTGCCCTGGTGACAGCCACAACACACCTTGGCAGCTGCTGACTGCTGCCCCCTCCCCACAGCAACAGGTAGAATAATGGCAGGTGCTGGAACTGATTTCAGAACTCTGCTACATTGGTGACATGAAGGGAAAATATATATTTTCTTTTCTGTTTCCTCTGGTGGAAAATGAAGTAAATCCATCATAATGAAAGTTTGGGATAATTATCTGCATCAACAGAACAACAATATGAAACCTGGTGGATTCCTGCAGCTTCCCTAGATAGCATAGGAACTCACGGAGAGTAACTTCTGTGCTCTCAAAAGAAAAGGAAAGAAACAAACAGCAACAATGAACAGCTAATGAATCCTGAAATCTTACTGTGAGAAGGGATATTTGGGGAGGGTGAAATATGCCTTTTGCTTATGAATAAATGATTTTAAAGATGTTTCAAGCAGCAGGAGGGAAGTTACTTCATCAAGGAGTTCTCTCACTGCAGCGTAACCTATGTACACAAAGAGATGTCTACGCTTTTCAGTTCTCTGTGCACATCTGTAGGACTGGGTGAATCTGCCAAATACAAGTTCTCATTTTCCCAAACTGAAGTCCCCAAAATTCCCGCATCCGTTTGTGCATTTAGCTGCATTTTAGTCAAGATTCTCCTAACATGCACACATTGTTTGCAATTTTGCCTCATAAAACACATTTCTGCAAGCATTTCCACCCGTCAGCGTAATGCATTTTGTCTGCTATTTTCCCTAAATGCATGCATACCTATCTGTGCTTTACTCATTGCTAGCCCTATTTAGGCCTCTGATTTTTGATCTGTATTTGTGCTTGGTTCTCCAGTTGCACAGCCAGGGAGAAGAAGGTACTTCAGAAGGTCATAACCACAGCCAAAAATATTATTGGTCATCCTCTCCCATCTCTGGAAGAACTATACAGTTCCCGTTGCCTTAAAAAGGTAAACAATATTTTAAAGGATCCATCTCATCCAGGATATAGTCTCTTTGCACCACTGCCTTCGGGTAGAAGATATAGAACAATTAGATCAAGAACAAATAGATTGAAGAACAGTTTCTACCCAAGAGCTATAACCATCTTAAATGCTGTAACCAGATAATATGACCTTGGAGAGCTGTGATGGGTGTGTGTGTGTGTGTGTGTGTGTGTGTGTGTGTGTGTGTGTGTGCATGTGTGGCTTTTTTTGGTGTATGTGTGTGTTTTGTGCTTTTTTTTTCCCTTTCTGTTTTTTACGGGATGGCATGCAATTTCGTTGCACTTGTATAGCGTTGTGCTTGTACTTGTGCAATGACAATAAATAAATTATCTTATCTATCTTATCTTGTCTTATCATGGCAACAGCACCCACCTGAGAGGTGCCGCAGCTGAGTTCCAGTTCTCCTCGAAATCCGGGCTTGTACAATAAATTCTGCTGCCTGAAGCCATGATGTGATGGGGTTGTGACACTCGCCTGACCTCCCTGTGGCTGCATCACTGTTGCACACAAGGACAGAAAGGAGGCCAGGAGGAGACAAGGTTGTTGTGATGGAAACATGACAAATTGGATCCACCAATTGGATCCACCACTACGGTCTGTGGTGAAGATGGTGCCTCCCCTATTCTAGGTAAACAAAACTACTGGGCTAGTCATTTAAGTCTTTGCTCAATGCTGGTCACATAACCATGTGACCAGAGGGCAGTAAACAAGCTGAAAGAGCATCGAGCAGACAAGTTGACACACAGAGCTCTGTCGCTGCCACTCCCAGCATCCACCAGCTAAGGCAGCTGCCTCACTTTGCCTAATGTTTGGGCTGGTCTGCAAGCTGGGAAGATACACACACAAACACACACATGGTGGTGCCTCTGGTTACGTACTTAATTGGTTCCGGAGGTCCGTACTTAACCTGAAAACGTTCTTAACCTGAAGCACCACTTTAGCTAATGGGGCCTCCCGCTGCCGCTGTGCCACCGCTGCCCGATTTCTGTTCTCATCCTCAAGCAAAGTTATTAACCTGAGGTCCTGTATACCTGAAGGAGCGTCTCCACCCCCACCGTTCAGCCCGGACACTGAGATCCAGCGCCGAGGGCCTTCTGGCAGTTCCCTCACTGTGAGATGCAAAGCTACAGAGAACCAGGCAGAGGGCCTTCTCGGTAGTGGCGCCCGCCCTGTGGAACGCCCTCCCATCAGAGGTCAAAGCGATAAACAACTACCTGACATTTAGAAAATACCCTGTTTAGGGAAGTTTTTAATCTGTGATATTTGAATGTATTTTGATATTTGTTGGAAGCCGCCCAGAGTGGCTGGGGAGACCCGGCCAGATGGGCGGAGTACAAACAATAAATTATTATTATTATTATTATTATTATTATTATTATTATTATTATTATTATTATACACACACACACACATACACACACACACAGTGGTACCTCTGGTTATGTACTTAATTGGTTCCAGAGGTCCGTTCTTAACCTAAAAACGTTCTTAACCTGAAGCACCACTTTAGCTAATGGGGCCTCCCGCTGCCGCTGTGCCGCCACTGCCCAATTTCTGTTCTCATCCTGAAGCAAAGTTATTAATCCGAGGTAATATTTCTGGGTTAGCAGAATCTGTAACCTGAAGCGTATGTAACCTGAAGCGTATGTAACCCGAGGTACCACTGTGTGTGTGTGTGTGTGTGTGTGTGTGTGTGTGTGTGTGTGTATATATATATATATATATATATGTGTGTGTGTGTGTGTGTGTGTGTGTGTGTGTGTGTGTGGCTAGCAAATTTTGAGCATTTGTGGCATTCCTCCGACCTCTGCTGGCTGATGGTTTTCTCCCGCTCTATCTAGAATCTAAATGGCTCCCCTGAAGGTAACTAATTCATCCAAGTGGGAATACAAGGCAATAATCTACCAGGAGAAACAACATTGTGGGGTTCTCCCCCCCCCACAGCTGTATCCTCCAAAGCAAAAACAAAACTCTCGTAACTGCCTGCTTCATCAGACATAAAACACCACTTACCCCTCAGCAGATGGGGGGAATGTGTAGCTCCACATAGTGCAAAGCAAAGCATCGCATTGCTGTTTAATTGGCACTTAGCAAAAATATACCCCACAGCAAGAGTTTCTATGGCTAATGAAAGGAAGTGCAAAGCAGCTCTGTTCCATGGCTCCAATTAGCCCCTCGGAGTAAACGAGGGTCCATTTCCAGCTGCTGGCTTGCCATATGGCGAAGAAAAGAAGACGTCAAAGTGATAATGAAACTTTGAATGCAGATCAGTAAAAGAAGGGGGGAGGAAACCTAGTGTTCATTTCCACAACACCTAGCGATGCTTTTGCATTTAGGGTAGAAGAATTAAAATGGCACTTTATTTTATTTTTTTATTTTTTTTAAAGCCAGGAATTATGGAAGAAGTCCTATGAGTCCAGGGCTGGGTCCAAACCAAATGAATTGATGATAAACAGCGAATTGATGATAAACAGCGGAATTGATGATAAACCAAATGGAGTAGAGTTTATTGTCTTGAGGATTTGAAGGTAATCTGACTCTTTGGTATACAGAGGATAGACTCACAAATGGAATGAAGAAAAGGAGGAGGAGGAGGAGGATAACTGTATTTCGGTTCTCAGATTGTTGCGGAAAATGTGGATTTGGTAAGTATGGCTTTAAATGGGGGGAGGACCATTGGGGGGGACCATATTGGCACCCATTAATCTACAATAAAACAGGGTTAGGAACAAACTTGGTCAATATTCTTCGAGAGTGACTAGCATTCAAAGAAGGGTCATGCCAGACCAGCAAGATGGACCAACGGTGTGAGGTTGCTTCATCTGTTCATAAGTACTTCATACTTTTCTAGAGCACATCTTGAACTCCTCAGTTAAGAAATGAAGACAAGTAATGGGGTGACGGAGAGTCGGACACGACTGAACGACTGAACAACAACAACAATGGGGTGACATGATCAATCTGTACAAAACATTGGGAAAGGAAAAATTGTATCTTTTCCTCATATTATTCAAACTAGAAATGAGAACTCCAAGTCAATGGTTTTAAGGATGCATAAAAGGAGGCAGTACTTTCGCACACAACTCAATTAACCTAGGGTTACCATACGTCTGGAAATTCCTGGACATAGCGGGAATACTGCATTCGGAAGCAGTGTCAGGGCGGAAATCGCTAAAATGTCTGGGAAAATCCAGCAGTGCCGTTTGTGGAGATTTTCCTTTAAAAAAAAAAAAGCTCAAACAACTGTTGTGTCTGGATTTTCACTTTATGAAATATGGCAAACTTAGTTAACCTATGGAAAGCAATATAATTAACCTTGGGAAAGGAATTAAACAAATTCATGAAGAAGAACTATCAGCCACGAGAATACAATGGGACCTTCAGATACAGAGGTGGCATGACCCTGGAAAACAAATGTGAGGGTCAAGCAGCTGTAGAAGACCCTCATCTTTATCCTCTCTCGCTGAGCTCCTGGGGTCATCTTGCTGGGCAATGCAACAAACAGAATTTTGGATCCATGATCTGATCCAGCAAAGCTGTTCTGTTCTTTATTCATCTGTTTGGCTTGGTTTGGACACGGGGCAATCATCTGTTCATTCTAAAGCTGGGAAGACCTTAATTCTCCCTCAGAGACCAAACGAAGTAAACCGAACAGGATGCCTTGGCATTCCACAGGAATGTTGATCGTTGTGAAGGGTTTTGCGGCCAGCAGAATATCTGATGTGAGATTAAAGGATTACGACTTCAGCAAGGAGATGGAGGGTTTTGTTCTCCTGCCAGGAACAATGCAAAAAAAAAAAAAAAAAACAAAACAAAACCCTCATATATCGTAGCAAGAAAACCTAAACCCAGCCTGGAAAATTCCTGCTCCCTGAAGGAAATTTCATTCTGAATGTAGGCTGGCATGAAAGGTCACCTCCCAAACTAGGGGGGCTATCATTTCAGAGACTATACATATGGACTGTGTCGTTTATTGACACTGCAATTCAAATCCTGGCTGGGGAGCAAGGAGGTTTAATGGGAATTTCAGGGCTACTACTGCCGCCACAGCCCTGCTACTCATGCCATCCAGACCCAAATTGGGTTGGTGGATGGGTGGTGGAGGGGGGCAAATTGCTCCTGAGGTGGGACTGAACCAACCCCACTACCGTCACATGGCAACATAATGGTGACAACAAAACTTTGGACTTGAGCAAATGTGAAGTGGGAAATAACCCATGTTAGGGGAAGAATTGCCAGTTTGTTGGGAAAGCAGAAATCAAACTGCTGATGCCCCACCACACCCCCAAAATGCTCCATCTATAATAGCAGAAGCATCACCTGTTGAATCTTTCCACCTGTCCTGCTGCCCCCCCCTTCAAAACACAGAAATCCTGGCGAGAAAATAAAAATAAGTTGCAATGTTATTTATACCCCTGTGCAAGACATAGCAACTTTTAGAGCGGGTGTTAGTTTTAAAAATATATTTGCTATTTGTTAGGATTCATCACATATTAATTATCAGTCGGAATCACACAGCAAGGCTGTGCAGTCAGCAGATGGAGCTGTTTGCCTCAGCTATTGGCATACAGACACTCCTGCTTAATTTTTACAGGGAACTGGGTCAAGGCAGCAAAAACTGGCTCTGAAGCTGCGTCTGCACAAACGCCATTCACTTGCAGTGCTTAAGGTTTTGCGGCTTAAAGCATTGTTCCTTCTTGTATAGGAGCAGCAAAGGCTTTTAGCCTGCTCTCCTTTCTCCTGAACAGATGGGCTCCTGCCTCTCACAATCGCAGGATCGTCTTCCCCATTTTGGTTGCAGGGTGTGTTTTTTTTTTTTTTTTAAAGCACTGTATTAAATTAGGCCAGACAAGCTCACATTTACTGTTTCAGGTGGTTTCCACTAGCGACGAGCAAACTCTTTCAAGCTCTCCTGGAACTGGGGGTGAGGAGCCTGCTGCCTCCTGGGTACTGCTGGACTCCAGCTCCCATCAGCCATGAGCAGCATGGTTAGGGATGATGCTCCATCTAGCTTAGCATTCCCTGATCTTAAGGTTTCCAAGTTACTGCTTATGCCCTCACCCCACTTACGTTGGGAATTCCATTCCACCCTTTGCTGCAGATATACGGGATTGTTGCATGTCTCATGTCTGTTTACATTCCAGCACAGATTGCTGGAGTCCCGTGAGCGGAACATCCGCTCTGCATTGCTTTTGTTTTCTCTCTCTCCGAGAAGAACGAGAAGGAGAGAAGCCATGTTACCGAATGCCAAATCTTGGTTAAATTGCTCATAGCTCTTTTCAAGTGATTGAATTTGGGGATATTGCTGTACATAATCAACATCAACTGAACATATTTGGAAAAATAACTCACTGTGTTCTAAGGTGCAACTGGAAGGATTTTTTTATTTTATTTTGTTTCAACTATGGCAGACCAACACGGCTACCTACCTGTAACTTGCTGTGTTCAGTTCATGTAGGATGAGGGTAGAGAATGCTAAGCTGCAAACATTTAAAATCAATGGCAACAGCACCATATGCAATGAATGTTTTTTTTAAAAAACAAACAAAAAAAAACACAACACCCCAGTAATCATTGGATCTGTCTAGCCCATCAATGGGCAGCTTTTCCCAGCCTACATCTTGCTCTCCCTTTTTCTGCCATGCACCAAGCAGGCTTCCAGGGGAAAGGCAGTTGCATGTCGAGGTCCCCAAACCACCCCTCAAATAAATCACACTTCAGACAGAAATTTAAGTTTAAGGTTATTTGGCATGATTTTGGCCACAACTTTATTAAAATACAAAATATGTGAGTGTTTGCTTAGGCATTGGTTCCGACTATCTGTTCCGCTGGGGACAGAACTGACATTTGTCAGTAAAGGGAAAACACTTTGGGGAGAGAATGGGAGCCGGGGGTCGGACCCTCGCCTCTCCCCAAATGCTCCCAGGGGCTCTTGTGTGGCCCTGGCCCCCGACCGGGGGATACAGACAAAAGCATGGTGAGCCCCTGGATTCCTTTAACGGAATTCCCTGCACAGCAGCAGCAGCAGCAGCATTGGAGGGGCAGACCACAGCCAACCCTGACCCCTCCACCAACCAATTTAATAACATAACCAATGCCTAACCGCCAACCTTACAAGTTGTGACTAATTGCTATGCAGTAGGCGAAAACCAGATGGCACTAGCCAATCAGCCAAATGGAAAAAAATTCCTACCAGGCCCCTGCCCCAAAAGCAGACGACCCCATGACAGGCATAGCAAGGTCAATGCAGAGGCCTAAAAATAGGGAAGGGAGGGCGGGTGATCTGATGCACTCAGCAAAGAGGAATAACACGTTACGATCCAAACAATATATAGTCACTGGGCTGTCCATCAACAAATTGCAACATGAAAATCTCCCCAATGACACCCAGGACCCAATCACAGAAGTGGCCATCTATACTATCCCGCCCAGCAACAGAGGGGTGACTTGTTGGCCCCCACCGCAATACGTGCTCTCCATGAAGGAGAACCCGCTTAGTCTGAACTGATAGCTTGCAGAGGACTTTTGAGACATTTATTTATTTATTTATTTATTTATTTATTTATTTATACCCCACTTTCCCCCCTGTCTAGTCTGAAGGCCACTGGCTGCCCACTCTTGGAATACGTTCAGACATGGGGAAGATTGTGTTAGTTTTCCTGATTGTAATGCTAGTTGGCCTGTCCTGTTTTTCATGTTCCTTTCACACAGCATAGAATCATAGGATCATAATCATATGCAGATTTTTAGAATCATACAACTGCAGAGTTGGGAAGGACACCAAGGGTCATCTAGCTGTCGTCGTCCCCCGCAATGCATACCTGTTCTGTTATGGAACTGTGGCTTTTGGACCGATATACTGCCATGTCACACTAAATGTCATTCCTACCCGTTTAAGCAGCATATACGGTAGTTGGAAAAGGAAATAGTTTCTTCTCACTAACAAATGATCTTAACTTAAAGTTCATGTTGCCTTCCAATGAGCAGTGTCATACAGCCTTTCCCAACTTGATATTCTCTGGATGATGGACAAAACCTCTCACCATCCCTATTGGTTATCCTGGCCGATCTTGATGGAAGCTGGAGTCCAGGGGTTGGAGAGGGGGTGGCGGCTGCAGGAAGCAGTTAGTTTTGAAATCCATTAAATAGTTGACCTTGCAAGTTGCTAATGACTTTTCCACAAAGGGCTGAGCAAGGAAACCTCTCTGGACTCCAGCCAATGGAACTAAGTGAAGTCTGGGAGTTTTAAGCCTGTGCTTGTCTCCTCCTTGACTGGGCAAGGAATACTCAGTTGCCCTGCCGAATGGAACCCTACATTCATTATCTCCCTTAGCCTTGCTGTAATTTAAAATTATCTCTAGCAAGTCAGACAGTTACATCTGCATATTATTAATCAATTAGTGTATCTCGCTCGTTGCAAGGACTATGATCAGAATAGTTAAACACTTGTGATAAGTTGAACGCTGTCTTCTACAGAGACTTGCACTGATGCAATGAATTAGAAATTGGGCACAGCGTAACTTCAATGGGACTGGAAGTCAGACAAAACATGCAAGCGGGGGGAAAAACAACACACAAGAAATCCCAAGCGTTCCTTACACTATTTGTAGCAAGACAATTGCTTTTTCTTTGACATTGGGACACTAATAGAACCGGTAAACCAGAAAAATAAAACAGTTGAGAAAATGTTCCAGCCTTAACTGTATCCAAGGACAGTGTGTGGATTCAAACAGTTGGTGTGTGAAAGTTTGCCCAATTTAGAAGAAAATTAAGGAAATCTGTACCATTCGGCAAGTCCATAATTTCACAAAGCTGCCACTTTGATGCTGAAGCATATGTATTTATATATTACATTTAATATACCCTTGCTTTCCTCCCAAAAGCACAAGGTCTTATATTTGAACTTCCTCTTAATGGAACCTCTATGAACAGATCCGATGTGTTTCCAATGAGCAGATACAAGGAATAGACTGTCAGGCGTCATGGAATCGGCTTCATCCCCCTGGGGCTGTAGATAAGCAGAACAAAGGAAAGGGAGTATTCATTCCAGCTAGAAACTTTAATAATCACAGCGAGAGAATAAAGAACCCATCTCCTAGAATTGGTGGTGTTCCCAATTAAGAATCCCACCCCCTTACGTCCTTATTAATCCACATCACTTCTACGTCTGGTAACCTGAGCCTGTCCCCTCTGTGCTTTGTGTGATTTCTGTTCTGCCTCTTTCTCAGCTCTCCTTGACCTTGGTGAGAGAGCAGAGGAATGCATCCCAGAGACAGTGAATCTGTTAACCGTCTCTCTCCCAGTGTTTCTCCTCCTCGTTGTTCCCCATCCAGTACTTCCCAGCTTCTGCCTTCTGAACTATGTCCCTCTGCAAACCACTGTTCCAAATCTATATTGTCCTCCTGCTCCTGGGAAGATTCAGGAGCAGGAGCAGGGGGAAGGGGAGGCTCCCACCATTCCTCTTCAGTGCAGCCCTCCTCAGCATGGTCCCTGACATCAAATTGGGGACCTTTGCATTCATGTCCTTGCAGACTGCTCTTGAAAACAAAATGTGGGACTTTATTAATGTTACACCTGCCCTAGTACTCATATTTTTATGTTGGGTGTTTGCTAGGGCTGCCATACATCCAGAGTTTCCCAGACACATCTGGCAATCCGGCTCCAAAAATGGCGTCTGGGCAGATTTTTGCTGAATCGGCAAAATGTCCTGGAAAATCCAGAAGTATGGCAAGTAAGGTGATTTTTTTAAAAAGCTTTTAAAAATCCAAGAAAAGCCCTCAACCTTTTTTTTGGGGGGGGGTGTTCCCCAACAACCTTGACAAAAAAAAGAAGAAGAACTCCGGATTCTCACTTTTGGGAATATGGCAACCCTATCTGTGCTCCTTACCCCACTGCCCTTCGATGACCTCGGGGTCATAGTAAATAGATAGATAAGATAGATAATTTATTTATTGTCATTGCACAAGTACAAGCACAACGCTATACAAGTGCAACGAAATTGCATGCCATCCCGTAAAAAACAGGGGGGGGGGAACAGCACAAAACACACACACACCAAAAAAAGCCACACATACACACACATACACCCATCACAGCTCTCCAAGGTCATATTATCTGGTTACTCTAACCCTCTGAGAACGATCTGACAGAAAGTTCAAAACCCAGAGACAAATGGAGTTAGAAAGTCCAATCGCCTCTAGCTTGGACACCAGTCTATGGGGGAGGACCGTGTTGAAAGCAGAGCTGAAATCCACGAACAGCAGCCTCGCATAACTCCCCGGCTGCTCCAGATGGGACAGAGCAGCATGGAGAGTGGTGGTGATGGCATCTTCTGTGGATCTGTTTGCCCTGTATGCAAACTGGTAGTTGTCAAAGGTCGATGGAAGACAGGAAATAATGTGACTGCATACCAGTTTCTCAAAACACTTCATGATAATAGGAGTCAGTGCAACTGGCCTGTAGTCATTCAAACTACTAATTGTGGATTTTTAGGATGAAGATATCAACCCAGGGTTAGGGTTAGGGTTAGGGTTAGGGTTAGGGTTAGGGTTAGGCTGTGAAAAAGGCACATTTCATGCTAGGGATCATTAGGAAAAGAACTGAAAATAAAACTGCCGATATCATAATGCCATTATACAATTCTATGGTGTGACCACACTTGGAATACCTCACCCTCTCCTCCATGAATTTGCCCAATCGTCTTTTAAAGACATCCAGGTTGGTGGATATCATTGCCTCCTGGATGAGCGAATTCCATAGTTTAAATATGCACTGCACAAAGAAGTACTTTCCTTTATGTTTCCTGAATTTTCCAGCCTTCAGCATCATTGGATGTCCATGAGATCTTGGGTTATGAGAAAGGGAGAGAGAAACATTTCTCTATCCCCTTTTCATGCCACGCATAATTTTATAAACTTCTATCATGCCACTTCATATGCACCTTTTATCTAAGCTAAAAAAGACCAAAACACTGCAGCCTTTCTTCAAAGGGGAGTAGCTTCATCCCCTCAATTATTTTGGTTGCCCTCTTCTGAACCTTCTCCAACTGAGCAATATCCTACTTGCCTTTACTGGGAAGCAAACCAGCAAACACGACTTGAAGACAGATTGAAGAGATCTGCCAAGGAGGCAGGGAGTGCGGAACATAGGAGACACCATTTCAACCAAGTTCTGTAATATCAATTAGGGAAGGCACTCAAAATCATCTCACTGCAATGGATCAAGAAGCAATGCAATTTGCAATGAAAACGAGCCATTTCTGGCATTGTTTATAATTTTGCTGGCATAACAGATACTTTAGTTCCCATTCAACTTTCTGTTTACCACAACAGTAATGTTAATGTGTGGGGAGCTTTCTCCCCCTCCCCTGCCTTCCTGGCACCTGTACTGTTAAAAAAAAAAATCAATGCAGTACTTAGGGAAATTGTTCAGCAGATATTAATTCCTCCACACAGGGCTCTATAAATGCTTTCAATTGCAAATTGAAATCCAGTATCAAAGTGTTATGCTGTAATCACAGCTAAGACTACTAAATTCATAAGACACAACAACAAAACAGCTGAATTAGAATAATACAAGCAAGAAGACATAAAAAATGTTAAATGTCAATTCTTTTTTTAAAGGATCTCAGGCTAGCATCTCAGGAAAGCACTTGCTTTCTTAGGTTGGCTTTGTGCTGTTTAAATCTTGCTACAGTAAAAGGCAAAACGAAGCATTTTTGGTTTATATATTGTAACACTATGTAACATGGTCTCAGTTAAATGCCACAACAGTTATGGAGGAAGCAACCACTGGTGAACCGAGAGAAATTTTAAGGTGAGTTTGAAAGTTGTTGTTGCTCAGGAGAAACATCCAAGAGCAGCTAAAGAATTTGGTTGAGAATCTCTTCTCTCCATCCCAATATGGGAGCCGGCCAGAGGACAACACACACACCTTTCTGACTAACATGTTAGCTGCCCCAAATCTTCCTGCAAAAGATCATTAGTTTTGAAAATAGCTTATAGAAATGCAATAGAATTACAGTGGTACCTTGGTTGGAGAATGGCTTGGCTCTCGAACAAATTGGCTCCCGAACGCCGCAATCCCGGAAGTAAGTGTTCGGGTTTGCAAATGTTTTTTGGAAGCTGAACATCTGATGTGGCTTCTGCGGCTTCCGATTGAGTGCAGGAAGCTCCTGCAGCCAATCAGAAGTCACGCCTTGGTTTCGGGAGTCGAACAGAATGGTTCCGGGAGTCGAACAGACTCCCGGAACGGATTAAGTTCGACAACCGAGATACCACTGTAAATTGAAACAAAGTAAAGCAGGAGGATATTGTTTTCAAATTCTCTGATTCTATCCATCTCTATAGCTGCGGTCTAACTGCTCTAACCACTATGCATCATTCAGTGAGGATTCTGGCACCCGGGAGCTCTGCACGCATGCATCTGTACCCACACACCCTGGTTTCCTGAGAGAATGGACAGTGTGGAAGCGGTGTGATTATATTCCAACACGACTTTGCCCGCTCAGCGTAATGACCAGGGAACATCACAACGTTGCTTTTGCCCACCCCCGATTGTCAGCTTTGGACTTGCAAAACAAAACAAAGATTTTTCAAAAGGTTATTCCATTCTATTGCTCCCTGAGAGCTTCATCACATGTGTCAGGAAAGCATTGGGATAAATCATTATGTGTGAGCTTTGCGTTCTTCTTCCATCTCAGGAGAGAAGGGAACTCTCTGTTGCATCATAGATGAAGCTGCCCCCAGGACATAGACAAGCGAATTTATTTATTTTATTATTTTTTTAAAGGGGTCCCTTTGCAGTTAATGACATAATGCGGGTGCCTCTGAAGGAAAGAGGGGTTTCCTTTCTATCCATCACATTGATGTAACATCTTTGACAGACAGTGACATCTTTCAATGCCTCCCCAAAGTCAACCACTCATTAAAATAAAGCTCTTAAAAAACAAATAAATACCCAGCCTTATTCAGAATGTTCTTTACATTCCTTTTTTTCCCTTTCTTTTTTTCATGTGCAACAGAAAACATTGAAGCAAAACAATGGAACAGAGTCTGACAGGGCATACGCTTGGTGTCCCTGCTTCACAATCAGAGCATGTTCTCCAAGCTGACAGGGGTGGGCATTGGTGTGCATGCTCAGTCATCCATCCCAGCCAAAGGAGCCGGCGTCTGACTCCTCGAGAAGGCTGCCTGACAGCCCTCACTCCCCACTGATCTCCGGGGTGAGCACACCTAAAAAGAGTCCTCTCTTGCCTCCTGGAATAATTTCAAGTAGCCTGATTTCACTTAAAATGGTCCTCCTCTCCAGAGTCATCCAAAACATTTTCCAAGAGAAAGATGCATGGAAAGATAAACTATAATATTGGAGGCAAGTGGCAGGCAGCTTGGCAGATCAGGTGCCTGAATGTTGTTTTCTGTGTAGAGTTGGAAGGGACGAAGAAGAAGAAGAAGAAGAAGAAGAAGAAGAAGAAGAAGAAGAAGAAGAAGAAGAGTTTGGATTTGATATCCCGCTTTATCACTACCCGAAGGAGTCTCAAAGCGGCTAACATTCTCCTTTCCCTTCCTCCCCCACAACAAACACTCTGTGAGGTGAGTGGGGCTGAGAGACTTCAAAGAAGTGTGACTAGCCCAAGGTCACCCAGCAGCTGCTGTCAGCAAATACCCCACCTGGGGCAGTTTGTGAGACTGCCCCAAAGCCAGAGCAAAGCCGTGTGCGCACATCCTTGGCTACAGGAGTAGTCCGGTGGTGCTGTCATATGTGATTATTCCCCAGCATGAAGAACAACACACACAAGCCATAATTAAGGCTAAACTATTTATTGTAGGAATAGTGCAGAGAGAATCTTTGCTGCCAGCTCAATAAGACAGAGCTGCCATAAAGCCGTCTGTCCGGCTTCAGGTCTAGCCAGAAGAGAAAGCACAAAGGCTAGGATTACAATAGTACAGTGAAACGTAAACATTCCATGTAGGAAACCAGATAAGGCAGCTTTCTCACGGCTCAGTGAGACAGGCAAATGTCAAACCATCTTCGCTGCAGCTGGTTGCAGCTCGGCTTGGACAAAAATCATAACAGCTACATGTGGAGGAGCGGAGACGCGAACCCGGTTCCCCAGATTACGAGTCTACCGCTCTTAACCACTACACCACACTGGCTCCAAAGGATCATCAAGTCCAAACCCCCATGATGCAGGAATCACAGCTAAATGAGGAGGGCTAGAGAAGTAGTTGTCTGGTCCCTTTCCCTTTTCTTTCAATGAACTCAAGGCAGCAGGCACACACTCCCCCCATTTATTCTCACAACCCAGAAAGGTAGGTTAGGTTAAGATTCCGTGACCGGCACAGTGTCACCCAGTGAGATTCATGGCTGAGTGAAGCTCTACTCCAGCACTCTAACCACTACACCACACTGCGTCTCCTGGTGCTGATCCTTTAGTATTAGAGTTCTTGTTCCTTGGATTAATGTGTACCAACATCTTTCCAAAGAAGGTGAGGGGGGAGGGACCTCAACCGGCACTTTCCTTGTACAGTCATCACAAAATCATATGCCATTGGGTTGTATTTATAGGCTAACAAGCCCCTGAGGTTCTTGAAAGGTTTTGTATTGTGCTGCCGATTGCAGCAGACTGTGATTTGTGCAAGCATGTGACTATTTCTGCTTCCGTGTAGCTGTCACTCTGCAGTGCTGGGCCTTCCCATCAGTTTTGGAACTGGAGGCATGCAGAGAAAATGCAAACGCTTTTGACGAAATGGCGCCTTCGTCCTCACATTTCTGTTTCCTGTTTCAGCATCCAAGACAAATGGAAAGGCTTGTTGATGAACATGCGAGTGCATTAGCCTGAATAACACATTTAGCCATTTCTGTGAGGATGCTGACAACTATATTGCAGGCTGAAGAGCACCCACCTGTCGCACATTTGTGTGTGTGTTTGTGTGTGTGTGTGTGTTTGTTTCAACCAACACAAAAACAGTGATCAGAGGGATCAGATTAGGATGCATCTCATTGCTTGACATTCTATTTGTTTTATATACACACTCACATTGCTCTATTACAGCCAAGAGCCTATTAAATGCCTTGAAATTATTTGCATGGCAAACAGGTTATCTGGAGATTAAAGATCTTAAAAAGAACTCACTCCATTTTTTAGAACTAACTGGTGGTGGCGGGGAGGGGCAGAGGCATGATTCCCCCCCCCCTCTCTCTTTCCCGACCCCAAAGGTTAATGTTTCAGAGAAAGCCTTGTTTATTTGAAAGGATCGCTAAGCGGTTTGTTTTCTTATGCTCAGCACCTTAATTCTCACCAGCCATAAAACTGTCCAGATGTTTAAAACAAAAAGGCCACCAGCGGATTAACAGAGATTACTGAGATAAAGATAGACTTCCACGATGTGTAGCTATGCCATATAAACTGCGGGGGCAAATACTGCTCAATAAGCTCTCCAGCTACAATCCTGCAGAGCTGAGAAGCTTCTCACAAGGCTACAGCTTAATCTCCCCCCCCCCTTGGCAGTCTAGGGCACATATGCAAGCTACTCACTTGAAGACAGGCCTGTGTAGTATAATTGGGACTACATTACATACTCCATTTGCTCCCTTCTTGGCATCCTCAGATCACTTCTGTGTGAGAACATCTGGCTGTTTCAGTCCTCTCAGAAAGAGGGAAGGATGCCTGGTCCCTAATACCGGCATTGTTCTTCTTCCTGGGTTTAAGAGCTGCATGGCGGAACTTCAGAAAGGGCACCACAGATCAGAGATAGAGCATCTGCATTTTGTGCAGAAGATCCCTGGTTCTATCCCTGGCACCTGCCGGAAGGGCTGGGAGAGACCTGACGGAAATCCGAGAGAGATTGCTGAGCTAGATGAACCGTTGGTCTGACTCAGTGTAAGGCTGTTTCCTGTATTTCCTAGCAGGGCAGGCCAAATAGTAACATTGTGATGTGACTTGGTCATCGCCATCACTTCAAAAGGTGGTCCAGAATGGCGCGTGGTGCTCGCATGTGCCAGAGAGGCTTTGAATGCAGGATCCTAAGTCCCTTCAGTTCCCAAACATACACCCCACCAGATCTGGAGTCACAGCTAGCCAGCAGAACTTTAATGTGGTGGTTGTTCCTCTATCTGTGTGAGTGTCTGGAGGCGGTTGGAGGATGGATGGCGGCTAACAGATTGAGGTTGAATCCCGACAAGACAGAAGTACTGTTTTTGGGGGACAGGAGGCGGGCAGATGTGGAGGACTCCCTGGTCCTGAATGGGGTAACTGTGCCCCTGAAGGACCAGGTGCGCAGCCTGGGAGTCATTTTGGACTCACAGCTGTCCATGGAGGCGCAGGTTAATTCTGTGTCCAGGGCGGCTGTCTACCAGCTCCATCTGGTATGCAGGCTGAGACCCTACCTGCCCATGGACTGTCTCACCAGAGTGGTGCATGCTCTAGTTATCTCTCGCTTGGATTACTGCAATGCGCTCTACGTGGGGCTACCTTTGAAGGTGACCCGGAAACTACAACTAATCCAGAATGCGGCAGCTAGACTGGTGACTAGGAGTGGCCACTGAGACCACATAACACCTGAAAGACCTACATCAGCTCCCAGTACGTTTCCAAGCACAATTCAAAGTGTTGGTGCTGACCTTTAAAGTCCTAAATGGCTTTGGTCCAGTATACCTGAAGGAGCGTCTTCACCCCCATCATTCTGCCCTGACACTGAGGTCCAGTGCCGAGGGCCTTCTGGCGGTTCCCTCACTACGAGAAGCCAAGTTACAGGGAACCAGGCAGAGGGCCTTCTCGGTAGTGGCACCCACCCTGTGGAACGCCCTCCCTTCAGATGTCAAAGAGAACAACAACTACCAGACCTTTAGAAGACATCTGAAGGCAGCCCTGTTTAGGGAGGCGTTTAATAGATTGTTGTATTTTAATCTTCTGTTGAAAGCCATCCAGAGTGGCTGGGGAAACCCAGCCAGATGTGCGGGGTATAAATAATAAATTATTATTATTATTATTATTATTATTATTATTATTATTATCTGAAGGATACCATTTTGCGGAAGTCTGTCCTAGTACTTTTCAGAAAGACATGTTGAAATTGCAAATTGGGATCATATCCTAATTGTGATAGGTGGGTTGATTTTTAGAGCTTTCAACATCTTCAGAATCATTTTCCGGCATCCAGCATTTCCCTTATTTTCTGATCTTCCCATCCACCTATGTTCTGAGTTGCCTAAAACACTCTGAGCCACTGTTACTTATCGTTCTGTTTCAGCTCAGCTGGCCCAGTCGCTGTGTTTCATTTGCAGTGGCTCAGCCACAAATTACAGCATTTGTTGCGGACTACCTTCAGCCTTGAAGCATCTGTCTGAGCTCGCTGAACTGGAGAATGCAGCAATGGATCAATGTGCATTCACAATAATCCATCAGCAGTTGATAAAGGGACACAGCGCAGTTACAGCTCACTGGCCCATTCCTTTCATTTTAATTTGCTTATGCTGCTTTGGGGGAATTGTTTGTGATCTCTGGCTCTGTTTTCAAGGCAGGGTTCCCTTTCCCTTCATGACCTTGCATATATCTAAACTTTATTTTGAAGAAACGTTCCAGAGGAAGGAATGTTTGCCCGTGCACCTGGGATGAAGGCTCAAGAGACAGGACTTTTGGTTTATCGTTGTGTTTATTCAACATCACATGAGAATCTGAAGCAAAGCAAAGCAAACTCTTCCATGGCAAGCAGATGGAACATATCTAGGCAGAGAGAGGTCATGCCTACCAGCTTGGGCAAAACCACCCCAGCAAAGCTCAATCACCATAAGTGGGTGATGATGAGAGGCATATCTTTGTACCTCCCTGTATAGGGGAACAACAGCTGTGTAGGATCTGAGCTAGGCACTCCACCCCAAAGCCCATCATTCTGCAGGGAGCACACATCAGGCACCAATAATACGAAACCAATGAGCCTCCCAAGTCCCTTGGCAATGGAAGATGGAGAAACGTCCTTCACCCAAGAGCGTCTCAGGGTGTTTATAACTGGCATTAATCCTAACCTGCTTACCTGCCCACATTAAATGTCAACTGGAAGCAAAATGAAACAGCCAAGCAAGCAAGTCAAAACCTACTGCAACCCAATCATGGAAGGGACAGTGTGGAGTAGGTGAAAACAACATTCACTGGAAAGCCAGTTGAGGAATACCACAAAAAATTACTATGCAGGTCCCAAAGGGTGTCTAGAAAAGCCCACACTGCCCATGGGTGGGTGAACTGAATGATGCAGAGATCAAAGAGGGGAACGGGAGCAGAAGAAGGAGCTCAGTATTGTCTAGCTCAGTTTTGACCACAATGGGTGGAAGCAGCTGTCCATTTAAGGAAAACTCATTCCCCTCAAAAGGAAAGGCTGACCATTCATTAAACCTCCAGTCCATTCTCCATCAATCAATGAGAAGAATGATGCATTTGAAAATGATCAAATGAAAGTGGAAATTGTAAATACTTATGGGTGGTGTGCGGGGTTTGAGTCATGCTTATTTTGCTTTGGATTTGGCCAATGGCTGTTTGTGAATGTCCTTTCTTTCACTGCACAAATCAATTCACCAGTGGTCTGCACTTTGCAGCCTTCCCAGGTGTCTGGACTTCAAACTCAGGCCAGAGGATTTTGTATTGAAGTAGATTCGTTAGATCAGAAAGTGCAGGCAGCTGGCGAGGCTGCAGAGTGCTGGAGAAACATTTATGGGAAGGAGAGAGAGAGAAATACACACACCGCCCTTGACAACACTGTAACACTAAGGCAAGCTCAGAATGATACACTCACTGAAATCCTAAAGACTAGAAGAATCAGAAACATTAACAGTTTGGGTCCAGGATAAAGAGTGCCTGATTCCTTGTACCCCTGCCCATTCACTGAGAACTTCAGGGGAGTCACTGTTGTCAACCACCCCCATGACTCAGATTCATGACTTGTATTCACAATGAGCTGTGCATTTAGTATTTTGTGCCAAACCCTCTGAAACTGCCTCCCAGGTGTGATTCGACATACCTGCTGAACTTGAGGTGCTTGCCAAAGACCTTCCTCTTTTACCTGACATTAGAAGTAAGTTATATTATGCCAATTTTTGGTACTTACGTCTTTACCCGTGGTTTGTTTGTTTGTTTTCATTCCTAAGCACTTTATTATTTGATTGATTGCTTTACTGACTGTTATGTACCTTAGAGACCAACTAAGTTAGTCTCTAAGGTGCTACTGGAAGGAATTTTTTTATTTTTTTATTTTGTTTTGACTATGGCAGACCAACACAGCTACCTACCTGTAACTGACTGTTATGTAAACAGATTTGTGGCTATCTATGGTGGAAAGCGATCAGTAAATATTGGAAATAAATAATAAAAACAATGAAGTCTTTTGAGGAATTGAAGGATAGGTTCTTACCCAGCACTACCGAAAATGTAAGAAAATGAGTCTGGTGGGTTTTGTTTTTATTTTATAAGGTAAAGGGACCCCTGACCATTAGGTCCAGTCGTGTCCGACTCTGGGGTTGCGGTGCTCATCTCGCTTTATTGGCTGAGAGCCGGCGTACAGCTTCCAGGTCATGTGGCCAACATGACTAAACCGCTTCTGGTGAACCAGAGCAGCACACGGAAACACCGTTTACCTTCCCGCCAGAGCGGTACCTATTTATCTACTTGCACTTTGACATGCTTTTGAACTGCTAGGTTGGCAGGAGCAGGGACCGAGCAACAGGAGCTCACCCCGTCGTCGCAGGGATTCGAACCGCCGACCTTCTAATCAGCAAGCCCTAGGCTCTGTGGTTTAACCCACAGCACCACCTGGGTCCCCTTTTATTTTATATGTGCACTTAAAAAAAAAAAGAATTTATATGAGCAGTTTTGGCCCACTTCTAATCTAGACAGCACCTGCTACTTCAAGCTCTAAGTGCTTGTAGTACAACATAGCTCAGGGCGAAACAGGAGGTGTGCCTCCCTATATTCTCAAAGGACTCTCTTGATGGTAGAATGATCCTCAAAGTGGTAAGGAGTAGCTCTAACTGGGACAGGTGAATGAATGGAGGCTATCCCTGCCTGTAACAGGTGTAAATTGGGATTGACAGGTGAAGTTGAGTTTTCCTTGACATTCTTCTTAGAAATGCAGGGTGGGATCCAAGAGAGATGTTGGGGCAGGTTATGGAAGAGGAGGAGAGGAAGGGGAAAAGAAGGATGGATGTGTGCGTTTGTGTCAAGCAGGGGGCAGGGGGGAATCTAACAAGGTTGTGCTCCATGTTGATATGCGCCAGGCAGCTCTTGACCACTGCCAGGGTGTTTATCCTTGTGGAAAATTGGCCGGCGCAGAGTGGATGGCTCTCGACACACCGCACAAAGGAAGTGACAGCGATTCTGCGCTAATGGAAAGATACGAATTGCATGAGAAAGCGTCAGGCGAGCTCGGGCCTTTGAAAAGCAAAAGAGTTCTACTTGTTTGAACTTTAGTTTATCTGATGGAAACACTAGCTGTCAGCTCAATTCAGCTTCTCTTTCTTCTTTTCAGAGGCTGCCAGACAGCCCTCATTGAGATAAGCTTCAGGAGGAGGGGAGGAAAAGGAGAGGGCAGAGAGGGAGTCAGGAAATGCAGCTGTAACTGGGTAGCATGATGGAAATGAAGGCACTTGAGAGGGTTTGGATGGAAATAAGTGGGTCAATATTTTAATCCAGGCATAGGCAAACTCGGCCCTCCAGAAGTTTTGGGACTACAGCTCCCATCATCCCTAGCTAACAGGACCAGTGGTCAGGGATGATGGGAATTGTAGTCCCAAAACATCTGGAGGGCCAAGTTTGCCTATGCCTTTTTTAAACAATGGCGTGTTGTGCTTTTGTGCTCTGGCCTAGGG
Source organism: Darevskia armeniaca (assembly GCA_034641395.1). Classification (NCBI taxonomy): domain Eukaryota; kingdom Metazoa; phylum Chordata; class Lepidosauria; order Squamata; family Lacertidae; genus Darevskia; species Darevskia armeniaca. The sequence goes on along the minus strand of JAWWNF010000873.1, from coordinate 1,005,151 downwards.
AATAATAATTATTATTATTATCAATAATAATAATAATAATATTTTTTTATTTGTATACCGCCTTTCTATCTTACGATAATCAAGGCGGTTTACAAGCAGAAGAAACAAAAAATCTCACAACAATCCAATGCAATACAAAAATATGATAATACAAAACTTCAAAATAAACAAACTACATCAAAAAGTAACGTTCAACAATCATTAGAGTAATATAAAACAATATCAACATATAAAAGTTGAACAGAAATCCACTCAACATTTGCAACAAACAATTTCTAAACTAATCAATAAAACAATGGCATAAAATACATAAAATAATACAATACAAATTGAGAAGCAAAGACTAGAGGGTGGAGCAAGGCAGTTGGAAGGAGGCCTTGCCTGATGGAGTCTCTCCATTATTATTATTATTATTATTATTATTATTATTATTATTATTTGTTTGTTTGTACCCCACCCATCTGGCTGGGTTTCCCCAGCCACTCTGGGCAGCTCCCAACAGAATATTAACCATGATAAAACATCAAACATTTAAAAACTTCCCTAAACAGGGCTGCCTTCAGATGCCTTCTAAAAGTCAGATAGTTGTTTATTTCCTTGACATCTGATGGGAGGGTGTTCCACAGGGCGGGCGCCACTACCGAGAAGGCCCTCTGCCTGGTTTCCTGTAACCTCACTTCTCGCAGTGAGGGAACCGCCAGAAGGCCCTTGGAGCTGGACCTCAGTGTCCGGGCTGAACGATGGGTGTGTGTGTGTGTTTGTGGATACGCTCCTTCAGGTATACTGGGCTGAAGGAACCACACTTTAAATCTGCTCCCCTGGTCCGCTGCACATTACAGTGCAAAGGATTCCCATGCTGTGTCTACACCTTTGGCTCTTCAACACTGTACATCCAGTAGTTGATATCAGGCTGTGTTCTGTAGTGGTTAGAATGGCCATCACTGCCTCCCGTGGGAGTGACTGCCACAGTTTAACTATGTGTTGCATGAATAAATATTTTCTTCTATGCATCCTGAATCTTCCAACATTGGCTGTACAGAATTTATAGTGTTAGGAGAGGAGGGGGTATTCCCTGCTTTCTCCATGCAATACACCATTTTATGAACTTCTAGCATAGAATCATAGAATTGTAAAGTTGGATCATCTAGTCCAGGCACGTCCAACTCCCAAGAAACTGCAATCTACTCCCAGTATTAAAAAACTGGCAGTGATCTACCCATTGTCATTCGAGGCAGGCTGAATGTGGGTGGGTGGAAGGGGAGGATTGCATAAAGCTGTTGAGCTTTTTGGGGGGACAATTGGCCACAGTTGTTGAGCTTTTCATGGGGAGGCTTCACCAGACTTGTTTAGAAGAAGAAGAGTTTGGATTTGATATCCCGCTTTATCACTACCCTAAGGAGTCTCAAAGCAGCTCACCATCTCCTTTCCCTTCCTCCCTCACAAGGAGGAGCAGGGAATCGAATCCGGTTCACCAGATTACAAATCCACTGCTCTTAACCACTACACCACACTGGTTTAGCTTTTTGGGGACAGGATTTACCAGATTGACTGGTTGGACATGCCTGAATACTAGTCCAGGGATGTGCAGCTGCCCCATACGGGGATCGAACCTGCAACCTTGGCATTATGAGCACCATGCCCTAACCAGCTGAGCTATCGTGTTATCTTCTCTCTAAAAAGACCAAATGCTGCAACCTTTCTTCATAGAGTCACTTTGGTTGCCCTTTTCTGAATCCTTTCCGTTTCTACAATAGCCTTTTTGTGTTGCATTATTATTGTAACATAATCTTAAATTATGAAACAAGAGAGGGCATTCATAGCAAATGAACCCAAGTGGCAAGGATGCCCCCAAATTACAGTTCTACAGAGTGCTTCACATTCCATAATCCAGTGTTGGGAGGACTCCCAAACCTACTCCATTGTGTTTCCCCCCGAGATAATCTCTCTCATTCACTGCGCCACATGCTGAAAGAACATTGTTGCTGCTTGCCTTTTGGCAGCCCGTGGAACATTGTTTACTGCGCAACTGAGCTGTAGTGGAATGTAGGGAATTAGCTATTAACGATGTGAGATGAGAAGTTGATACTGCAAGACAAAATATCAGGATTGTTATATAGGATTAAAAGCTCCACTGAGGATGGCTGAATGACAGAACGACCGAGGCACATCCAATTTCCTGTGGCTGGCAGACTTTTTTTTATGTGCGCCAAAATATTTATCCACTAATCACGCCATTATCTGTGGAATCTTTGCAACAGCAGGCAAAGCTTCGGTGAGGACAGCAGACACAGGGACAAATAAACAATACATTTTTACATGGTTCCAGTATTTCTGCAGTGTATAGGCAGGGAAGCCCAGTGATTTGTTACAATAATGCTTGTGGGACTAACAGGGATAGGGGGAAATTTGATTCAGTTTGCACTTGAAGGCAAGCTTACATAATTTGCACTTTCTGAAACGATACACAAACTGAAATGAAGCCATCCTTTGAAATTTGCACTTCTCTACATTTCTACAGCCACAGAATGTGTACAAAAATAAGAACTAGAATAAGTGCATTCATAGAAATGCACATATTAATGAAAACAGGAACAAAAATATGTATTATGTTGGGGGATATTGCTTTGCAAAAATGTGCATATTAGTCCAAAGTGTGCACATTAGGATAAATGTACTGAAGTATTTTCATGAGGGCTTCTCCTTTTAAATCAGAATCTGATGTGGAAATGTGAAGATACGGAATTAAGATTTTTTTGGGGAGGATTAAGAAACTGAGAGAAACCAGAATTTACAGATTCACTTATCCCTAGAATCTACTCTTACATTTTTGTTTTAGATGGGGCATGGGTAAAAGGTAAAGGGACCCCTGACCATTAGGTCCAGTCGTGACCAACTCTGGGGTTGCAGTGCTCATCTTGCATTATTGGCTGAGGGAGCCGGCATACAGCTTCCAGGTCATGTGGCCAGCATGACAAAACCGCTTCTGGTGAACCAGAGCAGAGCACGGAAACACCGTTTACCTTCCTGCTGCAGCGGTACCTATTTATCTCCTTGCACTTTGACGTGCTTTCAAACTGCTAGGTTGGCAGGAGCAGGGACCGAGCAACGGGAGCTCACCCCATCGCGGGGATTCGAACCGCCGACCTTCTGATCAGCAAGCCCTAGGCTCAGTGGTTTAACCCACAGCGCCACCCACATCCCAGTGGGGCATGGGAAGCACAGGTTAAAGCAGGACTGGGGAACCTTTGGCCCTCTGGACATTGCTGGACTCCAACTCCCTGCATTCCAGACCACTGCACATGCTGGCTAAGGATGATAGGAGTTGGAATCTAGCAGCATCTAGAGGGCCACCAGTTCCTTGTCCTAACCTTTAAGGGATGCATTTGTCTGAGAATCTATTTGAATGCCTTGTGTTTCTACACTCCAGTTTCATCAGCCTTCATTATGTATCTGCAAAAGGTTTGTGATTTCATGCTCCCACTTCTATCGCCTTTTTTTTTTTTTGACGTTTTGCTAATCAAGGCTTTCCCGTGTTGAAAATGCACAATTTGCCGTAGAAACTGGACTTCCAGCAGAGATTTGGGCACCAAACTGAAAAAAGAGGAGCCCGTGGGATCCAAACAGTTGGCAACACAGCCCTAGGGGTGCTGGATTTGGACTCTCACACCACTGAGCCTGAATATAGGAACTAGTCTAACTTCTGCCATCTATCCTCTGTTCACCCTCCAACATTCCTCAGATGAAAATAGGGACATTCTATTCTACACCAGCACCATTGCTTTTGCCCCAATTCTCTCCTCTCACTCCTCCAGTGTCCTCCCACCCACCCCTCCAGTGCTCTGTGAGCAGGGAGCAGAAGGTATGTGGTTACCCCTGGTACTTTCATCTGCACTTCAATCTGCATGCCAAAGGGAGAGACAGAGTTTTTCCTTCCCGTGCTGCTACAGGCAGTGCTCAAGTGATAGGCATGGAGGTGAAGCATTGTCAGTGCTGCAGCTCACCCCAGAGCATCGCAATATTCCAAACATGTTTTATTTTGTTGCAATAAATCTGTGGGAGATGCATGCAGGATTGTGCTTTCAGTTGCAATGTACTTTTTGTTAGGATTCCTGCTCCGTGTTTGCAGTCATGAGATTGTTGTCTATCACATGATAGTGTATATTTTCATTCCACAGTTTGGGAAGTGATGGAGACAGTATTTTTATGTTACTGTGTTCTGTGAAGTGGGACTATTGTCCTTTGTCCTTTCTCTCTTTGCTGTCTGATGAGAAAGAGGAAGGAGATAAAGCAGAATGCTCCGAGTGCATTATATGTAAATAAATGTAGATTAGCCAAAATGCTGTGCTACTGAGTTCTTTTGTGCAAACTGTGAATACTCTGCGTTTCCCTAAGTGTGCTGATGCTTCTTGGTATCAGTCGCTGTGATGTTTGGGCTGAAGAAAGCTTTTGAAACTCCCGAATGATCGATCAGGAGGAAGAGAACATGCCAGTCATGCATGTGTCTCTACCAGGGTCCTACACAAGAGTAGGACGATCCTAACACTTTTAACGTGTGGTGTGTATGGTAGACTGTAAGTTCCTGCAGGCAGGGACCTGAATATTCCAGTGCCACTTTGTGTGTGTGTGTGTGTGTGTGTGTGTGTGTGTGTGTGCAATAACAAAATAATTATTGCAACGATCCATTTTCAGTAAGGTAGTATCATGTATGCAAGAGGGTAACCTGCTAGTAAGAACCAATTAAGGGAGAAGCTAATGGCTGGATGTTAGAGTAGGGAAAATATATATAACTCAATATAAGGTACAAGGAGTGTTTTTAGCATGTACAGTGAGGAATGGAATAAGTAAGTTGCATTTCAAGTACTGTGGTTGGTTGAGAGATGGTGAGGTGCTGAGGTGGCAGAATGTGATTGAGTAAATTATGAAAAGCTAAGATGGTGAATATATTATTGCAGATATTAATATTCTGCAGTTTGAAGTGACTGGATGCATAAAAAACTAACTCCTTTTGGAATAAAGCATTGTCCAGACCCATTAGATATTATTCAAAACTTTACCTGCAGAACTTTCTTTAAAAACAGAACAGAAACATCAAATATATATCCAAATAATGTCCAGCACAGGCTCAGCATCTTATAAATAACTTTACACATGATACAATTACAGCCACCATTACACCCTGAGGCTGTCTGCTCCTGGAGTGAGTCATTTACATAGTACTTCCATTAATGACTAAGACCAAACACCAAAGGCAACTCCCTTTCAAAATGGAGATTTGCAACCAAATACCTGATCTAAGGTTAAACACTCACATGTTAGCTGCTAGAGAACATCAGCAGTTAATTATTAACGCATGAAGGAGCTCAGAGACCACTTCTTCCTGTTCTTTAGCTTTAATGGAATCTATCAGCTAAACCCTTTGGCATCTCCATTACAGTGTCAATTAAACAATTATACTTAACATATATGTCGTATATAGTGTGTGTCCTATTGGAAATGTTCTCTCATATTCTTTGAACTTTGTCCTGTAATGCATTATGGAATAAAGGCTGGCTGACTGGGAACTTGGGGTCAGCCTCTGTACTGGAACCCTCCAAGAGGAACTTCCCCCACTGTGAATAATACTTCCTAGTGCAAAAACCTGGAGTGCAGCAGGTTGAGGAATTTTGCTTTAAATGACTTTTTCAAAAGAAACTTTGACTGAAGCTGCAGAGTCATTTTCAGAAGTGCTTGGGACAACAAAGGACTTCAATGAAGCTAAAAGGGCAGGAGGAGGGGTGGAATCTAAGGACTGCAAAGAAAGGCAGGAGTTGAGGACAGGAGAGATGAAGGGCAACCCTAGATACCCACAACAAAGCCCCATTGTTCCCCTTAACTGCACAGGCATCAGCTTTGAGAGGATCTCGCGGGGGGGGGGGGAAGGTGATGTGGAAGGAGCACGCTCAGCACTTTTCCGTTATGTCTCTCTGCTCTTCCCAGATATTGTGCCACTACTGTTAACCAAGAAATTAAGCAGCCGCTGCACATCTTTCCAGCCCCCTCTTAATGGCCTCTCTTGCAATTACATTTCTCACGGAATGCAAAAGATAAGCTGACACAGCTTCTGAGATGCCCCCTCTGAGTTTTCACTCTGCCCTTCTCCTGACAAGTCCCAGCTGTTGGTCCTGGAGACTTGAAAGGAGAGACAAGATGATATGCAAATTGACACAGCATATTGAACATCGAGCCGCGGAGCTTTTCATTTACATTTCCAAACGCGCCGCATTTAAGACATAGATTATTTACACACAGCGTGGCTTCTCTTCACCACTGCTGATCATTGCTTGAATCTCACTAGTGAGTTTAAAAATAAATAAATGCGGCTCCTGATTTCATTCCTGCACGCCTCCAAAGGTCTAAAGTAATTAATAATTGACTTTCTCCCCCTGGAATAAATGTATACCTTTCAAGTTCCAAACTTTTGCATTCAGAGATTTACAATTGTAATCACAAAGCTCACTCGAAACGTCCAGAGAAAGATATATCCAGTGTGAAATTGTTGTTTTAAACTAGATTGGATAGAGTTTATGAAGGGTGCTCCTCAGAGCTCTGAAATGTCAAGGGCTTTAAACCATATTATTTTCTTGAAAGTTGCATTCTGAAAAACAAACAAAAACTGCACAAATAGAAAGACCCCCTCTTTCGGAGAATAATCTTTTGGTTTTATAGATACACTTCAAACTCAGGCATCAAAAAGGAAGGAACCAACCAAATCACACAATATTTATTTTAACTATACTGGAAAATGTAGTTCTGTGCTGCTATAACTGTTGCAGGCATTTCAGATTATTCTGTATGAATTTGTTTGCTTGCTTTTAGAATTTATATCCCATTTACTTTTTGAAAATATATATCAAGGCACCTTGGAATAAGAAAAAAAGAAATACAGTAGTACCTCAAGTTACAAACGCCTCAGGTTACAAACGCTTCAGGTTACAAACTCCGCTAACCTGGAAGAGTTACCTCGAGTTGAGAACTTTGCCCCAGGATGAGAACGGAAATCGTGTGCCGGTGGCGCAGTGGCAGCAAAAGGCCCCATTAGCGACAGCATGCCTCTAGTTAAGAACAGTTTCAAGTTAAGAACGGACTTCTGGAACAAATTAAGTTCGTAACTAGAGGTACCACTTTAATGAAAACCAAAAATGTTGCAATACTCAGAATTCTTAAAAAACAAAAACAAAACAACAACAACACATTGCAGATACAGCACAAACTGAAATAAAATCCATTTGTTGCACTGGATAACAATAAAAAGGTTATCGATTGAGGCTCCTGTCCAAAGTGTGGGAAAGTGCAGTGGTGACTGAAGCTCATTGGGCAGAAGGCAGGGAGACCAAAAGTACCATAGGTGGAAACATATCCAATGAATCAACTCCAGTTTTTTCCTCAGAGATTATTTTTATATGCAACCACTGCTGCTAGAATCTTATTGGCACAGAAATGGAAATCATCTGATATACCAACTATTGAAGAATGGAGAATAAAATTAATGGAATATTTAGAATTAGCAAAATGAACTGGAAGAATTAGAAACCAAAGAGACCAAATGTTTCAATCAGATTGGAGTAAATTTATTGAATATTTAAAAAATAATTGTAAAAAATATGAATACATTCACATGTTTTGAGACAATACTTGCAATGTAACAAATAGAGAATATACAAATAATAAGTAAACTATGTAAAACAATCTATATACAGAAAAGCGAAAGAATGAAGCAAAAATGAAAACCAGGGCGGGGAAGGAGGGAAGTCACAATACTCGGCGGAGTATATGTATATGTATTTGCTTTATAAGAAGGATATTTTAAGTGTTTTCATAGAATCATAGAATCCTAGAGTTGGAAGAGACCACAAGGGCCATCCAGTCCAACCCCCTGCCAAGCAGGAAACACCATCAAAGCATTCCTGACAGGTGGCTGTCAAGCCTCTGCTTAAAGACCTCCAAAGAAGGAGACTCCACCACACTCCTTGGCAGCAAATTTTGTTGTGATGTGGAAAAAATAAAAAATATATATATTGCAAAAAAAAGTTTTGTTCTCATCCTCTTCCTTGCTAAGTTCTACGAGGGCAATTGGAAGTTCAGCAAGATTCATATTCATAGTAGCACAACTACTTATTGATGTCCATTGGACTAAATGGGCTGATTTGTCTGTAAAGGTTTGGCCTGGGACAGCAGGAATGGGGATGCATACATTCCTGCAACCTTTGAGACTATGAATCGTGAGTGTTGATATCACAGTTTGGAGACCTTCCAGAACTGCTTCTGGTCCTTTCCTGCTGTCTGAAGGACTGGGTTTTTGGCAAACGATACTCTCTACTGAACTGAGGTTAATAGGAACACCCAACAGGCCTACATAATATGCCATGCAGAAAGGGACAGGTGAAGCAAAAACCTGCTCCTGCCCCAGATGAGCCTTGTTGTTGCTTTTGTTACAATTGCAATGTCCATTGTGGTTTATGAATCTTCTAATCTCCTTTGAGGACTTCAGCTGAAAGATGGGATATAAATCTAATAGATACCGGTAGCATGCTCCAGAATCCTTAGGGATATGCAGGGATTCTACAGAAAGACATCAGGTTACAAACACCTCGAGTTACAAACACTTCGGGTTACAGACTCCGCTAACCTGGAAATAGTACATTGAGTTAAGAACTTTACCTCAGGACGAGAACAGAATTTGTGCGCCAGCGGCGTGGTGGCAGCAGCGGGAGGCCACATTAGCTGAAGTGGTACCTCAGGTTAAGAACAGTTTCAGGTTAAGAACGGACTTCCGGAACGAATTAAGTTCGTAACCAGAGGTACCACTGTACATGAATTTGGCATCAGGGAAGTCCATAGGAAAAGAGTGATAGGTTAAAGTCTGAAATACTTCACTCTACTGGGTTGCACATTTCAATTGCTTCTGAAGATCACAATCAGTCAACAGACCATACGTGATAGGGAGGAGGAATCCATCTCATTTGAAAAGTTCGCTGTTGTTGATTACTTTGTTAGAAAAAGCAGCGCATTCCATTAAAAAAAGGAGAAAGCCAGAGAAATGTGCCTTCTTTTAAAATCCTAGTTTTGCTGTGCAGCTGTTCAAAACCTGAAGCTTAAAGGGAAGAATGATGCACACGACTCATACCAGATGGTGCAGACATTTAAGCTGGGAAATGGCATTGGTTCACTGCCACTGTGAGGCCTGCCTGAGACAAAGGAACAGCAGCCCCAATAAAACTTGGTTGCAAAAAGGAGAAGGAAAATAACAAAAGGCTATGGGATATAAGGGAAGGATCAGCCGGTTTCCAGTCCATGACAATTTTGCATCGTCCATTTTGTGTGTGTGTTACTGTGGGATTTTTCTGCAACTTGAAGTTTTAAAGTTGAATTGACAATGGAAAACTAATCACAAAAGTGTGATTGAAAGGTTGGTGGGGGGTGTTCAACCTCTTGTGCAATTGAAGTTTGTGCGGGGTTCATGGGCTGGAAATTTGCTTCAGTTGTCATTTGAATACAAATCACATTTAAATGCAAACTTACCCTATTTTACCTTCTTGAAACAACACCTGGACTGAAACATCACCCCCCCCCATGAGTGAGGAATTCATTTGAAACACCTATGACAGGACACCATCAAGATATAGATCAGGGGTAGGCAACCTAAGGCCCGTGGGCCGGATGCGGCCCAATCGCCTTCTAAATCCGGCCCGCAGATGGCCCGGGAATCAGCCTGTTTTTACATGAGTAGAATGTGTGCTTTTATTTAAAATACTTCTCTGGGTTATTTGTGGGGCATAGAAATTCGTTCATTCCCCCCCCCCTCTTCAAAATATAGTCCGGCCCACCACATGGTCTGAGGCCCATCCACGGCTGAAAAAGGTTGCTGACCCCTGATATAGATTGACACATGCCAAGAAAGAGACATTGTTGAGTGAGGGAGCACATGCTTCGAATGCAACTGATTTATCTTTAATGTGCTGGAGATTTTCCTTTGGCCTTGGTATTGTCACAACTGTCATCGAATAATAGAATTGCAGAGTTTGAAGGGACCTCGAGGGTCATTTGCTTCAACCCCCTGTGATGCGGGGATCTTTTGCCCAATGTGGGGCTCAAACCCATGACTCTGAGATTAAGAGTCTCCTGCTCTGTTGACTGAGCTATCCCAGCTGTTAACCTCTTGGGGTGCGACAGAAAGGCAGTTAGAAGCAATTAGCTGTAAAAAGAGAGCAAAGGAACTGGACTGATAGCACAACATTAGAAGTAGTGGAACTACAGGTAAGCACTGTTACATTCCCAGTCTGGTGCAGGATTAACTGCTGCCCGCCTTTGGAAAGAATTTACTTGCTTGCTTGTGGAGCTGCAAATGATCTCCCCAGCCCCAATATAAGCAGGGAATATGTTTGCCATCCTCCCCTCCCTCTGGGCATGAAGACGCATGAAACAACAAATGATAGGGGCAATGTATGCTTTTATCCTGAAGTTGAGGCTCCAGTACTTTGGCCACCTCATGAGAAGAGAAGACTCCCTAGAAAAGACCTTGATGTTGGGAAAGATTGAGGGCACAAGGAGAAGGGGACGGCAGAGGATGAGATGGTTGGACAGTGTTCTCGAAGCTACTAACATGAGTTTGGCCAAACTGCGAGAGGCAGTGAAGGATAGGCGTGCCTGGCGTGCCCTGGTCCATGGGGTCACGAAGAGTCGGACATGACTGAACGACTGAACAACAGCAATGCTTTTATAACGCAATGGTACCTCTACTCCCAATTGAACCTCTTCATCTCCAATGCACCAAATTAGCAATAATAAAAAATAATACCGGTAATTCATTATTTATACCCCACCCATCTGGCTGGGTTTTCCCAGCCACACTAGGTGGCTCACAACAGAATATTAACCATGATAAAACATCAAACATTAAAAACTCCCCTAAACAGGGCTGTTTTCAGGTGTCTTCTAAAAGTCAGATAGTTGTTTATTTCCTTGACATCTGATGGGAGGGTGTTCCACAGGATGGGTGCCACCACCGAGAAGGCCCTCTGCCTGGTTCCCTGTAACCTTACTTCTCACTATATATAAGGGTCTGGAGACTTCTGTTTCAGTGTATCTGAAGAAGTGTGCATGCACACGAAAGCTCAGACCAAGAACAACTTAGTTGGTCTCTAAGGTGCTATTGGAAGGAATTCTTTTATTTTATTTTGCTTTGACTATGACAGACCAACACGGCTATCTACCTTTAACTTACTTCTCACAGTGAGGGAACCACCAGAAGACCCTCGGAGCTGGACCTCAGTGTCCAGGCTGAACAATGGGAGTGGAGATGCTCCTTCAGGTATACTGGGCTGAGGCTGTTTAGGGCTTTAAAGGTCAGCACCAACACTTTGAATGGTGCTTGGAAACGTACTGGGAGGCAATGTAGGTCTTTCAGGACAAGTGTTATATGGTCTAAGTGGCCAGTGGGAGTCAGCAATCTAGCTACCACATTCTGGATTACTTCATAGTCACCTTCAAAGGTGAGCACATTGCAGTAGTCCAAGCATACACCACTCTGGCAAGACAGTCTGCGAGAAGGTAGGGTCTCAGCCTGCATACCAGATGGAGCTGGTAGACATCTGCCCTGGACACAGAATTGACCTGCGCCTCCATGGACAGCTGTGAGTCCAAAATGACTCTCAGGCTGCGCACCTGGTCCTTCAGGGGCACAGTTACCCCTTTCAGGACCAAGGAGTCCCTCACACCTGCCTGTGCCCTGTCCCCCCAAAACAGTAATTCTGTCTTGTCAGGATGGATGCAACCTCAATCTGTTAGCAGCCATCCATCCTCCAACTGCCTCCAGGCACTCACACAGGAGTGTGAGTGTGTTTGTAAACATAAATATGCCATAAATTGAGCAAGTGCTCATTGCAAACACTGTTAAATAATGGTCAGATGCAATTATTGGTGCATAAAGCTTTATAGGTCAAAACCATGGGTAGGCAACCTAAGGCCCGTGGGCCGGATGCGGCCCAATCTCCTTCTAAATCCAGCCCGCAGATGGTCCGGGAATCAACGTGTTTTTACATGAGTAGAATGTGTCCTTTTATTTAAAGTGCATCTCTGGGTTATTTGTGGGGCCTGCCTGGTGTTTTTGCCTGAGTAGAATGTGTGCTTTTATTTAAAATACATCTCTGGGTTATTTGTGGAGCATAGGAATTTGCTCATTCCCCCCCCCCAAAAAAAATATAGTCCAGCCCCCCACAAGGTCTGAGTGACAGTGGACCGGCCCCCTGCTGAAAAAGTTTGCTGACCCCTGGGTGTAGACCAAGGGACTGGGTTAGCAACGTTGCTCTCACACCTTCTACCGGCCCCAAACCTAGATTAGTTTGCTGAGTCACCAGACCTTTCTTTTCTGGAAGAAACAAAGCCCCACAGCACTGCCTCTGGCTTCATCGCTGCAGCATGTAAGCGGAGAGTGCAAAATAAATATTTGTTGCCACGGCTGAATTGCTCACACCTGAATTCCTAATGTCGGGGCTCTGGGCATTAGTGAGAAGAACCAACATTTCTCCTATAGGAGGGAAATCTCTGCGAGTCAAAAGAGTGAGAAAATGTTGTGGTTTGTAGATATCTGCCAAGTTTGTCCGTTAGCAGTTAGGCTGAGGCTGGTAGACATTTGGGCTGGGACCTCATCGACCCAAATCAGTGAATATTAAGACTTACGAATGTCCTGTTGCTCCACAGAGCACCCAGACACAGCTAATTTATCACAGCACGTAATGTTTTTTTAATGCGGCACATCATCAGGCCAGTGTTCATTATAGCACAGGTGATTTTTTAAAATGTATTTTTGGCCCAGTCTCCCTCTTGCTTCGAGTTATAAAAACTCAACCTAGGTGGGATAAAATAAAATAAAAATCATCTCCCCTCTGGCTGCTGCTGGTGTTTGGAGAAAGTAGGTCAGTTATAAACATGTTGGTTCTGTCTGACACTTTTACTGATACAGAGCAGTTAAATAAAACACACACGGAGAGAGCCACACACCCCGTTTGCTAGACCCATCCCTTCCGCAGCTCTCCTCCTACTCCTGTCGGAGAGAGCTTTTGTCAGCACCATGTCATTGTTCCCTATTAAAATGCATTCAAAGAGTCTTATCACAGAGCTGCAGAGTGGAATGTAATAAAACTGAAGCAGTGTTCAAAAGCCTGAGAGCAACACAAGAAGCAAGACAAGGCCATATAATTAGTGTTGATTTGGGGGGGGGGAGCGGGAGATTTACTGTCTTACTTTGTCCACCCACGTGGAGTCACTTGAAACAAACTCCACCTGCTACGATTCTGATATATAACAGATCACCGTGTGGATCACATAAGAAAAGGGGCCGGTTCATACCAGGATAGGGAGCTGCCTTGTTCTGAGTCAACAACATTGCCCAACTAGTTCAGCAGTGCCTGCACTGACTGGCAGTGGCTCTGGAAACCAAGCCTTATGAGGAATGGTTGAAGGAGCTGGGTATGTTTAGCCTGGAAAAGAGGAGACAGAGGAGATATGATAGCCATTTCCCAATATCTCAAGGGCTGTCACATGGAAGAGGGAACAAGCTTGTTTTCTCTTGTTCCAGAGGGTAGGACCCAAACCAATGGCTTCAACTTACAAGAACGGAGATTCCAACTAAACACTAGGAAGAATGAAATGTCTGGGAGTAAGAGCTATTTGATGATGGAATAGACTTCCTTGGGAGGTAGTGGACTCTCCTTTCTTGGAGATTTTTAAGCAGAGGTTGGATGGTCATCTGTCACAGATGCTTAGATGCAGATTCCTGCATTGGAGGAGGTTTGGCTAGATGACCCTCAGGGTCCCTTCCAACTCTAAGATTCTATGATTCCTGGGGTTCAGACAGCAGTATCTCCCTGGGGATCGAGCCTGGGACATTCCATATTCAAAGGAGAAGCGCCAGCTCTGAGCTGTGGCCTTTTCCCTATGGATGATCTTATTTGAGTGCTGATACCCTCAGAATGGATGCAGGTGGCACTGTGGGTTAAACCACAGAGCCTAGGGCTTGCTGATCAGAAGGTTGGCGGTTCGAATCCCCGTGACGGGGTGAGCTCCCGTTGCTCGGTTCCAGCTCCTGCCAACCTAGCAGTTTGAAAGCACGCCAAAGTGCAAGTAGATAAATAGGTACCGCTCCGGTGGGAAGGTAAACGGCGTTTCCATGTGCTGCTCTGGTTCGCTAGAAGTGGCTTTGTCATGCTGGCCACATGACCCGGAAGCTGTCTGCGGACAAACCCCGGCTCCTCGGCCTATAGAGCGAGATGAGCGCTGCAACCCCAGAGTCGGACACGACTGGACCTAATGGTCAGGGGTCCCTTTACCTTTACCTTTACCCTCAGAATTGCATAGCATCATTGCAACTTTGTGTTGTGAACTGCTCCGGGATGTACGGATTAAGGGTGGTATACACATTTAATAAATAATAATAAATCAGGGAGTCCTGTATTGGGAAATTTTTAATGTCTGATGCTTTATTGTGTTTTCTCTATTCAGTAAGGCTGGGGATGATGATGATGATGAAAAAATAATTCTGGGTTGAATACTGCCACTGTTTGAGTCAGTATGCCCCTAAATATCAGTCACTGGGAATCACAGGTGGTGTGGGTGCTGTTGAACTCACTTAGGCCATAGCTGTCAACTTTTTCCTTTCTTTAAGGAAAATTCCCTTATTCCGAATAGGATTCCTCATGAGAAAAGGGAAAGGTTGACAGCTATGACTTAGGCCCTATTTCAGCTTCCCCCAGGCATCTGGTTGGCCACTGGCAGAACAGGATGCTGACCTAGAATTGCCCTCTGACCTGATCAAAATGGCATTTTTGTGCTCCTGAAATAGTTGTGATGGACCCCTTCCTCTGTTCCACTCCCTCACATTCAGAAGAACAAATGATTCTCCATATGTGGGGTGGTTTGTTTAGTTTTTGAAGGGTTGGGAGGGGTGTCCCTTGTTTGGTCTAAATATTATATTGTTTTCAACTTTTTTGTCATATATTGGGGGCTGGGAACATTTTCTAGCACAAGGGCTACATTCCATCCTGGGCAACTTTATGAGGGCCACATGCAAGTGGTGGGTGGGACCAGAGGCAAAAGTGGCTGGAATGCCACATGTGGCTATTGGATTTTACAGTAGGCCACTTTCATTCACTCTCACGAAAAGCCCCTGAGATTCCTATGCATACCCGAAGGTCTCCAGTCTAGCTACAGGCAAGCCACAGGCATTGTCCCAGTTCACAGTCACATTCCAGCCAGGCACAAGCACTTGAGAATTCTGGAGAGGGGCATAAAATAATTTTTTTTATTATTTATACCCCAACCATGTGACTGGGTTGCCCCAACCACTCTGGGTGGCTTCCAACATATATAAAAAACATAATAAAACAATAAACTTTTTTTAAAAAGAACTTCCCTATCAAGGGCTGCCTTCAGATGCCTTCTGAAGGTTGTATAGTGGTACCTAAATTTTCGAGTGTCTTGGAAGCCGAATATTTAGGTTTTTGAATGCTGAAAACCTGGAAGTAATTGCCTCCATTTTCAAACACGCCTTGGAAGTCGAACAGCATGTTTTTCAGTTTTTCCAATTGAACTTGCAGCCAGCCCTTTGCGCCTCAATTTTCAAACAATTCAGAAGTTGAATGGTCTCCCAGAATGGATTACGTTTGAGAACCGAGGTACCGCTGTATAGTTACTTATCTCTTTGACTCGGGGGGTGCATAGCTCCATACCCTAGTTCCATACCCTCCAACATTTCTCCGATGAAATAAGGACATCCTAAGGAAAAGCAGGACATTCTGGGATGAAATCAGAAACTGGGATGGCTTCTGTAGACCCAGGACTGTCCCTGGAAAAATGGGAATATTTGGAGGGTCTGAAATTGAAGGCTTTAAATGAACTGCTTTGAAGGCCCTGCTCAAAAAATTGCATATAAATTGAAATATGTGGAAAGTGCTTTCAATAGTATATATATGGATCCCTTCCTGTGTGTGTGTGTGTGTGTGTGTGTGTGTGTGTGTGTAAAGTTAAATTTGGCACTTTCTTTCAGCCTCCTGATCCATAATTTGCCTTTGCTCACCAGATGGCCCATCTTAGAAGGCAGCACCGATGCTCCTCTAATTCCTTTTCAGAGGACGCAGATGAAATCTGCTCCAAAGACCTCTAATTACCTCCATTGTTGCCACGGCGAGCGCATGAAGCACTTTCCCCCATCGTCACCTGCCCGCATGTAAATGATGAGCCCGGTTCCAGACACTGTTTCTGCAGACAGCCAGCTGTGATGCCCTGTTGTGACTCATAATATCAAAGTGTTTATGGAGATTGTTGAATTTACATGTTTATGAAGTCTGCGGAAAAAAAGAAAGTAATTTAATTGATGGTGTTTGCTTTGCTGCAGCCGGGCTTATGCGGTGCTCCACATGGCAAATAAATTGACTGGTGTACAGGCAGGCATGGAGTCTTATCAGGACAAAGATCAAGCACACATGACAAAGCCCAAATAGGAAAAAGTCTAAGGGGTACAACTGATAAATATCACAACAGATAAAAAAAAAATATGACAGAATAAAACGATTAAGGGGAAGGAGTGACTCCCCTATGATGAAAGGTTGTAGCAAGAGAAAACTCCCCCCTGTCTTATCCCTGCAGGTTAGGGCAGGGGCGTAGGAAGTGGGGACCGGGGGGGGGGGGTGCCCCAGGTTCCATCATGGAGGGGGTGACAAATTATCAAGGAACAATTACTGCCCTACTTGGGTGGTTCATAAAAAACTTTTTTTTTCTTTTTGAAAATGCCTGCTCCAAAGGTCTTATCTTACTACACTAGGGATTATGTAGCTATATATGAAATTTCATGCATATCAGTTAATATCTTGACCCTCCTCCACGAAAATAGCTGTTTACTTGGCTGTTTTCCTATGTTGTGATGGCTGAAATTTCAGTTCAGTGGAGCACTTACTGTTCCCAACCCTAACCCTGAGGAAAGCCATCTAATTAGACTTTAATTTGATTTTGACATGTTTTTAGGAGGTAATTTAATTATTGTTTGATTTTATATCAATGTTATGTATCTGATGTTAGCCGCCCTGAGCCTGACTTCGGCCGGGGAGGGCAGGATATAAATAAGTTTCTTTTAACTTATTATTATTCCTTTGTAAGAAAATATGAAATAACGTAAAACCATTTTTGCAGGCAAAAACAAAAACAAAAAAAAAATATCAATGGGGGGGTGACAATAAATTTCCTGCACCAGGTACCACCTGACCTTCCTACGCCTCTGGGTTAGGGCTCCCAGAATTTCCTGGAAATAGATGGGATTTGCCCGTCGAAAATGGTGTCTGGGCAGAATTTTCAGAAAGTGCTTGAAATGTCCGGGAAAACCTATATGACTGCCCATATTGGACGTTTTGGGGTTTTTTTGGTAAAAAAGATAGGAAAAAAACCCAACAACTTTTGTGTCCAGATTTTCACTTATTGGATGCTGGACTAGATGGGCCAGATGGCCTGATCCAGGAAGCTCTTCTTACATTCTTAAAGTGGCTAATATAAATACTTGCAACAGTCTCCTTTTCAGAGCAATCTTTCACAAAGTTATCATTCAAGTCACAGGTATGAAGTAGGGAAGTCGGAAAATTCTGACGAAAACCGAATGGAAGGAAAAATGATCAATTTTCACTTATTTGTCCCATGTACGGAACAGAAGCCAATCACAATAATTCAGTCGGTATTCACTGTTGTTGCTTTCAGTTCGCAAAACAGTACACAATTGATTGTGGGGTTTTTCACCCTATCCGCATTAAGTTTCTATTGCATTGAAATCACTGAGGTGGAATGACATAACAACAATGTAATTTACATGAATAATTATGTCAATTACATAAGTTGCATAAATTAGACGCATTCGGTGGAGAGATGAGTAACATAGCTTTTTGTGGGAGATGAACTGTAGCGGTATGGAAACAGTGCTGCATGGGACAAATGAAGGATGCAATGAAAAATAATGTATTCTTGCGTCCCGAGTCTGAAGGCAAATGATTCTGCATTATTGTGGAAGTTAAGTAGATCCAGATCTAATCAGCCCCTGAATTGGAGAATGCTTGGCAATAAATGCTTAGAAGACAGGATGGATATTATTATACAGCACATTTAAACAAATAGCCAGGCAGTTTACAGCATAAATTAAAACATCTTAAGGGGGGGGGGGAAAGAAAATTTCCACGGTCTATAAAACCCAAATGACAACTAAACAAAGCATCATATTTAGCATTAAAAAAATTATATGGAAAAATCTGCTACCAAATTACGAGGAAAATTCAGATGACACATGTCCATGCAACCTCTGTTTAAAAACTTCCAATGAAGGAGAGTCCACCACTTTTCAAGGAAGTCCATTGCACAGTCAAACAAATCTTACTTTCCCTCCATTCGTTCCAGGTCTGCTCCACGATTTAAAACTCTGTTTCCAAGTGCCTCCTTTCCCCCCTCCGAAGCTTTCCCTGTGGAAACTGCTCTTTAAAGCTCAATTTGGAAAACCCAAATTGACATTTGCTTCGATTCAGATTGTTGTTGTTGTTGTTCAGTCGTTCAGTCGTGTCCGACTCTTCGTGACCCCATGGACCAGAGCACGCCAGGCACGCCTATCCTTCACTGCCTCTCGCAGTTTGGCCAAACTCATGTTAGTAGCTTCGAGAACACTGTCCAACCATCTCATCCTCTGCCGTCCCCTTCTCCTTGTGCCCTCCATCTTTCCCAACATCAGGGTCTTTTCTAGGGAGTCTTCTCTTCTCATGAGGTGGCCAAAGTACTGGAGCCTTAACCTCAGGATCTGTCCTTCTAATGAGCACTCAGGGCTGATTTCTTTCAGAATGGATAGGTTTGATCTTCTTGCAGTCCATGGGACTCTCAAGAGTCTCCTCCAGCACCATAATTCAAAAGCTGAATTACTCAGGGAAGCTATGGACAGGTCAAGATGGACAGGTCGTAGTGGAGAGTTTGGACCAAACGTGATCCACCTGGAGGAGGAACTGGCAAGCCACTCCAGTATCCTTGCCAAGAAAACTCCATGGACAAAGTCGATTCAGATACAGAACATTAAAACACGGACTTTTTCCTGGAAAATGTAAGTGTGGATAAGCCTTACTGTCAGGACATTCTTCCTATTGTTCAGTTGGAATTGTTAGGAAAATTCCCTGCTTTCGGTGGCGGCTTGTGGCTTCGCCTCAGAGGGTCACGCTGCCGCCGTGAGCGCTCTCAACCACTCTTCCCCCCCCCCACTTGTCTTTTGGTGGTGTTTTCCGTGGGGCGGCGGGAGATCCGCGCTTCTGCTGGACTTCTCAAAGTCCCACAGACCCTCATGGGACTTTCAGGGGGGTGCCTAGCCCAGACACTCTCTCCTCTTACCCCTGCAACCTCGGTCCGATGAAAGCATTCAGCTCCGTGCCACCATTTCCAATCAGCAGAAAACTGGAATAATCCTTTCTTGTAATTCTAATCCATTGGTTTGGGTCCTATGCTCTGGGACAGCAGAAGACAAACTTGCTCCATCTTCCATCTTCAGGTATTTGAAGATGGCTATCTGATAACCCAGGGGTCAGCAAACTTTTTCAGCAGGGGGCCGGTCCACTGTCCCTCAGACCTTGTGGGGGGGGCAGACTATATTTTGGAGGGGGGAAATGAACAAATTCCTATGCTCCACACCACAAATAACCCAGAGATGCATTTTAAATAAAAGCACACATTCTACTCATGTAAAAACACCAGACAGGCCCCACAAATAACCAGATGCATTTTAAATAAAAGGACACATTCATGTAAAAACACACTGATTCCCGGACTGTCTGTGGGTCGGATTTAGAAGGCGATTGGGCTGGATCCGGCCCCCGGGCCTTAGTTTGCCTACCCATGTGATAACCTCTCAATTGTCTCTTCTCTGTCTGTGTCCTTATGCACCACTGAAAATCCTGGTCAAATTTTGAGGAGGGGAAGGACTGACAGGGTCCAGGAGGCATTATTTTTCAAGTCCCAAACATGATATGAACTCCTTCCAATAGCACCTTAGAGACCAACTACGTTGTTCTTGGTATGAGCTTTCGTGTGCATGCACACTTCTTCAGATACACTTCAGCATGCACACGAAAGCTCATACCAAGAACAACTTAGTTGGTCTCTAAGGTGCTATTGGAAGGAATTTTTTTACTTTGCTTTGACTATGACAGACCAACACGGCTATCTACCTTTCACTGGATGATATGAACTGTTTGTTTGTTTGCTTGCTTGCTTGCTTGCTTGTTTGTTTAGCTCATGTCCTTTGTACACTTTGTACACCTTTGTACACCTCTACACTTTGTATACCTTGTACACTTTGTACACCTCTACACTTTGTAGAGCTCACTCATCTCTAATTATCATAGAGATTTCTTAGGTAAAAAGAACGGAGGAGAATACCCTAAACACCCCACAGTTTCAACATATGGTTATTGATTCTAGGAAACTTCCTTGTCTTTGTGACTGCATGATCTAAGCTATTAAAATGACTTTGAATTACTGACAGGGAAACATGTTCCTTGGATGCAATGGAGTCGACAGATTGTTCATCCATTTTGATGTCTGCAGAAGGGTTAAAGCTCTTTGTTGATTTCAGCTAAGCACATCAAAATGGAAACTGATTAGAAGCAAATTTCAATGTTCAATATTTAATAAGCTCAATTCAAAAATTAAATGAAGCATCCGTTCTTCATTAAAAAAAAATATGCAAAGGAAATGTTCTCATTTCCTAACTGACATAGTTCTCTAAGTAAAGGAAGGGGGATTTGAGTCCCTTCTGAAACTGTTGTTGGACTCCAATTCCCATCACTCCTGACCACCAACAGCCAGGCTAATGGAGCTCAGAATGACCTTAACAGATTGCAGAACTGGGCACAAGGTAACAAAATGAATTTCAATAGGGACAAATATAAGGTTCTGCACATGCACAAACATAGGATGGGGGACACCTGGCTTACTAGCAGTACATGTGAGAAGGATCTAAGGGTCTTGGTGAACCACAAGCTTAACATGAGTCAACGGTGTGATGCAGCAGCAGCAAAGGCTGATGCTATTCTAGGCTGCATCAACAGAAGTATAGTGTCCAGTTCAAGGGAAGTAATAGTACCACTCTATTCTGCCTTAGTCAGACCACACTTGGAATACTGTGTCCAATTTTGAGCACCACAATTTAAGAAGGATGTTGACAAGCTGGAACGTGTGCAGAGGAGGGTAACCAAGATGATTAAGGGTCTGGAAACTAAGCATTATGAGGCGCACTTGAAGGAACTGAGTATGTTTTGCCTGGAAAAAAGGAGACGGAGAGGAGATATGAGAGCCATCTTCAAATATCTTAAGGGCTATCACATGCAGGAGGGAGCATGCTTGTTTTCTCCTGCTCTGGAGGGTAGGACTTGAACCAATGGCTTCAAGTTGCAAGTACTCAGGTCTCTCCTTCTCTCAGACCTGATTCTCTGCAGCTCTGGAGATGCTGGTGGGTTACTGGACTTAGGGGCAGCCTCAGCCTCCCCTGACCAAACCTGTAGTGGAACAGCTGTAAGTGATGGTCCAGCTGAAGGCAACGCGGTAATCTCCGCATCTGGAGCCAGGACAGGCTCAGGCCCCTGACTCGGCCCAGCTGGTGTTTGCTGCAGAGGAATCTGTGCAGACTGGGACTCTTCAGAATCAGGCCCCGGATTTGGTTCAGATGATGTCTGAGGCAGAGGATCCGGTGCAGACTAAGACTCCTCTGGTTCCAAGTCCGAGCCCGAGACCCAGGCCATCACAGTTGGTCTCTAAGGTGCTACTGGAAGGAATTTTTTAAATTTTGTTTTGACTATTGCAGACCAATACGGCTACCTACCTGTAACTAGACACATGCACAAGTGTTCACAGTAAGTTTTAATTTCATGGAATGTTGCAAGATCACGAATAGGCAATTAAGGGAGTCTAGAGTACCAATGTTTACTTTCAAAACTCTCCGTTTGGTAAAATTATTATTATGGCTGCATTGCTTAATTTATGAATTGCCTTTTACATATGCCTCAGTGTGAGTTACAGACAAACCATTAAAACAGCTTAAAACAGTTTTTAAAACAGTTTTAAAAACAGTATTAAATCTAGTTGTGATCTAAGCCTCTGTATATTATCCTGGAATTAAACACCACCGATCTCTGTTGAGCCTTAAAGGTAAAGGGACACATGACCATTAGGTCCAGTCGTGTCCGACTCTGGGGTTGCGGCGCTCATCTCGCTCTATAGGCCGAGGAGCCGCCGTTTGTCCGCAGACAGATTCCGGGTCATGTGGCTAGCATGACAAAGTTGCTTCTGGCAAACCAGAGCAGCACACGGAAACACCATTTACCTTCCCACCAGAGCGGTACCTATTTATCTACTTGCACTTTAACGTGCTTTCGAACTGTTAGGTTGGCAGGAGCTGGGACCGAGCAACAGGAGCTCACCCCGTCGCAGGGATTCGAACTGCCGACCTTCTGATCAGCAAGCCCTAGGCTCTGTGGTTTAACCCACAGTGCCACCTGGGTCCCCTGTTGAGCCTTACTTCCAAATAAAAACACCTAGGTTCAGGCTGCATGCATATCTATTTAGGAAAGAATCAATGATGGTAGATTTTGTCTTGCTTGAAGGGCAGAGTATATATATTCACATATCCAACATTGCTTTTTTTATTTTGCTTCAGTTTGAATATATTATAGATATCACCTCCTGGCAAATAGAAGGGGAAGAAATTGAGTCAGTGAGAGATTTCACTTTCTTGGGTTCCATGATCACTGCAGATGGTGACAGCAGTCACGAAATTAAAAGACGGCTGCTTCTTGGGAGAAAAGCAATGACAAACCTAGACAGCATCTTAAAAAGCAAAGACATCACCTTGCCGACAAAGGTCCATATAGTTAAAGCTATGGTCTTCCCAGTAGTAATGTACGGAAGTGAGAGCTGGACCATAAAGAAGGCTGATCGCTGAAGAATTGATGCTTTTGAATTATGGTGCTGGAGGAGACTCTTGAGAGTCCCATGGACTGCAAGAAGATCAAACCTATCCATTCTGAAGGAAATCAGCCCTGAGTGCTCACTGGAAGGACAGATCCTGAAGCTGAGGCTCCAGTACTTTGGCCACCTCATGAGAAGAGAAGACTCCCTAGAAAAGACCCTGATGTTGGGAAAGGTTGAGGGCACAAGGAGAAGGGGACGGCAGAGGATGAGATGGTTTGACAGTGTTATCGAAGCTACTAACATGAGTTTGGCCAAACTGCGAGAGGCAGTGAAGGATAGGCGTGTCTGGCATGCTCTGGTCCATGGGGTCACGAAGAGTCGGACACGACTGAATGACTGAACAACAAAAAGCTCCTTAGGGAAATGTCAACTCAGTTCACAACACAGTGAGAACAAAGTGAAGTAAATGTCCTCTTGTGCATATAACATTCCCGTAATGATTACCTAATTCCTGAGTTGCTCCCACACAAGTCCAGTGGAGAATTCTGCATATGCATTTCAGTGTCCTCAAGTGGTGAAAAACCATACATGGAACTGAGCACATGAGCAGTAGCAGATCAAGAAAGGTACTACCAAGCCTCAACGGAAGCCAGTAATGAGCAGAGGCAAGGAAGCTATTAGAGACAAGAAGGCTTCCTCCAGAAAACGGAAGCCTTGCCCAACTGAGGATAAAGAAAAGGAGCACAAACTTCAGGAACGAAAGAAGCACAATGTAACAATAACAAATGGCTGCAAAAAGAGAGAGAGAGAGAATCATTTGAGGAGCATATTGCTAAAAAAAAATCAAGTAAAAATTAAAACATTCTTTAAATACATCAGAAAGAAAAATTAGGAAGGCAGGTGGCCCTTTGGTGAGGAAGGGAAAGGAGTGCTGGTGAAGGGAGATTTATAAAAAGCTGAATTAATAAATTGCATTTGTCTTGATTGTGGAGGATGTGGAGCAAGCACCTGTGCTTGAATGGATTATTTTCCAGCAAAGGGGTTTGAAGAACCAAGACAGATAGTGGTTAAAAGAATTAAAATTCTAAGACAATGTTGACAAATTAAAAATTGAAGGTGGCATTCAACTAAGGTTTGCTCCAAGACCCACTGAAAGTAATAAACATGACTAAGTTAGGACCAGGGGTTTTTCCCAGCCAATACTCATCAGAACTCTGTTCCGGCAGCTCTCAAGTGGGCACCATTGCCATTCTAAGAGAACAAGGGAGGCGTTCATGGTGAGTCCTGGCACCTCTTTTTCTAGTGAAATAGCATTGGCTAGTACCATTCATTTTGTTGGGTCTACTCTGCATAAAACTTAGGTGAGTGCTATCAGGTTTCTACGGTTGCACTATGTATGGCAACACTATATAGTGAGCAGTTAAACGTCAGTTTAACTTTTAGACTGGATCTCCACCGCAACACAGAAGGTAGCCCAAAGATGTTTAAATAGGAAACTTCACTGAGCAAGGGACAGGTCACAAGGCAAATGAGAGCTGATATAACAACAAGGGAAGATCCCGGCTGGATCAGGCCAGTGACACTACTAGTTCAGCACAGTGGCCAACCAGATGCCTATGGGAATTCAGAAGCATACTGTCTCCAACAATGGGGGCCAAACATAGTCATTAGGGTTAGTGATCATTGAAACTCCATTCCTCATTTAAAGCCATTCACGCTGGTACCCTGGTGGAACACCCTGTCTCATGAGACCAGGGCCCTGCGGGATCTGATTTCTTTCCATAGGGCCTGTAAGACAGAGTTGTTCCGCCTGGCCTTTGGCTTGGAACCAACTTGATCCCCTCCCCCTCTTTCCTTTTTCCTTATGTGATGGAACTCCTATTTGGAGACTTCCATGGCTTTTTTTCTGGCCCACATAGGACCAGTCTGGATAGTTGGCCTTGGTGAAGATTTCCCCAAACAGTTTTTTATTTGAGTTTCTACTGAAATGAGTCTGCACTTTAATGTTGTATTTTAATCTTGTTTTTTAAAGTTGTATTTTAATCAATTGTTTTTATACCTGGTGTTAGCTGCCCTGAGCCCGGTCTTGGCTAGGGAGGGCGGGGTATAAATAAAATTTATTATTATTATTATTATTATTATTATTATTATTATTATTCTCTGGAATAGGGCCATTCCATGAAAAATGAGCCTTATAAGAATTTTTTTTAAAAAAATATATACTTATTTTACTTATAGTTTCATTACCTAAACAGATTCCAAACGTGCAGTCTAGTCATTTTTTTAAAGCTAAAGACAAAAGAAGTTTAGTTTATGGACCTTCTTTTCAAAAGTCCACCCTCGTAGCCTTCACAGAAGTGTTCAAGTTAAAAGTTTTCTGATGATTGTCCCACCTGTGACAGCATTTTTTCCTTAATTTTGTATCGTTAAATTTATTAAACTTAATTTCTGATTGCATAGTTGTAACCAATAAACATTGATTTAAACAGATATGCTGAGTTTATCATTGATTCACCTCCCAACTCACAGAGTTTTTCCATAAATCAAACTTATCTCAAGCTCCATGTCCTTTTTTTCTCCCACCCGTGACAATACTTTAACATTTAATAATAATAAAAAATTAGTAAAATGTTCAGTATCTTATTAAGAACATAGTTTAAATTTTGGTTGTTAATTTTTATGTATATTTACATTGTTACACGTGTGTGAATACCAAAAAACATGGTCCAAGTGTCCCACCCGTGACAATGGAATGGCCCCATACCTCTGAATGACCCACCTGTCGTGTTATCGTGGGAAGGGGAGAATAAATGAGTGGAGGAAATATTATTCCAGGTTAAAGAAAGCCACACATATATGTAGATGCAACTACATACCATAATTCAAGGCTTTTATCATCCCTATGCTGTGGTTTGGGCTTGTATTTCCTTTCTGAGCTTGTATTTCCTTTCTGAGCTTGTGTTTCTTTTCTGAGCTTGTGTTTCCTTTCTGAGCTTGTGTTTCCTTTCTGATCATAAGACTCTGGACCCCGAGCAAAAATGAATGAGAAATGATTGATTTCTCTGAATATTTCCTTTCTCTCTCTTCTTCAAGCAAGACAAAACATATCATGGTCTTAATGGATATTCTCTCATTCTCTCTGTGTGTGTCTGGCCTTTTGAATAAAACATAGTTGGTTCGGGTGAATGTTAATAGGTTATTTAATCCATGGAGTTTGGACACTCAACTGCTAACGTGTTGGCTTTCATTTACAAGAGCATTTGGCATTTTAGGTATCCTAAGAAATGAACACCTGGCATCAATAACTTCTCAGTATTAGAAAACACACATACACAATGGAACTACAGCTCATTGTAGGTGGCAGCTGTGTCGCTAAACAGGAGAGAAAGGAAGAGACTTCTCTTCAATGATACCAGCTAGATTAATACCCAGCAATGCTGGACCTGCTTTCATTCAAGCTGCATAATGTGTTGCCTTGTAACAATAAGTTGCTTTTGTGCACAGCCTTCTAATATTTAGATGCATTTGGTAAATGAATAGTCATATGAACAGGCTCCCATCTTCTTTCTTTGCTGTTTGTTTCAAGTTAATCACAGAATTATGGCTGGCTGGGGCAAAGCGGTTCTCCTTCATGGAGAGCACGTGTTGCGGTGGGGGCCAACAAGTCACTCCTCTGTTGCTGGGCGGGATAGTATAGATGGCCACTGCTGTGATTGGGTCCTGGGTGTCGTTGGGGAGATTTTCATGTTGCAATTTGTTGATGGACAGCCCAGTGACTATATATTGTTTGGATCGTAACGTGTTATTCCTCTTTGCTGAGTGCATCGGATCACCTGCCCTCCCTTCCCTATTTTTAGGCCTCTGCGTTGACCTTGCTATGCCTGTCATGGGGTCGTCTGCTTTTGGGGCAGGAGCCTGGTAGGAATTTTTTCCATTTGGCTGATTGGCTAGTACCATCTGGTTTTCGCCTACTGCGTAGCAATTAGTCACAACTTGTAAGGTTGGCAGTTAGGCATTGGTTATGTTATTAAATTGGTAGGTGGAGGGGTCAGGGTTGGCTCTGGTCTGCCCCTCCAATGCTGCTGCTGTGCAGGGAATTCCGTTAAAGGAATCCAGGGGCTCACCATGCTTTTGTCCGTATCCCCCGGTCGGGGGCCAGGGCTACACAAGAGCCCCTGGGAGCATTTGGGGAGAGGCGAGGGTCCGACCCCCGGCTCCCATTCTCTCCCCAAAGTGTTTTTCCCTTTACTGACAAATGTCAGTTCTGTCCCCAGCTGGACAGATAGTCAGAACCAATGCCTAAGCAACCACTCACATATTTTGTATTTTAATAAAGTTGTGGCCAAAATCATGCCAAAAAACCTTAAACTTAAATTTCTGTCTGAAGTGTGATTTATTTGAGGGGTGGTTTGGGGACCTCGACACGCAACAGCTCTCATTTCAGTATCGAATATTATGCTGCTGAATGTCTCAATGACAGGAGGCAGGAGGAACAACCAAGAACTCTTGTCCTCAAATCCTGCTTGCTGCTTTTTCACACGCATCTGGTTGGCTGCTGTGAGAACAGAATGCTTGACTAGATGGGCCATTGGCCTGATCTAGGAAGGACTTATGGTCTTATAAAAATGTAGGAAGCTTCCTTAATAATCAGACCATCTCGCATGGTGGTTTATACTGATTGGCAGTGGTTCTAATGCCCATTAATGTATCATGGGATGAGTTTTGGCCTTTTGGCAAATGTCATGATTTTAAAACAAAATAAAAAATAAAAAAAATTCCTTCCAGTAGCACCTTAGAGACCAACTAAGTTTGTTCTCAGTATGAGCTTTCGTGTGCATGCACACTTCTTCAGATACACTGAAACAGAAGTCACCAGACCCTTATATATAGTGAGAGGGTGGGAGGGGTATTACTCAGAAGGGTGGTGGGAATGGGTGATAGGCTGATAGCTGTGGTAAACCTGTTGATGACTGTTAAGACTGCAGTTGGTCTTACAGGAAAAAGCAAGGGGTGAGAAGGTTAAAAATAGCTTGGTCATGTATAATGAGATTTTTTATTTTTTATTTTGTTTTGACTATGACAGACCAACACGGCTACCTACCTGTGTCATGATTTTAGTTTTCTGATAGTTAAGTTCTAATTTGCCCTCCATACAATATATTGCTAATGCTTTCATAGCTCTTCTAAGACCTATGGGTGTTCTTGAAAGAATTGCTGCATCATCTGCATGCTGTACAGACCCTACAAGTGTCCCTATTTTCCAGGGACAGTCCCGAATTTGCAGAAGCCGTCCCAGTTTCTGATTTGATCCTGGAATGTCCCACTTTTCCTTAGGATGTCCCTATTTTCATTGGAGAAATGTTGGAAGGTATGGAGTTATCTGACCCCTGGGCCATCTGAAGGCAGCCCTGTATAGGGAGGTTTTTAAATGTTTAATGCTTTATTATGTTTTATATATATATTGGAAACCACCCAAAGTGGCTGGGACAACCCAGCCAGATGGGTGGGGTATAAATAGTAAAATTATTATTATGGAATAAACATAAAGGTACCCCTGACCATTAGGTCCAGTCACGGACAACTCTGGGGTTGTGCGCTTATCTCGCTCTATAGGCCGAGGGAGCCGGCATTTGTCCACAGACAGCATCTGGGTCATGTGGCCAGCACGACTAAGCCGCTTCTGGCGAACCAGAGCAGCACACGGAAACGCCGTTTACCTTCCTTCCAGAGCTGTACCTATTTATCTACTTGCACTTTTTGACGTGCTTTTGAACTGCTAGGTTGACAGGAGTAGGACATTTCTATTTTCATTGGAAGAAATATTGGAGGTTATGTATACAGCGTTTGCATCCAAAGTTAGATTCCAAAACCCATCAGTCACAACCAGGGATAATGGGAGTTGTAGTCCAGAACCATCTCTGGTACAGGACAAATACCAGATTTCAATATACAGCTGGGTTTAGTGGCCATTATGACTGTCCTAGCAAAAGAGTTGAAAAGGGAATTAGAAAGTAGTTATAAAATTGTGAGAGAAACATTACCAACACCATGCAGCTGCTCAGAAATCTGGATAAGCAGGTGTGTGTTTTTTCCTTGACTTGCCACATGGCCACAGATGGCCACTTCATAGAGTACAGGTTACCATGCAATAAATCTCCATCCTATAGTGATCTCTTTGGAGAAGGAATTGACTTCAGAGGCATCTTCTTCCATTTTGAAGCCATCTTATGTATATCTATCATACTTAAAAGGCACTAGTGAGAAGGCCCAGGCTATGATTACCTAATTAACATATGCAAATGCATGTAACTTGCATAAACAGGGCTCCTGGGGGAATTTCTATTAGGAGGATGAACTGCATAGAGGGTGACAGTCTTTTTAGTGTCATTAGGGTAAATGAGGTGGTAATGGGCTGTGCAGATGATGGTAAAGTCAATAATTTATTTCGCACTTCTCACTGGGGTGGCTTTTACAAACAGCCAGGATCCTTAATTGAAATGTAAATGCATGATAAATTAGGAAGGATGCCTTGTGAAAAGTGAAATAAGGGGAAATGTAGGAGCTGGGGAACTTCCAATAAGGATTTTAAGAGGACAAAGGACTATAGGGGAAAACGCAGGATCTCGTGTGGTCAAAGGGATACCTTGGTTCATTTTAAATAGTCCCTAAGACCCATGATGAAAACCCGAGAAGAAAAGGCTACGTTGCATCCCACTCTTTCTGGATTCTGCTTTAAGTATACTAGGAGAAAGTCTAAAATTACTTGCGGATTTGGAGCATGTGTAGTTTTTGCCATGATTTTCAGTTCCTTTGAATCCCTGCCACATACTCACTGGCGGAGGAAGAGGAGTGCGGGGGAGCGCACCGCCCCCGGCAGCGCAATCCCGGTGGGGTGCCACCGCGGCTGCTCCCCCCACCCCCGCTGGGTGCCACACCCCCGCAGGTGGCACGCCACACCCCCAGGACGCATGCCACGCCCCTGCGAGCGGCGTGTCATGCCCCCAGGATGCCGCCATACCCCCAGCCCAGCCCCCATCTGCTCTCCACCCCCCGGTGCCGGAGCATGAAGTTCCGACACTGCACATACTACCTTGGTAATGGGCATGTGGAATGATGAAAACATTTTCTCTAATAACAGTAATATCAATGGAAAACAATCAAGTATGTTAGCAGAACCATCATACTCTCGTGTAGGACACTGGCAGAGACACAAGCCCGACTGGCATGTTCTCTCCCTCCTGGTCGATCGTTAGGGAGCTTCAAAAGCTTTCTTCTGCCTGAACATCACAGCGACTAATGCCAAAAAGCATTAGCACACTCAGGGATCCACAGAGTCTTCTCAGCTTGCGTAACAGATCTCAGCAACTTAGCATTTTGACTAATCTACTTTATTTACATATAAACACACATGGAGCACTGCAACATGGCTCCCTCTCTAGCATCAAACAGCAAAGAAAAAGGACAAAGGACAATAGTCCCACTTCATGGAACACAATAACACAAACATACTTTCTCCATCACTTACCACTCCGTGGAATGAAAACATACACCGTCATGTGATAGACAACAATCCCATGACTGCAGACATAGGGAATGAATCTCCAACAAAGTAAACATGTGGGGGGGGGAGCGGGGGGAGCAGTGGCGTTAATTGTTTAGAAATATATACAAGTCTGCAAGACTTTTAAATAATAATAATAATAAACCTTTCAGTTAGGATCCATAAGGTATTGAGTGCACTTTGTCATTGCAAAACCTAACATAATCTCACCAGCAATTCAGGGTAAAGGAATGTTAATAAAGGAATGCACAAATGAGCCGCAATTTAGAAAAGGGAATGTTGCCGTAACTGATGCTGATAGACAACACCATGCCCAACAACAGCTGTGCTCATGCTGCTGCGTCTCTGGATTGAAAATATGTTTATGCCAGCCTCAAGGGACCTGGGCTGAGACACATGTGGAAGGTGCAACAAGGATGATTCCCTAGTGGCAATAATTGGAGGTGACAATTAACTCTGGACTATTTCTCCAACAAGGCTGTACTGTAGACTCTGTCTGGTCCCAGCTGCTTCAAACTGCAGGTGAGGCTCATATGAATGTTTCTTCTTGTCTATCATAGGCAAAGGGCTCACCCATTCTTCCTTTTGTGCCACATTTCTGGGCTTTAAAGCTCCATATCTAAGTGTTTTGCTGTGTTTTGGGTTTTCTTTTTTTGTCCCAACATTTTCCCCATGTTTTACCACTGAATCAGAGCAAACAGTAATCATGGTGGTTCACAGCATAAAATTACAATATAAAAACCACAACAAACATAATAAATATAAGAACAAAAACAAACCAATACCCCCCCCAAAAAAAACCACAAACAAACAAAAGGAAGTTTGGCTGAGTTCACAGAAAAGCAGATGTTGTGGATAAGCTTTCTCCCCCAACATCTAGTTATCCACATACAATGGATTTCTATTTTCTTCTGTTTGAAGGAATCTTCACTAATAGGTAAATGGTCCATTGTTCATTCATTTATTTGGCTCAGATCCGGTTCAATTCCATGGGCTCAGACCAGCTTAAAGCAGGTTTTTTTTGTTAGTTTTCTAAATGTTATTACTCCTATACCCTAGGGGGCATCAATCTAAGGGAACTGAATGGTTTAGGAAATAAAGGATGCCAAATGAAATGGAAATGGCTCTGGGAACATAAAATCTATTCTTTAAACATCAGCAACAACAAACCACCCGTACCATAACCAAGCCAAAAAGACAACCACATAAATGATAATGCTTTTTCTAGGAATCCACCACCTCAATGTGTATTGATAATGATGTACTGCAGAGTTAAGTGGGATGTGTGATGGTTTATCTGGAATGTAGCCCAGAAAGTAGGGTTGGTCAGATCAGTCTGTTTCTGTCCCATACGCTGTCACATGTACTCATTCATAATTGTGTTCTGCATTGCATCTGCGTTTTGCATAGTTCAGAAAAAATGTACAAAGCCCATGGAGCTGGTTCAGGACCACGGTTAGCAGCCCTGAACCTGAGCCAGAGAGGACGTATTGTCTTAGTGACCAACAGAATTTTATAGCCTGGACTAGGTATTCAAGATGAAAGTCTTGTCCCATGAACAGAGTATCTGGCCAGTTAAAGGACTGGTACATTTTTTTCCTGTAGCTGTTGGCTTCTTCTGGGCCAAATTGTTTAAACTATCGGGGATTTCTATGGGGAAAGTATCACAGGTTTCCTACAAGGTGTCATGGTTCATTGACAGAAGCTGTGGTGGCAGAGGATTCTCTTCATGGGGCAAGATTTGGGCTCTGGTGCTAGCAGAGGCATGGCACATGGGAAGGAATGGGAAGCAAATTCTTCTGCTCCGACGCAGGGCTGCTATATTTGAGGATTACTGATCTGGCAGCATGATACATTTCAATCTGCATTTTAAATGGAAGCCATTATTTAAACAGCCCCATAATGACATATGGCTAACCTTCAGCAGGGGCAAAACTAGACTTTAGTTCACCCAGGTCAAAAACCCAGTTTGGCACATTCCATTTGCATTTGCATACACACACACAGAATCTGGGAGCCTCAATGGTGCCCCTCTGGAGGCTTCACCCAGGGCAAAAAAAACCCTGGCTAGCCCTCACTGCGCCCCATAGGTACAGCTCTGCCTTCAGTCAGATGACTTGGTCACACATTGCACTAAACACAGATACAGGCTGTCTTTACACATGTACAAGTGTTTATGTGATAGAGTGCACCATGTGCACGTAACATGTGAACACCTCTGGAGTCAGAAATGAACCTACAAAGGCATAGGTACTCTGAGGCATCCAATAAAAACACTTGTCATTGGAGATTAATGGAGGAATTTTATTGGGAAAGGGTGTACAATGGATTATATGCAAACATATATACTCATAGGGATAGGGACAGAAGTATGAACTGCCTATTCTGTTGCCAGAGGGAATAGAATAGAATGTCTGGAAAGGGGAAAGTGTAGAATGTGGGGAAAGATCAAAGGGAGAGAAACAGTTGGTGGCAGTTGGAGCAGAAGCAGCAGCTTGGGAGAGGACCAAGGAAGCAACAGAAGGAAGAAGAAGAGAGGGAAGACTTCAAAGAGAGAAGTCAAAAGGGAGCCTGAGCATTAAAACTGGTAGATTGGATGGAAAAGACTGTGAATTAGACTTCTCCAGCTTTCAGCAGGAAACTGAAACCGTTCTCTGTGGTTTGTGGTTGGGTGAGTTCCTTTGTGTTCTTATATATATCCACTGTATAATGAACTCATTCATATATTCATATATAGGCTCCCTCTCTACATCCATCTTGGAATGGAAGGAGCCTGATGGAGTTGGTCTTTCAGTAGAGAGGATTATTACTGATGAAATTTATTGGGGGGAAAAATTGGGGAAGCACTTCACACAGAGGAAGGAACCCCTTATGCCAAAGGTGACTTCCTTATTCTGGAGTAGTAGTTTTCAGGATGTGTTCTGGAGAACTGTAGGATCCCTTTAAAGGTTTTTGGAGGTTCTTTCATGCGGAGCCAATTATGATGGGTCAGCTGCTCTGAAATGCAGCTCATCTACCACATCAAACATACATTTAAATGCACATCTCCATTTGTGAATGTTACATCACAATGCTGGTTCAAGTTGCTGACTATTATGTGAAGCCCACCATGCTTGTTTTGCATGACTCCAGACGGCATGCCAAAGCTCTGCGGCAAATGAGCTGGCCAGTTCCTTGACAGGTGTACGAAAATGGGGGGGGGGAGTTTGACACCCACAGGACATCTGTATCTCATAGTCAAGGGAGTCATAAACCAAATATGGGAGCCAGTGTGGTGTAGTGGTTAGAGCACTGGAGTACAGCCTGGGAGACCTGAGTTCTAATCCCTACTCTGCCAAGGGGCTCACTGGGTGACCTCGGACCCATTCTCTTCTCCCAGCCCACCCTACCCGACGCGGTTATTGGCAATTGTGATGATAAACAGGGAGGAGGGAACTGTGTGCAACTTCTCAAGTTCCTTGCAGGGAAGGCTAGATTTAAATAAGTGAATAGTAAACTAATACATGGATAGATAAAATAGAACAAAATAGATGTGCAGCATGCCAGTTCCCACTGATCATTTCTCTTTCCTCACTAGGAATAAAAGAGGGAGAGATGTTGTTCCTCCCCTGGCTTATGCTCTGGGGCCTCATCCATCTTACCAAAGCTGGCCCAGTTTCTTCAGTTTCAGCAAGAAAGGTGAGTAGAGAGTGGTTTCTGCCTGATTTAGTGGCATGGTTCAGGTAGAGGGATTTCACCAAATATTCTCTGAAGTGTTTGTGTGTGCTGAAATTCTCCAATAGTTTGAAGGGAGCCTGAAAGGGAAAATTTAAAAACAAAGGAAGAAACAGAAAATTCATTTATAAGATATTTCAGCCTCTTCCCAAAAAGTGGCGCCTCCCTTATCCAGCTTTGGGAAGCTGCCTTGGGATGGTCTGTGTGTGTTTCAATTTTTGGCCTTACACAGGCAGCACTTTACCAAGGTCTTGTCGGAATCCGGGGGGTCGAAAGGCCAGCTGGCTAGCCCCTAGCTGGATCGTCTCCTACTCAGCCGTGCCGCTGTGAAGATCCATCAACCTCTGGCTCCAACGTAAATCAGTGACTCAAGCCTCCCTTACGTGAGCACACTATACTTAGCAGTATGCACTGCAAAACAGAAGTGGCTGAGACTGTGGATACATACTGTGAACTACGGATTTATTACACATAAATCAAGACAAAGAAACATGTTGTCACTCCTTGCCGTGTCTCCTCAGAGAGAAAGACTAAACAAAAGCAATACAGCGGAAGTTCCGCTTACGCCAGCAAACAGTGCTGGAATGTAAACAGACATGTGACACGTAACAATCCCATGTCTGCAACTAAAGGTGGAATGGAAAATCCCAAGAGGTCTTACACCTCCCTGCACCTGGTGATTGAATCACCTTTGTCTCTGCCAAGGAAGGAAAGGGAAGCCTGAATGTACTCAGAGCATTGCCTACATTTTGATGCCCAATGTTTCTGAAACTTGTGGTGGTGATTGAAGTAAGTCCCCATTAGGGGTGCTCTGGGGGAGTGTCAGTGGCAGGAATTTGGGGTGGGGGACTTAGACCTGCTCCTAAGCCCATTTAGCTCAGTCACATTACCTGAGCACCTGGCAAAGAACCTTATTTTAAAGACTTTATTTCCCTCTGCCAAGTTTAGGCAGAGAAGCAGCTCTACTACAGGGCTGGGATCTATTCAAACGTAACACCAGTTTAACTTATTCTGGGCTTGCTTTATGCCAGCTTCTTGTGCATGGATTTGCTCTTTTAATTGTAAAAAACCTGTAATGGGTTTCCATAAGATATAAAATTCACATTAAATTTATTGACAGATGTTAAAAGCTAGTTGGCTTGAAATAAATAGTTACCTTTGCATATCAGAGTTGGCTTGTTGAAAACAGTAAAGGGAAGACGCCTGCCTAATATCACTGAGCAGGGAGTTCCAGTAGGTACTGCCACATTGAAAGTTCAATTCCTTACACCTGTTGTGACTTCTATCCATAGGAAGAATCCCTTCTTCCTTCAGCTAACAAGACTGTGCTTGGAAGAGGCATGCATCTTGAAGAAGGCAATTCCAACGTCACAACCATCATCTCCACTACATTTTTGAATGTTCCACATCAGATCCAGTCTAACTGTATCATGGACTTCCTAATGTGTGTGCTGGGAGACCGTATATTTGCATGTTTCATGGTCTCCATCTTTGTGTTTGGGCTTTTGGGAAATGTCACCATTTTCTCCTACCTCCTTTTCTACATCAAGAGGAATTCCTGGAATGCCTACATCTGGAACTTCGCCATCGCCAACTGTGGCATATTTTTATTTTTGTGCTGTTCCTTTCTCCTGGCTTTCATTAATTACATTTTTAAGAGTTCCAGCGATGCCTTTGAGAAATTGTTCCTTTCTCTGGCCTACTTGTTTTTATACACCCAGTGTAGTTGCATGCATTTCATTGCGGGCATCGGTGTTGACTGGGTCATCCTCCTCCTCTCTCCAAGCTGGCATAGAAGCCACCAACCATCCCTGTCTTCACTTATATCAGCTGTCACCTCTATCATCCTGTGGCCCCTGCTGTGCCAACTGCTATTCTTCTTCAGCCTGGGGCTCGACACGCAAACCATCGTCGTCCTCTCCTTGATCCTTTTCCTCCCGCTGGTGTCCATCTCCTTTCAGACCTTGATCGTCAACACGTGGTACAACTTGGGCCAGCAAAAGAAAATCCGCACAGAGAGAATGCTCGAGATGCTTGGCTCCATCGTCACCCTGGTGCCTCTCCATCTCTTCTTCACCCAGAACTCCGATTGTGCAATCATCTCATTGTTCTTCATGCTGTATATTTTGTTTTTGTGTTTTGCACGGATGAGCTAAGAAGGGTCTGTATTGGCTTATAGTACCAAATCTGAATTCAGATGAATAAAGCACACTTCTGTTTTTTAAAAAATGGCTGTTTGTCCCATACCTTTTTATTTAGAATATTTTCTTTTCTTCCAGTAGCACCTCAGAGACCAACTAAGTTTGTTATTGGTATGAGCTTTTGTGTGTGTGTACACTTCTTCAGATACATAATAATAATAATAATAATAATAATAATAATAATAATAATAATATAATTTATTATTTATACCCCGCCCATTTGGCTGGGTTTCCCCAGCCACTCTGGGAGGCTTTCAACAGAGCATTAAAATACAATAATCTATTAAACATTAAAAGCCTCCCTAAACAGGGCTGCCTTCAGATGTCTTCTAAAGGTCTGGTAGTTGTTGTTCTCTTTGACATCTGAAGGGAGGGCGTTCCACAGGGCGGGTGCCACTACTGAGAAGGCCCTCTGCCTGGTTCCCTGTAACTTGGCTTCTCGTAGTGAGGGAACTGCCAGAAGGCCCTCGGCACTGGACCTCAGTGTCCGGGCTGAACGATGGGGGTGGAGATGCTCCTTCAGGTATACTGGACATCTTCTTCAGGTAAGATATACAGGTATCTTCTTCAGGTATCTGAAGAAATGTGCATGCACACGAAAGCTCATACCAATAACAAACTTAGTTAGTCTCTAAGGTGCTACTGGAAGGATTTTTTTTTATTTGTTTCGACTATGGCAGACCAACACAGCTACCTACCTGTAACTACATCCTATCACTAAGGCAGAGAGAGGAGGGAAACTTCAGACCTGAGAGCCAAAGGTGGCTTTTCAAGGCTCTCCCATTGGCCCTGAACTCTCTGCAGGGGATCCTCAGACCCAGAGGCCAAATGAGCATAGGGGGCATATGCCATGATATATTGGCCCAAAGATGGTATTTGTGGCTTTAAAGAAACTCTGTGCATCATGAGTGTCGGCTAAGTGCTGGATCTCTTCAGCTTTTTTTATCCACCAGGTGTTTTTTAGTTCTCTGGTTCCTCTTTGAACCTCAGCCTTAGCTTGTCATTGGAGATTAATGGAGGAATTTTATTGGGAAAGGGTGTACAATGGAATATATGTGAACACATACACTTATTGTTAGGGTTCTTGCCCCGTGCTGCACTCATGCAATTGTTTTATCACATGATGGTGTATGTTTTCATTCCACATAGTGGGAAGTGATGGAGACAGTATGTTTGTATTACTGTGTTCCGTGATGTAGGATGTTTGTTCCTTTGTTCTTTCTCTTTGCTGTCTGATGAGAAAGAGGAAGGAGATGAGTCAGAGTGCTCCGAGTTTATTATATGTAAATAAATAAATTATTATTATTATTATTATTATTATTATTATTATTATTATTTATTATTTATATCCCGCCCATCTGGCTGGGCTTCCCCAGCCACTCTGGGAGGCTTCCAACAAAATATTAAAATGCAACAAGCCATCAAACATTAAAAGCTTCTCTAAACAGGGCTGCCTTCAGATGTCTTCTAAAAGTCTGGTAGTTGTTCTCTTTGACATCTGGTGGGAGGGCATTCCACAGGGCGGGTGCCACTACCGAGAAGGCCCTCTGCCTGGTTCCCTGTAACTTGGCTTCTCGCAGTGAGGGAACTGACAGAAGGCCCTCGGTGCTGGACCTCAGTGTCCGGGTAGATCGATGGGGGTGGAGATGCTCCTCCAGATATACTGGACCGAGGCTGTTTAGGGCTTTAAAGGTCAGCACCAACACTTTGAATTGTGCTCAGAAATATACTGGGAGCCAATGTAGGTCTTTCAAGACCGGTGTTATGTGGTTTAGCCTAAATGCTATGCTGCTGAGTCTGTCACGCGAACTGCCAATACTCTGCAGAATCCTGAAGTGTGCTGATGCCTCTCAGAGATATCAGTCGCTGTGATGTTCGGGCTGGAGAAAGCTTTTGAAGCTCCCGAACGACCAACCAGGAGGGAGAGAACATGCCAGTCAGGCATGTGTCTCTATCGGATGCCTACTCTCGTGTAGGAAGCACCTGACAAAAGAATAGTGACAGAAGTATGCAGTGCCTATTCTGTTGCCAGAGGGAATAGAATAGAATGTCTGGAAAGGGGAAAGAGTAGAATGTGGGGAAAGATCAAAGGGAGAGAAACAGTTGGTGGCAGTTGGAGCAGCAGCAGCAGCTTGGGAGAGGACCAAGGAAGCAACAGAAGGAAGAAGAAGAGAGGGAAGACTTCAAAGAGAGAAGTCAAAAGGGAGCCAGAACATCAAAACTGGTAGATTGGATGGAAAAGACTGTGAATTAGACTTCTCCAGATTTCAGCAGGAAACTGAAACCGTTCTCTGTGGTTTGTGGTTGGGTGAGTTCCTTTGTGTTCTTATATATTCACTGTATAATGAACTCATTCATATATTCATATATAGGCTCCCTCTCTACATCCATCTTGGAATGGAAGGAGCCTGATGGAGTTGGTCTTTCAGTAGAGCGGATTATTACTGATGCAATTTATTGAAATAAATATTTGGGGAAGCACTTACACACAGAGGGAGGGACCCCTTATGCCAAAGGTGGCTTCCTTATTCTGGAGTAGTAGTTTTCAGGATGTGTTCTGGAGAACTGTAGGATCCCTTTAAAGGTTTTGGGAGGTTCTTTCATGCGGAGCCAATTATGATGGGTCAGCTGCTCTGAAATGCAGCTCATCTACCACATCAAACATACATTTAAATGCACATCTCCATTTGTGAATGTTACATCACAATGCTGGTTCGAGCTGCTGAGCATTATGTGAAGCCCACGATGCTGGTTTTCCATGACTCCAGACGGCATGCCAAAGCTCTGCGGCAAATGAGCTGGCCAGTTCCTTGATAGGTGTACGAAAATGGGGGGGGGGGGGAGTTTGGCAACCACAGGACATCTGTATCCCATAGTCAAGGGAGTCATAAACCAAATATGGGAGCCAATGTGGTGCAGTAGTTAGAGCACTGGAGTACAGCCTGGGAGACCTGAGTCCTAATCCCTACTCTGTCAAGGGGCTCACTGGGTGACCTCGGACCCATTCTCTTCTCCCAGCCCACCCTACCCGATGCGGTTATTGACAATTGTGATGATAAAACGGGGGGGGGGGGAGGAACTGTGTGCATCTTCTCAAGTTCCTTGCAGGGAAGGCTAGATTTAAATAAGTGAATAGTAAACTAATACATGGATAAATATAGATATAATAGAACAAAATAGATGTGCAGCATGCCAGTTCCCACTGATTGTTTCCATTTCCTCACTAGGAAGAAAAGAGGGAGAGATGTTGTTCCTCCCCTGGCTTATGCTCTGGGGCCTCATCCATCTTACCAAAGCTGACCCAGTTTCTTCAGTTTTGTACAATTTTTTAGCAAGAAAGGTGAGTTGAGAGTGGTTTCTGCCTGATTTAGTGGCATGGTTCAGGCAGAGGCATTTCACCAAATATTCTCTGAAGTGTTTGTGTGAGCTGAAATTCTGCACACAAACAGAAAAATTCATTTATAAGATATTTCAGCCTCTTCCCAAAGAGTGGTGCCTCCCTTACCCAGCTTTGGGAAGCTGCCTTGGGATGGTCTGTGTGTGTGTGTGTGTGTGTGTGTGTGTGTGTGTGTGTGTGTGTGTGTGTATGAATTTTTGGCTTTGCACAGGGCAGCGCTTTACCAAGGTCTTACCCTGTACACCTCCCTGCACCTGGTGACTGAATCACTTTTGTCTCTGCCAAGGAAGGAAAGGGAATCACCTTGTATTGAAAGTATTGGCATTGGCATTGCCTATATCTTGATGCCCAATGTTTCTGAAACTTGTGGTGGTGGTGATGATTGAAGTAAGTCCCCATTAGGGGTGCTCTGGGGGATTGTCACGGGCAGGACTTTGGGGTGGGGGACTTAGACTTGCTCCTAAGCCCATTCCGCTCAGTCACATTACCTGACCACCTGGCATAGAACCTTATTTTAAATACTTTATTTCCCTCTGCCAGGTTTAGGCAGCGCAGCAGTTCCACTACTGAACAGGGCTTGGATCTCTTCTAACTTTACACCAGAGAGCAAAACCTCTAATGGGTCTCCATAAGATATAGTAAAACTCACATTAAATTTATTGACAAAAGTCAGAAGTTAAAAGCAAGTTGGCTTGAAATCAACAGTTAAAAACAAATATTATAAAATAAAATTGTGTATTAGCATGCATGCCTTAACATGTATGTTACCTTTCCATATCTGGGTCGGATTGTTGAAAACAGTGAAGGGAAGACGCCTGCCTAATATCAATGGGCAGGGAGTTCTAGTAGGTACTGCCACATTGAAATTTCAACTCCTTACACCTTTTCCTATCCATAGGAAGAATCCCTTCTTCCTTCAGCTAACAAGACTGTGCTTGGAAGAGGCATGCATCTAGAAGAAGGCGATTTCCACATCACAACCATCCTCTCCACTACATTTTTTAATGTTCCCCATCAGACCCATAGCCAGTCTAACCGTATGATGGACTTCCTAATGTGTGTGCTGGAAGACCGTATATTTGCACGTTTCAGAGTCTCCATCTTTGTGTTTGGGCTTTTGGGAAATGTCACCATTTTCTCCTACCTCCTTTTCTACATCAAGAGGAATTCCTGGAATGCCTACATCTTTAACTTTGCCATCGCCAACTGTGGCATCTTTATATTTTTGTGCAGTTCCTTTCTCCTTGCTTTTGTAAATTACATTTTTCATTCCAGCGATGCCTTTGAGAGATTGTTCCTCTCTCTGGCCTACTTGTTTTTATACACCCAGTGTAGTTGCATGCATTTCATTGCGGGCATCAGTGCCGACTGTGTCCTCCTTCTCTCTTCAAGCTGGCACAGAAGCCACCAACCGTCCCTGTCTTCGCTTATATCGTCTGTCACCTCTATCATCCTGTGGCCCCTGCTGTGCCAACTGCTATTCTTCCTCAGCCTGGGGCTCGACATCCAAACCATTGCCGCCTTCTCCTCGATCCTTTTCCTCCCACTGGTGTCCATCTCGATTCAGACCTTGATCGTCAACACGTGGTACAACTTGGGCCAGCAAAAGAAAATCTGTATGAAGAGAATGCTCGAGATGCTTGGCTCCATCGTCACCCTGGTGCCTCTCCATCTCTTCCTCACCCAGAACTCCGATTGTGCAATCACCTCGTTGTTCTTCATGCTGTGTGCTTGGTTTTTGTGTTTTGCACAGATAAGCTAAGAAGGGTTGGTATCGGCTTATAGTACCAAACCCACATCCAGATGAATAAAGCTTGCACGCTTCTGTTTTTTTAAAAATGGCTGTTTGTCCATTACTTTTTTATTTAGAATATTTTCTTTTCAAAAGACAAAAAGGGTGACTCCTAAATCTTTAAATGGATAAGAATCGAATATAGGATTCTTATCCATTTAAAGATTTAGGAGTCACCTTTTTTGTCTTTTGAAAAGACAAAATTGCTCGCTAAGGCAGAGTAATTCTAAAGCAGGGAGGGAAACTTCTGGCCTGAGAGCCAAAGGTGGCTTTTCAAGGCTCTCCCATTGGCCCCGAACACTCTGCAGGGGATCCTCAGACTCAGAGGCCAAATGTGGCCCTCCAAGCCTATCTTCCCCTTGGGAATCCCCTCAATCCATACATCCTTCCAAGTCTCTCGTCTTACTGGCCCTCTTTTGCAACCCTCTTGAGTTTTTACTTGGCTGAAATGTGTCCTTGTCCTAGAATCATAGAAATATAGAGCTGGAAGGTACCCAAAGGGTCCTCCAGTACAAGACCTTGCAATGCAGCGATGATGTCTCTTGCTTGCCACGATAAGAGTATGGTGGTGTGTGTGTACACATCCTTGATGTTAGTCAAAAGGCCGAGAAGTATAAGCTGCCCTTTCCTATTCAGAGGCATTATTGCTTCTGACCATGGAGGCAGAACAAAACAGGGCTGGCAGTCACTGAACAAAAGTTGAAGACAGCTAATTTCAAGTTTCATTGCCCACTGAGTTTATCTACAGACATCCAGCAGTGGAGAGACCATGGTGGACACCATGCATAGCACTGGTTGATCAGATGTGCTGTGCTGGAATTTGCCTTCTAATTTCTTGACAGTCATCTCCCTGCCGCCCTGTGAAACAAACTTCAAGTTTCTTGCCTCATTCTCTGGGCACTTGAGAATTCCTTTGGTGAGTGTGGGTTTCTGAGATTACTTTATCACAAGGTGGCCAAGGGGGGTACCGTATTTTTTCACTCCATAGGATGCACTTTTTTCCTCCTAAAAAGTAAGGGGAAATGTCTGTGCGTCTTATGGAGCGAATGTGTGGTCCCTGGAGCTGAACTGCCCAGGGGCAAAAGCAGATCGTGTTTTTTTAAAAAGAGAGAGAGAGAAGGGGGTGTTGAAAGGAAGCCCGCTGAGCAGCTGCTCAGCAAACGATCGGGGAGAGAGATAAGGGAGAGAGATTCCAGTCCCGCCCCCTTGCAGAGGGAGGCTGTTTCCCCAGTGACATGTGACTGGCTGATTAGTTTATCTGTCTGGGAACTGTAGAAATGGCTCCCTGAAGCTGCAGAACTGTGAGTTAAACCCCATAAAACAAGGTTTTTTCCCTTTGCAAAGTAAGCTCAACAACTTTGAGCTGATCCTCAAAAAATGGGGCTTTTCTCCTTTGCAAAAGAAGCTACAGAAATTTGAGCTGATCCTCAAAAAAATGGGGCTTTTCCCCTCTAAAAACTAGGTGTGTCCTATGGTCAGGTGCGCCTTATATGTGTTCTCGTTCCCAGAAAACATTTCTGCAGCACTTTGCAGCCTCCCTAGCTGCCCAGCACTCTCTCAACTGAAAAGCTCCATGGGAGGAACAAACCTCTTGATGGTTTCCTGTAGGTTTAACTGAAATGTGGGCACCTAGGAAGGCCACAGTGATGGGACAATATGGAGAAAGAAAGAAAGAAAGAAAGAAAGAAAGAAAGAAAGAAAGAAAGAAAGAAAGAAAGAAGTGCCTCAAAATTAAAGGTGACTGCAACAATAACCCTACACAAATAACTACAATAAACGCACCCTTGAGGATTTCACAAAACATTTTCTTTCCACTTGTATAATGTTCAAATGCCATTTCTTTTCTTATGAATTAACGAAGGATTTTTTTTAAAAAATGTGGGAATTGTTTTTGGCACAACGCCAGTGATCAGAATGTAGGAGCACTTTTTTTTTGTAGGTCCCAGTAGGGAAACACAAGGATTGAGTGATGATTACCCTCCTGTTCCTCTCAAAATTGAAGACTTTAAAAAAAATTGTATTCCAATTAAACACTCAAAGTGGCTTAGCACGCTCAGCACAATGTGAAGGGAGTGCTCACCCCAGCTGTCATGGATTGGTTGGGAACAGAGGAATGGTGGGAGGAGCCATCTGAGGAAACACAAAGATAGATGTC
The DNA here is from genome assembly GCA_034641395.1 of Darevskia armeniaca. Classification (NCBI taxonomy): domain Eukaryota; kingdom Metazoa; phylum Chordata; class Lepidosauria; order Squamata; family Lacertidae; genus Darevskia; species Darevskia armeniaca. The sequence continues at coordinate 961,333 of JAWWNF010000873.1, read as the reverse complement.
CACAATCAGAGGCAGAACCTGAAGGAGATGAGTGGGAGGAGGGAGGCCAAGAGGCAGAGATGAGTCATGCCTGTGATGAGTCCTGGGTGTCCCTCCCCTGCTGTGACAAGCTCCCCTCCCCACTTGTCTCCCAGAACCAGAAGAGGCATAAAAAGAGCAGAGAAGCGGCAGGCAGCACCCAGGTGAAGTCTCAGATTGCTTGGGGAAAGCCCCGGAGAAGAGGGGACCTAGAGGCCTGTTGGGAGGTGGGGACTTTCTTGGCAACTGATTCATGGGGTAATTGTTGTGAATTATGTCCCAGCCAAGTGGCTCAAGCTGCACGCTGGACTGGTATTACTTTTGCCTGTCACACAGACCCGTGAGAAAGTTGCTTTATCATTTCCTGCTTGGAATGTTTACCTTTTCTGTACTGTTGTAAGGCGAGCCTTTGGGCTCTTTCACTCTCCTTGCTTGTCCTGAAGCTGGAAGGACGAGCTTATATGGCAGCTCCGTGTAAACGGGCTGGCAGCAGAGATTTTCTCTGCACAATTACTTGGAATAAATAGATTTAGCCTAATTAATGGCTTGATGTGTGTGTTGTTACTCAAGCTGGGTACAATCACATATTACTGCACCACCGAACTCTCAGTAGCCGGGGATGTGTGCACAAGGCTTTGTTCTTGCTTTGGGGCAGTCTCACAATCTGCCCCAGGCGGGGGTAAGTCATAACAGTAACAACTACCAGGGATGGACTGCTGTGCTCATTAGACCTGACGCTCAGCCGATTCTGTGAAGATTGTGGTTTTACTAATAAAGAATTAACACCAACTTTGAACAGCGAGGTTTGCTGCGGGCTTGTGCTTTGACACCTGCAATCACTTCTGTTGGAATTATCATGACTCTCCTAGAATTTGCAGAACCCTCCATGAGATTTTCATGCGCACACCCACCAGTTCCTTCAGATGTTTTGGCTAAAGCTTGGACCTCCAGATTAACTTTGACGTTTTGCTTTAAGTATATCAGAAAAGAAGAAGAAGCTGAGAGACATGGCCTACTTTAAATACTTTGAATTCAAAACAAGATTTCTGTTCCTGTTCTTTCCCTTCATATCTCTCCCCCCCCCCCTAAATAATAAAAATAAAGAGACAATTTCTTGAAGGAAAAACAGAAAGGGAATGCAAAAAAGGAAATAAAAAATGCAACCTTACACTCCCCCCTTCCCCCAGCATCAAGTGGGCCAATCTCAAAAATATCAAAAGCTAGCATGAGGTAATGAAGTCATCTCTATTCATAGATCAGCTCACAAAGCACCTTTGCAAGCTTTTCTTTTAAAAAAGTTCTCATTATTCCAGAGCCTTTACTAAATTCTCTAACCCCTCGCTCTTCTATTCATCCACCCTGCCTTCCTCTCGCATACTTTCTCACTCCTTCTCAATGCCCCCCCGCCCCAATCTTCAGGGGAAAGACCTCTGCGGTAAACACATAACACCAGTGAGTTTTTCAGCAAATCTCCACGTTTACACTAGGGGCGAGGGAGGAAATTATTGGTTCCGTTTTTACTTATTTCACCTGCAATCTGACACACTCCAACTTAGAATCATAGACTCATAGAATCATAGAGTTGGAAGAGACCCCAAGGGCCATCCAGTCCAACCCCCTGCCAAGCAGGAAACATCATCAAAGCATTCCTGACTGGTGGCTGTCAAGCCTCTGCTTAAAGACCTCCAAAGAAGGAGACTCCACCACACTCCTTGGCAGCAAATTCCACTGTCGAACAGCTCTTACTGTCAGGAAGTTCTTTCTAATGTTTAGGTGGAATCTTCTTTCTTGTAGTTTGAATCCATTGCTCCGTGTCCTCTTCTCTGGAGCAGCAGAAAACAACCTTTCTCCCTCCTCTATATGACATAGAATCATAGAGTTGGAAGAGACCACAAGGGCCATCCAGTCCAACCCCCTGCCAAGCAGGAAACACCATCAAAGCATTCCTGACAGGTGGCTGTCAAGCCTCTGCTTAAAGACCTCCAAAGAAGGAGACTCCACCACACTCCAAAGAAGGAGACTCCACCACACTCCACCATGACATCCTTTTATATATTTGAACATGGCTATCATATCACCCCTTAACCTTCTCTTCTCCAGGCTAAATATTCCCAGCTCCCTAAGCCGCGCCTCATAAGGCATCGTTTCCAAGCCTTTGACCATTTTGGTTGCCCTCCTCTGGACACGTTCCAGCTTGTCAGTATCCTTCTTGAGCTGTGGTGCCCAGAACTGGACACAGTATTCCAGGTGAGGTCTGACCAGAGCAGAATACAGTGGTACTATTACTTCCCTTGATCTAGATGCTATACTCCTATTGATGCAGCCCAGAATTGCATTGACTTTTTTAGCTGCTGCATCACACTGTTGACTCATGTCAAGTTTGTGGTCTACCAAGACTCCTAGATCCTTTTCACATGTACTGCTCTCAAGCCAGGTGTCACCCATCCTGTATTTGTGCCTTTCATTTTTTTATTTTTTTATTTTGCCCAAGTGTAGTACTTTACATTTCTCCCTGTTAAAATTCATCTTGTTTGCTTTGGCCCAATTCTCTAATCTGTTAAGGTCATTTTGAAGTGTGATCCTGTCCTCTGGGGTATTAGCCACCCCTCCCAATTTGGTGTTGTCAGGGATCTGCCAGCCCCTGCCAGTCCAGCTCTGAGTGTTTATAGAGAGCCGCAACCTGTGTTAACAACAGATTCATCTTCAAGTGAAACTGGCAGTCCAATCTCAGGGGAGGAGCAGTTAGTGGTTGGGAGCCAGGGAGTGCCAGGAGTCCAGAGAGATAGTGGGAGACCTGGCACCACCCATCAGACTCGCGCGGAGGGGGAAGCGTCAGTTCCGGCGCATATATCACGTAGGAGGAGAAGGCGGCAATTTAGGAAACCAAAACTTTGGTTTTGGCGCCAAAACAGGAGGGAGGCACTTCCGGATTCTGCTAGTGACTGAGCAGACATGATAAAGCTGAGCTCTGCACTGTAAATAGTTTGGCACTGAATAAAAGGACTTAAAGACAAATGGCTTTGGCATTTCTATTGAACAACTGATAAGAGAACCTGACAGGTGTCATCTGCAAACTTGATCAGGATGCCCTCAAGCCCATCATCCAAGTCATTGATAAAGATGTTGAATAAGACTGGGCCCAAGACAGAACCCTGTGGCACCCCACTAGTGACTTGCTTGTGAATCAGAAGGCAACGCCCAGTGATACTGCCCAAAGAGGCGGATTTAGGGGAACTCAACTGGTTTGGTCAAACACAGAGCACAGAATCTCGAGGGCACTGCAGGGGGTGTCACGACGATGATGTAGAATGGAAGGCGAGAGGCTTGGAGCACCAAACTTTGGAATCACACAGGGCCCTGCTGAAATTTGAGACCCCAAGGTCTGCCGTTGCTGCATACTGCTATGACTTTTGCAAGGCAGTTTCAGTGTGCAAAAGGTAGGCACAAATATGCACATTTTACCTAAAAGTTGTGTACAATATGAATATTTTATGTGTGAATAAAAGGAAAATACAGTGGAACCTCGACTTACGAATTTAATGCGTTCCGAATGCACATTCGGAAGTCGAAAAATTCGTAAGTCGAAAAAGTGATTTCCCATAGGAATGCATTAAAAATGGATTAATGCGCTCCTATGGGAAGAGAAATCGAGGGTGTCTCGGCCACTTACCTTTTCGATGTGGACGGCCAGGCTCCCACAGCTCTTCCATTTCTTGCAGGCGGCTCTGAGGGGTGCTTGCTGCCGCCGCCGCCATGGCGCGCAAAAAAAGCCGCGCCACCATGGCGAGGGAGAAAAGCCGCGCCGCATGGCACACTGCCATGGCACGCAAAAAAAGCCGCACCGCCATGGCAGCGAAAAAAGCAGTGACGCAAGGTGCGCTGCCATGACGCGCAAAAAAAGCCGCGCCGCCATGGCAAGGAAAAAGAAAAAGTGCTGCCATGGTGCGCAAAAATAAAAAGCGCGGGGAAAGGGGGAAGAGAAGGAAGGCTGCTCCGGGCTCCGCTTGCAACCAAAATGGCCGCTCAAGCGAAGTCCCGCCTTCTCTTCCCTACCGGAAATACAGTAGAACCTCGACTTCCGATTCAGAAGTCAAAAAATTTGTAAGCGCCCGGCTGGATTCTTCCATTTGTAACTCGAAAAATACGTAAGTCGAGTTACTCGTAAGTCGAGGTTCTACTGTATGTCCCCCCCCCCCAGGTATAAAAACATTCATATAGAGGCAGCTCACTATTTACACATGTTCAATATGTGAACGACAGTGTATTTGTTAGGTTTGCCATATTTCAAAAAGTGAAAATCTGGACACAAAAGTTGTTGAGTTTTCTGGGCCAAAATATGAAGTTTTTGAGCTTTTTTAAAAAGGGAATTCGCCCAAAAAATACACTTCCGATGCTGTTTACGAAGGCCAAATCTCGTTGATGTCCAGGAAATTCTGGAAATAGCCTGGAAATGTCATAAATACATGGCTGAAATGTCACTAAAAGTGTGGGACAGGGGTGGGGCAAAGGGAGGGCAGGAACGGAGTGTATGCAGGTTTTTCCAAAGAGTTTCAATTATACACAGTTTCACTGATGCGCGGTGCCTCGGAATGTAATCCCCGTGTAAATGGGGGGGGGGCTGTCTGTAATCAAATAATCAACCATAATATTCAGAGGGCCATAATCCTCATAACTTGTTCAGCTGGCTGAGCCAAGGCAAGTGTAAGTCCCCCAAATTAGCCATTCCAGGACTGAGAGGGAGGACTTAGGTTGGGTCCTGAGTCCTTGGTCACCTGACCTGGCAACCCAACACAGAACCTTCTTATAAAGACTTGTATTCCCTATGCTAGGCTTAGGCAGAGCAGCAGCCCTGCTGTTGAACAGGCTTGGTTCTGGTGTAACTTTTACAATACAGTGGTACCTCGGGTTCCAGACACCTCGGGTTACAGACACTTCAGGTTACAGACTCCGCTAACTAGGAAGTAGTACCTCGGGTTAAGGATGTTACCTCAGGATGAAAACAGAAATCGCACAGCGGCAGCGGGAGGCCCCATTAGCTAAAGTGGTACCTCAGGTTAAGAACAGTTTCAAGTTAAGAATGGACCTCCGGAACGAATTAATTTTTTAACCAGAGGGACCACTGTACCACAATTTAACATATCCAAAAAAGTTGTTCTGTGCCATAGAACAGATGGGTGGGCCTTTCCCCCTGCCCTTCCACCAATTTGCTCTATGCCAGTTTCTTTTGCATAGGATTACCCCCTAATTTTCTAGCATTTTCAGCACCTGAAATATCAGGTACAATGTAAAAAAGGTAAAGGTAAAGGACCCCTGACAGTTAAGTCCAGTCGCAGATGAGTCTGGGGTTGCGGCGCTCATCTCACTTTACTGGCCAAGGGAGCCTATGTTTGTCCGCAGTTTTTCTGGATCTTGTGGCCAGCATGACAAAGCTTTCTGGCGAAACCAGAGCAGCGCACGGAAACGCCATTTACCTTCCCGCCGGAGCGGTACCTATTTATCTACTTGCACATTGATGTGCTTTTGAAATGCTAGGTTGGCAGGAGCTGGGACCAAGCAATGGGAGTGCACCCCGTCATGGGGATTCAAACCGCCGACCTTCCGATCGGCAAGCCCTAGGCTCAGTGGTTTAGACTACAGTGCCACCCACATCCCATATTGAACTACAATTCCCATCTGCCCCAACAAGCATGGCTAGGGATGAATTGAGTTGTTGTCTAGCGAAATCTGGATGGAGAAAAGTTTATTTATTTAGGTGAGAAATGAACCTGCTTCCCTCTGCCCTTCAGTGATTTATTTGCCTTCCTGCCCCCCTGAAAAAAATCCAGTGGAAACCCATCATGTCATCTCCTCCCATTTGGTTGGGGGTTTCCTATATTATCCTGTTGGGGAATGAAAGAGCAGAACTATGGTGGCTACACCACCAGTGCAACGTAAGTCTGCATTCTAGCAAGCCACCCCCTGCAGAGCTTATCCGTCCTTTTCTCTGAATCAGCTGCTTTAATAGGTTTCCAGAGCACTGTGTCCTCCGCTCGCCCTGATCCATTCCCCCCTACTCCTTTTCCATTAGCAGAAGGATTTGTCATATTTTAAGGGAAAGTCAAGGGGAGAAAAATTACCCCGAAGACACTTCACAATTGATTAGGCTTCCAAATTGACTCCCCTGTGCTTGTTCCTAAATGTAGTTTGAGACAGTGATTTGCCATAAATTGTCATGTTGGTGAGAAAGCCTTGCAAGAGGCAGGTGCTGGTGGTGCCAGATTTTGGCATCAAGTGAGGGAGTGATGCTCAGCAACCTTGCACATTGCTTTGTGTGCCAGCTCAAGGGATAATTTATGACCATGACAGTCTCCACACCTGCAAAATGAAGGAGCAGCTGTGTCCATTCCTTTCCAAACCATTTGCTTTGGGGGGGGGGAATAATAAGGTGCGCCTACAGGATCAGGATATAAGCTTTGACCAGAGCAGCAATTATCTTCAGAAAGCTTTCAATACCTCTCCTACAGGAGGCAGATAGCTGTTTTTAGAGGTGATAATGGTGGGCAGAACACATTAGATGTCGTTTATTATTAAATTGCTATCTCACCTTTTCCCCAAGATACCATCCATGGCTCTTCCTGGCACCTTCCAAGTTATCTCGGAAGGATGTTTCCGAGCACAATTCAAAGTGTTGGTGCTGACCTTTAAAGCCCTAAATGGCCTCGGCCCAGTATACCTGAAGGAGCGTCTCCACCCCCATCGTTCAGCCCGGACACTGAGGTCCAGCGCCGAGGGCCTTCTGGTTTCCCTCACTGCGAGAAGTGAACTTACAGGGAACCAGGCAGAGGGCCTTCTCGGTGGTGGCACTCGCCCTGTGGAACGCCCTCCCATCAGATGTCAAGGAAATAAAGAACTCTGTATCTGACTTTTAGAAGACATCTGAAGGCAGCCCTGTTTAGGGAAGTTTTTAATGTTTGATGGATAATGTTTGATAAGGAATAAGGAATAAGGAATAAGGAATAAGGAATAAGGAATAAGGAATAAGGAATAATTTATTGGCCAAGTACCAATCATACTTGGAATTTTGCTTCGACTACATTGCAATGTAAAGAAAAACGTATCTCATACAAACACTATTCCCCTCACAATACAACAGCACAGCAACGGAATCCCATACCACTAACTGACCTCCCTTCCACACACAACTACGAATTTAGCAGTTTGATGGCACAAGGGGAAAAAAACTATTCCTATGCCTAGACGTTTTCGTGTTTAAAGTACTGTAACGGTGTCCAGGTGGAAGTAGATCAAACAGGTAATGACCAGGATGTGAAGGGTCTGCAACAATTCTCTCTGCTCTCTTCCTGGCTCGAGCAGCATAAAGTGTCTCTATTGGAGGTAAACTAACACCAATTACCCTCTCTGCAATTCTTACTGCTCGTTGGAGTCTTTTCTTGTCCAGCTTGGAGGCTGTGCCATACCAGGCAGTAATAGAATTTATTTATCACATTATTATTATTATTATTATTATTATTATTATTATTATTATTATTCTGTTGGGAGCCACCCAGAGTGGCTGGGGAAACCTAGCCAGATGGGCAGGGTAATATATATATATATATATATATATATATATATATATATATATATATATTCAAAACTACCCAGGAGAGATAAGCACAAGGTTGGCCAATGAGCTTCATGGTTGAGTGGGGATATGGACCCTGGTCTCTCCGGTCCTAGTCGGACATGCTAACCACTACACCGTGATGGATCTGTGATCGCATTGCTTGGTGATGCTCTCAGAAAAGATCATTCCCATGTAGAGTTCACCGCCTCTCACTTACCACAACATGGCACATTCCCCTGGCCTCGGCATTGCAAAAAGATGGCTTGAAATGTCTCTCCCTTTGCAGACCATGAAAATGTGGGTCCCACGTTGGCTGTTTTTCTGAGGGGAAATTTGAGGATGTGGAAATGTGGAAATTATTGATGCCACTTCCCCCACAAAATGTGACAGAATAAAGCACTGAGTGGCACCCAGGTTTGGAGTAAGCAACATTCTTTCATTAATGCCCAATGCCCAGTGTATCAAGAGGAAAGCTTTGCTGTTGTTGTTTAGTCGTTTAGTCGTGTCCGACTCTTCATGACCCCATGGACCAAAGCAAGCCAGGCACTCCTGTCTTCCACTGCCTCCCTCAGCTTGGTCAGACTCATGTTGTTAGCTTTGAGAACACTGTCCAAACATCTCATCCTCTGTCGTCCCCTTCTCCTTGTGCCCTTCATCTTTCCCAGCATCAGGGTGTTTTCCAGGGAGTCTTCTCTTCTCATTACACCAACTTAGCTTCTTGTGTATAAGTTTGCTGCTTAGGTAGCCTTAGGGGAGACAGTTGTTCTCCCTCTCAGCTCATATGCTATGGATGGGGATAGTGCTAGCACTCACAGACAGCATGCTGTAGTGGTTAGAGGGCTGGCCTAGGGCTGTGCAGACCACGGTTCAAATCCCCAAGTAGCCATGAAGTTCCCTCTGTGAACAGTCTAGCCAAATTCAACCTAATCTACTTTACCAGGTTGTTGCAAATAAAATGGAGGGATGAATTCACTGGTAAAAGGACAGAACTAAAATGTCAAAGCTGAATATCATTGTCCCATCTTACAGGGCCATTAAAAGTTATACAGAATTCATTCAAGTGGGTTGCATACTCACTACCTACCATAAATGCTAATTATATTTTCTAATCTAAAGAAATATATGACAAGTGTTTTGACGTTAAGAATAAAGGGAGTTAGGGTGGGGGGGAAATACCCTGTTTTGTTACCAAAAGAAGGTGTTATTTTGCCTGTTTCATTTATGTGTAAGGAAAAGTCAATACTCTTTTCGTTTTTGTTTTCAAGGTGTGGCAGGATATAATTTAGCAGAGAGAAAAACAGAATCTTTTTCTACTTCTTTTTATTTTCTTTTTGAAGCTCTTCCTGTGGTGGTAGACACAGAATCTGCAGGGGGTTCTAATAGATTTCCATTTCAGAAAAACCTTTGATTACAGTTTTGTTCCCAGAAATATTGGCTGGGGCATGGAGGATGCTACGGGCGGTGAAGGAACTTCCTAAAGAGCACACTGAATCCTGTCCAGTGACAGAGATTAAAACAAGAATGGTTTTATTATATACTGAGATGAGAATTACCAGATCTCAAGGTATGGCTGCAGAGTGATAAGCGCCCTTCACATATTATCCTCAGGGGGGAGTGTGAAATCTCAGGGCGAGAAGGCAAAACTATGCTGCAAAATATAGCCTGAGCTGCAGACTTTAGCAGATGGCAGTGTTTCTCTTGATAGCACGAACAGGTTCACCAGCTCTTCTTAAAAGCACAGGAACAGGATAGGTCCTTCTGAGCTGGCAATTTGGCAATCTTACCTATATGGCAGGAGCTGGGACCGAGCAACAGGAACTCACCCTGTCGCGGGGATTCGAACCACCAACCTTCTGATCGGCAAACCCTAGGTTTAGACCACAGTGCCACACGTCAAAGTGCAAATAGATAAATAGGTACTGCTCCGGCGGGAAGGTAAACAGCGTTTCCGTGTGCTGCTTTGGTTTGCCAGAAGCGGCTTAGTCATGCTGGCCACATGACCTGGAAGCTGTATAAAGCTCCCTTGGCCAGTAAAGCGAGATGAGTGCAGCAACCCCAGAGTCGTTCGCGACTAGACCTAATGGTCAGGGGTCCCTTTATCTTTACCTTTTTACCTATATGACATGTATACACAGTAAGGGTTCTGTTTAGCACTGCAGACCCTCCAAGTGTCCCTATTTACCAGGGACAGTCCCAGATTTACAGAAGCTGTTTGATCCCGGAATATCCCACTTTTCCTTAGGGCGTCCCTATTTCCATCAGAGAAATGTTGGAGGGTATGAAGTTATCCAACCAACAAGCCAACAGAAGGCAGCCTTGTATAGGGAATATTTTTTAATGTTTAATGTGTTATTGTGTTCTTATATACAGGTAGGTAGCCGTGTTGGTCTGTCATAGTCAAAACAATATAAAAAATAAAAAAATTCCTTCCAGTAGCACCTTAGAGACCAACTAAGTTTGTTCTTGGTATGAGCTTTCGTGTGCATGCACACTTCTTCAGATACACGAAAGCTCATACCAAGAACAAACTTAGTTGGTCTCTAAGGTGCTACTGGAAGGAATTTTTTATTTTTTATTTTGTGTTCTTATATGTGTTGGAGCTCCCCAATGGCATCTCCAGGTGGGGCTGGGAAAGCCCCCCCCCCAACTAAAGTCCTGGAGAGCCACTTCCTGGCAGTGTAGACAATGAGCACTCACACTTGATAATGTGGGTGCCCTTTGCGTGATCGCGCACGGTGCTACAGTTCCCAGGAAACTTATTAATAGAAGAGGGCTGTCCTGCTTCTCAGTGTATTATTTGGAGGTTGATGCCCAGCCTCAGTAATCAAGTTTCTGGCTGGGAGGTGGGGCCAGCCCCATTTATAAATAGAGGGTGGAGCCAACAATACCCTGGCAGTCGGCTCTGGAGATTCACCCTCCCTCCCCTCCCTCTGTTTAATGTTTTCTTGTTTACAGGTTAACTTTTTCTTCCTGTTTAGCGGGCGCTGCTACGGTCTATGACTGGTTGCTGTTGAAGGACCGGGAAGAAATTTCCCTGCATTGGCAGGTTTTGTCTTCCCCGTAGGAATTCGTCACAACTTTGGCGGTTATGGCCTTGGGTGGAATCCTTTAGTCTTTTCTTTCCTATATTGTGTGTGTGTGTGTGTGTGTGTGTGTGTGTGTGTGTGTGTGTGAGAAGTGGTGATTCCCCTCCCTGCGGCGGCGATTCCAGGATCCCCTCTTAAAGGGGTAATATAATGGGTGTCACTGGCCATACACTGAAAGGTTGTCAGTGAACTGCCCTGCATGTCGGGATATAGGCTGGGCTGCCTGCTACACTTACATCTCACAGAGCACCCCCATATCCCATTTACCCTGATGAGCCCCAGTTCCCCTGGCTGGGGGGCGGGGAGGGATACATGCCCAATGCCTAAGCCAAGGTCTTCCTACCGGTACATTTGAAAGTTTATTAAGTTTCAAATGTAAAGTTGTGGCCAAATTTTAATTCCATAACACGCTGCCATGAGTCATTATTCCTTTCTGGTAGTCCCTGGGGGCTGGGGCGGTCGCCGCCTGGTCACACCATGATGTAAATAACACCCAGACTGTCCCAATTAGATATTTCTGTATTTGCAATGCTTAATATTTTTTTGAGAGAGGCTGATAATTTTCAGTGGAAATCCTATTAAAAGATCCATTGGGGTGAGCAGTTAAGGATGCAGGGATATGGGCTGGGCTGCCTGCTACACTGTCTTGCAGAGCACCCCCATATCACATTTACCCTGAGGAGCCCCAGTTCCCCCGGCTGGGGGGCTGGGAGGGACACACGCCCAAGGCCTAAGTGAAGGTATTCCTACATTTGGAAGTTAATAAAGTTGTAGATAATTTTTAATTCCTGGGGGCTGGGGCTGTCGTGCCTGGTCACGCAATACTGAGCTGCATGGGTCAATATGGACTGATTCAGTACCAGGTATCTTTCTGTGTCAATGGCCTCTGTATCAGAGTGGTCGCTTCTATATTAGAAAATATAAGAAGAGCCCTGTTGGGTCAGGTCAAGGGCTCATCTAGTGCAGCATCCTGTTCTCACAGTGGCCAAGCAGATACCTGTGGGAAACAAAGAAGCAGAAAACAAGAGCACTCTCCATTCCTGTGGTTTCCAGCAATTGGTATTCAGAGGCATTGCTACCCCCAACTGTGGAAGCAGCAACATTATCATGCTATCTCTGTTATGGACCCTGGCCCCATGCGTTGGTACAGATACCTCCAGAACATGCCTGTCCCTCATCCCACCAGAAACTATACTAGCATGACTCTTTTGTTGCTCTTTTTCCAATCTGTTTCATCTGACGCCCTGTCTAAGCGATCTTCACCTGGCAGTCACACCTCCTGTCAAGTCTAATATAAACTCCAAGCACTTTAGCTTCAGATGCTGTAGAAACCAGAAGGTCTCCTGCAGAGCGCCTCTTGTTTTCCTCCTCCATCTGCAGCTGCTGCTCAAAGCATCATCTCAGGTGACTCCCCATCTGCTTTGATTAATGCACTACCTCTTTGTAATGCAGTCCCTATTTCCGCCGGGACCCCAATTTGCTCTCCGGCAAAGTCTACTTTCCCAAAATGTGCGCAGCTGAGTTTTCCGCATTTGGGGAAATTGCCGCCAACATCTGGCTTTCAGACTGTGTCCCAGCTTATCCCATGGATATAACCTGTTGCAGAAAATTCAACAAAGAGCCAACTGAGGATCACAATGCATGCAGCTGATGAATTTGATTCTTGTCCACAAAAGCATATGCTGTAATTAAGTTGCAGGTCTTTAAGAAGGCACAACTCTCTGGCTTGGCTTTTGTTGTTGCTCCATTCATTAAGTGTTTCTATCTATCTATCTATCTATCTATCTATCTATCTATCTATCTATCTATCTATCCATTCATTCCCCACCCATCTGGCTGGGTTTCCCCAGCCACTCTGGGAGGCTTCCAACAACATATTAAAATACAGTAGTCAGTAAAACATTAAAAGCTTCCCTAAACAGGGCTGCCTTCAAATGTCTTCTAAAAGTCTGGTAGTTGTTTTTCTCTGACATCTGGTGGGAGGGCGGGTGCCACTACCGAGAAGGCCCTCTGCCTGTTTCCCTGTAACTTAGCATCTCACGGTGAGGGAACCACCAGAAGGCCCTCGGCGCTGGACCTCAGTGTCCAGGCAGAACGATGGGAGTAGAGACCACTCTGGCGAGACAGTCTGCTGGCAGATAGGGTCTCAGCCTGCGTACCAGATGGAGCTGCCCTGGACACAGAATTGACCTGCGCCTCCATGGACAGCTGTGAGTCCAAAATGACTCCCAGGCTGTGTACCTGGTCCTTCAGGGGCACAGTTACCCCATTCTGGACCAGGGAGTACTCCACACCTGTCCATCTCCTGTCCCCCAAAAACAGCACTTCTGTCTTGTCAGGATTCAACCTCAATCTGTTAGCCGCCATCCATTCTCCTTATTGATTTCCATTTCATTAATGCCCTATTTCTCCTCATTCATGCAGTATGTTTTCCAACACATTCACCAGTAAAATAAGCATTTGGTGCACATCTTTTACTTAAGATTTGCATTTTCATGTGCACTATTTGCACACGCAGAGACACACACACACTGGAAAATTCATAGAATTGCATAATCTGACTAGGAGTTGCATTCCAAGCCACAATCAGGTTTCCACACCATACATTTGAAGCACAATATATTGAAAGCACATCACACACACACACACCCAAAGAAAACTCCTAGGAGCTATAGTTTACTCTTCAGTGAGCTACAGTTCCTAAGACCCTTAACAAACTACAGTTCTCAGGATTCTCTGTGCTTTAACTGTGTGCTGTGTATGCAACCAACAGATTTGTTGAAAAGCAGACCACACCAATTCCTCCCCACTACTAATCACATCTCCCTGAAACCAATGACATCCAAATGGCATGTGTGTAATTGCTAATATGTATTCTGGATATATTACAGCTGAAAGAAAAGGTGCAGGAAAGGGCAAGCAAAATGATCGATGGGTTGGAGCAGCTCCCCCAAACAGAAAGCTTACACCTTTTGTGTGCTCCTTTTTTTAGTTTTGGAAAAATATTGAGTGGGGACATTACAGAAGTGCATAAAATTACACAAGCTGTAGTAAATGGGGATGGAAAGGTGTTTTTTCACTCTGACTCTCTTTCTTTCTTTCTTTCTTTCTTTCTTTCTTTCTTTCTTTCTTTCTTTCTTTCTTTCTTTCTTGTTTGTGATTCTGGGGTGTACGAAGGGGGGAGCGGAGGGGGTGGCCTGCCCCGGGGACCACTCTGGAGTGTGTGTGACAAGATGGCCCACTGCCCCCCCAGCTGTAGAGAGGCCGAGGGTGCGCGCGCAGTTAGTATGCACGCCGCTCGCGTGACGTCCATACAGGCTGCAGCTCTCTGTGCAAGCGTCCGTACAGGCTGCCTCTCGCACAGCGACCATACAGGCTGCCACACATGTGCAGTCCGTACGGAATGCCGTGTACATGCAGTCCCTACGGGATGCCGTGCATACGCAGTCTGTATGGGCATTGCGCATGCGCCGCCAGGCGGTTCACACGACCCTCAGCGTCTTGCTCCAGGTGCTGGAGAGGGTTTCTCCGCCACTGAGCTGACTGACTAACTAACTAAGTAAATTTGTATAGTGTCCTATACCCACAGGCCTCAGGGAGGTCCACAACTTAAAATCACAATATAAAAACATAATGCTAGATCACAGAGTTACCCAGTGAATGACAAGAAGACAAGAACAAAGACTTATCTGCTCTGTAAACAGTTAAGGGACCCAGGTGGCGCTGTGGGTTAAACCACAGAGCCTAGGGCTTGCTGATCAGAATATAATAATAATAATAATAATAATAATAATAATAATAATAATAATTTATTATTTATACCCCAGTAGTAATGTACGGAAGTGAGAGCTGGACCATCAAGAAGGCTGATCGCCGAAGAATTGATGCTTTTGAATTATGGTGCTGGAGGAGATTCTTGAGAGTCCCATGGACTGCAAGAAGATCAAACCTATCCATTCTTAAAGAAATCAGCCCTGAGTGCTCACTAGAAGGACAGATCCTGAGGTTAAGGCTCCAGTACTTTGGCCACCTCATGAGAAGAGAAGACTCCCTAGAAAAGACCCTGATGTTGGGAAAGATTGAGGGCACAAGGAGAAGGGGACGGCAGAGGATGAGATGGTTGGACAGTGTTCTCGAAGCTACTAACATGAGTTTGGCCAAACTGCGAGAGGCAGTGAAGGATAGGCGTGCCTGGCGTGCTCTGGTCCATGGGGTCACGGAGAGTCGGACACGACTGAACGACTGAACAACAAATTTATACCTTGCCCATCTGGCCGAGTTTCCCCAGCCACTCTGGGCGGCTTCCAATCAAATATTAAAACGATACAGCATTAAATATTAAAAACTTCCCTAAACAGGGCTGCCTTCAGATGTCTTTTAAAAATAGGATAGCTGCTTATTTCCTTGACATCTGCTGGAAGGGCGTTCCACAGGGCGGGCGCCACTACCGAGAAGGCCCTCTGTCTGGTTCCCTGTAACCTCGCTTCTCGCAATGAGGGAACCGCCAGAAGGCCCTCGGCGCTGGATCTCAGTGTCCGGGCTGAACGATGGGGGTGGAGACGCTCCTTCAGGTATACAGGACCGAGGCCATTTAGGGCTTTAAAGGTCAGCACCAACACTTTGAATTGTGCTCAGAAACGTACTGGGAGCCAATGTAGTTCTCTCAGGACCGGTGTTATGTGGTCCCAGCGGCCACTCCCAGTCACCAGTCTAGCTGCCGCATTCTGGATTAATTGCAGTTTCCGGGTCACCTTCAAAGGTAGCCCCACGTAGAGCGCATTGCAGTAGTCCAAGCGGGAGATAACCAGAGCATGCACCACTCTGGCGAGACAGAGTGGCAGGTAGGGTCTCAGCCTGCGTACCAGATGGAGCTGGTAGACAGCCGCCCTGGACACAGAATTAACCTGTGCCTCCATGGACAGCTGTGAGTCCAAAATGACTCCCAGGCTGCGTACCTGGTCCTTCAGGGGCACAGTTACCCCATTCAGGACCAGGGAGTCCCCCACACCTGCCCGCCCCCAGTCCCCCAAGAACAGTACTGCTGTCTTGTCAGGATTCAACCTCAATCTGTTAGCTGCCATCCATCCTCCAACCGCCTCCAGACACTCACACAGGACCTTCACTGCCTTCACTGGTTCTGATTTGAAAGAGAGGTAGGCGGTTCGAATCCCCGTGACGGGGTGAGCTCCCATTGCTCGGTCCCAACTCCTGCCCACCTAGCAGTTCGAAAGCACATCAAAGTGCAAGTAGATAAATAGGAACTGCTCTGGCGGGAAGGTAAACAGCGTTTCCGTGCGCTGCTCCGGTTCGCCAGAAGCGGCTTTGTCATGCTGGCCACATGACCTGGAAGCTGTACGCCGGCTCCCTCAGCCAATAATGCGAGATGAGCACCGCAACCCCAGAGTCGGACATGACTGGACCTAATGGTCAGGGGTCCCTTGACCTTGACTTTTGGCATCATCTTGGATGCAGGAGTTGCCAAAAGGAAGCGTACAATTATAACCATCATCATCATCATCATCATTTATTATTTGTACCCCTCCCATCTGGCCAGGTCTCCCCAGCCACTCTGGGCGGCTTCCAACAAATATCAAAATACATTGGTGGTACAAGATGCCATCCCACCGCTCCCAGATTTGTGTAAGGTTTACTCCTTATTGGAGTAATATGGAGGTATCCTCTCCCCTCAGGAGTCAAAGTACAATTCTGGAAAACGATAGTTTATTGTGATACACAAACTAGAAAATGATGGCTTGCTTTTAGGCAGACCCTGCATATTAAGAACAAACCGAGATATTGGCATCAGGTTTTGTTTTCTGCTCTTGGGGATGTTTTGTCAAATGCTTTTGTTCTCTTTAATTCAGCTAACAATATTTATTACCAAAGCAGTCTTCTTTTTGAAGCTGTGAATTGCCAATTAAAGTTGATCCCTTGAAGTAATCTTCACTTTCCGTCTTCCTTATGACTGATTCATATTTCAAATACAGCAATAAGAGGAAAATGAATGGCGTAGTTGTTTTTTTTTCCCACCCAAGAAAATAAAGGATGCTCTTTATTTATTCTGCAACTGCTTTCTAAATCACGCAGATGAAGGAACAATTAGACAGCCTGCCTTTCAATTATAATCTGAATTTCATGTAAGCAAACATATTACATCGACATAGGCTAATCCTGCCTGTGCTAGAATGAGCAAATAACAGCAGGAGGTGAAAGAAATGGATAAGAAATTGGGCCAGCAGGTTTGACAGTTACAGGCCAGCATTGGATAAATAACATTTACTATTTTTGAAGTCACTGAAATTAATCATTATCCAAGTCAGAATATTGGTTTGCCCTGATCATAGAACCCAACTGCGTTCAATCCTGGGTCAGCTCCAGTACCCAAGAGATTCTGCACTAGGTCAGAATGCACTCTTATCCAGAGAAGAATTCCTGCCTTCCATTCCCACCCATTTCTCTTTCTGCTGCTATGATCTTTTTCAGGGTCCCCAGGATGCAATGGCAGACTCCAAGTTACTAGCCTTATCTTCACTTTCAAACACCTGGTCCAGTTCCTTAGCATGTGGTTCAGGATTCAGACAGCTCACCCACCTCGGAGCCGAAGGCTGAGCTCATAGCAGCAGCCAGCTAAGTACCTTAGCGAGATCAGTCAGGTTTTTGAAAGAGATTTGGATCTCACCACTTCCCAAATAACATCATTAGGAGTGCAATGAGGTCCAAGCTAGGTATGGAATAAGCTGGATAATTTTATTTGCTGAGTGTTGGGAGGCAGAAGGAAAGCAGCCAACCAGTTCTGTTGCTAGAACTAGTGTACAGTGGAACCTCGACTAACGAATTTAATGCGTTCCGAATGGGCATTCGTTAGGCGAAAAATACGTTAGTCGAAACGCGATTTCCCATAGGAATGCATTAAAAACGGATTAATGCGCTCCTATGGGAAGAGAAATCGGGGGTCACTTACCTTTTCGAGGTGCATGGCCAGGTTCCCGCAGCTCTCCTCTTGCAGGCGGCTCCGAAATGGTGCGGGGGGCCTCTCCGACGCTGCAAAAAGCCGCGCGGGGTGCCCCCGACGCAGCAAAAAGCTGCGCTGGGCCATTTCGGCCCGAAAATAAAAAGCCTTGCCGGGCTCTCCCGGCAAGGAATAAATGGTGCGTGGGGTGTCCCCGACGCGGCAGAAAGCCGCGCGGGGCGTCCCCGACGCGCCAAAAAGGCACGCTGGGCCGAAACGCCCCCCCCCCAGAAAAACCGGGGGGGGGGAACCAAGCAGGGAAGGAGGAGAAGAAGCAGCCTCCAGCTGCTCCGGGCTCCGCTCGCAACCAAAATGGCTGCTGGAGCGAAGTCCTGCCTTCTCTCCCCTTCCATGTGACCTGTACCAACAAAACAAAACAAAAAACAAACAAACCTCGGCTTCCATTCGGAAGGCGAAGAAATTCGTTAACTCGCGGCCGCCACGATCCTTCGTTAGGTGAAAAATACATTGGGCGAGTTATTCGCTAGTTGAGGTACCACTGTAGTCTAGTGAACTGTGGTTTTGTTTTCAAAAATTTTATTGATTTTTACAATTTTTAAGCACATAACATATCGGTTAAATTTCCATACTTCCCCCCTCTCACTGTGGGAAGCAACATTTACCCCCCTCTCTCACAAGGGTAGGCATAATCATTGTACATTTAACCTTACTAACAGTATTTAATATCATTGCTTGGGCCTGGCCCAATTCTGTGGGCCAGGTATTCCTTCTTTCCTCAATTTCATATTTCGGTTGACTTCCTCAAGTCCCCCTCTGTTGAATTCATAATCATTCCTCTCTAACAGTTTCCCTACTCCTAAATTTTAAAACATCATAGAATACAAAAATCATTTTACTTAAACCACTCCTTTTTTCCAAACCCCAGCATCTTGGTACTTCTGCTCTTTCCCTATAATCTTATCCAATTTCCTTGTAGTCTAGTGAACTTTGAACCCGGATGTCCCTAGTGGAAATATCACCTTTCCCGTGATGTTATTAAGTCACCACACACAAGCCACTGCCTTTCAAGCTTAGTTCCCAGTGTTGGAACTAAACCACTTCAGGCTGAATGTGGGGGTTGACATACAGTAGAATCACATAGAATGATGATTTTCATTTGGTGTTGTGAGCCTCCCCCTGAAGTCATGTGACTGAGCTGAATGGATTAAGGTTCCAGCCTCCATCCCCTCCTCTGGTCCCACTGCTGCCATGCCCCTGGAACATCTCCATTTCAGGGCTTAGGCAGACTTAAGATCTGCCAGACTGAACTCAGCCATCTGGGTCTCAGCTGAGCCAGAATGAGGGAGATACAGTGGTACCTCGGGTTAAGGACTTAATTCGTTCTGGAGCTTCGTTCTTAACCTGAAACTGTTCTTAACCTGAGGTACCACTCTAGCTAATGGGGCCTCCCGCTGCCGCCGCGCCACCAGAGCGTGATTTCTGTTCTCATCCTGAAGCAAAGTTCTTAACTCAAGGTACTATTTCTGGGCTATCGGAGTTTGTAACATGAAGCGACTGTAACCTGAAGCGTCTGTAACCCGAGGTACCACTGTACATCAATGTATCTCTGTCTGAGCCAAGGGTGAGAGAATTAAGCCACCATAGTCTGGCTGAGCTGGGAAGCTCCTGACTCAACAGAAGATCTTCTGGATCCTAACCCGTTCATCCTGGTTGAACTTGCTATAGGATTGCTTTCCAACTTCTAGGATATATTGTCCTCTCATCAGTGTCCCCATCTGAGGAGCACAGTTGCCAGGCAGGGTTGCATGGGGTGAGGTGGTCCCATAAGTAACCTGTTCCCAAGTTCTTCAGGGTTTTCAATGAAAAAAGCAAAACCTTGAGCCGTTCCCAGTGGCACATTGGCAACCACTGCAGTTTTCTCAGCGGACGTGTTACATAATGTTGACAGAAGCTTTGAGAATCATAAAGCACTATGCAAATTATATGTGTTATTATTATCAAAGGATGCGGAGAACGTTCTCCAGTTTTCATTTGAAAATGGCAATTTCAGGCTAATAAAAATATAAAAATTCAATAGGATAAAAGTAAAAATAAAACACACTTGGATTGTGTAGGCATTCATCGTTATTCAGCCCTGCTAAGGGACACTCTTTTCCCTGTAATTGTCAGCTCCTTTCTCCTACTTGATTGGTTCAGCCAGCGAGCCAGATTTGTATAGTTTGTAGCTGATAATAATAATAATTTATTATTTGTACCCCGCCCATCTGGCTGAGTTTCCTCAGCCACTCTGGGCGGCTCCCAATCGAGTGTTAAAAACAATACAGCATTAAATATTAAAAACTTCCCTGAATAGGGCTGCCTTCAAATGTCTTTTAAAAATAGGATAGCTGCTTATTTCCTTGACCTCTGCTGGAAGGGCGTTCCACAGGGCGGGCGCCACTACCGAGAATGACCAGTTGCAGTATAAATCAGAAAAAAACAAACAATTAAGGCAATCCAAGGGTAAGAGGAAACAACTCAATTTTTAGGACTTCAAACCATCAACAGTGCTTTTTTTCTGGGGGGACGCAGGGGGACGTATACCCCTAAACATTTTGTGAATCTAATGGAAGAAGAAACCAATTTTTTTTTGGGGGGGGGGATAGTTTCTTCTCTAGCACAGTGAATCGTCAGTTCCATTGCTACCCCCCGATGGTAGCCTCATTTCCTGTCACGGTGTTTCCTGAGTGTCAGATGGAAGCGAGCGTTTAATGTGTGAAGTAGGAGTTGGAATTTAGCATGGTGATTGGTCATTTTCATTGTTACCACCTCCAATGGTGGCTTCCTTTCCTTTCCCAGTAATTTTACTGAGTCAAAATGAGAGTATCCCTAAACATCATCACCACCATCATCATTATTTTAAAAAGGCACTGACCATCAACATGTAAAATTATAGGGATGCACTCAACATTGCCATTCTGTTTGTGCATCAGGCTTCTGCTTCTGCTGTGGAACCTTCCTCTCCTCATAAAGAACAAAGAGTGGATTCTTTTCCACCCTGATGCTATGGGAGGTACACTTCCTTGGGACAGTGTCACAGGTTCACAAGCTGTCGAGAGACTTCTTTTTTTTTTCCTTCAAAATTTTTATTGGTTTTTACAATTTTATAAGCACATAACATATCGGTTACCAGTACATTTTTCATGCTTCCCCCCTCTCACCAGGAGAAGCGACATTCATACCCCTCTCTCACAGGGATGGCGTAATCATTGTACATTTAACCTTACCAACATTTTTTAATATCATTGCTTAGGCCTGGCACAATTCTGTGTGCCAGGCAATCCTTTCTTCCTCTATTTCATATTTCGGTTGACTTCCTCAAGCCCCCCTCTGTTGGATTCATTGTCCTTCCTCTCTACCAGTTACATACTCCTGAATTTAAAACATCATAAAATACAAACATCATTTTACTTAAAACAAACCTTTCTCCCAACCTCAGCATCTTGTTACATCTGCATTTTTCTTATATTCTTATCCTTTTTCCTTATTTTAACCTAATTTCCAACTTCAATTTAAACTTCTTACACCCTTGCCTCCCTCTGGTCTCGGGATTTCTAGCTAGCTTTCCCCTAGATAACTCCTAATTTAAGCATACTATCATTTAAGCCGATAACCATATCCATACATTTTAGTACAGTAGACAAAAATCAAGAAGTCGAGAGACTTCTTGGCAGGGTCAGTGGCTGAAGGGGAATGGGATGACCATATGGAGGATGATAGCAGAGGAGGTTTAGGATCAGAGTTTTCCATCTTGTAGATGGGCTACCTTCCTAGGTTGATGAGCCCCATCTTCCCCTCACTTCTCTCTCCATTTTGGGCAGAAACTGTCTTCCTGGCCATTGTTTCTGCTATTGATGTTGCCTGCTCAATCCTCCGGAGCCTGTCTTTGCCTGCAGGGGATAGACAGGTTCCAAACTCACTGAAGGTTTGAGACCCGTCAGCTACCCTCACCTGGTTCAGCTGGCCAGATGGATCCATTTCCAGGGTGTGACCGCTGTTGTATACTGATAGCTTCTAGGAGTCCCAGGTGAGAGCTGAGTGCAGGATGGGGACCAAAGGTGGACAAACTACCCCAGAAGTAGCACAACATGCCCCCCATATCCCCTAAAAGGTAACAGTAAAGGTACCCCTGACCATTAGGTCCAGTCATGGATGACTCTGGGGTTGTGGCGCTCATCTCGCTCTATAGGCCAAGGGAGCCAGCGTTTGTCTGCAGACAGCTTCCGGGTCATATGGCCAGCATGACTAAGCCACTTCTGGCGAACCAGAGCAGCACACGGAAACGCCGTTTACCTTCCCGCCAGAGCGGTACCTATTTATCTACTTGCACTTTGAGGTGCTTTTGAACTGCTAGATTGACAGGAGCTGGGACCCAGCAACGGAAGCTCACCCCGTCGCGGGGATTCGAACCGTCAACCATCTGATCGGCAAACCCTAGGCTCAGTGGTTTAGACCACAGCGCCACCCACATCCCCTATGCCACCCCTAACACCCAACAGTACATGCAATCTGCACTCCTCATTATGGAGTTCAGTCTATGTGCTGGCTATAATATTCACCACTTAAAGACATTCACGTCAAATCATCTGCAGCCATTAAAAAGGGTTGTAGCTCAGTGGTTGAGCATCTGCTTTGTATGCAAAAAAATCCCAGGTTCAATCCCTGTCATCTTCAGGTAGACACCTCAGCCTGAAGCCATGAAGAGCTGCTGCCAGCCAGTGCAGGCAATACTGAGATAGATGGACCAATGGTCTTGTTTGCTATAAGGCAGCTTTCTGTGTCAGTGTTGCAGACCTGACATATAAAGGTAAAAGTAAAGGGACTCCTGACCATTTGGTCCAGTCATGACCGACTCTGGGGTTGTGGCGCTCATCTCGCATTATTGGCCGAGGGAGCCGGCATACAGCTTCCAGGTCATGTGGCTAGCATGACAAAGCCGCTTCTGGTGAACCAGAGCAGCACACAGAAACACCGTTTACCTTCCCTCTGCAGTGGTACCTATTTATCTACTTTTACTTTGATGTGCTTTCGAACTGCTAGGTTGGCAGGAGCAGGGACCGAGCAACGGGAACTCACCCCGTCACAGGGATTCGAACCGCCGACCTTCTGATCGGCAAGCCCTAGGCTCTGTGATTTAACCCACAGCGCCACCCACATCCCTTCAACCTGACATATAGAATTCTTATATACTTGCACACAAGAGCTCAAAAGGTCTTGCACCTTGCCTTTGAGTTTTGCACATGTACATAAACTTTTGCATGTCTAGCAAGCGTTGTCAAGAGAAATTCAAACTTTCTCCAGCTGGTTTCAATTTTGCATGCTGTTGTCTTTCTTGGTCTGTCCCCAGACCGCATTTTCATTATTTTTTATTTGTACATCTCTTTTGTATTTGACATATATATATATATAAAACCATTCTAGGAATTCAATGCACAGACGGTGTCAGTTTATTGAAAGGCTTTTATATATTCATATTTTGGAGTCTGTAATTACCCCTCATGAGCAAAGCGGAGAACTCACATCTCACGCCGGCTGCCTTCCCTTCCCTTTCAAGCTAAATGCAATTGCAGATGGCTCTAATTTTTTTTGGCAATGCTTTTATTAATAGAACAGGTTGCTACAAAGCAACACTGTTTGCACGATACAAAATTAATTAGAAAAAGTCTGTTTTAATTTATAAATATGCAATTACAGTTATACAAATAAGAAGTTGGGACTTTTGCTTCGTTCCCAGTGGGTTTTGAGCTGCTTGCTTGGGGCGCTTCAGTAAGAAGCTTTGCTTGGCTGGCACAACTATAAAAAGAGACAATTTGAGCCTCTCTGATGGGAATTGCAAATCTATTAAAACATATTTCATGAGTTTGTTCAAATTAAGGATTGTGGGAGCAAGCAGACTGATTTGCAAGGGAGCTTGCTTAGTTTGATAAAATGCACAGAGAGAGGGAGAGAAGCTTCACACATATCTCCTTTGGTGCCCAGATTTCGAAAGGCTACTTTGCACAAACCACATGCATCATTTGGTAACTACAACATCAAGTGTGGGCCTATAGCACATTCACAGAATCATAGGGTGTTATTCAATGCATTTGCTTCATCAACATAAGGAATGCTGCTGTGCAGTGTTACATATTCTGATTTTATTAACTGCTTTTAAAAATGTGTTTTGTTACTTGCACAGCAATTGGAGACAATTGTAATTAAGTGGTATATAAATGGCTGAAATAAATTGTAACTAAAAATAAAGAAGAAGAAGAGTTTGGATTTGATATCCCGCTTTATCACTACCCGAATGTGCTGGTCCCGTGGGTTACCCGTAAGGCGAGGTCGAAGTCCGGTCCATGGTCAGAGTTGCAACGAAAGGCAATCCATAATAATTGAAGCTAGGTGCAGGGCAGGGAGGCAGGCGAAGTCAGGAACAGGTAGGCAAGCAGGGAACCAGGGCGGGTCAGGAGCTCAGGCAGGAAAGCAGGACAGGTTTCAAGCAGGCAGGAACTGGTCAGCAACGATGTTGCTCCTGCAACTTGGGGCTGGGGCTGGGGCATGTGGAGGAGCAGAGACGCGAACCCGGTTCCCCAGATTACGAGTCTATCACTCTTAACCACTACACCACGCTGAATATGTTTCCTCTCCTCCTCCATCCCTGCATCCAGCATGCCCCTAAATCTATTCTGGGCTTTCCCTGAAACCCTCTAGAGCATATTTGGGGAGAGCATGGGGCACATGCAAAGAGCAGAGAGGGAAAGATGTTCATTTGCACACACAATCCTTGTACTAACAGAGCGAGTGCATTGGATACCACCCATATAATTTCACTGTTGGAAGGTAGTTTGGAGGTCACTTAGTCCAAACCACTGCCCAGTGCAGGATTTTGCAGCTGTAGCATCCCTGAAAGATGACTATACGGCCACTACTTATGTTAGATACCACCAACTTCCATTGCTGAACTGCTTTTACTATTTGGAAGTTTGCGTGTTTAGACCTTTAACCACCCCTTTAAATAAATTCAGACAAGACTCAAATTTTTGGTTTGGTTTTTGGCAGAATTTAGGCCACAACATTATTGATTACAGCAAGTGAGTGGTTGCATAGGCTCTGGTTCGACTAGCTCCCTGCACCGTGGCAGGTAGTGCTGACCCAGGGCACCAGCATAGGTCAGCCAAGGGTGAACACCTGGAACAGCGGAAAGCCGGGGTCAGGCTAGTCCACCACCCAGATGTCCCCCTGGACTCAGGCACAGGCACAAACCCCTCTCAGGGGTTGACCAAACCATTGAGTCCCTCGATTCCTTTAATGTAATGCCCTACGCCTAGGGATGGCGAGAGCGTTCCCCCATCCCTATCACCTGAACCAGAGCCTATCTGCAACCTTACAATTTGTGACGGTTTGCTACGTGGCAGGCGAAACCCAAATGGCAACAGCCAATCAGCCAAGTGGGGAAAATTCCTGCCATTCCCCTGTCCCAATGACACATGGCACACGACGGCATAGCAAGGTCAAGTGCAAAGCCCTAAATGTAGGGAGAGGTGGGCAGGTGTTCCGATGCACTGGGCCGAAGGGGAAGCTCAGGGACAGGTGCATGGGCTTATATAGGTCCCTCAATCTGTTTGGCTAGTTTCCCCATTGGTCTGATTATACCCAGCATTGACAGACCTACCAATAGGGTGTTGTGGCTAACCAATCGAACCCACCCACAACACTGGATTTGGTTGCCAGGTCGCACCGCAACACGTGCCCTCTTTGAGGGAGGACACGATTTCTCCTAACATTGAGCTGAAAGCTGCTTCCTTGCAATGTCTACCTGTTTACTTGCATCATAACCAGCACATGCAAATAGAGGCTCTTACGTGTAAGAAATAAATACATAGTATAGGCACTTTATATTACAGGCTTGGCAGCAGAAGCAAGTGCTCAGGGGTTCAGGAATCAGGCAAGGCATTCAGAACTGGACAGAAGCAATGAAGATGTCCCAATGGTTTCCATACCCCACCCACCCACCCAGCTTTGACATACAAGGTGGAATGTTCTTACTCATGAAATTCACTTGCTTTGCAGGAATGCCGTGATTGCAAATGCATGCCGCTCCAAGACAGGTGAGTCTTCTCCACTCTATGGAGGTGGTGCCTGGCTTTGTGTGACAATGCCACACCCTCCTGTTCAATCTCCCTTGCTGTGACCCACAGCTCTTCTCAGGCTCTACTGAGGCTCTCCACTCTGCTGAGAAATCAGGGGGGAAACCAGAATCTCTGCTCCCCCTTCTGAAGCAGCTGAAGATAAGGCATCATGGGAAAAGTTCTCCTCCCCTAACCTCATTTCCCAACAATCAGCACCCCCATTTCTTCCTCCTCCTGTGATGGGGACCGGCCAACCCAGTCCCAACAGCATCACAGAAGAAGTTGTGGGTGTCACAACGCTTATTAGTTTTTGGTTTATCATAAATAATAACAAAGAAGAAGTCCTCTCTATCTACATGACAGCCTTCAAATATTTGAAGCCAACTATGGTGTCAATCCTATCATCTATGTAAAACAACATTAAAAATGCATTATATTAGGAACAAATGCTTTGCTAAAATGTGTATGTTAGGCAATATCTCACACAAAGAGACACCTCATTCTTTGGTTCTAACTATATATTTTGCATATGGCTCTGGTTGGTGGTGAGGAAACCAAAGTAGATTTGACAACCTAAAGTCTGGGCACCTCTGGTCTGCTCCCACTAGTAGTGGCTTCTCAAGTGTCTTTGGCAAATGTCTTTTCTGCTAGCTTCCTCAACCTTTCTAAGACAAAACCAAACAAATCATGAAAACATCTAGAGATTGAACCTGGGGCCTTCTGCAGGCAAATATGACATGATGTCCAACAGCTCCAGAGTTCCCTGCTACAGGCCCCAAAGGCCATCTTCTAAATTCTGGATCTGACCAAGCCTACAAAGGAATATTTATAATCTGCACATTAGCTTCTTTTCCCATTCACTTTCTAATTCAGCCTATCAGTCAGAACCCATGTCATGTTAAAACATTAATGATCTTTGCGGTCACTGAATAAAAAATATGGAAGCAGTTATTACAAATCTGCAGGCTCATTGCTATAGTTTGCAAATTGCTTCAGGTTTCTTTAGGTGGAATTACCCTCTGGAAATCCATCTCTTTTCAGCATGGAGTCAAAAAAAAATAAATGTGGAATTATCATCATTTGTTATGGACCTACATAAATCCGTTAGGCTTTCTGCCCTGGAATAAACAGGCAAATTAATTCCCTTGCATTAATGTATTAATAGGCCACAAAGGTGCAGCTTCAGGCTACCATTTATCATAATCCATCATGGCCGAGAGCATGTACAGTCAGATTTGCTGAATTCCAGGAGTTTATTACCAGAGCATTCTAAGAGTGTATAACACCCAGATGCACAAATGTTACTAGCATTGGCTGTATTGATTCTGCTCTCTGGGAAGGCAAAAATTTTTTATCCACATTTAATTCTACCACTAAATTGCTAAGAAGCTGAATGTTGTTTTTTCTATTGCTGCCAATTTTTAACCTGAAAATTCAAGGGGTATATTCCAAAGCCTCTCTTTTTAGGAAAGAACCCTGGTTTGGTGGTAGAGCACATCTTTTGTATGAAAAGATCTTCCAAGGATGAGCAGCTAGGGTGCAGTAGAAGAAGAAGAAGAAGAAGAAGAAGAAGAAGAAGAAGAAGAAGAAGAAGAAGAAGAAGAGTTTGGATTTGATAACCCACTTTATCACTACCCTAAGGAGTCTCAAAGCGGCTCACATTCTCCTTTCCCTTCCTCCCCCACAACAAACACTCTGTGAGGTGAGTGGGGCGGAAAGACTTCAAAGAAGTGTGACTAGCCCAAGGTCACCCAGCAGCTGCATGTGGAGGAGCGGAGACGCGAACCTGGTTCACCAGATTACGAGTCTACTGCTCTTAACCACTCCACCACACAGTAGAAGATATGTTGGTGTACCTTGCTCATCCTGGCTTGGCTGGTGCTCAGCTGAAGCTGGTGTAAGCCTCCCAAAAGAGTGGATCCTAATTTTGTATTATTATTATTATTATTATTAGGATAATAGAATAATAAAATCAGAGGATTGTGCACTTGGAACCGACGCCACGGGTCATCTCATCCAACCTCTCAAAATGCAGGAATGCAGGAATAATAATTTTTATTTATTGAATTTGTTAGTCATTTTATCTTGCCCAGGGTAAACCCAAAGCAACTTACAACCAAACAACCAAACAGACAATCCCTCTGCACACATAAATACATTAAAACCATGAGAGAAAAAAGAAATACATTGAAAACTCCTATCCACTTCCAAAAGGCCACAGAGAGAGCACAAAGGCCTAGATGGAATATATTTATTTATTTTGCCTATAATGACGGCACCAGGTGAGCCTCCCTGTGGAGAGCATGCCACAAACAGGGAGCCACTGCAGAAAAGGCCCCGTTCTCATCTTGCCACCCTCCAGACTTCTTCTAAGCTCATTCAGCTCAGTCATCTTACCTAGCAATCCAACAATGAACACAATTTTAAAGGCTTTGTTCCCCACTACCAGACTTAGGTATAACTTGTGGTGCAACTTTAGGTCAGCATAACACCCCCTTGCTTTATGCAAACTCCTTTTGCACAGCTTGTTCCTTTAAACAACATTTATGGATGTGTGAAATTGTGCCCTGTTTGCTGTAATTTCTGATCAAAATTTTCTTGGTTTCACTCTGAATTTGGCAGGTTTTTTCACCTGGGAAAGGATTTGTAAATTAGCATTGGATTTTTATTTTATTTTGAAATGTAAACCCAGTGCCTTCCTTTGATACCGGGCAACATTTCACTAAATCCACTTGAGAACTCGTAACATCTTCTTGAACGTCTAACACAAAAGTTTAAAATTCTAAATTCCCTTGCTGAGATTTCACATTCAAATTTAATTCCAAACGTTATTTCTGTGGTTCAGTTTGCTTCCAACATATACACTGTTTAAATGTTTTACAACAGCCTCGCTGCCAAGTTTTGCTTAAAACTTTATCTTTCTATTGCCATGCCACCAATTAAGAGGGGAAGGAAACACCCCCAGCTTTGTCAGTGTCCACCATGTTATATGTTTAATCACTGCCTTTGAAAAAAAACACCCCTCATTCCTGCTGAGAGTCATTCATTCAGAACATTCAAAACACTCTACCTATCCCCTAGATCATTTGAGTCATGGGCTGTAATTTGGCACCATTGATTATTTGACCAATTAAGAGTGGGGGAGAAACCGCAGCTCTTTCACGCCGTCAGCCTTGCTAATCACCAGCTGTTCAAAGACTTCTTTTTCCCGCTGGCAGTCATCAGAACAGAACAAAACAAAACTGGAAAAGGTTACTCTTCCCAGTCTTTGCCATACCTTAACATTTGTTGAGTTAAAAATTGGATGGCGTTTTAATTTTTTCTTTACACCAGGTTGCTTTTCTGTCTAATGCTAGAGATGGTTCAGAATACAGATCTGTCTAGCTCACAATGCTTTGCCCTACTGGAAATCAAGTCATTATGAGTGCCATTTCTTTCCGGTATTTCTTCTGGGAAGATCTTCATATGCACGGCCGGCATTCCCCCCTTGACCGAGTTGTCATGCAAAATGATGGCCGCTTACTTTGATGAACCAACTCTCATTGATTATTGTGGACTCTGTGATTAGACCATTCAACCAAGCAGCTGTTTAAAGCAAATGTTGTGTAGAGTCTGAAGTACTTGATTAAGATAAGATAAGATAAGATAATTTATTGTCATTGCACAAGTACAAGCACAACGCTATACAAGTGAAACAAAATTGCATGCCATCCCGTAAAAAACAGAAAGAAAGAAAGAAAGAAAGAAAGAAAGAAAGAAAACAAAAAACAGCACAAAACACACACACACCAAAAAAAGCCACACATGCACACACATACACCCATCACAGCTCTCCAAGGTCATATTATCTGGTTACAGCATTTAAGATGGTTATAGCTCTTGGGTAGAAACTGTTCTTCAATCTATTTGTTCTTGATCTAATTGTTCTATATCTTCTACCCGAAGGCAGTGGTGCAAAGAGACTATATCCTGGATGAGATGGATCCTTTAAAATATTGTTAACCTTTTTAAGGCAACGGGAACTGTACAGTTCTTACAGAAATGGGATTAGGACGTGGGAGAGCAGGGTTCAAATTCTACTCAGTCATCAGGGGCGGACTTCTGCTGGCAGATGGGTGTTGTAGTTCAAAGCTCCTGGAGGGGCCCCACTTGGGCCATGATATGTTGCTTAGTAGGTCCTAGAGAAGTTTGTTGATGCAAAGTTGATGGATTCAAGTAAGAACACATCAATCCTTTAGCTAGAAGAATAATCACACCCTTCCTTGAATGTATGTATAAATCTCCTCTGGAATTCACAGAGAAAATGGAGAATATTATACCACAGACATTTTCTGGTGGAATGTAGGAATGGATTTAGACACTAGGAGAGGATATATTACTTAGTTATTATCCTTCTTTGCTCATGTGAGTGAAATGAGCAGAGTACCAGCTTTAAAACTGGAAGCTAAGACAAGGTTGATTTAGCCTCCTGGAAACAATAGTCCAGGATGCTTTGAGGCAGACTAGATTTTCTCTGGTATTACCCCCTTTCTCCCTTTAAAACAACAATCACACACATTGTACAATCTTTTGTGAAGAAAAGTAGTATTCACTTGCTTAACTACTATCTAAGTTAGTAAAGGTAAAGGGACCCCTGACCATTAGGTACAGTCGCAGACGACTCTGGTGTTGCGGCGCTCATCTCGCTTTATTGGTCGAGGGAGCCGGCGTACAGCTTCCAGGTCATGTGGCCAGCATGACTAAGCCGCTTCTGGTGAACCAGAGCAGCGCACGGAAACGGCGTTTACCTTCCCGCTGCAGCGGTACCTATTTATCTACTTGCACTTTGACGTGCTTTCAAACTGCTAGGTTGGCAGCAGCAGGGACCAAGCAACGAGAGCTCACCCCGTCACGGGGATTTGAACCGCCAACCTTCTGATCGGCAAGCCCTAGGCTCAGTGGTTTAACCCACAGCGCCACCCGCATCCCTTTTACTATCTAAGTTACAAAAGTACAAAATCTAAGTTCAGAATGATGTATGAGCTGCAGAGTTCAGACATGCACATGCGATCAGCTTGGAGGCATGATGAAGAAAAGAAGGAGGAAGGTAGGAAGGAGGAAGGTAGGAAGAAAAGAAGGAGGAAGGCCCAGGTAGGAAGGAAGTATGCAATGTTGCAGCTTCCTGCCAAGGTAGACAAAGCAAGTGATTTCACATAGTTCTCTCTAGTAAATTTTACAGGAAAGCTCTGTGGGCCTCAGTTCCTCCATGTGCCTATCTGGCAAAACATGAATTGTTGGTTTTTACTGCAATAATACCCCACATGGAAGACACAGATTCCCCAACATCTCTATTCCGCTTCCTTACTCCAAAGTATTTGCCATGCAAAACCACTTCCCTATTAAGGTAATAACAAGATAAAGACACTTTAAGAAGTCTTAGCAGAAGCACTTCTTTAACCCCAAATCTCCACTGCTTAAAAAAGGACAGGTTTAATCATCCTTAAGGAATTTGAGGTTAGTGAGGGAGGAAAGTGATAGCAAAGGAACCTACTACCAATTATTCACGTATCAACACTTGTTCAATTGGATGTCTTCAGTATGTTTCTGCCTTTACACTCTCTCCTCCTTGAAAACATTCAAAAGCTTTATTGGGCCTTAGAATATGCCCTTTATCAGAGTGCATTTACATGCTAAATTATTATCTGTTTTATTAAGCCTTTTTTTTTTCCAGAGAGAAGGAGAGAGCGCAAATTCTTCCATGTCATTTTGCTCAGACAGACCATGCCAGGCATGTGGGAAGAAAGGATGCTGGTCCATTATTTCCATAGCAACAGGCAGGGCATGAAACAATTTGGAGCCTGCTCTACCTCTGTGAGATAACACACTTCTTCTTTGGCGATCATTCATAGCCTAGTAAACACGGTTTTAACAATGAGTCCGTAAGTGACTGTGGAGGCCAATTCTGGATCTACATGTCCTTCCACAGTGGGGACATTGGTTTCCGGGCAGGAGTTGATCACAGTGTGGATTTGCCAAATGTTCCTTCCTCTTAGCACATTTCTCCCTTGTGTCCTGAGTTCAAGTGTCTTCAAAGCCCATGACACCTTTGGTAAAGGCTGTTCTCCAATTGGAGCACTCACATGCAAGTGTTTCCCAATTGTTGGTGTTTATACTGCATTTTTAAAAAAATAAAATGCCTTGAGACAGTCTTTAAACCTCTTTTGTTGACCACCAGCATTATGCTTTCCTTTTGTGACACAAACACACACACACACACAAACACACACACACAGAGAGAGAGAGAGAGAGAGAGAGTATTAATGATAGTGGTTAAATAAACAACAACAGGGGCACATTATCAGCTAAATATCTGGCTTGTGTCCCCTTTAGGAGAAACAGCTATGACCCAGGAGGCCAGCTCCTGGTGAGCCAACTCAAATACATGGCACTGATGTCAGTGGGTCTACTTTGAGTATGGCTAACTTTGGATATTGCTTAAGAACTCGTTTTTTTAGAGCAGTGCTAGTCTAGCAGCGTTTATATTTCAGTGTTTGTAGACATTATCCCAGAAGCTCAGAATTACTATTGCCATATTGCAGATGAGAACCTGATTCCAGCAGAAGCCTGTTCACTTCAGGGTACCTACTGAGTTCATAGGAGAACCAAGGGTCCAAACAGAGACTTCCTGATTCAAGCTTGTTCTCCACTGTGCCATCACAGCTTCCAACCAAGATAGCTTTGGAATGAGATATCACAACAAGCAGTATAAAAATAAGCTGCATAAACATTCATCCAGTGAACGGCGTAAATATGCATCCTTCCTCATGCATGATTCACTCACAATAATGAAGATGATTTGGCACAAAAAGTTCAAAACATCATGAGAATAGCAGGTTTGCATGAAAAGGCTGTCATCTCATGAGAAACTAAAAGTAACTATAACAAGGTTTTGCTTTGTGTGCACAACTATAAGTAACAAAACAGAGTCATTTGGGCAGAGCTTCCTTATGTATGAAAAGCTCTGTCTATTGCGTGTCGAGGTCCCCAAGCCACCCCTCAAATAACACACACTTCACACAGGAATTTAAGTTTAAGGTTTTTGGCAAATTTTGGGCCACAACTTTATTAAAATACAAAATGTGAGTGGTTGCTTAGGCATTGGTTCCGACTATCTGTCCCCTCCTGGGGACAGACTGACAACCGCCCACCTTACGGAAGTCAGTAAAGGGAAAACACTTTGGGGAGAGAATAGGGGTTGGGTGTCTAGCCCTCATCTCTCCCCTAATGTTCCCAGAGGCTCAAGCGTGGCCCTAGCCCCTGACCAGGGGGTACGGACAAAAGCTTGGTGAGCCCCTGAATTCCTTTAATGGAATTCCCCGCGCAGCAGCAGCATTGGAGGGGCAGGCACAGCCAACCACATCCCCTCCACCAACCAATTTAATAACCAATGCCTAACCGCCAACCTTACAAGTTGTGACTAATTGCTACGCAGTAGGCGAAAACCAAATGGCACCAGCCAATCAGCCAAGTGGAAAAATTCCTACCAGGCCCCTGCCCCAAAAGCAGACGACCCCATGACAGGCATAGCAAGGTCAACACGCAAGCCTAAATTATAGGGAGGGAGGGCGGGTTATCCAAATGCACTCAGCGAAGAGAGGCCCCACGCTGCGTGCAGGAGGAATATATAGCCTCTGGGCTGTCCTTCAAACATTGCAACATACAAATCTCCCCAACAACCCACAGGGCCCAATCACATGCCTTGGCTATCTATCCGATCCCGCCCAGCAACAGAGGGATGTCTTGCTGGCCCCCACCGCAACACGTGCTCTCCATGAAGGAGAACCCGCTTTGTCAGGTTTCCCTATCCAGTATATCCTCTCTTGTCTTGTGCACAGACAAAAACATGATTCTAAGCTGAAATATTTGAAATCTTCGGAATTCCCAACATCCCCTTTCTAATCCCCATGTGACAATGGTCCAAAACAGCCCATAGACTCTTCCAGACTGCCACTATTTCTGGGTGGGATTCAATCAGCTTGCACAAATACATTTGACTAGCAGCCTTGTAGCCGGCATTGCTTGGGAATTCTAAGAAACTAGAAGATCGGTGCAGTTTTGAAAGGTCCAGCCCTTCATCTTGATTCAAAATGGCATCCAGTTGTATCCAAACATAAAGAGGAAACCTGCTCCTTGATCCCAGGAACCAAATTTGGTTAGGATATAATAAGAGATGTCCAAACGCATAGCAAACAGACAACTTTCCCAGATATATAGTAGATTGGGAGGTCTTGCGCAACAATGTTGGACTTTTTGCAATAAGGAAGAGGGAGGGGATAGTGTGGGATAACATGTCCTCTAACCCCCCAGCAAACAAATCAGGATGAATGTTCAATAAACAGCTCACCTGGAAGTGTCTTGTGTTAATTTGGAATTCTCTGGATAATTCCAAACCATTTGGTGAAATTATCCGGGGTGGGGTAGGGGCTGGGGACACCCCCCTCCAACGTTGATGGACATTGCCATTCAAATGCCGTGTTTGTGCCATGTCATGTGATTGATTATGTGGGGTGGGTCTCCAGCTGGCACCCCCTACACCATTTTGAGAAGGAATGAAAAGTGGGTGGGCGGGCTCAGTTTTTAATGGCTCAGAAAATTCTGAAATTGAGCTCAGCTAGCAATGGCTAATGTATTCCATACATTATGTGAGGTTAAATTCTCTCACAATATTAAGTTGCAATATTGCTCTCCATTGCTATTTCTGCAGAATGCGTTACACCAGGCAGGTGGTGGTTTGTTTCAAGACCTACCTAGACAAAGGTGGCCTTTAAATGAAGACAGCATCCTCAGTCGCAGACTGTTGAAACCGGACCACTTTCCAGATATTTCAGCCAATAGATTCCCCCCTCCCTTTGTTGCTAGCAGGAAAGATGATCTCCAAAGTGGTTCCATGCAGGATTTGCTAAATGTGTTTCTAATTGTCATACTTTAATAACTGATAATATAGACTTGCTTGCAAATCTTTCTTTTACATAAAGGATAATTGTGCCTGAGTCAAGTACGGTCTGAAATTAAATGTGTTAAGTGCTCCAGGGGCTGCTTTGTACGTGACATGAAATTGCATTATTCCTGATAAATGTATTAATCTGTGTGTCAGAAATCTGTAAAAGGGATGCCCTGTTACTCTTCCAAGGGCCCCAAGATAAAGTAATAGTGATCTTGGAGCATTAGTAATAAGAAGCAGGACTAGATTAACTGTAATGAACTAGTGATGTCAAAATTTGTTATTATCTGATTCGAGATACAAATTTGTTCAGCTCATGATGCTTGGGGTGGTGGGGGTAATTTTCCCAGAGTCAGAGGCAGTGGTGTGTCTCGTTGAAGCCAGCAGTGGACAGGACCAAAGCTAAAAGAGGATGAGGCCATACAAAAAAAATGGGGAAAGTACAGTACCTTCTGAAATGATTTATCTCTGGTGCCCAGGTCCCAGCAATGCACTGAATGTCCTTGTCATGCATTATACATACCCACCAAAATTTCGCCGATGAAAATAGAGATTTCCCATTCAATAATGATAATTTTACTATTTATACCCCACATATCTTACTGGGTTAGCCCAGCCAGTCTGGGCAGCTTCCAACATATATAAAGACATAATAAAACATTAAACATTTTTTAAAAACCCTTGCCTAGACAGGGTTGCCATCAGATGGCTCGGGGGTCAGATAACTCCATACTGTCCAGCATTTCTCCAATGAAAATAGGGACATCCTAAGGAAAAGTGGGACATCCCAGGATCAAATCAGAAACCAGGATGGCTTCTCTAAATCAGGGACGTCCCTGGAAAATAGAGACACTTGGGGGGGTCTGCATTATATAAGAAAAGTCTCATCTGCACTTTTATCAATAACATTTGATATGCCAGTGTGGTGTAGTGGTTAAGAGCGGTAGACTCATAATCTGGGGAACCGGGTTCGTGTCTCCGCTCCTCCACATGCAGCTGCTGGGTGACTTTGGGCTAGTCACACTTCTTTGAAGTCTCTCAGCCCCACTCACCTCACAGAGTGTTTGTTGTGGGGGAGGAAGGGAAAGGAGAATGTGAGCCGCTTTGAGACTCCTTCGGGTAGTGATAAAGCGGGATATCAAATCCAAACTCTTCTTCTTCTTCTTACCCAACTGTTGTCAAGTATAACCAACACTTATTTAATAAGAATGTGTTGCCAATCTTTTTCAGCATCAAGTGCTTTTTCAGTTAGCTCTCGCATGATGTGGGAGTGCTGTTATAATCTGTAGACGTTCTCTTTCTCTTTCATCTATTTATCTTGGGTTTTTGTTCAGTCACTGGATGCTACTCACATTAGAGAGTTTCAGTCCAATACAATTAGCCTGCTCAATTTAGTCTGCTCAATGCAAATCACAGAGCTTTTGCTCGGACCTAATGAGACACAATCAATAGAAGTCCATTCAAAATAATTAGCCTCTGTATAAATCAGTAGGGCTCGATTAAAATCAATGAGGACCTTATTTTATCTAATGACTGGCCTCTTCATCCCTTCAGATATTATGAATGAAGATTTGATGCAGTAGACCTCTATGGTTTTGGTTCACTGTGTGTCACCATTAGAAAGGGTTGGGGGTTTGTAAAACCTGCCTCCTTTCTTCCCTAGAGCTTCCTGGCATTGATGCCCCACATTCCTAAATATCCACTGTATCTCAGGTACGCATGTTTTTCTTAACAGCTTCTGCAGAACTGGGTTTCTCATCTACCATCTCAAGTAATGCAAACTGATGTGCATTTATAATGCTGGACTGGTGCATGTGCATTGACATTTACCTATGCAAATGTAGCAGCAATATTGCTAGTTTCCATTCCATTTGGCCGCCTTGCATTAATGCACAAGGGCATATGGAGAAAGAGAGAACAACAAGGCTGGATTTCCAAGCAAACGTACATAAACCAACCTTGAAAGTGCTAAGTTGCAGGCTTAAGAAATGCTCTTTTCATCTTTGTGCTGAATGTTAGACTTCCTCTCCAACTCTAGTATTACGTAACTGCACATAATCACTCATAATTAGTTGCTCTAGTTCTGAATGGGGATTGCAAAATATTGTGAAGTGCCTTGTGATCTTTGGGGAAGGGTAGCATACAAATTTAATAAATAAATAAATTGATACAAATCCATGATCACATTTGAAATACTTTGTATAGTTCTAGCCACTTCACCTGTTGTCTTTGTCCATGGAGTTTTTTTTTGGCAGGGATACTGGAGTGGCTTGCCAGTTCCTGCTCCAGGTGGATCACATTTAGTCAAAACTCTCCACTATGACCTGTCCATCTTGGGTGGCCCTGCACGGCATAGCTCATAGCTTCTCTGAGTTATTCAAGCCCCTTCACCATGACAACGCCATCTTTCCCAACATCAGGGTCTTTTCTAGGGAGTCTTCTCTTCTCATGAGGTGGTCAAAGTACTGGAGCCTCAACTTCAGGATCTGTCCTTCTAATGAGCACTCAGGGCTGATTTCTTTAAGAATGGATAGGTTTGATCTTCTTGCAGTCCATGGGACTCTCAAGAGTCTCCTCCAGCACCATAATATAACAATAAACTTCCGCAATTAATCCATACAGAGGGAATATGTCTCTGGATACCACTTGCTGGGAAATGCAAGCAGGCAGCATGCTGTTGTGCTTGCATCCTGTTTGCTTGCTGCCCACAGGGTGTCCAATGTGAGAACAGGATGCTGAACTAGATGGACTATTGACCTAATCCAGTAGGTTCTTCTTATATCCTTATGTCCAAACACTGAATGGATATGCTGCAGGAGAGTTTTCGCTAGGTACAATTTGTCATGCAGAGTCAAGAAAATCTATGCCTACTGGAATTCTGCCTTCTGCCCATAGCTTAGTGGTAGATCATCTGCCTTGTATGCAGAAGATAGAAGGTTTCTTCCCTGGTGTCAGGCAATATTTTTTGTCCAAAACCATGGATGACTACTGCCAGTCAATGTAGACAGTGTTGAACTAGATGCTCAGCTTCCAGGAATGATTGTGAGCCCCACATATGTTGTTGGACTTCAACTCCCATCATCTCTGATCCTTCGTTGATGGGAATTGGAGTCTGGGGGGTCACAGGTTCCTGTAATAGAGCTTTGGAAGTCCTGCTCTCTTTTGTTTTTCAGTCTACCTCGTTCTCAGTCTTGGGGATATTTAACGTTTAGTCCTCCTATTCGAGCAACAAGAAAGCCAGTCAAATTATAGATCAGAATCTTCACAGGTGTCTCCAGTACCTTCCCTAAAGCGTTCTGTCATGTTTGCCTTCAGTTATTTCTGATCTGTCTCCTCCTCTCCTCTAATTCCCGCTGGAGTTCAAAGATTATCGTAAGAGTGACTCATTCACAGTTCAGAGGACAACTAGATGGGTATGAAATAAGCAGGTGGTCAAAAGAAAGCAGTTGGCTAATTGGAGATGAAGGCTGCACTCTAAACAACATCAGAGACATAAGTGGATGTAGAAGTGGGAAGAGGAAAAGGCTCAGAAAAACAAGGTCATCATTAAGGCTTTGAAAAGGTGGATGCAGAAAAGGGAAAATGACAAGTAGAGAATGTCAAGCAACAGTTGAGCCAGGGACTTCAGTTTGGCCAAATGCCAGTGAGAAAAGGACTCTAGTGCCTTGAACGGTTTGGTAGAACTGATAATTTTGGCAGGTAGAGCTCATCCTGCAGGGCTGAGAAAAACCACACTGCTGAAATTCCTTCTCTACCCATCTAATGAGGACAGGGGACTCCTGGTGTCCTTTGCATCTGATCACCCCAGGGACTTAATTTGCTTTTTGGAGTTGGAAGAGAGCTGGGAGATAATCTGGTTCAGCCAGCTGATGAATTCAGGAATCTGCAACTGCATTGAAAGATTTTGATGGAGCGCTGCATTTCGCTCTACAGAATACAGATTGTTTCAAAAAGTGCAAATTAAGTACGTTTGCCTTCCAGTGTGAATGGGAATCCAGTTTTTCTACACGTCCCTAGTTCTGCCTCTTTGTCACAATGCCTTAAGGAGGCCTGAAAGAGGATTTCAAATTTGCACCCAAATGAGAGGCAGCCATCCTTTAAAATCTGCACTTCCCCAGATTTTGCAGTGCACTTCTCCACCCAAGTAATGTGTATACACACACACACACACACACACACACACACACACACACACACGGGTAAAGTGTGCACAAAAATGCTAATATTAGAGACAATGGCATACAAAAAAAAAAACCCATTCTGTTAGGGAAACGGTTTTGCAAAAATTCATATAGCAGGTGAAAATGCAAAGAAAATAATGTGTATACTAGGAGAAATTTGGTACCAGATTTTCAGGAGGACTCTTTAAAAAAATATAAAGTATTTAAAAAGAAAAATAAAGTAAATGAGAAGCCAAGAGAAAAAGAAATGGACAGATTTGCCCATCCCTAGGCAGAACCACAAGCAAGGCTGTAAATCGCTAACAGCAACATCAGCCTCTGCCAAGTCTGAGTGACAGCAGTGCCCGCCCTCATCTTCTAGCCTCACACTGCGTTGGAAGGTCCCATTTCTAGAGCCGTTCAAAGCAAATTGGACTGTACGCTGTCATTAATTGTTCCTGTAGCTAGCACAAACAGATATTTTCCACACCCCAAGGTGAAACAAAGCTTAATTAAAACCTCATGCTGCCCTATTATCCCCCTATGGGATTTTTTTGTTTGGCTTTGTTTAGTCGTCTTCCTGCCGAGTTTTGGCTTAATTTTTAAAAATGATTCTGTTTCCAAATAGAAATCGCTCTCAGCCAAGGCTGAGACTAGAAGGTCAAGAGACACGTGTTTGCCCACAATCTAGGGCCTGTATGTTTCTCTGAGGTGAACCTGGCATGGGAAAATCAAGACTCCTCTACTGGCT
Source organism: Darevskia armeniaca (assembly GCA_034641395.1). Classification (NCBI taxonomy): domain Eukaryota; kingdom Metazoa; phylum Chordata; class Lepidosauria; order Squamata; family Lacertidae; genus Darevskia; species Darevskia armeniaca. The sequence continues at coordinate 921,612 of JAWWNF010000873.1, read as the reverse complement.
TTTCCTCACTGGAAATACTGAAGAATGATCCCGAGCCCAAGACAGTGTCTCAAGAGTAGGGTTGAGCTTTTTGAAGAGACGTCCACCCCGGACAACTTTGGAATCCCAAGAGCAGCATGCACTATGTATACTTTGTGACATGTCAAAATACAAGGACATCTGCCTTTGGAGGACAAGAGTAGGGAGAACACCAGAGGCCATAGCTGCCATTCTCTGTCCTCCAAAGCAAGGGCTCTTGCAATAGTGGCCAGCTTAGCTTTAAAGTTGTGCAACAGAGGAATCATGTGCAAAAGCTGTGCTAGCAAAAACCTGTGTAACATATCTCTTGCACACAAAGTGTTACACCAGCGGAGCTAACTTAGTGTTGTGTTGGATATATCCATGGATCACCAAATTATATCCTTTCCTTTATGAATAGATGTCTTGATCTGTGGATAAGATTGGCCAGATTTTGATCTTGGAAGGTGATCCTCCCCCGGATAGATCACATAATGCATTATGCGATCTATCCGGGGGAGGAAGCCCTTCAGTTTTGCGTAGTTGGTAAATAAAAGTTTTTGAGGAATTAGTATCAAGCTCCAACCTTTTTTCCGGATCGGAACTTGCCGGTCCTGTAGTATGTTCTCATCAATATTATGGGTCACCACCTTTCTAATACCCGTATTTCCAATTGGTTTCCTTCCAGGGCTCTGGGAAGTTACTTCTGTTGTTACGTTTGTTTCAGAGCTCTGCTTCAGAGTTTCCTTCTCAGATATTGACTGGGTCTTTGCCTTGTTTGGTCCTACTTTGCCTTTCTCTTTACTGCCCCGTGAGGTGGATTTATTTAAGCCAGGTGTAGAGGATGATGGAATTAGGTTGTAAAGTTTCTGCCATTGTTTTTTTGCGAGCACGATGGGTTATCTTCGATTTCCTTAGTGTTTTGATATTTTTGCTTTTCTTCTCCTTTGCTTCAGGTTTTTGTCTTTCTTGCTGATTACTGGGTGATTTATATCAGCTGTTTCGGGGAGGTTGTTCATTTGATCAATATTGTTTGGCTCAAATTATATCCACATTCTCCTGCCAACCCAGCAGTTCGAAAGCCTGCAGTGCAAGTAGATAAATAGGTACTGCTCCGGCGGGAAGGTAAATGGTGTTTCTGTGTGCTCCTCTGGTTCTCCAGAAGCGGCTTAGTCATGCTGGCCACATGACCCGGAAGCTGTACGCCGGCTCCCTCGGCCAGTAAGGCAAGATGAGCGCCGCAACCCCAGAGTCGTCTGCAACCGGACTTTACTGTTGGGGTCCTTTACCTTTACCTATATCCACATTAAAGGGAATCCAGAGACATTGTGCTACAATGCCTTAAACCAGTGGTTTTCAACCAGTGTGCCGTGGCACCCTGGGTGCCTTAAATGATGGTCAGGGGTCTTTCCTTTCCTTCCTCCTCTGATGCCCTCTCACGTCTCTATCCCCCAAAGACTTGCACAACTGTTTGTTGCAGCAGCCCTGGCTACAAGCTCCCCAGGCAAATGGTGCCTCTGGGGCTGGCAAGGGGGTGCTGGTTGCCAGGAGCTGATGCGGCCTAAGAGTAAGCAAGTTAGTGGATGGGGGAGCCCAGCCTGCCAGTTCATCAGCTCTTGCTGTTGGGAATGGCCAGACAAGTCTGAGGCCCCTGTGGGGCAGTGCGAGGAGGCACCTTTCTTTGGGGCGAGGGGGGCAGCTCAGAGACCAGGGGTGGAAGCAGTGGCTGCCCAAAGGACTCCCAAGGAGAGGGGGGGAAGAGGCTGAGGGAACACTCCACAAGGGAGAGTGTTTGAAAAAGGGTTAGAGGCTGCCAGCTCTGCAGGCAAGAGGTGGCATAACTGGGCCCCTGAACCCCACAGGGGTGCTGCACAGAAAATGTAGTCAGTCGAGGGAGCCATGGACTCAAAAAGGTTGAAAACCTCTGCCTTAAACCACAGTATGGTAAGAAGGCATGTGATGCTAGAACCCTGCATTGCTGTCACATAGTTCACACAGGGTGCTTTAAGAAATTGCAATTGGTGCAAAACCGACTTGAGTGCAATGGGCCACATTTTTGGAGCATGTTACTCACTCTTGGCTCCAGCTGCAGGTAGGTAGCCATGTTGGTCTGCTGTAGTCAAAACAAAATAAAAAATAAAAAAAATTCTTTCCAGTAGCACCTTAGAGACCAACTAAGTTTGTTCTTGGTATGAGCTTTCGTGTGCATGCACACTTCTTCAGATATCTGAGGTAGTGTGCATGCACACGAAAGCTCATACCAAGAACAAACTTAGTTGGTCTCTAAGGTGCTACTGGAAGGATTTTATTTTTATTTTTTATTTTGTTTTGACTCTTGGTTCCAGTTCATTCCAAGGCATTGTTCAAAGTGGATGTGATTATGTATGAGACCCTAAATGGTTGGAGACCAGGATACTCAAAGGACCATTTCACCAACATTCACCGGCCCAACCATTGTGGCTTTGGAGACCTTGTTCTGTTGCCTTGAAGCAGCACTTTTGACTGGGACACAGGGGGCTCCTTTTTCAGGTACAGCACCTCCTAGCCAGGGGTCAGCAAACTTTTTCAGCAGTGGGCTGGTCCACTGTCCCTCAGACCTTGTGGGGGGCTGGACTATATTTTTTGGGGGAGGAAATGAACGAATTCCTATGACCCACAAATAACCCAGAGATGCATTTTAAATAAAAGCACACATTCTACTAATGTAAACACACACTGATTCCCAGACTGTCCATGGACAATTGGGCCGGATCCACCCCCCCTCCGGCACCCTAGTTTGCCTACCCATGTCCTAGACTGTGGAAACTCTCTCACTAAAGAAGCCTGGTTGGCTCTCACTCATGCAGCTTTTAGGGTTAAATAAAACCCGTTTTTTATTTTGTCAAGCGTTTTCTTAAATCTCTCTGCTGCTGGAATGATTTATTGCTCTGCATTAAAGCTGTTTATTATTTATTGTTAACATTCTGAGCGTGTGTGCAATGGTAGATAGAGAGATAGATGCAAAGCTTTTTTTTGGTTTAAAAAAAGAGAGAGAGAGGTGCCAATTCTCTGATGGGGCACTTCTGGTGGTTTCGCCAGAACTCCTTACAAGTAGAGTTTTAGCAGAAACCATCTCTACCTTCTTTCAGATGTCTTCTGAAAACAACAGTGTTTCAACATGCTTTCACAATATGAGTTTTTTCTTTAAACCATCTACTGAAGTTTAATTTATGTTTAAAATTATATATTATAGATATTTATAGACTGATTTTATTGTTGTTGTTTTTCTATGTTGTAAGCTGCCTTGTTATATTTTATGAATGAGTGGATGATAGCTTTTTGAATAATAATAATAAATGATGTTTTGATAAAAGTTTCTGCCAGAACAAAATGGCTGCCATAGGCAGAAAAAAAAAGCGATGGTGCTCATACCAGTCAGTACCATCACATAAAAACACTGGAAAGAAAGAAAGAAAGAAAGAAAGAAAGAAAGAAAGAAAGAAAGAAAGAAAGAAAGAAAGAAAGAAAGAAAATTTCATGTAAGCCAAAAAGTGGGGGGGGGGGAACAACCTGCTGTTAATGAGCTGCCATTGGTGATTCCTTGAGGACCTCTTGAGATTCCTAAATGAACAGGGAACAGAACTGACCTGTGCAGATCACTGTGTTTCCAACGTGTGTCAGTTTCACATGCATTCACTCGTTAATCTATTCTGTCTCGTTTCTGCATTTTAAAAATGTTCAAATATTCACATTTAAATATCCATTTTGAATGTGTGTTCTCTTAAATCATGCAGCTCTAACTATATCTTTCTAAACACATTTTGTCACATTTTAAAAAATGCATTTAATTGTGGTTTTTGAGTCAAAAACTGTGTTACAACATTTGGAGACGCGCGAAAACCCAACAACAGCTCCATTCCCACACTAGCGTTAGCCCAGAATATTCAGATCAAATGAGTTGTAATTCACTGTGATTGAATTCCTCAAGCACCCCAAATATCAATGCTGAATGAAGAATCCCAAACACACCCAGGCCACGTAAAATTTTAATCCATCTGAAAAGGGATTTAGACCCTGCTGGAATTCAGCAGCATTGCCCACCTTCAATTTTTTATTTTCCAAAAGTCACTTTTGCACACATGAAAACATATGCATGCCAGGAGAAAGGAGTGCTCCTGTGCCTCATTCCCTCAATTTCAATTTCCTTCAGCCCCTGACTGACCCCTTTATCATATATCAGAAATTAGGATTGCTTTAATAGGTTGTTGTCATTGGATAACGGATCCCGTAAACAAGTCCTGATTAAGCAATAGTCTCTTAATTGAATTGTTGATGCTAATAGGTTCAGAGCGTGGTGTAGCATTGAGTGATTAGATGTGAAAACACCATAAATGTAATGGTTTGGGCTCCATCCATGGACTTGCCTGCCTCTGCACGTTGCGGTTCATTCAGGGGTCAATTTAAAAACAGGGGATGCATTGATTCAAGGAGGAAGACCTGGAGTGGAACGCTACAAGGCAGTCATGAATTTTGATTTTCTGCATGCTCAAAGGTAGACCATCCCGTTGGGCGTAATCATCATTTTTTTATCCACCCTGAAATGACTGAAAACATAAAAGTCAAACAGCAAAGAACAGCTGGACTGGAATGAGTCCAACTGAACTGGAAAGAAGTCCTGAGAAGGTTGGAGGCAGGGTGTCTCTGAATTCCAATTCCTGAGGATCACAAGCAGGGAGATGTCCCTGCACTCAGGTCCTGTGGTGGGCTTCCCATGGGGCATTTTCTGATTGGCCACTTTGAGAACAAAATGCTGGACTAGATGGACCTTTGGCCTGATCCAGCAGGGCTCTTCTTATCTTCTTACACTTGTACTTCTTACATAAATAGTGAGGTAGTCTTCTTCTCCTCATGTTAAAGACCTCCCTAGTAACGCTGTGCTGAACTCTGCCATCCAGTTTTTTGAAACTCTTCACTTCCATGAATGAGACAGTAAATTGTCTGCCTCATTTAGGGAAAGAGGGGGGGGATGTTGAATTTTTGGTTGTAGCCCCAGGTGCTGCTTCCATTAGTAATTAATGTTATGCACTGGCCAGGGGGATGTTTGTTCTTTAAACCCCATAACATATCCCTGAAAATCTGGGTGAAACTCCCTACCCCTCTTTTTTCTTGTCCTGTTAATGCCCTCTCCCAAATGGCTAAAACTATTGGAACAGCTCTGCTTCCTATCTTCACTGGGCCATAGAGAATAAATCAAGGGTGAGTAGGAATTAATTTTCAGCAGTTGAAGATCCCTGAAGGAGAAGGGATGTAGCACCAACTGTTCTGCAATATAAGACTCTAGTTTAGCACCCTGCTACCAAAAACAGCATTGGAAAATAGGAATCTGCCTTATCCTGAGTTAGACCATTGGCCAATTTATCTTAGTATAGTCTCCACTAATGGATAGCATCCCTCCAGAATCCAAGACCAATGGTCTTTCTTATCCGTACCTGGAGATGCTGGGGCTTGAACCTGGGACCTTCTGCATGCAAAGCAGATGATCTACCACTGAGCTATGACCTTTCAGATGCCTTTGGCATCCCAAACTGGACCTAATGAAGATTGCCTTCTTCTTCTGCTTGGCCCAGTGTTAGACGCACATAGGAAGTTGCCATGAGTTAGAGAATTGATGCATCTAGCCTAGTGTTCTCTACTCTCACTGGCAGACGTTCTCTGGAGTCTTAGGAGGATATCTTTTCTATCGCCTGCTGCCAGATGCTTCTAAAAAGAGATTCTAGGGACTACACCATCTGCCTGTGAGGTATTTGCACCTCTGTAGAGTGGTGGCCCCTCTCAGATTCTAGTTAGTGACCATGGCTAATAGCCCTTTCATGGTTTTGTCTAATCCTGTAAAATGAGAATTTCATACAAATTCAATCTGAGCTACATATATTATGCAAATTTCATGTTTGAAATGTAAGTTGCATTTACATGGGGTTAAAACTTCACTCTCGTTGATGAATTTGTAAGACAATAAGCAGTGTGGTCCTACTAGTGTGTGTGTGTGTGTGTGTGTGTGTGTGTGTGTGTGTGTGTAAAGCTGTGATGGACAAAAGAACATTTTTTTTAATGTAGCAAAACCTTCCGCCTTCATCAGCTGCTCTGGCAGAAATGAAATGATGCTGTTTCCAAAGTGGCGGATACAGAGCTTTGAGAATAGAATGTGCAAAAGGGCTTCATTCGCTGACGCTAAGTGATGCTGGCATTAATGATGCTGGTGTACGGAAGCAGAGGCCAATCCTCTCCCAACCTAGTCCAAGGGTTGAGCTGAAGTGATATCCCAAAATTATCCATGCTTATTTGTGTTTGTGGCAAAACGGGAGTGAGGAGCATTTTGCTGAATATTTCAGAAGATTGGGTACAGGTGGAATTTCCAAGTCTTTTTTGCTGGGGAAAAACCCCCTCTCTTCTGAGAAATTATGACACACAATGTTGAATTAAATGCTACTATTATTGGTGGGTGAAGAAAGCATTTGGGCTAACAGTATGGCTGGGGAAATTGTAAAACTATGACGATGACTACTACTACTACTACAAATCCCAGGTTGGGTTAAAACAATTGAAAATTCATAATTAAAAACAGTTAAAACTTATTTATTTATTTATTGAATTTATATATTTATATTATATAGTTATTACTGTCATGGGAATTGGATGAGTCCTGAAAACACTAATCTCAGGTGACGAACACCAGGGTAAAGAGAGGCATTTGGCATATTATTTTCTCTGATATTAACATTGGATGCATACTTTATCAATTTTGCACCCATCACTTCGCTGTAGAAACACATTACAAAATTCAGAGAGGTGCGAACTTTGAAGGATGGTTGTGTTTTGCTTCATGCATTGTTTCATGAAGCATGAATTACGTAAGTTGCCTTGAAATATGAAATGAATTTAATTCCTCCCTACATAGGGGAGTAAGACTGGAAGAAAGCGGAGCCAAACCTGTTCCTTCCTTCAAAAGTATTCAACTATTTTCTCATCAACAGTATTAAAACTAGGTCCACAATTGTGCCCATGCTTCACAGAATAGCAATGCAGGGATGCAATTTTGTGAAATATTCCGCAGAGGAGAACTGAATCACTCCAAGAAGCTTGGGAAAAAATATTTTCAAAAACATGTCAGAAAAGTGTGTCTTGAGAAATTTTGGTTCATCCCTCCCTGGTTGTTGTTGTAGTAATAGTAGTAGTTTTCATCATTATCAAGGAGCTGAAGGTGGCTTACATAATTCATACCCCTATTTTATCCCCCACAACAACCCTGTGAGGTACGTTGGGCCGAGAGTAAGTGACTAGCCGAAGTTCACCCATTGAGCTTCATGGGGGAGTGGGGGTTTGAACCCTGGTCTCCCAGATCCTGGTCTGACACTCTAACCACTATATAACACTGATTCTATAAAGCTTCTGACTTTCTCCCAGCAGTCTTCAGGGCCATCCCATCTCCCAGCAGTCTTCAGGGCCAGCGTCTCCACCCCCATCGTTCTGCCCGGACACTGAGGTCCAGCGCCGAGGGCCTTCTGACGGTTCCCTCACTGCGAGAAGCAAAGCTACAAGGAACCAGGCAGAGGGCCTTCTCGGTAGTGGCACCCGCCATGTGGAACGCCCTCCCTTCAGATGTCAAAGAGATAAACAACCACTTGATATTCAGAAGACATATGAAGGCAGCCCTGTTTAAGGAAGCTTTTTATATGTGATATTTTAATGTATTTTTTATTTTTGTTGGAAGCTGCCCAGAGTGGCTGGGGAGACCCAGCTAGATGGGTGGGGTACAAATAGTAAATTATTATTATTATTATTATTATTATTATTATTATTATTATTATACCAGGTGAGGCAACTGCCTCAGGCAGCAGGATTCACCAGGGCATCAGATCTCCATCTTTCTTCACCCTTTCCTCCTGATGTAGATCTTCCCTCACCCCTTCTACCCTGGCTTGGATGAGGGTGCCATTTTGGGGGCTGCCTCAGGTGTTGAAATGTCTTGGGTCAACCCAGGCAGTCTGAGTAACTTGTCTTTCAGTTAGCGACTGAGCTGTTCAGGGATGGGCCGCCTGCCTGTTTTCCCTTGAGCAACTGCATGTGATATAAAACAACAGCAACAAAACACACCTAAGCAGCTACAGGTTGCTTTGGAAGGTTTTACATGGCTGACACAATGGGATTTCAAGCCCTAATAACTGTTTTCTTCATTCTTCCCATGCTTACTTACCTTCAGCTTGCCTGACTGAACTCTCAACCAAGCACACAGCCACATTATGAAGTTATGAAAAGCTATGAAGTGGGGGGTGTGGAGGAAAGGGGAGAAAGAGACGAAGTTATAATTAGTTTAGAGCAGCAGATGAAAAATGTAATTTTGATCATGCACGCACTCTGTCTCTTGTAAAAGCTATATGCAGAACTGGCTTGAATTATATCATTATCGAGGATTTGCAGTCATGTAATTATACTTTACCGACAAAAGTCAATTTTAGACATCAATTTGTGCTATTTGAATAAGTTTTATCAAAATAAACAGTTCTCTCTCTCTCTCTCTCTCTCTCTCTCTCTCTCTCTCTCTCTCTATATATATATATATATATATTAATAATAATAAAAATCTGCCATTATCAGAAAGTCAAGACTGGTGAGGGAAAACACTGAAATAATATTTTAGCTTCCTTTGTCATTAATTGACTCTTCTGCGAATATCCCATAAGGCACCTTCCCCAACCCACCAATCAGATAATCCATTTATTTCAGCAATTTATTTCCTTCTATCTACATACCAGCCTCAGATACCTATTCATTGACTTAAATCTCAAATCATAATTTGCATAGTTCTATAAAGCTGATAGATGTAGAAGTCCCCCCCCCCCCATTTTCTTTATATTCTCTCTTTTAGTTTTTGTGTTTAAAAAATGCTTAGTTTTTGTGTTTAAAAAATGCTTGGTATTTGATGTTAACTTTTGTATACTGTTTTTTTCCTTTGTCGTCATTGTACCCCCCCCCCAGATTTCGGGGATGACGACACCCCATATTTCTGCACGTGGAAAACCAGAAATACTCTTGAAGCATTAGCAGCTAAGTTAGAGCTACCTATCTCTGGAGCATTGGCTGTTGCTGTCATTGTTTTTAAAAGCCTGGCACCACCTTGGTCACTTTGGGGGAAGTGACGTGGCTCAGTGGTAGAAAATCTGTCCTGCATGGTGATCGTGTGGGTGACTTTTCACGCATTATTTTGAAAAAAAAACAGCACAATATCAGACAGGCTTTATCTAAGATTGAATGCCAGTAAGATTGAAACAGAATGGAATTAGCTGGTCAGCCCATCCTTGCTTCTGTTTCATCTGAGTTTAGTATTTTAAAAAAATAAATAAATAAAAGAAATTAACACTTGTTAATTTTTTTTTTAAAAAACCAACATGTGGGCAAATCTTAGAGGGGGGAAATGAATGGAACCAAGCGTTCGGGTCACAAGGGTTTACTAAATTACAGATCTCATTTCCTGTTTCCAGGACTAGCAGGAAAAAATATGTGACAAATATGCATTATTTATATAACTGGCAGAATTACCTTTGTTTGTTGAATAATTCTCATTTTTCTGTATCACAGACTCCTCACCTCTTCTACTGGTAAGGAGCTCAGAGTAGCTCAAGGGAGTGAGGTTTATCCTGTGCTAAATGTTTTTGCAGAGTTTGGAGTGATCTATGATGCTTCATTCATCTTTTTTGGTAGTGGCAAAGAGTGCACAGAGTGCCTTTTAACAATTTAGGTTGCAATCCTTACTCTGCTTACCTGGGAGGAAGCCCCATTTAATTCAGTAGAACTTGCTTCTGAGTTAGAAGGCTGGATTTAGAAATAGAGACCCCCTTAACCCCAAAAAGGGAACATGTGAAATAAGGTGCCACAGAATACACTTTGTGGTATCTTGGAAGTCAAATTTTGACTGTGCAGGACTCCAAGACCCAACAATCAGCTGGTCCTTGGTGATTTCAGAGAATCCTGCACTGACCTTTGAAGCCCTGACAATCAGATGATAGAGCTTCAAAGCACCTTGCAAACCCCTTTTATGTTCCATCTTTACCTGCTCAACATGCTACATCCTATATGATGTCACGTGACTGACAGGTGGCTAAATGGGGAGGACCTGGTGGTCATAATTATGCCTGTGGAGTGGAGGTTCTTGTTGGGTGTTTTTCTGAGTCATGCAGAGTGGCACAGCAGTTTCACCCTCAAAGACCTAGTGATGAAGTAGACCTCAAACACAAGACTTTGAAGATGACTCTTTAATTGCAGGATGACTACTCTTAAAAGCAGTATCATACATACCTGTATATACTAAGTCCAATGCAATGTGCTTCACTCTCTTGAGCCCAAGAGAGGGTCTTCTTGCTTCCAAAACTCCTTTGAAACAGTCCATAAATTATAGCTTGTCTGTCCTCACTAACTCCTCTGGATACAACACCTTCTTGAATTTTCCACATTCAGCAAAACAGCGGCGATGGGAGAAATGAAGGAATAATGGCGTGTGGTTTGCATCAGAGTTTAAAAATGCAATTAATTTCTCCTTCCCACTCAAGAGAACAAACCGATTGACAAGCTCACCAAATGGTTGCATGTGCTCTGTGTTGAGGTGCCAACCAAACATTGGCTGTTTGAAGGCACCCTCTCATTCTCTTTAGTCATTGGAACAGTTTGGGTCAAAATGGTAAGAACTGTGTCCAATTCACTCATTCTATTGAGCAACAAAACTTTCCCCTCTGTCCTCCTTATATGTGTGCCCCACATCCTTCTCTAATCTGTTCCAGAGGGCTGGGAGAACCTCTGGAATGGGATGCACAGGGGGAGGAGAAGAAGAGAACATTATGTTGTGGAATCAGAAATCCTTGTTCTGATGGAAGGTTTACATAGCGCTGATTTGGATAGAACTCTTAGACATTTTAGGATGGACTTTATTGTGCTCAGGTGGGAAAGATCACAAAACCTCCCCAAAGAAAATTGCACCCTCCCAACTTTGCTAAAGAGTGCACTACCAATTCTCCTTGTTTTTTTAGTCATTTAGTCATGTCCAACTCTTCGTGACCCCATGGACCAGAGCATGCCAGGCACTCCTGTCTTCCACTGCCTCCCGCAGTTTGGCCAGACTCATGTTGGTGGCTTCAAGAACACTGTCCAACCATCTGGTCCTCTGTCGTCCCCTTCTCCTTGTGCCCTCCATCTTTCCCAACATCAGGTTCTTTTCCAGGGAGTCTTCTCTTCTCATGAGGTGGCCAAAGTATTGGAGCCTCAGCTTCAGGATCTGTCCTTCCAGTGAGCACTCAGGGCTGATTTCCTTCAGAATGGATAGGTTTGATCTTCTTGCAGTCCATGGGACTCTCAAGAGTCTCCTCCAGCACCATAATTCAAAAGCATTAATTATTCGGCGATCAGCCTTCTTTATGGTCCAGCTCTCACTTCCATACATCACTATTGGGAAAACCATAGCTTTAACAGACCTTTGCCGGCAAGGTGATGTCTCAGCTTTTTAAGATGCTGTCTAGGTTTGTCATTGCTTTTCTTCCAAGAAGAATTCTTACACACAAAAATAAAGGTTTTGTGCACATGCATGTGTAATTTATTGGCCTGTGACAATTTGGCTGAGATGGAGCATCTGGTTGCTCAATGAAGTCTTAGATTTTTACCCAATTTTCCAGCTGGCTTGACGTGAAAATATAAATCTAAACTTGATAAATACCAACCACTGTTCCTATGCAGGAGAAATTAATTTCCAGACTCTATTGTAAGTCCATGTAGCAATCACAGTTGCAGACAAGGAGCAAGCATCTTTTCATTTGTCGGGCTGCTAGCAATAAACAGTGATCGCCCACCCCTCCCCTGCACAGAATTTCATTTGGGGGATATGCAAATGTGTGGGGCTGTTAAAGTAACTGATTGCAGAAATATGTAATCGGGGGGGGGGGCAGAGATGTTAACTCTTGTGCCCTGGATAAGTTTCAGTTCAGGTAAACTGTGGCTTTTATTGTTTTTGACGTCAGTTGTTTTATTGCCTCATATGACATGACAGTGCATTGCCAAACATTGCTCAGAAGAAATGCCTCAAAACCCCTGAACATCCCTAGAATTGTTGCATTACTTTCTGAGCATGCCTGAGGAGAATTTTTTTTTTTTTTAGTTTATAAAATAATTTCAGGTCTTGAAGAAATTGGAGTAGCTAGCTTTGTCCCCCTCCAATGGCAGAAGGCTGTTTGATCCAGTTGATGCTTCCATATATGGATATGGAGAATGGGAGGCAATTTTTGCTAATTCCTCCTTTCCTCTGGGCTTGAGAAGACCTTTGGAAAAGCCTGGGAGATGGTGCAGAGGTCTTCAGAGGGAATGAAAAATCAGTGGAAATCATATCTCCCATTTTCTGCTCACATATGCTTCTGTTGGATCAAAGAGCATTCCATCAGTGGAGAGACACAATCCTGGGTGATTTAACTGAACTGAATTTAAGATTAGAAGAAGAAAACTGTGGATAGAGGATGAGGTGGTACTTGATCTAAGTCATGGTGGAGGCTCCAAGGGAGCATTCCATGGCCTCCCCGTGGCCACCACTCCCAGCCTCCTCCCTTAGGCAGCTTGTAGTAGCTGCTGGAGATCAGGCTAGGAGAAAGAGAGGCAGGTCCACCTTAGGTGGGAAGAAAGGGGAGCACAAGTAGGCTTCTTCTTCTTCTTTAAATGCTTTGTGCATCCACGTCTCATCTTGCCCCTTTCTCAAATTTATTTCTTGGGGTGTTTGTTTTTTTCTTTTTGTAAATCTACCAAAGGATAAAATAAAATGAAATCAGGACTGAGGGGTTTTCTCAGGATGGTGGGGAGTGTGTGTGCTGTGTCCCATTGGTGAGGTGGTGGAGGCAGTTGACCTTCTTCTGGTAGGAAATGTGGGCAAAAATGAGGGAATCAAGGAGGGTAATTTGGGGTGGAAGTGAGAAAAGTCCCTGTTTTCATCTGAGGAATGTTGGAGGGGATTTTGCTGTATTCTATATTTATTTGCACTGCCATGGACTCTGGTTTTTTTTAAAACAAACAAACAAACAAACAAACAAACAAACCAAAGGCATACTAGATATACAACCCTAAATATATACAGTGGTACCTCAGTTTTCGAATGTCTTCATTGACGAACATTCCGGTTTATGAATGCCGGAAACTAGGAAGTAAATGCTTCAGTTTTCGAACATGCCTTTGAAGCTGAACATGCCGCACGGCTCCCACGTGCAATAAATTTGTGTTCAGCTAATCTCAGGAACTCTCTGGCAACCAGTTTGTTTTTGTGAATGTCTGCAGCTCAGTTTTTGAACATTTCAGAACGCAAACGGTCTTCTGGAATACATTACGTTTGAAAACCAAGGTTCCACTGTAATAGAAAAGCATATTTGGAATGTGATCCATTCAAATAATAATAATAATTTATGTAATAATTTATTATTTGTACCCCGCCCATCTAGTTGAGTTTCCCTAGCCACTCTGGGTGGCATTTAGAACATAGGGAGTTGTCAGACCATAAATCCACCTAGCTTACACTGACTGGCAGCAGTTTCCCAGGGTTTCAGGTGGGATACTTTACCAGCCCTACTAGGAGATGCCAGGAATTGAACCTGGGCCTTTTGCATTCAGAGCATGCACTCTGTCAATGAGCTAAAGTATTAAATTTAAATGTGCAGCTCTTTATGTGCCCCATAAATGGAGTAGTGACACCTCTCATTACAGGCATTTAGCAATGTCTCATGTTTCTACACAGCACCAGAAGACTCTTTGCACTGCTTTCCCTTGTTTTCACCTCGGTAAAGGAATCAGGCCCAATAAAACCTGCCTTTATGGATTTGGGGGCTGAGCAAGGTTGCCGTGAAAACTATCTTCTGTGACCTCGTTTTTTAATTACCAAAGCAATCAGCTTCTTTTCGCCCTGGGTAGATATTTTACAGTTGACATACTTAACCTCTAGACCTCCTCATTCCCACAAAATCAACTTCTCACATTAGAATATGGAATTGCAATAAATATAGGAACTAATTGGCTTGAAAGAATGCATTAGGAACATTGCGTTGGGTCATTAATCGGTGCCTGAGTTTTTAGAAATGCCAAATGTACTTGGCTGGTTCTTATTACTGCATATGAATAATAAATAGAAGAGACTCTGGGCCTAGAGGGTGGGATGGGTAGGGGTACCTCTCATGCAACCCATCTTTTAATGAATAAGTCCACAATTCAAAAGCATCTTCTAAACAATGAAAGCTTTATTGCTTCAAGATAACATCTAAGATGTTGACACAGTGCTGATTAAGTTGGAATTATGCAGACTGGGACCATATTTTTATTATTATTTTGGTATTATTCATGCAAAAATAAACTTGGGCCTCCTGTTCAGGCAGTATTTAATTGGTATGGCAGATTTCCAATAACTATTGGGGGAAATTTGGTCCATCATGGTGAATGGGGAATTGCCCTACCAACCACAGTCTGCCTTCATCCTGGTCCCACCAGCCTTTCCTCTTACTCACAACCAATCCAAGGGGTGGCGATGTCTCTAACCTTCCTCCTCCTTAAATCTCAGCATTTGCTTTATTTGTATTTCTTTATAAAATCATTTATAATATATGTCACTATTTCATTTTTTAAAAAAAATCTAGGTGGTTCACAACAATAATACAAAGAGCAGTACAATAAAAGCTATATAAAAGAGTTAATCAGGCATCAATTAACAATTGTGGAAAGATCTATTCTTAATGGCCTGCAAAGGCCTGGCAGAATAGAAAAGTTTTCAGCAGGCATTTAAAAGTTGGAAAAGAAGGTATCTTCTCAATCTGTGGTGGCAGAAAATTCCACAGTATCCCAATGACACTAAATGCTCTATTTCTTGTTGTTGCCAAATGAGTGTTGCCAACTCGAGGAGCGGGCTATCAAATCCAAACTCTTCTTCTCCTCCTCCTCCTTACCTTCTGCCTACTAAATCCCAATGGGCACCAGCCTCTATTGCTAAATGCGCATGATGATTATTTTACTATTAGATTGCCTGTCATTATGTTTTTTATTATGTTTTTTATTATGTTTCTATTTTGATGTTCTGTGATATGTTTTTAATGTTGTACACTGCCCTGGGATCTTCTGTGTATAAATTGAAAATAAATACATAATAATAATAATAATAATAATAATAATAATAATAATGCCATTCTCACCCTGATGAATTTATATGACAATGATTTATACTAGGGCAAGTCACTGCTCCCTCTTGCCCAGGATGGTCTCATCTTTCTGGAAGCAGCTTCTGAAGAGTCTTGAGTGAATGTCTTTTCTAGACCTGCTGCCGATTACCCTTTTTTAACTTGGAGTGCCAGGAAATGAATCATATTAGAACAATTTGCAAATAATGCCATGGACCCTTCCTAATACATTCCAAGGCAGAATTTAATGTGGAGAAGCAAGCATTCAAAAATGGAATCACATTTCTGAGCTCTGAAGTGGTGTAGTCAGTGTGGTGTAGTGGTTAAGAGCGGTAGACTCATAATCTGGTGAACCGGGTTCACATCTCCGCTCCTCCACTGCTGGGTGACCTTGGGCTAGTCACACTTCTCTGAAGTCTCTCAGCCCCACTCACCTCACAGAGTGTTTGTTGTGGGGGAGGAAGGGAAAGGGGAATGTTAGCCGCTTTGAGACTCTTTCAGGTAGTGATAAAGCGGGATATCAAATCCAAACTCTTCTTCTTCTAGTCTACCTTCCTGCCCCATGATTATATAACTTCCTTTCTTCTCTTTTCTTTTTTTAACTTAAAATTTTACAGAGATATATCAAACATAAATAATAAAAAACAAGTTTCCAATGAATCTCCTGGACTTCCATCCTCCTCTTTGTGGGGAATTAATCAATTCCTCCTGCATCTTTTATGATAATCCAAACCTCTTCCATTATGTCCAGAATTCAACCTTAAACTACAAGTGACATTCCAGTCCTACTAACAATTTTAACTGTTTACAATGGTCTTTAAGATAAGTTATAAATTTTCCCCGTTCCTTATTAAAATTTTGGTCTTCCTGATTTCTGACTCTTCTGGTCATTTTAGCCATTTCGGCATAGTCCATTAACTTCATCTGCCATTCTTCTCTGGTAGGAATTTTATCTTCTTTCCATCTCTGGGCCAGTAACATCCGTGCAACTGGGGTCACATACATAAATAGTCTTTTCTGCTCCTTTGGGATTTCAGCACCTAGAATTCCTAAAAGACTTCAGGCTTTTTAACAAAGGTTATTTTAAACATATTTTAACTGAGAATAAGGCTAATGCAATTAGTGAGGTTTGCTTCTGAGTAAACATGCACAAAATCAGGTTGCTGGCTAAATATTCATGCGGGACTCATGAATAAAGGTGTCAACCTACTTTGAGCCCATGGGCAAAATACCCTGTTCTTTCACCTTCTTTGAACACTATTTCCCGTATGAACTAATGAGATCATCAAAGCCTTTTACATACCCATAAATACTATATAAAATGAATAAATAGCAGCATTACAAGTGCTGCCTTATGACTGAAAATGAAAAGTCAACAGATTGATAGGTTGCCTTCAAAAAGAAGTATGTTCTTATTACCTGTACATGTACTGAGCAGAACGTTGACACCTGGTGATGCATAACAATTATTAATAAGCCACATTAACATCACTCTACTGGCTTATTTTAAAATTCAGTCATTTGAAGTTTAAGACTTTCCCTTCCACACTTTCCACAGGGCCATGAATAACTAGTGACACTTGGTAAGTAACACAGGCGCCAGTCATCCCTAATTCATACTTAGTGACTTGTGTGGGAAATGTACAGTAATATAGTCATATAGAGACAATGGCTGTGTGTGGATGATCATATCTCAGCTTAATAGCAGAGATACGAATAAGCCTTGAGCCTGTGTATGCAGCCCTTCTCCATGTTTGACATGCTGCAATTAAATCCCCAAGTCTCCAGAAAAATCCAGCTTCCTGTTTCATCCAAGTAGCTTGGGCTACTGCAATGTGCTCTATGTGGGGCTACCTTTGAAGGTGAATCAGAAGCTACAACTAATCCAGAATGCGGCAGCAACACTGGTGACTGGGAAGGCCGCCGGGACCATATAACATTGTTCCTAAAAGATCTACACTGGCTCCTGGTACGTTTCCAAGCACAATTCAAAGTGTTGGTGGTGACAGTTAAAGCCCTAAAGGGCCTCAGCCCAGTATACCTGAAGAAGCATCTCCACCCCCATCGTTCAGCTCCGAGGATCTTTTGGTGGTTCCCTCACTGCGAGAAGTGAAGCTACAGGGAACCAGGCAGAGGGCCTTCTTGGCAGCGACACCCTCCCTGTGGAATGCTCTCCCATCGGATGCCAAGGAGATAAAGAACTATACAACTTTTAGATGACATCTGAAGGCAGCTTTTAATGTTGGGAGGCTTTTAGTGTTTGATGTTTTATTATGATTTTTAAACATGTTTGAAGACACCCAGGATGAGCGGAGTATATAACAGCAGCAGCAGCAACAACAACAACAACAACAAAAGATAAGTGGCGGAGCTTCATTCTCCACTACTGGGGGTGGGGAGCAAGCGGGGCGGGGCTGGCACGCATCCCGGGGGAGTGGCGCACCACCCAAAGGGGCAGTGGCACGCATACTGGGGGCACGGTGCGCCGCCCGCAGGGGCATGGTGCACGTTCTGGGGCGGGGCGCACAGCCTGCGAGGGCGAGGCGCCCAGCGCAGGCGGGGGGCAGCCACGATGGAACCCCCCAGGATCCCGCCAATGGGGGTGGTGCACACCCATCACCCCCCTTCCTCTGCCCCTGCAACAGATTAGTAAACTATGATTACCTGGTTTGGAACCAGCCAAGACCTTCAATCAAATTCTGAGAATTTACCAGCTTCCTTCGATGAAGGAACATCTTAAGGGCGCATTTTTGAGTGCAGTGGGATATAACAAAGAACACATTGAGGCAAATGAGTGATACATCCTGTCTGCCAATACTGCAATTCCAAGAGGTAATATAACTCCCTTTGTGGAAAGATGAGCAACCTTGCTCGACTGTCTCAGCAATGTAAGGAATATACTCCCCACACTGTGGGGACAATATTTTCACTCTCTATTGCTTGTCCCCTGAAAGGAGGGGTTCCCAAAAAGGGTCTAAATGCTTATATCTCTCCTCCCCCCCCCCCGCCTAATGGCTTTGGTATAGTCAATGTAGTCAGAACTTTTCTCAGGAAAAAAATAACAATCGAATTCTTCCCAGTTATTCTTCTACAAATTTCCTCATTTCTACTAACCTATAAACAATTATAAAGTCACGTTTTGTATCCTGTTAAATGGAAATTAGCAGTGGTGAGCTTCCCCCTCCCTCTTTCCAATTATTTTAGTAAGAGGATGTTTAGCTTCTGGATTTTGATCTTTACAAATAAATGGCATATCAGCTCTTTGTCTTCACTTGGGGGCTTTATGTGTTGATGACTGGAATGCTAATGCAATAATTTACACTCGTATTATCTTTATGGCTGTATATTATAATAACTTAATGGAGTGGAAAGGAATCACAGATGGACAGATGAGGACTGCTTCTGAAAATCAGAAGGGAATAGAAAGGGAGGGGGAATCTCATAGTAGGGGGGAACGTGCAACATGGGATGTGGGTCAGAAGATTATCGGAACACTGAAATTGGTACTCACTGCATCCGTTCTACTTGGAGAGTTGGCTTACGCCGGGGGCTGTGCACTCGTCCAGCCATATATCAAACCAAATTGGGGGTTTGCTTTGAGGGGAACGACTGGGACGCAGGTGGCGCTGTGGGTTAAACCACAGAGCCTAGGGCTTGCTGATCAGAAGGTCAGCGGTTCGAATCCCCGTGGCGGGGTGAGCTCCCGTTGCTCGGTCCCTGCTCCTGCCAACCTAGCAGTTCGAAAGCACGGCAAAGTGCAAGTAGATAAATAGGTACCGCTGCAGCGGCAAGGTAAACGGTGTTTCCGTGTGCTGCTCTAGTTCACCAGAAGCGGCTTTGTCATGCTGGCCACATGACCTGGAAGCTATGCGCCGGCTCTCTCGGCCAATAATGCGAGATGAGCGTGCAACCCCAGAGTCGGTCACGACTGGACCTAATGGTCAGGGGTCCCTTTACATTTACCTTTGAGGGGAACTGGGCTTGGACTGAATCAGACCAAGACAGCCCTTACATTCCCTGGTCAGATTTGGCCACTGAGAACAATCTGGGACTGTCAGGGAGCAGGGCATCAGGTGGTCAGGCTGCAGGGATCGGGGTTCACCAGCATGGTGCACACAGGGAGCACAATGGGGGTGCAGATCCCAGAAGGATGGAATCCTCCATTCAGCAGCTGGCGAGTGGAGGATTCAATTCTGTGGGGTGCAGGGTGCTCCTATGCAAGTGCCTCCTTGCTCTTGGTCTGGTGGGAGGGAAGAAGATACCATGTTGTCTTCTTCTGCCATACATGAGATAGTACGTACCTGCTAGCAATGATACCTATATCATTCCTCAGAATCTGGTATGTGACGGAGGTCAAAGAGTGAAGCTGCATTGCTCTTCTGCCATTCCCTTCCACCCCACCATGTGATCTTTGCCTTCCTCCTTCCCTTGGCTCAACAGAACCTATGTGAGCACCTGCAGAACTCAAGCTCATAGCTGTCAACCCTCCCTTTTTTTTGGCGGGAAACTCCCTTATTCCAATGCCGTTTCCCGCTGCTATCCCGGATTGTTGATATCCCTTAAATTTCCCGGATTTCAAAGGAAGCAGCTCCTCTCCCTCCCTGCTGGCCAGGGAGGCTCCTCAGCTGCGTTGCTCGGCTGCCAATAAGGAGTCTGAGACCGAATGGGGGCAGAGCTTGCATGCCTTGTGCATCCAGACCCTCATGCCCAACCAGACAGACAGCTTGCCTGCCGTCTACGCACTCGCTCTTTCGCTCACCTGTTCGCGCTCAGCCTCTGGAGCGCAGGGTGACGAGGCTACTTGGTGCCATTGCACCGCCCTCGCGGCATCCCTTATTTTCAAATCCGAAAGTTTGGGAAAATCCCTTATTTTCAAATCCGGAAGTTGACAGCTATGCGCTGGTGCCAGATGTTTCCCATTTCTGTTTTCGGGTTAAAACTACCCCCAAAATAAGCATCTCTTTCTAAAATGTTCACTCCTCTGCTATTCTTCTTTGTCTGCCCCCCCCCAACTCTGTTCCTGCTTTGACACTGTTGCTTTCCTGATCAGGACTGCTTTTGCCTTTCTAAAACATCCCAACCAATCAGGGAGTAGGTAGAGAATGTGATGCCACTGCAGGCCTAGCCAATTAGTTTTGGCTTTGTACAGAGAGAGCTCAATGTAGGGGCATGGAGTGATGGTGTGCATTTGCTCTATGCAACAGGCTAGCTCCGGAGATCAGTGTCAGAACCCAGCCAGATGGGTTATAAATAATGAAATTATTAAAATTATTATTATTATCTAATTCAGCCCAGAAATATTATTCATCCAAAGAAAGCCATGTATACCATCTGCTTTGAAGTTCACATAATTATTAGAAATCCATTTCTGTTTCTTCCAGATCATGTTAATGGGGCTTTCCGCAGATGTTTGGGAGACTAAGGCAACATAGTTCCTTAAGAATCCAGAAATAAATAGGATTGTTTAGTCTCTGTTAAGAGGGTGGGTAATCATACTTTATATGCATTGCAAAGGGCTTTTATCTTACCATTAGTGGTCATATTGGGCTTTATAGTCCACTGAAGTAGCATTTAGAGGGTGTATTAATTATTTGTAGTTGGATGCAAAGAGGCGAAGACGACTATGTAGGGGGCTAATTTGGAAAGCAGAGTGAATAAATATTGGGCTTAAGAAAACAGCTGGGTTAGTCAGCTGCAAAGAAGAGCTCATATTTAATTTATTTCTTCCACACTTATGAGCACCTGGGGATTGGAGGCCTCCACGCATTGGATGCTATTTCAGAAACAGGCAGAAAGAGTTGGGGCAATGTTATCATTATGGGTTTGCAGGGAACAAGGATCCCCTGAAAAGTCTGTGTGCCAGCTTCTCCCCTTAATTTCAGAAATTAGTAAATGTGAGGTCTGAAGTTAAGCCAGCTTGCTCAGCAACTGGGCTTAGAGAGGTGCCATCCAAATTAGCAGAGTCATTACCCTGAACAAAAAGTGAAACATTCAGCATCAGACAAGAAAGGGAGAAGCTGCCTTTGGAATTGGAGGTTGCCAGGGTGACGGGGGGGGGGGGGGTGCTGGATGCAGAAGGGGAGGAGCTGTTTTCTGCAAAGGCTGCTGGGAAGGAGGAGGCCGGAGTGGGCAGAACTCCATGAGGGCAACAGACATTCTGGCTGGCTGCAGCAGGTGGCTACAGTGAGACACGGGGATGGTGCCTATGATGCCTCTGGGTGAACCCCTGGAATCTCCTGCATCCGCTCCATGAAGCTTGTGGTGGCATGTAGCTGAAGATTTCCTTCCAAAGATGGCTTAGCTAGGAAGGAGGGAAAATGGACAATGAAGTCCTGTTCCTACTACTTCTTCCCTAAGGTACCACTAATGGCATGCATTTACTTAGAGACCAGTGTTGTCTTCTTCTGGAGACAATTTTTTTCTGACCGGCTTTCCTAGCTTCCGCCAGTGCCTGGATGGAGCCAGCTCAACTCCATTAGCACAAGACTCACCACCCAGCTGTGGCTGCGAAAGGGCACTGCCAAAGGGCATCACAACATTGGTCCATGCTTGCAGTACTTTCAAGCACTGCTGAAAGACACAGCATCATCCCATTTCTCCCCATATTTTAGAAAGCAGTGTGTTATCTCTAAGGCACATGTCCCTGCCGGGATCCACAGAATGCTGTGTGAGCAGGGGCGTAGCAAGGGGGCGGGGGGGGCGGTCCGCCCCGGGTGCCACTCAGGGAGGGGGTGCCAGTTGGGCTGGCCCCGCCCTGCGGGGGCCCCGCCCTGCGCGGGCCCCGCCCTCCGGCACCGCCGCTGCTCCCGTGGCACCCTTGCAAGCCGCTGCGCCAAAAGCAGCAGCGGCGGGGCACCCCCCTAGCCGCCGCATGCGATCGGCGGCTGGAGGGCGTGCCCCGCCGCTGCTTTGGGCGCAGAAGCAGCAGTGCCGGGTTGGATGGATCCAAACCGGCACTGCTGCTTCTGCGTCGCCCTTGTGTGCCGGGGCGGCGAGCGAGGAGGAGGCGGAGCGGAGGGGTGTCATCCCATCGCTGCCCGCCCCTCCCCTCGCCCCTACAGGCGGCTCCGCCCGGTAGCGGGGGGGAAAGCACTTTTAAAAAAGGAAAAGCCAAGGCTTTCCTTTTTTTAAAGCGCTTTTCTCTCCGCTGCCGGGCGGAGCCGCAGGGGCAAGGGGAGGGGCGGGCAGCACAAGGCTGACACCCCTCCGCTCCGCCTCCTCCTCACTCGCCGCCCCGGCAGTGGGGGGAAAGCACTTTTTTAAAAAAAGTGCTTTGCTTTTTTTTAAAAGGGCTTCCCCCTGTGGGGGGCGGGGCCGCAGTGACGTCACGATGCCCCGCCCCCAGGGGTGCCTCCATTCGCGCCGCCCCGGGTACCGAGGAGGCTTCCTCCGCCCCTGTGTGTAAGATAGTAAGTCTGCAGGCCTGAGTTTGCTAGTAAAAGTGAGACTAGCTGATGAAACTGGCTAATGCAAACAGCCTGCAATACTTTCTATAGGAGTGCTGGGTCAGAATGACTGTCAGTTGATTGGCATATCATATCCAGGGAAACATATCCAGCAGTGTGGTGTGGTAGTAGAAGGGTGTGGTGAGAGAGAGCAAGAGGTTTAGAGAGAAGTCTTCCTACATGCCTTAAGATGCAGCCAGGTACTCTGCTTATTTGTAATTCGAGAGCCAGTGTGGTGTAGTGGTTAAGAGCGGTAGACTTGTAATCTGGTGAACCGGGTTCGCGTCTCCGCTCCTCCACATGCAGCTGCTGGGTGACCTTGGGGTAGTCACACTTCTTTGAAGTCTCTCAGCCCCACTCACCTCACAGAGTGTTTGTTGTGGGGGAGGAAGGGAAAGGAGAATGTTAGCCGCTTTGAGACTCCTTCGGGTAGTGATAAAGCGGGATATCAAATCCAAACTCTTCTTCTCTTCTTCTTCTTGTATGAACTGCTCATGCATCATAGCCTGTAGATATTTGTATATAGCTCACAATAAATATACAGTGGTACCTCGGGTTAAGTACGCTTCAGGTTAAGTACGCTTCAGGTTAAGAACTCCGCTAAGAACAGAAATCGTGCTCTGGCGGCGCAGTGACAGCAGGAGGTCCCATTAGCTAAAGTGGTGCTTCAGGTTAAGTACGCTTCAGGTTAAGAACGGACCTCCGGAACGAATTAAGTACTTAACCCGAGGTACCACTGTACTGCACTGAAGAACCTGGGACTCTGAGCATTTCTGCTAAAGCGCCATGGAGGAAATTTGCGACAGTCCACCCCCCCCCAGTCACTCACAGTTGACCACTTCCCAACTCTCCCATAGGTAGCGAGGGCTGGGCTGGGGTGATGGGCTCTGTTGACCCTCTGTGCCCAGCCCCTGCCCAAGGCATTGTGCCAGAAAAGGACACAATGCGGCTGTGTTCAAGTGACCTCTGCTCTCCATAACATTGTCATCAACCAATCTATTGTGCTTGCAAGTGGCCTTGAGAGCTGCTCTTTATTTGTTGTTCAGCCTTCCGAGCTCTTCATATGCGTTGTTCTTGAGCTGATGATAGAGACCTCTTCTGCCGAGCATTTTCATCACTGCACCACTTCAAAAGGTTTACGGCTTTTGGGGGGAATAGATCTAGTGCATCCATTTGCACTCCTACCATTCAGGATCGTGTGTGCTGAGCACCTATATTAAATAACCACACACCACGGGATGCAGGCCAGTGAACGACAAAACCCATGCAAACAACTCTTCAGCCGATGTTGGAAACCCACGACGGCGAGAGGAAGCCATAGCAAACAGCGATACTTATACACTGCCACATCCTCTTGCCTTCTATCTTATTTCCTCATCCCCTCAAGTGAATTTCTAATCCCTCATCTGGCAAAAAGTGACTGCTGAGCAGTTTTGTGGTCCCTCCTTCGGTACAGCTGGTACCAAACCTTTGCATGGGGAGGGGGGGGATAGCTTTTTAAAGAAACAAGCCACATTAGCATATGTGCAAGAGTTCACCATCTCTCTCTCTCTCTCCCTCCTCCCCACTCACTTTTATTCTGCCACAGCTTGCATTCAGGGGAGGGAAACAGGAGGTCGGCTGCTTTAAAAGCCATAACCTTTGGAATTAAGATGTGGCACCCCAGCGCAAGCCGAGTAATAAAAAAAGCAATCATATTGCCAAGCTGGTGGACCTTATTATTTTAACATCAGCATGATGGTCTTTTAAAAGCCTCCCTGCCTGCTGAGAAAGTTAAATAAACATGTTCTATTTAAAAATATAAAAACTGACCTGCATTTAAATTACAGAGGCACCTGTCACCGCCAAGCATCAAGGGGGCTGCTCTCTTTCTTTCCCCACCCCCTTCCGCCCGCCACAATGGCACAAAATAGCTTGCTAGAATGGCATGACATCTGGGTAAGTATTTTAGTTCCATTGTTAGTCATGTACTTAATGTAAGGGATTTGGCAAATGAGATCCAGATGGCCGGTTGCCAGCTCTGCTGCCCCCAGGGCACCACCTCTGTTGAATGGAGAGGCTTAAATTGTTGAGCAAAGTGATCCCTTTGTCTTACAAAGGAAAGGGGAAAGAGAAACAGACAGAGGTGCCTCCTAACAATAATTACTAGGGGTGTGCATCAGGTTTGTGTGACTCTTGGAGCCAGAACCAACATGGGCCACTTCTATAGGACTATAGAATTGCAATGTTGGAAGACACATTCGAAAAGTCATCTTATCCACCTCCTTGTAATGCAGGAATCACCTTCTAAAAGGTAATAATAATAATAATAATAATAATAATAATAATAATAATAATAATAATATATCATTATTTATATACTGCCCATCTGGCTGGGTTTCCATTGCATGTTTAGACCTTTTTCCCTCCCTGAAATAAGCTCACACATGAGACAGATATTTGGTTTGGTTTTTGGCAGAATTTAGGCCACAACTTTATTGATTACAACCAAGTGAGTGGTTGCATAGGTTCTGGTTTGACTATCTCCCTGCACCCTTGCAGGCAGAACTGTCCCAGAGCCACATTCGTAGGACAGACAAGGATGAACACCAGGGTCGACTGTTGGTAGGGTTACCATACAGCCATCCTGATGTCCCTGGAACTCGGCCATAGGCCGTACTCTTTTGGGAACGACAAACCAATGAGTCCCTGGATTCCTGTACCAGAATATCCTGCAATTTCATAGGCGTGGCAATGCACCGTGCCACGCCTATCACCTGAACCAGAGCCTATCCACAACTTACAAGCTGTGACTAATTGCTACACGGCAGGCGAAACCCAAGTGGCAACTGTCAATCAGCCAAATGGGGAAGATTCCTACCGTGCCCCTGTCCGGCATAGCAAGGTCAACTCAAGCCCTAAATATAGGGAGCGGTGGGTGGGTGTTCCGATACGAATGGTCCCAAAGAGGACGCTCAACCGCCTCGCATGGGCTTAAATAGGTCCCGCGTTGCTGCAATTTTACGACACCCCATTGGTCGGATTCCTCCCCAGCGAAGCGTAGCCACCTATCAGGGGTTGTGGCCTGTATATCCAATTACCCCCACAACACAGGGTCAGGTAGCTGGTCGCACCGCAACACGTGCCCTCTTTTTATGGAGGACCCGATCTGTCAAAGAGCTGTTACTATCACGACTATCATAGTGGCTAGTTGCTCAGTGCCTGCCTGAGTCACAGAAAGATCTGCCCGAAGTGCCCCACTCCAAAGCAGGGATCTCTGAAGCACTTTGAGGTGCTTTGGAGATTCAGAGTAGCAAAAGAAAGAACAACACTCCAGACATCATGTCTGCAACACCGTACAATATTCTCCCCAAGCTTACCATATAAGGAACATGCCATGGTGAGGCAAGATTGGGGAGGAAGAACTGCTTTGTGACTGTCACGTCCTGCTCCTAATCAGAGGGAATCAGAAAGCTGTCCAATCACAGGGCATAGCTGTCAACCCTCCCTTTTTTTGGCGGGATTTCAAAGGAAGCAGCTCCTCTCTCTCCCTGCCGGCCAGGGAGGCTCCTCAGCTGCGTTGCTCGGCTGCCAATAAGGAGTCTGAGACCGACTGGGGGCGGAGCTTGCATGCCTTGTGCAGCCAGACCCTCACGCCCAACCAGACAGACAGCCTGCCTGCCTGCCATCTACGCGCTCGCTCTTTCGCGCGCAGCCTCTGGAGTGCAGGGTGGTGAGGCTACTTGGTGCCATTGCACCGCCCTCATGGCATCCCTTATTTTCAAATCCGAAAGTTGTCCAATCACAGGGCTTGAAGGGAGGGGTGCTGGAAGTAACACACCACCTCATTCTTGTCTGTTCTGTGTTTGTTCCTAGCTTGGCTAGTGGCACTTCCTTGGGAAATATTGAACATTCAGGTCCTTCTGCCTCTATGCCACATGCCCACACATAGACTGCAGTCAAATCTACTTTGCAATGAGTTTCTGAGAGTTTTGGTGGCAGTTGAGCAAATCACAAGCCTGAAGCTGTTTATTCTTCTTCTTTCATCATAACCCACTCTTCTGAAATTCCGCCAGTAATTCAGCTCTCCATTAACTTGCATAGGGGAAGAGGATGGTGGAACAATAGCATAAATCTCCAGGGAAGACTGGGATAGGTGAAGTGTCAGCCCGAAGCAAGAACTCTGTTGTTTCAAGGTTCATTGCTGGGCAGATGGGCTCCAGACCACCACTGGGATGCAATGGAGCTCTGTCTATTGACTGGGAGAAAGGATGTGTTCACACAAAAAGCAACAACACAGTTTTAAATTCAGGGCCACCAAAATTAAACGCCCCACACCCACCTTCCCTCATGAGCTCTGAGCATTTCCCAATTCAGCTTTGTTTAATTTCTCCGGGGAAATTTCTCAAGCTGTTTTTTGCTTTATTTTGTTTTCTGGGGCCACAGGGCTACTCAGAAGCTAAGGTCAGCCCTGCTCCATCTCAAGCCATTTTGCAAGCAGCAGCATCCAAATCAGAAAGCTGGAAACCTTTCCCGAATCACCAGAATTCACCTTGCAATTTGGGGGTATACACTGTGCCAATGCACACTCCTAGTAACTACACTTAGCAAGCTTATTCTGCTCTGATCTATGAGCCCACAGCTGAAATGGCTATGGACCTTTTCCATTTCATTCCCTGGCTTGGGAAGCAGCCTGCAGTCCTTTAGCCAAAATCGCAGGGTTTTCTTTCCATACCTAGCTACACATGCACCTGACTGTAGAAGAGTTCAGGGGGTGTGGGTGAGTTCAAAGGACTGAGGGTGTCAGAGGAAGGTGCCATGCCAATTACTTCAGCTCCTATCAGTGCACTTCCCCCCTGTTTTAAACTGAATGAAACCACAGTCAAAAGAGTTCCAGGTGCAACAGCTAAAATGCTCTCCTTTCATCAGCTGCCTCTGTATCTTTTGTGCTCTTCAAGCACAGCTGTGCTGGCTGCTTCTCAATGCCTCTTCTCCATTCACAAGGTTAGGGACTGTGCCCAACACCCAACAAAGGCAATGAAAGGGTTTTCTCCCCCTCTCCATAATTTGTTTCATCAAAGCCAGGATCCCTTCTTCTCCTCTTTCGAGTTTTCATCTCTCAAGTATCCTCTTTTATGTTCAGTGGTTCTGTCAGGGCAGGATTTGGGGGCCAAAATTCCAGAACGATAAGGCTGCGTTGCAGGAGTTTAGACTACATGATGTTTGTGGTCCTTTCCAACTCTACAATTCTGTGATTTGATGTATGGCTTTTTCCCCCAATGGGAACTCACTGGAACTCAGTTCCGGCAACTCAGGTGGGCGCCATTGCCATTCTAAGAGAACAAGGGAGGCGTTTGTGGTGAGTTCTGGCGCCTTTTTCCCTAGAAAAATAGCACAGATTCTATTATTCAATGAGTGCCCTCCCACCAAGAAAAATGGCTGTTTAAAATTTCCTGATGGGACCACCATTGGGCACGTTGCTTGCTTTCAGGGAAGTCAGGAATTGTATGCAGCAACTTCTCTCTGAATCATTTTTGGACTATCCAACAGAGCAGTTATTGGGAACTTTTATCAATACAAAGGATGCATCCTTTTAGGGTAATCATCTGAAGGCCACATGACAGTGGGGGGGTGGGGCAAGAGGCAAACGTGGGCAGGAGCAGCAAATGTAAAATTTAGTTTCTAAGCACGCATGCACACCCCTCTCCATGCCACACCCAGAGAAGCAAGAGGTATTCCTGCAGGAGAAAAGCACTTGTGGGGTATGTGTGTGTGAAGCAGGGCTTGGGAGGTTTGTAGTTTGGGGAGAGACTTGTGCGCCTGATAGAGAGACCAAGGCACAGTGGCGGAGCTACATGCTCCAGCATCCAGAGTGGCAAACAGATGGGGCCGTGGCTGGCGAGCATTGCGAGGGGCGTTGTGCGCGCTGCGGGGGCCGTGGCGTGCATCCTGGGGGGGGCACATATTGCGGGGGGTGCGCGGAATGGAGTGTGCATCCAGGGGGTGCATGGCGAGTGGCGCGCATCCCAGGTTGGTGGCCGTGATGGCACCCCCCAGATGGTACCCCCTTCATCCTCCAGTGCCTAGGCATGAGATTGCCCACACCTGCTCTATTGGGCAATCCGAAAAGAATTCAGAGGATTCCGAAACTTCCTTCCTGCTGAGTTCCAAGTGGACAGACTGACTATGACTAAGAAGGCATGCAGCTGCTGGCTAGCTAAGGGCATGGTTGAGGGTTGATGGGGCAGGCAGTGCCCCATTTCAGAACCTCCAAGTGCCCCTATTTCCCAGGGACATTCCTGGATTTTTAGAAGCCGTCCCAGTTTCTGATTTGATCCTGGAATGTCCCGCTTTTCCTTAAAGACATCCCTATTTTCATCGGAGAAATGTTGGAGCATATGGAGTTATGCGATCCCTGAGCCAAGGAGATAAGACATTTGATGACAGCCCTGTTTAGGGAAGCTTTTAATGTTATAACGACAATGTTCTTGAAAGATGGAGATCTGTAAAACCTGCGCAGTAAAATGAGGAGCTTACTTAATGTCCCATTATTTCAAACAATGTCAAGTTTCCACTGCATAGTAGTAGTAGTAATAATAATAATAATAATAATAATAAGGCATCAACACATGCGCTGCACCTTTCATGAACTTCTCCTGATGTGTCGGGCGGGAAGAACAATGCTAATTTCTCGATTTCCTCCCCCTGCCTGCACTAATGCAGCTAATTCTTTGGAGACCAAAATCCACACTAAACTCAGGTGCCTGGGAAATAAAAACACATAACAAACAACCTTTAAAGAGAGGTTCCTCCTCCCCCTCACAACTTCGGTGTTTTACTTTATTTTCTGTTTTAATGACAGTGATTTCTGTTAAATGGAGCTGAACATCTGCCCACATAGATGGCTCTTTCTCGCCATATACCTTCTCCCATTTGAGACTAAACTGCCAATACGTTCTGGAATGATAAAAAGAAACACTCTTACGTATAATTACGGGCATTGCTACTGCAAGCAAACATGATTATGCACATTCGTGGAGCACAGGTCTATCAAAAATACTTTGTCGGTATGGGTGTTATGGGTCAGGATTCCAGCTTCTCCATTCCCCACACCCCAAGGCTCCAACATTGTGCAATCAGTCAGCATTCCAAGACTACAGAGCATGCTTATTCCTCATTGGAAGATTTTTATTCAGAAACAGAGGGAATGACAGCTAACTAGAACTTTCACATCTATGGTGGGTAGGTCTATCAGAACCTATCATTTCTGTGATTTATGCTAGATTGCAAAGAGATTCTGACTTCCCGTTGTCTAATTTTAGCAATAACTAAAGACCTTTCCCCCTTCAATTATCTTTTTGAAGCAATGCTTGAGGCAGAAACTAGCAGTCATGGACAGGTATGTCTGTTAATGGCTAATAATATCAATGGCTTGGTGGAATCTCAAACTTTACCCTTTACCCTGAGATGTACTGTATACTTCCAAGATCCACCCTATTTTGGGGGGAGGGGTTGCATTCCCCCCCCCCAACAGTTAGATTTTAAATGATTTTGAACTGTATTTTAAATGGTTTGAACCTGCCCTGAGACCTTAGGGCAGGCATGGCCAAACTTGGCCCTCCATTTCAGGATGGCACATACCTCTCCTCACAAACAATCCTCTCCAGAGACTTCTGGCGTTTTAATGGTCTGTATTTACAATATTCACAATGGTCATCAAGAGTTAATTATCATTAATCAGATTCACTCAGTTCAGATACAGGTAGAGGCCTCTTCTTACTCCGTTGTAAATCTCTCGCCAGTCTCTGATCCAGAATTTAACCCTTGCTGTCCCTGTGGAGGTGTTGGCTTGCTTGCAGCCTCTTCCTGTCTCTCTCCCCCTGAAGACACTGCCCTTCCTTCGCTAGCTCCTCCAGCTCCTTCCCCCTCAGGCACAGCGCCCTCTTCTTCTACCCTGAAGTCCTCTCCCACATCTGGGGAACTCGAATGTACTGACTCAGCCTTGACACTCCAGCTGTTTTGGGACTACAACTCCCATCATCCCTGACCACTGGTCCTTTTAGCTAGGGATGATGGAAGTTGTAGTCCAAAAACAACTGGAGGGCCATGTTTGGCCATGCCTGGCTTAGGGTGAAGGTCAAGTGAATAATAATGATAGCAACAAAGACTATTGCTTCTCTGCATCACACTACCTTTCTTCATATGATTCAAGGGGGTGTATATATGAAAGGGGTGCTCAGTAGTAGAACATCTGCTTTGCATGCAGAAAGTCCCAGGTTCAATTGTCCAACAGGGCTGGGAGAGACCTCAGTCTGAAATCCTGAAGAGCTTCTACCAGTGGACCCTGCCATGTCTGAAACCCTCAGCCAATAAATGCAGTATAGACAATACTGAGCTAGATGGACCAATGGTCTATGTCAGTATAAGGCTGCTTCCTATGCTCCTCATGGGTTTAGTGTGAAAGGGCCTGTGAGCCTGGTTCTGGTGCTGATCACAATCCCTGGGCTTACTTGTACTCAGAGACACTCCCAGTCCCTTAACTCTTAAGAGAGTGTCTTCCCAGCTGAGCCACATCTTTCTGATGGCGCTAAAAGCAAAGTAGACCTGAAAAGCCTGAAGTCTTCTAAATCCTGCTGTAATGCATCAAATGCTTCTCATCTCTCCCTGCACCTAGGATGCTGCAATGTTGAAGAGTGGGAAATCGCCTTCAAAATGTTTGTTTGTTTCAAAGGAAAGAGAGAAATTGAGTCGGTGCTGGGGTATTCGCCTTCTCCATGAAGCATGATTTCCCCCTCTCCTCTGCCTTTCCTTTTAACCTTGAAAGGAACTTTGCCTAAATGCATAGCTGTATGAGCTGCGAGTGTATGGAGTCTGTGGCGCTGACATAGTTCATAAATGCATATTCACTCTTTGATGGGGGGAGATGTTAGGCTGCCTTTTGTGTTCAGCACATATTCCTTCTTCTCAACCTCACTGAAAGGGAGCTGGTTGCATGTAGGACAGTCAGTAAGTAGGAAACATAATTGCCTTGGATGCAAAAGTAGGCAGAAGAAAGAGCTTGCTCCTCTGTTGTTGTTTTTTTCCATCCTGATCTGGATTGTCTAAGCACACTTTCTTTAAACTGTCGCCATGCATTTAGAATCATAGAATCTTAGAGTTGGAAGAGACTACAAGGGCCATCCAGTCCAACCCCCTGCCAAGCAGGAAACACCATCAGAGCATTCCTGACAGGTGGCTGTCAAGCCTCTGCTTAAAGACCTCCAAAGAAGGAGACTCCACCACACTCCTTGGCAGCAAGTTCCACTGTCGAACAGCTCTTACTGTCAGGAAGTTCTTCCTAATGTTTAGGTGGAATCTTCTTTCTTGTAGTTTGAATCCATTGCTCCGTGTCCGCTTCTCTGGAGCAGCAGAAAACAACTTTTCTCCCTCCTCTATATGACATCCTTTTATATTTAGACCATGCAGGGGTGGCGGAAGGGGTGGGGGGCGGTCCGACCCAGGTGTCACCACTGAGGGGGGTGACAAAATGCCGGGCGGCACTCACCGTGGGGCCTGCAGCACACCCGAGCCACGCATCTCTCCTGGGAGTGACGCGCTGGCTTGGGCACCCTCAGGCTCCACGCTGCCCCAAACGGTCCACCCGTCACCTCCCCTTCAGCTGTAGGGCAGCTGAGTGGAGGAGGCAGGCAGACTCCTTGGAGGCCCCCTGGAGCGTCCTGCAACATCTTGCCCCACCCCTGGGCGCAGGGCACGTGCGCTGCCTCAGACGCCCAATCGGCTTGCTCCGCCGCTGAGACCATGCACTGTTTTTGCACATGTGATGAGACTGTACAATGACAGTTGAACATTGGATATAAATATTAGGTATATGATGGATATTACTTGGATTATACTGATGGGATTATACTGGTCAACACTCCCATGCTGATTCTGTTTATTGCGATTGAGGAGCAGATAACCACAATTCTGAAATTATTAGGAAGGATTCTGTTAATAGCAGCAAATATAGTGTGGGCAAGAAAGTAGAATTGCCAACAAGCCCTGTCTGATAAGGAGCTGCTAGCAAAATGTCTAGAGCTGGTGGAAATGGATTTATTAACCGAATTGATTAAAAGGAGAAAGGGCAGATTGGGGAATGTGAAATTTCCACAATGGGCTTGCTATGTCAGTTACTGGAATACAAAGCATGGGAATGTGTAGCATGGAATGAATCTAATTTGGTAAATAATGCTTTTTAAAAAATGGATCCATTTCAAAACACATATAACACATACTTGGGGTCAGAGGATCAGACTTTTGAGGGTTGGACCTTGAAGATATAGGGGACCCACCCCAACTTGTCTTTCCAAATTAATGATGGATTGCCTGGAGCACAGGTCCAAAAACTAAAAACATCAGATTTGATATTAAGTAAGAAACTTCACAATTTTCCTTCTGGAATACGTTAAAAAAAAATACTTATCTCTAATCTAGTTGCTCATGGGGAATAATGTAAATTGAATTTTTTGATATGATTGGAGCTGTTCAATGAATTACTTAAACCTTAAAACAAATCTTCTTTGCAATCAGACGGTTGGAGGATTACTTTAGCAAAGCAGTTAGGAAATGAGCAAAAAACGAATATAGATCTATATATTTGGCAATGTGAATTATTTATCCCAAAGTGCAATTTCTAAATGTACAGTTATGTTCCCAAAGCAATACCACTTATGTAAGTGGCATATTCAGGGACAGTGAGGTTTTTTTATTTTTATTTCCAAATTATGCAGCCTAAATTATGCATTCATTCAAATGCTGCACTTCAAAAGACAGATTGTCACTGCAGACAATAAAACTTTGCAAGAAACACAGAGCAAAAAAAAAAGTAGCGTTTTTGTTGATTGTATATTTAAATATAGGTTTTATATTCATGCACACATTTTTGCATACTTAGATGCACAGAGCAGAAGCACAAAATGAGGTTATCTTGTAGTGGAGCTAAATCATGTCTGGGTCAGATTGATCCGAAGTGCAACACGACAAACAGATATACCCTGGTGGTGCTACTGTTATGGCACCAACAGGATGGCGTGCCGAAGCCAGCCGCCAGATGCAGACAGAGCCTAGGTTTAACGGACCGAGTCAGGAACAGCCAAAGTCAGGTATCAGTACGGGGGTCAAGAGAAGCCGAAGTCAGGAGCAGTCTGAGTCAGGAACCAGCCGAAGTCAGGTACACGGGATCGGGATCAGGAGCAGGATGAGCAGGCACAACCACGTGCTTCAGCACAGCAGTTGCAGGTGCTGGTGATTGAAGCAGCCGGCCTTCCTTAAGTAGCCAGCTCATCACCACGCCTTTTAGAAGCTGCAACTGCCTCCAATTACTCCCTCTGTTTCTCAGCTCTATGCTCTACAGCTGAGATGGGAGGGGGGGGCCCTGCGGCTCTTCTCCTCACAAGGGCCTGATTTTGGCTCAACTTCTTCCTCCTCCTGTTCTGGCCTTCCCTCTTCTCTATCTGCTTCTTCCTCTTCTGAGGAGTGTCGCCACCACTCTTCTTCAGGTAAGAATCCCTCCATTTCTCCGGACTCTTCCGTGGTTGCCGCTTCGCCTAGGGGGGCTTGCCACCACTCCTGCTCATCTGGTGCAACCCTGACAGCTACTTATTTACTTAAAGGTAAAGGGACCCCTGACCATTAGGTCCAGTCGTGTCCGACTCTGGGGTTGGCGCTCATCTCGCTCTATAGGCCGAGAGCCGGCGTACAGCTTCCGGGTCATGTGACCAGCATGACTAAGCCGCTTCTGGCGAACCAGAGCAGCGCACGGAAACGCCGTTTACCTTCCCGCCAGAGCGGTTCCTATTTATCTACTTGCACTTTGATGTGCTTTCGAACTGCTAGGTGGGCAGGAGCTGGGACCGAGCAACGGGAGCTCACCCCGTTGCAGGGATTCGAACCGCCGACCTTCTGATCAGCAAGCCCTAGGATCTGTGGTTTAACCCACAGCGCCAGAGAGTGAACCAAAGATGGGTTTGGCAAAAACAAAAGGACCAGGTAGGGTTGGGAATGGGCTCTTTCTGAAACCCTCAGTCAATAAATGCAGACTATGCTCAGTTGGATGGACCAATGGTTGGATTCAATAGAAGACAGCTTCCTATGTCTATGAATGTTGCCATTTTGGCTTTCGGAGAGTAGTTCTTAGCCAATCCAAAAAGGAGCAACAGGTGCCTTGGGGATCTTGGCTTGGGAGGCTGCACACACAGCGACTCTGAGCACGACATGTTATTCTCGACAGCTCTATTAATCTCTCATTTTGGTGAGTGCTTTATTAAATTTGATGTCACACTTAAGAAAGCGTGGTTGGTGGAGGAGGGAGAAGCTAGACAAATTACACTGCTGTAAAGGAAAGAATCACAGCCCCCAAATAAGCGCAACACACAGTCTGAACTCATGCATGTTTGCTCTAAAGCAAACTCTTTTGTCTGCGGCAGGGCTTCTGCCAATACAAGGTTCAAGGAGAATTGTTGTGCTCTGGTCCCTTATTGCAGGCCTCCCAGAGGCCAGGATAATGGAATAATTGGTCCAGTGGCCTGATCCAGCAGGTTTATTTTACGTTCTTGTATTAATCTGCAAAGGCTGTTAAGAACTTGTGCCCAGGGTAATTTCAGTTTTTATTCTACTCACTGGTCATTCTAGCATTTTGTGTGTAGTTAGCTCACCCAGTCCTCATTGAATAGTTTCTTGGGCCCCTATTCCTTTTTGTTTTTCTTTCGTGTGTGTGTGTGTGTGTACATCTGCAAACTTCAGTGCTCCCGAAGTGTGCTGATAACTCTCTCTTGTTTGCAGATGGCATGATGCCGACTACTTAAGAGATGGAACATAGAGAAAAGTAGTAGAACTGGAATACTGTATAGAATAATTCTGCCTTAGTTGTGGACTGTTTGCATGCAGAGGAGTAGTGGAAGGCACCAACTGGGGTACCCTCAAGGGAACCCCCATGGGAAGAAGGCTCAGAGCCAGGGGAGTGGTGGTGGGGTGAAATGAGTGTTCAGAGGAAGAAGAAGGGGCAGACTGGGAGGAGGAAGTGTCAGAAGCTAAAGAGGCAACAGGGTTTAGTGAGCAGGGATACTCTGTGGCAGAAAGAAATCCAGAATCGGAGAATGAAGCAGAGGCTGGAGAGGAGGTTGGCCAAGAGGCATCATTGAGGCAGGCTGCTAAAATATCCAGGGAGTCTCCACCTCCTCCTGCAACCAGATCCCTTTTCCCCTGGTCTCCTAGAACATCCAGAGAAATGAAAAGAGCAGAGCAGAGATTGATTGTGTGGAGACACAGCTTGTGACTGCTTGGGAAAGACCCTGGAGAGGAGGGGACCTAGGCAGTTGTGGGAAGGTGGGGAACTTCAGTCCTTGCAACTGCCTCATTGAGGCAAGACCTAATGGGAAGAGTCGCTGGGAACACTAGGCCGACACTGTTTGGGTTTCTTTGAATAAAGAGCCAACTTCACTGACACTAGGGTTTTTTTTAATTGCTGACTTACTGACAGCCTCATCAGAGCAGTCTATCCTCCCCTGTTGCTACTCTCAGAATGCCTACTGCCTAGAAGGATGAAACCCCAGAACAGTGATTCGTGAGAGACTCAACAGGCAGCGTCATGTGTTTCTCAGTATTTGGTGTGCTTGACTCACTCTATCAAGGGTAACAACAGAGCAGGGGGATGGCAGAACTACTCACCGCCAAAGGAGCTGCTCTCAGAAGAGTGATTCACTCAGAAGCAAGTGGATGACTGTTCTGTGGGTGGGCACTTTGGGTCTCACAAGTACCTTTAGTCACTGCATTAATTTGTTGATTATGGCATTCAAAACTATTGGGGAATTATTTCTCTCTCCTCCCTTCTGCAGCTGTGATACCTGACAATAGGATTGGGCCATTAACTACAAGGAAGTCGTCAACTTCCAAGGATGAAGTTTATGTAGGCTGCAGTCACATGGCTTGGGTTTTTATCATCACCCGGTAGGTATTCAGCAATGCATTTTCAGCTGAGAGTTTATAGTGGGATGGGGGGGGCATGTCAGATAACCAGATCTGGTTAAATTTAGCTCTCTCTCTCTCCCCCCAGCACAACACACACACACACACACACACACACAGAGTCCCTCCCATTGAAGTGCTTGTGCGCTGGTATAATTCCTCTGATACCAAGAAGTGTTAGTGAGAAATTCATGTGCCGTGCTTTCATCTTCCACATTAAAATAAGATCACCTTGTTAATACTTCATTAATGGAGTGGAGCTGAGGCACCAGAGATTTCCCCCCTATTAACTTGGGGTCTGAATAAGTTTTAAATGAACACTTTCAAGACGGCAACTCTTCCTTGCAGGAGAGTTATTCAATAATGTATCCAAGGCTGCACTGGATGCTCTGTTTTTTTAATGTTTCCCCCTGTTTCACCATAAAAAAATAGAGTATCAGCAATCAAGGAGATAGGCTTTTTTCAAAAAACAAAACCAAAAAACCTTATCATATCAACTTTCTTTTACATACTTGGTATTAAGGCGAAGGTTAAAGGACCCCAGACCGTTAGGTCCAGTCGCGGACAACTCTGGGGTTGCGGCGCTCATCTCGCTTTACTGGCCGAGGGAGCCGGCGTTTGTCCGCATACAGGTTTTCTGGGTCATGTGGTGAACCAGAGCAGCACACGGAAACGCTGTTTACCTTCCCGCTGGAGCGGTACCTATTTATCTACTTGTGCTTTGTGCTTTCGAACTGCTAGGTTGGCAGGAGCAGGGACCGAGCAATGGGAGCTCACCCCATCGTGGGGATTCAAACTTGGTATTAAACTACTGTAGATCACAAAGGCCAACCAGGGAGGGCAGAACTCCAGGGAAAGCATGAAAATTGAATGCTTGGCCCTGCAAAATGATGCTGCCCCCTTTTATTTTATTTTATGTGCAAGTTGTTACAGCCTACTTCCTGTCAAAAAATAGCCTACAATCCACATACCAAGCTTGATTTGACAAGATGGAATAAAATTTGGCTGAATCCCTCTTTTCATTCTTTCTTGGCTCATATACAGCAAGCTACTGGAAAGACACTGTTGAGATGTTAACTTTATTAAGTATAGTAATTTAATCAATTGAAATTGTAAATGCTTGGATGCATTAGTATGTGGGTAAATTTGATTGGTTGGTAACTGAATTCTATAGAGTTCTCTCTCTAGTAGTTCTCATGTGATTGGCTAGTGTTGGTCACATGGGAGGTATCTAGTGAAGGAAAGACTCCATTTTATGTGAAGCAAGATGACTGTGTTTTAGAATCCACTGTGAACACTGCTAAGTTGAATAGAGTGTTGGAGAGAAAGAAAGAGAGAAAAGCTGCAGGAGAATGTAAAGGTGGAGATCTTTCATAGGAGCTGCAAGGCATGGCCTAATTGAGATACAGAAGGCTGAAGGTGCTGAGCTCTGGAAAGAGAGGAAAATACAGTTGTTTGGAAGTTAGAAGAAGAGACTATAAGCCCATACTTGGAAAAGCATGTGACTGTAAATATGATGTTTCAATTCATCTATAACTATAAGTTTCTGCAAGTAAAGTTTCTGAATGTTAAAGTCTGGGCATTGCACCAAAGAAGGGTGCAGTTATATATATGATTTGAGCTTCTTAGCTACGATTACACTACCCTTATATTAAACAACCTTACTCCGACCAAACTTCCCTATATAAATTTGAGTCTGTCTTCTCAGTGTTGGCACCCTAAGTCCAGTAAAGGCACATAATTCCCCTCACGGTGGAAGTATACTTCTCACCAGTGGCTGAGAACAATGTTTGTTGAACCTCATTCCATTGCAAAAACAAGAATTATTTCCAGTGCCTTCATTGGCTCAGCTGGGTGCCTGGGATGGACACGATGAAAACTGCCGTGACAAAACTCTGGTGGTTTCTATTGACAATGGAAAAGTTAAGATGCAAAATGCCGTTAGGTTGAGGCCAAATAAAGACAGGTTCTGAAATGTTGAGCAACGTTTTCTCTTGTATAGAAATGATGTAATGAGCACTCACACTTTACATTGTGGGTGCCCTTTGCGGGATCACGCACAGTGCTACAGTTCCTAGGGAACTTAATGGCAAACAGGGGCTGCCTCTCAGTGTTATTATTCGGAGGTTCATGCCCAGCCTCAGTAATCAAGTTTCTTGCTGGGAGGTGGGGCCAGTCCCATTTATATATAGGGGTTGGAGCCGACAGTAGCCAGGTAGTCAGCTCAGAAGATTCACCCTCCCTACCCTACCTTAGTTTAATGTTTTCTTGTTTGCAGATTAACTTTTTCTTCCTTTTTGATGGGCGCTGCTATGGTCTTTGACTGGTTGCTGTTGAAGAACCAGGAATAAATTTTCCTGTATTGGCAGGTTTTGTCTTCCCCATAGCAATTCGTCACAACTTTGGCAGTTTATGGCCTTGGGTGGAATCCTTTAGTCTTTACTTCCCTATAATGGTGTGTGTGAAGTGGTGACTCACCCCCCTGCGGCGGCGATTCCAGGGTCCCCCTCTTTGTTGTTGTTTAGTCATTTAGTCGTGTCCGACTCTTCGTGACCCCATGGACCAGAGCACGCCAGGCACTCCTGTCTTCCACTGCCTCCCGCAGTTTGGTCAGACTCATGTTGGTAGCTTCGAGAACACTGTCCAACCATCTTGATATATATGGGTGTCACTGGCCATACACTGAAAGGTTATCAGTGAAGTACCGTGTGTGCCAGTTTGAGTACAGTGAAGTACTCTCGCAGAGCACCCCCATATCCCATTTACCCTGAGGAGCCCCAGTTCCCCCAGCTGGGGGGCTGGGAGGGATACACACCCAATGCCTAAGCCAAGGTCTTCCTACATTTGAAAGTTTAATAAAGTTGTGACCAAATTTTAATTCCATAACACGCTGCCATGAGTCATTATTCCTTTCTGGTGGTCCTTGGGGGCTGGGGTGGTCGCCGCCTGGTCACAGAATGATGTAAATAACACCCAGACTGTCCCAATTAGATATGTCTGTATTTGCAATGTTCAATATTTTTGGGAGAGAGACTGATAATTTTCAGTGGAAATCCTATTAAAATATCTGTTGGGGTGAGCAGTTAAGGATGAAGCGGATCTCTGGTTCAGTCAGCTGATTCCTGGCTCAGCAGGGTGCAGCCAATATTAAGTCCCCAACTTCAGCTCAGCTGAAGATATGCTGACATCATTTGCTCATCTCATCTCATTCAGGACTTGGCTGTCTCAGTTGAAACTGTCTCAGTTGTGGCCACTCCAAAAGGGGCATTCCTGGGTGTGGAGGATTCAAGGAAATTCAGTTCAATAAATGGTAATTCAGATGACAAACTGGCAGCAGAAAAGGCATGGGATGACTCCAAGGGTAGTGGCTGTTGTTCCATATACCCGGTATATTTCCCACTCTCCCTTTTGCTCCCCCACCCAAACTAACCAGAAAACAGATGTAGCTTCACGAATCACTAAAAATTAATTGTCAGACACTCACAATGAATTAATGTCTGAGTTTGAATTAAAAATTGCAAAAGCCTGCAGGTGGTTTTCAATAATTAAAATGTGCCTCGTTCACTCTCTTCCCTTCCCTACAACCC
Organism: Darevskia armeniaca; assembly: GCA_034641395.1. Taxonomy (NCBI): domain Eukaryota; kingdom Metazoa; phylum Chordata; class Lepidosauria; order Squamata; family Lacertidae; genus Darevskia; species Darevskia armeniaca. The sequence goes on along the minus strand of JAWWNF010000873.1, from coordinate 881,397 downwards.
AGCAATGAGGATCCAGTTAATATTTCTGGGAGAGATGTAAATGACCACCCAGCAGAGTCCTGCCAATTATTTGCAGTTTCGAACAGGGATGGAAAGACATTCGGTCAGGATCTACTGATAGAACTCGATGTGAATTGCAATAGATCACCATGGATTTCTCATCCCCAGTTGTTTTAACCATAGGAACAACTCTCCCTCCCACTCCCACTCCAAAAGGTTGCTGAAATGAATAACTAAAGGTCCATTCACATCGGGAGATTATTGGGTTAGTTTCCTAGTTTTCCTAGTCCTTCTGTTCGAGATTAAAACATTCATTGTAAACTGCATTACCTGTTGCATTATAGAACTGTGGCTTTTTGATCAATATTATGCCATCTAAATTTTAAATGTGCACACAGCACATGAGGTCCTCATCATGCATGGTGTTCAGGGTGTGAGTGGTGTGAGTGGAGCTCCAGTCGCTCACACCACCACCAAGAAGCACTGCCCTTTCTCTAATACCACATCAGGGTACTCTATCCTAAACTCAATCAATCACATAGCCTTCTGTCTTTGCTCTTTTTTGGGTGGAATGATGGTGGCTCCTCTCCATCGCTGGGACTCCAGGGAGGACAGTCACTACTGTTGCCTAGATTCTGATCCGCTGACAGGGACCAGTTACAGCAGCCTTTCTCAACCTTTGGTCCCCAGATATTTTTGGCCTACAACTCCCATCATCCCTAGGTAGCAGGACCAGTGGACAGGGATGATGGGAGTTGTAGGCCAAAAACATCTGGGGACCCAAGGTTGAGAAAGGCTGGGTTACATGGAGCATGTTACCCATCTGCTAATACAACCTTACTTGCTACTAGTCTGTTTCCAAGCACAATTTAAAGTGCTGGTTACAACTTGTAAAGTCCCATATGGCTTGGGCTTAGGCTACTTGAAATATATCTCCCTATGCAAACCTTCCTGGATGCTAAGATTATAAGGTGAGCAACTGCTCTCAGTCCCAGCAGCATCAGCACAGTTGGTGGTGACATGAGAGCGAGAGACTTTTCTATGGATGTGGCATGACCTAGGGAGAGTCCCAAGGTTCGGATGAAGATACCTGCCAGGCTGCATTTGGCTGCCAGGCCTGAGGTTCCCCACCCCTGGGCTATGGGATCCAGGTGAGTTGGGAGCAGGAGGTCTTGTGATTGCCAGGATTGGCAGGGCAAGATGTACTTCAGCATGCTCACCAAAGCAAGCAAAATGCCTGGCACAAAGCTTCATGGAGAGAAGAAGAAGAAGAAGAGTTTGGATTTGATATCCCGCTTTATCACTACCCGAAGGAGTCTCAAAGCGGCTAACATTCTCCTTTCCCTTCCCCCACAACAGACACTCTGTGAGGTGAGTGGGGCTGAGAGACTTCAGAGAAGAGTGACTAGCCCAAGGTCACCCAGCAGCTGCATGTGGAGGAGCGGAGACGCAAACCCGGTTCCCCAGATTACGAGTCTACCGCTCTTAACCACTACACCACACTGGCTCTCAGTGTGGGAAGAGGGAAGAAGAGGGCTAACGTTGCACTCTACACAGTGTGTGTGTGTGTGTGTGTGTGTGTGTGTGTGTGTGTGTGTGTTTGCGCGTGCACACACACACAACCCCCCCCCCCCACTCTTTTGCAGAAGGGAGCTGGATTGCTGCCAAATTCAAGCGTGTTGTACTCTTCTGAAGGTAAGCAGGCCTCCCTTCAGCCACCTCCAATTCGTTTCAGCGGCAGACACAGACTTGATTATATGCTAAAATATAGTGGCAATTTGTCTCTGTTGATATTCTTTGCCAGGTAGTTAAATATTATTTAGATGAAGTCACTTTCCCTTAAAATGACTCTCCGCAGGGGCCTGGAAGTGGCAAAGTAGGAGTAGGTGCAGAATTTGGAAGCTGTGCAGCATTTCACGCATGTGAATAGCTGAAAGCAGTTGGTTATGGAATTTTAATGGTTAGATTATAACCTCTATTTCCAGAGAGAAGCAAAGTTATTATAGTCTGGAGTATGCTGCACTTATTTCTTTATTTTCCTTCTTTATTTTCTTTTCTTTTTTCTTTTTCTTTTTGGCCCTCTTTGGTAATTGCATCTGAGTTTGCCTAAAACAATAATATGTCTCAGGCTGATTTCCTGTGCATTATATATAAACGGGGAGGGCAAGGAGTCTAAGCCTTCAAAGGAAGCTTTTGGAATCTGAAGGAAGAAAATGATGTCTGCTGGGCAAGTGAGTTTGTAATCCGTAAATAGTGATTGCTTTCTTCCCCTCTCTTCTCCGTTGCATATCAGATTAGGAGTGGGCAGAAGCAAAAACAAACAAAAAAACCCCACAAAAACCACAAAACTATGCTTTCACACTGCTAAAATTAGTCCCTGGATCTGTCCAGCATTTGGGGAGCTTTGTGTGTGCTGTTTATTTTAGTGCTGTGCTATAAACTGTCCTCCAACTTCATAAAATGTAAGAGTGAACAAGGGTTCTGTTTCTCTGCCTTATTCATGCTCCGGTTCATGGAGCAGAGGTGTGTTTGCCCCCATCTCTTCCCTTATTGCAAGGAAGACTTAGGAGCAGATTAACTGCCAAAGGGAATTGAGTTGAGTGAGGAGCCACACTGGCCTTCAAGGTGAATGAGAGAGGACGGGGCTGAAATTTGTAAAGAAAGTTAAATATCTAGGTGTGTATATGACTCCAAAAAATCTCAATCTGTTTAAAGATAACTATGATAAAGAATGGTAGCCAAGGAAGATAAAACCTTTTTTATGTATGCCACAACAGCAGCTAGGGTTTTGATTGCAAGGAACTGGAAAACACAGGAACTACCAACGGTGGAAGACTGGCAGATGAAAATGATGGACTATATGGAACTTGCTGAAATGACCTGGAGAATACGCGACCAGAGGGAGGAGACGGCGGATCAAGATTAGAAGAAATTTAAAGTATATTTAAAGAACTATTGTAAAAGTTAGAAAGAAGCTGGAAGAAATGATAGTCTACAGAATAGAAAATAAGTTTAAGTAAGTTAGAAATATGAAGCTATGATAACTATAAGATATCAAGGTATGTACATTAAAGAATAAATCAATTAAAGATGAGAGGGAATTACCAAAGATGATAGTCATTGAAGCGCAGTGGGGGAGGCGTGAGGAAGTCACCCCAAACATGATCAGGAAGATTAAGGGTAAAATTAGATGTTTGTTTGTGTATGTTTGTGTATTTTGTAGTGTATTTTGTTATTTTTTTGTGTTATGTTTATGCAATTTATGTTCTGTTGAAAACCTAATAAATATAATTTTTATTAAAAAAAAAACAAGGTGAATGAGAGAGGGGCTGGTGGGTGGCTTTATGAGTCTAACGTGGTCCCAAATTGACCTCCTTCTCCTTCTGCTGCACACTCCCTCCCTCCCTAATCAGGGGCAGTGCATCCCATTTTGCCACCTGAGGCAAAATGGAAAGGTGTTGCCCTACCACTGCCCCAAACATTTACCAAGGTTGTATGACTTCAGCAGCAGCTTCCAGGTTCTGGTGGGAACTTGTGAGAGCCCAACAAGATCTCACCAGAACCTGGAAGCCATATCCGCTTCTCACTTCTCTACCGGCGACAGGGGTCAGGCTGAGGTGGGTGGGTGCCTATGGTGGAGAAGTGAAGAGAAGAAGCAGTTTCTGGTGAGATCTTTTGAGAACCCCACAAAAGCTCCATGAGATCTCACCAGATTTCACAGGGATCTCATGAGATCTCACCAGAAGCCATTTCTCTGTCATCAGCTGTTTGGGAGGAGTGCTGTGGTGGCACCGTCCCATTGAATTCTGCCACCCAAGGCAACTACCTCAGTCCATCTCATGGGTAGGCTGGCCATGTCCCTAATTCAGTATGGGCTTTGCTAGTCACCTGCAACTGTGACTGAGTAGGATTTTTTTTGCAGGGGAGGGGTACTCTTTGCTTAACTTTTAGGATCCCAATTTTTTGCCTACTCTCCAAGGCTGTGAAATTTTCATTGGCTTTCCAGGAGTGGCACTGATTGTGTGTTTGGCTTGGCAGGTGAGGAAGTCAAGAACATCAACATTAGGTTCATTGAGGCATTGTTGGGTTAAGTACACCCTGACATTGCACTATGTATGGTGGGTCCTTGGGCCTGCCATGAAGGTGAATTCTGGACTGCAGGGCCAGAATGGGCATGTTGACTTCACATACCCAAGGCTCACCTAGCAAGGACAGCAGAATTTTCTCCCAGTCATTGGATGGGGAGTTGTGGTTTGCAGCTGTTAACATTCCCAGGGCACTGGAGGGGTGCATCACCAACAGGTTTAGACACAACCACACTGCCCAAACTTTCTGAAATTGATTAATTTGGTTTGTAGATCTTCTATGTTTTATGTTAATAAATACAACCCTTTTGCCAGCATTTTGTCTCAAGAGTCCTCTTTGTGGGTGTTGGGGGCAGGAGAGAAGTTATCTCCTTGTGTTTTCCCCCTGGGGGAATGACAGTGAGTATTTGAGACTGGTGCACCTGCTGATTTTGTTTTTGAGGGAAGTCATTCCACTTACCATGCACATGCTGACCACAGGAAATGAGGAAGATGAACCTTTTCCCCCAATGAGATTTGATTTCAAGCCACACAGACAAAGGGAAACAGTTCCCCTGACGTCATTGTGATGGCAGGGCCTTGGACAGGTGAGTGGGGTTTGCACACTTCTCCAAATGGCCAATGGGGTTTGGGGTGACCTAGGCATCTAGCCAACTGGCTGAAAATGGTTCCTCACCTCTGAGTTAGGTCACCTTCATGCTTCTTCCCATTGTGCATTTATGTGGTCTTGAGTGAGAGATGAACTGAGACTGTTTGCTTCCCTCTCTCATTCATTCATTTTCCCAGAGCCTGGCTGGTATTTGAAATCTTGGGATCAATAAAAGAGAGAGAAAATCTCCGTCCTGGGATGTACATAAGTGATTCATCACATACAAGAAGATATTAAAGCATTCTTCTGGTATAACTAACAAGACAACCTGTGTGTGTGTTGATGTGTAACAGCAAGTTGCAGAAAGACCTTTTTATGAATGCATGGGTGCACAGGCTTAACTTTGTTGATCTCCCTTGCTTTTCAGCTGCTAGAGTAATTGACGGATAAAAGTGCAGTGGTTTGAGCCAGCTTATTGCAGAGGTGAAAGAAGAGAGATGTATAGAATGAAGGGGATGGATGCAATTGACATGCATTAATAAAATACTTCTGGTTTAAAATCACTCAGTTTGGGAGGTGACTCATCAGACTCTGACAACAAGCTCTCCCGGAAATGATTTAATAGTAAGATATCCAATGAAGGAGCGATTGTTCTGCAAAAGAATTAATAGTCAATATAGATCTAAAGGACATCTATTTATTATGGCATCCTGGCTCAGGTTTTTATATTTTTTTTAAATGATTTTTTGAGGGAAATAGAAATAATATTAAAAAGGCAAAATTAATTTGAACATGTGTCGTATTAGCTGCCTTAAGAGGAGGGACTTTCAGAGTCTTCGAAAGTGTCCCAATGCAACTGCAGCGCCACAAGCCTACTGAAAGCAACATCCCTGTGCACAGATATCTGATAGTAAATAATGATGCACTATGTAAGAATATATTAAGATCATCCTTGCTCAGTGTCTTATCTGTGTCGGGGAGCAGATGTGTGCAGTGGAAATACACGATCCACAAGAGCATGGGTAGCCAAACTAAGGCCCGGGGGCTGGATCCTGCCCAATCACCTTCTACATCCAGCCCATGGACAGTCCAGGAATCAGCATGTTTTTACATGAGTAGAATATGTCCTTTTATTTAAAATGCATCTCTGGGTTATTTGTGGGGCATAGGAAATTCGTTCATTTCCCCCCCCCCCTTCAAAATATAGTCCGGCCTCCCACAAGGTCTGAGGGACAGTGGACCGGCCCCCTGCTGAAAAGATATGCTGACCCCTGCTCAAGAGCATAAGAGGAACTTTCCTGGATAATAATAATAATAATAATAATAATTTTTTTATTTGTACCCCGCCCATCTGGCCGGGTCTCCCCAGCCACTCTGGGCGGCCTCCAACAAATATTAAAATACATCAAAATCACAAGTTAAAAACTTCCCTAAACAGGGCTGCTTTCAGGTATTTTCTGAATGTAGGATAATTATTTATCACTTTAACCTCTGCTGGGAGGGTGTTCCACAGGGCGGGCGCCACTACCGAGAAGGCCCTCTGCCTGGTTCCCTGTAGCTTTGCTTCTCGCAGTGAGGGAACCGCCAGAAGGCCCTCGGCACTGGATCTCAGTGTCCGGGCTGAATGGTGGGGGTGGAGACGCTCCTTCAGGTATACAGGACCGAGGCCGTTTAGGGCTTTAAAGGTCAGCACCAACACTTTGAATTGTGCTCGGAAACGTACTGGGAGCCAATGTAGTTCTCTCAGGACCGGTGTTATGTGGTCCCAGCGGCCACTCCCAGTCACCAGTCTGGCTGCCGCATTCTGGATTAATTGTAGTTTCCGGGTCACCTTCAAAGGTAGCCCCTTTGGATCAGGCTAATGACCCATTTGTTCCAGAATTTTGTCCTCATAGCCCAGGATCTTGGCACTAGAGCCCTCTCCCCTCCTGAGGTTTCCAGCAACTGGTATTCAGAAGCATTACTGACCATGGCGGCAAAGCATAGCCAACATGACTAGTAGCCATTGGTAGCTACTATAAAATTGTATCTATATTTCCTTGAGAAAGAACATTTCGGCACATGGGGTGGTTGTTAAAACATGACAAACTGCATTGTTTTGTTTTGTTTTTTCCTTCCAGGTCAGCCCTTGCAGAGAGGCCACCTCAGAAGCTCCTAGTTCATGGTCAGACTTTTTGACTTTGAGCAATTAAGAGACCAACTCACTCACCTCTCTTCCCTTTGGTTTCCAGAAGGAGTGCTTGCCTTGTCCCCCTGGCTTCTTTGCATTGTGGACGCCCAAGCTCATGGCAATTTCTAATGGGATGGGTATGCAGCATCCTTAATCTGTCAATCTGTATATGAAAGGTGTCATCTTCATTGGGGATGATTGCCCCACGTAGGAAGATTTGAGTGAAGAAAGTGGAGAGCATTTATTACCATTTTCTGCTATTATATTTCCCCTTGACATTTGAAATATACAGCATACATAAGTGATATGTGATGAAATAGATGTGTGTGGGAGCCCAAATATATACAGAAAAGATTAACTTTCTTTCTAATCCCTTAAAGTACCATTTGATCCTGACTTTTACCTACAGAGTGAACCACTTTTTTCATGTTTCTACATCTTAAAAAGCAAAAGGGACCTCTGAGCATTAGGTCCAGTCGCGGACGACTCTGGGGTTGCGGCGCTCATCTTGCTTTACTGGTCGAGGGAGCCGCCGTACAGCTTCTGGGTCATGTGGCCAGCATGACTAAGCCGCTTCTGGCGAACCGGAGCAGTGCACGGAAACGCCGTTTACCTTCCCGCCGAAGCGGTACCTATTTATCTACTTGCACTTTGACGTGCTTTCGAACTGATAGGTTGGCAGGAGCAGGGACCGAGCAACGGGAGCTCACCCCGTCGCGGGGATTCGAACTGCCGACCTTCTGATCGGCAAGCCCTAGGCTCCGTGGTTTAACCCACAGCGCCATCTTAGTCCCACTCAAATCAATGGAGCATATAAATGTGACCATCCTCTGAGGCCCTTCTTTGGGTGCCTGCCCCTTGATAGATCCAGGGGGTGGCAACACAGGAATGGGCCTTTTCTGTGGTGGCTCTCCATTTATGGGATGGAGCCTCACCTGGTGCCTTCATAAACTATCATTAGACCCCAGGCAAAAACTTTTCTCTTCGACCAGGCCTTGGGCTGATTAACATTCTATGGTCTTTTAAATTTGTCAGGGGGGGGGGGCTATTAGTTTCTTTCTCTTTTGCTTCATGATGCATTTTGTGTTTTCATTTTGTATTTTTATGTTATGAACTGCGCTGTGATCTTTGGATGAAGGGCGGTATGCAAATTTAATTCATAAGAAGAATTTATTTTATTTTGGACTTTTCACATTCACTCTGTAGGATTAGCTCTACTCATTGTAGCAAGAGAAAGGGAAGCATATGTCTCTCTCTGTGTGTTGCTGTCTGTCTGTCATCCCTTGTAGGATTTACCTATGAAACTCCTCCTGGTAAGATAGCTAACCTTCTCAGGAATAAAAATATTTCACCCAGGAAATAAAAAGAAATTTTACAGATTTTTGTTTCAAATTAAAATACTAACCCAGAGCCTTGGAGCAGAGACAGAGTAGGGCCCATGTTTCGTAACCCTGTCTTGCTTAACTATTATGTCTACACTACAAATAGTTCCTGACACTAACTTCTGCACATTCACATACCTGTGGTTTATGTATTTTGATTTGATTTTACGTCTGTCTTTGTTCGACAGCGATCTATAATCATATATGGACTATGTATATTGTCATCTGATTGTGGCATGCATTCTCGGCTGAGCTATAGAGTTGGCGGGTGGACCTGAGTGAAGACTGCTTTCCTCAGGTCCGCTTGCCAAGCCACGCCCACCAGACTGCTGCAGATTGGCTCATTTAAATTGCCTGGTTTGGCAGGAACCTGAGAGTCTCCATGGAGGCCTAGGGGGGAGGGAAATGACCCAAAATGGCACAGCAGGGCGAGCCTAGACAGGCTCTGCATTGGGCCGCAACCACCGCTCACCCAGAAAATACGGTAAGCGGCCATTGTGTTTCATAACACTGCATTTTACAAAATTCTATATAACCTTTTTTGAAAGTTAATAAAAAAAATATTTAAAAGAAAAACAAGAGTGAGAGGGGAGGGGAATGGTTGCAGCCAGGTTAGTGCAATACGAAAGCACGGATGGAGCCAATGCAACTCTCCTGCCATTTTGTTTGCACAGTGTCTCCCCTCCTCTCGCCTCCTGAGTCACATTGCTGCTGCTCCATCCATCGCCCACTATTGGAATTTGGCTGACCAGAATGGTGCAAGAAGCCTGGATGAATTGACTTTAAATTAAGTTAAATGGAAGCATGGGAAGCCAGAGGAGAGGAGACAGTTTGGGCTCATTCTAGGGTTGCCATAGAAACCCCAAAGTTGCTGTGCCTGTGGAATATTTCGCATGTTGTGCTAATCAGAATGCTTAACCTGAACTAATGAAGCTATATAGCGAAACCTGTGAGTAATCCGGAGGACAGGTCTTCTTCGTCCTTCTCATGTGCCACTTGTGTTGATTTCCGCTGGATGGTGATGTTGCAAGACTCATATAAATATGCTTCATCTACTATTACATCCATGAGATTTTTGCTTTGAACCATTGAAGAATTCTACTATCTACTCACCATCAATCAATTGTGAACGTTTTGTTGGCACCAAGATTTTGTTGCTATACCCAACCTGTTGCTGAATGGTTCAGTCACGTGAACATTATATATTCTGTTATATCACACATATATGGCTTGTTAATCATGTGGCTTTATTGAAAAACTATTAGTTTTTCAGAAGAGGATTCCAGTAAATCTTTTATTATAGTTTCAGCCATTGTGTGGTGGTTTGGGTTGTTTATGGTTCATATTATCACCACAGTGATACTTTATGCTGTTTGTGTTCTCATTCTAGGGTTACCATAGAAACCCAAAAGTTGCTGAGTCGCCCCCCCAAAAAAAACCCAAACGATTTTTTGAATGACTTGCCTAAGATCCAGGACGACCTGCCACATTTCAAAAATTCCCCCCAGACATCAATTCTGCCTTTGAAATCCCGGTAATGTCCGGTAAAATCTTGGTTTATGGCAACCCTAGCTCATTCAGACTTCTCTTTGTGCCGAGTCAAAGCATTTTATTTTATTTTATTTTATTTTAGTCTTCCTGGGCAAACCTGCTGTTTACTGATCTGAATCTGGACAAATGTCAATCAGGTTTTTTTTTGCAGTTTGACGTTTGTTCTGATCCATCAGTAAACAGTGAGTTTTCCTGGAGAAAGAGGTGGGATAGAAAAATAACCACCTGTGTCTGGGAAGGATGCAAACCTGTGCCTACATATCCTGGCAAAAATGGAAGTCTGGATGAGCCCTTAGAATAAGATTTTCCTTGACCACTTCATCACTTTTTAGTTAGGTAAGCTTCCGCCTCTGGAATATTTCATTAATTTTACATTCTCCTGTCCCAATTTTGGGACAATTTATATTTGTCCCTCCCAACTCACACATGGTCAAAAATTACTGGACAGAAATGATTGGCATAGAACTAATTTTTGGACTTGAATCAATGATAAATATTCTCAAGCCTGATGTATGTCCAAGATTACTTCTCTACAGCAGCAAATATGTGGGTTTTGTGCTGGATGTTGAAGATCATGTGTACTGGCAGCATCAAAAACTAGAAAGCACTCATTTCTGAAATAATCTAGGGAATTTTCTGTGTGAAAAGATATGCCTAGTTTCGATTTACATAAAGGGGATTAAAGTTGGATCACATATGAGCAACATTCTTCCATCCCACTTCTGTGTAAAACAAACAAACAAAACAAAAATCACTCTTAAAAGCTTATGAAAATTAGTTCCTTTTATGTCATTTTTTTTGTAAAAAGAAAGAAAGAAAGAAGAGAAACCTGTTTGTTTTGAAGGAAATAATACTGAGAGGGAATCAAATTAGCAGAAATTTTCTTTCATGTCAGATCATTTCCTCGCAAGCTACTGTTGATGACTCAATTTATATCCCTGCCCATTTTAATTCCTAATTATTCCCTTTAAAAGCTTTATTACTAATAGCCCATTTCAGGACTAAACTCGTATTTCCCTGCCCTGCATTTCCAAGCTATCATAAAAATAATCCATAAAAAATGGATTTCATAAAAAAATGAAATGGGTTTCATAAAAAATTATGAAACAAAAATGGGCTGATTCCACCCCACAGGCTACCACACATCTGGGATTCAGGGGGCTGCACAGATTTAGGGGGCTTGTCCACAAGATCAGAGCCCCATCTGCACAGAGCCCATAATTGCATGTGAGTACAACTGGATTTCCAGTGTGGTGTAGTGGTTAAGAGCGGTAGACTCTAATCTGGGGGACCGGGTTCGAGTCGCCACTCCTCCACATGCATCTGCTGGGTGACCTTGGGCTAGTCACACTTCTCTGAAGTCTCTCAGCCCCACTCACCTCACAGAGTGTTTGTTGTGGGGGAGGAAGGGAAAGGAGAATGTTAGCCGCTTTGAGACGCCTTCGGGTAGTGATAAAGCGGGATGTCAAATCCAAACTCTTCTTCTTCTTTAGTAATTTGCTCAATGCACCGAGGCTTGAGGGGTGGAGTTGAGTGGATGCAGCAACATTATGGATGGGGCCCCCGAGGTGTGATCTTGCTCCTACCACACACATAGTAAAGTAAAAGGACCCCTGACCATTAGGTCCAGTCGCAGACAACTCTGGGGTTGCGGCGCTCATCTCACTTTAGTGGCCGAGGGAGCCGGCGTACAGCTTCTGGGTCATGTGGCCAGCATGACTAAGCCACTTCTGGCGAACCAGAGCAGCGCACGGAAACACCGTTTACCTTGCCATCGGAGTGGTACCTATTTATCTACTTGCACTTTGACGTGCTTTTGAACTGCTAGGTGGGCAGGAGCAGGGACCGAGCAACGGGAGCTCACCCCGTCAAGGGGATTCGAACCGCCGACCTTCTGATCAGCAAGCCCTAGGCTCTGTGATTTAACCTACAGTGCCACCCGCGTCCCACACACATAGTACTAATACTTGATAGGGATGAGTAATTTCATTTTCTCTTGGTTTCTCTTTTTTTAAACAAACAAACAAACCTTAGAATCATAGAACTGTAGAGTTGGAAGGGACCAATGCAGGAATCACAACTACAGTGGTACCTTGGTTCCCGAACTCAATCCGTTCTGGAAGTCTGTTCGACTTCCAAAACGTTTGGAAAGCAAGGAACAGCTTCCAATTGGCTGATTGTCCCCGGAATCAATGGCGTCAGCCAAAATGGATTTTCAGCTTCCCCAAAAAAACATTCACAAACTGGAACACTTACTTCCAGGTTTGTGATGTTCAGGAGCCGATTTGTTTGGGAGCCAAGGTACCACTGTGTAGCATTCCTGACAGATGGCAATCCAACCTCTGCTTTAAAACTTCCAATGAAGGCGAGTCCACAACCTCTGTTCCACTGCTGAACAGCTCCGACTGTCAAATTCAGTTCTTCACGTTCCCTCACCAGTTTCCGATTTTGTTAAAAAGAAAAGAAGAAGTTGTCGTGAAAATTCATCAGAATCTTGGAGCTGCCTGTCAGTGCAGATTGAACTAGATTGACTCAGTATCAAGGCATAGCTGTCAACTTTCGTATTGGAAAATAAGGGATGCCGCGAGGGCGGTGCAATGGCACCAAGTAGCCTCGCCACCCTGAGCTCCAGAGGCTGCGCGTGAACGGGTGAGCGAAAGAGCGAGCGCATAGACGGCAGGCAGGCTGGCTGTGTGGTTGGGCGTGAGGGTCTGGCTGCACAAGGCATGCAAGCTCCACCCCCAGTCAGTCTCAGACTCCTTATTGGCAGCCGAGCAACACAGCTGAGGAGCCTCCCTGGCTGGCAGGGAGGGAGAGGAGCTGCTTCCTTTGAAATCTGGGAAATTTAAGGGATATCAACAATCCAGGATAGCAACGGGAAACGGCATTGGAATAAGGGAGTTTCCCGCTAAAAAGGGAGGGTTGACAGCTTCCTAACTGCCCTCCCACCTTTGGCATTCACAGTAACTGACAGACATGTATCTGGGGGGAAATATGGAGCTCGTCCCTTAGGAACCAATTCTCAGATCTGTGTATGGGGAGAAAAAGCAGCTAAATGCAAAAGCTGCTGGGTGCTTTTAACCACCTTTTGCTGATATAAACTGGGACTTTTCCCACACTGCAGCTTGTTGCTTGAAAGAGGCAGTTACGTGTCGCCATTTGGAACAGACATAATAATACATTAAAGCCGGCGATATGACCAAATAAGCAACAGAACTATTAGGGGAGGGTGAAAATGGCACTTTTTAAACACACATGTTGACTAAAATGATAGCTGAGGCAGCTGAGCACCCTAGCAATTTATCACAGAGTGGCCAGGAAATGTTCCAGCTGTCCTTGAAAGAGCTGTGCTATCTGGGAAACAAACAGGCTTTCTGATGGAACGCGCTGCTGGGGTGACTGACTGATATTTTATTTATCCTGTATAAAGATGGAGAGAGCGATTTTCTCCAGGCTCTGGTTTATAGGTGGGAATGGGCTGTCACCCTCCTGTTTGTGTTGAAAGGTGCTTGAGTATTGTTCATAGCATCATTAGTATTATTAAACTGACTTTCACACACGTTTCAGTGTAGTTTGCAAATGCAACGTACAAACAGCTAAAGCAAGTTATATAAACAGTGCAATAAACCCAGCTAGCCTACATAAACACCATACGTTTAAAGCACATTTCAGCAATGGCGTAGCGTGGGTTGCCAGTGCCCGGGGCCGCAAAGAGGGGTGTGTGGATAGAAGGGAAATGGATGGAGGATGCATTCACATTCAACTGCCTAAAGGGGTCCATGTCACCCGGGAGATTGCAGCCACAGAGATAAGAAAAGAAGAGGTCACTTCCTGGTTCGCTTGAAGAAGCTGTTTTCAATGAAGCCCAGCAATGGAAGCACACAGCTGTATTGAGGCAGCACCTGGTGTTAAAATTTTGTCTCTCCCCACATACCATTTTGCGCCAGAGGTAACTGCCCCTGTGCCTCCCCCTGCTATAACAGTGCATTTCAATTTACCCAAACCGCAACCCCCTCACCTTAAAGCAAAGCCAAACACTGTGGACTCAACCCCCCACCGCTTTGCCTTGCAGCTCACTCAAACCAAATCCCAGGCAAGATGCAAAGGAACAGGCAAGGCAAGCCAAGGAAACTCCCAGCAGAGGTGCTGCTCTGCTACCACTGCACATTTTTGCTGCCGTTTCAACCTCAGCAGTGGCAGAAGCTATGGAGGACGGAAGCTGTAGCAGATCAGGATGGTTTCTGGGGTGGTAACCTGACCTATCCAAAGAAGGGCGAGTGCCACCATCACTATACTAACAGAATACAGAACACACACCCTCCATTCTCTTGTGGGGTGCCATCGTGGCTGCCCCGCGCGCTGCGTGCCACGCCCCTGCAGGCGGTGCACCATGCCCCCAGGATGTGTGCCACACCACTGCGGGCGGCGTGCCACGTCCCCAGGACGCATGCCATGCCCCTGCGGACTGTGCACCATGCCCCCGGGATGCATGCCATGCCCTCGCCTGATCTCTGCCCCCAGTGCTTGAGCATGAAGCTCCGCCACTGCCTCCACTGTCCTGAGAAACCCCCTTAATCCCAATTTAATTCAATTTTATTCTTTGGTAAGTTTACAAAAATATAAACACACACCAATAAATGAATTTTAGAAAGGGGCATGATTAGATGTGGGCACACAAAGCATTAAATAATAATAATAAACCAAGACTCCTTGTGCTCCATTCCCCCTCTCCTCCTGCCCTGGGTGGCCCTACCGTCTGCCGGCACATCACATGGAGCTTGGCCATGGCAGTGGCAGCCTCTCCTCCTCCTTGCTTGCTCTCTGGCAGCCACTGTGAGCTGCCCAAAGGAGGAGGGCAACATGGAGGGGCAATGGGGTAGTCCCTCGCAGCTGCCCCTACCTTTATCGTCATTGCTCGGGACAAGCGCTGACTCGTCCCCCCTTCCTGAGCTTGGCAGTGTCAGCACTGGTGGGGAAAATCGGGACATTCTAAGATCAAATCAGAAGCCAGGATGGCTTTTGTAATACTAGGAAAATCGGGACACTTGGAGAGTATGCACTGGGCCACCCATTTGCTCATTAACCTGAGGTTGCAAGACCACCTATTGGCTGCCTATTGGCTGTAAGCATGATGACATCCTTACATTTTTATGTATATAGGAATATATTCAAGCTAGATCCACACTTACTCCCCAATCCTTCCTCCTTTGGAGGGTTTTAAACAGAGGTTGGGTCGGCCTCTGTCATGGATGCTGTAGCTGAGAATCCTGCTTTGCAGGGGCTTGGACTAGATGACCCTTGAGGTCCCTCTAAGATTCTATGATGGGAAATACTTGTTGTGGGGTATTCTCAGAGAAGGGGCTGCTGATGTATCCCTAACCACTCAGGGGGATCCAAAAAGAATTTGTGGTAATGCATCCGAAAATAGTCTGTCCTATCTCTATGGTCCTAATCCTCTGCAAACAGATTGTGAGTGTTGTTATTTTTTGTGGATGGAGGGAGGGAGACAACCTGCATTGTGGGCACATTAATTGCAATCTTCCTCAACATCCCAGATTCTCAATGTTATTGCTAGACTTGGAGGTTTGCCACAAATATGGGCAGGAGGCAATATGCAAGTTTGGTACCATTGGCGTTTTTATTTTATTTAGAAAAAACCCTTTGAGGCTTGAAACATTTATAAGGCTTTTGACAGTATCCAGGGAAATATTACTTGCGAGTCATTTCTTTCTTCCCTCTGCCCACCAACACGGTCTTGCCCTTCAGAAGTGTCCGGTTTGTTTGTGATTTATTACCGCGCGCCTGTTAATCAGACGCTGCGCAACAATCAGGAACAGCAATATTGATGTTTGTCTGTTTCTTTGCTTTCTATATGTTTCCCCCCTTCCTCCTGGCGACTGCCATTTCAGATTCCATAAATCTGACAATTAGAGATGCTGACTTCTCCCATCAATGCCAGCTCTAATGACAAATGAGGCAGCACGTTTTGAGCAACTATCATTTTAGCGCCCTCATTAAATTCAAGAGGGGCAACAGGAAGAAAACAAAGGAACAACAGCCACACAACAGCAGCCACCCTCTCTTCAAAATCAACTTTGAACTGTTTGAAATTTCCCACATACGGACACGATATATTATTTGCAGTTGATACAAATGCTTCTTTAGACATAGAGGGGGGTGGGGGTCTTCTTGTTTTTTCTATGCCGTTTGTTAATCTTGTATTTTTGAGATCTATCGATGAAGGTAAAGGTCCAGTTGTGACCGACTCTGGGGTTGCGGTGCTCATCTCGCATTATTGGCCGATGGAGCCGGCGTACAGCTTCCAGGTCATGTGGCCAGCATGATTAAGCCACTTCTGGCGAACCAAAGCAGCGCACGGAAACACCGTTTACCTCCCCGCTGCAGCGGTACCTATTTATCTACTTGCACTTTGATGTGCTTTCGAACTGCTAGGTTGGCAGGAGCAGGGACCGAGCAACGGGAGCTCACCCCGTCACGGGGATTCGAACCACCGACCTTCTGATCGGCAAGCCCTAGGCTCTGTGGTTTAACCCACAGCGCCACCCGCATTGATGAAGAGTGCTATACAAATGTAAATGAGAAGGAGGAGGAGGACTGTGGGGCAGAGAAAGAGTTTCGTGTTCTCTTATCTTGCTTAAGTCCCCTGTCTGTGGTATAGGATTGGAAGAGAAACTCCAGTATGTTTTCTCAAAGCACGACTGATGGTGTCATCTGTCAGAGCACTAGGGTAATTGATAGAACTCCCTTGTTATGGCAAATGAATGAGGTAATAACAAGGATTTCAAGTTTTATGGCGCTGGAGTTCTGGCAGGTTAACGTGGAGCATAGATGTCACGTTCTGGCTGAGGGAATGATTCATACCCCGGTTTTTCCCTCCTCCCCACTCACTGACCCCATGAATTTTGGCAGTCCGTAATGGATCATGACAAACAAATTCTTGCTGCTGGGATGACATAATAAATTTAAGATGTTGATATTGCAATAGTAGAAAATATTTATGATGGTGTTTTAAAATCAGAATTAATAATAGAACAGAACTTCATTGCATTAATAATGATGGTGTATTATGATAAGTGTCCATGATTGATAGAGCAAGGAATTTTTTGAGGATCGTATTTATGTACTTATAAATAATATGCAGAAGGGATGTGGGTGGCGCTGTGGTCTAAACCACTAAGCCTCTTGGGCTTGCCAATCGGAATGTTGGCGGTTAGAATCCCCACAACGGAGTGAACCCCTGTTGCTCTGTCCCAGCTCCTGCCAACCTAGCAGCTTGAAAGTACACCAGTGCAAGTAGATAAATAGGTACTGCTCTGGCAGGAAGGTAAACGGCGTTTCCGTGTACTCTGGTTTCTGTCACGGTGTCCTGTTGCACCAGAAGCGATTTAGTTATGCTGGCCATACGACCCGGAAAGCTGTTTGTGGACAAACGCCGGCTCCCTCGGCCTGAAAGTGAGATGAGTGCGACAACCCCATACTCGCCTTTGACTGGACTTAACCATCCAGGGGTCCTTTAACTTTACCTAAATAATAAACTAGGCACTGTCACGCCTGCTCGCATTGATCACCAACCCCTCCTGCTCATCGCCTTGCAGGTGTGGCTATTGAGAGGGCCCTGATGACTTCCTTCAGTTCAAAATTTACCGCCACACCACCATCCCTTTTTGTCTGGTGCTGGTAGGCACTGGGTAAGCCTAGGCCAGGCATCCCCAAACTCGGCCCTTCAGATGTTTTGGGACTACATTTCCCATCATCCTTGACCACTGGTTCTGTTAGCTAGGGATGATGGGAGTTGTAGTCCCAAAACATGTGGAGCGCTGAGTTTGGGGGTGCCTGGCCTAGATCTTTCTTGGAGAGGAGGTTGTCGCCTCTGCCTGCCCCTCCTTGGTAATGGGTATCCTGTTAAAAGGATCCAGGAGGAGTAGATTCTGTCTGATGCCCAGGCTAGGGCCATACCACTCCTCCAGCGGGGACCCCCATTTGATGTAAGTCATAGGGCACACACACACCATGGTTGTGGTTTACCTTAGATGCACTACCAGCAGATGCCCTGGAGTGGAATAGCAATGGCTTTACCCAGTGGTGGCCAAACCTGGCCCTCCAGCTGATTTGGGACTACAGTTCCCATCATCCCTGACCACTGGTCCTGTTAGCTAGGGATGATGAGAGTTGTAGTCCAAAAACAGCTGGAGGGCCAAGTTTGGCCACCACACGCTTTACCCAATGCCTACGCCAAGCCATTCTCTACCGTAACCAATAAAATTGTGCCCATATTGAAGCCCCCAACCCAAAATGCTGTTGACCTGTGTGGTTATTCATTCCCCCTAGGAATTGTGGGGTCACAGGGTCTTGGCACGCAAGTATGAGTCTCCAGGCCCATGCAATATCTCGACACACCACATTGTGTGTGAGAGACACATTGTGACTATGAGTATCATATGAGTTCACCACACCTGGTTGGGGCCATTGAAGATCTTAATAAAACAGATCCTAACGCAAGCAACCATGGAAGTATGTGCAACTTGGCCGAGTTTCACATAAGACCATCGGCTTAAATGGGTTAATAGATAGCTGAGCAGGAGCTTTCCGGGCCAACCGACACCTGACTTTTCTGGATGGCTTTAATAATAATATACTCGACTGAGGAATAACCCCGAGCAAAGATTACCTGGAGAGATCATCTAGCCATCTGCAAACTCAAAGCAATTACCACCTAGCACATAAGCCTCATATTTTATTAAAAAATATAAACTTGTGATTTTTATTCAATCATTTGCTAATCTTATTTGTAATTCCCACTCATATACACCTTCCTGATGTCTCTCTCCATCCCCCTCCTCTTTTCCTTTTTTTTTTTTAACCGACTAAACACTCAGGCAGATTCAATTACAGAAGCCTTAATAATTTAAAACGTACTGAAGAATGAGATAAAA
Organism: Darevskia armeniaca; assembly: GCA_034641395.1. NCBI lineage: Eukaryota > Metazoa > Chordata > Lepidosauria > Squamata > Lacertidae > Darevskia > Darevskia armeniaca. The sequence continues at coordinate 862,666 of JAWWNF010000873.1, read as the reverse complement.
ATTTGATAAGCAGCAACTAAACATAGCTATGTGAGATGCTGGGACTTTTCTTGAAATGCAGCAACTGCCTGCCCCCGAGCAGTTTTGTTAGATTAAAAATAATGTTTATGCATTTCCCAAAATTGAATTTTCCCTACTTCTTTGATTTTGGTTATGCTCCAATTTGCTTCTGTAATGAACTGTGTTCTATGGAAGTATTTTCCTGGCTGCCCTTTCACCCCCAGCACTTTTAAGCTTGTAATGGAAGAGTCTGCATCAGCAAAAACAATTTTTGTCAGTCGGAAAAAGAGTTATAATCGACCTGAGCCATGCTGTTTCAGACGGTGTGCTGCTTTAATGCAGGCGGTGACGTTGGATAAGGTTTGCTGCTTGTTTGGGCTTCAGCCTAGTGAAGTTTGGTTCACATTCGGACAATGCACTTAAAGCACTATGACGTCCCCTCCAAGTGTTCCTATTTTCCAGGGACAGTCCTGGCATTACAACAACCATTCCGGCTTCTGATTTGATCCCAAAAGGTCCCTATTTCCCCTGCCAGTACAGCCACTGAGGAGAAGGATGATCCAGCACTTGTCCTGAGTGGTGGTATTTGAACGAGAACATCTCATTGCCTCTCCATGGCCTCTCCATGGCTGCTGTTGCCAGCCTCCTCCATTGACGTAACCGGCTGTGCATTCACATAAACAATACTCTTCTATATATTCTTATCACAATATCAAATGTTTCTCTTGCACATAAACAACACATAAAGTGCAATAATATAGACGGAAGTCCCAATAGATCAGTTCATAAAGACCTTATATCTGCTAGTTTCTGTTCCACATATGTTCATAAAGTCCAAATCGGAGCCTACTACAGTTCGACAGAGTTGACAAGGATTTCCGGAATAATGCCTTGTGTTGCTCTCATGGGCTTCATCAGTGGTCCATGTTCATATGTGGTATGTCAAAGTCATGGAACTCGCCCTCCTGGGCTTCATCAGTTGTACATATTCTAAGTAATATAAATGAATATAATGTCGTAATTCAACATATTTTAACAAATTGAAATTATATAAACATTTGTGCTATAGAAGTACTTTATGAACATATGTGGAGTAGCCCGTGCTGGTACATCCGGGTTCGGCACATTCGTATCATGAAAACGCGCAACCTGTAGCGAGCACAACCCAAGGTATGACTGTATTATAGATTCAAGGAAAATATTGTGTCCACAGCACACCCTGATATTGGCCTAATTTTAATGAATTTTTTTGTAGATGTTGTCCTTGTATTTTGTTGTTTTGTTAGATTTCTTAACCATCCTTCACCAAAAGTTCCCAGCTCAGGTTACCGCAACAGAAGATGCAATTATAAAACAGTAAAAAGTGCAAAACAAGAAAAGTGTAAAAGCAATTAAAAAGAATTCCAGGTATTAAAAGCAAGACAATCTTTTTAAAACAATCCCACCTGCAGAGACAAGTTAAAAGTAGTTCCAGTAGAGATGCCTAGAGACTAGGCAAAAGATTGCTCCGGGACTCCTCCTGGCAGTGTGAAGTGATACATAAACCAACCATAAACTTGCTCCAATGAAAGCTGGAGTTTGACTAGAGTTCTGCAACTACCTCCATCCAAATGATTTCTTATTATTCATTTATTAGAATAATTTATATCTTGCCTTTCCACTTGCTAGAATAGTTCTCAAGGCAGCTAACAACTTTTTTAAATAAAACAATCATCAATATTTAAGCATGTGGGGTGGGGGACACCCATCCACAGACAACATAGAAAATAATTACAATGTCAGAGTTGACCTAAAAGAAATAAGTTTGTTTTCTAAAGCTCACTTGAGAAAGAAAATGAGCTCACCTGATTAAGCAACCACTCCATGGGGCAGAGTTCTACAACTGGAATGCAGAAAAGGGTTGTCTCACATAACCCAACTAACTCAGCATCTTCTCATTGGGATGCCAAGAAAGGCTTCTCACTTGGTTCTAGGGATGTTGGAGAATTCCTGCAAAACCAGAAATGGGAGTGGAAATTGCCCATGTTTGCTTCTTCATCCCGTTTCTGGAATGGAAATCAAATCATTTTTCTTTTTTGTTGTTGCTTTCAGTCCACAAATGATATGCAATTTATTGCATTCTCTCTCTCCCACTCCCATGCATTGTGTTTCCTTTGCATTAAAATGAATGGGGTGGAATAATGCAATGCCAATGCAGTTTATGTAATTTCAGCACAGCGGACAGCGATGTGGAGGAAGATGAACTTCAGTAGAACAGAAACAAGCAGTTTGCAACAAATGCAGGGCGGAATAAAAAACAATGCCTTCTTCGTAGAATCATAGAATTGAAGAGCTGGAAGGGACTCCAAGGGTCATCTAGTCCAATGAAGGAATCTCAACTAAAGCATCCACAACAGAGGGCCTTCCATCTTACATCCCTAAGTGGTGGTGCTCTCTTAAGTTCCTTAAGAATGGAAGAAGAAGAAGAAGAAGAAGAAGAAGAAGAGTTTGGATTTGATATCCCGCTTTATCACTACCCGAAGGAGTCTGAAAGCAGCTAACATTCTCCTTTCCCTCCCCCCCAAACACTCTGTGAGGTGAGTGAGGCTGAGAGACTTCAGAGAAGCGTGACTAGCCCAAAGTCACCCAGCAGCTGCATGTGGAAGAGTGGAGACGCGAACTCGGTTCACCAGATTACGAGTCTACCGCTCTTAACCACTACACCACACTGGCTCTCAGTGTGAGCCTGTCTGGATCAAGTCAAAGGTCCATCTAGCCCAGCATCCTGTCCCCACAGTGATCACAGAACATGGAAGTTGCTGGCCACCCACCTCTTTCTCAAAGCTCTACCCTGACATCTGTTCCTTGGTCACACAGATATGTGACTGAAGTTTATGAACTGTTTACAGGGCAGTGTTATGTTCACCTGTTGTGTTTGACTCTGCAATAAATGTGTTTTCTTCCCAAAGAGATTCTCTCTTTTTGAAAAACAAATTATATGCATCTCCTGCATTTTCCCTTCCCCTCCCCTCCCCTGCTGGTGGTTAAGATTCATAGCCAGAATGGGAAGCACATTCATGTAACATTCCTCTACTGGGATGATAAGAAATATGCTCAGGGAAACAATAGGCAGTCAGGTGGTTTTGGTTCGAGGAATGAAGTGACCCAGGAATTCAACAGCTCCCTTATCTGAGAGTTATGAGAGGTCAAGCCTCTCCTTCGGCACTCAGAAATCATTAGAGGGTGAGAAGTAATCAGGAGTGAGATAGCCTTAGGCAAGAGCAAATTGACTTCTAACAGGTACTAGATTTTGAGGGGAGTGGGGGAAGAAACAGCTTTGGGAAATGGTTGTTGTACTCTGCTGTGATATACCCCATATGTTTTGAGAAAGGATTTTCTACAGATCTGAGATCTGACACTAGAGCAAGATGTTTTGTCGCATTTTGCAGCACTGGCAACAAGGGTGTCGGGAATTTTTTTTAATTGTTTTTTTTTTTTTAAATAGCTTTGTTTAGATTCCAACTTGTAAAATACAATCATATCAAATCATCCAATAGAAACAAATTTAAAAAAACCAAAAAAACATATAATCTAGACATAATAATTCACAAAAGATAATATATGAAAAGACAAAGAATACAGAAAAAAAGCAAAGAATTAGAAATAACAATTAAAAATTGACTTCCAATTGTCTGTATATCGTTTCCCTCAGTAATAAAACAGAACTTGCTATACCTCATACAATAATTGAAAAATAAATAACTAAGTAAATAGCTCACATTTGGTTATAAATCTACCCACATATATCTCAATCTAAGCAAATCACCAAATCTGTTCTTATACCTTCTTTTTTCAGATAGTCTTCCACATATTTTCACTCAGCCTTAGACCAGTGTTTCTCAACCTTTTCTGGGCAAAGGCACACTTGTTTCATGAAAAAAATCTCGAGGCACACCACCATTAGAAAATGTTAAAAAATTTAACTCTTTCCATGCGCATGCGCGGTAGAGCCCGGCAGCTTCTCCGCGGTGCCTCTTCTCGGCGGTGGCTTTCTGTGCTCCCTTTCCCCCACATTGTTTTGTAACTGGAGCTGCAGCTACACGTTTGCGGCGTGGGTCCCTAATCCGCTCCACTTACCTGTGTGGAGGAGTTGCGGCCAAAGGCTCACGCCGCGCTCAAGCGGCTTGTGGCTGCAGGCGGTTTCCCGCGAGCTGACGGGGGATGAGGCAAAGCGTGCGCCCCTGACCGAGGAGGGCCGGCGAAGAGGAGCGCTGCAGAGAGAGGCGTGAAGAGCGCCGCGACGGCACGGCAGCCGGCCACCTGCGGGAAGCGCCACAGCACAGCCGAGGGTAAAGGCGCCGCGTTAAGCAGCAGGCAGAAGGCACCGCAGGCGGGAAGGAGCCGGAGCCGGGAAGGAGCCTGGAAGGAGCCGGGAAGGAGCAGCGGGGAAGGAGCCGGAGCAGCGGGGAAGGAGCCGAAGCAGCGGGGAGGAAGAGAAGCTTCGCCGACGATCCCTGCAGATTGAAGACGCGAGCCGAAAGGAGGTGTTTCGGCTCGCGCCAAAGATTTAAATGGGGCCGCGACCCCGCCCCCCCAGCCAGCCGATTGGCTGGCTGGCGCATGACGCGGCTGGGAACCTCCTGGGCGGCAAGGGACGTCGTCCCTGCCCCCGGAAGAGAGTGGGTGGTTGCGGGGTCTCGACACGCAAACGGTTTTCCCGCGGCACACCAGGAAACATCTCGCGGCACAGTAGTGTGCCGCGGAACAGCGGTTGAGAAACGCTGCCTTAGACCTTTGTTGGGAATCTTATAAGGTAAAGGTACCCCTGACTGTTACGTCCAGTCGCGGATGACTCTGGGGTTGCGGCGCTCATCTCGCTCTATAGGCCAAGGAAGCCCCGGAAGACAGCTTCCAGGTCATGTGGCCAGCATGACTAAACCGCTTCTGGCGAACCAGAGCAGCGCACGGAAACACCGTTTACCTTCCCGCCAGAGCGGTACCTATTTATCTACTTGCATTTTGACGTGCTTTCGAACTGCTAGGTGGGCAGGAGCTGGGACCGAGCAACAGGAGCTCACCTTGTCGCGGGGATTCGAACTGCCAACCTTCTGATCGGCAAGTCCTAGGCTCAGTGGTTTAGACCACAGCGCCACCCGCGTCAGGAATCTTACTGATGCATTATTCACGTATCTTTGTAAATAACATATTATTGCTGTTATGCACCTAAGGAATTTGAGCTTAGCCGTGCAATAGGGTCGCTCGTTGCCCAGTGCTTGACAGCAGGCTAAATGAGGAGACTATCTGGCAACACTGCAGCAGAGAAATGAGGAAATTGTGGACTCATTTTGGATCAGGCTCAACGGCATGCACATCCCATTGCCCCAATATCTTTAGATATATGGGGCTTTAAATCCTGCTGTGTAAAACTCCTGAAAGCCCTTTCATCCACTCTGCTTACAGTCAGGTCCAACTTTCAGGAACATCACATAAGGACGGGGTGTGCATTGATGCAACTGCTGTACTGCAGTGCCTCGGCACCTAATCCAGTCCAGACAAGCCAGAGTGCAGGTCAAATTTAAGGACAACCAGTGGCTGTATTGGACGTTCATCCGTTTAGTTGAGATCAGTCCTAAAGCAGGCCTGGAAGGGGTCTTCTTTATTCATTACCTTTCATTTTCTGAACAATATTTTCATGAATTATTAAATGAGATCCTGCAGCCAAGTGTTCCTTGGCTCGAAATTTTGCAAATGATGTAGAAGTTAAAACTTCAAATGCTTCAACTGGAAGGATGGAGCAATAGCTTTGGGTTGCATCCCATCGAAATAAAACCCACCAAACGTTCTACAGGACCTTTTACAGAGAATGCATAGCCTCAAATCAGTGAGGTTACTCAGAGAGACAGGGATGTTCTCATGCTGAGACAACAAGAACTTATGGGTCATAGGGGCTGGTTTAAGGATGTAAGAAGGTATCGTTCTCTGTGCAGCCCCTTACCCATCACATGCAGCACTGTTTCCATTCGGCTGCAGTTTGTCTTCTGCCAAAAGCTATGCTATTTTTCTCAGTGTCTGTACACCAAGTAAATTACTTGAACATTTATGTAACTTACATTACTGAGTACAGGTTATGCCGTCACCAAGTTATTCCACCCCATTTATTTCTATGCAAAGGAAGCAAAGGGAGAGTAATCATTGACATATCATTTGCAGACTGAAAGCAGGAACAACAGCGGCTAACAATCCTTTTCCCTGGATTTATTTCCATTCCAGGAACAGGTAGAGTAAGCAAAGATCAGTCTTTTTTTTTTTTTTTTTTTACTCCAGTTTCTGTTATTGCTGGAATTCTCCGACATCTCCAGTTGCAGCTGTCATCCATTACTGGCTTGCCTGAGTGCATGCAAACCTGTTCTCAAGGCTTTTGGCTAAGCATTCAAGCAAATTGCCGAACGTGGCAAAATAATCCTTTCTATGTTCCCATGTGCAATGTGGCTTGGACCAGGAGCCTTATAAATCAGGAATTGGCTCCTTTCTGTGCCAATGCAGATGCTGGTTGGTGCAGGAACTAGAACCTTTTTAATAATAATAATAATAATAATAACAACAACAACAACAATACTGGGTAGATTTCACAGCAGCATATGGTGCCCCTGGCCTAATAAATCAGGTAATGTTTGCAGGTCAACTGAGGGATGTGAAGACCTGCTGGCTTCCTTCAGTCTGGGGGACCCATGGAGCCTTAGAAAAGGGAGCAAAAACAGAAGTGATGATATCATAATGCTGTTATACAGACCTAGGGTGTGATCACATTTATAATACTATGTGCAGTCCTAGTCACCTCACCTCAAAAAATCATGCAATCATAGAATCATAGAGTTGGAAGAGATCCCAAGGGTCGTCTAGTCCTACCCCCTGCAATGCAGGAATCTCAGCTAAAGCACCCATGTCAGATGACCACCCAACCTCTGCTTAAACACCTCCAAGGAAGGAGAGTCAACAACCTCCAGACAGAGACCGTTCCACTGTCAAACAGCTCTTACAGTTAGACAGTTCTTCCTGATGTTTTGTCAGAATCCCATGTAACTTGAAACCATTGGTTTGGGTCCTACCCTCTGGAACAGGAGAAAACAAACTCGCTCTATCTTCCATGTGACAACCTTTGATATATATTTGAAGATGGCTATCCTATCTCCTCTCTGTCTTCTCTTTTCCAGGCTAAAAAAGATAGGGGGTGGAGTTTCAAAAAGGGGTAACCAAAATTACCAAGGGGATGGAACAATTCCCTTATTATGGAAAGTTACAACATTGGGAGGTTTCTCATTTAGAGAAAAAAGCAAGTGAAATGGACATAATAGATGTGTGTAAAGTCATGCATAATGTGGAGAAAGTGGATAGAGAAAAGGGTTTCTCCCTCTCTCAGAGGGATACAGGAGAAATTTGATTCACTTGCTGTTCTCTGAATTTTGCAATGCAGTTCTCCTGCCAATCTGCCTGTGGCTCCCCTCTCTCTCATGCAGTGCATCAGTTATCTTATCTGAATGATCCCTACAGTCTGGATGGTTCAGACTGGATAATTTTTGTACATAGATAAGATAGGATAAGAGCCAGTGTGGTGGTCATGTTGTGCTGATGGTTGATTATCGTCTTCCAAAGCAACTACTCTATTCCGAACTTAAAAATGGAAAGTGTATTGCTGGTGGTCAACAAAAGAGGTTAAAAGACTGTCTCAAGGCAAATCTAAAAAAAATGTAGTATAAACATCAACAATTGGGAAACACTTGCCTGTGAGCGCTCCAGTTGAAGAACAGCCTTTATCAAAGGTGTCATGGGCTTTGAAGACACTTGAACACAGGACGCAAGGATGTGCTAAGAGGAAGGCACGCTTGGTAAATCCACACCGTGATCAACTCCCACCCAGAAACTGATGCCCCCACCGTGGAAGGATGTGTGGATCCAGAATTGGCCTCCATAGCCACTTACAAACTCATTGTTATAACCGTGTGTATGGAAGACAATCTTACTCTACTACGAGTGACCGCCAAAGAAGATGAAGACTGGTTAGAGTATTGGACCAGGATCTGGGAGATCAGGGTTGAAATCCACAATTGGCCTTGAAGCTCACTGGGTGGCCAGTCATAGTCTCTCAGTTTAACCTACCACACAGGTTTGTTGTGAAGGTAATCGGGGGGGTACAATAACCATGCACATCCTCTTCAGTTCCTTGGTGAAAAAGTAATAATAATAATAATAATAATAATAATAATAATAATTTATCATTTATTATTTGGCTGAGTTTCCCCAGCCACTCTGGGCGGCTCCCAAACGAATGTTAAAACAATACAGTATTAAATATTAAAAACGTCCCTAAACAGGGCTGCCTTCAGATGTCTCTTAAAAATAGAATAGCTGCTTATTTCCTTGACCTCTGATGGAAGGGTGTTCCACAGGGTGGGCACCACTACCGAGAAGGCCCTCTGTCTGGTTCCCAGAGGGATATAAGTACATTTAATTTTGTTGTGAACCCCAAACTTTGAAAAGAAATGGTGGTATAACATCACAAGGACTTTTTGTCTTTGGCCACCAGGAACTCATGAGACAGGGTAAGAGTCCAATTAAATAGGATAAATATTGTAGTACCCACCATCCTAGCTACAAAGCCGTCATCATTACCGTCATAGCCATCATTGCTACTTTGAACGCCTCCTTTCCATAGGAAATCATGCTCAAGGAATCACACAACATTAAAAGTGTTTATATTATCCACTCACAGCTACGAGGCATAAAATTGAAATAGTCACAGAAATAAACTAATGACTGCAACTCATAGTAATAAATATGTACTCAAATCAAACAATCCACTGATCCTAATGTTTAGACAACAGCAATAAATAAATAAAAATGATGACATAAATCAGATAGGAATGGATGCATCTCCAAAATGGAACGTAAAGAGACCAAAAAAAATACCCAACCCTGTTTCCCATTCCATGCAAGGACTGGCAGTGTGGGGAATCTTTTTCCATTCCACACAATGGATCTGATAATCTCTTGAGTGCTCAGTGTGGCAGTATAAGATGTCCAGAAACTAAACATTTGCCCCAATTTATTTTTCTTTTTCCCCTTTTGCGTTTTTAACACAAAGCGAAGGACGCCATCATGTGAGTCCCATTTGGACTGGGAAACAACCAGCCTTTGGGACCAAGAAGCAAAAAAGAGAAGAAAGAGATAGAATTCGTCTGTTTGGGGGCTAAATTTTTCCCTGTGCAGCAATTTATCAGGGGGGGGGCGGGGGCGGCAACAAATCCTGCTGGCTACAGGACTTTAAAATGGGAAGAGAGTGTGTCTGTGCATGTGTGAGTGGGGAAGGTGGGGGACTGGGCTGGCTGCATTCATCACATTCAATGAGCTTGGCTTGGCTGAAAGGGGCTTTTCATAAATCTCAGCCTATTTATTTCCTGTGTTCATCAAGCCTCTCCTCTTCGCACCTGCTGTTCCCTTCCCCCACTGCCTCACCCACCTGCCAAAAATCCAGACTTAATTTGCCACGTGAAGATATTTTGTCAAAGTATGGATAGCCCGGGAACTGCCATTATCACATCTAGCCATGCTTAATATCTCTCTGCCCCCCCCATCTTTCAGTACACTTGCTTTTGGTTCGGGGAGAGCAAACAGCTTTAACAAACCATTCTGTCAAGAATGCTTTGATGGTGTTCCTGCTTGGCAGGGGGTTGGACTGGATGGCCCTTGTGGTCTCTTCCAACTCTATGATTCTATGATTCTATGTATTTGCAATCTGTTTTCACTGAAGAAGGAATAGCCACTCCTAAGTGATGGATGGATCACGGCATGTCCTTATGGATGGGGTATGGCTATGGAGAAAACAAATTCATCGAATCTCTTGAATTCACACTTTCTCGAGCCATACGAGAACCAAGATGTAGTCCGCCTTTGAAATTTGCACTGCTTTGAATTTTGCACTGCTTTTATCCAGCCAAGGAACAGGGGTGCCAACTATAGTGGGTTCTGGGTGCCTGAGCACTCACAAAAATTATGTTGCTGGTGCTCAGTACCCACACCACAGGGCCCACGCACAACTTTTGAGGTCTTGGAAGCATAGCTGTCAACTTTTGGATTTGAAAATAAGGGATTTTCCCAAACTTTCGGATTTGAAAATAAGGGATGCCGCGAGGGCAGAGGCTGCGCACGAACGGGTGAGCGAAAGAGCGCATAGACGGCAGGCAGGCTGGCTGCCTGGTTGGGTGTGAGGGTCTGGCTGCACAAGGCATGCAAGCTCTGCCCCCAGTCGGTCTCAGACTCCTTATTGGCAGCCGAGCAATGCAGCTGAGGAGCCTCCCTGGCCGGCAGGGAGGGAGAGGAGCTGCTTCCTTTGAAATCTGGGAAATTTAAGGGATATCAACAATCCAGGATAGCAGCGGGAAATGGCATTGGAATAAGGGAGTTTCCCGCAAAAAAAGGGAGGGTTGACAGCTATGCTTGGAAGGCCTCAGACAACATCTTTCCAAGGCCTTCCGAGACCTCAGACAGCCTTTCCAAGGCCTTGGGAGGTCTTGGAACCTGACTTCCAGTGCCACAGGAAGTCAGGTTCCAAGGTTGGGGGCATGCATGATGTCATGACATCACGTCGTAGCGTGATGTCAAACACACTGGGCATCCATAACCTGGGGCCCAATTTGGCTCCTCTGCTAAGAAATGTGTACAAATTTTCGTGGCAATGGGTGCATTAAAATGTGTATGTCAGACAAAATAACTTACTGGAGAAAATAAAAACAAAAATTGCATTATATTAAGAAAAATTGTTTTGTCTATATGTGTATATGAGGAAAAGTTGCATCCAATCCTGTGTACATTGCAAGAAATTCACAAGAAAATTCAGGCAAATATTCACGAGGAATTATAATAATTATAATCACAAACTGATGTGGAAGTTTGGAGAACTGAGGAGTGGAAAAATAAGAAACAGAGAGCAACCAAAATGCACAGATTTGCCCATTCCAAGCTAGGGTTGTGTGAGAGGACACACCTGTTGCCTTAAAGAGGTCCAGGATTTCAGATTCTGCTCTCCTGTTTTCTCAGAAGAAGGCACATCTGTGTCACAGTCCATTCTTGAAATGAAAATTGTCTATTCACAGCTCCAAGTGGGTGTCACAAACAAAGAGATTTCAGATAATTGTCACTAATCTGTGAAAACAAATGAACAAACCAGAAAGGACAGTGTTGATGTGACACAACAGTCAGTTTTGTAAAATGGGAGGGGGCAATTGTGCAGTATCCTGCTTTCTGAGCAACAGCCTTGCCTTTACACAAGAGCAATCTAATCAGCCCGTTAATAGGGAACCATTATGAGAAATAGCAAAGCAGATAGTGCATCTAAATTAGAGAACAACTTATACTTATGCCAGAATGGGAACTTGGTGTTTGCAGAAATCTTAGCTTTATAAGAATGACATACTTGCTTTCGACAGATAAATATGCTAGGATGATTTTATATTGTTACCCAGCCTGGGACCATGAAGAGGTGGAAATAAATTCAACAAATAAATTAGACAACCAACTGAATGAAATCTACTGAACGTGTTATGGCATTTTTGACAAGGGGGAAGTTTACATACCCCGTACTATTTTCAATTTAAGGGTGTCAAGTCACACTGCTAGATCAGGGCTCAGTAGTCCACTTAACTGAATTTTCACTAGGCAAAGGGAATGAATTTGCTTCTTCTGCTTTTCATAGAGGACCAAACTGATTCAACATTCTCAATATTTTTGTGTGTGTGTGGATCACAGCGTAGCTCCTAGTCAGATTACCCACTTCTCTGGATTTCGTGATGCAATTTCCATGCAAATAAAGTCTACACAAAATACGTATTTTAGATAAAAGATGCATGCAAAATCCATACTTTACAGATAAATGAACTGGAAAGAGTGTATTTTATACTGCTGTGCATCAGATATGGATGAATCCCAAACTGGTTTGGGCTGATATGTGCCTGTCTGGATCGAGTTGAGACAACTACTAAGCACTACAGACCAGGTTGGTTTGTCACAATTTGTACCAATCTGTAGCTCTCAGAAAGCCAGGCAGACCACTCCAGACTGTTGCAATTATTAATTAGAACACCATATAAGGAGAACACTGGGGGGGGGGAGTGAAAGGAGGCATACTGGACCTTTCTTGAGACTTGCTTTTTTTATTCTACCCAGCACACTCTGATCATATTGGGATTGATGGTGAAGTCTTAAAATGCAGAACTCTTTTGTAATAGTTCTTAGAGTTTGGTGGCATTTCTTCAGCTTGTGTTTTGTTTATATCACAATATGAACCTGTTTGTTTCCCATCCTTTCCTAATCAATGCCAGTCCCATCCTGTTTTGTTTTGTTGTCTTAAGTTTGCTGTCTTTCTCTGAGCATTGTACCTTCCCCTCCCATTTTGGTGAGTAGGATTTTTACAGCACTGTCTTTGTCAGTATTTTGTCTTGCGTGCAAGTCTTGTGAGTGCATTGTACACAGTCAGTGTACAGGTAGCACACAAACAGTGTAATATTACATTCATCAGTGCTGTGCAGGGTTTTTGCTTTTTGTTTTTTTAAAAAAACATTTAAAAAACAACAACTGTAAAATAGGCTAGTACAAAATTTCTGGAGCGACATGCCTGTAATTTAATAGGCTTAATCCTCTCCTGAGGGGGTGCTGTGTCTCTAAATCTCATGGACTTATGTGAAACAACAAAAACATATGATCATTTAAATTCAAAATATTAAAAATTTAAAGACGAACAGCATGGAAATCGCTGGAGATACCTGGCTGTAAATTGGCATGATTACTCATCCCTGAAGGGGATAGCATGTGCACCAATTTCATAGCCATAGATTTTAAGGAAGCAATAGCGGCTCTGAGCCCGGTCTTGGCTGGGAAGAGCGGGGTATAAATAAAAAATTATTATTATTATTATTATTATTATTATTATTATTATTATTATTATTAATGTTGTGGCCATTTTGGTTTCCAAATCGAAGGATTCTGAAGATTCGTATGTTCTGGATCACAGTCCAGGTCTGGGGTGGGATGGACCAAGTCTGAATTGGTCTGTACTGCATTGCATTCAATTCATATTTGGAACTCAGGTCCATGAATCAGATTAGGGGCTCCGTGTATAGCCATAGTATTTTACAATAAAATATGTAAACCTACCAGGCAACTGGGACATATGCAAGGTTTTGTTACTAACATATTATGTCCTGTTATATTTGTGAACAGGTTGTTTTCTGAGACTCCCGGTATAAACTTTTAAGATCACTGAGAATATCTGGGGAAATTTTATTTGTTGCACTACAGAATATCACAGAAAGCTGATCAAAAAAATGATATTTTCTGCCATTGGCAATGCACCGAGGAATGCCTTTCCATCTGACTGATAAGACAGTAAGAGCTTTTTGACAGTGGAACGGCCTCCCTCAGAGTTTGTAGACTCTCCTTCCTTGGAGGTTTTTAAACAGAGGTTGGATGGCCATCTGTCAGGGATGCTTTAGTTGAGATTCCTGCATTGCAAGAGGTTGCAATGACTCTACAATTCTATTATTCTATACAGTTTGCAACCTAATCCAGCTGGGAGGAAAGAAGGAATTGAGCAGTTTATATGGACAGATTGTTTGGCTTCAGTCTTGGTCTGTTGTGGGTGCATTTTCATTTACATTTATTTTCATTTATTTAAAACAATTTATGTACCATTTAATCAACAAAAACCTCTAAGCAGTTTACATAAAACATGACTCCCAACTTCTGACAAATGTATCAGTTTTAACTATGGTGAAGTAAAATTTGTATGAGTTTTTATTATTATTAGTTTTTGGGGGGAAGGGGAACCTAAATTTTCAATGAGGCTCTCACATTTCGGCAAAAACGGTGATGTGTGCAATAAAATTCTCTCTCTCTCTCTCTCTCTCTCTCTCTCTCTCTCTCTCTCTCTCTGTGGGTGTGTGGGTGTGTGTTTGTGTTTGTAAATTGAAGCTATCTTTAATCCATGTCCTTGGGCAGTAAACATTGATCACCAGCTGCATGAATTTCAGTGGAAGATAAATATATTTCTTGGCTGGGTTAGCACAATTCCTTAAGTTTCACACCTCTCTAGGTGTGGGCTCGTAGATCTTCATACACACTCATAACAAAGTGATAATGTAGAGAAAACAGGTGGAATTCAACCGCACAGAAATACAGTTGTTCCATCAGTACAAGTACAGACTCCCAGATGGAATGATTTCCCTTCACCCTGCTTGTCGTTCCAACCCTCCACCCAAACCATTTCGGGGGGGGGGTAGAGGAGGAGGGGGAAAACCCTTCCACCTGCTCCTGCTAGCATATCAATTTATTTGTATCTGGTCAATCATTTCCCAAAGTCAAAAGAAAGAATGAAAAGCTAGGGGTGAGGGAGACATTCGGGTTTGGTTTTCATTTTACTGTGAACTTAACCTGTTTGCAAGGGACACGGTTGGCGCTGTGGGTTAAACCACAGAGCCTAGGGCTTGCCGATCAGAAGGTTGGTGGTTCGAATCCCTGCGACGGGGTGAGCTCCCGTTGCTCGGTCCCTGCTCCTGCCCACCTAGCAGTTCGAAAGCACGTCAAAGTACAAGTAGATAAATAGGTACCACTCTGGTGGAAAGGTAAATAGGGTTTCCGTGTGCTGCTTTGGTTCGCCAGAAGCGGCTTAGTCATGCTGGCCACATGAGCTGGAAGCGTTGGTGCTGACCTTTAAAGCCCTAAATGGCTTCGGTCCAGTATACCTGAAGGAGCATCTCCACCCCCATCGTTCAGCCTGGACACTGAGGTCCAGTGCCTTCTGGCGGTTCCCTCACTACGAGAAGCCAAGTTACAGGGAACCAGACAGAGGGCCTTCTCAGTAGTGGCACCCGCCCTGTGGAACGCCCTCCCTTCAGATGTCAAAGAGAACAACAACTACCAGACCTTTAGAAGACATCTGAAGGTAGCCCTGTTTAGGGAGGCTTTTAATGTTTTATAGATTATTGTATTTTAATGCTCTGTTGAAAGCCGCCCAGAGTGGCTGGGGAAACCCAGCCAGATGGGCGGGGTATAAATAATAAATTATTATTATTATTATTATTATTATTATTGTATGCCGGCTCCCTTGGCCAGTAAAAAGAGATGAGCGCCGCAACCCCAGAGTCGTCCGCAACTGGACCTAACGGTCAGGGGTCTCTTGACCTTTACCTAACCTGTTTGCACTTCCCAGAATAGCGGTCTTCAGCATCTAAAGAGCTGGCACATGGAAGATGGAGCAAGCGTGTCTTCTCCTGGTCTAGAGGGTGGGATCCAAACCAACAGACTCAAGTTTCAGGAAAGGAGATTCTAACAAAATATTAGGAAGAACCTTTGTGACAATAACAGCTGTTTGACAGTGGAACAGACCCCCTTGAGAGGTGGTGGGCTCTCTCTCATTGGATGATGTTAAGAAGGGGTTGGATGGTCATCTGTCAAGGATGCTTTAGTTGAGATTTCTGCATTGCATGGGGTTAGACTGGATGACCCCCAAGGTCCCTTTGAATTCTACATTCCTTTGATTCTATGAACACGTGAAAAGGACAGTTATCCTTCAAAATTACACTTTTCTGAATCTTCTGATGCAGTTCTTCAACAAAATAATTTGAACAAAAATACATATATTAGGGGAAACAGCATGAAAATGCATCTTTGTAAAAATAACAAAATAAAAATATACATTTTATAGTGCACTAACTGCACTAAAATGCTGATGAGTTTTCACATAAACTGTTATTTTTTAAAAAAAATAAATCACAAACTGCTATTGAATGTGGCAAAGTGACAGGAAAAATAAGAAACTGAGTGACACCAACATTGACAGATTCACTCATTCCCGCAACAAACTTTACGGAACTATCTTCAATTAAGGATTGCAGCTTCTTTTATTGCAACAATTGCCTAGAATGCATGAAGAATATGACGGCAATAGAATATGGCTGCTGGAAACAATAGAAGGATCTTGGTCGCTATTGTGCAGCTGCATCTTTTAAATTCCGTGAACATTCCTTGAAAATGCACAAGAGACATAGCATACCATTAAAAATTTAGCACCCTCAAACGGTATTTTTATAGCTTATTAATTATACTGAAGAAGCACTACTAATTAGTTTAATGGGCAGTATTGTGTATGCAAGTAACATTAAATAGATAACTAAAGTAAATCATCGTGCAACATTGCTGCCTTTCTATGGCCAACAGAAGTGATATATGGCAAGGAAAGAAATATCGTTGCTGCAGCTGACAATAAAAAAGAAAAGTTTTCGCCACTCTTTTCAGCTTTTACTTCTTCCCTTAATGATTCTTTCAGTGGTTTTAAATTTGTTTCTCTTTTATTCTTTTTGAAAACAACAAAAAAGTTTCTTCTTCTTTGTGCGATCTGTCAGTGGAGCGCTGTTTTCGAGAACAAGATGCTGTAATAGCAACATGCAGCGATGGCCATCGAGCTGGCTAGCTTTAAAAAGAATTTTCAACAAATTACTGGAGGATCGGGGTATCAGTGGCCACCAACCAGGTTCAAGCTTCATGTATTAACTAATTTACAAGGTCCTTTGTGCATGCACACGAAGGTAAAGATAAAGGGACCCCTGACCATTAGGTCTAGTCGTGTCCGACTCTGGGGTTGCGGCGCTCATCTTGCTCTATAGGCCGAGGGAGCCGGCGTACAGCTTCCGGGTCATGTGGCCAGCATGACTAAGCCGCTTCTGGCGAACCAGAGCAGCGCATGGAAACGCCGTTTACCTTCCCGCCAGAGCGGTTCCTATTTATCTACTTGCACTTTGACGTGCTTTCGAACTGCTAGGTGGGCAGGAGCTGGGACCGAGCAATGGGAGCTCACCCCGTCGCAGGGATTCGAACCGCCGACCTTCTGATCAGCAAGCCCTAGGATCTGTGGTTTAACCCACAGCACCACCTGAGTCCACATGCACACGAAAGCTCATACCAAAAACAAACTTAGTTGGTCTCTAAGGTGCTACTGGAATTTTTTTTTTATTTTTTATTTAACTTGGAAAGAGTTGTTGACTGGAAGAGTTGACTGGAAAGAGAAGTTGCTGAATTGCAACTGATTACCAAACTTAAAACCATGGAGAGACCTGGTTTGAATAGAGACATTGGATTCTTATCTCATTATACATGACAAAGCTTTTTTTAGCCATCTCAACCCTTGCTTTTTCCTGCAAGACCAATTCCAGTCGTTAAGAGCTGTCAACAGGTTGTTTACCTCACCTATCAGCCTATCACCCACTCCCACCACCCTTCTGAGTAATACCCCTCCCCACCCTCTCACTATGGTATATATAAGGGTCTGGTGACTTCTGTTTCAGTGTATCTGAAGAAGTGTGCATGCACACGAAAGCTCATACCAAGAACAAACTTAGTTGGTCTCTAAGGTGCTACTGGAAGGAATTTTTTTATTTTGCTTAACAACTTGGGTCCAGGATAACTCAGGGATCACCTTATCCCTCACATCCCTGTCAAATGAATGAGATATTTGGGGGAGTCTATGTTGGTAGCCCCTCATTGTTCAGATGAGTGGTTCATAACTACTAGAAGCTATGCATTCAGGAATGTGGAGACTGTGCGACTCCCTCCCTACTGAAATTAGACAGTCACCCTCCTTTCTGAACTACAGGTGCTTGGCAAATATTTTCTTTCCCCAGCAGGTCTTTTAAGGCAATGTTTGGTTTTATGACACCTTTCCGTAGTTTTATTCTCTGTATGGTTTATTTTGATGCACACAGCTTAGAAATGCTAATGATTAAGAGGTGCATACTGTAAATGCCTTAAATAAAATAAATAACCACGATGCCTAAATATTGCTCCCTGTACCAGTTGCTGGGAATCACAAGCAGGAAGTGTGGTCTTGTGCTCAAATCCTGCAAACAGCCTTCCCAGAGGCTTCTAGTTAGAAGCTGTGAGAACAGCTATGATCCAGCAGGGCTCTTCATATGTTCTTATGTTCATTTACAACTTGGAATGAACCAAAACATATTTTTTTTGGGGGGGGGGACAAACCTCGAGGACATCATTCTTTGGAAACCCTACTGAACTGAATGGGAAGTTGTGGACTGGAGGTTTGCTAATGCTGCAATAAAACAGAACAACAAAAAGCACCAAGAGTTATTAACCTCACCTACATGCTCACTGGAAGGACAGATCCTGAAGCTGTCACCTGGCCACCTCATGAGAAGAGAAGACTCCCTGGAAAAGACCCTGATGTTGGGAAAGATTGAGGGCACAAGGAAAAGGGGACGACAGAGGACGAGATGGTTGGACAGTATTCTCGAAGCTACTAACATGAGTTTGAGCAAACTGCGGGAGGCAGTGGGAGATAGGAGTGCCTGGCGTGCTCTGGTCCATGGGGTCACGAAGAGTCAAACACAACTAAATGACTAAACAACAACAACATGCTTAAGATACTTCAGGGGTGTAGCATGTAGGGGCCCACAGGGGCAGTTTGCCCCAGGGCGCAAATTTGCGTGTGGTGCAAAATTTCAATACCTGGTGCTGCCTCAATACAGCTGCATACTTCAGTCGTTGAGCTCCACTGAAAATGGCTTCTCCATCTGAACAAAGAAATGACCTCTCCAGACATCAGAATGACTCTTATCTCTTTGGCTGCAATATCCTGGGAGATGAGGATGCCGTTAGGCAGTTGAATGTGCATGTGTACTCCATCCATTTCTCTATCTCCCTCCCACCCCTCCGTGCGGTCCTGGGTGCTTGCAACCCATGTTACGCCACTGGGGTACACCCACCCACCTAATTAACTATAGCTATGATAGTCACTTTAAATGTTTAAGTTTGATATTTGTTTTCTGCCTACCTTCTTCTCTTGTGCATTTCAGGGCTGGTCTACATCAACCATGGGGTCAGCAGGGGGGGGCAGTTCCATTGTTAATACATTCTGAACCTGCCAGGTCTTCCTATAGATATAGGGATGACAATGGTTTACAATAGACTTATTGAGAGGCCTTTAGGTCCTGGCATCCAGATCATATCATAGAATCATAGAATCATAGAGTTGGAAGAGACCACAAGGGCCATCCAGTCCAACCCCCTGCCAAGCAGGAAACACCATCAAAGCATTCCTGACAGGTGGTCAAAGCATTCCTGACAGGTGGGATGCTTTTATATCATTAGTGTAAACCAGCATCTAGAATTCTCCAATGCAAGTTGGTTCATTAGAGCAAATGGAGCATGCACCATCAACCTCAATCCACTCTCAACTAGCCCCCATCTTAGAATCATAGAATCATAGAGTTGGAAGAGACCACAAGGACCATCCAGTCCAACCCCCTGCCAAGCAGGAAACACCACCAAAGCATTCCTGACAGGTGGCTGTCAAGCCTCTGCTTAAAGACCTCCAAAGAAGGAGACTCCACCACACTCCTTGGCAGCCAATTCCACTGTCGAACAGCTCTTACTGTCAGGAAGTTCTTCCTAATGTTTAGGTGGAATCTTCTTTCTTGTAGTTTGAATCCATTGCTCTGTGTCCGCTTCTCTGGAGCAGCAGAAAACAACCTTTCTTCCTCCTCTATATGACATCCTTTTATATATTTGAACATGGCTATCATATCACCCCTTAACCTCCTCTTCTCCAGGCTAAACATACCCAGCTCCCTAAGCCGTTCCTCATAAGGCATCGTTTCCAGGCCTTTGACCATTTTGGTTGCCCTCCTCTGGACACGTTCCAGCTTGTCAGTATCCTTCTTGAACTTCCTGTCTCCTTATTACAAACTGCCCAAGGGGTGGCACTACCTGTAATTTGCTCTGGCTCCACCTACTGCTGGTCTCCCTGATTTCTGCCCTATAGGCAGCAGCCATCACTGAACTTCTCCATATCCACTGTGACCTGGCCAACATAGCCCAGACCCTCTCAGTACCTGAGAGTGCAAATCTAGTAGTGCCTCCTAGTACCTAAGTATTTTCAACTGAATATAATACTTATTATTAGATGGCCACTCCTTAAGCTGCCAAGGATAAGGATAGGACAGACTCATTTTGCTAGTATCCATCACTAGTCTTATTCAGAGTAGACCCATTGAGATTAACAACCAGGACTAACTTGGATCCATTAATTTCAATGGCTCTGCTCTGAGTAGAATTTTGTTGGTTACAAACCAAAATGATTAGCATTAAATGAATGAATGTGGCATTAAAGGAATAAGCATTCTTGTACTTAACTGTGCATCTGTGGAGTTCAGGAATGGGGCACATGATTCTGTCAAACTCCGCTGTACAATATTATGTATATTGTTAGAGTAAACAATCCTGTCATATTCACAGCTCTGTTCCAGCCTCTTCTAATGGAGACAGTTCTGTTTCTCTTGTTAATAATTTAGAACACACATTTGATGTCTCAATAGCATGTTGCCAGCATTGTACAAATCAACACCAGAAAGCAATTTGCTATTTAATTATTTGATCAGAGGCTCATAGCATATAGCATGGTACCTATACTCAATATGCAGCTCAAATGCCTCACTCTGAGACAGAATTTTCTCAACCCTATAATGGAATAATTTTATTTTGAGGGAAATCAACAAGCTGTTTTGATCAGGTGAGAAATAATTGCATACCTTTCTTCTGGTAGAATGGGCAGAATGGAAACCATATTCTCAGTTCCTGGACGGAGAGATGACAGATCTCCGAGTACATCATTTCCATGCTTAAGGTCCCATGCTCCACCCCAAGCATCTCCTGTTAAATAGCTCTCAGGTAGCAGAACTGAGAAGGAACATCTTACTTACAGAGCCATTGTTCACAAAGTCAACATTATTTGGGTGGATTGACCAATGATCTGATGTGGAAATGTGGGTTATAGTGTGTTAGTTTTCCTGGTTATGGTTCTAGCATTTCTGTCCTGGTGTCTAATGTTC
This sequence comes from Darevskia armeniaca, assembly GCA_034641395.1. Taxonomy (NCBI): domain Eukaryota; kingdom Metazoa; phylum Chordata; class Lepidosauria; order Squamata; family Lacertidae; genus Darevskia; species Darevskia armeniaca. The sequence continues at coordinate 841,742 of JAWWNF010000873.1, read as the reverse complement.
CTTTCACATGGCATTACCTGCTGTGTTATGGATAGAGGCTTTTTGACTGATATACTGGCATGGCATGCCAAATTTCATTCACACCAGTGGGCATGGATTGACCCCAAAACGAATAACATTGGACAATGTCACTATTCCTCCACCTTTTCCACATATGTGTGCTTCTGTTCCCTCATGATTCCCCCATGAAAACGTCAGAAAAAAAATTGTATTCCTGTATTGCACCCCAGATATGTGTTCCTTCATTCCCATAAATTGTCACGTGAATGTAGTCTTAGTGTCTTTGAATCATATAATTGTAGAGTTGGGAGGGACACCAAAGGACATCGCCCAACAACCTGCAATGAATGTTTATGTGATATTAAATTTGAGTACTGACTGCTTGGAATGTTCTTGTGTGACTCCTTTTATCATTTCAATGAGGATTATACACTGGTCTCCCAGTGATGTGATGTGATGTGATGTTAAAAACCATAGTTCATATTTCTTTTGTCTTCCCCTGTAGAAACCTTAAAGGTCTGCACTCTGCCTTTACGAATGTAGGCATTATTTTCTGACACTTCATGTATATATCCCACCATTCTTCCATTGTGGAATCCAAAACAGAATACATGTTCTTCTCAGGTGGTTTCCCAGGCACCCACTAACCCCAAACTTTATTAGATCATGCCCTCCAAGTGCTCCGATTTTTGCCGGGACAAACACTCTAGCCATCACGGCTTCTCGCACTATCACAGAGAGTCCCGGTAATGTCCGACAATATCCTAGAGCAGCCAAGAGGTTCTTGCTGCTTGGCTCTATAACAGTTAACAGCAGCATCACAGCTGCCATTCCTATAGTAGAAGGGAAGGCTGGCAAGAGAGGAGCTTCTGTTTTTCCTTACATGTCACCCTGGGCAGTGGGCACACACTTCTACCCTCTCTGGCTGACATGGGATCCCCTTCCTTTCCCCCAGCCTGCAGCTGCCATGGAGCATGTGCAGTGTGTCGGGGCTCCTGAAGGAGGAGAGAATGGGGTGGATGGAGGAAATGGCAGTCATGGTGCTGCTGGAAATGGAAGGCAATGGTAGAGTAGAAGGAGCAAGAAGCGGCTGCTGTTTCTTTGGTGGGCCTGTTGTTGTGGACATGATCCTTGGAGTGGGTGTTGGAGGAGAGGTGACCAGTTGCACCCTCATTCTGAGCAGCAGGAAGCTGAGGGACTACCCACAGGGCAGTGCCACCAGGCACAACCTCAGCGACACCACAAATGCCAGTGAGACACAGGGAGGGGGAAGAAGGGAGTTGGTTGTGTTCAAAATTCCTCAGATGACAGGAAGAATGGAAAGACTTTATTATATATATATATATATATTATATACACAAAAGCAATGTACATAGGTTAATACATTGACAGGGTTTTAAGATTACTTGTAATTTTATTACGAATGGACAATAAGTATTTCAAATGGTTAAAACTTTACAATGGCCATGTAGCACGTTGATACACAATGAAACCAAGGAAGGGAATAAGGGGGAGTCAATCTGTTTTGTTTTGTTTTTGTTTTTTATTGTTGTTCGTTTTGTTTTTGTTACAGGTAGGTAGCTGTGTTGGTCTGCCGTAGTCAAAACAAAATAAAACAAATCCTTCCAGTAGCACCTTAGAGACCAACTAAGTTTGTTCTTGGTATGAGCTTTCGTGTGCATGCACACAAAAGCTCATACCAAGAACAAACTTAGTTGGTCTCTAAGATGCTACTGGAAGGAATTTTTTTATTTTGTTTTGTTTTTGTTACTGTGGGACAATTAATAAAGACGTTACGGAAAAAAACAGCAAAATTCCTCAGATGACAATATCTCTTTATTCTGAGGGATGTTGGAGGGTATGTTAACTTAGCAAGGTGGTGGTCCTATGGGCTTTCAGACCATACCTGCCAGGGACTGGACTGGACTGAAGAGGAGGGCTGGGGATCGCCCCTCCCTCTCCTCTGCTTCCCTCGGAGGAGGGGGAGGGATCACCCGACTCTCCAGTAGTTTCAGGAGAGGGGGGGAGACAGGATTGAATTACAGCAGAACTCAGAGCTGCCAAGTTATGAGGTGTTAGGAGAAGAAGGGGGAGGGAGAGAACTGCCAGCAGAGATGTCCTTGGAAAGCACAGAAGCACCACTATCCCCATGTATTTGCAGCTCAATTAGAATTCAAGAGCAAAGGGCTCAATGACAATTGACTCCTGAGACCCCCAGTAGAGCCAAGGGCTGTTGCTGGGGAAGGGAGGAGCTCAGAGTGAGCAAAGTCATTATGGAGTTAAGGACTAGATTCTTTGTCTTGCACCACGATGACCGAATAAAACCCTAAATACGAACTTTCTTGTTTCTTCCTTGATGCCACGGGGGGCAGAGAGAATTCTCCAAACCTGAAAATACCCTCTATACTTGTAATAAGATATCATATCCTTCAATGAAGTTTTCAAGATGGGGGAAACATATCTCCAAGGGGTAGGCTGTCAAAAGTTTTTATTCATGATGGGTATATCCTACCTCCTACAGCAGAGGACATTTGTCACTGAATTCCAGTTGCTGAAGAACAGTAGCGGGAGACAGCAATTGCAGTCATGGCTTGCTAGTCGGCTTCCCATATGCATCTAGCTGGCCCCACCATGAAGGGGGAGTACATAGGTCCTGATCCAACAACGTTATTGTGTTTCTTATGTTCTTCTGTCTGGGTCAAAAAGGTTGGAGTTTCATATTTGCCATAGCAGTGGGAACCAATTCAAAACGTCGTTATAACAGTTGTGACTGGTTCCTTAGGCTGGTGACCCACATTTCAATAACAAACCTTTTAGCTGTCCGTAAAAGATGGTCTGGATTTTTTATTTTGGAACCTGCTATCCCAATATCTCATGCTGCTAATAGGGGTTACTTTCAGTACCAGGCATCAGCTGTTGCGAACGCCAAGGACCCAACAGTCATCTTAAGCGTTCTGGCAAATCCACCATCTCTCAGCTGCACATATTTCATGGCTGATTTAATTTCAGAAATAACAAGCTTGACACAAATGGTGCAAAATAAAAATTAGCCAGCGGGATAGAAATATAATGACCCCAAAGTCTGGATTTCCTCCAAGAAGTTTACTAATGACAGCCCACAGTAGTTGTACATTGCACAACCTAGTGCAAACATTAAAGGTCCACCTGAAAGCATGAAACTAACTTCTATTCAGATGCACAGTTGCAGGCTTCCATGATCCATTGATGACTCAAATTCAATAATGGGTACATGTTGACTTAGATGGTGACTGGGTTCCAGGAACACCGAGACCTGGATCCCACACTGGGAACATGTCAGAGAGCTTAAATTCTCTGAAAACTCATGTTGTCTTTGACTGCTTTGATATCCAGGTGTTGCAGTAATATCAGGAAATAGGTTTTTATAACCAAATCCTATGCAAGTATTTTTCAAAAATGAGTGGCACTAAAGTCAGTGGGGACTAATCACCATTGCAACAATGTTTTGCTCCTATCCTACAAAGAAGTGTGACTAGGATTCCAGCCCTGCACCACCCTTTTATGCATGCTTACTCTGAAGTAATTTCCAGAAGTGTGCATAAGCTTGTAGCAGGGGTGTGGAACATGATGGTAGACTTTTGCCCTTATTATGTTCTTCAATGAAATTGTCATGACGAAAGCTTCCAGACTGTCCTCTCCACATGTTCTTGAATATGAGGAGGGGTCAATTGAGGACAGACCATTCTTGCTGACTCCATTTCTCAGATATCTGTGCATGCAATATCTAAATCAGGGATGGGGAACTTTGGGCCCTCCAGATGAAGTTGAACTACATTTCCCATCATCCCTGCTAGCAGGGGCTGATGGGAGGTGGAATAATAATAATAATAATAATAATAATAATAATAATAATAATAATAAATTTTTATACCCCGCCCATCTGGCTGGGTTGCCCCAGCCAATGACAGCTACATGGTCTTGGTTCTCCACCCCTGGTCTAAAGGGAAGACCTATTCATTTACCTTCAGACCTTTCATCCGGTCCATCAATCTACCCGGACACTGAGGTCCAGCTCTGAGGGCCTTCTGGCGGTTCCCTCACTGCAAGAAGCCAAGTTACAGGGAACCAGGCAGAGGGTCTTCTCAGTAGTGGCACCTGCCCTGTGGAATGCCCTCCCACCAGATGTCAAAGTCAACAACTACCAGAATTTTAGAAGACATCTGAAGGCAGCCCTGTTTAGGGAAGCTTTTAATGTTTGATGGATTATTGTATTTTGGTATTTTGTTGTAAGCCGCCCAGAGTGGCTGGGGAAGCCCAGCCAGATGGGTGGGGTATAAATAAATTATTATTATTATTATTATTAGTAGTAGTAGTATTGAGGTCTGGGGATGGAGATGGCAAAGGACACCCCAATGTATAGAGGTAGGACTGCCATACGTCTGGGTTTTCCCGGACTAGTTTGGGAATCGCTCAGCAAAATGGTGTTCGGGCGCATTTTTGCTGAATCGGCAACATTTCTGGGAAAACCTGGAAATATGGCAAGTAGGGCTCCCCCCCTTTTTCCTTTTGAAAATCTTTGGGGGGGAATCAAAGGAAAAGTTCAACAACTTTGTCTGGACTTTCAGTACTGGGAATATGGCAGCCCTAATAGAGGAGAAGTTAATAGGGCTAATGTTATGGCAACATATGGCCTGTCATAGCAGCTTCTTGGAATAGCATGGGCACACTGGGCATTTGGTTGGCTTCCTAAGAACTTTAAGTGTTTGTGTACATTTATAAAACAGTGAAGGTTAAATCACTGCCCTTGAAGACCTAGAGTTCTCCCAGTGGCATCAGGGGAAGCAATTTCTGTCAGGGAGTCCCATTAGCACTCCTCTCACTTTTTCCTAGTTGTAATCCCATAGGGATATCTGCTTTGGAAATGCCCACTGCTCTGCTGCGGATGCCAGACTCATCAAAGGCACGTCCTGTCTATATTTCTGAGGGAAATAATACCAATAAAAAATGGATTCCTTGGCTCAGCTGTCGTGCACTGGGGGAGGATGCTGTGAATTCATTAGAAAAGAAAAAGATTAAACTCCAGTGGCTGGAAAGAATTAAATGTTCCATAGACAGAAAATTAAAATGGCACACGGATTCTAGTTGCTACATTCATGAAGGAAGCCATAGGCCAATCTTTCTATTTCTTACTGACACTTTTATAATTTGCCTTCACCTTGTATGCCCTGACAAAGCAAAGACTCATCAACCACATTCTTCCCTGTTCCAGGGTGGATGGATGCATGTGTTATGTAGTCGTTTAGTCATGTTCGACTCTTCGTGACCCCATGGACCAGAGCATGCGAGGCAATCCTGTCTTCCACTGCCTCCTGCAGTTTGGTCAGACTCATGTTGGTAGCTTCGAGAACACTGTCCAACCATCTTGTCCTCTGTCGTCCCCTTCTCCTTGTGCCCTCAATCTTTCCCAACATCAGGGTCTTTTCCAGAGAGTCTTCTCTTCTCATGAGGTGGCCAAAGTATTGGAGCCTCAGCTTCAGGATCTGTCCTTCCAGTGAACACTCAGGGCTGATTTCCTTAAGAATGGATAGGTTTGATCTTCTTGCAGTCCATGGGACTCTCAAGAGTCTCCTCCAGCACCATAATTCAAAAGCATCAATTATTCGGCGATCAGCCTTCTTTATGGTCCAGCTCTCACTTCCATACATCACTATTGGGAAAACCATAGCTTTAACTATACAGCAGAGGGCCTTCTCGATAGTGGCGCCCGCCCTGTGGAACACCCTCCCATCAAAGGTCAAAGCGATAAACAACTACATGACCTTTAGAAAACACTTGAAGGCAGCCCTGTTTAGGGAAGTTTTTAATCTGTGATATTTTAATGTATTTTGATATTTGTTGGAAGCCGCCCAGAGTGGCTGGGGAGACCTGGCCAGATGGGCGGGGTACAAATAATAAATTATTATTATTATCATTATTATTATTATGGACCTTTGTCGGCAAGGTGATGTCTCTGCTTTTTAAGATGCTGTCTAGGTTTGTCATTGCTTTTCTCCCAAGAAGCAGGCGTCTTTTAATTTTGTGTCTGCTGTCACCATCTGCAGTGATCATGGAACCCAAGAAAGTGAAATCTCTCACTGCCTCCATTTCTTCCCCTTCTATTTGCCAGGAGGTGATGGGACCAGGTTCATAGCTGGGATGGGATGGGATGGGTGCATAGCTTGCCTGAAAAACTCAGAGCTGGATAAATAACATTAATCAATGGGTTTTTCTAGCTATCCCAACTGCTGTCTGAATGGCAGGGGTGCTGGTTCTAGCAGGGCAAGCACTTTTGGGGGCCCTTATTATTGGGGGGTAGGGGCTTCCTCCCCAAACCAATGTCCACAAATTGTGGAGATGAAGTGTGGAGCTGACCATGGCACAACTCCAGTCCCTTCCCCTCCTCTTGCTGTGGAGGGGAAGGTGGGCTGAAGCAGCCTCCTGTCGGGGGCGGCACCAAGTGGAGGAGGAAGAGTCACCAACCATGGAAGCTGCATGGCTGTCCTGTTTGGCCCCACCCCCAGCTCCTCCTTACTTCCTAATGTCACGTGTGCAACATTGCCCCCCCCCAAGTCACCCTTGCAAGCTGGTGCCTCTGCCGAACGGTGATGACAAAATGACACTGGTTACTGAAACTTTGAAAATATCAAAAGCTTGATGGCTTACATTCTCATTAAGCATGCTTGCGTATTTCAGAGATTTGAAGAAAGAAGATATTTTGCTTTATGGTGGATTTGTAGAATCATAGAGTTGGAAGGGACCCTGATGATGATCATCTAGCCCAAGCTGCATTGGTGCAACTTGCCACATGGGACAATGGTTAGAAGTTCCTGACACTGGTCCTATCCTGCATGACTTGAATTTTATTTGCAGCAGTATTTTAAATATAAAAACACTAAAAGCCTAGTTTTCTAGAGGGTTGTATGTGTATGCATATGTACATTATCACAACGTCGCCAGAGGAAGAGATGGATGACTCAAACTGGTTCACAGACCAAGAGAAGTTGTATTCTGCCATGATGGGTTTTCTTCCATTTCTACTCATTCCTCCTTAGATGCAAACAGGCCCTCAGTCTGATAAGTGTTACTGGCTTCCTAGCAAGGGGAGTATTTTTGAAAGATGCAGGAGAAGCATTCAATGTGAGGACCGAGAAAATCATAAATATATTGGTTGGGTGGCTGGTTTTCATGAGAAAGATCAGTTTGTTTCCACTCTCAAATGGATGGAAGTATTATTTCCCCCATAACTGGATGTAAATGATTTGCTTTTTAAAGGTTACATTTGCAAGATGCCTGCCCTGCCCATTACACACACCCCTTCTGCCACTGTTGAATAACTTCATTGTACTGATAAAGAGAACTGGGCAGATGCAAAATAGGTTCGTGAACATGCAATACCCTCTGTTTAAATTGTAGGCTGAACATTGCCTGCAGGGGGCAGTGCAACACACCTTGAAATACATTTCACATATTGCTTTGCAGATTTTTGCTATGCAGATTTTTGTTTGCTAAATATCCTTTGCTCTGCTGTCCATATAATATTCAGATAATACAAAACTTTGACAACATTACTAATGTTTATTGCATTTCCCAATGGTGTCCACACTAAAAAGGAAGGAAAGGATGCAGTCCTAAGCTTTTTAGCTTGTGGGACACTAACAAGTAGTTCATGAAGTCATTTTAAATCTAGGCTGTAAAACTCTGATTTGCATTCTGGCAACCTTAGCCCTGATGTGTCTTATTTAGAGGCGGGGGGGCAGGCAAAATACAAGAGAACTCTTGAACCCTCACTACCTCTGAAGGAAAATAACTGCATTGGGTTGTGGGAGGAAGGGGTGTGTGTGGAAACTATCAACTGTAGACAGCTAAATTTTACTCAGAGTAGACCCAGTAAAATTAATGAACCTGAGTTAGCCGTGGTCATTTTAAATGGATTCACTCTGATAAGAACTGTCATGGGCTACAACACTACCTGTATGTTGGCAGGAGAAGGATGATCACCTGTACTCTGATTTGATGGGGGGGGGGACATGGCAGTCAGTTGGGTTGACAAAGGACTGGTTGAATAACCTCTTGACTGCTCATGCTATCTGAAAAGCAGACTACACCATTCTGGATCATCTTCAAGGGTAGAGCATGGATGTGGTAGCCAATCCTTGCCTGCTGTAATCTTTGAACTGTGCGCATGCATTCTCCACTTTTGAATGATCACTGAAGTACAATTGCTGTAGTCATCTCGCAATTGGCACAGTAATTCCAAGAACTTACCTAGCCTTTTGAGGAATGGTTGAAGGAGATGGGTATGTTCAGCCAGGAAAAGAGGAGACTGAGAGGAAATATGATAGCCATCTTCAAATATTTCAAGTGCTGTCACGTGGAAGAGGGAACAAGCTTGTTTTCTTCTGCTCCGGAGGGTAGGACTCAAACCAATGTCTTCAAGTTGCAAGAAAGGAAATTCCAACTAAACATCAGGGAAAACATTCTGATAGTAAGAGGTCTTCAGCAGTGGAAAGGTATCCCTTATGGAGGTTGTGAATTCTCCTTCCTTGGAAGTTTTCAAGCAGAGGTTGGATGCATCTGTCATGCATTCTTTAGCTGAGATTCCTGCATTGCAGGGGGTTGGACTAGATGACTCTTGGGGTCCCTTCTAACTCTACAATTCTAAGATTCTATGAGCTGTCAAGTTGGTTTTATCCCCCATTAGTCATTTCATAAAGCTATCAACCAGGCTAATGGCATCCCACTGAGGCTACTTAATGTTAGGGAACATTGCATGAGAGCTTATCCACAGCCACCAATTTGATCACCCTCAGGGAAGCTGAGAATATCCTCCAGCTTGATTTATGCGAGGATGACACAGCCACAGTGAATACAGTATAAAAAGGCAAAACTGGTGCTTAATTTAAAAATGGAGTTGAGACATTTACATATCCTTAATTTTAGCCACCTGTTGCAATCAAGTACCCTGAGCCTACTGAGTGCCGACATGATTTTTGTCTGCAGTGTGAAAATTTATATCAGGTAGTACATTGGGGGCCCTTTGATTGAGACATTTAGTGACAGATATGCTCAACAAAGGGACGTGGGCGGCGCTGTGGTCTAAGCCACAGAGCCTAGGGCTTGCCGATCAGAAGGTCGGCGGTTCGAATCCCCGCGACTGGTTGAGCTCCTGTTGCTAAACCAACCTACTCCCTGCTCCTGCCAACCTAGCAGTTCGAAAGCACGTCAAAGTGCAAGTAGATAAATAGGTACCACTCCAGCGGGAAGGTAAACGGTGTTTCTGTGCCCTAATCTGGTTCACCAGAAGTGGCTTAGTCATGCTGGCCAGTGGCCACATGATCCGGAAGCTGTACGCCGGCTCCCTCGGACAGTAAAGCGATGTGAGCACCGCAACCCAAGAGTCATCCGCAACTGGACCTAACGATCAGGGGTCCCTTTACCTATGCTCAACAAATGCATCGTGATGGCACATAGTTTTGTCCACACTAGGTGCATCACTATTTTGATTTCAAATCTCATATTGTCCAAAGAGCTCAGCGCAGGCAATACTGTAGTGAATTTCAGCTTGATAACATTAAATACCTAGAGGATCAGTAGTGTTCAAATATTCTGCCTGAGGCCATTTTCAATGGAGATACCAGAGGTTCAATCTAGGCACTTCTACATGGAATGCATGGAATCCCCCTTCCCAAAAAACTATAACCCCCCATATATGGCAACTGTTGGGTGCACCCAACTTTGCTTGAAATTATTAGCATCATCTAACTGACTCTTTCCCTTCCACCTTGGTGCTGATGGCAAAAGAAACTTTCTAGTGTATATAATGCAATTCTAAATTTGGTTCCTGAATAGGAACCTCCGGTTGAGATCTTCATTCTCAGAACTATTACTATGATCAGCAAAGCTGAGAACACCCTTGGGGAACAACAGGTGTCGGGAACCTTTGGCCCTCTGGATGTTGCAGAACTCCAACTCCCATCAGGCCTAGCAAGCATGGCCACTACCCAATAATGATTGGAGCTGTAGTGCAGCAACATCTGACCATGCCCCGTACCGTCTATCCTTGATACAGAGTAACATACACAGATAGGTAAGTCCCAAGGATCTTACCATCTAAATTTCAGCTGAGGGAAGAGGAAACACTAGGAGGAAGTTGGAATTCTACAACTAGTTATGCTATGCTCTTTGTGTGATAGCTCAGCTGATAGAGCATGAAACTCAAGGTTGTGGGTTTGAGCCCCACATGGGGGTGAAAGATTCCTGCGTTGCAGTGGGATGACCCTTGCGGTCCCTTCCAACTCTACAATTCTACGATTCTATTATACTATGATTCCACGGCCAGAGGTGCCGGCTTGCAAAGTTCATGGTTGGGGCTGACATAGAGTGTGTGATGTCAAGATGTTGGGAGGAGACGGGTAGGAGCCAAACATGGTGGTTGTGCTGCTCAGTGGTCAGTGCCTCCTCCTCTTCCTCCTCCTCCTCTTGGCACCACCACTAGCAGGAGGCTGCTTCAACCTGCCTTCCCCTGAGCGGCAGGAGGAGGAGGAGAAGGAGCCGGCCGCTGGAGACAGGCTGCACTTCACTCTGCTCTTCGACTCTGCACTTTTGGGGCATGGGGGCCCCAGCCCGTACCCCCAAAATATAGGAGGGGGCAAAAAACTTGGCCCCTAGGAGCCAGTACCCCTGTTCATATCCCTAGATGACTTAAGAGGAAACCACTTTTATTATCATTTCCCTCCACCCAGTGGATCAAAGTAAATTGTAACAGAACATTAGGATGACACAAATGTGTTAAGCATTTTGTTTTGTTAGCCTCCTAAAATCTCTGATTATGCCAGATCACTTATCCCATAATTTGATCCTTAAAGCTCCTTACTGTGCTTTTGTTGGCAAGGCTAAGTTTTCTAAAGTGAAATTACCATATTCAAAGAGTCTGTCATTACAGCACAATCCTCCCATTAAAAGATTGGTTGACTAACTGTATGGGGAAGCTAGTTTTACTGGCTCCAGAATGATATTATTAAGGACAATGATATGCCTTTAGTTGACAGGACGTTAACCTTCTCAGAGCGGCAATTTAATAGGGCTTATCCAATAATCACTGTTTTAAACACCGGCCAAACTTTCTCGGCTGAGCCTGTCAGTCGTGCTGCTTAATCACAGGGGAGTTGAGAAGCTAAGATGCGCTACGGGTCTTATTTGCACAGTGTTTTGCAAAAGTCGGGATTGATTCCTGCAGAATTAATCATGCAAACAATCTTCAGCATGGGGTGATCTCCAGGGAATACAAGCCTCTGCAAGCCTCAGAGGTGGCTTTTGTGACTCTGAGGCTTCCCCCTGGCTCATACAGATCTTGGCACTAAGTACCAGCAATGGGAGTTGTGGGAGAACACAAGGCAGTTGTGGATCCGTCTCTACCAGACAAAGCAAAGGGCCATAATTCTAAACTTTACTCTGTCCCTTATTCCCTCAGACATGGTTATTCCTGGTTCTGAATTGCTAAGGGAGCCTAAATGAATGGAGGATATTCCTTGCTATGGATGTTCACCATGGAAATGTGGAGAGCTGTCTTGTTTTGTAGTGTGGCAAGGTGGCACTGTGGGTTAAACCACAGAGCCTAGGGCCTGCCAATCAGAAGGTCAGCGGTTCGAATCCCCATGACGGGGTGAGCTCCTGTTGCTTGATCCCTGCTCCTGCCAACCTAGCAGTTCGAAAGCACGTCAAAGTGCAAGTAGATAAATAGGTACCGCTGCAGCGGGAAGGTAAATGGCATTTCTGTGTGCTGCTCTGGTTCGCCAGAAGTGGCTTATTCATGCTGGCCAGATGACCTGGAAGCTGTACGCCGGCTCCCTTGGCCAATAATGCGAGATGAGCACCGCAACCCCAGAGTCGGTAACGATTGGACCTAATGGTCAGGGGTCCCTTTACCTTTAAGGGGAAACTGGGAGGCAGGGCAGACCATAGCCTGGAAGCAAGGCTCAGGTAGCGTTCTGGGGACACAGATTCCTAACATTAGCCCAGTGAGAAAGACGCTGAAATTGAGCCCAGGGGCCCAATCTTCTCCACTAATCTTCTACTACAGTGGCATGGCAGTGCCTCAGGTTCTTCTAGGTCTTCTGCAGTAGAGTTCTCTGAGTCAGAGGATGGTACTGACACAACCTCTGGCCAGAGGGAGGCCCCATCAATTCATTTGATAGTGGCACTTCTGGGACTTCCCCTTGAGGATAGGAGTCCTTATTTCCATCATCTATAGATGAATCTGACTCCTGACTGGAATGTAGAAACTGAGGTGTATAACCTATTCAAAAAGAATAGACCAAGTGGGCTGTGACAGTACTTCAACATGGAACCTGTGGGTCGCACACTGCCTTGGGGTGTGTGTTTGTGGACCATGCCAATGTTTGATGGGCCCCCCCCAGCTCCTGTGCGGCCATCCCCAAACCAGCTAAGCAAGGCCCAACTTTGGGAAGAAGGCATCTATCCGTCTTGCTAAGGAACAGATAATACAGTTCAAGCCAGACCAAACACACAGAGAGACACACTTGAAGATTGTGTGAAACAAGGCTAGTGTGAGGTATAGGTTGGGGACCCAAAAGAGAGGACTGCGTTTGGCCTTCAGGCCTGAAGTTCCCAACCCCCACACTAGATTACACCCCTGGCCCTGTCATATATTACAATATTTTACATCAAGTTGCCAGCCCCGATCATTGGGAAAAACAAACACCAGGAGTTGAGATCATCCATCAAATGAAAATCCAAGATATGAAAATCCATTAATAAAAATTGCATCTTGGCTTGTTAGTGGCTTAGCAGCGCCTCCATCCTTTTCAACCTACCCCATAAATACATCCCATAATTGTCTCCAGTCCCTTGCATTTGCCCTGCCCTCTTGCCCTGCTGTCACTTGTTTTAAATGCATCACCTTGAAGAATTGCCTGGCATTGTTTTAGAGCCACAACAATGCTTCTTTTTGGCCTGCCAATGATAACATCTCACAGCTCCCTTTCCTTGAAAAAACAACACCGACAACTTGGAGGGGGCAGGGAGACAAAATTCCTAATAATCTCTTATAGTAAATACTCTCCAAGGCAGCTGGGTGAATTTGCATCAAGTAAGTGGGAGATAAACCCAGGAGACAAACAAAGAAGGTGACAAACAAAGAAATGGCATGTGGCAGTTAACCTCATGCAGTTTTTACCATCAGCGCTAGGCCATGGAGTGATTAACGATAAGCTACAGGATAGCTTCTTTTTAAAACCAATAAAAAGTTGTGGTCTTGATCTCCACAAACAGAGCCTTACATTATGCAAATATGCACTGCGGGTTTGTTACCTTCCCTGTCCTGTCTCACTCTCTCTCCGTGTTGTTTGTTTGTTTATAGAGAGGCTAAATTAAAGATTTTTTTGGCAGGACCAGTGTTTCTTCCAGCAGTCATATGCTCTTGATTAATCACACATAATTGGCAGACAGCATGTGGGGTAGAGTAATTTCATACCAATCACTACCTATTATTTAAGATCGCTTTGACGCATCGCCTTGCCTGTCTCATCAGGGACCCCAGGGCGAGACGGAATGATCATTCTGTGAGTGTCTGGAAAATTGTTAGCAAAAAGCCAGAATGGGGCAACCTCTGCAAGCATAAGTTTAAAGTTCACAGACTTTCCAGGCAGCTGGAAACAAGGAAAAAATACAAGACTCTGTCAGACTGCTCTGGCTGCTTGTTGTTGATTCTTAGATAATGAATGTTTGCATTGCCCACAGGCATTAACAGGGTGGATGTAGGCTAATAAAATGAGGCTAATTCCCAACAAGGTGGAGTTCCTGTGGGTCAGAGTTTCTCAAGTCCAGAAACTAGTTAGATGACCTGGCCTGGATTCAGTTGACTTCCTCTTGAAAAAGCAGGTGTGTAGGGGGTGCTGGAGGAAGATATTGGGGGTGCTTCTAGATCCAGCATTGTTGATAGATACCAAGTGGTATCAGTATTGAGGAGCGACTACTACAATTTTCCAAGAATTCCTTGACAGAGACTCATCTTTGGAATCTCCCAAATGGAATAGAATAGAATAGAATATATTTCATTGTCATTGTCCCCTTCGGGGTCAACGAAATTACTTGGCTGCTCCATCCACCCAGATAGGGCACTCCTCGCAAAAACAAAACAACTACAAAAACACTGATTAAAACCATACACACTGATTAAAACCATACAAGGATAAAACATGACAGGTAAGATTAGATGACTTCAAAGTCCAGGCTTCCCATTCAAGGCCGCGATCGCTCTGGAGAAGAAGCTGTTTCTAAGACGGCTTATTCTTGTTGTCATCGTCCTGTATCTCTGTCCCGATGGCAAAAGTTCAAAGAGACGGTGACCAGGATGTGATGGATCTTTCACTATGTCCAGTGCCTTTCTGTGGCACTTCATGGCATAAATCTGCTCTAAGGTGGAGAGCGAGCAGCCAACAATGCTCTCTGCTGTAATGGACTGCTGTAATGTTCTCTATGAGGGACTACCCTTGATAATGATTCAGAAGCTGCATCTAGTAATGAACATGGCTGCTAGGATATTGACGGTTGTAGTCAGCTGATATCATATTACGCCAGTCTGGAAGAACATGCGTTCATTGCCTGTCCATTTCCAAGCTCTGTCCAAGGTGCTGAGAGTGACATATCACGCCCTAAATGACTTGGAAGTCCAAATACCCAAAGGAATGTCTCTCTTATATATGTGTCTGTTCAGATGAGGTGGAGAAGCCCTTCTCATTGTCCTGTCACCAGGTGAGGTGGGTGGGGTGGGGTGGGACCTTCTCAGTGATGACACTCTGGAATGATCACTCCACTAAGATGCATCTGCCTCTGACATTATCCACATGATGGCACTAGTTAAAAACACACTTCTTTGAACATGCTTTTAGTGTGTGCTGAGTTAATTTGTTATTTTTTATGTTCTTTTTTAGCTGTGCATTTATACCGATGTACCTCCCTGTTCAGGAACACAAAAGGTGAAGAGTTGGAGGCACCCCAAACCCTAATCTGGAGCAGAGGAATAAATCCAGACAGAATACTTGATCCTTCCTCCCCTATAGGTCAACTTTGATAGGTCAGAGAGGCTTGATGTACACTGACAGAGAGCCCTACTTGCCAAGGAAAATTGGGAACACACAACAAGCTCCTGATTATTCATTTATAGATGCCTATTTACATGCATCACACTTGACATTACATATGACATCAGGTGTCATATGGGATTTGGAGCCAAATTCCTTACTCTTTCTGGAGTTCATTTGGATCTGTGGCATCTGAAGATCATATAAAAAATGTGAATCAAGGTTCTTTGCATGCCACCACTCTCTAATTGGGAAAAGCTGCCAGAATATAATGCAATCTTCTAGAAAGTGGGGAGATGTAAAGCCAACATAATAAAGTTTTTAGGTTGGGTATTTTTGGGTGTTGAGTACTGCAAATGCTGGTACATGTAGTGTCCTAAGTGTGGTGGTAAATCTTCTAACAGATTTGAGTAGGTAGTGTAGATTCCAGTTAAGGCCCCAGGAAAAAGAGAAAGGAGAACAAAACACATTTTGCTGCTGCAACTTGGTGGTTTTACCGTGTTGCAATTATGTTGTGCTGAATTATATTGTTAGTGTAATGTTCCTGTTAGTATTCTCTTATACCCCTCTTGCCAGCAAGGTTTTGAGGAGTAATGGTGCCATCGCTGCAACTCCTACTTTCTGCTCATGGGAGCTACAGTGGAAGGCTGGATCAGGACAGATTCCTTCATAGAACGGCAGTGAGACCAGGTTGTTATCCAGCCTCTCTCTCTCTCTCTCTCTGCCCTTGGAATGCCTGCTGGATCACATCAGCATGGTGTTAGTATATCAGTCCTCCATTGCTGGGTGTGTGATTGTTACATCACATGCCTATGTTTATTTTCTAGGCTTGGAAAAGCCTGAGAATGGAAGTTAGCATTATCTCTTCCGCTTTCTGTATTTGTGTATTTTTACTTTCTGTTCTCTCTCGGAGCTGAAGTGAGAGAACGCCATGACCGTTTGTCCTGTAAATATTGCTGAATAAAAGTTTAGAATGAGCACACAATTCTCCACTTTCTTTCTGCTTACCTCTGCTGAGTGAGTGTGCACATAGGCATTTGTTGCATGTCGCTGGAGCATGCCGGAACTGATGATTTATGGACGTCCCAGAGCTGCTCAACAGCAGGAGGATGCCCGGAGAGGTTTTGTCTCATCCCGGGGGCTGCCTGGGCCCCAGAGCATATCCTGACACATGGATCCTACCAGCAGACTTCCAACCTTCTTTCACATTTGGTGACCATCAGGGGGTCAGCTTGGCCAGGCCAGTTTAGCAGACAGACACTTCCATTTCTTCTACCACCACCCACCTGGTGCCATATGTCTCTCTCTGTGTGAGTGCTGGATTTCTCTGTACAAGTCAGAGTCGAGGAAAGCCTGTCTAACCAAGTATGTTATTAGGAGGCTAGTAAAAATCCTCACCAATTGCCCAGAAGAGAGCATCCCAGAGGATGGGTACTATTGCTGAGAAACGTGTTTTTTTTTAAGTTGACTTCTTTCCCCATGTCGCCCTCTGCCCTAACCTCACGCTGGTCTATTTTTAACCTTACAGCTTAGGAGAAGGAGAGACAGGGTGCCATAAATTCCAACTTCCTGGCAGAATATCATTTACAATCTTCATCAGATGAGAAGCACAGCTAAGGAGAGCCGGAGTGGAAGTAGCAGTTGTGTGGTTGACACTTCATGATGTGGCCAGCGGCTAAATGATTTCTGACAACGCATCACAAGTGTAGTCAGATTGATTAAAAAAGCTGGAAATGTTCTAAAAAGAAGGAAAAAGAAGAAGAAGCATGGATTCACGGAGTGAAGACGTTGAGTTGAAGAGGACAAGCAAAGGGCACGTGATTAACAAGGCAGGGAAGTCTTGTACATAAATATACCAAGCGGTCGGTGACTTGAGCACCTCAAAGCAGGGTTCTGTAACCTCAGGTCTGCAACAACCAGAGATGATGGAAGTTACCATCAGGGCCAGCCCAGCCATGAGGTTGACTGAAGCAGCAACCCCAGGCAGTGAAATCCCATGGGGGAGGTGCCTCCATGGGTGCCCCAATCCCCCCTACTCCTGCTGGGGTTGTGTGGCAGCAGTGGCTTCTGGTGAGATCTCATGAGTTCAACCGCGACCATTGCAGTTACACAATCCTGGTTAGAGGGGCTTCAGTGAACGGCACGAGGGACAGCAGTTGCAGCACTGTCCCAGAATGGGACAGTCCACCCCTGGTTACAGTCCAGCAACGTATTGGGACCCAAGGCTAAATGAAGCTCCTTGGAGTAGAGAACTTGAACTGGCCAGGGATACGGAGCCTTGTTTTTCCTAACCCTCATTCACCAGATTCAACAAAGGAACAGTCAATCACCTGATGCCAGGTGATGATTGTTGGGACTTCAAAAGGGTCACAACTAGACTGTTTCCCCACCTCCAGGGAGTGGAGAATTTCAGAAGTGGCACTAATACAGATTTCTGCTTTGTTCTAAGTTTAGTAGTTGTTGCCATTACAACTGTGATGGCCACCTGGCCACCACGTTTCATCCTCCAGAGCGGCCAGACCTTGTGTCCCCCAGGCTGCTGTGGGTGGAAAAGACATCCATGACAGAAGATTGGTGAAGAATATTCAGAGAAAATGTTACACGGTGACCTTTTTTCTGAGAGAGTGAGAAGACAACTCTCATGGATTTTTTTTGCAGAAGTACATGTTCTCAGAACTTTTGACTCAACTCAGTTAAGAAAGCCAGGAAGAGATTTGTACAGGAAGAGATTTGTAACATACTATTGCTATGGGAATGTGGAAAAATCCAATAAACTAGCTCAGTGGTAGGACACATATTTTGCACACAGAAAGTTCCCAGGTTCAGTCCCTGGAAGATCCAGGTAGGGCTGAAAAGGATTCCTTTCTTGGAGTCTGGAAAGCTTCTGTCAGTCAATGTATACAATACATGAGCCACTGGTCTGATTACTCAGTTTAAGACAGCTATTTATATATCATGACTGAAGAGAAAGCAGATATGGGATGTGGCTTATGTTCAGGGAAAAAGGTGATTTTGTTTTGGGAAAACAACAACACTAATAGGATCTAGATATGCTCTCAGTCAGCCTGGGATGGTGAACTGGTTGTCTCAGTGTCTGGAATATTCTTTCTGCAGAGCCAACAACAGATTGTCTGATGAGCACCTGAAGCCGGATTCTCACTCATTAAAACCTACTTATTATTTGTGGCCAAGCAGATTTTGGAAGAGCTGTGTACATGAGCATTTTGGCAAGTCTCTGATGAGGAGGGCAGATGTTAGCCTCCCACCTACATCTATTGGAATCATCTCCTGCATGATCGAGCCAGGTTGGCTGTCCATTCCTCCTCATTTGGCCTGCTCCGAGAAATCAGTCGAGTACTAATGACATGCTGCAAAAGTCAGACATGCCATTTTCTTCAAATCGGCTAAAATATGCAGTGCTGCTGCTTCTCCAAGTGGAAAATCCTAGATTGAGTGTGCATGTAGATGAATAAAACCTGCCCAATCAGCCAGAAAAAGGTTAGAGACACACTAGGCCAGTGATGGCTAACCTTGACACTCCAGATGTTTTGGGACTACAACTCCCATCAACCCTGAACACTGGTCCTGTTAGCTAGGGATGATGGGAGTTGTAGTTCCAAAACATCTGGAGTGTCAAGGTTAGCCATCACTGCACTAGGCTGTATCCAACTAAGTCTGACTCAAAGTAGACCCATTGAAATGAATGTACCCAAGTTCAGTCTCCTCCATCAATTTAAATGGCTCTCCTCTGAGTGGGACAAGCATTGGATGTCATCTATAAAATATTGGGTCTAAAATTGTCTGGCTGAATTGATTATACCGAAGAACACAAGAAGAGCCTGCTGGATCAGGCCAATATCCCATCTAGTCCAACATCCTGTTCTCACAGTGCATAGCTGTCAACTTTCGGATTTGAAAATAAGGGATTTTTTTCAAACTTTCGGATTTGAAAATAAGGGATGCCGCGAGGACGGTGCTGCAATGGCACCAAGTAGCCTCGCCACCCTGCGCTCCAGAGGCTGCTCACGAACGGGTGAGCAAAAGAGCGAGCACATAGACGGCAGGCAGGCTGGCTGTCTGGTTGGGCGTGAGGGCCTGGCTGCACAAGGCATGCAAGCTCCGCCCCCAGTCAGTCTCAGACTCCTTATTGGCAGCCGAGCAACGCAGCTGAGGAGCCTCCCTGGCTGGCAGGGAGGGAGAGGAGCTGCTTCCTTTGAAATCTGGGAAATTTAAGGGATATCAACAATCCGGGATAGCAGCGGGAAACGGCATTGGAATAAGGGAGTTCCCCCCCAAAAAGGGAGGGTTGACAGCTATGCTTGAGGGCACTCCTTGATCCGGCATTGTCACTTGAGGCCCAGGTGGCTAGCAGTGCCTCTTTCTAGCTATGGCTGGTTTGTCACTTACGGTCCCTTTTGGATAGAGATGGCATGTGCATGGTACTCCATGCTCTGGTAACTTCCAGACTGGATTGTTGCAACGTGCTCTGTGCCCTCAAAGATGACTCGGAAATTTCATCTGTTCCAAAATGCAGCAGCCGGGTTACTGTCTGGGGTTGGCTTTATATTTTTTATTTTATTTTTAAATAATTTTATTCATTTTATAAGAAAAACACTACAATATATAATAAAAAGAAAAGAAAAATACAACATGAAAAAAGGAATAAAAAACAACAGGGGGGAAAGCAATAGGAAAAAGAAACAATAATATTTTTTTTTACAATAACCTAAATTTCTCTTAACATTCTTCAGTGACTTCCTTCAATTCCCTCCTTCTGAATTTCATTTTACTAGAACTTCCTTAGCAGTTTCTAAGAATAACCTTATATCCTATCTTTCTCTATTACATCTTAAAATTAACCAAATTCTAACTTAACAGCCAAAAACCTATAATTAATTCCCTAAACTATCATGAATATTACAATATTTTTTCAAATACAATTTAAATTTCTTCCAGTCTTCCTCCACCGCCTCTTCTCCCTGACCGCGGAGTCTCCCAGTCAGTTCGGCAAGTTCCTTAAAGTCCATCATCTTCATTTGCCATTCATCCATAGTAGGTAACCCTTGGGTCTTCCAGTTCTTAGCGAGTAATAACCTTGCAGCGGTTGTGGCATGCAAAAAGAATGTCCTGTCTTTTTGGGGAATTTCTTCCCCGGCTTTATATAACAAAAGAGTTCTAAAACAGCTGCTTTTGTTGCAAGCCCACATCTGCATTACATTGGAAAGTACTCACACAAGTATGTAAAGTCCTAAATGACTCTAAATATCTTCCCTCTGATCTTAAGATCAGCTGAGGGAGTCCTCCTAGTAGTTCTACCACCCTCAGAAATTCAGGAGAGGGCATTCTGTCTGGTAGCTCTTAAGTTGTGGAATTCCCTGCCCACAGAGCTGTGTCAGACACCTTTAGATGTTTTGATAGTACAACTCCCATGATCCCTAGCTAACAGGACCAGTGGTCAGGGATGATGGGAATTGTAGTCCCAACACATCTGGAGGGTCGAGTTTTCCTACGCCTGGTTTAGAGTGAGTGCTGGATACACCCCCCTCTTAACCATGGCTTTTGACACCTGTTTTCAGGACTCACCCTCTTCCTGTTGCTGTAATTAAATGTTTTTAATCCTGAGTTTTAAATTGTTGCAGCCAACTCGGGGACCTGCTCATGACGAGCAGGTGATAAACTTAGCAATAATTATAATGCCAGGCCAAGAGTGGTCTGTGATGGCCTCCTCTTCACAATAGCCATCAAAGGTCCAGAGCTCTTCAAGACAGCAAAGCACTACATTGCTGACAGGATCTTCTGGATTCAATATTTACTTTGGGAAAGTTGGGAGAGCCATATCTACACCTGGCCTCTGCTAGGGATGTCCAGGCAGTCTCCCATCCAGCTTGTGTGTGAAGTTTCTGGATATATCCATATTTTCACACTCTCTTGTTGACTACCAGTCTGCCTCGAACTGTCACGGTATGTGACTAATGTGGATAGCGAATGCTTGACCTAATTTTAATAGCAATTATCTGGTTGAGTAACCCATCAGAAATGGGGGTGAGAATATTGGAGGCTTTCACTGTTGCTTTTTTGTGTTGCCTTTGTTATGGAGAGGGAAACAATATTTTGGCTCTTATATTCATTTCAGCAAATCCTGCCCTCCCCCCCCCACTTAAAGCAAAGTTCATCATTTAACTCAGTGTCAAATTCGTTCCCCCCACCCAGATCCCCAAAGCTCCACCTCCTTCGTGCCAAATAACCTCTCCAATATATATCTGCTATGAAGATGTCTTCCAGTTCTTCAGTCCAATGACTAGGGACTCAGCTACATTAGTTTTCTGGGTTTTTTAAAAAAAGCGTTTTAAATGTGCTATAACACTGTAACACCAGATTGCTCTGTAGAGTCTTTCAGTAATTCGATTTCCCATTATGAAGGTTACAATGTGTTTTCCTGAAATGTTTTTTTGATGTGTCTAGATCAGTGGTGGCCAAACTCGACCCTCCGAGATGTTTTGGGACTGCAACTCCAATCATCCATAGCTAACAGAACCAGTGGTCAGGGATGATTGGAATCAGGGGCGTAGAAAGGGGGGGCGGGCCGCCCCGGGTTCCACCCCAGAGGGGGGTGACACTTTTTAAAATAATAATAATAATTTTTATTTTTATTTTTTTTATTTTAACTTTATTGAAAAAAAAGAGATAATAGACACACACACACAACCCCCCACACCTCACAAAGTGGCACCATCAGAGGGGGGTGACACTTTTTTATTTTTTTTTTATTTTAACTTTATTGAAAAAAAAGAGATAATAGACACACACACACACACACAACCCCCACACCTCACAAAGTGGAACCATCAGAGGGGTGTGTGACATTTTTTAATTTTTTTTAATTTTTTTTAATTTTTTTAAAATTTTTATTATTTTTTTATTTTAACTTTATTGAAAAAAAAAGAGATAATAGACACACACACAGAAAACCCCCACACCTCAAAAAGTGGCACCATCAGAGGGGGGGTGACACTTTTTATTTTTATTTTTTATTTTTTTACATTTTTATTTTTATTTTTATTTTTTTATTTTAACTTTATTGAAAAAAAAGAGAGATAATAGACACACACACACAAAACCCCCACACCTCGCAAAGTGGCACCATCAGAGGGGGGGGGGGGTGACACTTTTTATTTTTATTTTTATTTTTTTTTAAATTAAAGTGGTGGGGGGTGACAAAAAAAAAATCCGCCCTGGGTACCACCTGGGCTTGCTACGCCTCTGATTGGAATTGTAGTCCCAAAACATCTAGAGGGCCGAGTTTGGCCACCACTGGTCTAGATCCAGCCTAAGTTCTTCCCTCTGCATATTCGGTTCCTCAATGTCCATATAGTCTGGGCAAACTTCCTTCTCATCTCTCTGGGTCTCTGACTTTCTGCCTGCTCAATACTTCTGCCTCTAATATCTCTGTTATATGGTATATTACTCCTTCCAAGTCCCAATGTGGACTTAATTTTCTCTCTCATTCAAACTGACCTTTCACTTTCCTCACAGAGGATGCAATGTTTATCAATATTCTCTGGGAGGCAGCATATTAATCCTGAGCAGGTCAACCAATACATGCTAAAGGTTTGTGGGCAGCATACAGCAAAATGCAATACTGTTGTAGGTAGGCTGGTAGATGTAACTTTCTCATTGTTTTCACTGTTACTGCTTTGCTGTGATTTTATATCGTTCAGCACCTTGAGATTAAGAGGTACAAGAGAAATAGCTTAAACAGTGAAATATGTGTGGATAAATAAATAAAAATGGATAGATAGACAAGACTGAATGGTGTACCCATTTGAGGAAGTGACCTCTTGGTAGTGGAAGCCCTGAAAATGAGCATGGAAGGGAGGGACTAGGATGGAGGGAATTATGGTGGATCCTAACTCCATTCAGTTCAGCAACCCAGGAGAACTTACAATGGCAAAATGGGTGGTGTAAGTAAAACCATATTATGAAGGCATGATCTCATTCTGCTGGCAGTAGCCTTGCTCCCGAATGGAGCTGTCTTGATCTAAGTCTTGATCTAAGTGGGTGCAGGTTCCTCTAGCTTCCAATCCTTAGGATTACTTTCTAATATATTAAGTTTAAGAAGAGAAAGAAGAGCATTGGGGGCCAATATGCTTGATTCAAAATACACACAACTGTCAACTGTTCTGGAGAGAGAGAGAGAGAGAGAGAGAGAGAGAGAGAGAGTGAAGACTTCTTACTTGGGAAGCCTATAAAGGTAAAGGTATAGGGACCCCTGACCATTAGGTCCAGTCGTGACCAACTCTGGGGTTGCAGCACTCATCTCGCATTATTGGCCGAGGGAGCCGGTGTACAGCTTCCAGGTCATGTGGCCAGCATGACAAAGCCGCTTCTGGCGAACCAGAGCACGGAAACTACGTTTAGCTTCCCGCTGCAGTGGTATCTATTTATCTACTTGCACTTTGATGTGCTTTCGAACTGCTAGGTTGGCAGGAGCAGGGACTGAGCAATAGGAGCTCACCCCATCATGGGGATTTGAACCGCCGACCTTCTGATCGGCAAGCCCTAGGCTCTGTGGTTTAACCCACAGTGCCACCCGCGTCCCTAATACATGATAGTATTTTGTAGCATTGATTAATACAGTATATTATACAGTAGGTAGAGAGGACCCTTCAGCAATGTATACCATTGCTTCTATAGAGGTGGAGGGCATCAGTGTTTTTGTGTTGGAATAAGGGCACAAGACTTCATCTGCGGGTGTGTGGGTGTGTATGCCATGCGGGTGTGTGGGTGTGTATGCCATGGCTCTCCCTAAAATGCTTTGTTCTCCTGAATTGGGCACCTCCCAGTTTCCATTCTTCTCCTTCAGAGGCAAGGGGCCTTTTCTCCAATGACGTTTATGAAAAGCAAGTTAAACTAAATATGTAGCACTAAAATCATAATGAATGGAGATAAGCAATTATATGAAGCAAATTATGAAAATGGAGAACAGCAGCGCAATGGCAACAGTAATTATTTTGGTAAAAGAATAGCGCTGCAGAGCATCTCAGCAGTCAAAATTAACAATTGAGGCACATAAATGAGAGATAAACCCATAATAAAACTGCACAAGTGTTGATAGTCTCGTCTCAGATGAATGGGAAAGGAGGGGAGTCACTGTGCAAATAGCAGATAAAGCTTGTTCCTGGATTTTCCCACTGGTGGCGGCTCCATGTATGATTGGCTTTCCTCTGAAAAAAAATAATGTAGTCTTCACACAGAAAAGGAACATGTTGGAGGGTTATATCAGACATTTGCTCTGCATGTAGTTAGCAAGGGGGCAGGTGACACATTCTTTGGTACTGCCTGTGGCTACAATAATTCTGGAATCCTGAACTTTCAAATGTTTATACAGTAGGTGCATTGACGTGAAAGTCCTCCTTTCCCAGGTACTGCTGGTGGCATTTCTGTGTCATCCAGGCATGTGTGCATATTTATTCCTCCGAACGAATTACAACTTCCCAGTGACTGGTGCAGAAGCAAATTTATTGAGCAGCAGGTCTGAAGCCGTGTATCTGCTTTGAAAAACAGCACACATAACAGGGACAATATGATGTGTTCATCTCCTCTGGCACTGTAAGTGAGATGCTTAGCTTAAGAAGAGATCATTTCTAGTCAATACAGTGACATAGAAATGCTTTGAAACTCACATAAAGGCTAGGAGTGAAGTTTTATTATTATTGCTAGCAAGGAGAGCAGCTTCTCTAACAATAGTTTATAACCAAAGGCAGGGGTTGAAATATTTTTTTGGGGGGATGTTTCAATCCCTAGCATCTGGTAGTGTAAACACCAACTCCTAGGGGCAGAGGCAGTTTAGGGCCCCCAATTATTATTATTATTTATGGGAATGTTCCCCCCTCAATGTTCAGAGGACATTCGGCTCTGCCCCTTGGTTCCTTGCGACATCACACGTGTGGCATCAAGATGTTGCATCGGGGGCTCTCAATCAACTTGCAAAGATGGCGCCTCTGCCTGGAAAGATCTCGCGTCTGAAACATTGGAGTGTTGTTTCCCAAATCCCTCACTATAAGAAGCCAAGTTACAGGGAACCAGGCAGAGGGCCTTCTCGGTAGTGGCACCCGCCCTGTGGAACGCCCTCCCTTCAAATGTCAAAGAGAACAGCAACTACCAGACCTTTAGAAGACATCTGAAAGCAGACCTGTTTAGGGAGGCTTTTAATCTTTAATAGACTACTGCATTTTAATGTTCTGTTGGAAGCCACCCAGAGTGGCTGGGGAAACCCAGCCAGATGGGCGGGGTATAAATAATAATAAATTATTATTATTATTATTATTATTATTATTATTATTATTATTATATAAACACTGCTAATCTATAGGGTGATGCCAACAGTTGGAATTGGATCCAGGAATAGATTATAAACTAGAACAGATGCAGAAAAGCTGCGATGATATCCTCATAGCTACCAGTATCCATTAAGAACTGTGCTGCCCTGTTTTGGCCTGGGTGGGATTTCTGGAACATTTACAAAGGTGGTCACACAAATAACACATTGCAGTAAACCAACCGAGATGTTTACAGTGTATGGATAACTGAGGAACAGCTTTCTCTGTCCAGATAGGGTCATAGTTGGTATACCATCCAAAGCTGAATGAAGGCATGTGTGGATAGTGGATTTCAGATTCTATCAGGCAAATGCAATAAAACATTTAAATCACTAGAGAGAGAAGGAATTTCAGAGTGCTAAGTTAAATCATTCTAAAACATGTGTTCTTCCACCTTTCCAAATCATTATTGAAATTACCCTTTTAATTCAGCTGCTGGTTATGGTGATAAGGGTGTGAATAGGGGAGCGAATGAGGGTTAAGGCAGTCATAACTGTGAAAACCATTTTCTTCTTCTTTTACTTTCCTGGGTTATCTAAACCGAATAATGGAAATCAAATAGCAGAGACTATTAGTCCAGCAAGCTGGACAAAAAAAACCATATATGTATGTATGTGTATATATATATATATATATATATATATATATATATATATATATATATATATATATGAATGACAGGGAATGTGTAGGTGGCTTGGGAAAAGGAGTTTAATTGTGAAATAGTACCTCTGATTTTCAAAGAAGTCAGGAGACTGTAACCAGTTTCACCCCATTCAGTCTGATGGGAGGAAGTCAACTTAATTTACAAGCGCTGCCTACCCGTCAGGTCTCAGAGCATCGTGTGACGTTACACACCTGACACGTTGTGTCATCCAGATGGGCACCCACAGTGAATTTTTTGTGAGTGCCTCGGCCCCCAGGCCCTCCAAGAGATGGTGCCTATGATATGTTGGCAACCTTTAGAAGACATCTGAAGGCAGCCCTGTATAGGGAAGTTTTTAATGTTCAATGTTTTATTACATTTCTGTATACGTTGGAAGGCACCCAGAGTGGCTAGGGCAACCCAGTCTGATGGGCAGGGTAATAATAATAATAATAATAATAATAATAATAATAATAATAATACAGTGGTACCTCTGGTTATGGACTTAATTCATTCCAGAGGTCCATTCTTAACCTGAAACTGTTCTTAACCTGAGGTACCTCTTTAGCTAATGGGGCCTCCTGTTGTCACTGAGCTGCCGGCACACAATTTCTGTTCTCATCCTGAGATAAAGTTATTAACCCGAGGTACTACTTCCGGGTTAGCGGAGACTGTAACCTGAGGTGTCTGTAACCCGTGGTGTTTGTAACCTGAGGTACCACTGTAACAACAACAACAACAACAACCACAATAATTAGGACGTTCCTAATTTCATAAGCTCCTGCCAACCTAGCAGTTCGAAAGCACGTCAAAGTGCAAGTAGATAAATAGATACCGCTCCGGCGGGAAGGTAAACGGCGTTTCCGTGCGCTGCTCTGGTTCGACAGAAGCGGCTTAGTCATGCTGGCCACATGACCCAGAAGCTGTACGCCGGCTCCCTCAGCCAGTAAAGCGAGATGAGCACCGCAACCCCAGAGTCGTCTGCGACTGGACCTAATGGTCAGGGTCTTTACCTTACCTTTGATTTCATAAGAGAAATGTTGGAGGGTATGCATTCTGAGCTTGTTTTCCCCCCACTAGAGACACACAGAGAGGCTGAAATCTTGATATTTCAGGTAAACACATTTGCTGCCTTTTCTCCACTGACTTTTAGTCTTCCTCTGCAAAGCCATTCATGAATAAGTACTCAGAGTCCCAGACCTGTTGGGCCCGGCGCCATTACTAACTACATCATTGAGTTTAGATGGGCCATGCAGGCCTTGCCTTCTGCCCTTTGGAATGTCCACAGGCGCTTTCTCCACCAGACCAGCATCTCTTTAAATATGATAAAGCTGCTTCTGGGATGCCTGGAACATCACCTGCATCTGTGAAAGACCATTTAGGCCAATTAAGTTAAGTGGCCTCTGAAGAAAGCTCAACTTGATTATACCATCAGGCTGGTTGTGGAGGGCTATAAAAAAGGGGGGAAGGAAGCAAGGAAGAGAAGGAGCCAGGATTAACGAAGGAAGCTAAATGTTCCGTATGGAGGTGAAACAAGATAAACAGGATGTGGTTGACAGTACTTGGCATTTGCAGCTCTTCTGGAGTCTTGATTTCAAGTCCTTCAGCTTTCAGACGCTGATGAGGAAAGTTACAATAATTTCAGTAATGAAGCCAAGCAGACAGGTTAGATTCACAGCAGGGAGCTCCTTTCCCCTCAACCCAAAATCAAGATTTTGCATACCATTGTGTGTTTTTTCCTCATTTCCACATTATTAGCTGGCATCCATGCATGGCATTATATTAATTATTCATTTTGTCTGCGCTGCCTAAGAAGCTTATATCTCGGGGTTGGGGGGTGGGGAGTCAGATTTGGGTCACGTTAAGAGAGTATATTCTGCAGGGGAAATGGACTTTTACCATCCACAGGTAATGCATACATATTGTGGCCAAGCTGAAGCTGATCAGTTTTCTTAACCAACTTTTCTCAGAGTGTCAAGTACCTTAATTCTTTCACCAATTTTTGGGAGGTGGGATTGGGGGCTGAAATGCCTCTTTGCCTCATTCTCTTGCTCACTCCTTCAGTTCATTCATCTTGTCCTCAGTGGCATCATTTAATTATAAAATCTGATTGGCTATGCCAACATCTGGTTTGCTATGTGATCCCTGATTGGGTAGGATAATCTTAGGTAGTGGGAGGGCTTACATTGCTGGCCCCAGCATTTCCAAATGATGGCAGTATCCCTTCCTCAGTGGTGGGTCAAATCCTTGGACAATGTGTTTGTGTGTAATTACCACTGCCACAAAAAACATGGCAGCAGTCATTATTTTGTTATGCTGATACTTCCCCCCAGCCACAATGAATCAGAAGGCGGCTCGTCTTCCAAGGTGTTGTGGAAGGAGAAATCACCACAGCCACAGAAAAACAGGATGGTCAAAACTATCTTCTCCCAATAACTCACAAAGCGGGTTCTCCTTCATGGAGAGCACGTGTTGCGGTGGGGGCCAGCAAGTCACCCCTCTGGTGCTGGGCGGGATAGTATAGATGGCCACTGCTGTGATTGGGTCCTGGGTGTTGTTGGGAAGATTTCTATGTTGCAATTTGTTGATGGACAGCCCAGTGACTATATACTGCTTGGCTCGCAGCATGATATTCCTCTTTGCTGCGTGCATCGGATCTCCCTCTCCGCCCTTCCCTTTTTTAGGCCTCTGTGTTTGACCTTGCTATGCCTGTCATGGGGTCGTCTGCTTTTGGGGCCTGGTAGGATTTTTTTCCATTTGGCTGATTGGCTGGTGCCATTTGGTTTTCGCCTACTGCGTAGCAATTAGTCACAACTTGTAAGGTTGGCGGTTAGGCATTGGTTATAAATTTGGTTGGTGGAGGGGTCAGGATTGGCTGTGGCTGCCCCTCCAATGCTGCTGCTGTGCGGGGAATTCTGTTAAAGGAATCCAGGGGCTCGCCATGCTTTTGTCCGTATCCCCCGGTATATCTCTCCCCAAAAGTGTTTTCCCTTTACTGACAAATGTCAGTTCTGTCCCCAGTGGGACAGATAGTCTGAACCAATGCCTAAGCAACCACTCACATATTTGTATTTTAATAAAGTTGTGGCCAAAAACATGCCAAAAACCTTAAACTTAAATTTCTGTCTGAAGTGTGTTTCATTTGAGGGGTGGTTTGGGACCTCGGCACGCAATACTTTGCAAACTCATAACTGCCATACAAAGGTGATTCCATGGTAGCATCTCATTCCACCTAGCTGTGTGAATACAGCAAGCCTTGCTGATTACAGAGATTTTGGTAAAGATCTCCAGAATTTGGCATGGATATGGGCATCAGAAGCTCCTAACCATCTGTCAGTTGTTGTTTTTTGGTCTGTGCATGTAGATACATTAGATGCAATTCACAAGGACATGCAAAAAATAATAGCAGGTCTCATATTCCCATGACAAAAGGCATATACACACACACATTCTTAAATATATCTTTTGTTGTTACTACAGTTATTCAGAAAAAGCTAAAGGAAACAATCTGGCAACTGATTAATGGTTTCTCTAGCATATACTTCACTAAAATGCAGTAACTGGTAATTTTCATTTTTTTTTTTAACCAGACAATCACAGCTATCAACAACAGGGCTTTCAAAATGCTATTTTCCAAGCAAATGTCTCATTAAATATCCTTCTGCAAAATTAATTGAAACCTTACAAAAAGCATTGTTCACTCAGGCAGCCTGAAGCTTCACTCTGTTTTGCTGAAGTCTTTCTATAAAATATTTAACAAGGATATTAGCGGCTTATGACGTTCTCGCAGTTCTGGGGAAAAGAAAAAGAAAGGCAGGGGGAGAGCTAAATTAAACCAAGAGGGAAAAGTGTGGAATGGGAAGGAGGCTTTTAGTGATTTGTTGGTCCTTATCTGTCATTCTTCATTGCACCTCTTAACAATATCTTGTAATATGTCTTTAAGTGTGTAATGCCCATTTCTTAAGGGGGGGATATTGTGGAATGTTTGCCTGGACCAATAGGAGGGAGGGATGGAAATGAAGGAAGAAATAGAGTATTAAATATATGGAGAAATTCACAATTCTAGACATTTCATTGCACATTCATGATGATTTGTGCTCCCAATGCTATCATGGTAGTCACTTTCAATCCTTCATGGGCCTCGAATAGTTTTGGTGTGGTCACCCTGCTTCATTTCCAACCACTGCATATTCTGTAACATCCTGCTGAAAGCCTGTAGCTTTTTATACCACAACTGTTCTGCTTTATTTTTGCACTGTAGACCAGGCATCCCCAAACTGCGGCCCTCCAGATGTTTTGGCCTACAACTCCCATGATCCCTAGCTAACAGGACCAGTGGTCAGGGATGATGGGAGTTGTAGTCCCAAAACATCTGGAGGGCCAAAGTTTGGGGATGCCTGCTTTAGACCATC
The DNA here is from genome assembly GCA_034641395.1 of Darevskia armeniaca. Taxonomy (NCBI): domain Eukaryota; kingdom Metazoa; phylum Chordata; class Lepidosauria; order Squamata; family Lacertidae; genus Darevskia; species Darevskia armeniaca. The sequence continues at coordinate 811,186 of JAWWNF010000873.1, read as the reverse complement.
CAGATAGCAATTATGTGGCAGCATCAGGGAAGCATTGCAGAACAAACCAAAGCAGAATAAATCCACCACTAATACACTGTTACATACATAATACGGCCACAATAAAGGGCTATTCTGTAGGGACCCTAAATGGATCTTCTGTGTTCAATGTTAGTATATCTCTGAATTTCATACTGTGGGACAAACAGCTGGCTGGAGTTCTGCTTTTAATTGTTGGCTTGTGAGACGAGACACAGCCAAGGAGAGAGTAGGCAACACTATAATATTAAAAAGAGAATAGCTTTTCCTTTTTCCTTCTCTCCATGGGGTTGTAAACCTCTAGTGTGACTACCCATAGTAATGTTTGATTATTTTATAAGTTGTTTTTTTTTGCACCCATAAAAGACTGGGAAGAGGATGCACAACTGAAGTGAGGCAAATCATCATCACCATCATCTTCTTTGGCGATCACTCGTAGCCGAGTAAGATTGTCTTCCATAAACATGGTTTTATCAATGAGTCCGCAAGTGACTGTGGAGGCCAATTCTGGATCCACACGTCCTTCCACAGTGGGGACATTGGTTCCTGGGAGGGAGTTGATCATGGTGTGGATTTGCCAAGTGTGCCTTCCTCTTAGCATGTTTCTCCCTTGCGTCCTGAGTTCGAGTGTCTACAAAGCCCATGACACCTTTGGTGAAGGCTGTTCTCCGACTGGAGCACTCGCAGGCCAGTGTTTCCCAGTTGTCAGTGTTTATACTACTTTTTTTAGATTTGCCTTGACACAGTCTTTAAACCTCTTTTGTTGACCACCAGCATTATGCTTTCCATTTTTAAGTTCAGAATAGAAGACGATCATCAGGCATCTGCACAACATGACCAGTCCAACGAAGTTGATGTTGAAGAATCATTGCTTCAACACTGGTGATCTTTGCTTCTTCCAGTACACTGATATTAGTTCGCCTGTCTTCCCAAGTGATGTGTTAAATTTTTCGGAGACACCGTTGATGGAATCTTTCAAGAAGTTGGAGTTACCTTTATCACCACCACCACCACAGACCCTCCAAGTGTCTCTATTTTCCAGGCACAGTCCCAGATTTACATAAGCCATCTCAGTTTCTGATTTGATCCCAGAATGTCCTGTTTTTCCTTAGGAAGTCCCAATTTTCCTCAGAGAAATGTTGGAGGGTATGGTAGGACGTCCCTAGAAGGTATGGAGTTATGTGACCCCGAGCCAAGGAGATTCAACCTTTAGACGGCATCTGAAGGCAGCCCTTTATCGGGAGGTATTTTAATGTTTAGTGTTTTATTATGTTTTTATATATGTTGGAAGCCGCCTAGGTGGATGGGGGTTTAAATTTAATCGGAGAAATGTTGGAGGGTTTTTCATCATCACCATCATCACCATCACCACCACCACCACCACCACCACCACCACCACCTCCTTTAGACCAAGCTGAAGAGAAGCAGGGAAGAAACAGGAAGCACAAGTTAATTGCATTTCCTGTCTCCCCTGCAGCCAATTGCCACATCTCAAAGGAGCACTTTGCTTAAAAGCCACAAAGGCCCCACATCTTTCTTCATAAGGAAAGATGTCAAGGTCATGACGCAAATATACCTTTGATGCATAAAGATAATACCTGAACGGCTCTCTAATTGTGAGTGCATAGCCTGAGCAAAAGGGCACCATAGGCATCTATTTCTGAAATGCATTTGCTTTCCACTCCATTGGCATTTTATATTATAACTCCTACAAACCCAAAGTAATAGGCAATCGAGACGCAGTCACGATGTGGCTTGTAAAATTTGATCGGCAGAACATAAGATTAATAATTCTGCTTTAACCTTCATTACATCCATTCATTCTTTTTTTCTTGTTCTTTTTTTTTAAAGCAACAAACCACCCTCTAGCCAAGTACAAAGTGCTTGTTACAGCATCCCACAGAAGACAAAGGGAATTGCCACCATTCCAAAACTATAGCATATCACTTAAGAATAAATCGTACAGTGCAGCCTCATTCACGGATATGTTTCGAAGACATTTGGAAAATCAGACTTGTGGGATAAGCAGAATGGCAAATTTCACAGTACTGTGGGCAATTAATCCAGATTCATTAATTCAGAGCAAACAATAGGAAAACTGTGGTGATAAAATTATTTCGTTTCTGTGCCAAAAGCAACTGCTTCCATTTCTGCTGGATGTCTCAAACCTTTTCCAGTGATGGCAATAATAATAATAATAATAATAATAATAATAATAATAATAATAATTAATAATAATTTATTATTTTTACCCCGCCCATCTGGCTGAGTTTCCTCAGCCACTTTGGGCGGTTTCCAGTCAAATGTTAAAACAATACAGCATTAAATATTAAAAACTTCCCTAAACAGGGCTGCCTTCAGGTGTCTTTTAAAAATAGGATAGCTGCTTATTTCCTTGACATCTGCTGGAAGGGCGTTCCACAGGGAGGGCGCCACTACCGAGAAGGCCCTCTGTCTGGTTCCCTGTAACCTCACTTCTGGCAATGAGGGAACCGCCAGAAGGCCCTCGGCGCTGGATCTCAGTGTCCGGGCTGAACGATGGGGGTGGAGACGCTTCTTTAGGTATACAGGACCGAGGCCATTTAGGGCTTTAAAGGTCAGCACCAACACTTTGAATTGTGCTCGGAAATGCAGCATATGAAACTGCCTTATAATGGGTGAGATCATTTGACTAGTTGTTCCAGTATTGTCTACACTAGCATGACATCTCGGAGGTTTGGGACATTCTGCTCCCCAGCAAAACAACAACAACAACCTGATATCAGATATCTTCAAAAAGCAATACTTTCTAGATACAAAACATAACATATGAAACAATCTGGAGGGTCGAAACAAAATATCCCCCCCCCTTCCAGTAGTACCTTATAGACCTTCTAAGTTTGTTCTTGGTATGAGCTTTTGTGTGCATGCACACTTCTTCAGATACCAAGAATGAAATGGAAGTCCATCAACCTCACCAAGAGGTATCTGAAGAAGTGTGCATGCACACGAAAGCTCATACCAAGAACAAACTTAGTTGGTCTCTAAGGTGCTACTGGGAGGAAAGAGAAAAAAATATTTTGTTTCAACTACGACAGACCAACACGGCTACCTACCTGTAACTGGAATCTGGAGGGTGAGTGCATTTTTCAATTCTGGAGAAAGGGGAAGTTAAATACAGTGGTACCTCAGTTTAAGAACAGCCCTGTTTATGAACTATTCAAGAACTCCGCAAAACCAGAAGTAGTGTCCCAGTTTGCAAACTTTACCTTGGTCTAAGAATGGAATCCGAACGGTGGAAGGGCACCGGCAGTGGGAGGCCTCATCAGGGAAAGCGCGCCTCAGTTTAAGAACGGTTTCAGTTTAAGAACGGACTTCTGGAACAGATTAAGTTTGTAAACTGAGGTACCACTGTAATAGAATCTGAAAAATAAGAATGTCTTTCCATAAAAATCATTGCGTTCCCAGTGATTTATAAACAATTTCCTTAGTTGTATAATAAGAAATAAAACTTGACCAAGCATTGTAGACATATCTCAATGTTTATGTTCTCAACAGATTTTTTTAACTGGAGATGTCATGTATTAAGTTTCATACATTTGGGACATGATATATGAAGAGTTGGGAAAAAATGTTGAAATACACATTTTTTTAAAAACCCCAGAATTATTCTTATTAGGTATCTTTACCATAAACATCCCAAAGGTTAATAAGATGGTCTTTATGCAACAACGGCAGCCAGGATTCTGATTGTGAAGTATTGGAAAAGCAATTTAATACCGACAAAAGAAGAATTGCACTTAAAACTATGTGAATATCATGAATTGGCAAAATTAACAGAATCAATAAGAAATCATTCAGGAGATAAAGATCAGAAAAGAATGGAATGCGTTTAAAATATATATGATGAAATATGGTTCCAACAACTATACCTGGTTGAGCATAAACTAAATTCCACAGAGATAATAGGATGGTTCTCCACAGATTTAAAAATGATACGGATAAATTAAGATATAGAGATTAGGAACCGCATAGGGTTAGAGGGAAGTCATCAAATTAATCAGGGTATCAAACCAGAAATCAGGTACAGAAAAGAAAGTGAGAGAAGACAAAGTGCGTTCTTACTGGAAATAAGTGTTTATAATATTATCGATGGTGGTTTGTATTTCTTAAATAGCTGTATGTACTGGACAAGATTTTCCGCAAGTTTTTCTTTGTTTCTATCTTCTCTTCTCTTTTCGTTTAGTTTTTCTTTTGCCTTTTTAATCTTTTTTTCTTTTTCCTTTCCCCCCTTTTTTGTATTAAGAATAATGTGTTTTTTATTGTATCGATCAAATTGCAAATAAAGTTTATAAAAAGAAAAAGAAAAAACAGAAAAGGTTTCATACATTCTGCATGCAAACCCATGATGCCTTATAGTTGCAGCCAAGATGGTGGCAAATGTATTGCATGTCAAGTCCCGACCCCTCCCGGGGAGAAATAAAGACACAGGACCCAATAATTAAGGTTAATGGGCATAGAAAGGCCACAACTTTATTGGTTACGGAATGTAGAGAGGTATTGGCTTAGGCATTGGATCTAACCGACTATATCCGACTCCAGTACGTCGTGCTGGCAGTCCGGGAAGGGTTAACCACCGATGGGAGAGCCCTGCTGCTGCACATCAGCTAGGAACTCACCCTGGGGTCACCGATATGGGGCGTGCCTTTGGCCCTCACCTACCATGGCTTCGGACAGGGTCATTTAATGAAGTACCCTTCAGCATTTTGGAGGAGGTGATGGCCCAACCTCCCCCCCCCACCTTCAGCCTTCCCGAGATAATCCAATGCCTAGCCGCCAACCTCAGTTGTGACGAGTTGCTACGAGGTAGGCGAAAACCACCAGGCTCCAGCCAATTTGCCAAGTGGGAAAATTCCTACCAGGTCCCTCAATGGCGACCAACCAAGGTCCATAGCAAGGTCAGGGAGAACGCTACCTGAAAAAGGGAGGGTGGGCAGGAAAAACTGTCAGCTGGGGGCAGGAAGCGAGAGGCTGAGCCCTGACTGCGCGCTTGCTTAAATGCATCAAGGCACACCTCACCGATTGGTTGGCCTGCCAGGCGCTGCGCCCAGGGCTCAGCCTATGGTGGCAGGGGATGAAGCCATCCCCTGCGCACATGAAGGACCCGTGAAGCCTGCAACCCCCCCCCTCCTTCCTATGGGTGGAAAGGGCTTTGCTCTGCTTTCCCTTGGACCACACCAGAGAGGGGTCTTGTCATCGGGGCAGCCCAGGACTTCCATACAACACTGCCCAGGCTTGCCCCCTGGAGAGGTCACGGTACTTGCAGTGGTGTGTACTGGGCAGGAAGTAAATTTTGTAAACAACCATACAAATCACTCACGGCAGTGTTAACACATGTTTTACAGGCACTGCAATAAATTGTTAATCGATGGTTATAGAGTCCAGCGAGTCAATGTATTGTTTGTTATCTGTGGCTTACCCCAGTCTATCATGCTGTCGGCTGATTTGCTCATTACTCTTTATAGGACATTCTCCCTGTGCTTTTCACATACACCGGCCATTGATTTCATTTTAGCAGTGTATCATTTTATTTACCTTCAGAACCATTTATAAATTGGACTTTCATTGGCATCTAAGCCAGCTAGGCATTCCAGCGGTTGCTTGATTGCTGGGCAATCGAGTCTACCAGACTCTCCTGTGGAATGCCACCCATTCAGGGCGGGAGCTTGCGATAAATGATAGTAATTTGAGTTGATTAAGTGGGCACTTCACTGATGGAAATCTCTTCTCTATCTGATTGGTGCTCCGGTCATAGAGATTCCAAGCCTGTCAAAGGTAAGGCAGCCTTTATACAACTTGTAGTATGTTTGAGTGTTTGCAATTTATTTGTTTGTTTGTTTGCAAATGGCTCATACAGTTTGCATTTTTATAGTCATCTTCAGTGACTCATCCATTAGGAGCATGATTGAACAAGGTTTAGATGCTTTTTAGTACCTTGAATTTTGATGGAATTGTAAAAAGAAACAAGTGTTGAAATCTCTCCCCCTGAAATAAACTGGATTTAAACACAATTTTTGTGCAGTCATGCCTTCTTTATTTCTCGGAAATATTTAACTTCCAGCTTTCCAGTGGTGAAGAGCCATTTGAGGAACAGCTTGTGAGCCTTCTCATTTAAGAAAGCGAGTTCTCCATTCACAGAGAGCTCGTGTTGCGGTGGGGGCAGGAAAGCCACCTCCCCTTGTAGCTGGGGGTTTGGCTTGCTGGCCACAGCTAGTATTGACCCAGTGTGTTGCTGGGGAAAAACACATGTATCTATTTGTGAAGGACAGCCCAGCGTCCTTTATATTTGGTCAGCACGTGGTGTGACCTTCCTCTTTGCTGTGAGCTTCAGAACTCCCGCCCCCCCTCCCTGGTATAGGTTTGTGCGTTGACCTTGCTGTTGCCTGTCATGGGGTCGTCTGCTTTTGAGGCAGGGGCCTAGTAGGAATTTTTCCATTTGGCTGATTGGCTGTGCCATTTGGTTTTTGCCTACTACGCAGCAACTCGTCACAAAGTGATCATGGTGTGTGGGGAATTCCGTTAAAGGAATCCAGCGGCTCAATATGCTTGTCCGAACCTGGTAGGGTTGCAGGGCCGTGCATGAGCCCCTGGGACCACTGGGGAAGGGGGAGGTCTCTGCGTCCCAGCCTCCATTCAACTCTCCCCAGACTGGTTCCCACCCCCCCACTGACAAGTGGTCAGCTCTGTCCCGTCGGACAGCATGAACCAATGCCTACGCAAACACTCACGTGTTTTGTATTTCAATAAAGTTGTGGCCAAAACTATGCCAAAATCCCAAACAAAAATTATGTCTCGTGTGTGAATTTATTGGTGGGGGTGGCTTGGTGACCTCTACACGCAATACCAGGGGCAGTCTATCTGAGCAAGAAAAGCTAGGCATTTCAGAGACATTTTTGAGGTCTGTAAAAGCAATGGCCAAACTTGGGCCCTCCAGGTGATGCTAGACTACAGTTCCCTGAACTTTGGTCATGCTGGCTGCAGCCAAAGGAAACAGGAGTCAAACAACATCACAAGTGCACCAGGTTAACTCATTGGGCATTTATTAAAGTATTCTTAAAAAGGAAGCTTATTAGCTACACAATATCTATATTTCAAAGAGAAATTGTAGATGATAACGCTAGGGTCCACACCAGCCTTTTCTCAGGCTTAGGTACCCACAGTTGTTGTTGGACTACAACTCCCATCATCCGTGACCACTGGCGATGCTATGTAACGATGATGGGAGTTGTAGTCCAACAACATCTGGGGACCTCAGGTTGAGAAAGGCTGGTCTACACATATTTACACCCTTGATCCTCCATACAGGCCAACAAAAGGCATGATCAGAGTGCAAGGACATAGCCTAACAAGGCAAAAACATGGGGGGGGGGGAGAGATATGAAGCCAATGAGGGGTGTGGCTGGAGAGACTTCCAAGGCCTGGAGCAGGCATCCCCAAATTCGGCCCTCCAGCTGTTTTGGGATTACAACTCCCATCATCCCTAGCTAACAGGACCAGTGGTCGGGGATGATGGGAATTGTAGTCCCAAAACAGCTGGAGGGCCGAGTTTGGGGGTGCCTGGCCTGGAGGGTTGCATTTGCCCCTTTCTTAAAGGAGCTTGTGTTTCAGTAGGGTTTAGATGAGGATCTGCTTTTCTTAGTGCATCTGCATGTTGCACCAGCTTCATTGTCTCCTACTGCAAAGTTAGAGAAGCATCCTTCACTTTTATATATGTCAGTTAAAGTAAACAGAGCAATTTACTAGTCCATCATGGCCAGTAAGTGGATATTCTCTTGGCACACGTTGTTTTCAAATTCCTTTATCATTGTTTTGTGTCCGCTCCTCTCTCTTAAAATGAAATGTTTTATCAAAAGCCCTCTGCTAGAATTCTTCCTCTGCATGGTCGGAATGGCGCTTTCCCGGAACTGTTATGGTCCATCAGGTCAGTTACACACAAAATATTCCCTAAGCACTTCCCAGCACAATAGCTTGTAATGGCTCCAAAAGAGCTGTCATAGTCGATCATGTCAGTAAACAGCTTTGATTTGGCTGTTTTTCCTTGGTTTCTTCAGTTTATATCGCAGGAAGAATCACTCCCAAACATGTGTTTGAAAGAACACAGTCTTTTGTTCTCTTGCTTCCCCAAGTGTTGGAGGTTAGGACATTCCTGCATTGAGATTCCTGCATTGCAGAGGTTTGGACTTTAATAATAATAATAATAATAATAATAATAATAATAATAATAATAATAATTGTTATTATTTACACCCTGCACATCTGACTGGGTTGCCATTGGGGTCTCTTCCAATTCTACAATTCTATGGTTCTAAGATTTATTTAGTAGATTCTGCTACATAGTTTTGAAGGCTTAATAATGAGACTCTCCTTCCATCATGAGTTTGGCTTACTAGAACACTTCTTAATGAAGGGGCAATCTGTCCAGAAGACTATCATATTTCAAGGAGTTTAGTGATCTGATATGGTCATCTCTTCCTGCCTCTGTTTACTTTCCCTCACTATCTCTTGTTCTGCTCTTTGATGGCCTTTTAATGCCCTAATGTGTGGAAGGAAGTACTGTAATAGTGCTGGGTACCTTCCTTCTCCGAAGTGAGACATTGGGAGAGGTGGCTAACTAATGAATGATCTGTACGTAGCTATTAGCTACGTACAGATCATTCATTAGGCAGTCAGGCAAACCACACAAGTTAGCTATCGATAAATCAGATGGTTTGGGGGCATAGTTCTGAGAAGCTTGTGCATGGACTGATCGAAGGACCATGCAAATGAAGGCTACCTAGGGGTCACTTCGCCACTTCTTGAGGGCTTCCCAGTGGCTTGGTAATGTATATAATGCTTGGTGTTTAGAATAAACTATTTAATCTTCTCACTCACTTGTGAGAGCCAGTGTGGTGTAGTGGTTAAGAACGGTAGACTCGTAATCTGGTGAACTGGGTTTGCGTCCCGGCTCCTCCACATGCCGCTGCTGGGTGACCTTGGGCTAGTCACACTTCTCTGAAGTCTCTCAGCCCCACTCACCTCACAGAGTGTTTGTTGTGGGGGAGGAAGGGAAAGGAGAATGTTAGCCGCTTTGAGACTCCTTCGGGTAGTGATAAAGCGGGATATCAAATCCAAACTCTCCTTCTTCTTCTTCTTCTTCTTCTTCTTCTTTTGCTTCTGAATCTCATTTAAAGGACAACCTTGCATTTGGCAATACACTTAATTTGATCAACCCCCTCCTTGTCTGAAGCAGCAAGCCATGGTTTGAAAGGGCCCTGTAATCCAGGACTGAAAAACATAGCTTCTTTGCAACCATGGTTTGGAGGGTCTCCCCCAAAACAACAACAACAACAACCCACCACACAGTTGGTTCCTTGAGACATAATGCCAAATGTTGGTTTGCTCAAAGTTCTGTTAAAGTTTAGATCAAATATGCATAAAGAAATTACACACATAGACACTCCATTCCTGATCCTCCAAAATGTGAGAAATATGTGTCTTTGGATTCAGCCATATATTTACAAATGCACAGCTTGAGCAGGCATGGTTTTGAGGTACAGAAACAAGCACAGAAGCAAGCAGTGGAAATTCTAAAGCAGCCTCAGCTCCTCATAAACCTGTCAGAATCGCTTCAGCTAGGAAAACAAGCAGACAGAGGTATGACCCAAAAAATCACGGTGGAATCTTGGAAGTATCGGTAAGCCGATGCTGCAGTCAATTGCCCCCATTGATAAACCAGCCACATGAAAGAGATAGCTAATCTGAATGCTAGGAGAGCATGAATGGCAGAACTACATGAACAAAGGAGGTGAGCTTCCACCCCTTTGTCCCATTGATCCCTCACATGCTCTCAGTTTGATTTTTAGAACACCTACATAATATTCCCAATGGAGAGCTTTGGTACAGTGCAATCTTATGCATGCCTACTTGGAAGAGATGAGATATATAGAAAATCACACGAAGACAAAAGAAAAGAAAATAGAACGTATCCTTCATTTCTTTTTACAAACAGAGATCAACAGAACTTTTAAACGTATATTCCACGGCACCATGGGATGAATTTGGGAACAATGCTATAGCATAGCTGTCAACTTTCGGATTTGAAAAAAAGGGATTTTCCCCAAACTTTCGGATTTGAAAATAAGGGATGCCGCGGGGGCGGTGCGAAAGAGCGAGCGCGTAGATGGCAGGCAGGCTGTCTGTCTGGTTGGGCGTGAGGGTCTGGCTGCACTAGGCATGCAAGCTCCGCCCCCAGTCGGTCTCAGACTCCTTATTGGCAGCCGAGCAACGCAGCTGAGGAGCCTCCCTGGCCGGCAGGGAGGGAGAAGAGCTGCTTCCTTTGAAATCTGGGAAAATTAAGGGATATCAACAATCCGGGATAGCAGCGGGAAACGGCATTGGAATAAGAGAGTTTCCTACAAAAAAAGGGAGGGTTGACAGCTATGTGCTGTGCTGTGCTGAAAAGCAGGTCAAAGTATCCTGTTCTCATAGTGGCCAACCAGATGCTTATGGGAAGCCCACAAACAAGTCCCCAGTGCAAAAGCACTCTGATAATATGTGGTTCCCACCACCTGATATTCAGACATCTGCCATCACCAACACTTGAGGTAGAACATAAGCATCATAGATCGTAGCCAATTAAAACTCTATCTTCCATGAATTTGTCCAATCCTATTTTAGAGCCAAGCAAGCTGCTAGCCATCACTGCCTCTTGTGGTGCACATCCCATAATTTATGCTTTCAATTGTCTGTCCTGAAACGTCCAATGTTCAGCTCCATTGGAAAGCCCTAAGCCCCAGAATTAAGAGAGGAATAAAAACGTGATTTCCCCCACAGGTGGCAACATTTACATTCATCGTAACCAGATTAAAATTCTCTAGGGCCACTGTAGGAGTCAGAATCCTGCCCACAGGTTGTTAGGGGGCCATCTCTGATTTAAGCTGTCCCTCTGTGTCTTTATGGAGACAGTCATTTGAGAGTCCTTGAAACAAGTCTTGGCACCTATTTGCTTCCATTCACTCTGCTACCACCCCCATCCTTCAAATCTCGCTTCCTTGAGAGCACCAAGCAAACTTGTCCTTGTCATTCTAGTTCTGTCATTTGCCTTAATGTCTTTGGAAGGAGTACAATGCTTTGGAAAAAAATCATTTTTATAGTGCGGGATGAGCTAAAATGAATATTGGGGGAGGATTCTATTATGCTGAGAGAGAGAGAGAGAGAGAGAGAGAGAGAGAGAGAGAGAGAGAGAGAGAGTAGGCAGAGGACCTTGAAAATGGGCTCTTGAGGTTCTCCCTCTCTTTCTCTTTTAATGCTTCTTCCCAATCTTGCAGAGGTCAAAAGACAGAGGCATCTTAAGAGTAGAGATTCAGGCCGATATGCAGAGTGAGACACATTCTTACGACGCTGGAAGATGAGTTTTCGAAAAGCAAATGTCTCTCAGCTGGATTGAACGCCAGTCTAAATAAGCTGACGTGTGGGGGTATTTTATCATCATTATTATTTCTTAAATGTCAGCAGAATTCCTGAAGGGCAGTATTATCATTTCTCAGCAAATGGTATTAACAAGAGAGATTGTGTACCTCCCGATTTCACAAGGAGACACTCATCAGTGATAACCTGATGGGATGGTAAGCTTGGCTACTGGCTGGGAGTGTCACTTCCAGGACCATCACTTCTGCATTGGGCAGAGGGAGGAACTGGCAGCAAGGAGTTAGAAGATGGATTGTGTGTGCTGCTCAGCCTGCCCTATGTCCTCTAAGCCAACCTGGTGCCCTCAAGTGTGGTGGAAGACACTATCCCATCACCGGTGCAATAAAACTTGGTCCAGCACTCAGAGCTTCCAGGAGGCTGGGGAAGAGGACTAAACATCATTGCTCTTCCCAGAATTTCTCTTTTGCTGCTGTCAGTTTCCTTTGGAGCCCAGCCTGCTAAGAAGACCCATCTCCTCTGAAATGCATTAAAGCCAGACTGCTTAGGTTCCTCGGAGTGCAGAAAAACCAGCATCTGGAACTTTATTCTCTATTAATTTTATTTTTCCTTTCTACTTATGGATCAAAGTCTACTTTATTTCTCTTGCAATATTAAATTTATTCTACACTTGCTGAATTGTTGGTTTTTGGCCTACTTGAATTTGTTGATATGTCTTGTAAACTGATGTCTCTCCCCCACTCCAGTGCACCTCCGCATGTTGACATTTTTTATGCTTGTTATAAGGGTTTTTTCCTTTCTTTCCTAAGCCGCTGCTCAATCAAATGAATCCCAAAGTGTCTTTCAAACATTAAATAATAACATAACAGAGCATAAATCATATAAAATAATCAACAAATCATCAATTAAAAAATTACAATCTATAAAACACTATTAACAAAGTAGAGCTGTGGACAGTTCCCCCACCCACCCAATCAGGGGTCCAAAATCAGGAAGAAGAAGAAGAAGAGGGAGAGGAGGAGGAGGAGGAGGAGTTTGGATTTGATATCCTGCTTTATCACTACCCGAAGGAGTCTCAAAGCGGCTAACATTCTCCTTTCTTTTCCTCCCACAACAAACACTCTGTGAGGTGAGTGAGGCTGAGAGACTTCAGAGAAGTGTGACTAGCCCAAGGTCACCCAGCAGCTGCATGTGGAGGAGCGGGGAATCGAACCCGGTTCACCAGATTACGAGTACACCACTCTTAACCACTACAACACACTGGCTCTCTAGATAGGACAACCTACCTTGGGCTAATCTGGGAACCAAACACTCCAACCTGGATCTGGTCCCAGATTTCATTGGTGTTGGGACTTATGTTTAAGTGGGGAACTTCATCACTGAGTGGGGATTTGAACCTTGGTCTCCCAGAGCCCTAGACCAATAATATAACCACTGCACCACACTAGCTCTCTAGCAATACTGCCTCGTTTTACTGAGCTGATTCTCCATGGCATTGCCTTTCCACTGGGTAGAGTATGACCCTAGAAGACATTAAGTCACTATGCTTATGGGACAAAAACCCTCCCTGACGCTTCATTGGATGTGAGCAAGACTTCTCCTACCAGCTGTAAAGGATTGCTGGACTCAAACAAATTGAACTGGGAGTACCTCTTTTCTAGAAAAATAACACTGGGTAAGAGCTGAACTGCATGTTCAGCAAAAGTGAATGACACAGCTCTCATGGCATGGAATATTCTACTTCAGAAAGCAGGAGTGTGTGGAGAGACGGTTGTATATGTGAACAGCAAACCTGATAGAGCAGGCCTAATAGGAAAAATGCTAAGTTACTGTTCCTTGGTGTGCCAGCTTCAAATGCAGAGGACTTACTTGACATGGAAGAAGCATTGTCATGTAATTCTTCACCTGCATTTGGAAATCTAATAAACAAACAATTAAAATAAACCCTTTTTTCTTTTCCTTTAACAAATCTGTCCATAGGCATCTATTATACCTCGTCTGATGGAACTGTTTTCTGCTGTGCTGCCAGGGAATAATTGGGATAGAAGGAGTCGCTGATTCCTGATTAAAAGGGCAAAAAGGCTTAGCTAAGTTTGAATAATTGGCACTTATAAAGTTCCTAACAGCTGCCCTCTAATGCAAGTGATTCACAAGCACTCAACTTCCCAGCCCCATTAAGACTCCCTTAAAAATCTCCATGATGGATGATTCCACTAAATACTTTATAGGCAACGGGTTTACAGTCAGAATTTTGTACAAAGCTTCCTTTCCCCATAAATCAAACTTTGACTACGGATAGCTGCACCTTCCACTTATCTAAAAGTTTCATGTGTTATGCATTATATACAATCAACCAGATTTTTCTGCTTTTTTTTTTTTTTTTTTTTTGTCTTTTCTGTTGAAAACATACCTGCACAGTAGCTCTAATATATGCCAGTATATAGCATTTATATACCAAGGAATGATTCCATCACAAAAGGCTGCCAGTATAAGCCAATTTATTATATGCTATACAAGTGTTAAACTGCCTTAAATCAATAGTTAAGAAGACAGGGGAATATTTGGGGCACAGTAAGTCATCATTTTAATGAAATATAGATTATTCCAAGACTATTAAAGAAGTGGTTGGGTGTCAGGGAAATGGCCCACATTTTTCCCAGCGTTAAACAAAACCCATCTATTTTAGTGGAACAAAATCAATACAGAGCTGCGACCTGCCATGTAACCTGAATGTGTAAGTAAATTTATAGGCAGAGTTACCCATTGCTAAATAGACAGGCTATGCTTGCAGGCCTAGGTCGGTTCATCTGATCCAATTAAAGGCATGGTTAGAGGCAATCAAAGGGATGGAGAGAGAAAACTGGGAGCACGAGCTTTTCTTGAATGACACTTCACCACAGAGCAGGCGGCCGTTTACACGGCAACTTGTTTAAACACCAACCATGATAATCTGAGAGGCGGGAGCAACAGCCCTGTGGTGCTGCCACACATTGCTGATTCAATGTGGTGAAGTGGTTAGGGTGTTGGAGTAGAACCTGGAAGATCACGGTTCAAATCCCAACTCAGCCATGAAGTTCGCTGGGTGACCTTGAACAAGTCTCTCAGCTGTACCTCCCAGGGTTATTATGAGGATTTTTTTTTTAAAAAAATAATTTTTATTGGGTTTTTAACACAAACATAACAAAAATCCACAAACATCACCTACAATAGACAAAAACACATAAAAAACACAATACAAAACAAGCATTTATATTTTCCCCTTCCTTACTCCTTATCATCTTATGGTGACTTCCCCCTGTCTCTCTTACTGCGTTTCACTGTCTATCCTCTTTAGTAATTTCCTCTCAGCTTTTAATATTCCTGTTATCTATCTAATATTTCAACTTATATCATCATAAATCATACAACATATATATTTTTTTATCTAAACCTAGATCTAATCTGCAGACTGCTTCTTATTTTAACTCTTCCCTAATTCTCAATCTTACAATAATTCTTCATATATAGTTTTAATTTCTTCCAGTCTTTTCCCACCGCCTCTTGCCTCTGGTCGCGGAGTCTCGCTGTCAGCTCGTCAAGTTCCATATAGTCCATCATTTTGATCTGCCATTCTTCTATCGTTGGTAAATCCTTTGTCTTCCAGTATTTTGCAATTAAAATTCTCACAGCTGTTGTGGCATACATAAAAAAAATGTGGTCTTCCTTTGCAATTTCTTGGTTGACCATTCCTAGTAAAAAGACCATTCCTAGTAAAAAGGGTTATTATGAGGATTACCGTACTTTTCCGTCTATAAGACGCCCCCATGTATAAGGTGCCTGTGGCATTTGCCCACTCTTTGGGAATATGTTTGTACAGACGGAGATAAAAGGGTTAATATGCTGACCAATAGGAAGGCCCAGGAGCCTTAAACTGTGTTTAAGGCTCAGCACAGGGGTTTTGGAAGTTAGTTCAGTTGGGAGTGGAGTTGGAGTTAGCGGTGGGCAGTTGGTGTTGTTGGTTGGTGGTTGTGAGGGTTGGTGTGTGGAACTTGGTGGTGGGGAGGTAGAGGAGTTAGAGTGAGCTAAAGGCAGAAACGAGACTGAGAGGATAAAGTGTAACAGTGTATTTAATATTGAAAGCTTGTTGGTGTGTGAAAATAAACTCTTGATATTCTTTGTTTAACTTAAATCCTGACTGAGACTCAGTGTTTACCAGAGGGATCCTGGTTGGTGTGGCAGTGGAATAGTGGTGGCACAGGGTCAATAGTCTGTGGAACGACCGGGGGCCCTGTGTGATTGCCACAATGCCCCCTATTTTGGGGGACTCAAATTTAAGAAAATGGGGGGAGGTGGCACAGAGTTGTTGAGCTTTTTTTTAGTGTGGAGGATTGCCCAGGGTTATTGAGCTTTTTTTGGGGGGGGGTGGCAAAAATTGTGGGATGTAAACACAGAGCAGTCAAACACAACAATACTAGAGGAGACATGAAGGTGTCTCAGTCCTGCAGCCATAACTTCCTGTTTACCTGGACTGAGACAACTTCCTCTATGTAACTGGAGGTAGGTGTGGCTTCACCTGGGCAGGTTAGCACAAAACCACAGGTCAGCAGCCATTTCCCTCTCTTGGGATCGGGACTTCTCTCTTGGGATCGGGACTCTAAGAGCAACATCTTAGAGCAGAGATGGACTTTTGGCTTCCAGCCAAGAGGGCCCAAATGGAGCCTTCTCCCACAGGGAGAGTCTCCACATGTATATATATTTTCTAAACTTAAGTCTGCCTTAAGTTTCATCTGGGATCTTATTGTGACCATTTGATGTCAGTGAGTAAACATTTTTATATGCTTTTATAGAAGACTTGTGTAGTGTCTTATTTTAAGAGGGAAAAGGGGGAAATATATACCAGGAAACTATTTTACAGAGGTTTAAACAAACCTGAGCAACCTTCCGCTGTGTGATTTAAAAAGGGGAATGGAACTCTGCTGACTTTGTTGGAACTTGTAAACACAAGTTGGGATAGGATATCTTAAGCAATATATCCTCATCCACATTCCTAAACATTCCCACAAAAATCGCTCACTTGCATCGCCTCCCGTCTGTCCCATCGCCCGCAGAGGCTGCCAATCGCCCGCCCAACTGCCGGGACGTCAGCCAATCAACACCACCCATTGACACAGCAACCAATAACACGCACAATAGCCGCCGACAGCCACGGCAGCAACCAATCAAACGTCCACCCTATGCACTATCCATGTACAAGACGGCCCCCACTTCACTTTTTAGCATGATTTTTAAAGAAAAAAGAATAGTCTTATACACGGAAAAGTACGGTAAATGGAGAGGGGAAGAACCATGTGTGCTACCCTCAGCTACTTAGAGAAAAAGGTGGGATATAAATGGTCCTTGGGGGAAAGGGGCATGTAAATTATTATTGTTATTATATGCACCTACAATATCTATGCAAATACAGTCGTACCTTGGTTTTCGAACAGCTGAGTTCTTGAATGTCTTGGTTCCTGAACGCCGCAAACCTGCAAACTATTTTTCAAACCCAAAACATCCGACTGGGCTTCCATGGCTTCCAATTGGCTTCAGGAGCTTCCTGCAGCCAATCAGAAGCTGTGCTTTGGTTTCCAAACGTTTGACTTCCAAGGTACCACTGTACTGGGAAAATGTGCACAAATACAAAGGTACATTTTTTAATCAAATACTGGTAGTATATGTTCAAATTTCAGGTGCATATATAAGAATGCTGTGGAAATGTGCACATTGGCTTCTGTATGGGGAGAAATTTGTTTGGCTCAGTTTTTATTTCAAATCTCTCTAATCTACAGAGAGACATAAAAAAAAAAAAAGGGTGACACGGTTCCCCAACTCAAAAATTCTTCAGAAAAATGCAAATGATAGTGAAAATGTGATAGAAAACTGCATTATACTGCAGGAAATTCATAGAGAAAAAAAATGAAGATTGGTGTAGAAATCAGATTAAATGAACTGAAAGTTAGGTAAATAAGAAATTACGTGCATTCTATCCATCCCTCCCTCTCACTCAGCCGCCCAATGCATTACACACAACCATACACATTTAAAAATTGCATTTAGATAATATTTTCTGTCAAAATATTCATTTCTGAAGGCACTATTTCTCAAAGATCTTCTACAACATTAATACTTTATTTATTTATTTATTTATTTATTTATTTGAGCTGAGAACTGATTAGGAATATTCTGGAAGTGAAAAACTATCAAAATTGCGATTTGCACATTAGTCTAAGCCACAGGTGTCAAAGACAAGGCCCGCGGGCCAAATGCGGCCCGCGAGACCTCGTCATGTGGCCCGTGAGCGCGCGCTGATTGGCGGTGGGCAGCGAAGGTCATCGCGCGCGAGAGGAAGGGAGCAGAGCGGAGAGAGGAAGACTCAGTGTGCTTATTGTTTCCCGAGAGAGTCGGGAAGGCGGATTGGTGGAGGGAGCGGTGGGCGTGGCCACTCGCGAGAAGTAGGCGGGGGAGCCGAGGTGCGAAGCTCTGGGGTTGGCTGCGGCGTCTCCGCACCATTTTTGATTTTCGGGCCGTTTTGGCCCAGCTTTCTGCCGCGTCGGGGAAGCCCCCCGCACCATTTTTTCCTTGCCGGGTGAGCCTGGCAAGGCTTTTGATTTTTGGGCCGTTTTGGCCCAGCGCGGCTTATTGCCGCGTTGGGGGCGCCCCGCGCGGCTTTTTGCCGCGTCGGAGAGGCCCCCCGCACCATTTTATCCTTGCCGGGAGACCCCGGCAAGGGTTTTGATTTTCGGGCCGTTTTGGCCCAGCGCGGCTTTTTGCCGCCTCGGGGGTGCCCCGCGCGGCTTTCTGCCGCGTCGGGGAAGCCCCCCGCACCATTTTTTCCTTGCCGGGTGAGCCCGGCAAGGCTTCTGATTTTCGGCCGTTTTGGCCTCGCGGGCTTTCCAAAGCTGCTCTCCTGTTCGCTGCACGTTCCTTCCCACTTCATCTTGTGAGCTGAGTCACCCGCAGAAAGGAAGCCTCTTGCCGGACTCGCCAGCAACTCTCCGGCTTCCCTCAGAAACGAGTGAGGAACATGCTCCCTCCCCCCATAATCCCTCCCTGAACATCCCCCCCTGAAACCTTACTAAAATATCCCCCTTTCCCCCTTAATTCCTCCCTGAACATGCCCCCCTCCCCCTGAAACCTTACTAAAATATCCCCCTTTGCCCCTTAATTCCTCCCTGAACATGCCCCCTCCCCCTGAAACCTTACTAAAATATCCCCCTTTGCCCCTTAATTCCTCCCTGAACATGCCCCCTCCCCCTGAAACCTTACTAAAATATCCCCCTTTGCCCATTAATTCCTCCCTGAACATGCCCCCTCCCCCTGAAACCTTACTAAAATATCCCCCTTTCCCCCTTAATTCCTCCCTGAACATGCCCCCCCCTGAAACCTTACTAAAATATCCCCCTTTGCCCCTTAATTCCTCCCTGAACATGCCCCCTCCCCCTGAAACCTTATATTATTATTATATATACACACACATACTGAGTAATATGCAGTTGAAAATGAAATATGTTATATATAATCATACACACATATATATGTAATATATATTTAAAATACAAAAAGCAGTAATAATTGAATGCAGTGACAATAATTTATGATAGTAAAGAGTGGACACATAGTCCTACAGATACAACCGGCCCTTTGAGGGTGACCAAACTACTAATGCGGCCCCCGATGAATTTGAGTTTGACACCCCTGGTCTAAGCTGTGAAGATGAGTTCAGTGCTTACTGGAATTCGCAAATATCACATTCTACAAGCATTTTCACTCCTTCGCTTAGGCTGGCAGTATAGTGGATTAGTTGCCAAGCAGTTCATGGGATAGGCTGATTTGTCACTGGCATAGGAACATGGAACGCTGCCTCATACTGGGTCCGTCTAGTTCAGTATCAGTGGCTATGCAGGGTTGCAAATATGGGTCCCTTGCAGCGCTGGAGATGCCCAGAACATAGCTGTCAACTTTCGGATTTGAAAATAAGGGATGCCGTGAGGGCGGTGCAATGGCACCAAGTAGCCTCGCCACCCTGCGCTCCAGAGAATGAGCGCAAACGGGTGATCGAAAGAGCGAGCGCATAGACGGCAGGCTGTCTGGTTGGGCATGAGGGTCTGGCTGCACAAGGCATGCAAGCTCTGCCCCCAGTCGGTCTCAGACTCCTTATTGGCAGCCGAGCAACGCAGCTGAGGAGCCTCCCTGGCCGGCAGGGAGGGAGAGGAGCTGCTTCCTTTGAAATCCAGGAAATTTAAAGGATATCAACAATCCGGGATAGCAGCGGGAAACGGCATTGGAATAAGGGAGTTTCCCACCAAAAAAAGGGAGGGTTGACAGCTATGGCCCAGAACCAAACCTGGGGGTCTTCTGAATGTAAAGGACTTCCAGGAAATATGAAGAGATGCACAACCTTCTAATGGTTTGCTTCCCCTCCCCTTCCAAACTGAAGATGCGAGTGTAATGTACTGAATAAATGTGAGAATATATTTGTTCCTAATGGAAGCAGTGAATTTGGAAATTAAGCTCAGCAGGTAAGAAGAGCCTGTTCAGTTTCCAAACGAGATCATTTGTCCTTGTACTAAAGTGTGTTGATTGTATGATTGCTTTGTGCTGCTCCTTCCCTCCCACCCAGCCCACCCCCTTTCACCCACCTCCCATCTTCCCTGCTGGTTTCAGTAAAACGAGTCAAAAGTTATGTGGAGTAAATTGTAATAACAGCAAATAATTTCCCACGCGGATACGTCTAGACAGGTTTCTTTCAGCCAAGTAGGCTGGAATCAAAATAATTCGCCCTAATTAGACAACAGATTGGGTTGTTTTGCTCCTAGTCCCAATTGCTTGGTTCACTGTACCTTGGGACAGCTCCGTCTTAACAGGCTGGCAGCAGAGAATCTCTCTGCACTTGTTGTTATTGTTCAGTCGCTCAGTCGTGTCCGACTCTTCGTGACCCCATGGACCAGAGCACGCCAGGCACGCCTATCCTTCACTGCCTCTCACAGTTTGGCCAAACTCATGTTAGTAGCTTCGAGAACACTGTCCAACCATCTCATCCTCTGCCGTCCCCTTCTCCTTGTGCCCTCCATCTTTCCCAACATCAGGGTCTTTTCTAGGGAGTCTTCTCTTCTCATGAGGTGGCCAAAGTACTGGAGCCTTAACCTCAGGATCTGTCCTTCCAGTGAGCACTCAGGGCTGATTTCTTTAAGAATGGATAGGTTTGATCTTCTTGCAGTCCATGGGACTCTCAAGAGTCTCCTCCAGCACCATAATTCAAAAGCATCAATTCTTCGGCGATCAGCCTTCTTTATGGTCCAGCTCTCACTTCCGTACATTACTACTGGGAAAACCATAGCTTTAACTATGCACTATTAATACAATAAATTAGTTTAGCCTTAATGAATGGCTTGTGTGTGTTGTTCTTCAAACTGGGAACAATCACATATTACTGCGCCACCGGACTCTCTGTAGCTGGGGATGTGTGCACACAGCTTTGCTCAGGCGGGGTAAATGCTAACAGGTGTTGGATATGAAATAGAAATTCATATTCTATTTGAATAGAATAGAATAGAAGAGAAGAGAAATATTCGTCTCCACCCCCACCATTCAGCCCGGACATGAGGTCCAGCGCCGAGGGCCTTCTGGCGGTTCCCTCACTGCGAGAAGCAAAGCTACAGGGAACCAGACAGAGGGCCTTCTCGGTAGTGGCTCCCGCCCTGTGGAACACCCTCCCAGCAGAGGTTAAAGTGAAAAACAACTATCCTACATTTAGAAAATACCTGAAGGCAGCCCTGTTTAGGGAAGTTTTTAACCTGTGATTTTGATGTATTTTAATATCTGTTGGAGGCCGCCCAGATGGGCAGGGTACAAATAAAAAATATTATTATTATTATTATTATTATGAAATAGAAATAGAAATAGAAATAGAAATAGAAATAGAAATATAGAAATAGTTTCGTTGTTATCACCTCCAATGGCAGCTTCCTTTCCTTTCCCGGTGTAGTGCATGTTCTTTGTACTTTTGCCCATTTACTGTATTTATTTCCCCCGATTTGAACTATAAAATGAGTCAAAATGAGAGTACCCCTAAACATTTTTTTTAGAAGAAGAAGAAAGCACTGAATATGGACATGCTTTAAGGGATTATGGTCAATGTAATGGAGGATGAGCCAGTGAAAACAGGGACACATCAGGGAGAACAATCAGTCGCTTACGTTTTGCAGATTTTTGAGGAGGTATTTCTGGAAACTTCGTTGGGTACCATAGAAGGTACTGGTGGGGACATCGGTGATTCACTTAACATATATAGGTTAGCTCACTATGTTTATCTCTGTTTTTGCCAGCATTTGAAAATTATTTGTTTAAAAAAAAGCTTTTGATTATGTTGCAGTTAAATTTTACTCATGGCTAACCCTGGCATTCCAGGTCTCATCTTTTAATAATGCTTTTAGTCAGGGATTGACTTGGCATTTATCTAACCATTTTAATTACAGTTTTTGTGTGTTAATTTTATGTTTGCCCTTTAAAAAGATGTTACTCTTTGTTAGCTACTTTGAGTGTCTCCTTCCCAAGGGGGGAAAGTGGGGTTCAATTTTTTTTTTGCCCATATAACACATGAAATCATGTGATTCCTGCATTGCAGGGGGTTGGACTAGATGACCCTTGTGGTACCTTCCAGCTCTTCAATTCTAGGATTTTAGGATGCTGGACTAGATGGGCTACTGGTCTGATCCACCAATCTCTTCTCATGTTTTTTATTGGAAAACCCCTGGAAAACCTTGCAATCAGCAACAAAAGCAAGTTACGGTTACTTTTTGACAGGATCCCTTGACATGTGTAGGGAACTTGCCATGATTCTTACTAAGATCAGAAAATTGGTATTTTCAGACCACAGGGGTGTGTGGTTCTTTGGAGGAGGAGGAGGAGGAGGAGGAGGAGGAGGAGGAGGAGGAGGAGGAGGAGAACTATTTATGTCCTGCACATCTTACTGGGTTGCCCCAGCCACTCTGAGCAGCTTCCAACATATATAAAAACATAATAAAACATTAAACATTTAAAAAAAAACAACACTTCCTCATACAGGATTGCCTTCAGACACGTTGGATAACTCCATACGCTCCAAGAAGAAGAAGAAGAAGAAGAAGAAGAAGAAGAAGAAGAGTTTGGATTTGATATCCCGCTTTATCACTACCCGAAGGAGTCTCAAAGCGGCTAACATTCTCCTTCCTTATTAAACCTTATTGAATCTTATTGAACGCTCCCTTGTAGCACCCTCTGGTGGGTCATGTTTTTCTTTTCTTTTTTTTAACTTCCCATGTATCACTGGTCCTCAGGAAGCATAGCCTTGCTCCTGATGTCTAGGTTTCCGCGTGGAAGAAAGTTTTTGCATGGATGAAGCCTGAAGTGACCTAGACCAGATACTGGTTTAACACTTCAGGGAGAATTACGTCTAGGATTTATTGTAAAGCAATGTAATGTTGAGCCAGTGCGAGAGGAGGAGGATGAAGAAGAAGGTGGGGGAGGAGAAATGAAGAAGCTCAGAAAAGAACAGGCCAAGGCAGCTGAAGTAATTATATCTGTTAAATATGCTCACTCATGCCTTGCGGTGTGAGCAGGCAGCTCCTCCGGCAATATTAGGCTAAATTTCCCTTATGCTCTTAAACAATAGCTGTTCACTGTAAGCTTACTTACCAGGGGATATTTCCCCAGAGCTCACACTGCCGGCTTCATTGAAGATGACATTAATTAAATAACCAAGGACAAAGATTGCTTCTTTCTGGCACTGGTGATATTAATGCCATGGGCCAGAGGTCTTGGCTCCCAGCTCTTGGGATCTGTAGGTTTGTGGGTGGGTGGATTTGTGGGTGTGCTTCCATGGTGGCTTACAAATTTAAAATTCAAATATATATCACAACAATAAATAAAGCAAAACAGGGGAGAACGTGGACAAAAACTAAGGGAGAAAATCCAAGACTACCTGGAGAAGCACAGCCTTAGAGCTGCTGATGTGAGCCAGGACTCCTCATCAGGGGAAGAAGCTATAAACTCAAAGGGCATCTCAGACCAGGAGAAGAATGTGCCCCTTGAACCAATCTTTGATATTCCTGCCTCCTCAGAAGTTCAAGAACCAGAGGAGCCCATGATGCCAGCACCTATCCAGCCTGAAGAAATTGCATTCTTCAGAATCCAAGGTTTTCAGCTGGAAAGTTATATTGATACCATAGTCTTCTTCTTTGGCGATCATTCATAGCCGAGTAAGATTGTCTTCCATAAACATGGTTTCATCGAGTCCGTAAGTGACTGTGGAGGCCAATTCTGGATCCACATGTCCTTCCACAGTGGGGACATTGGTTTCCGGGCGGGAGTTGATCACGGTGTGGATTTGCCAAGCTTGCCTTCCTCTTAGCATGTTTCTCCCTTGCGTCCTGAGTTCAAGTGTCTTCAAAGCCCATGACACCTTTGGTAAAGGCTGTTCTCCAACTGGAGCGCTCGCAAGCAAGTGTTTCCCAGTTGTCAGTGTTTATACTACATTTTTTTAGATTTGCCTTGAGAGAGTCTTTAAACCTCTTTTGTTGACCACCAGCATTACACTTTCCATTTTTAAGTTCGGAAAAGAGCAGTTGCTTTGGAAGACGATAATCAGGCACCCACACAACATGACCAGTCCAATGAAGCTGATGTTGAAGAATCATTGCTTCAACACTGGTGATCTTTGCTTCTTCCAGTACACTGTTATTAGTTCACCTGTCTTCCTAAGTGATGTGTAAAAATTTTCGGAGACACCGTTGATAGAATCTAGTGTCACTGTGCTTTAGTTGCTAAAGCAGGCTAGACACCTTTGAAAATAGAGGCCCTACTCAACAGAGTAGAGTGTGGGTTAGCTGACCAGAAGAAGCTGCATTCCTATTCAACACACATGCTGTCTTCGTTGGTTCCTGGAACAATAGTTAAGTCTGCATTGTCTGTCTTTCAGCCAAAATGCCACTTGGAGCTATCCAGGGTGCTAGTCACCTTGCATGCCTTCCTTCGGGGCTTAGGCCTCTGTGTTTTTGTTTATAAAGTCCTCCTTATTTTGGAACAGATGGCATTTGGCAATGTGGCAATTTACCTGTCATTACCTGCTGCTGCCTGCTGCTTGAATCTGGTTGCTGCAATATATTGTTTTATATTATTTTGCTGCGCTCCCCCATATATTCATTTTTCATTCTTCCACCTTTGTTATTATTATTTTTAGTTTATGCGATGTTAATTGCTCCTCTTGATCTTTGTTAGCTGCCATGAGTATCCTAAATTGGAGATACGTCTTTTCAAATAAAATAAATAAATAAATAAATACCGGTAAATAAATAAATAAATAAATACATTTTTTAAAATAATTTATTTATTTTTAAAGGAGGGAGTGAGAGACAAGAAGTGCGGAAATTGAAACTGAACGATTGGAAACAAGAAAGGCAAGTTTTAGTGAGGCGCTATTGTAGAAACCTGAAAGCAAATATACAATGCTGATTTGCCCTTTTCAGAAGGAGAAAGGGTAACCTCAAACTAAAGCATTATAGTGCCATGGAATTGGAGAGTTTGAAGGGACTCAAAAGGGTAACCTAGTCCAATGTCCTGCAATGCAATATTGCATCAGAGCTCAACAGTGTAGAAATGAGACAGAAAGTTACAATAGTGCAAAACAATATGGGAGGGTGTCATAGTCCCCTCTGAGCTGCCTGATTCAGAACAGGAGTGGGAGGCACTTGAGGATGAAGACTGGAAGAAGAAGGAGATGACCCTATGGAGCAGAACCCGCTTGGTGACTCCCACCCCCCACCTCTGCCCCGAGATGAGCCTGATGAGATCCAGGAGATCCAGGGGCTCTCAGGGGATGATGAGGGCTGCTCAAGCTTCCAGCCTGATGGGACAGCATGAGAGAGTTTAGAAGATGAGGTGTGACTATCAACACCTCCCAGGAAGAGGCAGCACATCAACAGACTTGTCCTTCACCAGTCTTTAGGCCAAGAATTCCTGCAGGGAAAGGGCTTTTCACAAGTAACCGAGTTTTCTCCATTGCTGCTTACAAACTTGAAGGGTAAACCGGTGGGAGCAACTTTGCAGCTCCCATGTGCCTTGGATCTCTGGGTACTCATCTTTAAATTCTGAACCTCATCCCTTGGTCTCAGATGTGATAGTTACTACACTTTTTCTTTGTAAGAGCACCTAGACTGGATTCTGCTCTTTCCTAGCCACTGAGTTTGCACCATTTGACTGTAATAATAATAATAATAATAATAATAATAATAATAATAATAATACTTCTTTACTCCTAAACAAACACCACTGTGGTTTAGTCTTGGGCAGGAGCCAAGCCAGAGGGATGCCTTTCTGCATATAACAAAGGCATGGCTGAAAATAACTCAGCAATGCTCCTCTACCCCTGCCAGCTTTGTTGATTCTGCTGGAAAGGCACACAAACTTGGCACAGGGGAAAACCATCAGGCCTGATTGATTTGTGTTTGTCTGCAGAAGCTGCTGGTGTGGCTTTGTTTGGAATCACACACTGGACACATTTGAAAAAGTCAGCAGTTTTTACCAGTCTTGCAAAGGCTAGTCACTTCAGTGTTCAGATGATGCATGAGAATAGCAGAAGAGTCCCGTTAGATCAGACCAAGGGTTTGGATTTCAGCCTTTAGATCACTTACAATGGAACTCAATTGGTTGTTCCTGCTGGTGGATGGAGGAAGCAAGGAGTGAAGAGATGAAGACTCGAAGAGAGAGGAAGGGTCAAGGAATAAGGGTCAAGTCCATTGTTTCCTTCTACAATATTCAGTTAACATTACACAATACAGTGGTACCTCTGGTTACATACTTAATTCGTTCTGGAGGTCTGTTCTTAACCTGAAAACGTTCTTAACCTGAAGCACCACTTTAGCTAATGGGGCCTCCCACTGCCCGATTTCTGTTCTCATCCTGAAGCAAAGTTCTTAACCCGAGGTAATATTTCTAGGTTAGCAGAGTCTGTAACCTGAAGCGTATGCAACCTGAAGCGTATGTAACCCGAGGTACCACAGTATTAGAACTGGATGCACAGTTCCATCAAAACTTCAAGTTGGAGAACCCATTTTTCTGAGTATTGTCCAGGGGAGGACTGAAATTCTGCAACAGCTACAAGGCCCTGGTGAACCACCAGAACTGTCCTATCAGAATACCTCAGAGATTGAAGTGGTTGCTGTGATTGCCCCTCCTACTTGCTCAGGGTAATTAATTACCAGGGACTCCCATTATCACTAAGTGACTTTCTTTTCTTTTCTTATTTTATTTTATTATTTCTCAGCATTCAAGGAATTGCTATTGTCAAGAATGTAATCTGCTGCTATTGTTGAAAGCTGTACCTGTATCAACAAATCTTTATTTATTTATTTTTTAAAAAGGAAGAAAAAAGAACATTTCAATGGGTCTTCTCTGAATATGACTTTGCTGGGTATCACTCTCAGGCTCCTGGTAGTAGATGAATGGGGAACCGGAAAGTGCATACATATAAAGGGGAAAATAGGTGCATCTATTTTATTTGTTTTGTTTTACTATTGTCAATTTCAAATGTGTTCATTCCTAAGTCCATTGTGTCCCCCCCTTTCCAGATTCTTTGCAAAAAATGTTTGTATTAAAATATGCATTTTATCACAAAACTCATTACCGGTATGTTCACTATGTATCCAGTTTTGGTATGTCTGAGAACTGTGTTCCAACATTTAAAGAAAGTGGGGGGGGGGGAGATAATTAATTACTTTTGAATCTGTATGTTAATCTGGAACATAAGAAAAACCTGGCTGCTTTATTATTATTATTATTATTATTATTATTATTATTATTCGTCTGCCCATCTGACTGGGTTGTCCCAGCCACTCTGGGCAGATCCCAACAAAAAATAGTAAAAGCACAATACAACACCATACACTGGAAACTTCTCTGAACTTCAGAATCAGGCCAAACTTTAGAATCAGGCCAAAAGACCACCAATTCCAGTCTTCTGTTCTCACCATGGCCAACCAGCTGCAAATGGGAAGCATGGAAACAGAACCTCAATACAACAGCGTTCTCCCCACCCACAATTCCCAGAAAAGTTGTATTCAAAGTCATATTGCCTCCATCGGCAGAGGTAGAGCATAGCCATAATGCTAAGTAGCCAGGTAGGTGAAAACTAGGCCAAGTCACTTGAAGGCATGGGCTGAACAAACTTATTCACCCCCCCTGGGTGTTTATGAGTCTTTCTCCACTGTTCACATTTTACACCTGCCATTCTGCTCCTGAATCTCTGTGCCACGGCAGGTCTCCAAGGAAATAACCCCAGACCAGGAATGGCTGCCAAATACTTTGAATTGTTCTCAGGTTATTCCCAGTGTAACATCATACTGTCAAAGAAAAAGGGAAAAAAATAAATCAAAGTCAGATCATTTAAGAACAGAGGACTAACCCACTAGAGATTCCACGTTGTGGCCGTATGTTGCCATTGGAAATGAATGTCAAAGTCCGAGGCCTTCCTCCGTCTAATGAGATTCAAGAAGTACTTCTTGACATCTTATCAAAAGGACATTTATCACCTTGGTTATAAGTGAGGTGTGAGGAGACTAGAAGGTTGTATATTAAGCTGAGCTTTCTGTACACTTCATTGTAATCACCCCTTGCTTTCCTTATAGTTCACATAACTCTCCTTCCAGATTTTCTGTCGGAATGGAATAAAAACCAATCCATTTAATTCCCCAATGACTATGTGCAGACAGTGATTCCTGTGGAGTTATTCATTGTGTCCTCTACGAAACCTCTAAATCCTGTCTAAAAGTTGATGCCACTTCTTTCTGGATTAAATCTATATAGCTTTGTCACCTACTGGTGACTCAAATTCTCAACGCAGTCGTCATTCACTTAGGGACTCTGAGAACCACTAAGGTAATTATCAAGGGGTTTTAAAGCACACACAAAGCAAAGCCAGCTTCCAAAGAATATCCGATCCTGCTTTCCCACCACTGTTGTGACATTGTGCAGGCTTAAAATACAAGCAACTAAAACTAAAGACAGAATTTCACTTTGTGGGTGAAGAAAGGAGGGCAGAAAGGAGGCAAATGGCTACAAAGCCATATATCACCAGCTTTGCATAAAGGAATCTGATCTATTAACTTTAAAAGGTGACATTATTCCAGCTGACTCTTTAGAGAAATGCCAGTACAAAGAGGGCAGGGATTCATACTGAAAGGGTTGTGTTTTTAAGAGGTGGCACAACCGCACAGATGGTCTGTCAGAATATGAGAGGGATCCTTCCTCTCTCCTCCTGCCCCTCCCCCAGTTATGTTGAGATTACATATATTCAGAAAAAGATGTATTACCCACAAGAGCAAATAGGAACCTCCATGAATGTAAGACAGTGGGAACAAGTATGGTCGTACCTTGGTTCTCAACTTCCAAAATGTTCAGAAACCTAGGCATGGTTTCCGATTGGCTGCAGGAAGCTCCTGCAGCCAATCGGAAGCCGAGTAGGATGTTCGGCTTCCAAAAATAGTTCGCAAACCAGAACACTCACTTCCGAGTTTGTGGCGTTCTGGAGCCAAAACGTTCGAGAACTAAGCTGTTAGAAAACCAAGGTATAACTGTAATGGGTTCAGGCTTCATCATCTGTTTCTGGGCTTCTTAGAGAAGCAGTGGGGAATTTCTATGGTTCTAATTAGGCCCTTTGGACCCCTGGGATCACGTTGTGCAGGCCCCAAACCCCACATATGTCACACCAGGTGCAAGTCAGGCAAAGGCAGAACTGCGCCAAAAAAGGAGTTGCAGATACAGGTGATCAGCTCATTGTCGTCACCTGCAAAACTTTTGAAAATCAGGCAATCATCAGGGCTGACAAAGGACATCACACCATGTTTGCAGGTCCTGATGAACAGCTGATGGTTGGGACATGCAAAACACCATGCATAGGAGCTAAAGCCATCTGACTAGTCATAACTGGGGGAAAAATGATACAAAACTGGACAGATTCTTTGCCTGACTTAGCTGGGCTTTTATCGTATTAGTCTTGCACTCCCTTTATATATACAGAATGGTTCCAGACAACCAGTTCCCGCATTTGCTGACTACACATTGCCATGTGTTGAGAGATGGAAAGTCCTGGCTGCATGATGCTCCAGCATTACATCACCAGCTGCAAGTATAGAGGGCACATCAATGCTTAACAAGCTGTTGTTCTACTAAACGTTAATATATAGTGCATGACTGGCAAGGGAAACATTTGCTCATAGCGGTGACAGAGCTATCCATAATGGTTAGCACTGATTTATACCAGACCTGGAGCATTTGAAAGAGCATTTCCTAGTACAGGGGCCAATGCAGCCTTGTGCTTATCTTAAAGAGGTCTCCACACCCATCCCTGCAGTCAGTTGTTGCTTGACAATTACAAATAGAGCTAAGCCAAGACTGGATATGGAATAACTGATTGGTTCAAAATTGGGAAAGGAGTACGACAAGGCTGTATATTGTCTGCCTGCTTATTTAACTTACTGTATATGCAGAATTCATCATGCGAAAGGCTGGACTGGATGAATCCCAACCCAGAATTAAGAAGAAATATCAACAACCTCAGATATGCAGATGACACAACCTTGATGGCAGAAAGTGAGGAGGAATTAAAGAACCTTTTAATGAGGGTGAAAGAAGAGATCGCAAAATATGGTCTGAAGCTCAACATCAAAAAACTAAGATCATGGTTACTGGTCCCATCACCTCCTGGCAAATAGAAGGGGAAGAAATGGGGGCAGTGAGAGATTTTACTTTCTTGGGTTCCATCATCACTGCAGATGGTGACAGCAGTCACGAAATTAGAAGACGCCTGCATCTTGGGAGAAAAGCAATGACAAACCTAGACAGCATCTTAAAAAGCAGAGGCATCACCTTGCCGACAAAGGTCCATATAGTTAAAGCTATGGTTTTCCCAGTAGTGATGTATGGAAGTGAGAGCTGGACCATAAAGAAGGCTGATCACCTAAGAATTGACGCTTTTGAATTATGGTGCTGGAGGAGACTCTTGAGAGTCCCATGGACTGCAAGAAGATCAAATCTATCAATTCTTAAGGAAATCAGCCCTGAGTGCTCACTGGAAGGGCAGATCCTGAAGCTGAGGCTCCAATACTTTGGCCACCTCATGAGAAGAGAAGACTCCCTGGAAAAGACCCTGATGTTGGGAAAGATGGAGGGCACAAGGAGAAGGGGACGACAGAGGATGAGATGGTTGGACAGTGTTCTCGAAGCTACCACCATGAGTCTGACCAAACTGTGGGAGGCAGTGGAAGACAGGAGTGCTTGGCGTGCTCTTGTCCATGGGGTCACGAAAAGTCGACTAAACAAAAACAAACAAACAAAACAAAAACCAAGACTGAGTTAGTGTGTGTGTTTGTGTGTTCCTCCAAACGAAACATATGCACTTTCTTCTTTTCTGTGGGTTTTGTTTTTTTAAGGGGGGTGGAGGAACTATATTGACATGCTAACATTGTACATCAAAGTTGGCAGATGGCTTAAGAACTAAACATGGTGCTAGGCCATAAGAACATAAGAAGCTGCCTTGTACTGAGTCAGACCATTGGTCCCTCCAGTTCAGTATTGCCAATACTGAATGGCAACAATTCTCCAGGGTCTTTCCCAGGTCTTCCTGTAGATGCTGGAGATTGAGTCAGTTACCTTCTTCATGCAAATCAGACCATTGGTCCATCCAGCTCAGTATTGTCTATACCAGCTGCCAATGAGAATCTCTCCAGGGTTTCAGACAGATGCTATTCCCTGACAGATGTCAGGACTGGCCCGAGACATTTTAACACCTGAGGTGAACCACAAAATGGTGTCCCTGCTCCCCACCAGGGAAGAAGAGTGAGTGAAGATCTACATCAGGAACAAGACAAGAATAAAGATATACATTGGGATCTGCTGGCCCTGTGGATTCTGCTGCCTGAGGCAGTCACCTTACCTTGCCTCATAGGTGGGCCGGCCCTGCCAGTTCTCCCTGGAGAGACTGGGGATTGAACCAGAGACCTTCTGCATGCAAAGCCTATGGTTAATCACTGAGCTACGGAACTCTGCACGGCTAAGTACTATTCAAATGCCCCATCCCTGGTGGCACAGCTCAATGAGAAATACCACACAAATTGTTCATGGATTACAGCTTCTCCATATCTCCCCCTCCACAAACAGCACCATTTAAAAAATAGCATCTCTTCCTCATATTAGTTTTGCATTACCAAGTGATATCAAATCAACCCTCGGTATACGATGGAAATAATTCTCCCAATTCCTGTGATTCTGAGCAATATTCATGAGGAAATGTTGTAGGTTGATCTTCTTTAGAAAACTGATCTCCAAATCCCATGGAATGATGGAAATGGAAGACACGTCTTAGCGTTGACAGAGTTTAATGTTCTGCAGCAATTTTAAACTGTGCTGAGCCGAATGGCAGTCATATTCCCCACAACTTCTCCTCATCTTCTCTTTCAAATTGCTTTGCTAATCAATCCCAAAGCCGTTACAATGAAGAGAGAGTGGCCAGCAAAAAGGGGGTGGGGGAATAGAGTTTCATGCATTTGTGTGTGTGTATCTCTCTCCTTCTTTGAAGAGGCCTGCAGCATGACAGAACTTAATGAAAGCACTGTCAGTGCTTTGGAAAGTGGAAAGACATCTGGGCAGCAAAAGAGGGAGGTTTCCAGAAGCATTCATAAAAAGGAAAAGATTTGGAGGGAGGGGAATGCAATCTCCTGAGATCTGGGAATGCAAAAGAAATGACAGCAGAAGGGAACGTGAACAACCAGCCTCTGGGGACCCGTTCAATATGCAGAAGTCTTTGGAGCTGTTCACGTGAAACTGACAGAGGGACTTGGGCAGCCTTACATGAAGAGATTTCAAGAGGTCAGTAAAAAACAGCTGCAACAAAGGGCTAAAAAAGAATCTCACATGCACACAAGGGCATGGTAGTGTTCCAGCTGACACTACTCAATGAAAAAGTTGATGTGTATATCACAGGTGGAGCATTGTAGGGAACCAAACAGGTGAATTTAAGCAGCACTTAGCCAACAAGGAAGCATTTTTCCTTGTGGTGTAGTGGTTAAGAGCAGTAGACTCGTAATCTGGTGAACCAGGTTCGTGTCCCCACTCCTCAACATGCAGTTGCTGGATGACCTTGGGCTAGTCACACTTCTTTTTTTTATTAAAGATTTTCTTGATTTACAAAGGTGTGTGCAATGTCTCCTTCGTATTTTTTCCATGTAACATTTTTGCAGATCAGTTTCGTTTGTTGAGACATTAGGAAAAAAGGGGGGAAAGAGGTGGGTGGGGTGGGGAGATGGGTGGGGTGGGGTGACGATGTTTGCATTTTACTTAATATATGTAGGGTTTGGTGTCAGCGTTGTTTGTGTAGGTTCTCTGTTGTTCGCTTGTGCTCCTTTGGCAGTGAGAGAGGTTGGGGTTGGAGTACACGCAGCCCAACAATACAATGACAAAAATCTACCGACAGCATACAAATCAATATGGCTAACCTGATCAAAAACACCCACCCACCCCACTCACACAGGAAACCAAAGATCACCACAACCAACCACAAATGAGCAATCACACCCTAGTCACACTTCTTTGAAGTCTCTCAGCCTCACTCACCTCATAGTGTTTGTTGTGGGGGAGAAAGGGAAAGGAGATTGTTAGCCGCTTTGAGACTCCTTAGGGTAGTGATAAAGTGGTATATCAAGTCCAAACTCCTCCTCTTCCTCTTCTGCATGGACATCTGTTGGAGAGAATATCTATACAGTGGTCCCTCGACTTACGAAATACTTGACATCCGAATTTTTCGACTTACGAACGAAAAAAGTGGCCGCATGCCTACAAATTTTTCGACATCCGAATGGAAATCCGTTGCCGGTTTTAGATGCGGTTTCCTCGACTTACGAATTTTAGATGCGGTTTTTTCGACTTACGAATTTTTCCAAATATTTTTTCTCCCAATGCATTCCTATGGGAAATCGCTTTTTCGACCTACGAATGTCCATTCGGAACGGATTAAATTCATAAGTCGAGGGACTACTGTATAGAGATTTATCTCTATACAGTTATATTCCTGCATTGCAGGGGCTTGGACTAGATGACCTTCAGAGTCTCACATAACTCTACAGTTCTATGATTAGCAGCAGCTGCCCCTGCTCATTTCATTCACCAACCCAGCCTACCACTTTGTCCTTTCCCAATATCTGATAAACTACTGTGTGAAGGCCCTGCCCTGCTTTTTTTCAACTTCACTGGAAATGTGTTTCACGGTGCCCCCACCCCACTAAACCACTCACCCGGGCCTGCCAGCTACTCCTCATCCTGCAGTGGCATAGCTGCCTATTGGTGGCCATGCAAACTGCAGAGATTGATGCTGCTTTACATTTTTATGTACATAGGAAGATATCTATCTATCTATCTATCTATCTATCTATCTATCTATCTATCCATCCATCCATAGATTCAAAACCAGGGTGGAGATCTCCCAAGTTATCTTGACATCCCCCCAAAAGGATTCCTGCCTAGCCTTTCCCCCTGTTCAGGTAGATTGATTTCTGTCAAAGAAAAATGCATGTTGTCATTGCTGTCATGAACAATTGGTCATTCCAGCCTGATATGGAGATGCAATGGAAATCCATGAGTTTTGTTTTTGAGGGAGGTGGGTAGGAATTTCATATTTGTACTTGTGGCTTTCCCAAAAGTAGCAACAAGTTTTTGACCAATTATTACCAATCCATGAAGAAAGAGGAGGAGGAAGAGGAGGAGGATTTTTTACTTTGTAGAAGAAGTTGTGTGATAGGGAACCTATTTTAACAAAAGGGGAAGCAGTGCAATGAGCACTCACACTTTACATTGTGGGTGCCCTTTGTGGGATTGTGCGCGGTGCTACAGTTCCCAGGGAACTTAATGGCAAACAGGGGCTGGCCTGCCTCTCAGTGTTATTATTCGGAGGTTCACGCCCAGTCACAGTAATCAAATTCCTTGCTGGGGGTTGGGGCCAGTCCAATTTATATATAGGGGGTGGAGCCGACAGTAGCAAGGCAGTCAGCTCAGGAGATTCGCCCTCCCTTAGTTTAATGTTTTCTTGTTTGCAGGTTAACTTTTTCTTCCTGTTTAGCGGTCGCTGCTACGGTCTTTGACTGGTTGCTGTTGAAGGGCTGGGAAGAAATGTCCCTGAATTGGCAGGTTTTGTCTTCCCCATAGCAATTTGTCACAACTTTGACGGTTTATGGCCTTGGGTGGAATCCTTAGTCTTTTCTTCCCTATATTGGGAGGGGGGAGGGCGTGAAGTGGTGATTCACCCCCCTGCGGCGGCGATTCCAGGGTCCCCTCTTAAAGGGGTTATATAATGGGTGTCACTGGCCATACACTGAAAAGTTGTCAGTGAACTACCCTGCGTGCAGCAATATGGACTGGGCTGCCTGTGTACACTTACGTCACCCAGTGCACCCCCATATCCCATTTACCCTGATGTGCCCTAGTTCCCCCGGCTGGGGGGCTGGGAGGGATACAAGACCAAGGTCTAAGCCAAGGTCTTCCTACATTCGGAAGTTTAATAAAGTTGTGGCCTAATTTTAATTCCATAACATGTTGTCAGAGTCTTTATTCCTTTCTTATGATCCCTGGGGGCTAGGGCTGTCGCGGCTTGGTCACGCAATACTTCCATTTGTTCTGTGTAGCAAGCTGGTCGGCCCACAGAGTCTTCTTTGTTTTAAATGGGGGAGGGGGCAAACCTGCTCCTGCTCTATGAGCAGCAGTGGCATTGAGACAAATCTTCCTGCAGTGCAACCAAAGATTAAGCTTGTTTGATGAACAGTTGGCATTTATGTCATCTGATGAACCACAAAGAAAATATTATAGGTTCCAACAGGTGGGAAGCAAAGGTGATGCTGAACGCAGAGGAGCAATGAGTGCTGATGGAGTGACATCAAGCCTAAAGGGAAATGGAAGAACGTTCTGTAATGTGAAGGTTATTGCTGTCAATGTTTCAGAATAATGTAACAGCTTAGTTATGGTAGGGTATCCGCAGCAGAGGGGCCATGACAGCATTTAGTCTATTATTATTATTATTATTATTATTATTATTAAATTTATATACCACCCTTCATCCGAAGATCACAGGGCAATTTACAGTGTAAAGAACACAAACTATAAAACAACAAAAACCCCAAAACAAATTTAAAAAGCCATAGATCAGCCTTTCTCAACCTTGGGTCCCCAGGTGTTTTTGACCTACAGCTCCCATCATCCCTAGGTAGCAGGACCAGTGGTCAGGGATGATGGGAGTTGTAGGCCAAAAACAAATGGGGACCCAAGGTTGAGAAAGGCTGCCACAGATTGTTTGACATAGATAATTAGTAGATAGGTAGGTAGATCAATTGAGGTTATTATGAGTACAACTGGGTGGAGCTTTAACATGTAGATAATTGTGTGTCGAGGTCCCCAAACCACCCTTCAGATAATTCACACATCAGACAGAATTTTAGTTTTGGTTTTTGGCATGATTTTGGCCACAACTTTATTAAACATACAAATAATGTGAGTGGTTGCTTAGGCATTCGTTAAGACTATCTGTCCCACTGGGGACAGAACTGACGACTGTCAGTAAGGGGAAAACACTCTGGAGAGATAAAGGTAGCCGGGTGGTCTGACCTTCCCCTCTCCCTACAGGCTCCCAGGGCTCTTGCAAGGCCCTACCCCCCCAACCGGGGGTTCGGACAAAAGCATATCGAGCCCCTGGATTCCTTTAACGGAATTCCCCATACATCAGCATCAATTGGAGGGGCAGACACAGTCAATCATAACCCCTCCTCCAACCAACATAACCAATGCCTAACCCCCAACCTTACAAGTTGTGACTATTTGCTATGCAGTAGGCAAACCAGATGGCACCAGCCAATCAGCCACATGGAAAATTCCTACCAGGCCCTTGTCCCAACAGCAGACGACCCCATGACAGGCATAGCAAGGTCAATGCAGAGGCCTAAAATATAGGGAGGGAGGGCGGGTGATCCAAAGCACACTGCCAAGAGGGAGATCATGTTGCATACCCACCAATATATATATACTGGGCTGTCCATCAACAAATTGCAACATACAATTCTCCCCAACAACACCCAGGGTCCAATCACAGCAGTGGCCATCTATACGATCCTGCCCAGCACCAGAGGGGTGACTTGCTGGCCCCCACCGCAACACGTGCTCTCCCTGAAGGAGAAACGCTTTGTATTAGTGAATCACCTACCTTCCTTCCTTCCTTCCTTCCTTTTCTTAATCTATACCCTTTTCTCTTTTGTCCCCCACTGAAATGAAAGGAAGAAAGAGGAGCATAGCTGAATTGCTGCTGAATTGAATTGTTTCCTTTATTTTGTATTTATCTTAATGTCTGAGTTTTAAATATGCTATTGCTCAACAGTGCATATGAAGAACGATTTGTTTTTATGGTGTTTTCTTTTTCTTTTTTGTCAAAAGGAAATGGAAATCTTTCTTTGTTGCAATAAATAATCATTTGGTTCATGGAAGGCAAGCAGGACACCGGCTTCCTGCTCACTGTGCTGCTTTCTTTTTCTGGTCTGGTAACTTCCCCTCTTCTCTGTTTTACTCATGCATATGCAAACCATCTTGATTCAGACAGAAGTGTTTTAAATGCCTGAAAATGAACCAACCCAAAGAAAGAAGGAAATTGTAATAGAAACCTGATATTTCCTGCCCAGTTAGACTCGTGTATATCAGGTGACATATCCGGGTTCACTTTTAGAACAGGTGTGCAATAAATGTAGGGCTAAGGGAGAAATTCATTTCAGTTGACATTTCAAGGTCAACTTACATAATTCACACTTTACAAAACATTATGCGAACCCACAACACAGTCATTCTTTGGAATTAATGCTCTTCCAGATTTTTGCAAAGAGAGTTCTCAGAATGAGAGCTTCCGTTGCGGTGGGGGCATTGGAAGTCACTCCTCCTTGGTTTGGGGTGGGCAGGGCTTATGGCCACAGGCGATGACCCAGCTTGTTGCTGGGTCAACTTGCATGTAGCAAGTTTTGACGGACAGCCCAGCGTCCCTTAAAAGGTACTCAGCAGAGTGAGGTAAGCACTCTGGCTGGAGTTTTGAATCTCCCACACCCCCCTCCCTGGTATAGGATGATGCATTGACCTTGCTGTGCTGGTAAGGGGTCGTCTCTATTGAGGGGCCTGGTAGGAATTTTGTCCAAGTGGCGCATTGGCAATTGCTACTTGGTTTTTGCCTACTATACAGCAATTAGTCACAACTTGTACGGTTGGCGGTTAGGCATTGGTTCAGTGGTTGGGGTGGGCAAGGCCCACCCAGTGGTGATGTCAGTGTTGGGAATTCCGTTAAAGGAAGCCAGGGGCTCCACAGTGCTTGTCCGGGCCCGAGGGTTGCAGGGCCATGCCGGAGCCCCTGTGAACCCCTGGGGAGGGGGAGGCGCTGATTTCACCAGCTTCCTTAACTCTCCCCAGCTAATGGTTTCCCTGCGCTGACAAGTGGTCAGCTCTGTCCAGCGGGACAGCTAGTCTTGCTGACTAGGGTCAGCACCGTCCAGGAGGACGGATGGAACCAATGCCTACGCAACCACTCTTGTGTTTTGTATTCAATAAAGAAAAGTTGTGGCCAAAATTTTAATGCCAAAAACCCAAACCAAAATTAGCTTCCAGTGTGAATTAATTGGGGGGGGGGGATGACTGGGTGCCTTACACACGCAATGCAGTTTTTGAGACAAACAATGTATAAAGAAATACATACGCCAGAGGACAAAGCGTATATAAAAGGTGTATTTTTTTTTTAAAAAAAAAAGTACAAAAATGTGTTAGGCAAAAATGCAAATAAAAATGTGTATATGAGGAAAGGTTCACACACAAAAATCCAATGAATTTTCATGAGGCCTTAACATCATCATCATCATCAACAACAACTACAACAAACTTGTGTGGAAATATGGAGAACTGAATTTAGGATCAGGGAAATGAGAAATGTTGAGAAACCAACATTGACAGATTCACACATCCCGAGTTAGAAGCTACACATTTCTAGAGTATATTAAGACAGCTCTGTATTCCCAAGGACCACATTTCCTCAGGGGAAAGTTGGCAGAGTTTACAGACTGCCTGTGGGAAGGGAAAATATCTGCACCAGGAAGAATTGTATCTGATTCTACGTTCACCTGGCTTTTGAACCAGTCCAGCCACATACATACAGTACCATGTTAATAATAGCTCAGGAGCCATTAGTTGTGACAGCTCTCGCATCAGGAAAGCCAAGATGAACCCATCTCCACAGAGATGCACGATGCTTCAGAGGATCAGTAGTTCTGTGGCTGCCAAATAGACCAGGATGGGGTGGGATCTGCGGAAACAGAGCTGAACAACAAGGGGCAGGTTAGTTACCATCCATTGTTGCTGTTGTTCAGTCGTTCAGTCGTGTCCGACTCTTCGTGACCCCATGGACCAGAGCACGCCAGGCACGCCTATCCTTCACTGCCTCTCGCAGTTTGGCCAAACTCATGTTAGTAGCTTCGAGAACACTGTCCAACCATCTCATCCTCTGTCGTCCCCTTCTCCTTGTACCCTCCATCTTTCCCAACATCAGGGTGTTTTCTAGGGAGTCTTCTCTTCTCATGAGGTGGCCAAAGTACTGGAGCCTCAACTTCAGGATCTGTCCTTCTAGTGAGCATTCAGGGCTGATTTCTTTAAGAATGGATAGGTTTGATCTTCTTGCAGTCCATGGGACTCTCCATAGAGTCCCATGGACTGCAAGAAGTTACCATCCATAGCCAGAGATATTTTACGAAACCTGTTCATCAGGTGTGCCCACCCTCCCATTAGGGAAGTAAACACATGGCATTATTATGTAACCATCTTGTAAATCAGAGACGGGGAACATGTTTTTCCAGACCAAAGACAATGTTTATCTTTGGGGAACATTACTGTGGATCACTTGCCAGTGGAGAGGAAGGTCAGAGGCAACAGAGAACAGAGCTATACATGTAGATTTTACGTTTCTTCACATTCAAACATTCCTCTTTATCGTCCATCCAGCATTATCACAGTTCGAGGACACATTCCAACATGCTTTGGAGCAGGACCAGTAAGAATACCAAAAGCCCTTCATTTGGACCCCAGGCCTGAGAGTACCCAATATGGTATCATCCAGAGGTTGTGGACATCAGTCAGCACCAGCAAGCATGGTCCATGGCTTGGCATGATGGGAGTGAGAATCCATAATATCCTGAAGGAACCACATAAGCTCACCCTAGGGATGTTGGGAAATTCAGATGGAAATGGGAGAAAAAGTTGTTGGTTTTGGTTTATTTGTCCCATGTCTGAAATTGAAATCAATCCAGTGAGTATGATGGGTGTTCGCTGTTGTTTCCAGGCAGGTGAAAACATGGTGGCAAAGAGGACTGTTGAGGGTGTGTAACCTGGGAGAGAGTGTGGCCTGGGTGTGCAGTCATGGGTTTGTTGTCTATCACATGACTGGGTATGTGTTTTGATTCCACAGGAATGGGAAGTGACAGAAGACAGGACATTTGTCTTACTGTGTTCTCTGAAGTGGGATTATTGTCCTTTGTTCTCTCTCTTTGCTGCCTGATGATAGAGAGAGCAGGAGCCATGTCTCAGAGCTCCGTGTATGTTTATATGTAAATTAACTAGTTTAGCCCAACATGCTGAGTTGCTGAGGTCTGTTACGCAACTATGCACACACTGTGGATCCCTAAGTGTGCTGGTGTTCTTCTGGCATCAGTCGCTGTGATGTTCGGGCTGAGGAATGCCTAAGAAGCTCCCGAACGATTGCCCAGGAAGGAGGGAACATGCCAGTTGGGCATGTGTCTCTGCTGAGGTTCTACTTGTGAGTATACACTTCCTGACAGTCTCAAGGCCCAGATAGAGAGATGTTGAAAGTCACATTTGGCCTCTGGGCCTGAGACTCTCTGTGTCTGTGGCAATTTTTTTCCTTGTGTAGATTATCCTCATCCTCAGTTTCCCTCTTGGATGGCATGGGCTGACATCTGTATCTACAAGCCAATAAAATACGCCTAGGCCCAAGTCACTGGGATATTGGCCATGCTGTTCAGGTCTACAGGCAATGATGATCTCCTCATCAAACACGGGTGTGGGCGTGTGGTAGTCAGTGCAGAGACGTGTGATCTTGTTCCTCTACAGCAGTGGTGGCCAAACATGGCCCTCCAGCTGTTTTGGAACTACAACTCCCATCATCCTTGACCACTGGTCCTGTTAACTAGGGATGATGGGAGTTGTAGTCCCAAAACAGCTGGAGGGCCAAGTTTGGCCATGCCTGCTCTACAGGGAGAAGACCACTCAAAATGGCCATATATATTTCATTCTATCAGCATTTAGCATTCCTATCAAGGAACAGTTAATCGCTTCCCCTGAAATAAATAGTATTATTCATGTCACTATGACATGGATGTAAAGTCTGTCATTATGGGATCATTACAGGCCATTACTTTATCTTGAGCCTACAAGCTAAAAGACCCGATAATTGTTATTGCTAATAAAAGTAACTGCTACAGCTCTGGATTTTCAAATATAATTACATAGAGAGGATATTCTGCTGCCATTTACTTACCCAACCCTTCTAATAAGCATATAACTGAATTAGAAACAGAGGAGGTGTGGGTAACAGAGATTAAATCCAAAAAAATTCCCCCCACTGTTTGTAAGGCAGAGGGCTTGTGCATGCCTTCCTTCCTCTCTCTCCCCCAACACCAGCTTCTGCCGACCTTGAAGGATGAATGTAATGCTGGAGCTTTTTAGACATTGTTTAAGTCTCTTGGTTATTGCCTCTATTGATAGAGCTTGTTCCTTCGAAGAAACTGGGGTCTTACCAGTGAAACAGGAGGACTTTCAGCTAGCAACCCATCGGAAGAACCGATGTGGATAATTGAGGAACTTTACTTGAAACAGAATACCTATGAATATCAACTTTATACTCACCTGTAATATATAGGATTCCTAATTGAACTTTTGCACTTTAGTGTTGATATACCTTGGAATATATGCATCAGGCTATTGCAATTGAATTGCTATTTTTATCACTGTTTACACTGTTGTTATAATATATTCAATATTTTTCCTTGTTGTCTTTCACGGCTTTCTGTTTATCCTGTGTTGGGTCATAATTTC
This sequence comes from Darevskia armeniaca, assembly GCA_034641395.1. Taxonomy (NCBI): domain Eukaryota; kingdom Metazoa; phylum Chordata; class Lepidosauria; order Squamata; family Lacertidae; genus Darevskia; species Darevskia armeniaca. The sequence continues at coordinate 769,522 of JAWWNF010000873.1, read as the reverse complement.
CGTGATTGTCTGTTTGCTGTTGTCATAGCAGGTCAGCAGGAAAGGGTGGATGGTGGGACAAGGGAGAGAATGAGCAGAGGGGGGATATTAATGGAGAATGAACTTATCAGTGGCTCCAGGCATGAAGGCTTTGCTCTTCCTCCATTGTTGGAAACAATAATGCGTCTGAATGCTAGCTGGAGGGGAGAATGGTATTGCTAATAATAATAATAAATAATAATAATAATAATTTGTTATTTATACCCTGCCCATCTGGTTGGGTTTTCCCAGCCACTCTGGGCGGCTCCCAACAGAATATCAAAAACACAATAAAACACCAAACATTAAAAACTTCCCTAAACAGGGCTGCCTTCAGATGTCTTCTAAAAGTCAGATAGTTGTTTATTTCCTTGACATCTGATGGGAGAGCGTTCCACAGGGTGGGCACCACTACCTGTTTCCCTGTAACCTCACTTCTCGCAGTGAGGGAACTGCCAGAAGGCCCTCGGAGCTGGACCTCAGTGTCCCGGCTGAACGATGGGGGTGGAGATGCTCCTTCAGGAATACTCCTTCAGGCTCCTTCAGTCCTGCTTGAGGGTTTACCGCAGGGATCCAGGTGGCCACCATGAGAACAGGATGCTGAACTAAATAGACTATTGATCTGATTCAGCAGGGTAGCCTCTCTCCTACTGCACCAGGGAATGTATAGAAGAGATGCTGGTGACATTTGCCCAATCCTGCCTAGGAAATTAACTTACCCCACACCTGATGTCATATATAGCACCAGGTTTAGGGCAAGTGAGTGTAGCTTTGCATCCCCCAAGCCTGTTTTAAGAGCTCCTAATATGCTTGCTGGGGACGCAGGTGGCACTGTGGTCTAAAACACTGAGCCTAGGGCTTGCTGATCGGAAGGTTGGCGGTTCGAATCCCCGTGACGGGATGAGCTCCCGTTGTTTGGTCCCAGCTCCTGCCCACCTAGCAGTTCGAAAGCATGTCAAGTGCAAGTAGATAAATAGGTACCACTCTGACGGGAATGTAAATGGGGTTTCCGTTCGCCAGAAGCGGCTTAGTCATGCTGGCCACATGACCTGGAAGCTGTCTGCGGACAAACGCCGGCTCCCTCGGCTAGTAAAGCGAGATGAGCTCCGCAATCCCAGAGTCATTCATGACTGGACTTAACTGTCAGGGGTACCTTTACCTTTTTAGTATGCTTGCTGGTAGAACTTCATAGCTCCATTCAGAATGTATTTCAAGTCCCACCAACAAGCATTTTTTTCTGGCTTGAGTCAATACCTGGGCTGGACGGAAATAGGTTCTTGGCTTCCCTTCCATCATGTCTATTAGCTCACCCCATACCCCAAAGCCCTGGCAGACACCTTCTCTATCAGGCATTTATGTGGGGCAGTAAATTTCTCTGCTTTGTTTTTCCACGGGAAATTTTCCACTTCATTACTAACAATGAATGGATGCCAGCAGAAGGCAAGCTTGGCAGTTTCAGAGTTTCCAGCTTTGTTTGCTAAATGCAAGTGCAGCAAAGTTGCTAAATTGGATCACTGTCTAACTAAAGCATCGGATTTTTTTTCTGATGCAAACTGAGACATTTCCATTGCAAATTATACTGTACGAATAACCATAATTTGTATATGCGGAAAACTCATCACTGTGTGCAAGCAAAGACAGTTACAGTGAGCAGGGAGAATAGCTCACCTTTCCTTAAGTGCTCTGGCATTATTGAACTCAGCCTCCCCATTTTAGGTGAAATTCACTGATCCCAGAGGTTCTAAGTCAAGAAGGTCTTTTAAAATATACATCTTCCTCTTCCTGTTCCCACGTGTCCCCAGAGTATGATTACTTTTTGCCTTTAATTTCTTCTCCCTTTCTGCTTTAACCCTCAACTTATACCGTATCCCCTCTTTCCTAAATTGCCAGCATCCATCCTTCCTTCCTTCCTTCCTTCCTTCCTTCCTTCCTTCCTTCCTTCCTTCCTTCCTTCCTTCCTTCCTTCCATCCTTCCTTCCTTCCTTCCTTCCTTCCTTCCTTCCTTCCTTCCTTCCTTCCTTCCTTCCTGGTCCTTTTACATTCATTTCTTCCTCCTAAAACAGCTTTCCCTTCCATAACAGCTTTCCCTCCTATTCAGTCCAGAGTTTGTTATGCAAATGAAAAGTCACTTGGCCAGATGTGGCACATGAAAGTGACCCAAGGCTCACTGTTGGGTCCTAGACCCCTACTCAAGAAACATTGACCTGCAGTGGCTCTCCAGGATTTCACACCAGGCTCTCTCCTAGCCCAACCTGGAACAGAATCATTGAAATGTAGCGTTGTAGAGTTGGAAGCGAATGTGGGGGTCATCTAGTCCAGCCCCCTGCAATGCAGGATATATGGGAACTCGAACCCACAACCCTGGGATTAAGAGTCTCATATTATACCATCTAAGCAATCCCAGTTTGTCAACTGATCAACCTTCTGCATGAGGAAAATTTGAATCCAATAATGCGAAATTGTGCATTACTGTTGAAGATGTAACACACATGAGACAAGCATGAATTTCCTATAACATCCAGAGGAGGAAACAAGTTGCAATTATATTGAAAGTCATGTGGTCAGTTGCTATGGAGAGATGTTTTCACTCTATATGGCTTTATTGATGTCTTAATTCCATTGTTCTTGCCACTTTTGCTGTGTGTCAACATTGTTGTTGCCAAAACAAACATAACAAGGGGGAAATTCTGCATTGGCACTGAGAATCTCAAATCACAGAGATCAAATGATGATTTGAACTCTTTGTTTTTCCTTTTTCCTTTTTTTTGAGAAAAATGGACCTTCCTAGGCATAAGGGGAAATGTTTCCTTTCTAAGAATTGAATCTGGCTTTGAACTGGTAACTCTTAAACTACCTAGGTAAGTTAGGGCTGTAGAATGACCATACAGTAGGCCATACAGTTTAATCTCTTTTAAAACTATGGAGATGGTGATGTACCCACCCACCATCTCCATGATGATTTTAGTAACTGAACACTAGCGGTCAATCCTATGCACAAGAAGCTGGCGCGAAACAGTGTAAATCAAGCTGGCATAAAGTTACACCAGATCGAAACCCCATTCGGAAGCAGGACTGCTGCTACTGCTGCCTAAGCCTGGCAGAGGGAAAACAAGCCTTTAAAATAGTTTTCTACACTGAGTTTCCAGGTCACACAACAATGCTGACTGGATTAGAGTCCAGCCTAAGTCCCCCTTTCTGGTTCTGCCCAGGGCCAGATTTAGGTTTGACGAGGCCCTAAGCTACTGAAGGTAATGGGGCCCTTTATATGTCCAGCTGCCCTTTGTCAACAACAAATTGTCACTGTTTTTTGTGTTGAATATATGCTCTTTGGTAATTTATGGACCTCAAAGGTATCTAAAGCCATTTGCACTTATTGCCATGCAACCAGTTCATGCAGAATGTAGGCACCCTATATATAAAAGGTAAAGGGACCCTGACTGTTAGGTCCAGTCGTGACCGACTCTGGGGTTGCGGCGCTCATCTCGCTTTATTGGCCAAGGGAGCAGGCGTACAGCTTCCGGGTCATGTGGCCAGCATGACTAAGCCGCTTCTGGCGAACCAGAGCAGCGCACGGAAACACCATTTACCTTCCCGCCGGAGTGGTACCTATTTATCTATTTGCACTTTGACTTGCTTTCGAACTGCTAGGTTGGCAGGAGCTGGGACCGAGCAACGGGAGCTCACCCCGTCGCAGGGATTCGAACTGCCGACCTTCTGATCGGCAAGCCCTAGGCTCTGTGGTTTAACCCACAGCGCCACCCGCGTCCCATATATAGGGACCCTATATATAGAAAGGAGCAAACCAGTGATATTTTAGGGAGCAGGCTAGCAGGCGTGGCCCATTACTTACATCATAGGAGCCTACACAACACAAAACACTGTTGCTGTATGCAGGTTTTATTTTATTTGTTTTTTATCTTATATTTTGGAAATGTACAGTACATCCAGGTGTTTCCCCCCCCTTTATTTTTTGGGGGGAGCCCCCAAGAGAGTGGGCCTCTAAGCTATAGCTTATTTAGCTTATATGTAGATCCGGCACTGGTTCTGTCACACCACACTCCTGGAATGCCCCCTTTTTCTTCTTCTTTTTTGACATCTGTCATTTCAGAACCACCACCACTATAGTCTCCGGGTATTCTAAATTAATACTCTACGGTCTCTTAAATGTGTTTGTGGAAGGGGAAAGCTATTGCTTTGTTTTTCTTCTGTTTATTTGTGCTTATTTATCCTGTAATTTTATCTTGTGAGCCACCCTGAGATCTTCGGATGAAGGGCTGTATATAAATTTAATAAATAATTAAATTAAATTAAATTAAATTAAATTAAATTAAATTAAATTAAATTAAATTAAATTAAATTAAATTAAATTAAATTAAATTAAATTAAAAGAACCTCAGGACTGGGGGCCAAATGTGGTCCTCCTGGACTCACTGTCTGGCCCTTGATCCTCTCATCGTAACACAAGCTTCCCAGTCACACCCTCTTATCACTGGTCACAGCCCTCATCAGCCTTGCTTCCTTGAGTGTTTTCACCAGGAACATGCCCTTGAGCTCTTGCCTGGCTGGAATGTGTCCTTTTTAATTAATCCTGCTTGCCTAGATGGGAGGATGGAGATACGTGTGGAGAAACTAGGCCGCTGCAGAAAGGTAAAATCCGGAAATCATTGTTCTACCCATTTTTTTGCCTTTGGCCCCTTCCACTACTGGTTCATGGCCCCCGGGAAGTCACCCTGTAGTAAACCTGGACCTCAGGCAGTTCCACAACCCTATCCTAACTTATTGCCCTTACAAGCCTTCCCATCACCAGTGGTCTTGCTCCCAGAGGGATCCCAATTTCGGGAAGGCTTATAAGCATGCTCTACTGAAATCACTTACTTACAACTGCCTTGCAGACCTTCCTGCTGAATTCTTTTTTTCTTTTTTTAAAATAATTTTTATTCATTTTATAAGAAAAAAAAGAAACATAAAAACAAACAAAACACAAATATTTCTCATACAATCATAACCTTCACATTGTTAGGTGATTTCCCCCGACCCCCCGACCCCCCAAAAAATCTGGATTTCATTACTAATCATCCTGGACAGTTTCTAAAAGGGGAAAAATGCAAAATTAACATAATTTTACTCTTATGCATTCTACAAAACAACCTGAATTCTAGCTCTACACCAAAAGCCTATATTAACTTCCCTAAGGTACATTAAATATTACAATATTTCTTCAAATACAACTTACATTTCTTCCAATCTTCTTCCACTGTCTCTTCTGACTATTCGCAGAGCCTCCCAGTCATTTCGGCAAGTTCCATCAAGTCAATCATCTTAGTCTGCCAGTCATCTATGGTTGGCATATCTTGGGTTTTCCAGTTCTTGGCAAGTAGTAGCCTCGCTGCAATTGTGGCAAAAAAGAAAGAATGTGATGTCCTTCTTGGATTTCTCCCCCTACTATTCCAAGTAAAAAGGCTTCTGGTTTTTTTTAATAAAAGTGTCTTTCAACACTTTTTTCATCTCATTATAAATCTTTTCCCAGAAGTCTTTTACTGACCTTCCTGCTGAATTCTAGAAGGTCAGGGATGAAGGAGCCAATTTGCTAGACATTTATAATACCTAAAGGGGGCTTCACTGTTTTGTTATCCTCCAGATTTGGACTCCAAATCACCCCATTCAGCTCCGGTCAAGGATGATGGCAGTTGTAGTCCATCAACACCCGGAGGGTTTTGCATTAGACACCCCTTGTGAAAACAAAGGCATCTATTCCTCCTTCGTCACTTGACCTCCTTTCCCAGGGGTAAGAGAATGGGAGTCGGATGCTTTTGAGGGTTTGTTGAAACGAAATCCCTATTGCTGCGAACATAGCCAGGCAGAGTACATGCTGATCACATTCCACAAAGCAGCCATGCTCCAGCTCCATGGGAATCCATAATACACAACTCACAACTCTATAGAACTTCGCGGAGACACACCATGCCTCCCAGAACAAAAAGCCAGCCTACCGCTTCATAAGGCAGAAGCCATGCAGCTTCACAATGACTTCCAGATCAATTTTTAATAGGACAACCATGCTCTCTCTGCGTGGCATCTCTTGGTGTGTTGTTTAGTCATCTGCGAAAATCCACATAAAGGATTTGATCATGCAGTTCAGTTTCACATGCCTTAGGCAGTGGATCACATACCTATACCCTGGTATAGCTTAGACCCAGACCCTCCAAGTGTCCCTATTTTCCAGGGATAGTCCCAGATTTACAGAAGCTGTTCTGGTTTCTGATTTGATGCTGAAATGTCCTGCTTTTCCTTAGGATGTCCCTATTTTCATCAGAGAAATGTTGGAGGGCATGTACACCCTTGTGCAAATTAACTGAAACAAACAATGAATATACTGTTAGTAGTTTATTGTACAAAATTCACATATACATGTACAAAACTCACATATACATGTACAAAACTCACATATACGTACATTCATAACAGATATGAGCTCCGCTATTTTTAAGCAGCATTTGAACACGGTTTGGCATGGAGTCTACTAGTTTTGAACAGTCACTGTTGATTTTCGGATCCCTGTACCACACTTGAATCAGCACCTGAATGAGCTTCTCCATCGTCGTACAGTCAACAGCACGAAGGCCACAAATTCTCAGTGGGATTTACGTCTGGGGAATTCCCTGGCTAATCAAGTACCTGTATTTGCTGCTCTGTCATGAATTTCTTCACCAGTTTCAATGTGTGTCAGGGGGCTAAGTCCTGCTGCAATATCCCAGTGCTGTCAGGATATCTTTTTTCCAGCTCTGGAATAACTCTCTTTCGTAGAACCTCAATATATTGTGGTGAGCGCATCATTCCTTCTATTGGCTGCAGGCTTCCGACACCATAATGATCAACTGACTTTTCGTGTTTGTTTTGAGTACAGGATTACGAGTAAGCTAGAAAACATGCTTTGTTTCAGTTAATTTGCACAAGGGTGTAGATCCTGCACCTCTAACGCAGCTAACAAGATGTATGGAAATGGGGAACATAGGGGAGCTGCTGTATAGCGTTGTGCCAGCTGCGACCATTAGGGTGGGCTGCCCTTGTACCTGGTCTGGAAGCTGCAGTTTGTGCAGGTGGCCACGCTGATCACAGGAGCAGGTTACTGGCAATGTGTTACTCCTTTGCTGAGAGAGCTTCAGAGGCTGCCAACTTGCTACTGGGCCAGATTCAGGGCATTGTGTTAATTAACAAAACCCTAAACAACTCGAGCCCAAATTACCTTGATTCCTTATGTCCCACTTCAATTATTGAGATCTTATGAGGGGGCAATTCTGGTGACCCTCCCCACGTCCCTGTTTGGCAGACGTTTACCTTAGACTGAGCTGTTAGTATGCCCTGTGGAACTCCTTGCCACTGGAGGTTTGGCAGGAGTTATCCCTACTTTCTTTCCACCATCTTCTTAAAAAAAGTGTATTGTTCAGGCGGGCCTTTCGAATATCGTTTTTTGTTATTATTAAGCATTTTTTAAAATTCATATGCCATTGATATTTTTATTATTGCTAGTGTAGTGTTGTGCTATCATGTTGTACTCTGCCTTGCTATATTTTCTTTGAAAGTGTGGTTTATAAATATTTGAATAAAAATAAAATAGAATGTAGTAACAAACTATGCGCAACCCCGTAAGTTCATCTGCTCTGGCCTTTTCATGTTTGCCTAACCATTTATCTTCAGTCTAGGCAAACCCATTACATCTAAAGAAAGACTCACACAAAAACACATAGACGCACATACTGAATACATATTTTCCCTTCCTTGCCCGGCACAGCAGGCTGCCTGTGATGTTATTGTGATGCGGTTGCTAACCGAATGACAGTTGCTACACTTCCAATGTTTTAGGGGAACTTGCTCATTAGTTATACTCGGTTCAATTTCCATCTTTGAGAACTTCATCCGAGTGCATTTAATATTCAACCTTTCGATTTTCTTTTTCTTTTTCAGTTCATTAATTTGAACAGTAATCTCATCCTTTTCAGCACAGAGCCACTATTGTGCACTGTCTGGGTAAAACAGTCTCCAATAAAGTCATTTCCCTCACTCCAGCTATTTCACTTACGAAGCATACATTACCTTAACCTTCAATGCGCTAAAGATGGACCTGCTGTGTGCAAGGCCAGAACCTGCACTATGCTATTAAGTTTTTCTGATGATATTTCATTTTTTTGAGGCTCAACCCTGCCCTAGCTGAACATCAAGTGGAATCCAAGATAGAACCCCAGAATTGTGGGGCAGAAGGACTTCCATACAGACCCTGGGGCTACCATGCTGAGCCTCTCTATGCATACTTCGGATGGACAGAAGAATCCACTCCAGAATTCATGCAGAAGAGAACGGGAACCTGATGCCTTCAGCATCACGAAGATTTGTATACCTGAAGGAGCGTCTCCACCCCCATCGTTCAGCCCGGACACTGAGGTCCAGTGCCGAGGGCCTTCTGGTGGTTCCCTCACTTCGAGAAGCAAAGCTACAGGGAACCAGGCAGAGGGCCTTCTTGGTAGTGGCGCCTGCCCTGTGGAGCGCCCTCCCATCAGATGTCAAAGAGATAAACAACTACCTGACATTTAGAAGACATCTGAAGGCAGCCCTGTTTAGGGAAGCTTTTAATGTGTGACAATTGAACCCAGCCAGATGGGCGGGGTACAAATAATAAATTATTATTATTATTATTATTATTATTATTATTATTTGTCCATTGCATTAAATGTGGACAATGTGTGGCAGGATCTAGCCCAAGTATGGTCACTCCCTGATTCCAACAGGAGAAGTTTAAGCATGTAACACTGAAAGAAATGGGATGGGGGTAAACTATCTGTTAGCTGGATTTTATCCTTGCTTGACACAGTGCAAATGGCTTGGGGTGAAGTTCATAAAATCATAGGGTTGGAAAGGGACCCTGAGGATCATTTAGTCCAACCTCATATGAAGAATACTCCTGCCTTCTGCAGAATATCCTGAACCTCCTACTCTTACGTTTCTGGGGTCGTCGTCTGTCTTGGACCTTTTCCATTCGTCTAGTTCTGGGACTGAACTAGTGGTCAACTACCTCCTCTTCCGCTGAGGAATCTCTCTCCCTCCCCTGTGCCATGAGTGACTGTGATTCCTCAGAGAGTTGGCTCCCATCCAGTCCGCCTTTCCTGTGTTGATAAGCCACATTCCTTCTAGCTACAAAGGGAGGCCGCGGTAGCCTACTGGTTCCAGCTGTCTGAGAAATCTGCAAGTCTCCCTCTTCTCCTTCTGCCTGACTGCCTTCTAGCTCAGGCTGCCCTTCTCGGTTTTGGGCTGTCGTGTCCATGACAACCATGCTCTAACCAACTGAGTTAAGTCGGTGCTTCCACTCTGTCACAATTCTTGGCTTGCATTCAATCACATACTGGCACATTCACGTTGCACAACGAAAGATGATTTGAAAGAAGATTTGTATCTCTTATGTTCCTCCTTGGTCAATGAGATCCACCAATGGGGTACTTATTCTCGCTCCCCACACCCCTGAGGTTCAGTCAGCCTTCAATAGGGGCTGAGCCTTCAGTGTGTCAGGCCCTGCCCTATGGAAATCCATGCCAGTAGAGGTTGGGCTCACCTTTGCCTTCTTTTAAAAGAGTGTCATTCAGACAGCTAATAAAAGGAAGTTAAAAAACAAACACCAGGAAAGGAGGGGTGGGAAGTCAGGAAGAAACTTTGTGTATTATTATTATTATTATTATTATTATTATTATTATTATTTGCATATGACAATAAATATTTTGGAATATTTTTGGAGATATAATAAAAAATGTATATGTATATAGTGTTATTCAGGCCTTTGCAATGTGGATTTATTTTTACCGATAAGTATAATGGTACCTTGGGTTACATACGCTTCAGGTTACAGACTCTGCTAACCCAGAAATATTACCTCGGGTTAAGAACTTTGCTTCAAGATGAGAACAGAAATTGGGCAGTGGCTGCACAGCAGCAGGGGGAGGCCCCATTAGCTAACATGGTACCTCAGGTTAAGAACGTTTTCAGGTTAAGACAAAATAAAAAAATTCCTTCCAGTAGCACCTTAGAGACCAACTAAGTTTGTTCTTGGTATGAGCTTTCGTGTGCATGCATACTTCTTCAGATACACTGAAACAGAAGTCACCAGACCCTTATATATAGTGAGAGGGTGGGAGGGGTATTTCTCAGGCTAAGAATGGACCTCCGGAACGAATTAAGTACATAACCAGAGGTACCACTGTATTTACTGCTGCTTTTATCGATGCTTTCATTGATCTTATTGTATGATGTACACCACCTTCCTGTATTTTATGTCCGTGAAACTATGGTTTATAAGAATTTTAATAAATAGATAAACAAAATAAGCAAACCTACTTTCTTCCCCTGCAACCCCCCCCCCCCAACCTCTTGCAATAATGAAAGCGATTGGAAAATGCACTGAGAAGTTTGGGGTAACATTTGTGTGATGCCATCCGATCTGATCTCCTTGCAAAGAAGTCAGAATCAATGCTCACTATTTAGCTGACATTGTCTAACCTTCCCGCAAACTTTCTGCAAACAAATTAGGGTGAATGCACAATAAGCAAGTTTTCTGGAAGGCTCTTTATATTATGCAATTTGCGCAACCCAAATGCAGTGATGCTGAATTCCAAGCAGACCAGAAACAGACAGACCCTCCCATCCCTATGATCAAGTTACGCTTCTGAAGAATGGGTGCAGCTGGTACCTTAGCTTGAATTGGCAAAGAGGTGCTATACACTTCTCTTTGCCATCTGGGGATCCAGGAAGGATATCCCATTTTATCACTACCCGAAGGAGTCTCAAAGCGGCTAACATTCTCCTTTCCCTTCCTCCCCCACAACAAACACTCTGTGAGGTGGGTGGGGCTGAGAGACTTCAAAGAAGTGTGATTAGCCCAAGGTCACCCAGCAGCTGCATGTGGAGGAGCGGAGACGCGAACCCGGTTCACCAGATTACGATTTACCACTCTTAACCACTACACCACACTGGCTTAATCCCATGAGTTTAATCCCATGCAAAACAGGGGGACTCTCCATTGATCAAGCCCAGTAATAACATTATCTCACCTGGACAGAGCAAGGAATATTTCCAGCCGATCTATATTTGCGATAGTTTTGATTTGCCAAAGCAGAAGATAGTAATTCTGAACTTGGCAAATGAATTCAATTTCATCGCACAGGACTATTAAGATCGTGAAAGAGAAAGCAGTGCATTGTCGCCAAAGTTCGTGCCCTCTGTTACTTTAATAGATTTCGCTCAGGGTACAAATATTGACAGATAATTTTCGGATGTTTAGAAAACAAAATGCACAGGAGAAGCCAGCATTTTATAAACCATCTGCTCAACAATACATCTGAAGGGTGCATTTTAGCCTATTAAGGAGGGACAAATGTATTTTCCTTTGTAAACACTGAGAAGGGAAAGAAAGCCATTAGTGACCCATTACTTATTTGTTCAAGATATTAAAACTGATCCTTAAATATGATATTTCTGCAGATGCATTTAAATAGCCAGCTGAACTGGAAAACCACTTACACAGTTGACGATGAAAATCTTCCACCATGGATATTAAGACCCACAAAATATTGAACACATGGTTACAACCGCTTTGGACCACTAACGCAGCAGAATTAAGAATGTATAACTGCCTCAGATAATAGCTAGGTCTTACCTGGACCTTAAACTGAGCTAAAGTTGGTGCCAAACAGACCTCAGAAGGGAGAGAGGCAGCTTCTAAATACAGGTGTTATGTGTCCCCAGCAAGCTGCTCCACTCAGCATTCAAACAGCCACATTCTGGGTTATCTGCAGCTTCAGGGTCACCTTCAAGGGCAGCCCCACGCAGAGTGCAGTACAGCAATCAAGCCAGGAAATTTCCAGAGGAAGAGCTACTCTGGCAAGCTATCTCAGTCAAGGAATGGTCATAACTGGTCAATCAACCACATTTGACCATAGGGATTCTGAGCCACTGAAGCCACTTTAGCCAAGATGTAACTAGGAATACCTCAAAATAGACACGAGGGATAAATTATATTCAGTTTGCATTTAAAGGTAGATCTGCCAAATGCACACTTTCTGAAACAACGTGTTAAACAAAACACAGCAATCCTTCAAAATTTACATTTCTTTTAATTTTGTAATGCAGTTCTCCATCCAATGAACTTGTACAATTTTATATATTAAACGTGCACATGAAAATGCATATACTATTGAAAATAACACACAAAATGTATTATAACAGGGAAAGGTGCAGAGAAAATTGTGTTCATTAGGAGAAATATGCACTAAAATATGGAAAAATTGCCCATTCCTGCAGAACCATGGGAAACTAAATTTAAGAATGGGAAAAGAGAAGTTAAACTGGCAGATTCAAAAATCCCTACTTCCCACTTATTATTATTATTATTATTATTATTATTATTATTATTATTATTATTTATATCCCGCCCATCTGGCTGGGTTTCCCCAGCCACTCTAAGTGGCTTCCAACAAAAGATTAAAAATACATTAAAACATCATTCATTAAAAACTTCCCTAAACAGGGCTGCCTTCAGATGTCTTCTAAACATCAGATAGTTGTTTATTTCTTTGACATCTGATGGGAGGGCAATCCACAGGGCGGGCGCTACTACCGAGAAGGCCCTCTCCCTGGTTCCCTGTAACCTCACTTCTCGCAGGGAGGGAACTGCCAGAAGGCCCTCGGCGCTGGACCTCAGTGTCCAGGCTGAACGATGTGGGTGGAGACACTCCTTCAGGTATACTGGGCTTGTAACTTGTACTGCAAGAAGATCAAATGGACTGCAAGAAGATAAAACATTTCCATTCTTAAAGAAATCAGCCCTGAATGCTCACTAGAAGGACAGATCCTGAAGTTGAGGCTCCAGTACTTTGGCCACCTCATGAGAAGAGAAGACTCCCTAGAAAAGACCCTGATGTTGGGAAAGATGGAGGGCACAAGGAGAAGGGGACGACAGAGGATGAGATGGCTGGACAGTGTTCTCGAAGCTACTAACATGAGTTTGGCCAAACTGCGAGAGGCAGTGAAGGATAGGCGTGCCTGGCGTGCTCTGGTCCATGGGGTCACGAAGAGTCGGACACGACTGAACGACTGAACAACAACAACAACTTGTAACATCATCTAAAGTAAATCACTTGCCTAAGTCCAACAGCTGAGAACTATCAACCCACAAGACCTCCATCTTGGTGGGATTCAGACTCAGTTTAGGGATTCATTCTCAGGCACTGCATAGCCTCAACTGAGTCATATTTGAGCCCTGGACCTGAAGTACCCCATTCCTATTCTTGGATATATTTTCGCAGAACTCTGGGAGGGTTGAAAATCTGCCAACTAGTTAGAAAGAGGGTCACTGATGCACAGTTGTTGGCCTGGCACCACCGTTCTCTGACCATGTCTACAGGAAATAGCGTCACCTTGGTCAAGAAGGAGGTTGTGGGGAGCTGCACACACCCTGCAAACTGTTGGCTGCCCATCCTGGCATGATGGGATGAGCTCCTTGCTTGACTGCAGCGGACAATTTTCCATCTGCACAAATGGAGAAATATTGACACAAGTAAAACAGCCAGCCTTGCAGAAACACACATTAAGGAGGTTAGATGGATGGGAGGAACCATAAAACAAGACAGTCTAAATTTAAGTCTAACTAATTGAAGCATCTTTAATTCAACAGCACAACTATTTAATCGGAGCAGCAGAAATATTCCACTGTTGCAGTGTTTGAGCTCTCATGCTAAACATTGATTAGGTGAGTTCTTACCTCTAAATTATTATGCGGGGAATATGAAGAATTTAAGTTCACCTGCTTGGTTTTTCTTCCTGTTGTTGTATAGATGGCCTGGTAGTGGCGCCCACCCTGTGGAACGCCCTCCCATCAGAGGTCAAAGAGATAAAGAACTACATCTAGCATCTAGATCAAGGGAAGTAATAGTACCACTGTATTCCGCTCTGGTCAGACCTCAGCTGGAATACTGTGTCCAGTTCTGGGCACCACAGTTAAAGAAGGATACTGACAAGCTGGAACGTGTCCAGAGGAGGGCAACCAAAATGGTCAAAGGCCTTGAAATGATGCCTTACGAGGAACGGCTTAGGGAGCTGGGTATGTTTAGCCTGGAGAAGAGAAGGTTAAGGGGTGATATGATAGCCATGTTCAAATATATAAAAGGATGTCATATAGAGGAGGGAGAAAAGTTGTTCTTTGCTGCTCCTGAGAAGAGGACACGGAGCAATGGAATCAAACTACAAGAAAGAAGATTCCACCTAAACATTGGAAAGAACTTCCTGACAGTAAGAGCTGTTCGACAGTGGAATTTGCTGCCAAGGAGTGTGGTGGAGTCTCCTTCTTTGGAGGTCTTTAAGCAGAGGCTTGACAGCCACCTGTCAGGAATGCATTGATGGTGTTTCCTGCTTGGCAGGGGGTTGGACTGGATGGCCCTTGTGGTCTCTTCCGATTCTATGATTCTACATGACATTTAGAAAATACCTGAAGGCAGCCCTGTTAAGGGAAGCTTTTAATCTGTTACAGTTTGATGTATTTTAATGTTTGTTGCAAGCCACCCAGAGTGGCTGGGGGGACCCGGCCAGATGGGAGGGGTACAAATAATAAATTATTATTATTATTATTATTATTATTATTATTATTATTATTATTATATAGATGTGTTGTTGTTGTTTTCTAATGGTGTGTTACACACAGATAGAGAATGATAGATCGGGGTGGGGGAGGAGAGAGAACAAACAGGCAGGGGAAACAGTCTGTTGCAACAATTAGGGTTCTGACCAGGAATCACAGGAATAATTCTTCAAGGAAGGGAACAGATAAAGGGCTGAGTGTGTATGATGGGAAGGGGTAGGGTATGGAGTAGAAAAGATCGAATGAAAAAGAGTTACTATTGAGCTGATATTAACAGAGATAGATTTCATCAAAGGAGTGGTAATAACACAGGCAAAGGAGCTTTTCTTGGGTCTGTGACATATTGTGCATCTAAAGGTCAGCTGAAAGTTGCGAGGAAGAGTCAAGAAATCAATTTGTCACATGCTGCTCTGCATAAAAAAAAGCCATGCTGTCAATGGATTTGGAAGGGTAGCGCACAGCAAACAGAGCCCTGACAACATGACAATAGCAAACACTCACCTTGGGTGCTTCCCGTTTTGAAGGGCTGGCTGCTTGCATCACCTTGCAGAGGATGTCATTGTCATCCTGCTTGAAGATCTTATCAGGGTGAGCAAGATTTGTTCTGAAAAGCATATTGGTGCATCACCTTTTACAGTGCTTATGCGTATCGGCTTGTCGGATCAGATAACTTCGTACAGCATTTCCATACCCTCCAAGTGCCCCAATTCTCCAGGGACAGTCCTGGAATTATGAGAGCCACCCCGGCTTATGATTTGATACCAGAATGTCCCTATTTCCCCTGCCAGTGCTGCTGCCACCCAGGAAGGAGCTTGTTCCAAACGGTTGCTGCGAGGGACCATCCTGTTGCCTCTCAACAGCCGCCACTGCCGGTCTCCTCCCTTGGGCATCAAAGGGTTTCTCAGGACGGTGGAGAAACGGCATTCTGTGTCCCGTTGGTGTAGTGGTGGCGACACTCACCCTTCTTCTGATAAAGGGGGGGGGGTTGAGGGTTGAGGAGGGTCAGTTGTGGGGAGTGAGAACTCCTTGGGGAGGGCAGAAACTCAGATGCCGAAGGGGCATCATACCCTTAGTTTTTTAATTTTTTAATTGGACTATCCTTTGCCATGTGATGAAATGCCACTTGTTTAACACTCAGTTCACATGTTGCTTTAATATTTGAGTCCAACCATACCCTGTTATAAAAGTAACATGAATAAGGATAAACTGGGGGGGGGGGCTGAGAAGATCTCTGCGTTAGGGAGTTGGGGGGGGGAGCAATTATCAAAAAGCTTGTGCGCTGTTCTGCTGCAAGAGTGCATGGCTGTCTCCTAACAAGTCAGTCCTTGGCTCACGTCAGCGGGATTCATTTGATGCCCAATAATGAGATGAGCTGTGGCGATTCCTTGCTCCTAGGAAAGGAAAGCAGGTCAGGAGCATTTACAAAGGATCATGCTAATGAGTTAAAAGGGAAGGCAGGATGGAACCAATAAAAAATTAAAGTGCTTTTCAAGCCCAGCTGCCAAATGGCAGACTTCAGTCTCTAGTCACTTCCCAAAAGAAAGGCATGGGTAGAGGAAAAACTAGAACTACAAATGTCCCCCCCCTTTTTTTTGTAATAAGCATGGTTATGCAATTCTCCAGTGAACCCTTCTATTTCCATAGATTGATGTGAGAGGCCCAGACACTTAATGTGAGGTTGTGGAAATGAAGTCTGAGAATTGGGGACAAGGACACATGGCTTAGATCTTCCTTCGCTCACTGTGGACTCCAACCCCCCCATCTAAGAATAGACAAGTCTGTCAATAATTTCAGTTTCCCTGCATTTCCAATTATCCCATTCCTAAATTCAGTTCAATTAATATTTTACAAAACCCTTTGTATCTTCATTCATTTTATCCCTTTAAATCAGGGGTAGAAAACTTTTTCAGCAGGGGGCCGGTCCACTGTCCCTCAGACCTTGTGGGGGGCAAGGACTATATTTTGAAAAAAAGAAGAAAAAAGAATGAGTTCCTATGCTCCACAAATAATCCAGAGATGCATATGAAATAAAAGGACACATTCTACTCATGTAAAAACACGCTGATTCCCGGACCGTCCGCAGGCCGGATTGAGAAGGCGATTGGGCTGGATCCGGCCCCCGGGCCTTAGTTTGCCTTGTTGTTGTTGTTCAGTCGTTCAGTCGTGTCCGACTCTTTGTGTCCCCATGGACCAGAGCACGCCAGGCACGCCTATTCTTCACTGCCTCTCGCAGTTTGGCCAAACTCATGTTAGTAGCTTCGAGAACACTGTCCAACCATCTCATCCTCTGTCATCCCCTTCTCCTTGTGCCCTCAATCAGGGGCGTACCCAGGATCAAAACTAGGGGGGGGGGCAAGCCATGGTTGTTCAGGTTTGCTTTGAACTGGGGGGGGGGCAAGCCATGGTCGTTCAGGTTTGCTTTGAATGGACGCTGATCATTTTTGCTTCTAGGGCTGATGTCAGGGACTGGGCAGAGGAGGAATAGTGGAGACCGCCTCCCCATCCTGACCCTTCCAGGGAGGAGGAAGAGGAAGACAGTATAGATTTGCAACAGCGGATTGAGGGAGGTTTCAGTTCAGAGGCAGGTGAGGGGGAAAGCTGGGAAATCATGGGAGAGCCAGAGCGACACCCAGCTGACACTTTGTCATTAGAAAGCATTCCAGACCCTCCATCTCCCAGAACCTGGCGAGCCTTAAAAGTAGGAGAGCAAAGAGCTCAAAGACAGAAGGCACTTAGTGGCACCCGTAGAGGAGATGATGAGGATGACGAATGAGGAAGTGGGAGAGGCGGGGGTGGAGATTCCCTCGGGACAACGCCATTATCCAAGAGGCTGGGTTCTATAGCTTCTCTCTGTAAAGTCTGAAATAAAAAAAGGACTGTAATAAACTTTTCCTTGTCTTTATCCTGGGCAGCCAGCCGAGAGCCACTGACAGCATCCTGACACACACACACACAAAGACTGTGCCCAGGGCCCCACAGACCATAAATATACCACTATGTTTTTACCTACAGTCTCACCCTGCCCCTTTCCATTTCTCTAGTAACATATGAACTGTTTTTTTAAAAAAGTATTTAAACACACATTTTATCTCAAGATGCATATTTAAACCAGCCTTTTCATATGTCTAAGCTGCCAAGTACTGTGTCACAACATTTGGAGATATAGGGAATAAGATGGATAGCTAACTGAAGTGGAACAATAGAAGATTTGGGACAGACAAAAAGAAGAACAGCTTCATATAACACATAGTAAGACTATAGAATTTGCTTCCACAACAAGTGGTGATTGCCATCGACCCAAACTTTATTAAAATGGGATTAGATATAAGAACATAAGAAGAGCCTGCTGGATGAAGCCCAGGTCCATCTAGGGCATCATCCTGTTCTCACAGTGACCAAAAAGATACTTATGGGAAGCCCACAAGCAGGACATGAGAACAGCAACACCCAGTGCAATGGCTTGTAGCCACTTACAGCTTTATCCTCCTAGAATTTGCTTCTTGTCGACTTCCGGTCTAGCGCGCTCTCCGGATGGCTGCGTTCTGCTTCGCTCCGCGAAGTAGACCGGCTGTTTCGGGGGTGGAGGTTCCGTCACGGCGAAGACGGACCTCCGAAAAAACTTCAGACGGGGCGGTCTGAAGACGAGGATCCCGGCGGCGCTCGAACGGACTCCCTAGCCCCCCAGGAACGTATTCCTGGGAGCGGTGGAGGTTGAAGTCCGGAGCGCATCGGAGAAAGCGGCTTTCCCGAAGCAGCGAAGCCGCTGACTGCTGGCCGGAGAGGAGCACTAGATTCCTCAATCAAATTAAAGATTTGACCTGGAAATGTGAGTACCATAGGAATTTGGACTTAATTAGAGCGGCATTGGGACGAAAAACACGGAGGTCCGTCCCTAGCTATTGTGATGCTTAATCAGGAACATTGTTACCGACGCGATTGGAATGTAACTGGCAAATAAATTTTACAACAGAGATTCAATCCCTTCGCCACCCCTGGTCGTGAGGGTACCTGGCTGATAAATTGGATATAAATTTGGACTTGAATCGGACCTGTTGAATTCTGACTTTGAACTTGGACTTTGAACTTGGATTTTGAACCTGGATTTTGAACTTGGATTTTGAACTTGGAAGTGGCTCTGTGTTTAAACCTACAAGGCTGTGTTCTTGAACATGGTGGATGATTTCGAAACCAACGGCTGGAGGAAAGTCCTTGAAAACCTATGGGAATGGAGGTTGGAACTCCGAGCCGGGACAGAGAGGATAAGAGGAACATTAAACAAGTGTGACGTTATGCCAGCTGCACAGAAGAAGGAGGGGGGAGCAATCCCTCCCAAGGTTAAAGTTAAACCCCGCAGGAAAATAGTTTCCCAGCGCAAAAAATCTGGAATGGTGAAGAGAAAGAAGAAAAAGGCACCAACAAGGAAGAAATATTTCATGAGAAGAGCAATGGAGCAGCTGAGAAGACAAGAAGAAGGAGAAGTCCAAGTGCAAGCAAATACTTGGACATGGACTATGGAAAGACGGGGGGAGGGGTGAAGGATGTTAAATGTTAGTATGGAGTTATATTATGGATTTTTGATAATAATTTTGGACATGGCCTACGATATGATATGAATAAGTGAAGAACCTATTTAAAGCTAGGAACCTGAAGACTAAGGGGAGATGGAGGGAAAACTTATAGATGAATTAGAAGATATACGCTGAGGTTTGAATTAAATAAGATTGAACAGAATATGTGTAGATGAGGTAAATTAAGAAATATAGACCTGAAAAGTGAATATGTTATGAAATATGAGAGCAATGGGGAGGTACGGAGGAAGTCATTGGAAAGATGTTATAGAATTAAGAGTGGTCGGCCCGGGAACAGGGCTGACCTAAGCAAAGTTAAGACATTGATTAAGGTCAGGGGAAACAAGAATAGGAATTCCTCTGTGAGAGGGGGGGCAAGATTTAAGTCCTCCATGGTGAGAGGTGGGGGGCAATGAAACCTGACCGAAATGTAATGAAATGTGCATATAAAATTGTAAAATTAATAAAAATTATTTTTAAAAAAATAGAATTTGCTTCTTGTCAGTTCAAGAAGGATACTGACAAGCTGGAACGTGTCCAGAGGAGGGCAACCAAAATGGTCAAAGGCCTGGAAATGATGCCTTATGAGGAATGGCTTAGGGAGCTGGTTATGTTTAGCCTGGAGAAGAGAAGGTTAAGGGGTGATATGATAGCCATGTTCAAATATATAAAAGGATGTCATATAGAGGAAGGAGAAAAGTTGTTTTCTGCTGCTCCTGAGAAGAGGACACGGAGCAATGGATTCAAACTGCAAGAAAGAAGATTCCACCTAAACATTAAGAAGAACTTCCTGACAGTAAGAGCTGTTCGACAGTGGAATTTGCTGCCAAGGAGTGTGGTGGAGTCTCCTTCTTTGGAGGTCTTTAAGCAAAGGCTTGACAGCCAGCTGTCAGGAATGCTTTGATGGTGTTCCTGCTTGGCAGGGGGTTGGACTGGATGGCCCTTGTGGTCTCTTCCAACTCTATGATTCTATGATTCTAATCCTCTTTTTAATGTTGTCACATGTGGTGGCCATCACACTCCAACTTGCGGGAGTAAATCCCACAATTTAACGATGTGCTGTTTGAAGAAGGACTTTGTCTTGTCTGTCCTGAATCTTCCAAAATCCAGCTTCATTAGATAACTCAGCGTTCTAGAGTTATGAGTGAAGGAGGGAAACCTTTCCTCATGTGTTTTCTCTCTCCAAACCATGCATTCACGGAGGACAAGGTGAATCAATGGAGGTTAAGATTTTCTCTATATGTATCCCTGCACACAGAAAGCTATATGTCTGGAATTTAAAAGATGTATTCCTAAAATAATATAATATATATTGATCCCGCTCCTGTTTGGAGCTCACGATGCATGACATCTGAAATGGGTCATACGTAGCCCGCATTTTTGAAGGATGTTGTTATGATGAGAAATGGTGCAGTATTTGTTCTTCTTCGCTTACTTATGGGATCCAAGATCTCTCACAGTTTAAAAGAGTTTGGAAAGTGACCTACCAAATGCTGTTGAATGGGATCCCTCTTCCCAGTAGAGCAGGTATCTTCAACCTTTTCAGATCCAGGATCCACTCTTAATCCAGCCATGCATTTGGGATCCATTTTTAAAAAAATCTTTCACAATATGTTTGCAGTGCTCCTGTTGCAACTCACCTTGGTTCAGTCTGTGATCACTCATGGATCCATACCCACCAGTTGAAGACCAGTGCTCTAAAGTACATGCTTTGCTCCATCCTCAGTGCTCGCAGGTAGGATTGGTAAAATTAATTGCCTAAACCCTGGAGAGCCACTGAGCTGTATGGGCCTATGTTCTGACTCAGTATAGAACAGCTATGTTCTATGTTCTGTTTATTTGCAAGGATGCATGAATTGTGCTTTGTATAAGGAGTGGAAGAAACACAGAGAAGCAGTTGATCACAGGAGAATAGAACTGAGGAAACAGTCCATCCTCCATCCTCTCCAATATTTCAGCCCCTAATAAAAATTCATATTCTGCAGATAACCACCTCTCTAGAGAAAGCTTTTCTTGGCAACACCTTGCCACTTGTTATGTTGGAACATAATCACCTTATGATTGCCGCGGCACAGTCTTGATTGCTTAATAATACATTTCCTGTATTGGACAGAGTAAAGGAATAAAGAGGATAAATAAAGATCTTTCTGGGTTGATTGTTTTCCATCTAATGGGAAATGAAGCTGTAGTAGAGCAAATAAAGAGGGGGGGGCAACCCTATTTTTGGTTTCATTGCCTATCTGTGCAAGGAACAGACCAATGTATACCAGTACAGGTGTTGATGCTGCTCAAATATCCAGAGACTATTTCAAGCCATGGGGAATCAAGGGGGGGGGGGGGAAATGTGCATTTTCTGATTTGGATCATGATCAAAGCGTGTTTCTCCTTCATGGAGAGCACGTGTTGCGGTGTGGGCCAGAAAGTCACCCCTCTGGTGCTGGGCGGGATCGTATGGATGGCCACTGCTGTGATTGGACCCTGGGTGTTGTTGGGAGAATTGTATTGTTGCAATTTATTGATGGATTGCCCAGCGGATATATATTGGTGGGTTTGCAACGTGATCCCCCTCTTGGCTGCGTGCTTCTGATCACCGCCCTCCCTCCCTATATTTTAGGCCTCTGTGTTGACATTGCTATGGCCTGTCATGGGGTCGTCTGCTGTTGGGTGCAGGGGCCTGGTAGGGAATTTTTCCATTTTGGCTGATGCCATCTGGTTTTCGCCTACTGCGTAGCAAATAGTCACAACTTGTAAGGTTGGTGGTTAGCTGTGTTGTCAGTACTCAGTCGTTCAGTCGTTGTCCGACTCTTCGTGACCCCATGGACCAGAGCACGCCAGGCACGCCTATCCTTCACTGCCTCTCACAGTTTGGCCAAACTCATGTAAGTAGCTTCGAGAACACTGTCCAACCCATCTCATCCTCTGCCGTCCCCTTCTCTTGTGCCCTCCATCTTTCCCAACATCAGGGTCTTTTCTAGGGAGTCTTCTCTTCTCATATGAGGTGGCCAAAGTACTGGAGCCTCACCTTCTAGTGAAGGTTGGCGGTTAGGCATTGGTTATTATGTTGGTTGGAGGAGGGGTTATGATTGACTGTGTCTGCCCCTCCAATTGATGCTGGTGTTAGGGGAATTCCATTAAAGGAATCCAGGGGCTCGATGCTTTTTGTCCGAACCCCCAGTAAGGGGCTAGGGCTGTGCAAGAGCCCTGGGAGCCTGAGAGGAGAGGGGAGGGTCAAACCACCCGGCTCCCTTTATCTCTCCAGAGGGTTTTCCCCTTACTGACGGTCGTCAGTTCTGTCCCCTGTGGGATAGATAGTCTTAACCAATGCCTAAGCAACCACTCACATTGTTTGTATTTTAATAAAGTTGCGGCCAAAATCATGCCAAAAACCAAAACTAAAATTCTGACTGATGTGTGAATTATTTGAGGGGTGGTTTGGGGACCTCGACTCGCAACTTACTACACCATGTGGTTGACCCTGAAAAAGCTTCGTTTCTGTTCTGTGAACAGCCCTGAGACCTCCAGGTATAGGGTGGTATATAAATTCAACAAATAATAATAATAATAATTTCTTTTTGCTAGCACAATCTCAGAAAGTGGTGGTCAGCAAAGACTACTTTGCCTCCCATTCGAGATCTGGTGTTCCACAAAGGTCTTTTTTGCCACTCATGTTGTTAACCATTTGAGTTTCATAGGTATGCTAGCGATGCTCAACTCTACTTACCATATTTCCCCCCCCCCCCCTGGAAGCAGTGGTCTCAGTTAGTTTCCAGCCACTTTAAACAATTGTAGTTTGCTGTAGTTTGTCAACGTCCTTGCAAGGCCTCTACATATTTCCCTCACAATTCCCAGGGTTCTATGGGAACAGGGATTGGCTAATAATAATAATAATAATAATAATAATAATAATAATAAATTATTTGTACCCCACCCATCTGGCTGAGTTTCCTCAGCCGCTCTGTTAAACCACTCTGAGAACTGTAACTCAGTAAGAACAATAGGTATCTCCTAACAAATCTAAGCACCTTTAGCAAACTAGAGCTTCCAAAATTCTTACGGCCATGACTGTTTAAAGTGGTACCATAGTGCATTAAATGTATAGTGTGAATTTGACCTCTGTAAGCTGATCACGAACCAAGATAAGATGGAAGGAGGCTGACAGGAGTTACTTTTTATCAGTAGTTTGAGTTGCATGTTCAAAGCAAGCCCACTGTCCAAGATTCAGCACCACTGGCTGGGGAACAGCAGCACAGAAGATTAAGTGTATGTCCAATTTCTCAAGCTGTATCAAATTCAAAATGGGAAGGTGGGTAATTTGATCAAATTTATCATAATCTATGCATCAATAGGAGTATAGCATCTAGATCAAAGGAATTAATAGTACCACTGTATTCCGCTCTGGTTAGACCTCACCTGTAATACTGTGTCCAGTTCTGGGCACCACAGTTCAAGAAGGATACTGACAAGCTGGAACGTGTCCAGAGGAGGGCAACCAAAATGGTCAAAGGCCTGGAAATGATGCCTTATGAGGAACGGCTTAGGGAGCTGGGTATGTTTAGCCTGGAGAAGAGAAGGTTAAGGGGTGATATGATAGCCATGTTCAAATATATAAAAGGATGTCATATAGAGGAGGGAGAAAAGTTGTTTTCTGCTGCTCCTGAGAAGAGGACACGGAGCAATGGATTCAAACTACAAGAAAGAAGATTCCACCTAAACATTAGAAAGAACTTCCTGACAGTAAGAGCTGTTAGGCAGTGGAATTTGCTGCCAAGGAGTGTGGTGGAGTCTCCTTCTTTGGAGGTCTTTAAGCAGAGGCTTGACAGCCACCTGTCAGGAATGCTTTGATGGTGTTTCCTGCTTGGCAGGGGGTTGGCCTGGATGGCCCTTGTGGTCTCTTCCAACTCTATGATTCTATGATTCTAAGATGGTGCTATAAGATATGCAGAGCAGAGGGAGAGGTGACATGACTGAGGCAAGAGGACATTTTGACCTGCTACGCCTTCCTCCTTCAGAGGTAAAAATAGCTTAAGGTAAAGGTAAAGGGACCTCTGACCATTAGGTCCAGTCGTGACCGACTCTGGGGTTGCGGAGCTCATCTCGCTTTATTGGCTGAGGGAGCCTGCATACAGCTTCCAGGTCATGTGGCCAGCATGACTAAGCCGCTTCTGGCGAACCAAAGCAGCGCACGGAAACCCCGTTTACCTTCCCGCTGCAGCGGTACCTATTTATCTACTTGCACTTTGACATGCTCTCGAACTGCTAGGTTGGCAGGAGCAGGGACCAAGCAACAGGAGCTCACCCCGTTGCGGGGATTCGAACCGCCGACCTTCTGATCGGCAAGCCCTAGGCTTAGTTTGCCCCAAACTGAAGTCTCGCTCTAACGTTTAACAGCCTCAAGTGGGCTAAGAGCTGCAGATTCAGAGGATCATGAGTTAGCACTGGCGGATTGCTTTTCACCTCCGTCTCACATGGTTAGAGAATCACACATTAGAGAATACTTCCTGGTGCCATTATACAAGCAGGCCATACTGGGAGCACTCCGTTCAAACCAACAACAAAAATAGTGAGCCCCAAAAAGACATCATTGTTTGCTTCTAGCTTCTTCGTAATTAAAAATTACTTTTTTCAAAAGTTCAAAACATCAGAAAAAATCAGAATAGAAAATTCAACAATAAACACTTACCAATAGCTCTATGTAGGAACACTGCAAGACAGGTGGAAACTTAAAATTTACACCACAGCACTCTGTGCATAAGGTACCAATGGGGCTACCCATTCAAATTTCTAATAACTTATGAAGGAGTAACTAAAGCTGCCTCCAAACAACTGGAAGCTAAAAAAAATTTAAATCAACTGACAGTGCAACCAAATGAAGACAAACAACTGAGAGAAGTAGGCAGTGGAGAAGCAGACACAGAATTTGAAGGAGACGGGTACCATTTCTGAGTGCATTGTCAATATAGCCTGAATAAACAATGCAACCTGTATCTTTCTTGCAAAACAGCAGCATTGAAGGTGAATATCCTTCCCAAAATCTTATTTGAATTTAAAAATGTATCTATTGTGAAGGCCTGGCAGAAAATATTACTTATCATTTTCTGACGAAAACAACGAAGACTTTCACAAGTGGCATTGCAGAAACCTTATAATTAGCGGAAGGCTGAATTTCCTCAGTGTTTTGACTGATTATTATGCCACCTGCTAGAAATCTTTTATTCTTTTTCTTCTTATAGATAATGGTTCATTGCAGTAAACTATGGGTTTGAATACCGTAGCAAAAATCCTCCTGTTTCTGTATAGAAGATTATTTAAATCTTGTTCAAACCTACATATAATCTTTTCTTACTTGCAACATTATCTGCCTGGGATAAAAATTTTAAAAAAATGATTGAGTCCTGAAATGTTATTGTTAACTTTCTTTATATTTAATGAAGGCTTTGCTCTGTCAGGAAATGAATATGGCTGGATTATCCATGAGTTAGTGAGATCCATGCATGTAACTATGAGAAAAAGCTGTGTGGACTAGAGATGGAGAACCGGTGTCCCTTGCTGAATTCCAACTCCCATCATCCCTTGCCAGTATGGCCAAGGGTCAATCGTAGTCTGACAACATCCAGAGAGCCACTGGTTAGTCATCCCTCCTATAGAATTCTTGTTTGGCTTTCCACATGTGCTCACAGCATATAGAACTAAGATAGATAGATATTGATAGTTTTATCCAGCTATGGGAGCAATCCTATACACAAGAAGCTGGCGTGAAGCAAGCTGCTATAGGTTTATCTGGTGTAAAGTTATTGCCACATCCACATTCTATTCAGGAGCAAGGCTGAACCATTCTGTAGACCTCAAGTAGTGTCTCCACCCCCATCATTCAGTGAGGTCCAGCTTCGAGGGCCTCCTGGTTGTTCCCTCACTGCGAGAAGTGAGGTTACAGGGAACCAGGCAGAGGGTCTTCTTGGTAGTGGCACCCGCCCTGTGGAATGCCCTCCTGTCAGATGTCAAGGAAATAAATTAC
Organism: Darevskia armeniaca; assembly: GCA_034641395.1. Taxonomy (NCBI): domain Eukaryota; kingdom Metazoa; phylum Chordata; class Lepidosauria; order Squamata; family Lacertidae; genus Darevskia; species Darevskia armeniaca. Next base: position 743,256 of record JAWWNF010000873.1, on the reverse strand, counting down.
CTGACTTTTAGAAGACACCTGAAGGCAGCCCTGTATAGGGAAGTTTTTAATGTTTGGAGTTTTACTGTGCTTAATGTTTTTAATATGTTGGAAGCCACCCAGAGTGGCTAGGGCAACCCAGTCAGATGGGTGTACTGGAAGAAGCAAAGATCATCAGTGTTGAAGCAATGATTCTTCAAGATCAACTTCATTGGACTGGTCATGTTGTGTGGATGCCTGATTATCGTCTTCCAAAGCAACTGCTCTATTCCAAACTTAAAAATGGAAAGCGTAATGCTGGTGATCAGCAAAAGAGTTTCAAAGGTTCTCTCAAGGCAAATATAAAAAAAAATGTAGTATAAACACCGACAACTGGGGAACACTGGCCTGTGAGCACTCCAATTGGTGTCGTGGGTTTTGAAGATGCTCAAACTTAACTACGAAAGGGAGAAGTGCACCAAGAGGAAAGCACGCTTGGCAAACCCTCACCATGATCATCTCCTTCCCGGAAACCTGTGTCCCCACTGTGGAAGGACGTGTGGATCCAGAATTGGCCTCCACAGTCACTTACGTTCTCACTTTTAAAACCGTGTTCAGGGAAGACAATCTTATTCGGCTATGAGTGATTGCAGAAGAAGAAGAAGAAGAAGAAGAAGAAGAAGAAGAGATATAAATAAACAAATAAATGGTGATGGTGATGATTGCAAGCATGTCAGGGGGAAAGCAAGCCTCTAAAACTGAGTTTGACTTGCAGTACCCATTTTTCCAGGTCACATGACTGAGATGAACAGAGTTAGGATTCAGTTTAAGGACCCCTACCAAGAGAAGGATTTAGGGGATTTAGAAGGATTTAGGGGAGTGTGATCCGATCAGTCACACTGGGCGCAGAGCCTTGGAGGTTCTACCACAACTATGATTTACAATGGAACAAAAGATGCAGAGGGGCGCTGGATTTTGGTGTCGCACACGGCTTCACTGAAATTCGAGACCCTACCCAGTCCCACCCCCGCTGTGCCTTTTTGGGGACGTGTACTGGCTTGGTTCGGCCAGCTTTGGCTGAGCAAGTCATGCAGGTAAATCTCCCGCTGAGCCTGGGATCTGCTCAGCCAGAGATCTGCTGCCTCCTAACCTGCTCGTGCTAGTAGAACTTGTCATACTCAGTGCAGACCCATTGAAACCAATGGACATTGTTTGTGAGAAAGGAAGATACGTACAGGGAGTTGCCAGAGAGAAGAGGGAGGGGCCTGTATGAGAGGCAGGTCAGAGTGACTTTTCTCAGGGTGGGAGTCTGAGGAAGGGGAAGCTCTCCCAGGTAGAGAGGTGGGAGGATTCAACTCTCTGCATGTGTGAAGATTAAGATAAAATGGTGGCCGAGTGCTACATTGATATATTTATAATTTTTGTGTTTTATGAGGATTGTTATTATTATATATATAGTTTGAATTTTATGGTATATCACAGGGATGCCCAACAGGTAGATCGTGATCTACCGGTAGATCATCGGACGTCTGCAGTAGATCACTGGTAGATCATTGTCTCCCCCCAAAGAAGCTGAACAACTGTGGCTCCCCTAAAAAAGCTCAACATTTTACCTCCTCCCTGAAAAAACTCAACAACTTTGACCCAAACCTCCCAAAAGGGGGTAGATCACTGCCAGTTTTTAACTGTGAGTAGATCGCAGTCTCTTAAAATTGATTAGAAAAGAAAGAAAACAATGGACACGACTAATTCAAATCCATTGATTTCAGTGGGTCTTCTCTGAGTATGCCTTAGCTGGGCATAACCCAAATATATCTAACAAATGGATAAGTAAGAAAGAAAATGAAATGTGTTCTTAATTCCATATATATCAGCAGTATAAGCTTTCGCAGAAGGGTGCGTATGCCTGGGAGAACTCATTACATGAGGACTGAACGTTAAAAAAATAAGTCTTTAAGATGCTTGTTTTGATAGGCATCATATTGGCCCAAGACGTGGATTTGCCTCTGTTTCTTTAAAGACACTCATTTGTATGTAAATTGCAGGTACAGACATCTCTCAGCCTTCCTCTTTCATTTGTTTGTAATGGCGCCAAGTAGCTATCTGCATCCAGCTATCAGTGAAAATGTTCAAAAGGTCAAGGGCATTAGTAGCGAGCCGAATATACCCAGTAATTTCACAGGAACAATGTCAACAATATCCTTTCAAATACATCTGTTTGGTGCTAAGACCTCATTACAAAATGTGCTGCGCTGAGCAGAATGCATAATGGGAGAGAGAGGCAAGGAATTTGTGGCTGAGCTCTCTTGTCAGACCTCAAATCCACTCAAACTAGTGTTGAGACAAACGCTAACCAGCAGGGCATAATAAACGTGCTGATAGGCTTGTGGCGCTGCCGTCTTCTATTGAATAACAATCATCGCCACAAATCTAAATCTGTCCTGCCTAACATCATTGCCACGTCCATGCACTGAGGCCCTGGCAATCTGCTTGCACATGAAAACAGTGCTATTTCTGAGCATGTGCTTAGAGGCTTTCCTCTTCCACTTTAGTTCCAGATCAAGCCAGCAAAAGAGTGCTGGGGGGCTTCATAAGAATGCTGGATCAGGTCCACCAGATGCCTATGGGATGTCCACAAGCCTGACCTGAGTGAAACAGCCCTCTTCCCACTTGCGTTTCCCAGCAACTGGTATCCAGAAGCTGGCAGTGGAGGTAGAACATGGGCCCCATGTCTAGTAGCCATTGATAGCCTTATGGTAGCCATTAATGTCTCTGATTCTGCAAGGCTACCTAAGCACCTGGGTCTTTACTTCTGACCTGTGAGACCTTTCTGGGTCAACCATGCCCATCCTGACATTAGGTAATGTCATGTGTGGGATATTGAAAACCATGCCCAATCACCTGACACCATCAACCATGCGATGTTTAAAGGCACGTCCAGTCATCTAATATCTTACATCAACCATGGGGTGTTTAGAATTATTCCTATGCAAACCCACAGGTTGAACAGGTCTACATTGCTCCTTCTTTCAGACATGGCTAGTCAAATCTGGCTGCACTAAGACTGGTGTAAATTTCAAAAAGGGAGTGAATCCTAAGCACATTCAGCTCCGTCACTTGACCAGGGGCAGATATACTATGAAACTTCTTCTTCTTCTTCTTCTTCTTCTTCTTCTTCTTCTTCTTCTTCTTCTTCTTCTTCTTCTTCTTCTTCTTCTTCCATGTGGGGCTCAAACCCATGATCCTGAGATTAAGAGTCTCATGCTTTACCAAATGGATTATAACTCAAAAACTAGAAGGCATTGGGATTTTTTATTTACACCAGTGACTTTGACATATGAGATAATCCAGTACAGCAATTTAAATTATAATAGAGAGTCAGTATGCTGTAGTGGTTAAGAGCGGTAGACTCGTAATCTGGGAACCGGGTTCGCATCTCCGCTCCTCCACATGCAGCTGCTGGGTGACCTTGGGCTAGTCACACTTCTCTGAAGTCTCTCAGCCCCACTCACCTCACAGACTGTTTGTTGTGGGGGAGGAAGGGAAAGGAGAATGTTAGCCGCTTTGAGACTCCTTCGGGTAGTGATAAAGCGGGATATCAAATCCAAACTCTTCTTAAATCAAAATCTGACACATTGTATTTTACTGCCAGGATTAGGCAGAGCAGCAGCGGCAGCCCCACTGCTGAACCAGGTTTGGATCTGGTGTAACTTTATAGCTGCTTAATTTGCAACAGCTTATTTCACACCATGGAATCCCCCCCCCCCTCTGAGATGCACAAGGTGGAATCTAGACACATATAAAAACACTGTGAAAATGCTTTAAAAAAAAGCGTTTTGAAAAATATATTGACTTTGCCTTAGCTCACCATCGCCATCTAGTGTCCCATTTGTATAATGTACTTTACAACACATTTAAAACCTTTTACCTGCAGCTGTATAGCTGAGTCCTAAGACAGTGAGACATTGTTTTTTTCAGGATTTCTTCCCCAAGCATGCCATATCACTTTTGGAAAAAGCAGGGATATTGGTAAGATCAAGGGTCCTCATTCCTCGCATCAGCATCTTCACCTCTGTGTAGCATATCCCTGTTGCCGCTTGCTTGTTCACTGGAGCTTATTTAAACCGCACGGTGGATTTGCTAGAGGACAAACAACATTCGTTGCTGAAGGGGTTTTCTTTGTCACAGATACCTAATGAGATCAGTTCCTTCAAATATGGAAGCTACTGTATACCTGGAGCATAGGTAACTGCCATGAAGTAGCATGGGGAGAATTGACTTCTTGAATGTCACCAAGGGAGGAGACAAAGGGCCGCCTCACTGCCAACTGTTTCTGCTTTTGAGACAGTTCACTGAAGCTGCCATTGCTGGAAGGGACAGAAAGTTCATAAGGAGGACAGATAACCTGAACATGCACCCTAGCTCAGCGGGACTGAAACGGTTGCATGTGGAATTTAATCTGTGCGGATTCCGAAGATGAATGAAACCATTCTGCACCTCTAAAATAAGCAAATGGATTGCAACTTAGTTATTCGGCAGCTTTTGTGCTTCTGAAACGTTTAACACATCTTGTTTACTTATTTATAAAACCATCTCTACACCGCCACAATGCTAAAATGTAATATCAATGAAAGTACAGATACATTAAGGTGATTGGCTATCAAAAATTTAAAAAGCTACAACGGCCAGTCGGCATAACATAGATATTAAGTTTTCAGTTGTGAAAAAATGCATCTATGAAAATGAAAACCTTAAAGCATGGGAAGTCCCAAAAAAATAAGTAAATTATAATTTGGCAGAATATTTGGATCAGTTGATATTTATATGTATGATTTGGAATATTTGATGTGGTTTTGATTGGATTGTTAATTTGGAAAATTTAATAAAAATGATTTATAAAAAAGAAAATGAAAATTTTGAAGGAAAAACATTTTTAGAAATGTGCATTTGAAATTTTGCATGTTTAAAAGAATTGCATGTTAATATAATAACATATTATATTATTAGTAAGAGCTGGACCATAAAGAAGGCTGATCGCCGAAGAATTGATGCTTTTGAATTATGGTGCTGGAGGAGACTCTTGAGAGTCCCATGGACTGCAAATAGATCAAACCCATGGGTAGGCAAACTAAGGCCCGGGGGCTGGATCAGGCCCAATTGCCTTCTAAATCCGGCTGATGGATGGTGTTTTTACATGAGTAGAATGTGTGCTTTTATTTAAAAATGCATCTCTGGGTTATTTGTGGGGCATAGGGATTTGTTCATTTTTCTCTCTTCAAAATATAGTCCGGCCCCCCACAAGGTCTGAGGGACAGTGGGACCGGCCACCTGCTGAAAAAGTATGCTGACCCCGATCAAACCTATCCATTTTTAAGGAAATCAGCCCTGAGTGCTCACTGGAAGGACAGATCCTGAAGCTGAGGCTCCAATACTTTGGCCACCTCATGAGAAGAGAAGACTCCCTGGAAAAGACCCTGATGTTGGGAAAGATGGAGGGCACAAGGAGAAGGGGACGACAGAGGACGAGATGGTTGGACAGTGTTCTTGAAGCTACTAACTTGAGTCAGACCCAACTGTGGGAGGCAGTGGAAGACAGGAGTGCCTGGCATGCTCTGGTCCATGGGGTCACGAAGAGTCGTACACGACTAAACAACTAAACAACAACAACAAACAAACAACAACAGCAGCAGCAGCAGCAACAACAACAACAACATATACTGAACCATTGGTCCATCTCATTCAGTATTGTTGACACTGCTGGGTAGACTCTCTTTGGGGTTTTAGGCAGGATTCACTCCTGGGGACCTGAAGATGCCAGGGATCAAATCTGGAACCTTTTGCATGCAGAGCAGACACATGCTTTGCCACCAAACTATGACCTTTCTCCATGCTAACAGGAAATATCATAGAAACAGATGTGAAAGTGACATGGACTGGGAACAGATGGAGTGAGATATACCAGGCTGAGCTGAGCCTGGCTGCACGAGGAACCTCCCAGCACAGCCAGAAATTTGTTGCATCCTAACCTTCCCATCCTGTCGGGTCCTGCTATAGCATTGCTCCTTTAGGCTGGTTCACATGGAAATCTGTTGCACTCCACAGCCAATGTTCTGTGGTTTGCAACCTAGTGACAGCATAGGCTGAGGTTTGAGCCAGTTTTTGAATGCTGAGACACCAAATCTTTGAAGTGTCCTAACAAATGAAGCTTGCAATTATTCTGAATGGTCCTGATAATCATCTCTCTCTCTCTCTCTCTCTCTCTCTCTCTCTCTCTCTCTCACACACACACACACACACACACACACACACACACACACCAATTTTATAAGACTTGGTGCCGGCACAAACACTTCCCTGGTTTACTCCTTGCCCATCCACAATGCCGGCATTGTAAAGTCATTTGGGTAGGTTATTAACTGTGCTGCCCCGTGGCACGGCCTCCAAATTACTGTATGCAATTGCAAAAGGAGACACTTTTATTTCTGTAACATAAATAGGCGAACAGGCCTAATAAAAACAGATGAATTGCAGGGCAGAGCAAATTGGACTGCTGTAGTGGATTTCTGCACTGAGCACCATGAAATAGCAGCACATGTGATTAGGTTTACTACATTGGAGATAGTTGCTTTTAATCGGGTCATTCTTACCGAACTACCAATCGGTCTTTCTTAAGCAGTGCTTTTCATCTACATTTTTCTCCTTGAATGTGGCAAATAGTTTTGCTGACACCCAGGTGTTCACCGCCCCAGCCCTCCCACCAAGGGCATCAGAGCTCTTAATTTAGGGCTGCACTAAATGTTCATCACTTGAATTTTTTCAGGGTGAGGGGATGCAAATAGAACCTCCCAGATACAATCCAACCATCCCCCAAGCCCACATGCTTGCACGAGATGTCCCAGAGTCATATAATTGTAGAGTTGGAAGGAACCACGAGGATTATCTAGTCCAACCCCCTGCAATGCAGGAACCTCTTTGTCCAACATGGGACTCAAACCCACGACCCTGAGTTTAAGAGTCTCATGTTGTTCCTACTCAGCCATCCCTCTGTTCTGCTCCTTTGGTGCTTAGAATCATAGAATTATAGAGTTTCAATGGACCCTGAGAGTCATCTAGTTCAACCTCCTGCAATGCAGGAATCACAGCTTAAGAATCCCCAACAGATGACCATCCAGGCTCTATAAAAACCTCCAAGGAAGGAGAGTCCACCACCTTCTGAAGTAGTCCATTCCACTGTCAAACAGCCCCATGCTCAACACTTTATAACCGCACACAGGGAGAACTCCTATGCGCAGGAATCTGGCTTCAAGCATGCTGGGGTAATTCAATGTTGAATGCAGTGTTTCACCAGAGCCAAATCCTGTTTAGCTTCAGGGCTGCTGCTGCTGCTGCTCTGTTAAAGTCTGGAAGAGGGGGAAAAGGTAAAGGTAAAGGGACCCCTGACCATTAGGTCCAGTCGTGACCGACTCTGGGGTTGCGGCGCTCATCTCACATTATTGGCCAAGGGAGCCGGCGTACAGCTTCCAGGTCATGTGGCCAGCATGACTAAGCCGCTTCTGGCGAACCAGAGCAGCGCACGGAAACACCGTTTACCTTCCCGCTGCAGCGGTACCTATTTATCTACTTGTGCTTTGACATGCTTTCGAATTGCTAGGTTGGCAGGAGCAGGGACTGAGCAACGGGAGCTCACCCCGCCGCGGGGATTCGAACCGCCGACCTTCTGATCGGCAAGCCCTAGGCTTTGTGGTTTAACCCACAGTGCCACCTGCGTCCCTTCAGAAGAGGGGAAACAAACTTTTAAAACAGTGTTCTGTGCTGGGTTGCCTGGTCACACAACTGAATCTAAAAAACCTGGGATCCAGCCTAAGTTCCCCCGTCTCTGGTCCCACATCTTCCATGTCCCATGAACACTCCTTCCTGATAACTTACACAAGCCTTGACTCAACCAGCTTCCCCCCAGCTGGCTGACCACCAGCTGGGATGAGCAATTTACACCAGTGTATTTTCAACTTTGCAGGATTTGGGGGCCAGGAATCAGCCACCTCATCCAGAGATCTGCTGCATCCTAAAATGTTCATTTTGGCTGATCTGGCCAAAGGATTGACTCCATATTCCTTGAACACACAAACATGGCTTTTTGATTCACAATTGATGCTGCTTTCAGCATTTCAGGAAGAACTTTGGTTTACAAAACAAACAAATTAATGAAAAGGCGAAAGCGGGGCAGAAACGTCTCCTTGTATAGCTCCATTTTCCAGGAAAACCATTTGACTTTGAAAATGGCTTGTTCCAAATACTGAAGTGAACCTCTGTGCTACAAAAAGCCAAATCTCTCTCTCTCTCACCCACTATTTTTTTTTTTTTTTAAGGCTTTTAAGAACATGCTGTGTGCTTTTTATGGTTACCGCTCTTAGCAATTCTAGAAATATTTCTATAGCTTAGGTGATGGGAAGAAAAGTCTTTCCAGTGGATTTCACCTTCAGGAGCAAGAGACAATGGAAAGTCAGAGCAGAGGATTCTGGGTAGAGGAGCAAGTTGCTGACAAAGGCCAAGGTTTAAATAAAACATGTTCCGCAGAGTTAAATCAATACTTTATTTGTTAAGGAGAAGTAAAAGTACAAAAAAGCTTGTACGACTAGGCATAAAAAAGTGAGAAATCAATTCTAGTTAATTCAGAATGCTTGAGGAGTCACCTATGCTGTTATGTATGAATAATTCACGAACAGATATTTATTGCCGGCATACGTTGTTTGCTTGGGATGACGCTTTGCCCCTCGTTTGACCTGAATCCTGTAAAGAATGATATTCAACTAATTGAAATAACATTTTGCAAGTCAGACAATGCCTTGGGGATATTTCCAGACTAATCTCAGAATGGAATGGGGGAAGAGATGAAATGTCTGATAAGTTTTATATAAATAGTGCTATTTTACAGTGCGATAACAATGGGACGTAAGGGGGCTTTTCCAGCCGAGCAGTGTTGCCTCTTGGGAACAAATCTCACTTTGTTTTGCTGCCTGTAATAATGAGCGTCAATTAGGCAGAGCAAATATTTGCAGGAACTCACAACTCCCTTTCACCCCCGCCCTTTGCGTCTTTCGAGTTCATTTCCCTTCCTTTAACACAAAGATATTTTGCAAGAACTTATTGCACCTTCCTCAGCTCCTAGCCATCTGTACTTTGGCTCCTTGCTTTCATATTGACTCCCTAGCTGAATTCTTTGGTTTAAAGGTAAAGGTAAAGGTACCCCTGACCATTAGGTCCAGTCGCGGACGACTCTGGGGTTGCATGCTCATCTCTCTCTATAGGCCAAGGGAGCCGGCATTTGTCCGCAGACAGCTTCCGGGTCATGTGGCCAGCATGACTAAGCCACTTCTGGCGAACCAGAGCAGCGCACGGAAACACGGTTTACTTTCCCGCTGGAGCAGTACCTATTTATCTACTTGCACTTTGATGTTCTTTCAAACTGCTAGGTGGGCAGGAGCTGGGACCGAACAATGGGAGCTCACCCTGTCGCGGAGATTCGAACCGCCGACCTTCTGATTGGCAAGCCCTAGGCTCTGTGGTTTAGACCACACCTCTGGTTTAGGGTTGCCCAATTCCCCCAGGGAAGCTAGGAGTGCGGAGAGGAGAGCAAGAAAGAGGCACAGTCTGGATGAACCTCTGACTTATGGAGAAATTGCTAAACTTTGCATGCAAAGCCTAGAATTTCTAGAGCAGTGTTTCTCAAACTTGGACTACAACTGCCATCATCCTAGCTAGCAGGACTAGTGGCCAGGGGTGATGGGATTTGTAGTCCAAAACCAGCTGGAGAACCAAGTCTGGGAAACCCTGTGTAAACCTGCACTTTCTGGGGGGAGGATGAATAAGAACCTAAGAGCCTTGCTGAATCTTGCTTCCCACAGTGGCTGGCCAAATGATTCTCAGAAGCACACAGCAGGGCCTGGTATTCCATGACATAGAACTGAATTGTAGACTTGAAAGGGACCCTGAGGGTCATCTAGTCCAACCCCCTGCAATGCAGGAATCTCAACACACGATCTCCCATCCAATTGGAAACCATACTGGACCCTGCTTAGCTTTGCAAATGCACTAGCAGTTCTGTTCCTCTGAACATGGCAACTGCCCACCGTTGCATAGTTATAGCTGCAACCAGGGGCACCATCTTGCACTCAGGATTGGTGGTGCCCACCACGACATCACACAAACATGGCTGCACGTAGTGTGTGATGTCACACAGCCAGCAGTCAGCAAGGTACCCTTTTCCATTTTGAGGGACTTGGACTCTGCCTCCGTACCACAGCCCCCGGAAAAGCATGGCTTTCTCGCTGGCTGTGGAGGATGGGGCTGAACTGCTTTTCTCCTTGCCATCTTTTTTCATTGACTTTGTGGGTTCCCAGCCCCCACAATTATATTATTGTGGGTGCCCAAGCACCCACAGCCCCCTGGAGTTGGCTCCTATGGGTGCAACTCATATTAAAGTAGCCAGACCTGAAGGTCTGACCTGAAGTTCCCAGACTTGCCTGGCTACCTGCAAGTGGTATGTGGAATGCTTGAGTTTCCAGGTGGGAAGAAGAAGAAGAAGAAGAAGGAGAAGGAGAAGGAGAAGGAGAAGGAGGAGAAGGAGAAGGAGAAGGAGAAGGAGAAGGAGAAGGAGAAGAAGGAGAAGGAGAAGGAGGAGAAGGAGAAGGAGAAGGAGAAGGAGAAGGAGAAGAAAAAGAAGGAGAAGGAGAAGGAGAAAAAGAAGAAGGAGAAGGAGAAAAAGAAGAAGAAGAAGACTGTGCACAGCGCTTGCAAGCTTCAGCCCAGCAGGAGCTGGTTGAAACTTACAGCACACAAGCTCTGGGAGAATTGTCTTCCCTCCTCCCCTCCCCTCTCTCAGTTAACCTCCAGTTCCAGAACCCAGCCCCATAACATCACCAGAGGCTATTGCTAGGTCTCAGGTTCGGGCCCTGAAATCTCAGTTGGGGCGGAGAAAGTCGCAGCATGCATGCAATGCCCTGTGCCCACAACACTTTATCTGATTTGCAAATGTGCCTAGAGGCCATGAAAGGTTGGCAACCCCCGATCAGTTCAACCCATTAGCCCCATCCAGGCACTGGGGTTTTTTTTCAATATGAAAAATTGGCAACCTTGACCTTTGTGGGCCACAGCAATTGTGTGTTTCGCCATAAGCGTTACTGGTTATACAACCTGTCCCCATTCTTACCTGCCTTGCATCGAAGTTCCTTGGCACTGAAGATCCTTCTCACCTGAAGTGAGGTAGTTACCAGAGTTAAACCCTGATTTTGTGACTCACTAGTCACTGAGATCTGCCTGATTTAGGAATGCTTGAGGGAGTGGATTGTATGAACCAGCCAGATCCATTAATTTAACTTTACACCAGATTCTTGTGTAGAGGGCTGCCCTGTGCACATCACAAAGTACTACAGAACCCAAACAGGATTCAGCTTTGGTCTTCTGCAGCAGTCTCTGTATTGTGTACATTAAAACCCCCCAAAACCAACCAAGCTGGCATAAAAGCCAGTGTGACTTTGCAAACAATAAAACAAATTATATGTATATAAATCCAAAGTATCACTGGGGCTGCAAATAATAATACTTATCTGACCATTGAGTGGCACTGCATAAATATATGTTCAATCAAGTGGGCTCTCAGAGAATACAAGTTGCCTTTTCAAATAGAGCAAGTATCTATGTTTTAGCCCTCCTACAATGCCCAACAATCCAAACTAACTAAAGGCTTGCTAAATGCCCAGCCTTAGAGCAGTTGAACCTGAAAGATTAAGTGTGTGTTTGTGTGCAAGAGAGTACGTATACTGTATCTAGGGACACGGGTGGTGCTGTGGTCTAAACCACTGAGCCTCTTGGGCTTGATGATCAGAAGGTCGGCGGTTCAAAACCCCGCGACGGAGTGATCTCCCGTTGTTCTATCCCAGCTCCTGCCAACCTAGCAATTTGAAAGCATGCCAGTGCAAGTAGATAAATAGGTACTGTTGTGGCAGGAAGGTAAACGGTATTTCCAGCTGTCACAGTATCCCATTGCACCAGAAGCTGTTTAGACATGCTGGTTACATGACCTGGAAAGCTGTCTGTGGACAAACACAGACTCCCTTGGCCAGAAAGCAAGATGAGCGCCACAACCCCATAGTTGCCTTTGACTGGACTTAACCGTCCAGGGGTCTTTTACCTTTGCCTTACCTATACTGTATCTACCAGTCCAAGCAAGAATCCAAGACATGAGTGAAGGGGGGGGTGAGGTTTACATGGTAATATTCACCAATGTGAAATTTTCTATTATCAGATTTTCTATTGACACCTTGCTGGGGGGAAACAAAACCTGATGTGTGAATTTGGAGATTCATTCTGAGGTGAGAGGAATGAGAAATTTCAAAGAGGACCTCTCGATAAATTGAGAGGAAAATTCATGGGGCTTCTGCACATCCAAGGCTGCCAATATAAAACCAAAATTAAACTAAATTTGGAGCTTCCTCATCAATGTAAACAACTAAGATAGGCCAAAAAGAACAATGCACTTTAGGGAAGCTATTGCAATTGGGGGAAAGTTGGCATCCTATTTCTTTTCTCCCTTTTCTTTTTTTAAAAAGAAAGAAGCAATGAACATGAGCCCAGTGACCTGTAGCTAAAATTGTAATTACACCAAACAATTTTTATTGAGGCATGCATCATTATCTTCTCAGTTAAATAATTCAGCAGGCCATCTTCTCGACATAATGCATGTAATTTCTCACAATGCAGTGATTCCCCTCGTTGTCTCCACTTTTGGTTTAATGGGAGGCCTGGGCTTAGCAGACATACCACACACACACACACACAGCCTTTTTTCACCCCCAAATTTAATGTGCTAAAATGTGGCATGACATTTTATTTCATATGGACCGTGGCGCATTTTGAACAGCAAAAGTTAGATGGTTTTTGACAGGGTTTTTTTTATCTGATAGATAGATCAAGTGCTGCAATCCATGATAGCTATGCAATACCTGCATTGTCAGAGGTGATATGCTTCTCAACGCCAGTTGTTGGAAATCACAAGTGGGAAGACTGCTTGTTGCTGATATTAATATAGTGCAGTTTGAAGCGACTGGAAGCATAAGAACTGATTCCTTTTGGAATAAATCATTGTCCAGGCCAGTGTAAGTCCCCTAAAAGGGCTATTTGGGAGGGTGAACCAAGGGTGATACTGCCCAGGAGAGACTTATGGTGGATCCTAACTCATTCAGATGCCCTAGCAAAATGGGTTGTGTCAGTCAAACTATTTTAAAGGCTCAGTAGACAGTAGCGTTGCTCCTGGATGAGGTCTGGATTGGGTATATCACTGCCTCCATTTACACCGACTTGCTTTACTCCAGCTTCTTTTGGATAGGATTGCTCCCTAAACCACCTGTAAGATGAGCCCTCCATATGCAAACTGGCCCCAGACATCTTTGGGAAGCATCCAACGATTGGTCTCATGCTCATCGGGTATTACTGTTGGGAAAGAGGCATTCATATTTCATGTTGTTTCTCTGTTTCATTTATTTAACAGTTCTATGTGTTTTCAAGAATCTTCTTCGCGGACCTCCCTGGGAGCAGTGGGACTGAACGCTGAGATGGATTGATTTATCTAATTAAATCAAGTCGAGATGTGGGGGTTGGTTCAAAGCTGTGCTGGGCAGAGCTAAAAGCAAAGTGGGGTTGAGGGAATTCCTTGAAGAGCTGTCTTCAAAGCTCTGGGTGGAAGACGTACACTTTACCCGCTATTAAAGCTCTATTAGAGCCTTCTTCCAAACCTTTGGTACCATTTAACGTAGCGGCTGTCCGGTGCTAGCACAAAGAGTTATCTTCAAAGGCAAGGGTAAAGAACAGAGCGGTCAATAAGTCACTTTGCAAGGTGTCCCACTGTTGTTTTATCAACAAGGAAGTGAATCAAGAGTAACTATCTGTTCCTGACAAGCCTCCCCCGCATTTAGGCCATGTGATGTTCGGCATCGAGCTCCTGTGCGTAAACAAAGTCAATGTTAATTAACATCCAGCTGATTCTGTTTATCTGCTGCCTCAGCTGCAAGCACCCAGGCCTCTGCAGTCTCAATGTGAGACTAGGTCTCTGAAAACAGTGGTTTGCAAACTTTCCACCTTCAGATTGTTCTGCATTGGCTCACATGCCAAAGCACACTTGAACGCAGTGATGGTTTTCCTTCTGGGCTGGGGATGCAGGTTTACCTAATCCACACTTCCTGAAACAATATGTGGACTGGAACATAGCTGTCTACACCAGCGACCTCATGCTCCCAGAGGACCTGCTCACCTGCGTAAGAAATGCAGTAGCCAAGAGTTAAGAGAGTATATATCAAAATGACGTAAACCGTGAAGAATATTCAATCATATAATATGCATATGCAACCGGAGGAAATCTACTCCATACAACGTACAAATGTCTCAAAAAGTGCAAAGAGATTCAAAAGTGCAATGTCCGATGTGCAACAAGTCCACTTTTGAATCTCTTTGCACTTTTTGAGACATTTGTACGTTGCATTGAGTAGATTTCCTCCGGTTGCATATGCATATTATATGATTAAATATTCTTCAGTTTGTCTGTTTTGTATTTAAGAGTTAAGAGAGTGGCAGAGGAGTCAAAGATTCTAAGTGAGAAGGTTACAAACATTCAACTATCCAAAGGGCTATCACATGGAAGAATGGAGCAAGCTTATTTTCAGCTTCTCTAGGGTGTAAGACCTGAACCAATGGATTTAAATTACAAGGAAGGCGATTCCAACTAAACATGAGAAAGAACTTTCTGACAGTAAACGCTGTTTGCAGTGGAACAGACTCCCACAAGAGATGGTGGACTCTCCTTAATTGGAGGTTTTTAAACCCAGGTTGGTGGCCATCTGTCAAAGATTCTTTAGTAGGGATTCTTGCAATACAGGGGGTTGGATGAGATCGCCCTTGAGGTCCCTCACAACTCAGCAAGTCTATGGTTCTATGACTCTATACACTGTAGGCCTTCCATTCTTCATGAAGGGGATAAAACCATAGTATAGGGATTTAATACTTCAGTTGAGCTGCAGACCATGTCAAAGTAAGCTGCTGGATCAGAAGTCTCCATAGACCTTTAGCTATTGCCTGTTATTTGGCTGCTACTACCATGAAGAGCCACCTGATAGGTATAGACTTGCCACCAAAATTCTCTTTTCTCCCTCTCTCTGCCCCACCCTCTCTCACACACGCACAAATTTTGGATCAACACAACATCACCATCACTTCCAAATAACTGTCTGGTGACCTGTGTTCTGCTATGGAGAGAGAGGGGGGGGAGAGATCTTCCTGTGTAGCTGAGCAATATTGGACCATTATTGCTCTTTGCACAATTTCATCATTGTTCATATAAGTGCAATGCTGCTGCTCATATGCATCACAGTAATGAGGAGTAAAAACAAAGATGCATATTAACAGAAAGCGCTACAAGCTATGTCAAACTGTATGAAGTCTGGAAATCCAACACAAAAGAATAGTGGACAACTAACACACCAACATAGCTCCACATACAAGAATGGGTAATTCTGAACCCTAAACTCTGGGAGGAAATTTGTGGATAATTTCTTAAACATGCCTCCTAAATCTTAATTCAAAAATTCTGAAATCTGCAGTGGATTATATTTCCATTTCTGTGCAGTACTTTACTTATCATAACCTTTCCTGCAACCTTCTTTCTTTCTTTCTTTCTTTCTTTCTTTCTTTCTTTCTTTCTTTCTTTCTTTCTTTCTTTCTTTCTAACATCATGCATGAAAGCAGCAGGTTCTTCAGCCTCAAGACTACAAAACCCATCATGCAGATGACTGTGAAGGAAACCCCCATGATCAGCAATGTACTTAAGTGATAGTATTGAACAAAATGATGGAAAATTAGAAGAAGAAAAAAAGCTGTGTGATTGTGCTAAACATGTATATTAGCCCTGAGTCTCTGGGACAAAACCTATTGCTAAGCTTATGTACTGAACTATGCAACTTTGCATGAGATGACAGAACTAAGGGGATTTGATGACAGGCTTTAGTAGTACTTGACACTTTAAGTACCCAGAGAAATTAAAGGTAGATACAGTGCACTGTTTGCATAAAGGAAGTTCTCACCTCCTGCTGCACACTTCTGAATGTACAGATGTCTTCAGTCCAGTGTGTAGGAGGCACACTGCCTGCTCCTTGGCATGTGAAATGAGCACAGCACAATGTGTTCACAATTGAGGCTGATAGGCAGTTGGTTGCTTTGTCGCATTGTCCCCCAGGATGCCAGCAATCTTATTCCCAAGCAAACAACAATAAAGCCCAGACTGTCAAATCTTCCCCACCCACCCTCAAAACTTGCCTCTGGGGTCTTCCTAGGAAGCCTTTGTTGCTGGCTATTCTAATTTCATGACTAGCTGAATACGTGGATCACCTGTGATTATGGAAGCCGCAAGAAAGATGGCTGGGAATTGAGTTGACATTGTGCAAGAGAGGAAGGAGGGAAGGAGGCAGGAATGGCCAGAACTGAAATTCAGATGCCCTGCGAGGAAACTCAGCAAAGGAGGGTGTGCTTTTCAAATAGCTTCTTAGAAAGTCTGCCAAGCTTTCTGATGTACAGTTAACAAGCTGGGCTGCTAATAAATTAACCAAACTAGTGTCCTCTCCGCCAGGTATTTGTGTTTATTGATGCCTAGCAAAAGCATTGCCAAGTTCCTTGGAACAACTTCTACCCACCCCTAACCCACTAAAGAGATGCCAGCCTCTGATTCCAACGAAATGAGCGGTGAGTTCCCAACTTCGTAAGGAATGCAGGTCACATCCTGTCTTGTGGTCCCTGGCCATATGGTATTCTCCCATCACCTCGATTTGAGCTGTGTGAGTGGAGTTCATTGGCCACAGGGACAGTAATCTGATCAAGTTGCATGATGTAGGTTTAGGCAAGCTACAGTTTATCCTGTAGAAATGCTGTATGGGCACTAGGGTTGGGGAAAAACTTTGGCTCACTTCCCATTTTAATGCAAAATTAACTACCGGTAATTTGCACTTCCGGGGGGTGGGGTGGGGAATGCAACCCAAGGCACAGCTCTCCTTTGAAATTTACATGGAATGTCATGATGCAGTTCTCCAATCAAATAATGGGCATCAAGAAAAGGATTGTAAAATCATACAGTTGTAAAGTTGGAAGGCCAACCCCTTGCAATGCAGGAATATCAGCTAAAGTATCCATGACAGATGGCCATCCAACCTCTGCTTAAAAACCTCCATGGAAGGAGAGCCCGCAGCCTCCCGAGAGAGACTGTTCCACTGTCAAACAGTTCTTACTGTTAGAAAGTTCTTCTAGATGTTTAGTCATAGAATCATAGAATCATAGAGTTGGAAGAGACCACAAGGGCCATCCAGTCCAACCCCCTGCCAAGCATGAAACACCATCAAAGCATTCTTGACAGGTGGCTGTCAAGCCTCTGCTTAAAGACCTCCAAAGAAGGAGACTCCACCACACTCCTTGGCAGCAAATTCCACTGTCGAACAGCTCTTACTGTCAGGAAGTTCTTCCTAATGTTTAGGTGGAATCTTCTTTCTTGTATTTTGAATCCATTGCTCCGTGTCCTCTTCTCAGGAGCAGCAGAAAACAACTTTTCTCCCTCCTCTATATGACATCCTTTTATATATTTGAACATGGCTATCATATCACCCCTTAACTTTCTCTTCTCCATAATCTTCTTTATTGTAATTTTAAGCCATTGGTTCGAGTCCTACCCTCCAGAACAGGAGAAAACAAGCTTGCTCCATCTTCCATGTGACATCCCTTGAGATATTTGAAGACGTCTATCATATCTGCTCATGGTCTCCTCTTTTCCAGGCTAAACATACACACCTCCTTCACCCCTTCATTTAAATGGGGAAAGTGTATATAAAATGCATACACCAGTGAAAAGCAATATGGTAGGAGAAATTGCTTGCAAAAATGTGCGCATTGTGCAAAATTACATACCAAAATATGCATTTTAGGGAAAATGCTCTCTAAAATGCTGGCAAACTATCATAGATACATATTAATTTTGGAGGGAGAAAATAGAATTCAAAAACAGTTGTGGAAATGTAGAGAACAAAAGATGGGGAAAATCCGAAACTAAGTCAAACCAAAATTGACAGATTCGTCCAACAATATTCAAATACCTTGTAAAGGGCTGGGCTGCATGCAATTCATTCCTCTCTGTATGGTCTCTCAGTGCAATGCTGCATGCCCAAGCACATGCCTGCAGCATGGTGAGGGGGACAACCATAGAAACAAAACACAGGACATTTGAATTGCCATGAGCAGCAGCCACAACCTGATCAGTTACAGATTTTAGTAGGCTTTGGCCAAGGCACTGGGTATGTATCCATCATCAAGCAGCCCGACTGCTAGTTGAGAAGCAAGGTGGGATCAACCCTGGGTTTGAAGATGACCCCCTGACATGCACCAGGTGATACGATCCCACCCAGGCCACCTCTGGGAAGGGTGCTATTGCCTATTGGCCCCTGTGTGGACTCGGTCAGTTAAGAATCCAACTCAATGCCTTATCTGCCAGAGTTGTGACATTTGCTATGAGGCAGGTGAAAACCCACAGACTGGCCAATTTGTCCATGGGGAAAATTCCTCCTTGGCCTCGAATACGGTGACCAAATAAACCATAGCGAGGTCCTCACACTGACCTGCCTGCTCACCTTTGGGCAGGCACAACAGAATAGGTGGGTGGCAAATCCTATCAAGATCTCTGGCGCTTAATCATGGCAATTTTCAGGATCAGGACCTGTAAATCACAAACTCCATCTGAGGCAGGAGCTGATACCCAAGTGTGAAATCTCCCTACCATTCCTAATCCAATTTGAGCACAGTTAATCTCTAATCCTTAGAAACCAGCGAGTTGTGGCATTTCAAGCAAGCATAAGCACTAATAAAAAGGTTCTAGAAATTCTGAATTCACGGCCAAATAGCTGCAATAATATGGCATGTTCCCTCATTAATTTTTTCCCCTCATTGCCGAAGCCAATTTAATTTTCACTTCGCCTTTAATGCCAATGAAAATGTAATTTGGATTTTCTCTTTATTATTTTATTTTAAAACTCATCTAGTCTGCTGCTCTCCCCTAATGGCGCTACGATGGAAACAATTTAAAACATTTAGAGGCAAATGCTAAGGTTAACCTTTCGGTCGAGCCTCTAGAAAAAAAATAATTATTCGGCCATTACCAATAGCAAAATGTTAATATAACTGCCAGGAATTGTTAAAAGAACAACGCATGAGCTGTCTTTTTTAAAAAAAAAAGGAAAAAAAGGAGCAGCAACATAAATGTATTGACCTAATTTTCTAAAGATTGATGGAGGTGGATTGAAGGAGACCTGTGGGTGTAAATTATGTATTTCCCAAATTACCAAGGAAGTAGGGAGTGAGGATTCCAGTGACCCTTTGCAGAATTAATACACAGAAGTACAGTGAACTGCAATAAGTTTAAGAAGGACATACTGTAAACTAAGAAACACCTACAGCCCCAACAAACCATGTGGTTTGAGTGAATCAACTGAAAACCAAAGGGGGAGGGAGATGGATAACAAATTGAAAATGATATCGGATCTGATTTTACCAGCCGTACAAATCTGATCTGATCTCTAGGCTCATGTGAGGCTGGGATGAAAGGGCATAGGGTTGCCGTCTCCCCGCACTGCCCCCCCCCAGCGTCCTTGCAAGGCTCAGATCCGGGGAGGGCAGTGCAAGAAGGATGCAACAACCATGTATTGTGTTGCCTGCCCGTCCACACAGGGGGGAACCTGCCCAGCCAACACAGCACTTGGCAGGCATGAAGCAGGTGCCCCCATACCAGTGCTCCTAGCACAATCTGGCCCAGGGCAAATCTCTGCATTCATTGGTTCTTTCCAAGCCAAAAGAAGAGCACTGGGATGGACTGCACTGGGGGCACTGGTATAGTGGTGCCTGCTTAGTGCCTCCTCTAAAACCCGCACCTGGGGCCATGGCCCCTCTGGTACCCTCCATGCCACACCCCTGCTTCTGGGAGCTGTCATTTATTAAGGGTGCTAACCAACGGGTGGCACTGTGGGTTAAACCACAGAGCCTAGGGCTCGACGATCAGAAGGTCGGCGGTTCGAATCCCCGCGATGGGGTGAGCTCCCGTTGCTCGGTTCCAGCTCCTGCCAACCTAGCAGTTCAAAAGCACCTCAAAGTGCAAGTAGATAAATAGGTACCGCTGCAGCGGGAAGGTAAATGGCATTTCCGTGCGCTGCTCTGGTTCGCCAGAAGCGGCTTAGTCATGCTGGCCAGGGGAACCTAGTCTGATCCTGTGTTCAGTGTAGGAAATCTAAAGCTGAAGAATTCCTATAAGGTGGTTGCCTGACCTCTGCTTCAAGACCCTCAACAAGGGAAAGAGGGCCACCCATCCACTGTAGGAAATTGGTTCCACTTTCTAACCTCTCTTATTCTCAAGACGTTCAGCTGAAGCTGGCCTCCCTGAAACTTATATCCAGGAGATCAATAGAAAGAAGAGTAAGAGCCAGTCTAAACATGATTGTGGCAGGAAGGTAAACAGTGTTTCCATGCGCTCTGGTTTCCGTCACAGTGTTCCGTTGTGCCAGAAGCGTTTTAAGATAAGATAAGATTATTGCCCTCAGACACGGTCTGCTTGGCCGACTCCCCAGGCAGCATCAGGTGCACAGCAGTCCGGATCTCCCGGGAAGTGAGAGTGGATCGCTTGTTGTAATGGGCCAGGCGGAAAGACTCAGCAGCGATGTGCTCGAAAATATCGCTGACGGAGTTCATGATGTTCAAGGCCTTAGACGAGATGCCCTTGTCCGGGTGTACCTGCTTGAGCACTTTGTAGACATAGATGGAGTAGCTCTCCTTCCTGCTCTTCTCGCGTTTCTTGTCGCCCTTCTTATGGGTCTTGGTGATGGCCTTCTTCGACCCCTTCGCAGGCTTTGGCATCTCAAAAGATTCCAGCCACCTCCAAGAGAGAAAGAGAAAACAACTGCCTTTTGTCTCTGCGTCGCCGCCGTCGCTTCCTCCCTAAGGGGATATTAATCCATGGGGAGCCTGGTGCCCACAGTAATGTTGTTTGGGCAAAAAATTATCATCTCTTACAGCTTGTTCACATTGTAACCCAATCTTTAGGAGTTTCTGCCAACTGTGAATCTTGACCGTCACCATCTTAGATCTTGATAACTGCCATATTTTATTCATACTGGCCACATGATCCAGAAAGCTGTCTGTGGATAAATGCCAATTCCCTCAGTCTGAAGGTGAGAGATGAGTGCCGCAACCCCATAGTCGCCTTTAACTGGACTTTACCGCCCAGGGGTCCTTTACCTTTTACCCCACCTTACAGCTTGAAGACTTTCAAAGTGGCTTACAAAATATTCTCACAATAGCAATCACATTCACAAGTGTTATCAGGAACAGAAATAACATTGTGGTGTCAGGATCATTCAGGTGTCATTTCAGGCCTTCATTCTTTTTCTTCCCTAGAGTTCCTCTTTAGTTTCTCTTTAGCCTCCATCTGCCAGGCAGAAGAGCCCACTGATGCCTCTGAGCCAAGGAAATGGGGTTATGGGGAAATGGAGATAAATCTTCCATTGTTTGTTGTTACCAAGCAACAGTTCTCACTGAAATCATATGAGGTAAGGGAGTGGGACTGTCGAAGGTGGATCTGGCTCAGCCCTTTGGAACATTGAAACCACTACGCTAGCTTCTTGGAAGGTGGGTCGCTATTGCTTACAGGGAGGGAGAGGTGCAAAGTTCCTGGGTTATTGAAACCCTGCATATGCACTGGTGAAGTTAATCTACCATTCCTGCTAATTCATTTGCACCATGCTGACCTCCCCATCTCCCTCCAACTAAGGAACAGCTACCCACCTGCTTGGAAGCTAGGATAGATGACTTCGATCTAGGAGTCTTGGTAGACCACAAACTTGACATGAGTCAACAGTGTGATGCAGCAGCTAAAAAAACCAATGCACTTCTGGGCTGCATCAATAGGAGTATAGCATCTAGATCAAGGGAAGTAATAGTACCACTGTATTCCGCTCTGGTCAGACCTCACCTGGAATACTGTGTCCAGTTCTGGGCACCACAGTTCAAGAAGGATACTGACAAGCTGGAACGTGTCCAGAGGAGGGCAACCAAAATGGTCAAAGGCCTGGAAACGATGCCTTATGAGGAACGGCTTAGGGAGCTGGGTATGTTTAGCCTGGAGAAGAGAAGGTTAAGGGGTGATATGATAGCCATGTTCAAATATATAAAAGGATGTCATATAGAGGAGGGAGAAAGGTTGTTTTCTGCTGCTCCAGAGAAGCGGACACGGAGCAATGGATTCAAACTACAAGAAAGAAGATTCCACCTAAACATTAGAAAGAACTTCCTGACAGTAAGAGCTGTTCGACAGTGGAATTTGCTGCCAAGGAGTGTGGTGGAGTCTCCTTCTTTGGAGGTCTTTAAGCAGAGGCTTGACAGCCACCTGTCAGGAATGCTTTGATGGTGTTTCCTGCTTGGCAGGGGGTTGGACTGGATGGCCCTTGTGGTCTCTTCCAACTCTATGATTCTACGATTCAAAGCAATGGCCCAATGAACTCCACTTCCCACTTCACCCTGCCATGACTTTCAAGAGTTTAAATTCAAGGAAAGGGTAGAACACCAAGGCTGGTGAGCCAATATGCACTCGTGAGCTACCTGAAAAGGGAGGCGAAAGGCAATGTTAATTCCTCCAGGAGCCACAAAGTAGATAAACATTCCATATATGGATTCCAATTATGTTCTTGCCTGGAGGTGCTCAATAGGGGTGGGATGTAATGAACCTAAATTCCTTCCGTATCATGAAATGTCCCCTAAATATCCTGTCCTGCTCTGGCAAGCAAGACGGCGGCAGCAACACATAGATTTTAAGCAGTTTAACCCCTCGCGGCACTTGTTAAGCTCTTCATGTGCCACTGTGGGGATTAACTTATTATTTTTACACCAGGAGATAATTTTGAGATGGGAGGGTGGGGATTGAAATCTGATGAGCACCACATGGCAGTACAGGATTGTGATGAGAGAGCAAACCTCACCTCTCACCAGAGGAATTATGTTGTTAGGATGCGGCCTGATGGAAGCTCTCAAATGCAAGTTCTTCCTTATTAAGGATGTGGCATCTTCATTTCATGGTGTAAGAACTGCTCTGGAAGCTCTGCTTACATCATCTTGGCACTCAACCCTACGATTAATTGGTAGTTGCTATAGCCATGAGCCCATATATGTTTAGGGTTGGCACATTCCAAAAAGTAATAACCAGGACACCCCGGACATCAATTCTGCCTTTGGAATCCTATATAGATAGGTGGACTATCTGTACTGTTTGTGTGTGTGTGTGTGTGTGTGTGTCACCTGCACCCTTTGGTGAGGTGGCTGATGTGGACTGCCTGATGTTGACAGTGTG
Source organism: Darevskia armeniaca (assembly GCA_034641395.1). Taxonomy (NCBI): domain Eukaryota; kingdom Metazoa; phylum Chordata; class Lepidosauria; order Squamata; family Lacertidae; genus Darevskia; species Darevskia armeniaca. The sequence goes on along the minus strand of JAWWNF010000873.1, from coordinate 719,840 downwards.
CACTTTTGCTTGGGTGCAAACAAGCCATTTTGTTGCATAATCCATCCCCTAATTATAATTATGGGACCCAGGTGGTGCTGTGGGTTAAACCACAGAGCCTAGGGCTTGCCGATCGGAAGGTCGGCAGTTCAAATTGCCACGACGGGGTGAGCTCCCGTTGCTCTGTCCCAGCTCCTGCCCACCTAGCAGTTCGAAAGCATGTCAAAGTGCAAGTAGATAAATAGGAACCACTCTGGCGGGAAGGTAAACGGTGTTTCCGTGCGCTGCTCTGGTTCGCCAGAAGTGGCTTTGTCATGTTGGCCACATGACCTGGAAGCTGTACACCGGCTCTCGGCCAATAAAGCGAGATGAGCGCCGCAACCCCAGAGTCGTCCACGACTGGACCTAATGGTCAGGGGTTCCTTTACCTTTAATTATAATTATAATTATTTATGCAAAGGCTAAGAGAACTATCAAGTTGCTTTGCTGTAAGCCTATACCTTTCTGCAATAAAGCATTAGAACGGGCCATTCAGGTGTCTCTGGAATCCGTCCATGGCACTCCTGGCAGAGCCAGTGTGGTGTAGTGGTTAAGAGCAGTAGACTCATAATCTGGGGAACCGGGTTCGCGTCTCCGCTCCTCCTCATGCAGCTGCTGGGTGACCTTGGGCTAGTCACACTTCTCTGAAGTCTCTCAGCCCCACTTACCTCACAGAGTGTTTGTTGTGGGGGAGGAAGGGAAAGGAGAATGTTAGCCACTTTGAGACTCCTTCGGGTAGTGATAAAGCGGGATATCAAATCCAAACTCTTCTTCTTCTTCTTACGAACCCCCACAACCTCTCCTCCAGCTCCGGGGCTGAGGTTTTCTTTTCAGCAGAGATGCAACGGATTGAAGTGAAAACCTTCTGCATGTAAAGCAAGTGCTCTGTCACTGAGCTTTGGCCTCCCCATCTGCCACAGTGGACAGCGAGAAAAGCTACGTGGAGCTGGTGCCAGTATTGATTGATCCCAACTCCTGTGACAACAGCCAGCCCCAATATAAACATACATAATAATTCCATGTGTTTCCTGATCGTCACTACAGCAGCAGCTAGTTCATTTAATGTCTGTCTTCAGGGGCCATCTTGACGGCTGTTTGCTTGTTCTTCACATCCCAACACAACTGCCAAGCATATATTTGCTGCAAATTAAACGTGGATGAATTTATTCAAGTCTGGAGGAAGCTGGGTGGGGAGAGAGCTCATTCAAGCACACATTGAGGTGTCCATTGAATGTTCTCCCAGCCATGTAGGAGCTCCTTATCCATGTGGCTGGGGGTGGTGCATGAATAACCCTAACATTTACCGGGCCCTAATATGAGGAGGGGCCTTCGCCTTCAGCCACACTCACATGGTTATTTAAATAAATAACCTCTGGTCTATGGGTTAATGTGGCTCCCAGACCCCTCAGCCTGGCCCCAGGACATACTCATTTTTTACCATTCAGTGTGCCCTCATCCAGCACTTTTGCCTAGCTGGAACATGCCCTTAAACTGTGATATTGCCTCCTGGTTGCCTAGATGTTTTGGGAGTTTTGAAGGGGGGATTTATGGCTTCTGCAGTGCTGCCTTACCTCTGCCACTCTGGGGGAGCTCACAGGCTCCGGCCCAGTCACTGCCACGGGGCCTCTGAGTGGTGGAGCCGCAGTCCCCAGCCCAGTTGCCACAGCGCTGGAGCACATGCCCCGTACCACGACATCATGACGTCACATCCCCTCCAGCCTTTCTCCGATGAGAAAAGGGACGTCCCATTTCATCATGATAATTTTACTATTTATGTCCTGCACATCTTACTGGGTTGCCCCAGCCACTCTGGGCAGCTTCCAACATATATAAAAACATAATAAAACATTAAACATTAAAAAAACCCACTTCCTTATACAGGATTGCCTTCAGACACGTCGGATAATTCCATACGCTCCAAGAAGAAGAAGAAGAAGAAGAAGAAGAAGAAGAAGAAGAAGAAGAAGAAGAAGAAGAAGAGTTTGGATTTGATATCCCGCTTTATCACTGCCCGAAGGAGTCTCAAAGCGGCTAGCAATCTCCTTTTCCCTTCCTCCCCCACAACAAACACTCTGTGAGGTGAGTGGGGCTGAGAGACTTCAAAGAAGTGTGACTAGCCCAAGGTCACCCAGCAGCTGCATGTGGAGGAGCGGAGACGCGAACCCAGTTCACCAGATTATGAGTCTACCACTCTTAGCCACTACACCACACTGGCTCTTATAGAGACACCCTAAGGAAAAGCGGGACATCCCAGGATCAAATCAGAAACTGGGATGGCTTCTCTAAATCAGGGATGTCCCTGGAAAATAGAGACGCTTGGAGGGTCTGACTTTGTGGTGCAGGATATGTGTGCTGGGCATCATAGGCTATGGCCCAAGTCAGTGTCACTGGGCTTCTATATGGCTAGCATGCAAACTCCTGTATAGTGGTACCTCAGGTTACAGACGCTTCAGGTTACAGACGCTTCAGGTTACAGACTCCGCTAACCCAGAAATAGTACCTCAGATTAAGAACTTTACCTCAGGATGATAACAGAAATTGCGTGGCGGCCATTAGCTAAAGTGGTACTTCAGGTTAAGAAAGGACCTCAGGAACGAATTAAGTTCTTAACCCGAGGTACCACTGTACTGAGATAAGAGAGGTAAGTGATGCTTTCTCTACTTTTGCATCTAGTCCCACCCACTTTGGACACAAGGCCTCTGGAAAGTTGCCTGCGCGGAATGTGGCCCCTGCCTGAAGTTAAACAAAAATGTTTCCTACCCCTGGTTTAAGTGTCCTCCCCAACTGTATATAATCTGCTCCCATGCAGCTCTCGCGTGGTCGGGAAGCAATTGAAAAGCCATTTAGATTCTCTCTTGCTCCTTTAAAGCTTGTTTATAAAGGCAGGGAACATTGCTGTGTGTTAATCATAGTCTACATGTGCTAATGTGGATTGTAAAATCACTCTTTGCCAAGGGTGAAGTGACTTGAGAGAAAAGATGTGACAAGGAAGCAATTTATTCACTCATTGAAATTGCTTACTTTAAGCTAGGGCTTGTTGGTGTCAGGCCTGGAATCTGTTTCACAAAATAATGGCAGACCCTGGAGCCCGAGTCTCCTCAATCTGGCGTTTATTCCATAATCATACATATATTATTTATTTCCACACAGAGACGAGTGGAAGAAGATAGGGATTCTGGGCAGAGCACTCTTTCAAGACTACTGAATAGAGCTGTGCCACTTCTTCTCAGACTTAAATATGAAGGTAAGAAGAGTCTTCAGAGTAATGGCCCATCTCAAACCCACCAACATTTCTCTGATGAAAACAGGGACGTCCTATTCCAGTGATGGCTAACCTTGACACTCCAGATGTTTTGGGACTACAACTCCCATCATCCCTGACCACTGATCCTGTTAGCTAGGGATGATGGGAGTTGTAGTTCCAAAACATCTGGGGTGTCAAGGTTAGCCATCACTGTCCTATTCCATAACAATAATAATAAAACAATATTTTATCCCCCATCCACCTGACTGGGTTGCCGCAGCCGCTCTGGGTGGCTGCCAACATGTATAAAAACATAAAACATTAAACTTTTATTAAAAAAAAAAACCCTCCCTATACAGGGCTGCATCCAGATGGCTCAGGGGTTGGGAAACTCCATACCCTCCAACATTTCTCTGATGAAAATACAGACATCTTACCATACCCTGCAGCATTTCCCCAATAAAAATAGGGATATCCTAAGGAAAAGCCACAAGGCACGCGGGTGGCGCTGTGGGTTAAACCACAGAGCTTAGGGCTTGCCGATCAGAAGGTCGGCGGTTCGAATCCCCGCGACAGGGTGAGCTCCCGTTGCTCGGTCCCTGCTCCTGCCAACCTAGCAGTTTGAAAGCATGTAAAAGTGCAAGTAGATAAATAGGTACCGCTCCGGCGGGAAGGTAAACGGCGTTTCCATGCGCTGCTCTTTTTTTTTGCCAGAAGCGGCTTAGTCATGCTGGCCACATGACCCGGAAGCTGTACGCCGGCTCCCTCGGCCAATAATGCAAGATGAGTGCCGCAACCCCAGAGTCGTCCGCGACTGGACCTCATGGTCAGGGGTCCCTTTACCTTTAAGAAAAAGCCAGGATAGTCTGGGATCAAATCAGAAACCAGGTTGGCTTCTGAAAATCGAGGACTGTTCCTGAAAAATAGGGACACTTGGAGCAAATGCCATCTAGTCCAAATTCCTGTTCTCACAGTGGCCAAGTAGACACCTGTGGGAAACCCACAAGCAAGACCCGAGCACAAGAGCCCTCTCCCCTCCCGTGGTTTCCAACAGCTAGTATAAAGAAGCATTACTGTTTGACTATAGAGGCAGAACAAAGGCATAATAGTAGCTATTGATAGCCTTCTCTTCCATAAATTTGTCTAATCCCCTTTTAGATCCAAGTTGGCAGCAATCTCTATCTCCTGTGGGAGTGAGTTCCATAATTTACCTAAGTCTGTGTTGCTTGGGTTGAAAACATTTATTGGGTTGTGGTAGAAATTCTCCCCCAAAAGCACTTTATTTGTTTGAATATTTACCTTTTTAAAAAAAACAAAAACACAAATAATAATAATAAAAAAACCCGCTTATTCAATCTCATAATTCCTTCTCCCCTATCTTCAGGATCTGCTGGTGCTCTTGCACAGCATGTATCCCTGGTAGATTATTCTTTCTCCTTCTTCGATTAATCATGTGAGTGGTATCAACCAATCAGGGATCATGTTGTCATAGGATGATGTCACAATGCTATGTAGCCAATTGGATTTGATTGTTTGACTATATCATCAAGGGCAAACGAGGTCAGATGAGGGTGGGGGTGGGGATTTTATAGCCAGGTACATTTCACAGCCTATTTTATTTGTGAATCCTCAAACCAGATTTGAGGCATACCATCAAAATGCTACAGTCATACCTCGGGTTGCAATCACTGCGGGTTGCGCGTTTTCAGGTTACGGATGTGCCAAACCAGGAAGTACCGGAAAGGGTTACTTCCAGGTTTTGGCGCTAGCGCATGCGCAAAAGCGCTAAATCACGCTTTGCACATGCGCAGAAGCACTGAATCGCGTCACGTGCATGCGCAGACGCGGCACCGCAGGTTGCGGACGCTGCGGGTTGCAAATGTGCCTCCCATACAGATCACGTTCGCAACTCGAGCATCCACTGTATATGACATGTTGGATGCTTGATAACTAGGGATGTGCACTAACCCCAATTCAGTATTTCAGAAAAGAGCATCTCATTCAGCTTGGGAATTGAACCCGAATCCTAATTTAGAAAAGCAATGCTTTGACCCAGTCCCATTCACTATAATGGAGAAACAAACAAACAAAAAGTCTATTATTTCTTTTGACAGAATTGAATGTAGTTTGCATGTGTAGCATCCATTCTGGAGTGGATGATACTTGCCAGCTTGCAGGCAGATACCTAAGTCTAGAGGTTTTTGTGCTTGTCACCATTGAAAACTGCCCCCCCTACAAGGAAATAATGTCTATAATGGGGGGGGGGCAGAAGTGGATTAAAATTTGCAGGCATGGTAGCATTCTCAGCAGATGAATCCTGATAAATTTTGGAAGAATAGCTATTGTTTTGTTTTGTTTTCTAAAACAGCAACCTTAAAAAATATGGGGTTGCTTAAAAGGGGGCGGGTCCTTTAATCTCCTGTTATATACTGAGCTGAATCCTAGAACAATAGGATCAAAAATGCAGCATTCTGATTGGTCCTAGAACAATAGGATCCAGAATGCAGCAGTCTGATTGGTCCGCAGGAGCCACCCAATCCAGCTCCAGGTGGAAGTGAATCAGCAACCTGATTGGCCTGCAAGAGCAGCCAATCAGGCTCCTGGATGAAGTGAATCCGCAACCTGATTGGCCTACAGGAGTAGCCCAGAATTAGCCAATCACGGGGGGCCCATTGTGTAAATAATGTATATATAGCAGACGTTTTGGGGAAAGATTCATTCCTTGCTACTATGAGCTGAATAAAGAGCATGAAATTCACACTAGACTCCGAGTATATTTCATCTCCCCTATTGTTTTGTTGGCAGGCTGCATGAAAACAACACACAAAGGAGAGGAATCAGCCCCTAATATGAGTTTGTTAAACCTGTTCCCTGACCCCCAGCCTCATTATTTATCCCTCCTGTCTGCAACAGATCTGGCTGCTGATGTATTTGCCCACATTCAAAGCCCTATCTTACTATTATTATAGCTGGCTTTCTTTGTGTTCTTTTTTAAAACAGAAACACACACACACACAAACATTTCATATTCTCTGCACAACTTTAATTAAAACTGCAGTTAAGGCTACCAAATTTTATTCACCGATAAAGAGGGTGAAGATAACTTTTCCCATCAGCTTGCACAGAAACAACCTCTTATTTGGGCAATCTGCTACCTGGTACCTGCCAGGTATGTAGCTAAAGGTAGACACCTTCCTTTGTTCATTCTAGAATACAAACTTTGCAAATGCATTTCACAGAGAAACAGAAGGCATCTGCTCAGATAATGCACTGGAGATATCCACATAAATGAAGATAAATTATGTTTATTGGGGCAAAGCATGGCATCTTCAAAAGCTTTTTTTCCCCTTCAGGGTTAATGAGGGTGGAGATTCTGAAGCATTTCCTCAATATTGTGATTATCTCCCCCCTCACAAAAATATATCCTTCCACTCTAGTTGTGATTATAATTTATTTTAAACTGCTTTCAAAGTTGTATTTTACATGGTTGTGACCCACCCTGGGATTTGTGTGAACGGCAGGTAATAAACATAAAATTATTCAAAAATATATAATTGTATAGTAAAGATGGAACTTGTGATGGTAAAGAATTTTGAGCTTAAACATAACAGATCAATGAATCGTATATGGAAAAATCTAATTGTGTCTGCTTTTACAGTTAATCCCTGTGACTGTGCTAATTTTGACAAGCTAAATCCAGATACCTGAATTAGTTCTATTTTCTGCCTGTTTATTATGACATTTACATCCTACTTTCCCTGCAAGCACTTATACCTGTAGGTGACTCCTCCTCATTTTATCCTCATCACCTACATCTGAAGAAGTGTGCATGCACACGAAAGCTCATACCAAGAACAAACTTAGTTGGTCTCTAAGGTGCTACTGGAAGGAATTATTTTTTTTTTTTTTTTTTTTTACTTCTCAGGTAGGTTAATCTAAGTGATCATTACTGGCCCAAATGAAGCTTCATGGATGAGTGGGAATTTGAACCCAAGCCTCTCAACCCCTATTCTGACACTCTAACCAGTGCCTCATACTTCACAACACCATGTGTTGTTCAATTCCTTTTGCTCTGATCTTCGACATGTCATCTCCCGTTTAAATAAGTTTACAGGTAACTACAGCTGAAGAAGCGGATGACCTCGTGTTAATGAAAATGCACATGTTGTTTGCGTGCGACCTGTGCTGGCCAAGTCCCAACCAAAGGCAACAGAGTGACAGTGTTATCAATTTACCATCATTACCCAACAGGAAAACAATTACGGTACATCTTTGCAAGGTTCTGAGAAATGGCGAGGCACCAGATATCTGTATGTTTCGCTTCAGTTTAACCTCTTTCTTCTTCTTCTCTGTCAAGTTCAAGATGTGTTGAGAGGCTAGCCAGAAGGTGAAAGGATATGGAAGCTATTATTTTATTTTTGTTTGTTTGTTTGTTTGTTTGTTTATAAAAAAGTAGCTACAGGTAGACTAATAACTTCTTCATGTAGATAGAACTTAAGGTCTGCTGTGAACCTGTGAACCTGATCTTTGGCCTCTCGGATACAATGACTCAAGAATCAAGCTTAATTTCAGTAATAGTAGACCCACTGAAATTAATGAGCCTAAGTGAGTCATGCCCATTAATTTAAATGGGTCTACTCTGAGTAGTACTATCACTGGAGACAATCCATAGACCCATTGTCCCCAGAATGTTGCCCACTAGTGAATCTGCCTCCAGGGCTGAAAATAGTTTTCCCCCAACTCTCTTTTAGTGCTTTCCACTGTGTGATCTATTTCAGCACCAAGTGGCCTGTAATTCTATATACCAGGGACGTCCAACTCCCAAGAGACTGCAATCTACTCACAGAATAAAAAACTGGAAGTGATCTATCCAAAGTTGTTGAGCTATTTAAGGGAGCAAAGTCTAAACTGTTGACTTTTTTTAGGGGTGCAGCTCAAAGTTCTTAAGTCAAAGTTCTTAAGCTTTTTTTTAGGGAGGGAAGTCGAAATTGTCAACCTTTTTTTAGGGGTGCAAGCCTAAGTTGTTGAGCTTTTTTTTTAATGTGGGCAAGTAAAACTTGTGGAGCTTTTCTTAGGGGGCCGCAGCAAATACTTTTGCCCCCTTTGGGGGGAGGTGGGCTGTGACAGAAATCTATAAACAATAAGTCATCTCGGAAATGAGTCCGCGATCGACTGGGATTGACTTCTAACAACCGGGGGTCAACCTGTCGATCGCGGGTGACCTGTTGGACATCCCTGCTATATACATTCCAATAAAAATTGGTGGCGGGGAGGAAAATATTTTCTATACTAAGTTTAACATGATGCTGAAGGAATGTAAGCAAGTTCTGTGTGAATCAACTACTCCACGTGATGGAAAGACAAACAAGGCAGTGTTTGTGGAAAGATCTAAATGAAAGAGCTCTGTGGCAAACAGAAGTTGCCCAGCTTTTCATGGGATACTCCAAGGACTTCTAAATGTTTTTCAACCTGTCTCCTTGAATTGGCTTCTAAGGTTTCTCTGTCTTTAATTTATGTTAACAGCTGCAGAGGTGAAGCCCTGAAGGTGTCCACAGAGATGAAAGTTTTAGCAAGAGCAAGAAAGTAGTTATTATTTGCTCTGGAGAAAGCCAGTGAATAGGCTTTGTCCTGTTTATTAAGTTTTTCACCAATGTTCAACAGGGGGTGGGGATAAAACACACTCCATTTGAGGCTCATGTTTTAACAATACCCTGTTTGCATTATCTTAACCTCTAAAAGCACTACGTTCCCTAAACACAGTTTCATCATTGGATCGCCATTCTAGAGACACTTAGCCAATCATGGAAGGTAGGAGAAATGGCCCATCAGGAGAGTAAGGATGGTTAAAAGAGAATTTGACAGTTTAATGGGCAGGTAGGACCTGGCTATCCCCACAATGGGGTGAGCTCCCATTGCTCGGTCCCTGCTCCTGCCAACCTAGCAGTTCGAAAGCACGTCAAAGTATGAGTAGATAAATAGGTACCGCTCCGGCGGGAAGGTAAACGGCGTTTCCGTGTGCTGCTCTGGTTCACCAGAAGCGGCTTAGTCATGCTGGCCACATGACCCGGAAGCTGTACGCCGGCTCCCTCGGCCAATAAAGCGAGATGAGCGCCGCAACCCCAGAGTCGTGTGCGACTGGACCTAATGGTCAGGGATCCCTTTACCTTTTTAGGACCTGGCTACAGAGGTAGCCAGGAGCACTTAGGGAATTGTCAGGATAAACCTGTTTAATTTCCTCAGGTAGAGGAAAAGGATGTAGAAATGGGTCTAGATCTGCCTTCGCAGGAAGAATGAAAGAGAACAGCCATTCCAGGAGGATGTAGTTTTAACAGAAACAGTTATGTTTAAACAAGAAACAGCATTCCTTGCAGAAAAAAGTGCAGCACCTTTAATAGAGAAACCATAAAGTTTATCTCTTGTTGAGTATTGGTTAATAATAGAAAATGCTGTTTTTTGTTTGCATCATGCCTCAGCTTTAATTTATACCTAGATCAGGGAATAAGTTATTGCGGTAACCCCCAATTTCAAGAATCCTTGCTGCGGGTTTAAGCAATCCCCACATGTTGGGAATCCCCAAATTCTCAGTTGTTTTAGACAGGGAGTCACCAGGGTTAAATCACAGGCACAGTTCGTGTATGATTTTGACCAGTGTGAATTAAAATTAAAATGCAAATCGAATTGAATTTCTCTCCTTTTCCTAGAACCAAGGCAGGCCTAAGCACTGGGGACAAAGCAGCTGCCTATGGATGCCACATACTGACTAAATATTTGACAGTCCCTCTATATTTTGCCTTTGCAAGACAATGTTCGGGGGCTCAGATCAGAACTGTTGTGAATTTTCTCCAAGTCAAGCGGCTAAAGCTGCTGGCTGCAATGGTATAGCTATTATCTCTCACACAGACCTGTGAGAAAGTATGCTTTGTTTACTTCCTGCTATGGGATGTACTGTTGTAATCTGAGCCTGCGAGCTCACTGACTTTCTCTTTACTGCTTGTCCTCAAGCCAGACGGACGGCGAAATGGCAGCACCGTTTTACACGGGCTGGCAGCAGAGAATGTCTCTGCACAATTACTTGGAATAAATAGATTAGCCTAATGATCGGCTAGTGTGTATTGTTTCTTTCTATCTTGGAGCAATCACATATTAACAGCACTCCGGACTCTCTGTAGCCGGGGATGTGCTCATCTGATGTGCTCTGGTTTTGGGGCAGTCTCACAACTTGCCCCAGGCCAGGTATATCATAACAAGAACATAGCATAAAGGGAAGGATTAACCACACCCTTTCCCAGCACCAAGGTCCAAACTCAAAGTAGGGAAAGACTGTTATTAATATTCTTAAAAAGCTGCTCAAAATCCTGTTCAAAGATCTTCTATTCCATCCTTGTGCTGCAACGCATACATCCAGCTTCTGGTCCAGCAATGAATCTGGGGAGTGCACCACAGGGATGGAGAAACTCTGGCCCTGGACCAGCCCTCTGGACTCTGTCTGACCCTCAGGAGTCTCCCCAGCCACACTTCCTCTCCTCAAGCCATATCCCTCGCTGACTTTCTCTTTGAATGTTTTTGCCAGGCAGAAAGTGTCCTTGAAGGCTTGCAATGCAATACCCTCCAACGTTTCTCTGATAAAAATAGAAATATCCCCTCCAACACTTCTCCAATGAACATAGGGACTTCCTACCACAGCATCCAACATTTCTCTGGTGAAAGTAGGGACGTCCAAAGGAAAAGCAGGACATTCCAGGATCAAATCAGAAACCAGGATGGCTTCTGTAAATCTGGGACTGTCCTTGGAAAACAGGGACATTTGGAAGGTCTGTGGTGCCTCTTGGTTGCCCGGGTTGTGGGCAGAGAAGAGCGCATGAGCGTGCAGTGGTACCTTGAGTTACAAATGCCTCAGGTTACAAACGCTTCAGGTTACAAATTCTGCTAACCTGGAAGAGTTACCACGAGTTGAGAACTTTGCCCCAGGATGAGAACGGAAATCGTGTGCCAGTGGTACAGCGGCAAGAGGACCCATGAGTGAAAGCACGCCTCTAGTTAAGAACCGTTTCAGGTTAAGAACGGACCTCTGGAATGAATTAGAAGACATCTGAAGGCAGCCCTGTTTACGGAAGCTTTTAATGTTTGATTGATTATTGTATTTTAATATTATGTTGGAAGCCGCCCAGAGTGGCTGGGGAAGCCCAGCCAGATGGCGGGGTATAAATAATAAAATATTATTATTATTATTATTATTATTATTATTATTATATTATTAAGTTCATAACTAAAGGTACCACTGTATGCAGAAGAAGAAGACGAAGAAGAAGAGTTTGGATTTGATATCCCGCTTTATTACTACCCGAAGGAGTCTCAAAGCGGCTAACATTCTCCTTTCCCTTCCTCCCCCACAACAAACACTCTGTGAGGTGAGTGGGGTTGAGAGACTTCAAAGAAGTGTGACTAGCCCAAGGTCACCCAGCAGCTGCATGTGGAGGAGCGGAGAGGCGAACCCGGTTCACCAGATTATGAGTCTACCGCTCTTAACCACTACACCACACTGGCTCTCACTGCAGAACCTAACCCACACCGCAGAACCTAACCCACTTCACAAAGGTAAATTCCACATTTGTTGCTCCGCCCACTTTTCATTCTGGCCCCGCCCACTGCTAGCATGTGGCCTCCAGAGGGTTGCTCTTCTGTCATGTGATCCTCAGGCTGGAACCCCCCCCCATCCCTGAGTTGCAGGTTCCTATGAGCTTCTTCACAGCCCAAACACTACTGAATGTGCAGCGCTCCATATTGGAAAAACCACCGTGTGTTTTCCACGTCGCTGAATTTCAAATGAGAAAATTGCTTCCCCCTAGAAGGTGTTTCCTTCCTCCCCTCTCCTCCATGCATTGCTTCTTGACAGCATGTTTCTCTTATACCCAATTAGACTTTCTCTCGGGAAGGCTTGTCTATATTTACTCGATAATAAATGTCGTTTAACCCAGGCACACTTACGGTGTGACCTCCACACTAAGTGATTTACTAAACAAAACACTGGAGGCCTCTTTGGTTGTTAAGAATTATTCAGTCCAAAGATGTAGCTTGGTGCACAGATAAATATTCAGTCAGGTCAGAGTCTGTTTACATCATGGCTCAGCCTTAAAACCCAACAGAGACGAGATGACCAAAAATCAATCTCTTCTAAAGGTTGTAAAAACCAGAAGCCTAGTAATTGTACACACCATTATTCAAGAAGTATTCCGAAGTATGTTTCTGCATAAATCTCCCATAAATCAGCATAAGATTAGGTGCCATCGCTATCTCCTGGGAGAAAGAAAAGGACATATTTTATGAAATGACAACACCTTCGCTTAAATTACAGGGCTCTTTTGGAAGGGAAGGAAATTCTACAAGGTATTTGTTTGTTTTATAAATTTATAAAATTCGCTCCCCACTTTTCATTATAAAGTAATCCCAAAGTGGGATTACAGCATTAATAGATCATAATCAAATCATGCAATAAGAGTGAAGCAGCAGGAGCACATAGACAATTGAAAAAGTTGTGGTTTTTTTTATACAAAGGGCAGCAATTCAGTCAAGAGCCTGGTTGAATAAGGAGGTCTTCAGGTGGTGCTGAAGACTTGTAAGACTTGATGTCAGCTGTATCTGAGGATAGGCATTCATAAGTCTGAGGGTGCACATTCTCTCTCTCTCTCTCTCTCTCAACACATTCCAAGAGCAAAAAAGGAAATTATCACGTGGTTTTCTATCCGCAGGAACTTCCTCATCTACAGGGGAGGCCTGGCTGTATACTCTATTGCAGGCATGTCCAACAGGTAGATCGTGATCTACTGGTAGATCACTGGTCGTCTGTGGTAGATCACTGGTAGATCACTGGATTCCCACAAAGAAGCTCAGCAACTTTGGCTCCCCATAACAAAAACCTCAACATCTTTGCCCTGAAGTCCCCAAAACAGGGCTTTCCTTCCTAAAAAAATCTCAACTTTGATCTGAACCCCCCAAAACATGGATGGCTTTCCTCCCTAAAAAAAGCTCAACAACCTCGACCTGAACACCCCAAAAGGGGGTAGATCACTGCCAGTTTTTAACTCTGTGAGTAGATCGCAGTCTCTTGGAAGTTGGCCACCCCTGCTCTATTGTTTCACCCGATGATGTGTGATAATTGACTATCAGCAGCAGGGCCTTTAGGATGGTGTCACCATCGATTTGTAACACTCTTCCTGGAGAACACCGCCTGCATCTTTCCCTCCTCTGATTCTGTTGCAGGTTATTTGTGTAAGCCTTTCTTTTACAGTATGGGTCATTTGTCATCTAGAAAGGAGGTCACCATGACTGAAAAAGCTAGAACTGTATTTTTTATGTTGTGAACCACCCTGAGATCTACGGATGAAGGGTGCTATACAAATTTAATAAATAAATATAAATAAATAAATAAATTACGGCAGTCTGCGTAGAAGAAAGGGGCCAGTGCAACGGAATAGTGCAACAGGTCCTGTTTTTCAAACAAGACCAGATAATTCTTGATTCTAAACTCTGGAGAGAAATGAGGATGAGGAGAATTTATGACGCACCACTAGCATCCTTTGATCTCAGGCATTTTCCCTTTCCCTTTTATTTTTCTTTTATTTATTTTACAACTTTGTAGCAGCAAAAGAAATGTTGCTTAAGTATATGCATATTTTTGTGCGTGCGCATTAAAGAAAGAATAAAATAATAATAAAGAGGTGGAGAAACAGATGTTTATAAACCATAAAAAAAAAAATAATCAAAGACATCTGTTAGGAAGACTATTCCTTAATGTGTTTCCAATGAAATAAACAGTCAGACATCCTTTTTGCATTTTATTACACTAATGCATTTTTTCCCCATTTTCCAATGACCTTGGCCTTTCCTCCTTCTCATCATATTTGTTAACTTGTGGCTATGTTCTATACCTCTACTATCAGAGGCAGTACAATTCTGAATATCAGTTCCTGAAAATTACAGGAGGGATGAGTTCTCATGTGCTCAGGTCCTGCTTCCTTCCCCTGGGCATTTACTGGTAGGTGGCCCCTGTAGGAACGAGATTCAAGATATGCAATCATCTAATGTGGTTCCACATCTCACCTCCCCCTGCCCGTGTTATAACAGACTGCTATTTGGGTGTTCACTTTTGTAAAAACAAAAACAAAAAACTATCTGTAGCTCAAGTGAATCTCTCTGTGTGTGGCTTCCATCATGTGGAGAATTGATCTGGCATCTCTAGATTACAGTCCTCACTACAGAAAGAGACATACAATCCCCTTTCAAGCCTGTCACCTTTAATGATAATCATTCAAAGGCAAATACATTCCATATTATCCATGCTCAACTGCGGACTAAGAAAGCTGTGATTATCTTCAGAGAGAGAGAGAGAGAGAGAGAGAGAGAGAGAGAGAGAGAGAATCTTCTCCATGTCTCCCTGTTGCTTCATAGCAGGGGTAGCCAATGTGGTACCCACCAGATGTTTTGGACTACAACTCCCATCAGCATAGCCAATGGTAAGAGTTGTAGTCCAAACTTTATGGAGGTACCACATAGGCTACTCTGCTTTACAGTAAGAGTGGCTAACTGCCCCAACAGTTGAACTTGTACAGAAAATGGCAGCCGGATTATTGAGCAGGGCTACATGGCCTGAACATATATAACTCTTGTTCTGGCATGGGCTGCCAATTGGTTCTGATCCCCATTCAAATTGACCTATAAATGACTGTATGGCTCAGGAGCCACGATGCCTTTCCCCGAATTAACGTGCCCAGACCTTGAAATCAACATCTAAACCCTTCTTTTTGTGCCCCTGCCCAAAGATGTCTTGAAGGTGGCAATGAGAGAATGAGCCTTTTCTGTGGTAGCTCCTCAGTTATGGAATATTGTCCCCAAGAAAGCTCACCTGGCATTGACATTGCCGTACTTCTAGCATCAGGGATGCGGGTGGCGCTGTGGTCTAAGCCACTGAGCCTCTTGGGCTTGCTGATCAGAAGGTTGGCTGTTCAAATCCCCGCGATGGGGTGAGCTCCCATTGCTCTGTCCCAGCTCCTGCCAACCTAGCAGTTCGAAAGCACACCAGCGCAAGTAGATAAATAGGTACCACTGTGGCGAGAAGGTAAACCATGTTTCTGTACATTCTGGTTTCCATCACGGTATCCCATTGCACCAGAAGCAGTTTAGTCATGCTGGCTACATGACTCAGAAAACTGTCTGTGGACAAACACCGGATTCCTCAGCCTGAAAGCAAGATGAGCACCACACCTCATAGTCACCTTTGACTGGACTTAACCATCCATGGGTCCTTTACCTTTTTAACATTTACTTATTTCTAGCATCAAGAAAATACAACTTTATTTTCCTGGACATTTGGACAGCACTAGTGGCCTGGCTTTTTGGTAGATTTGCCTAGTAGGTCAATCTTTCATGGATAGGGCTGGATATTTTATGTTCTTAGATTTCTTTAAAAATAATGTAGCACTGGTATATTTGTACTGCATTGCATTGTTTTTAATGGTTACCAGGTTATATATTTATTTCTTTGTATCTTACTTCTTATTCAGTAAAACTCTCTGGGACATTCACTGATTGTGGGAAGCAATTAACACATTTAATGAACCAACTAATCTAACTAGTTCAGGAACATAAGGAAGGATGCCGGTTAGCCACCCCTGCTCTAATAGACTCTTTCACCATAAGAAGTCAATAGGCTTCATAGACTTGAGCTTGCTCAGAGTTAAGCTCATAATCTTTCTCTTCTTAGAGAATCTTCTCTGCAGATGGATCAAGGCACGGAGAGTCTCCTGCTATTAGGATGGAACAGGAATATTCTCTGCAAAGGTCACAGACAATCTGAGCAGCCCAAACTAGGGTAGAGAAGTCACCTTTCATTACACAAGCTTTATCAGCCAAGCCCTCTTGAGCCATGCCAAGAGAGATGGATAAATTGGGGAAATGATCCAGTTAAATGGCCAGGCATATACTGGTCCATATAACTCGGTGGTACTGGATGATTGGGTCATTCTAACTGTTGCTGCTGCTTACCCTCTTCAAAATCCTGTGGGTGTTTCAATGCCAAATCATGTTTTGCCTCTTTTATTGCTGTTTCCATCAGTATTTCAAAGTTTTTCAGTTCTACAAAATAAAGTGGAGAAAGAAAAAAATAAGAAGAAAACTCATTATATGGTATATATGTGTATTTGTGTGCACATATATACCATATAATATATACCATATAAATATATCAATATATTTTTCCAAACAAAGTCTGTGTCCATAAACAATCCATTCATATTTTGCCAGTACTGTCATGTCTTCAATCCATTGGTTAAAGGGAACCATCGTTTTATTCCTCCAGTTCATCGATACTTGTCTGGGCAGCCCAGACTGCACCCCAAGGAGATCATGTCTGCACCCGAAGGAGATCACGTCAGTGCTACTAACACAGTGGTTTGCCTTTGCCCCTGGAGGTGCACTCCATTGTCTATTGAGACAGGTGGATGCCAAGTCAACTCCATCCCTTATTTAGAGACCCAAAAGATCGCTTTCTGAAACCTTTGTTCGTACAAGCAAGGAGGTACAGAAATGGTCCGGTTTCTTTTGAGTGACAATAACAGCATCATGAGGGATGCAGGTGGCGCTGTGGTCTAAACCACTGAGCCTAGGGCTTGCCAATCGGAAGGTCAGCGGTTCGAATCCCCATGACGGGGTGAGCTCCCATTGCTCGGTCCCAGCTCCTGCCAGCCTAGCAGTTTGAAAGCATGTCAAAGTGCAAGTAGATAAATAGGTACCGCTCCGGCGGGAAGGTAAATGTCATTTCCGTGTGCTGCTCTGGTTGTTCCAGAAGCGGCTTAGTCATGCTGGCCACATGACCCGGAAAAACTGTCTGCAGACAAACGTCGGCTTCCTCGGCCAGTAAAGTGAGATGAGCACCGCAACCCCAGAGTAATTCGCGACTGGACTTAACTGTCAGGGGCATAGGTGTCAACTTTTTCCCTTTTTTGCGGGAAATTCCCTTATGCCGAATAGGAATCTTCGCAAGAAAAGGTAAAGGTTGAGAGCTATGGTCAGGGGTATTTTACCTTTAAAACAAAAAACAAAAAACAACAGCATCATGACACACAGAGCTGGCCCTCTATGCGCTGACTGTTTTTAAAAAAGGTCAAGAAAAAGAAGTTAGACTATCCAAATCACATCTGAGTTTGTTTGTTGACGGTTCCTGAAATATGGAGAGGAATTAGGAGTATTTATAGATTAATCAGGTGACTAGACTATTGCAGGGTTCAAATGGTAGACTCACCATAGGATACAGAAAGCCGGGGGGCGGGGAGAGATACAGATCAAGAATATAAAAAGCAAACCCACAAGTATAATGGCTCAGGAGCAAGGCTTGAGGCCAACGACAGATTGCAAAGAATGAACCATCGCCCCAGCCTTGGTGTGCTGCCAGAGTTGACATATTGGCTGACAGCATAATACATTTAGCCCTAATCTAATATATAACCCTGTTGCAATTAAAACCCAGCACATTTTAAACAAGGTCACATTTAGTTTTATTGACCACTGTGATGCGGGAGAGAAGATTTATGAAGATGGCTTGAAATGTTTCAAGTGCCGAAGCAAATAGACATAAAATATTTCCTGTTCGACAAACTGGCTGGGTAATTGTCCTTTTCTATAGCGATGGTTTCTCTCCCTCTCTCTCTCTCTCTCTCTCTCTCTCTCTCTCTCTCTCTCTCTCTCTCTCTCACACACACACACACACACACACACCACTTCTTTGTCAGTTGAGAGAGGCAGTATAGATCACCCTGGAAATTCATGGAGTCATTGTTTTTCTGCAAAATCTTCTTAGAATGTGTGCTTTCATGCGGCTGTGTAAATTTCCCAAATACATGTTGTCTTCATGGGGGGGGGGGTCTTCATTTGGATCCTTTCGCTAGAGAGTCCGTCTGAATTATGGATGAAACACTTCCTCTCTTCTCTTTCTTTATATTTCTTTGGAATCACTCTGCCCCGCATTCTTTCCCCTTATCCTGATCTTTAGTTTAATTAGGAGAATTTCTGAAATTCTGAGATGTACAGATCATCACTGCTTTCAGTTCATTCCTGTTATTTTCTTTTTCTATTTTAGCACAGTTTCCTGCCCCCACATTTTGGGGGGGGGGGTGAGAAAATTGTATCTGCCCTCTCAGCAGAGCACCATCACTAGTAAGCAGCAGTCCTAACATAATTTTAAAAAAAGAAACACTAAAAAAGAATTGCATCACTACCACTGAATATGGAAAACTCTCTCAGGGATGTTTTTTTTTTTTTTTTTAGAATTCTCCCCTGAAAAACAACTCTCCCCAAATTGTTGCATTTGAAAGGGGTGGTGATTTTTTTGAGTGGGTGGGCGTGCTTTTGATCACCCTCTCTCAGATGAACAACAACAACCCTCTGAGGTAGTCAAAACAAAATAAAAAAAAAATCCTTCCAGTAGCACCTTAGAGACCAGCTAAGTTTGTTCTTGGTATGAGCTTTCGTGTGCATGCACACTTCTTCAGATACACTGAAACAGAAGTCACCAGACCCTTATATATAGTGAGAGGGTGGGGAGGAGTATTACTCAGAGGGGTGGTGGGAATGGGTGAAAGGCTGATAGCTGTGGTAAACCTGTTGATGACTGTTAACGACTGCAATTAGTCTTACAGGAAAAAGCAAGGGGTGAGAAGGTTAAAAAAGCTTTGTCATGTTTAATGAGATAAGAATCCAATGTCTTTGTTCAGACCAGGTCTCTCCATGGTTTTAAGCTTGGTAATGAGTTGCAATTCAGCAACTTCTCTTTCCAGTCTATTTCTGAAATTCCTTTGCAATAAGACAGCTACTTTGAGATCTTGTATAGAGTGTCCTGGGAGATTGAAGTGCTCTCCTACTGGTTTCTCTGTCTTGTGATTCCTGATGTCAGATTTATGTCCATTTATCCTTTGGCGTAGGGTTTGGCCTGTTTGTCCAATATAGAGAGCTGAAGGGCACTGTTGGCATTTGATGGCATACACAATGTTAGACGATGAGCAATTAAATAGTCCTGAGATGGTATGTTTGATGTTGTTGGGGTCAGAAATGGTATTGTCCGGGTGTATGTGGCAGCAAAGTTGGCATCTGGGTTTATTGCAGTGCCAGTGTCCGTGTTAAGTCTGGTTGTAGTATTATTGTGAGTGAGGAGTTGTTTAAGATTGGGTGGCTGTCTGTAGGTTAGGCTGAAGTTAAGAGACAGGTGGAAGGCAAGGTCACCCAGTGAGTTTCATGAATGAGGAAGCTTTTGAACCCATCTTTCCCCTGTCATGGTCCAACTCTTTTTTGCCTGTTAAGGCTGATGCGAAGTGGCCTTCTCAGTCTCATGGTCTTTTTTGTTGCAAGCAATTAAATGTGTGTGTGTGTGTGTGTGTGTGTGTGTGTGTGTGTGTGTGTTTGCATTCAATGGTTTTCAGGGAGAATTAAAGGGGGAGGGATCTGGGAGCTTTCAGCACTGGCAACAGAAGAAGAAGCAAGTTTGTAACAGAGAACTTTAGCTCAGCCTTAAAAACCACACCAGCCTATGCGTTTGAAGAATGTATGAAGCACATTCGCTTTATCTCTCCCTATGCTCCCAGCACCCTCTTTAAATATGAGTTTGGGGAAATTACTTAATGGAGTTATTTTGTCCCACAAATTTGTTTCATCTCTGCCGAGATAACCCATTTACCACATGCATAATGCAGTCAAGGGCAGAAATAAAGGGCACCTGACTGTGAGCAGAATGACCATATGAACTGGCTCTGATTCACAATGCTTTTTAGCCATTCAACCCTCAATCCCTTTAGAAGGAATATTTGGCAAATGAAAATGCATAACCTTTGTAGTGCCCAGAGGGAAATGGGTTAAATGGGGACCTCAGTCCCTGGATCACAGCAGCCTGGAAAATCCCTGCTGGCCCCTTTCTTTACCGTTTAAATGCCAAAAGGTTTGTGAGTAGGTCATTTTCTGGAGTTGCTCAAACATTTGTAAACAGCCTCAGGAACATGGGAAGCTGCCTTGTACCAAGCCAGACCTCTGACTCCTCTAGCTCAGCGCTGTCAGCTCCAAGCAGCAACAGCTCTGCTAAGGAACAGTCTGAGTCATTTGCTAACACCACTTTCCAAAATCCTTTCAACTGGAGAAGCCTGCAACAGCAATAATATATTGAAATAAACGTTGGGCTTTGCGAATGCAGAGTGTGTGCTCCACCACTGCTCTCTAGGTGCCTGAGATTTTAACCTTGCTTTTTATTCTGCTGCGTGGGATAAGATTTGTAGGAGTTGAAAGTGTGGCTGTTCCTGTCCCAGAAGGGGAAAAGAAAAGGGGAAGACTTCAACATTCAGAACTTAGAACAGGAGTAGTCAAGTCATGGTGCTTTCCAGACAGTGGCAGACTTGGGGTTCTCAAATTTCCACAGCACCCTGTATGGCAATAACATTTGGTGTCCCTCCACCTCTCGCAATTCCTTCTACAGCATTGTTTTGGTGCCCCCTGCAGCGCGGCACTCGGTGATGCCAAACCGGTCAAGCTAACCTAAAAATGCCTCTGTTTCTGGGATGGCTGTGGGCAGGATTCCTGCATTGCATGGGGCTGGGCTAGATGAACCTTGGGTCCCTTTCCACTCTATGATTCCATGCTAAATGACAACTCCCATCATCCCTGAGCATTGGCCATTTGGGCTGAGGCTGATGCAAGTTAAGAAGAAGAAGAAGAAGAAGAAGAAGAAGAAGAAGAAGAAGAAGTAGTAGTAGTTTGGATTTGATATAACACTTTATCACTACCCAAAGGAGTCTCAAAGCGGCTCACATTCTCCTTTCCCTTCCTCCCCCACAACAAACACTCTGTGAGGTGAGTGGGGCTGAGAAACTTCAGAGAAGTGTGACTAGCCCAAGGTCACCCAGCAGCTGCATGTGGAGGAGCGGGGAAGCGAACCCGGTTCACCAGATTACGAGTCTACCACTCTTAACCACTACACCACACTGGCTCTCGTTAAGAATGTAAGAAGAGCCTACTGGATCAGGCCAATGGTGTCAGTTTGCATTTCTTAGTGCAGAAAGTATTGATCTGATGTGTAGAGATCTTTGCTATACTGATTAATTCAAGAGCGTTCTGGAAGCTTCTGGAAGCTTCTCTGTGTGAAAGAAGCAAGCAGAAGGTTCATGATGTTTGGGTTATACCTTCAGAGAAGCTGAGTACAGCTGGTTTAAACTGGTTTTGTTATCTCTTTTCAGTCAAGGTCATGCTGACTATAATAATAAAGCCAGAAGGAGACTGAGTTTCACTTTCTCTTTCTACCTCTTGTCCTTCTGGTGTGGTGTTCTGTACATAGTATGCTTAGTGTTAACGTTTAGACTTATTATAAGTTATTGTAAGTTTAAGTTAAATCTGCTGCAACTGGATTTCTTATGGACAGTGCCAATCCTGAATGCAATAGATTTGTGACTATTATGCTCATTTGCCTTCAGTAGCAGTAAAGCTCTGCTGGATGAAATATAATTGCCTCTGGTCTATTATTTGGGAATCCTGCAACGTGTTTAAGTTGTTACTCTGCTAACTATACATTGGATCTACTCTGGATCAATACTGAGTAGAATTTCAATGGCAAATGGTCCATCCATTCCAGCATCCTGTTCTCACAGTGGCCAACCAGATTCCTGTAGGAAAAGCACAAGTAGGACCACAGCACAAGAGTGTTCATCCTTCATATGGTTTCCATCAACTAGTGTTCAAAATTACTACTGCCTTTTGCACTTGTTTAAATCCAGCAATATCTGGAGGGTGCTACATTGGGCATCACTGCTATGGAATTTCAACTGAACTGAAGTTTCTGCAATCAGATGAAAATTCTTAGATTATTTTCCCCTGATATTTTTTTAAAAAAGGAATATTCTTGTTTGTGCCTTCCCTGCGAAGGAAAGCCGTTTTGCAGAAAAGTCTCTGAATATTCTCTGCTGTCAGTACCTCACTAATGCTGCACTGGGCGTGGGGCATTATGGGATGTGAAATGAGAGTCAGGCTGCCAACATGTTGGCAGACAGCCATCAAAAACAAACCATCTTTGAGGGGAAAGGAAGAATTCCCTGCAAAGAAACTTCACCTGAATGTTACTGCCAAATTGGGTCCTCCATTAAAAGAGAGCACGTGTTGCGGTGCAACCGGCTACCCGACCCTGGGGGGGGGGGTAATTGGAAAAGCAGGCCACAACCCCTGATTGGTTGGTCCCGTGTTGCTGGGGTGCAATCCGGCCAATGGGGCGTCATAAAAGTACAGCAACATGGGACCTATTTAAGCCCATGCAAGGTTGCTGAGCGTCCTCTTTGGGGCCTTTCACATCGGAACACCCACCCACCTCTCCCTATATTTAGGGCTTGCATTGACCTTGCTATGCCGTCCTGTGTCGTCTGTCGTTGGGACAGGGGCACAGTAGGAATTTTCCCCATTTGGCTGATTGGCTGTTGCCACTTGGGTTTCGCCTGCCACGTAGCAATTAGTCACAACTTGTAAGTTGCGAATAGGCTCTGGTTCAGGTGATAGGCGTGGCACGTGGTGTGGCCACGCCTATGCAAATGCAGGATATTCCGGTACAGGAATCCAGGGACTCAATTGGTTTTTCGTTCCTGAAAGGGTACGGCTTATGGCCGAGTCCCGGGGACATCAGGAAGGCTGGAAGGTAACCCTACCAGCAGCCGTCCCTGGTGTTCATCCTTGTCTGTCCTACGAAGGTGGCTCTGGGACAGTTCTGCCTGCAAGGGTGCAGGGAGATAGTCGAACCAGAACCTTTGCAACCACTCACTTGGTTGTAATCAATAAACTTGTGGCCTAAATTCTGCCAAAAACCAAACCAAATATCTGTCTCATGTGTGAGCTTATTTCAGGGAGGGAAAAAGGTGTAAACACGCAACTGTCCTGCTTACAAACAGAACATTTTTAGGGTCAAATTTCCAATCGTAGAAATTTCAAAACACACATGGAAATCTCGCTCTGGACAAAGAGGGGAGGAAAAGACGTTTTCAATATTCTCCAGCTTTAGTTTTTGCATAAAAACAAACAAACAGCCATGTTAATTGGGTTGAGAAATTTCCTGGAAATGCTTTGATTGTATGCATATTAACCTTGCCCAGCCCTCAGTCTTGTTACTTTTGGCTGTTTCTTCTTTCTCCTTCTCCGATTGGCCACATCATTCTTCCACACAACCAGGGATCACAGGCTTAATGGGCTGATGTCATACAGATTTGGCTACACGACAGTCACTGAGGGCAAGCAAAGCCAGCTGAGAGGGAAAACAATGTGAAGGGGGGGGGGAAGAGACAGTTGGAAGTTTCCATGCACCATTCCAAAACATCATAATAAAAATAAGGTGTCTTTGACATGGTCAAAAAGTGTTGTTGTTGTTTTTAATGCAGTATGTTTTTGTTCTATCTTGGTTTTGGTGAGACTAGTTAAATCTCTCAGTGGGACTTGAACCACCCATACTGCATTCATAACTTGCAGAAGTTGTTGCTGTAAAATATATTCCTTTTCCTCCTGGTCTGATGAAGTCTGAAGAGTAGCTGTAATGAGATATTTCCAATTTACCATCTCATTGATAATTCTGCAAAGCAGGTGGGTTCTCTGGGAAACAAAGCAAAGCAAAAATTTGAGAAAAATCATATAATTCCAAATAAGGATCCATTTTTTTAAATGTTTTTTTTTTTTTTGCAAGGAAGAGTCTTGTGGACCACCCACTAAGTAGGAACTGCCATCCCTGCTGTACAACATACTCTTTTTCTTTGTGTGCATAACAGCAGGAAGCAAAGGATACAGTCTTCAAAACCTCTGCTTACCCAAGAAAGCCACACTCCTGGGAGAAAACCCGTTGATTTAGGTTGGCTTTCTGCTGTTCTTGGGTGAGATGCAAGAGGAGGAGAGCTGGCAAGACAAGGCCTGAACTGACCCCTGTGATCACACTCTCCTTTGAAGGTAATCTCTGCGTGGAAATAAATTGCCCAACCTACAATGCACCCCTACTGGGTCCTTGCCAGTGTTTATGGATCATTTAGAAAGCATTCATGAGTACCTAGCTAGCAAGAGGCAGTTTGAAATGCCCAAATGGATGTTATTTGTGTAATGAGGTTTTACGTATCGTAACGCTGTTCACGCGCAATGAACTGCAGGCTTGCCTGATAGGTATCTATTAAAGGAAGCAGGGCGCAGCCATTATTTCAGAAGGTGGTGGAGAGAATCGGCGTGATGGATGGGCGTAGCATCAGGCAGAGTGAAGGTTGCGAGAGAATAACCTCTCAAAGGTTCCTGCTTGGGTGAGAACATCTGAGGAACGCCAAGGGGATTAAAGAGAAGATCTGTCAAGGTAGCTATCGTCGGTATGTGTCCACTGGGCCTGTTACGAAATGCCTTCTCCAATTTCCACCCCTTCTGTAAGGGGGAACTTTGCGGTGGGGGGGGGGCATTTCATTGCAAGCAATGGCCCTGTTGGGTATGGGAAGGAGGTTATTTATTTTGTCCCCATAAGACTCAGTGCAACTTATTAGGTAAAGGGTAAAGGGACCCCTGACCATTAGGTCCAGTTGTGACCGACTCTGAGATTGCCGCGCTCATCTCGCATTATTGGCCGAGGGAGCCGGCGTACAGCTTCCGGGTCATGTGGCCAGCATCACTAAGCCGCTTCTGGCGAACCAGAGCAGCGCACAGAAACACAGTTTACCTTCCCGCAGCAGTGGTACCTATATATCTACTTGCACTTTGACGTGCTTTCGAACTGCTAGGTTGGCAGGAGCAGGGACCAAGCAATCGTCACGGGGATTCGAACCGCCGACCTTCTGATTGGCAAGCCCTAGGCTCTGTGGTTTAACCCACAGCACCACCCGCATCCCTACAACTTATTAAGTTGTATTTAATAGAAATTATAGAATTTTTGATTTTGGAGGGACCCTGAGGGTCCTGTGATGCAGGAATATGCAGCTGTCGCATACAGGGATCAAACCTGTGACTTTAGTGTTATCAGCACCGCACTCAACCAACTGAGCTATCCTATAAAATATAACTGATTGGAAGATTTGCCAGTTAGCCAAATAACTAGGCACAGCGTGTGAGGCTATTCAGTCCCAAACCAGGAACTGGGAGAAGCATCAACCTCCTTGCTATGTGAGCTTTAGGTTACAGAAGGCCAACCTGCACATCTGGGCCCCACTCCCCAGCATTCACCATGGTGCACAGGCCAGGACACCCCTACATATCCCCAAGCCTCAAGCTATGAGTGATAGGTGAACATTTCTGTAGTGGTGCACACCTGTCCAAAGAGGTCCACCAAGAGACATCTCTGGTGGCCTTCTGACATCAGGTGCAAAATCTTTCCTTTCCTTGCAAATATTCAAAATTCCTGGTTCATTGAGCACAGGCTTCCCATGTGGGGGGAAAGCAGATGATGATGACAGCTGCATATTGCATTGCAGGGGAATGGACTAGATCAGTGTTTCCCAACCTAATCTAGGCAACGGCACACTTGAATCAATGAAAAAATCTCGCGGCACACCGCTCCTCCCCCACCCGGCTGCGCCGGGTCTCCTGACCCAGAGTTACCTCTGGGATCAGCTGTAGCGCGGCGCGCGCGAGGCTTCCGGTTGGGATTCTCGTGCGAGGCTGCTGTTGCTGCTGCTGCAGCAGCCAAGGGAGCAGCGCCGCCCTGGCTTCCGCTTCGCCGCCGGGCTCCAGCAGCGCCGCCGCCACGGTCCTGTGCAGCCCTGGGCTGCAGGTCCCTTTTTCCGCGGCACATCAGCCGGTGTCTCGCGGCACACTAGTGTGCCGCGGCACACCGGTTGGGAAACGCTGGACTAGATGATCCTCAGGGTCCCTTCCAACTCTATGATTGTTTGAAATGACACTTCTTAAAATTTGACCCCAGTTGCTACATGTGAGTCTTAAAAACACCTCCTTCCTATCTTACAGAGCTGCAGGAAAGAAAGAAAGATTTTGCTTAAACCCAGCATAAGCCAGATTTCTTTCTAATTTAAGAGTCTTTTCTGGGGATGAGCTGTCATTTCAGTGTCTATTTAACTAAGTATGGAAGAGTTTAAAGTCCTTAGAAGAGGGGGTATTACTGTGAAGGCACTCTCTATCCACAAATAACCATTGCTTCTATCTGCCACACTGCTAAATCTAAGCTATCATTAACGTATGAGGCAAGTAACTTGCATAAGCTTTCATATGGTCTGGGAGAGCTGTGCTCTCAACATATCAGCAGTGGAAAGAAAAGGATCCACAGAGGAATGTCTCTCTCTATGTGTGTCCAGAATTGAAATAGACCAACTTAAATGCAAAAGAACCCAATCCATTTCCCCCCCACTAATCTAGGATCATGTTTCCTGTGTTCACTGGCTAAGAACAAACTCATCCAGTCTTAGGCACTGTGTATGACCAAGTATTTATTCTTATTCTGCAATATGAGTAGCAAACTGCTGTTTGTTTGTTTTTGCTGATGCCCTGATCCTGCTACAACTTAAGTCACCAGCTCAGCGGTTTTCCAAAGCATCTTTTATTTCTGACTGTGACTTGCTAGGACAATGACAGCTTTTGTGTGCTATGAACAAGGGAGGCACGGCACGCAAAAGTGCAAGCATGGGAGGTTCATATTTTGCAGTGTTGCTGGACTACGCCTGATGAGCAGCTATGGGGCAGCAAACGTCCCTGGGGGCTCACCTTCCAGAGACAAAGAGCCACATCCATCTCCAAGAAACTGTGAAGTGACAGCAGCAGTGGTCAAAACACACAACACTATATTTAGGAGAGAGCAGGGAAGTTCCTTGGTCTTCCTTGGCCCATTCAATTGTTAGAATCGGATTGTGGGTCTATTGTATTCATATACCCTCCTGTCAATTTCACAGAATGAATCCCATATAATTTTAGTAAATAAACACTTTATATGCAGGATAAACCTATATTTGAGAGAGAGAGAGAGAGAGAGAGAGAGAGAGAGAGAGAGAGAGAGAGAAATTTCTCCCAACAACTTCTAAGCCAAAGCTATTAAGAAGCAGTCCTATTAAAGGTGGCCTTTTCAATCTCCATTTGGATACAGAATAAATATTTGAATAGTAATTATTTGAATAGTAATGGTTGCATCAGCTTATATCTCAGCTAATGACATTGCTGCATGCTGATCTAGAAGTATTTATTCATCCACCGCCCCGAGCTCTTTCAATTCAGTCAGGATCATCTATATCTGCAATCCTATGCACACTTCCTGGGGGAGTAAGAACCACTTTGATAATGGGATTTACAAGTAAACGTGCATAGTACCCTGACAATCGTTCAAGGTGTGTCAGGCTGAGGTTGAAAGCAAACACAAGTCAGTTTTCAGCATCAAAGGTAGGGATGTGTGAATTTTTGTTTCTCTCGATTTCTCAGTTTTCCCAGTCTGCATTTCAGTTCTGCATATTTCTGCAGCAATTTTTTAAAAATCTCATCAAAATGAATCAATTAGTTTCAGCGCACACTTCTCCTAATAAACAACAATTTGTGTGGAGTTTCTATTAATATACACATTTTTGCTAGACTCACGAGTTCTGAGGCATCGCTGGGTACAGGCATGGAATGGTAGGGGGAAATGGATGAGACAGGAGGATGGAACTTGGGGCTGCGACTGAGGAACAGAGATTTGAGGAGCCTGGTACTTCTCTCTTCCAGGATATAGCTAGGATATATCTGTTCTGGATGGGGAAGCAAAACTCCTACTTCCTCTCTTCCCTCCAGGGGTGGAAACAACATCAGTGGAAACCAGAGAGGGCATCAACCAACCACTTGGGGCAGAGAAACCAAAGTCAAAAGACGAGGGCACAGCATGGTTGCCCATGACCCAGCAGTGATGCCATCACTAGGAACACACACACACACACACACACACACACACACACACACACAGATGCAGTGCACTCAACATTTTCACAAGGCACAGGAGTCTCGTAAACTCACCTTTGTTGTTGTTTAGTCGTGTCCGACTCTTCGTGACCCCATGGACCAGAGCACGCCAGGCACTCCTGTCTACCACTGCCTCCCACAGTTTGGTCAGACTTATGTTGGTAGCTTTGAGAACACTGTCCAACCATCTCATCCTCTGTCGTCCCCTTCTCCTTGTGCCCTCCATCTTTCCCAACATCAGGGTCTTTTCCAGGGAGTCTTCTCTGCTCATGAGGTGGCCAAAGTATTGGAGTCTCAGCTTCAGGATCTGTCCTTCCAGTGAGCACTCAGGGCTGATTTCCTTCAGAATGGAGAGGTTTGATCTTCTTGCAGTCCATGGGACTCTCAAGAGTCTCCTCCAGCACCATAATTCAAAAGCATCAATTCTTCGGCGATCAGCCTTCTTTATGGTCCAGCTCTCACTTCCATACATCACTACTGGGAAAACCATAGCTTTGTCGGCAAGGTGATGTCTCTGCTTTTTAAGATGCTGTCTAGGTTTGTCATTGTTTTTCTCCCATGGATCACTGCCTTGTCATGGTGAAGGGGCTTGAATAACTCAGAGAAGCTATGAGCTATGCCGTGCAGGGCCTCACAAGATGGACAGGTCATAGTGGAGAGTTTAGACTAAATGTGAACCACCTGGAGAAGGAACTGGCAAGCCACTCCAGTATCCCTGCCAAGAAAACCCCATGGACAAAGATAACAGGCATATAAAAGCTCACCTTGCCTCACCTTTAAAAGGCAGGTGGGTATGCCAACCTGTTGGGATGACTCAGTTGTTTCCATTGAGTTTTGAACTCCTTGCACTGTTCTTGCACTTTTTAAACCAGGACCACTGCTTTTATCCAAGCTAGTTTCACCTTTCCTGCCACCCAGCCTGAGCTTTGAGGCTGCTGGGACTGTATGTCTGCTGTCGAGCCTTTACTTTGGCACAATAAAGATCTCTTCCTTACTCTCAATTAAGAACCTCCATTGTGGTGGTCTGAGCAGGAGCCAGAACAGCTACCAATTTCTCCTAATATATTTGTGCATTTTTACTAATACATTCATTTTTATGCACACTTTCCCCCAAAATATGAATCTTTGCACATGTATTTTCATTGGATAATTGCATTGTGAAATTATGAGAATTTTGAAGGACATCTCTGTGTGTTTTTCTTCATGTATAGGTTTGAGAAGTGAATATTAGGTCCTTTGCCAACACACCCTAAAATGAAGATTCAAGAAAAAGGAATGACGGAAAAGTCAGTTATTAAAATATAAACAATAGAAGATCTGCAAAACAATGAGCAAATTATGTAACTATGGGCAGGTGGGTTTGAATCAATGTCCCAGCATCAGGAAATGGTGGGACTGAGTGGGGAGAAAGGTGGGGCAGAGAAAGAAATAATGTTTTGGGATCAGTGGAAGGACTAGACTCTGCTATGTACCCAATTGCATTGCTGCCTCAGCAGGGGTTTAGCCTCAATGATGTTTCTTTGGATGTGGTTTAGAACTAATGGAATTATTTCCCAGGTTTGGGGGAAAACAGAACATTTCCCAGATGCAGAGTTTAAAGGTAAAGGTAAAGGGACCCCTGACCATTAGGTCCAGTCGTGACCGATTCTGGGGTTGCGGCGCTCATCTCACGTTATTGGCCGAGGGAGCCGGCGTACAGCTTCCGGGTCATGTGGCCAGCATGACTAAGCCGCTTCTGGCGAACCAGAGCAGCGCATGGAAACGCCGTTTACCTTCCCGCCGGAGCGGTACCTATTTATCTACTTGCACTTTGACATGCTTTCGAACTGCTAGGTTAGCAGGAGCAGGGACCAAGCAACGGGAGCTCACCCCGTCACTGGGATTTGAACCGCCGACCTTCTGATCGGCAAGCCCTAGGCTCTGTGGTTTAACCCACAGCGCCACCCGCGTCCTGAGATGCAGAGTTTACCCTATCGCTATTTTGCATGTACCAAATTATCAAAGTTGTGGGATAACTGGAAGAACTCTTGTCACATATGACCCATCTCTAATACTTTTTGTCCTTTCCACTGTCCACACTGCTTATCTCACTGACCACCCCATGCTTTTGATTCTTGTGTCCCCACGTAGTTGAGAATTATTTGACTCAAGATCCGATTATTTGGAGATGGGAGTTCCTGAATGTCAGCAAAGTACATCTGGATATAATAAGCACTGAGAGCTGCTCAAAGAAAGATGTCAAAGCAATGGAAAGAGGAGCACTGAGGGAAATGTGAACAATTGGAAAAGAAATTACTTTACGCCTGAGGGTTATTTCTCCACCTAGCTGCAAGAGTGGCGGGACCAGGGAAATGTCAATGGGGGAGAACAAGAAAGTGCCAGAAATGAACAAGAGATAAGAAAAAGCAGAGGTGAAAAGTGCATTGCTAGAAATGTTGTCCAGGATGGAGGCAGCTGTGATGTGACATTAGTGGAGCAGACACAAGGCAGTGATAAGGACAAAACTCCGGACGAGGAAATGGAGATGAAGATGCAATTAGAAATAATGTTGTGGGTTTGCTTGTTTGTTGCAACTTCTCAGAAAGCTCAGCGAAAGAAAGGCAGGTGGACAGACAGAAAGATAGAAGGAAAGGAGGCCTTCCAAGTTATAAGGGACTACAGTGGAGTAGCATAAAACTGACCTTCAACATTACATTGTAGAGCTAATCCATGCTGTTACTTTTATATCTGATGTGGATTATTAATTTTGAACATTTCATTGTCTATTTTCTGTGACCTGGTTTGAGTGCAACATATTTGCAGAAGAGAGATGCAACATAGCTATGGCTTTGTAACATGGACAGTTCAACCAGGGGAGAAGGAAGGCTAACCGGCACCCGGTGCAGGGTGTCGGGGGCGGGGCAAACTGCCCAGCAGTGCATGCACATGTGCCGAACGTATGGAGTATGCATGGTGCCGCTACATACTGCGCATGTGCATGCAAAGTACATATGCCACCGCACATGCGCAGTGCGTAGCAGTGCTGCGCATGTAACGTGGGGCAGTTTGCCGGCGGAGCCACTCGAGCACTGTAAGGATGGTGGCTAGATCCTCTGCTCACGGCTGCAGCGGCCGCGGAGGGATCCGTACGAGCGTCGTACGAGCCGCCATGCCTGGGGGTGGTGGGACAATCCCCCAGTGGGGTGCCTTCTTGTCACCCCCCTTAGAGATGGCACCCAGGGCAGCCCACCCCTTGCCCCTCTTTCCTCCGCCACTGAGTTCAACGAAACATGGAACACACATTCTAGGGCATGGTATCCATCAAATGTTATTAGACTACAACTTCTATTAGCCCCAGCCAACATGGCTAATGGCCAAAAAACTAATTGAAGCTATCACATGGCTGCCTCCATTCTAGGATATGTACTCAGTTCATCGAGAGAGTGTCCCATTCTCTCACCTGGCCTAGGATGGAAAACCTTGAACTATATCCATTGCCATTCCCTTTATCTTTTGGGAGCAAGTGGTCTTATGTTCTCTCTCACTCATTAATCAAAAATGGCTGTCAAAAAGTGACACAGTCTTTGTCAACAAAACAATGGCAAGTCAGGAAGCCTTGTCAGCTTATTAACTTTTGACGAATTGCCCTGGAACTCTGATCGACCTCCGCTGACAGTTTGGTCTTGTGTGAGGAAATGATTGCTATTAGTACCAAAACAGGGTGTGTGTGTTTGTGTGTGCAATTTTT
The DNA here is from genome assembly GCA_034641395.1 of Darevskia armeniaca. Taxonomy (NCBI): domain Eukaryota; kingdom Metazoa; phylum Chordata; class Lepidosauria; order Squamata; family Lacertidae; genus Darevskia; species Darevskia armeniaca. The sequence continues at coordinate 687,915 of JAWWNF010000873.1, read as the reverse complement.
AATACTCTGCCTTTCCACTCTACTGTATACCTGAAGGAGCGTCTCTACCGTCATTGTTCAGCCTGGACACTGAGATCCAGCTCCAAGGCCTTCTGGTGGCTCCCTCACTGCGAGATGTGAGGTTACAGGGAACCAAGCAGAGGGCCTTCTCAGTAGTGGTGCCAACTTTGTGGAATGCCCTCCCTTCAGATGTCAAGGAAATAAACAACTATCTGGCTTTTAGAAGACATGCGAAGGCAGCCCTGTATAGGGAAGTTGTTAATTTTTGATGTTTGACTGTGGTTTTATAAATTGTTGGAAGCTGTCCAGAGTGGCTGGGGTAACCCAGTCAGATAGGCGGCATATTAATTTGTTGTTGTTGTTGTTGTTGTTGTTGTTGCTGCTGCTGCTGCTGCTGCCACTGTTGTTACTACTACTACAACTACTACTATAATCAAGGTGGGTTACCATCAGGAAACCATGATCCAAAACCTCAGGCTAAAAGTGCTTTCATACTTCCAAAGGAGTCCTCTGGTGCTGTTCTCAGCTCAAGGAAACAGAAAATGCTTAATAATAATAATAATAATAATAATAATATATTATTTGTACTCCGCCCATCTGGCCGGGTCTCCCCAGCCACTCTGGGCGGCGTCCAACAAATATCAAAATACATTAAAATATCACAGATTAAAAACTTCCCTAAAAAATAAGTATTTTCAAAGGAAGTTATAATCAGAATGATGTATTTTGAGAGCAACTATATTTTGAATGCATGTATGCGTGTGTGATTTTTATTTTTTATTTTTTTTAAAAAAAGCTTAATGTGGAAGTGGAATGGAACAGATTTATAGGAAAGTGGTGCAAACTTGAAATAATTGGGATGGGTAAATCTGTCACTTTTTGCTTCTCTCAGTATTTCATTATTCTAATCTTAAGCTTTGTTCTCCACATTTCAACATTGGTTCATGATTTTTTCATAAAGAGGCACCAGAATTTTAGTCCAAATTTCTCCTGATACACACATTTTTTTGCATGAAATTTGGCAAAGTCAGCCCCCCTATTATAATGCAATTTTTGTGTGTTATTTTCACTCCCCATTGCATTTATATGCACAATTAACCTACTCAGGGAAGGGCCTTTTCGGTGGCTGCTCCCAGACATTGGAACCCACTCCCTGGAGAAAGTAGAGTGGTTCCCTCCTTGTTGTTCTTTGGGAATTGACTGATTTTAATGAAAGGGCTAGTGCTGTGCTGTTTTGATTGTATTTATTTGTGTGCTTTAAATAGTTTTATATATGCATGTAGTTTAAATTCTATTAATGTTTAATTGTTTTTAAATATTTTTTTTCCTATTTCTTTTTTTAGTGATTCTTTTTTTTATCTGTAAGCCGCCTTGAGTCTTCTCAGGGAAAAGGGTGAGGTATAAAATAATAATAATAATAATAATAATAATAATAATAATAATAATAACAACAACATTCCTGAACATTATTTAGCTGGGAAACTGCACTTTACAATTTAGAGAAGTGTGAATTTTCTAAGACAATTCTGTTGTTTCAGAAAATGTGAATTAGGTAGGTTCGCTTTTATATGTATACAGAATCACAATTTATCCTCCATCCCTACCTGGGAGTAAACCCCATGGAACTCAGTGGGATTAATTTCTGACTAGAAATGCACACAATAGCACTACTGATATGACTATCAACTTCCTCAGAGTAATGCTTCCCCTAAAATGAAAAACGGGTATGACATGTAGCATTCCCAGATATAGAAGATACCTGCTGATGCAAAATTCAGAGAGAATGTGATGAGGGTGGGATAGTTTTCCTCAAGTGAAGCAGGTGAGGAAGCCAAAACACTGGCATATTTTCATAGAATCATAGAATCATAGAGTTGGAAGAGACCACAAGGGCCATCCAGTCCAACCCCCTGCCAAGCAGGAAACACCATCAAAGCATTCCTGACAGGTGGCTATCAAGCCTCTGCTTAAAGACCCCCAAAGAACGAGACTCCACCACATTCCTTGGCAGCAAATTCCACTGTCAACACAGCTCTTACTGTCAGGAAGTTCTTTCTAATGTTTAGGTGGAATCTTCTTTCTTGTAGTTTGAATCCATTGCTCCGTGTCCGCTTCTCTGGAGGAGCAGAAAACCTTGCTCCCTCCTCTATATGACATCTTTTTATATATTTGAACATGGCTATCATATCACCCCTTAATCTTCTCTTCTCCAGGCTAAAACATACCCAGCTCCCTAAGCCGTTCCTCATAAGGCATCATTCCAGGCCTTTGACCATTTTAGTTGCCCTCCTCTGGACACGTTCCAGCTTGTCAGTATCCTTCTTGAACTGTGGTGCCCAGAAACTGGACACAGTATTCCAGGTGAGGTCACAGTATTGTGTGTGTGTGTGTGTGTGTGTACACCATACTTTTCCTTGTATAAGACTAGTTTTTTTTTTTTTAAAAAAAAAAACTTTATTTATCATTCACATAAAAAAATTACAAAATTTCACAAGCAAGAAAAACAAAAACTGACAGAGATAAGGTAGATAAAAAAGAAAAGAAAGAAAAGAACAGTTAAAATATGACTTCAAACTGTTTATGCATCGTTTCTCATTCTTATTATCTGTATTTTACTATTTCTAATAATATTAAACACTTTAAATTATAGATCTTCGAGGATAGCATACAATTGATAAATTACAAGTATTCATTCACTATATAACTTTACTTCTTTCTATCCCCTTGTGTATTTCAGTGCTGCAGCTAGATTACTTATTGCACAAAAAAATGGAAAGATGAAGGTTTACCAACAATCAAAGAATGGCACATTAAATTGGTAGAGTTTATGAATTTAGCCAAAATGGCAGCAGCAATTAGAAACACACCGAAGCAAAGAATAAAAGAGGAGTGGAAATATGTAGAAGAGTATTTTAAAAACAGAAGATATAAAAACAGAACTAGTGATTTGCTTAGGTTTTTTCTACTTTAAAATAAGGTTAAAAATCTGGGGGGGGGGGTGTTATCTTATACACCGATAATGCATATGGCCATTTTCTAAATTTGGGGTCCCCAAAAGTAGGTGGCGTCTTATACATGGGGGCGTCTTATACATGGAAAAATATGGTGTGTGTGTGTATTCTAGCATAGGGGTGCTACCCTATTTTAAGTGCTCAACAGCTGGCCCGCCCTGTTACCACCCCAAAAAAATGAGATCAAAGAAGAGGGTAGGAAGAAGAGAATAAGGGAAAGGCCAGCAAAAGGCATTACCATCCTGCTCAGCATGCTTCAGAAGCAGGGCAGTTCTTCCAAGAGGAAAACATTCTCTCACTCGATCAAGCATTGCTCAAATGAACCATGAAAGGGTATATATTTTCTTTCATTTTCCAGGTGATGCTCACGAGACAGAAGGCGTGCAATAATGAAGAAGCTTTAATGAATTTGCCAGCCCCAGACAGTGGAGCAAACCGTGCTTGATTAAGACAGCAAAATGTGTTGATCCTAATTAGAACCGACAAACTGTGGGTTTGTTTTTCTCCCTCCCTCTCCATTCTGGACCCTGTTTTCAGGCTTGTGATAGCACAGTTCACTAAATGTGGTGAGTGATTATCTGGGGATCTCTTGGTCACATGACACTGGTACACAATCGAAAGCAGACTCCTTGCAAGGAACCGAAAGGTCCGCCAGAAACGCAGAGGTCACTGGCTTCAAATGATGGCATGGTAACTGCCTCAGAAAGAGAGAGAGAGAGATGTTGGCAGACCTTTCCAGGATTCCTGCATTTCTAGACTTTGGGGGACCTTACTGGGGGTTATCATTTGAGAGAGAGAAAGAGAGAGCTGCTCTCATCATATTCTGCCCAGGGCAGCATTTCTCAAATGGTGAGCCAGAGACCACTTGAGGACCTCAACTCGCTTTCTGGTAGGTCTCAGCTCTGTAGCCCACGCACTCATAATGCAGTAACATGTAGGTTACACAGACACTAGCAGCAGCATCTTGAAAAGTAATAATAATTAACTTGGGATAGTGAGAAAGAGAGTACAGAAGCTGTACAGGAAGAAGAAGTAAATGAGGAAAAAAATTGCCGGGAGCAAGGATGAAAGAAATGGGCAATTTTAGGGTGGGGTGGGGGGTGGAAACAGGGTACAAGTTAAGAATGAAAAGAGGAGAGGAGAGGAGGTGACAAGAGATGAGTAAAAATGCCAGATCTTGCTATGGACAGCATTGGTTGCTGTATTTAGGACTGGGTAGGTATTGTTGGGAAAGATGGAGGGCACAAGGAGAAGGGGATGACAGAGGACGAGATGGTTGGACAGTGTTCTCGAAGCTACCAACATGAGTCTGACCAAACTGCGGGAGGCAGTGGAAGACAGGAGTGCCTGGCGTGCTCTGGTCCATGGGGTCATGAAGAGTTGGACACAACTAAACAACAACAACACAACAACAACAACAACAACAGGTATTTCCCCACCTGGTAAATTGGCTCTTGCCTTGTGGTTTTGCCTACCTTATAGGAATCATCACAACTTGACGGTTAGGCATTGGGTAGGCTTAGATATGGATGGGGAGGGGAGGTTGTAGAATCTGCTTGCCCCTCCCATTAAAGGGATGTAGGGGAGCTGCTGCTGTCCACAAACCCAGTCGGGCCTAAGGCCATAGCACTCCCAAAATGGCAGCCCAACGTGGGAACTCCTACTTGATGTAGGTCATAGGATTCCCTTGCTTCTGGGTTGATCCCAAAATAAAGTCCTTCCAACAGGCAGGCTGGAAGCCATCGATTTTACCCAGTGTCTATGCCAAGCCTCTTACATCTGCTATCAATAAAGTTGTGGCCTGATTTGACCCAATATGTTTCTTGTCATGTTTGATTATTTAACCCTCATTCAAGATGGGTGCTGGGGCACTTGTGTACGCAAGTCACACCAGCGGATCATCAGCTGAGCTGGGGTTGGGGACTTAATTCCAGCTGAGACAGAAATCAGCAGGCTGAGCTGGGGATCTGCGGCATCTAATCGTGGTCGTTGTGGCCTATCTTGCCATAGGATTGTCCTCTGAATCTCTGCCATTGGTGACACCTCCAGGATTTCAGATAATTCTGAGAGAAGTCAATGCCCAGACCCTTATTATTTTAAAAATAACTATACATACTTCTTTGTTCCAAAGTAAATGTGGATAGAATAACAACATCAATATTAATAATGACAATGACAACTCCTTAGTCACATGGGAGATCTCACCCAATCAGGGATCACACCATGAATGGAATGGAGTGACTGATCATAATTAGCTATGTGATAACTTCACAAAGGGGAAGTGAAGCAAATTGAGAGCGAGAGCAAGAGAGGGCAAAGAAAAGGAATCTCACAACATTTTGGTACATGCCAGAAATTGATTTAAAAAGGAGACATTTTAGCAGGCTGCTGAAAACGTTCAGAAGGAACTGTGAATAGCATTGGTTCATCTCTGATGAAGAAGTGTAAGATTTAATATCTCAAAGCCAGATTTTGACAGTACTGTACACTGAGATTAAGAGATAACACATGTTTTCATATATATCGATTTTTGCAGTGAATGTTTTAGAAGCTGTTATTACAGCGAAGCTTAATGTTCTCTGAAGCTAACTCAGAAAGCTCAAGCACCATGTCACTAAGAGGGCAAGCTCTGCTTCCATATTAAGTATCCTCCGTACAACTTTCTCCAGACTCTCTGCTTTGCCTGGAAAGGGTATTGTTTTGTGCCACCCCAATCTCCGAGAGGCACAAGATTCTAGATATTCCAGGGTTCCGTTTCCTTGGACTGATAGACAGCGGAAACTGTAGTGTCATTAGGATATATGGTTTATTTACACGCATATACAATCTGAGCCTAAGATGGAGGGGCTCACAACATTAACATCCCAGAAGTTCTTGCTTCTCCCATAATCACAACCTTGGATTCAAGTAGAATTCAAGCATGGATCTCACTCTCTGGCTTCTGCCTACAACCTCTTTCCAGCTCACTTGCTATCGTACAATTCTTGCCTTGGCTTTTGTCCTTCTCACTACCAGCCGGGTATGTGAGGGGGCCCATCCATTTGCCCACCGGTACAAAGCAACTTCCTTTCTTACACTAAAGACCAGTGCTTAGGGCCATTGACTCACCAAGAAACTTGCCTGCCTCCTTCAACAACGGAGTCCACAAACTCACAAAGGTATACTAAGCTGAGGCTTGGAGAGCTAAGTTGAGGCTAGCAGAAAACAAGCCCATTGTAAATTAAGCCAGTGTAAAGTTACACCCAATCCAAACTGTGCTGAGCAGTAGGGCTGCTGCTCTGCCACAGGGGTGCGGCAAGGGGTGTATGGTAGGTGCTGCCCGCCTCAGGTGTCCCCACTGAGGGGGGTGACAAAATGGCGGGCGGCATTTACCGCGGAGCCTGCCGTGTACCTGAGCTACACATCTCCAGTGCCCGCAGGCTTCACGCTGTCCAACCACTGCCTCCCCACAGCTGTAGGGCGGCTGAGGCCCCACGGCATGCCCCGTTCTGTCCCTATGGGCACTGTGCACCCCTCCCCACCCTCCCTAAGGTGCACCCCATCCCATCCCTATGGGTGCCGTGCTCCCTGTCCCTATGGGTGCCGCACTCCCCACCCCACCACTATGGGCAGTTCGTCCCACCCCTATGGGTGGTTCACCCGCCCCTGGGCGTGCCACCCCAGGTGCCCAAGAGGCTTCCTCCGCCACTGCTCTGCCAGAGCCTGGCAGATGGAAAACAAGCCTTTAAGGTAGTGGCTTATGTACAGTTGACAGGCCATGTAACTGAGCTGAATGGGCTTATGATCCAGCTGAAATCCTGCCTCTCTGGTCCCATCCCTGCCACACTCCCAAAACACTCATTTTTTGGAGACTTACACAGGCCTTGTCTCAGCCAGTTGAGCCCCAGCTGAACTAATATGTTCATATTATGCCAGCATGTCTTCAGAGTTGGTTTTAGGGTAGCATCCCCAGCTCCGGCATCCAGTTTGGATGCTGAGATCCAGCTCTGAGGGTTTTCTGATGGTTACCTCATTGTGAGAGGTGAGGCTACAGGGAATCAGACAGAGGGCTTTCTTGGTAGTCTCACCTGCCCTGTGGAACGGCCTCTCATCAGATGTCAAACATATAAACAGCTATGTGATTTTTAAAATAAGTTTTTAATAATAATAATAATAATAATAATTTATTATTTGTACCCCGCCCATCTGGCTCTGATCTCCCCAGCCACTCTGGGCGGCTTCCAGCAAATATTAAAATACATTAACATGTTACAGATTAAAAACTTCCCTAAACAGGGCTGCCTTCAGGTATTTCCTAAATGTTATGTAGTTGTTGATCCCGTTGACCTCTGATGGGAGGGCGTTCCACAGGGCGGGCGCCACTACCGATGTTGTGTTGTGTGATGTTGTATTGTGTTTCTACTATTTTTTGTTGGGAGCCACCCAGAGTGGCTGGGGCAAACCTGTCAGATAAAATATTATTATTATAGTGTGATTGGTGCAGTTGTGCACCACTGAAATTTGAGAGCCCAAAGTCCACCACTGATGTCTTCAGCTGAGCTGGGGTTGGGGACTTACTGGAGATCTGCTGCATCCTAAGTTGCTCATCCAGGCAAATCTTGCCATAGGATCACCCCCTTACATACAAACACACACAATTTGTAGGAATTGAAGAAAGCCAACTGCAATAACAGTGACAGAAGCTTTGGCAACATAGCCAACACCCATCAAAAGTTTGGAAGGGGCAGAAGGAGGCTATTTTTTACTTGACACTAAAAGTATGTCAGCACATGCACCGGGCAAACTTCATTATGGAAAACATTCCACAAATGTTATTATGCTAATAATAACCACAACAATGATATCAATAACAGTAAGTGGAGTGCTATGGGTGTGCTCCTCTCATTTTCTTTTTAAACTGGAGCAGACATGGCACTCTTCCACTGTAGAAACAGTGCTTGACAGTGTTTTCCGGCTGTGAAGGATATCAGTGGTGAAATGTGTTGAAAACTTCACTTACTACCTAATAAAAAGTCCAGAACTGAATGAGAGAATGTCAAATATTTTGCCAACATAAAACATTGCACATTGAGCAGGAAGAGAGAGATAGAGATAGAAATGACACCTAGAGTTAATGTTTTGAAATACTTCAGAGTACACATTTTTTGTCTGCAGGCTGTTTTGGAAGCAACTATGCAGAAAACAACAAACTGGAAATGGTGTGTATTTATTTATTTATTTAAAACTGAGGAGAGATTTTTGGGTTTTTTTAAACAACAACAACAACAACCAAGCCAGAAACAAAATTTGTTAAATATAAATATAAAAATATATTCAATTTACTGCTAGTCAATATCAAAGAAGTTTTCCCACAGTGTTCATTGTTGAAATGCCTTTGCCGAAGTGGGTAGCTGAGGCATGTGCAATGAAGGGGAGCAAACCTATACACAAGAAGGTGGCCTAAGTTAAAATTATTCTAGATCCAAACACCGTTCAGGAACAAGGATGTCAGGAAATGGCCTACTCACAAGTAGGACCCTAGCAGAGACACATGCTTGACTGGCATGTTCCCTCCTTCGTGGACGATCGTTCGGGAGCTTCTCATAAGCTTCTTCTGCCCGAACATCACAGCGACTGATGTGGGAGGTCATCAGCACACTTACAGGATCCGCAGAGGTTTGCACAGTTGTGTAACAGACCACAACAACTCAGCATGTAGGCTAATCTACTTTATTGCAAATAATACACACGGAGCACTCCATCATGGCTCCCTCTCTCTCTATCATCAGGCAGCAAAGAGAAAGAACAAAGGACGACAGTCCCACTTCAGGGAACACAGTAAGACAAACATCCTGTCTTCCATCACTTCCCACTTCCCACTCTGTGGAATGAAAACACATACCCAGTCATGTGATAAACAATAAACCCATGACTGCACACGGGGAATCAGTCTTCCAACAAAAGTTAGTGCCAGTTAATCAGGCCTAAGCCTTTCAGAAGGAAAGCGAGCCTTTGAAATGGACTTTTTGTGCTGGATCACTTGACTGAGCTGAACAGGGTTAGGGTCCAGCTCAACTCCTCTCTAATTGGTCCTGCAACTCCACACCATCGCACTGAAATGCTCACATTTTGAGATTTACCTTGGTTCAGAAAGCTTCAGCTCAGCCAAATGAGGCCTAGTTGGGGAGAAAGGAGGATCTAAGGGAGGACAACTGGTTTGGTTGCACTGGGTGAGCAGCTTTTGGGGTGCCACACAGCAGGCACCACAACTATGAAGTCCAACAGAAAGCAAAAGTTGGGAGGGGGCACCGGATTTTCTTATCCCACAGAGCCCCACTGAAATTTGAGAGACCAAGGTCCACCACTGTTGGAGACATAACGCCAGGAACCTTTCCAGCTCAACTGGTGATCCACTGCACCCTAAGCTGCTCACCCCAGTGGATCGTATTGAAGATATTAATATTGTGCAGTCTGAAGCGACTGGAAGCATATGAACTGGCTCCTTTTGAAAGAAAACATTGACCAGACCCATAAAAATAATATTATACAAAATTTACTTGAGGGAGTTTCCTGTAAATAAATAAAATGTATAATATTTTCTGCAACACTTGTAATTTATAGGAAGCCCACTTTTAGAAGATGGAAGAAGAAAAATGTCTTTCCTCTCTCTTTTTGCATGGGTTAACTCCAAGACAACTGGACTGTTCCAGGGACCCCAGTCCAAACGAGCCTTTACTCTGTGGAGTGCTAAGCACCATGGTAAGTTGACCCTTGGTGATTGGAGAAAACAATAGAGACTGTGTGGTTGAAAATACTCGGAAACTGTATACCATCACTGATTATGTTACACTGTCTTTGGTGGTTTGCACTTCAAAGGAGATGGAAATACTCCAATTCTACTTGTCTCCCAAATTACAGTCTAATTAACATATAGATCAGCCAGCTAACATTTCTGACGGAATATGCACTCCACTTGCTGTGAAAATACAAGGACTCTTCCGGAACCTCATCACCCACTTGAAGATTGTTAATCTTTTCATTCTGCCTTTTGTTTGCAATCATATATATATATATATGTATGTATATATATATATATATATATATATATGCACACGCACACATATATATTCAACAGCCAAGGCACCTAAATCTGAGCAATCATTTGAGCACTATTAATGTTCCAGTTCTGCCTCTATTTGCTTAGCTGCATATATTATGCATAAGGAATCTCAGTCCAAGGATTTATCTAAATTGAATGTGCTATAGCAGATGACTGTAAGGGGATTTCATTCAAAATTAGCTTATGTCTTTTTAAGCAGAGAGAATTATCCCCAAGTCCCATGAAATAATGTACAGTAGCTTCCAATATACCCAGCACCCAAAATGTCCACTGCTCGTCCAGTGATGTCTTGTCAGCAAGTGAAATTCCCTCCCTCCTTGTGGAAGAATTTTGTCTCCAGGCTAAATACAAACAGCTCCCGGTGTGGGGTGAAGAAGGACTATGTTTTACTCTGGAATGGGACATTTCTCTGGTTTTAAAGACAATGAATATGGATCTGGCTAATGGCATGTGTGACTAATCTTTTTTTTTAATGATGAAGTAATGGAAATAACATGGCTAATTTCTCGGAGACCAAGGGGAGGAAGGGGGGAATAAAGAAGATGAATATAGGGAAAATGTAGAAGTACATAGATGCTGAGGTATGAATTTAGATTTAAAGAAGTGATTATATATGATGATGATTCAAAAGAGGATGTATGAACCTCTTTTCATAGATTATGAAATCAACAGGAAGGATGTGAGGGAGTCAACTGAGATATGAAATAGAGAAAATTAGAATTGCCTGGCCTGTAAATTGGGGCCAGGCCCAAGCAATGTTAAGACTTATTATTATTAAGGTTAAAGATATAATGAACGTGTATACCTCTGTGAGGGGGGGGTGGATCTGGCCTTCCCACGGTGAGAGGGGGGAAGCATGGAAAACTTTAACCGAGATGTAATGTGCTTATAAAATTGTAAAACTAATAAAAATTATTTAAAAAAATAAAAAATAAAATAAATACAACCAGCTCCCTCAACCACTCCTCATAAGGCTGGGTTTCCAGACCCTTGATCATCTTTGTCGTCCAACTCTGCACATGTTCCAGCTTGTCATTATCCCTCTTAAACTCTGGTGCCCAGAACTGGACACACTATTCTAGGTGGGGTCTTACCAAGGCAGAATACAGCTGTATTATTACTTCCTTTAATCTGGATGCTTACTTCTGTTGGAAGGAAATATGGGGGTCATCGACTCCAACCCCGAATCTTTTGCCCAATGTGTGGCTTGAACCCACAACTCTAAGATTAAGAGCCCTGTGCTCTACTGACTGTGCTGATGTCAATAACCCCCTCAGTCTTTTAGCCCCCACCCCCAAAGCCTTGTGTTGCTTTTTCTGTGCTTTCCCATATAACTCAATATTTCTCTAGGTCTATGCGTCTTTCAAGAAGTGATACTGTCTAAAATGTTCTCCCCGCACCACCGAAGATGTTTGCTTGGATTGTTTTATGTTGCAGCAGTGGAGGATGTTACCTTGTTGTGTTTTAACAGGAGGACCAACAACAGAACCCCCACAGCTCTGCAGTGACTGGAGAGGAGGGAGGAGGGAATAGTAGGGTTCTTTGGAATCACAGTGTCATAGAGTCACAGAATTGTAGAGTTGGAAGGGACTACAATGGTCATCTAATCCAAAACCCCTGTGATGCACAAATCTTTTGCCCAACGTGGAGCTCGAACCGATGACCCTGAGATTAGGAATCTCATGCTCTACCGACCGAGCTATCAAGGATTAGCTGTATTTACTATTGAAAATGCATAAATAAAGATGCCAATTTTTTTAAAAAAAAAGACTCTGCAGGCAGCATTGTAGATAACCTCATGTTGTGGGACCCCCATCCTGGTTTGTATAGGAACCCTTTGGTGAAGCTACACAATTGCTTGCATTGTATCCCTGCAAGACTGAGAGAGAAAGACCTATTGGGATGCCTATACAGTCTATCATAACAACTGAAAGATAGCTAATTCTGGTGCATGTTCTACATCTAGTAGGAAGAGAGTATTTTCTAAAGAATACAGGGGTACCTTGGTTCTCAAACTTAATCCATTCCAGAAGTCCTTTCCAAAACCAAAGCGTTCCAAAACCAAGGCACGCTTTCCCACAGAAAGTAATGCAAAACGGATTAATCCGTCCCAGACTTTTAAAACAACCCCTAAAACAGCAATTTAACATGAATTTTACTATCCAACGAGACCATTGATCCATAAAATGACAGCAATAATCAATGTACTGTACTATAAAATAAATAAGACAGTATTGTAGATGATGAAAATTATTTTTTCCCTTACTTGCTATGATGATAGTCATTGTTTGGAGGGGGGACTTTTATCCATTTCTGCAGTCACATAATCAACCATTCAGCTGAACTAGGTTCCACACAGTCACAAAAACAAATTAACCGGTGTTTGGGAACCAAGGCATTTGAGAACCAATGTACCACTGTACAGAGATAATCTTAGCCTTTCATTAGGTTTTTGGATTGAGTTTGGTTACTTAGGAACAGTTTTCCATATGCTTCCCTTGCAGAGGGATGGAACTTAGTGTCCACACCACTCAAGGCTCTTAGCTAAGGGTTAAGAATTTGATCATGTCAAATGCGGTATTTCATATTGTGTTCTGCATTTTTTGAAAGAGTAAAGTGGGGAAACTGATTCCTACTCAGCACTGCCTTGCATTATCCAATAATTTATCCTTACGAAGGGGTCCATAAATCATTCTAGGAGAGGACAGCCTTCATGAGGTAATTGGGGCAAAAATGTACAGCTTATAACGTCCTGATATGAAAGAATGTGCAATACATTTTCAGTGGAAGCCACTTATAGTAGTAGCAAAAGAAAAAAGTAATTTATGTCTCGAAAATCTGGCACTGGTTTCCTTCTCCCCTCCCTGCAACATTTCTTTAGGTGCATTAATAATAGATGCTAGATAATAAAATCTAGAAATTTAACATGAAATTGAAAGAAGAAAAAGTCAAGACCTATTTATATATTTAGACCTCTTGAAAGAGACATATTTCCCTCAGTCATCATTTAGCAGCTGCTGATGCTATGCATAATATTTTCTCCAGCACAGACTATCTCAAAAGCTCAGATGATCTGCAACGTTGTCTAACCTTTTCCATCAGGCCACAGTTGAACCATGAAGTTCAGGCCACAGTGTTCAAGTGTCCAGTGCCAGTCTCACCAAGAATACATATATAGATCAAACCTATCCATTCTGAAGGAAATCAGCCCTGAGTGCTCACTGGAAGGACAGATCCTGAAGCTGAGGCTCCAATACTTCGGCCACCTCATGAGAAGAGAAGACTCCTTGGAAAAGACCCTGGTGTCCGGAAAGATGGAGGGCACAAGGAGAAGGGGACGACAGAGGACGAGATGGTTGGACAGTGTTCTCGAAGCTACCAACATGAGTCTGACCAAACTGAGGGAGGCAGTGGAAGACAGGAGTGCCTGGTGTGCTCTGCTCCATGGGGTCATGAAGAGTTGGACATGACTAAACGACTAAACAACAACAACAACAACAATATATATATATATATATATATATATATATATATATATATATTTCCAGTAAAGATGAGCTTTTAAAGTGGCAATTGACATGTTTTACAGATGGAAAGACACACCACTATAGGCATAATCTTGTTTTGAGCCAAGGCCAGCTCAACCATTAGACAGAGTGAAGCAGCTGCCTCAGGTGGCAGATGCTGGGGGCAGCAGCAGTCTCCAGCTGTTCCTCTTGCAGAACCCAACCATTCTGAGCTCTTACCGCATGAAGTGCACTGGGAAGTCTAACTTAGCCTTCTGCCTCAGGTGCTATCCCACCACAGTGAAATATGATTCATTCACTAGTGCTGTTGGAACAAAGAGGGAGACATCATTTTGGGCTGGCCCTGGTTTTGGCTGGCTGTTGGCATCGCTCTTTTGACATCCAACACAAATGTGCCCAACTTTTAAAGCTAATTCTCCGACTTCCACATCAGCTTGCAATTTTGTTTTTTTTAAAAAAAATCTTTATGAAAATTGATCAGTCGGGGATGATGAGAGTTCTAGTTCAGCAATATCTGTGTTTCCGTGAGATAGCTCTGTGTTCTATATTTTAAGAAGTCTGCAGCTCATGGATGGCTATCAGCTAAGAATTAAATAAACATAATTAACACCTGGGCAGTTGAAGCTCTGACTTCCTCTATGGGTTTAATTAAGTGGTCTGATGCAGATTCGAATGAGCTTGATAGATGAACCCTTGTGACAAAGAACTACTCCAGGACAACTGTCAGGCAGGGCTGATCAAAGCTTCTCTCTCTTTAAACCTCGGTGATGGATTGTTCCAGCCATTTTCCTTATCAATAAAATAAAGGATTAAAACAACAATTCCAAGGTTGGAAATACCCCCAAAAAGTCTTAACAGGGAATTTGTAGGTGTAACTGAAAGTACGCCCATAAAGCAGAATATGGTTTTATAAACTGCTTGTCTAGCCCATGGTCACCAATATGGTGCTTGTGGGTACCAATGCATCTGCCAGTATCTCCCATGGCATCTACAAAAGGTCTCAGGTATATCTCTCCCCATTCCTGAAAATCACAATACTTTACATGAGACTCTTTGCTCAGCCTATTCTATATTGAAACCATTATGCCATAACTGCACATCAGCCATTTTGTGACTGGCCCCCACTATCCTTTCTTAATATTCCAAATGTGCCCACTGGCCCCCAAAGCCCGGTGACTTGTAGTCTTGACTATGAGCTTATTGCCATCAAAATACTTTTTAAAAGAAGAAGAAAGAAAGAAAGAAAGAAAGAAAGAAAGAAAGAAAGAAAGAAAAAGAAGACCAATAGAGATATTTGTAGACAATTCTAAGAGATGACAAAACATGGCATAAACATGTAGTATCTTCCCAAGCGCAGCTGAGGTGCAAAAAAACAAACAAACACAAAAAAACCCCTAGATTTTGTCCAATGTTACTGGTACTCAGAGGATACCCATTAAAATTGATGGACACAACCATTGTTTTTTTTTCCCCAGGGGGGATGCATGGGTACACGTACCCCTAAACATTTTGTGAATCTAACGGAAGAAGATAAAAAATATATAGTCTCTTCTCTAGCACTGTGAATTGTCAGTTCCATTGCTACCCCCGATAGCGACCTCATTTCCTGCCATGGTGTTTCCTGAGTCTCAGACGGAAGCGAGTGTTTAATGTGTAAAGTAGGAGTTGGAATTTAGCACGGTAATTGGTCAGTTTCATTGTTACCACCTCCAATGGCGACTTCCTTTCCTTTCCTGGTGGTTCCTGAGTGTCAGGTGGAAGCGAGCATTTAATGTGTGAAGCAGTATGGAATGTGGACGTGTGGTGGTATTTTACTGATGAAAGTTTGGCCTCATTGAGGGACACCAACAGCAAGCCGAGGAATCGGGAAGATGTTAGTGCCCACAACCTCATGCCAGTGTGGAAGTTACTGTGAGCTGTCAGCTGTGTAATATGAGGTAATGCATGTTTTTTCTACTTTTGTCCATTTACTGTATTTAATATTCCCGATTTGAACTATAAAATGCTGAGTCAAAATGAGAGTGCCCCTAAACATTTTTTAGAGGGGGAAAAGCACTGGACACAACTAACATAGGTCCATTAATTTCCCTGAGTAGAGGTTTGTTGACCACAACCCACTGAGGGGATGATGAGAACTGTTGTGGAATATGCAGGTCTTCTCCTTTGACTAATGATTTGAATGAGTCCAGAGATGCTCTCCCCTTTGGGAAGGTCACCAGAAGGTTGGGCTAAGGCACTCTTGGAAAAAAGAGTGTTCAAATCTGTGGTTGATGACTCCGAACTGCCAGAGGTACGTGTCAGCGTGTTCCAGCAAAGGAGCTCCTAATTACAGATGTCAGTTCATCTCCAAGATGTCTTGAGAATAGTCCATGGGGTGGGGGTGGGGGTGGGGGTGTTTGGAAGGGGGAAGAGACCAGGATTTCTAGACCAAAGCGCCCTAGATTTATCTCTATTTTACACTCATATGGTGGGGCCCAGCAGCAGTGCCTCAACCAAGGCACCGTCGGCATCTCCTTCATCTACCCCACTTGCTGAGGTTCATTCCTCACACCATTTTTATTTTGCATGCAGAAAACGATTGGCATCACCCAGAGGTGATGTTTTTGATTTCAGATAAATTGCTTTGACAGCTCAATACATGGGAGTTATCATGGCCTCGTGCAAATCAGCCGAGGTGCAGCTTCTTCTTCTCTGTACTTTGGGTGTCTTTCCTTCAGTGCATTGAAAAAGCCAGACTACTTGGATGTCGAAAATATTTCACCAGCAACTCCCAAATGAAAAATATTGCTTATTATAGACGGTTTGTTTGTGTATGTGTGTTGTTTTCCTTTCCGTAAATAAAATAAAATAAAGAAATCAGCCTTCTCTCATCACCCCCCAACTATTGACCATGACGGCTGGTGCTGATGGAAGCTGTAGTTCTTGATATCCTGGATGGCGTCATGTCAGGTTAGGCTGCTGTAAATCAAATACAAATCAAAATTAAAAAGCAGGGGTGTGGGTGGCACTGTGGTCTAAACCACTGAGCCTCTTGGGCTTGCCGATTAGAAGGTTGGCAGTTCGAATCCGCACAACGGGGTGAGCTCCTGTTGCTCTGTCCCAGCTCCTGCCGACCTAGCAGTTCGAAAGCACGCCAGTGCAAGTAGATAAATAGGTACCGCTGTAGCGGGAAGGTAAACGGCATTTCCGTGCACTCTGGTTTCCATCACGGTGTACTGTTGCACCAGAAGCGGTTTAGGCATGCTGGCCACATGACCCGGAAAGCTGTCTGCGGACAAACACCGGCTCCCTCGGCCTGAAAGCGAGATGAGCGCTGCAACCCCATAGTTGCCTTTGACTGGACTGAACTGTCCAGGGGTCCTTTACCTTTACCTTAAATCAAACACATGTATTTCTTTTATATATTATAGAATCATAGAATCATAGAATCATAGAGTTGGAAGAGACCACAAGGGCCATCCAGTCCAACCCCCTGCCAAGCAGGAAACACCATCAAAGCATTCCTGACAGGTGGCTGTCAAGCCTCTGCTTAAAGACCTCCAAAGAAGGAGACTCCACCACACTCCTTGGCAGCAAATTCCACTGTCGAACAGCTCTTACTGTCAGGAAGTTCTTCCTAATGTTTAGGTGGAATCTTCTTTCTTGTAGTTTGAATCCATTGCTCCGTGTCAGCTTCTCTGGAGCAGCAGAAAACAACCTTTCTCCCTCCTCTATATGACATCCTTTTATATATTTGAACATGGCTATCATATCGCCCCTTAACCTTCTCTTTTCCAGGCTAAACATACCCAGCTCCCTAAGCCGTTCCTCATAAGGCATCGTTTCCAGGCCTTTGACCATTTTGGTTGCCCTCCTCTGGACACGTTCCAGCTTGTCACTATCCTTCTTGAACTGTGGTGCCCAGAACTGGACACACTATTCCAGGTGAGGTCTGACCAGAGCGGAATACAGTGGTACTATTACTTCCCTTGATCTAGATGCTATACTCCTATTGATGCAGCCCAGAATTGCATTGGCTTTTTTAGCTGCTGCATCACACTGTTGACTCATGTCAAGTTTGTGGTCTACCAAGACTCCTAGATCCTTTTCACATGTACTGCTCTCAAGCCAGGTGTCACCCATCCTGTATTTGTGCCTTTCATTTTTTTTGCCCAAGTGTAGTACTTTACATTTCTCCCTGTTAAAATTCACCCTGTTTGCCTTGGCCCAGTTCTCTAATCTGTTAAGGTCATTTTGAAGTGTGATCCTGTCCTCTGATTTTAAATCTTAACTCAGTTAAAAGTTCTTTAGATAGCCACCCTGGCTTCTTTAGGCACTTTCCATGTTTTCGTCTCATTGGTACTGCTTGAAGTTGTGCTTTTAATATCTCCCTTTTAACAATCTCCCATCCATCATGAACTCCCTTCCCTGTTAGTATTACTGACCATGGGATCACACCCAGCATTTCCCTAAGTTTTCTGAAGTCGGCTTTCTTAAAGTCTAGAATTTGAGTCTTAGTATGCTTGGTTGCTCCTTTCTGATGTATAATAAACTCCAGAAGAGCATGATCACTCCCACCTAGTGATCCTGCCACTTCTACCCCACTAACCAGGTCATCACTATTGGTTAGGACCAGATCTAAAATGGCTGATCCTCTTGTTGCTTCTCCCACTTTCTGGACAATGAAATTGTCTGCAAGGCCAGTGAGGAATCTGTTCGACCTTATGCTCTTGGCTGAGTTTGACATCCAACAAATATCAGGATAGTTGAAATCCCCCATTACTACTATCTCATTTCCTTTTGAATGCTTGGTCATCTGATCCAGGAAGGCATCATCTATGTCCTCAGTTTGGCTTGGGGATCTATAGTAAACTCCCACAATGAGATCACTGTTATTTTTCTCTCCCTTATTAATAAGCTCCAAATAATATCAGCAAGTGTTTAATGCCCTCTTTAGTCTGAAGCCCATTTATGTATGGCTGTTTGTACACATTACTTGGCTGGACAAAGTACAAATGTCAAAGGATGGCTTTACATCTATTTCTCTGTTGTTTTGGAAAGTGTGGATTTGGTAGGTTCAGCTTGAAATATGAACTGAGTAGGATTTCTCCCCCCTTTCCCTATCCATTATGCTTTTATATAATGTGAGCTTTAACAAGGGAACTCTCAGAGAGAAGCGGTCACAATAGAAATCAAGGGAGCCTCCTTACAGATATTCTTATCTCCCACTGAACAATGTACGGTAGAAGCCCAAATCATTAAGAATGAAACCTGGTGTCATTTTTCAAATCCAGAAACATCTCCAACAGCTGCACCCATCAATCTTTGTCCCACCCTCTGAAATTTAGTGGGTATATCTCCCCAAGCACAATCATGTTGAAAAGTGATGCCTTCAGGTACTGGTTTTTTCTTTTTTCTTTTTGGAATATCATTAGATTTACTGCTTTTTCTGGGCGATTTGTGGCATGCTTAACTTTGCTGTAGTTTTCTTCATCATCATCTGCTGTTAAATGTTGAATTGTTAGACGAATTAAGGGCTGCTTCCTCTGACAATAGCCATCATAGAAACCCTTCATCCATCAATACTTTACAGCTGGCCAGCAAATGATTCATGTCGCATTAAATTACTTTCCTGTTCCCTCTGCACAGCCACCTCCCATTTCCCCTGACACTTCAATTCATTAAGCAGGCCACGACTGAGGCACGTGACATGGAAATATCGTGTTCGGTAGCATGGGAGTCAGTTGCTTGCAAATCCCCATTATCCACCTTCCTTAGTAAAATGCTGTTTTACTCCAGATACTATCCTAATAATGAATAGAAGCCTCCCTTATGAAAAACCCATTTCTGAAGATTTGTGCATCATTAATGATACCTTGTTCTCGGATGTCCTTCCTCTGACACGAAGGCAGAGAGAGGCTTAACGGGAACCAGTGTTGATTAAGGTGATCTTAGATAATTAATTATGCTTCCTAACTACCCCTCACTTAGTGACCACCTTTTATTTTGTTGAAATCAGGAAAAAGAAGAAAGGTGGGTGAGAATTTCAGTTAATTACATTTTCCTGTATTCCAATCTAGTTATAGGCAGAGATGAGACCGGGGGTGGGGTGTGTGATGAAGTAAGACCCAGTTAAAGAGGGGGAGGCAGAAAGAATAAAGGAAGGATATGTGTGAAATGTGCTAATAATTTTAGCAGGAAATAAAGGAGCATCCCCCCCCCCACAGCTCTCCCAGGGTCAGAATTTTTGCCATTAGTGTAGTGTAGCATTCGATATAGAGCAAAAAATGTGGGAATGTTTTGGGATGCAGGAGAGGATATATTGTTTAAGATATCCTATCCCAAGTTGTGTTTACAAGTTCATCAATATCAGCAGAGTTTTACATTCCCCTTTCAAACACACACACAGCAGAAAGCTTGCTCAGACTCGCTAGAGTCTCTAAAATAGATGTATTGTCCTGGTATTTCCCCTTTTATCCCTCTCAAAATAAGACACTACACAGTCTTCTATAAAAGCATATAAAAGTGTTTACTTACATAAAGCATCTGTTCACAATTGGATCCCAGAAGGCAGACTTAAACTTAGGGGAAAACAGCTCCTTTGTCCTCTCTTGGCCTGAAAGCCAAGAGAGCATCTTAGCATGTTGCTTGTTTGAGCGCGTTGTCCGAAAGAGAGAGAGATGGAGTCTGGCCTCAGTGGTTTTGTGTTACCTGCCCACTGGTGAGGCCACACTCACCTCCAGTTACACAGGGGAAGTCCATCCCAGCCCAGAATAAACAGGAAGTTCCGGCTGGTGGACTAAGACCCTCATTGTGTCCACTCTAGCAATGTTGTGTTTGACTGCTCTGTGTTTACAGCCCACAAAAAAAAGGCATAATCACTTCACATATTTGGACATCTCAGAGCCTAATTAGGGGATGGGCTGAAGCTCATTAGTCAAAAATTTCCTTTTCAGGAAGAAGGTTCTGGGTTCAATCCCTGGAATCTCCAGAAAGGGCTAGGAATGGCCCCTGTCTGGAATCCTGGGAAGCCACATCCACTGTCAGTGCTATTCAACCTAGAGTCCCCAGCTGCTGGTAGACTACAGCTCCCTTCATCCCTGACCATTGTCTAAGCTGGCTGGGAATGATGGGAGTTGTAGTAGAACAACATATGCATGACCTAGGACAAAGAAGGAAGAACACTGGTACTGAGCTAGAATGAATAGTGGTGTGACTCAGTAGAACCAATGGCTTCAATTTACAAGAAAGGAGATTCCAGATAAACTTCAGGAAGAACTTTCTAACAGTAAGAGGTATTTGACAGTGGAATGGTCTACCTGAGGAAGTTGTGGGCTCTCCTTTCTTGGAGGGTTTTAAGTAGAGATTGGGTGGATTCCTGCATTGCAGGGGGTTGGACTAGATGACCCTTAGAGTCCATTCCAAGTCTACAGTTCTATGATTCTATAATTCTATGTATTCCTATTTTCTGTTTCCTATTCAAGCAGTGAATACTGTAACTCTGATCCATAAAAGGACTCATCCTCTTGTTCCATGACTACTATGTTTGATCCAGGCCCTTCAGTGAAGGATTTGGGGCAAGCTTGTTAAAAATTCAAGTGCATTATGTCTATGGGATCACCCTTTCCCCACAACTGTTGACATGGAAGAGCATCCAGTCATAGGAGTCCACATCTGGAATGGTACAGCCCACCACAGAATGGCCAACTCTGAAAACTAGGCCATTGAAGACCACAGAAGCTGTTGAGGTACAGTATGTCCTCCCCCCCCTCTTATTTATATAGCCTTTGATCAAATCATTAAGTACAAAGTCTCATCA
This sequence comes from Darevskia armeniaca, assembly GCA_034641395.1. Lineage (NCBI taxonomy): Eukaryota > Metazoa > Chordata > Lepidosauria > Squamata > Lacertidae > Darevskia > Darevskia armeniaca. Next base: position 666,480 of record JAWWNF010000873.1, on the reverse strand, counting down.
TATGAATGAGCAGCATGTTTGTGACCAAGTATGAATGATGCTAATGAGCACCTTTTCTCATTTGTCTTACTTTGACTGAACTTTCCATCACCTTTGCTGTTTGGAGAGCCTCAGCCTTCATTTCAGTTAAGTCCTCACTGCAGAACCTGTTTAATTTCTTTTACACGACCGACCTTTCTCACACATCGCTGGCTTGCATGAGCAGAGCAGAGCCGTAAGTTCAGATTTCCCAGTCTGATGCCATTTTAATTGCAGAGAAGGGCATTTTGCTGGTGTATAGGAAAGAAGGCCCAATTACTCAACTCATTAAGCATTTGAATATGATCCTGGTGGGTTATACACAGGGAATGAATAGATTTTCTTTTTCTTCATTTTCTTTTCATCAGAATGAATGGATGCTTGAATGCTCACTAAAACCACAAGTTGTAATTATGTAGCTTTAAAAAAAAATGAATTTCTATATTATTTTTAAAAATTACATGGCCAAAACTTTAGTTGGGGGAAATTGTAAATGGAGAAGTTTGTGGTACATGAAGGATCACATCGCCCATCACCTTCCATCAGTAGAACACCCTTTGCCAAAGCCATGCCAAGGCCATTACCATGAGGGTGCCTTACTTGAAATATTCCAAGATCTGGGCTGGAGACCTGTTTCCTGACCTTCTTGTTCCTTGAAAATCCTGGATCTCATGAGATGTGAGGAGGAGACAAGGATGTGACTATTTCAATCCCTCTCCCTTGTGATTGATCAGTTTCTTTTCCTACATAGCACCCCCTCCTCAGGTTCAGGCCCGATTCATATGGTAATCAAATGTTCTGGGAGCTGCTTTAGCATTTGAAGGCAAGCAAAGTGCATGAGAGGCCATGGCACTTAGGCAGTTCCTCCAGCTCTCTAGCCTGGGTTCTGGCAGTTCAGATCACCATGGAACTATTGCCAGAAGCACTGCAGAAGGTGGACTTCTTCATATTTTATTTTAAAACTAGCTTACCTGGCCGCGCCCTGCTGCGACTGAATTTGTGAAATTGAAGAAGTTCCCCTGTTCATCTTCCGTCTGCCCCTTCTCTGTCCCCACCCCCGTTTTCAATTACTCTCTTCTCGCCCCCCCCCCACTTTTCTATTATCGGTTTGCGAGCTTGCAAATGGCCAATGGAGCTCTGGCGGGGGGAAGGTTTTGTAGCTGCAGTACCTGTATAGCCGTCGCTAGAGGGCGAGGTTTTGCTGGTGACGTCTAATAGGTGCGACAATTTTTGTGCTTTTGTAGCTGTAGTACCAGTATAGCCGTCGCTAGAGGGCGCTGTTTTGCTGGTGACGTGTAATAGGGGAGCCATTTTTTTTCCTTTATTTTAGGTATGACAGGTGTGGTTTTTCTGAATTTTTATTATGCCAGATTCTTTTGCCATGGTAATGGAACGCTGTGCCCTAATTTGATGCGATTTGGTCCAACTGTTACGCAGCAAGGGTGTTTCGGACAAACACGCAATGGGAACATTTTTATATATATGGATGCTTTTTTGAGATGCCATAAGTTACTGGCAGCGTGCAAGCTTAGTATGCAGAAGCTCCCATGTTCCATCAGTGGAATCTTCAGTTAAAAGGGTCATGGACCAGGTGATTTTCTGCCGGAGACCACAAAGAACTGCTGTCAATCAGATTAACCAATACTACAATCAACAGGCAAATGGTCTAACTTGACATTTGTTGGGATGGATGAATCTGACAATTTTGGTTTCTCTCAGTTTCTAATTTTTTCCAGTCTTGGGATCACTTCTTCACATTTCTTCATCTGCTTGTGGGGTTGGTTCTTTTTTAAAAGCCCTCACGAGAATTCATTGGTGTTAGAGTGAATATTGCTTCTACATTATGCAATTTTGCGTAATATACACATTTTTGTAAGCAATTTCCCCTAACGTAGTGCGCCTTTGCATGTTGTTTCCTCTAAAATGTGCATTTTTAAATGTACACTTTCCTCTAATACATTCTAGGTTGCTCACAGAGATCATCCAGATAGGTGCTGTTAGTTTCCCCCATGTCATATAAGACTGACTAACCTCAACTAGAAGTGGGGCATTGAGTGTTGCAAGTCCCATGCTGTGAAATGTTATCCCAGCAGACATCAAAGCAAGGCAACCTTGTTGATAACCTGCAGACATCTCTTGGAAACTTTCTTTTTAAAAATGCAGACAGACCTATTCAGTTGTTTCATTTCATTTTCATTTTTATTTTAATATGAGCCAATCATTTTTGTGATTATTCTGCATTCTTTTTACTGTGTTTCGTGTTTTATTGCATTTGCATCACCTTGATATTTTATGTGAGTGGCCAGTATATAAAAAGTACTTTTATAAATAAATGCATAAACTAACACCCTCATTTTTGTACATATTATTTGGTTTGCATATTGTTTCAGGAAGTGCAAATTAGGTTTTGCATCACAAATGTAAACCTAATCATATTTCTTCCTCATCCCTAGACATAAAATAGTATCCTTTGTTCCTAAACTAACCACAACCATTATAGATTCAGTTAGGTAGTCGTGTTGGTCTGACGCAGTCAAAATAAAGAACAAATTATCCAGTAGCACCTTAAAGACGAAAGCTTATACCCAGAACAAACTTACTTGGTCTCTAAGGTGCTACTGGACTTTTTTTAAAAAACAAAAAATCCATAACCATTACATTTATGTACATGATTGTTTCCCTTCAAATATTACTGGAGTGGCATAGAAAGTTGCCTGCCACAGAGGCTTCTGGAAACACCAGCCCGAGACATTTTGCTAACTGAGGCAAAGGATAAGGTGATACATGCTCCCTGTTCCATGTACTGAGATACAACCCTTATCCACCCACCCACCAAAAGTTGCTTGTAAAATATTCTTCTGAAAATGTCCACAGATAAAGATTCCACAGATCCATGCTTAGAATTTTGTAAACTGCTTTGAGGGTTGTTGTTTTTTACAATCAAACTATCAGTTATTAATAATAATAATAATAATAATAATAATAATAATGCTAACTGTACTAATAAACCACTCTTACAATCAGGAGGAAAGCTGATAAGAGAAGCAAGTTGACATGAGTTCAAACGTTCACTCCATCATGAAGTTCATCTCAGGCTGAGTCTCTGTCTGTTCCACACGGTAGGTGTATGGGGTCTTTTGGGCTACATGACCTTATGGAATACCTGTTGGGGCCAAATGCCAGTGCTTGGTGTGTCTGAGGCAGAAGTGGATGGAACAATGAATGTAACTCTTCCATTTGCACAAGAGGCTAGTGTCCAGTGTTATTTTTCTAGAGAAAGGGGTGACAGAACTCACTATGAACGCCTCCCTTGTTCTCTTAGAATGGCAATGGCACCCACCTGAGAGGTGCCGGAACTGAGTTATGGCGAGTTCCGGCTGGGAAAAAAAAAAGCCCTGCTAGTGTTTATCTGAACACAACTTCCTATCTCCCATCCAAGCAAGAAAGAGTCATTGTCAGAGTTCAAGGAAATATTCCAGCCAGGCAAAAACACTTACAGAATCATAGAATTGTAGCATTGGAATGGACCCCAAGGGTAATGCAGTCCAACCCCCTGGAATACAGGAACTCGAGTAAAGTACCCATGATGGGTGGCTAGCCAACCTCTACTTGAGGAAAATGTGAAGCCAGGACAATCCCAAGGGCTGGATAGGAAGTCCTGGATGACTACATTTGTGTCCCTCAGCCCAGCCTGAGGATTCCCACCCATGCCATATATAAATTCATGCAGAGTGATTAGGAAGAGATGTGTGGGCACAGTTTTAGCCAATCACTGCAACATGAAGAAGAAGAAGAAGAAGAGGAGGAGGAGGAGGAGGAGGAGGAGGAGGAGTTTGGATTTGATATCCTGCTTTATCACTACCCTAAGGAGTCTCAAAGCGGCTCACATTCTCCTTTCCCTTCCTCCCCTACAACAAACACTCTGTGAGGTGAGTGGGGCTGAGAGACTTCAAAGAAGTATGACTAGCCCAAGGTCACCCAGCAGCTGCATGTGGAGGAGCGGAGACGCGAACCCGGTTCCCCAGATTACGAGTCCACCGCTCTTAACCACTACACCACACTGGGCATTATTATTATTTCTTGCCAATTTCAAGGCATGCATAAAGCACTGTAGAGTCAACTTTTTGGCAAAGCCGAAGGCACAGAGGAGTGCAGCTTTCAAAATAATGACTGGGAGCCCTGTGTTGATGCAAAGAATGACAAAAGCCTCATGCAAACATTCAGAGGAAGGAAAAAATGTTTACTGAGAGTGACCATAATTCTTCTCCTTAGGAAAACAGCCAACTATAAATGCCAGAGCTTTCAATCCTCCCCTCCCCCTTGCTGATATTATTAAGTATAATCAGAAGGAGGGGTGGAACCTGTCACGATCCATGAGATGATATTTCCGTAGTGCCACCTCTGTGTGATGCTGAACATAATAATTCAATGGTTTTCTTCTTCTTCACAGCTTGCCTAAGAGGCAGCAGGAAGAGGAAAATAACAGAGATCCAGCAGGATGACTTAAGTCAACTAATTATCAAGAATATCTCAACCAGAAGAGTGTCACTTGGACAATAGCCAAGAAAGCTAATTCCCATTTATGCCATTATTTCACCCCCACTGACAATCTAAATGAACACATGTAGTGCATTAAGGAGATGAAACACATTCAAACATTAGGCTTGATTCATCTCCCAGCTAATGGATCTTCTGCTACTTTCCTTCCAACTGCCAAAGTTAAAGCCTCACACCTTCCGTGATGCTGTTAGGCCAGATCGCAAGCAGTGTATGGGAACATCTGCGGTTGATTTGGTTGACTTGGAGAGACATAATCACCCATAAAGCAGGTTCCTAATGGAAAATCATAGCGGAAGGAACAAGGGAGACCCAAATCTTGAGTGTTTGGAAGATCAGCAGGATAGAAATGCAGTGAAATGATAGGATGGCCGGCTTAATAAAGGTAGTACCTACAACCCGGGATGGGTGGATAAATCCATTTTCGTTCCTTGCTTTTTCCAGTCTTAAAATTCAGATTTCCACATCAGTTTGCAATTGTACATGCATGTAACATCTTCTTTGCACTAGTACATATGTATGTAAATGCAAACACATGTGAGTACTGAGGTCGCACATAGTGCACTGCCTGCTGTTACACATGCTAGGTTTCTTTTTGAACCCCTGATATTATATCAAGGAGCAATTATGTCCCCACACCCCCTTAATGCATTGCTACTAAACATAGCTGTCAACTTTCGGATTTGAAAGTAAGGGATCAGCAGCCTCACCTGTCCCGGGAACAGTCTATGGTTCTCAGGGACAGTCCACACCGCGCTAAGCCCCCGAGGCTACAAATTAATTTACACCAGGCTACACACCATCATCTTTCCCCACCTCAGGGTCTCTTTTCCAGGGAGTCTTCTCTTCTCATGTGATGCTTCAGGATCTGTCCTTCCGGTGAGCAGCCAGGGCCGATGTCCTTCAGAATGGATCGGTTTGATCTTCTTGCAGTCCACAGGATGCCAGCACCACAATTCAAAAGCGTCAATTCTTCATGGGGGGATTGATCAGATTCACTCTTTTGGCTCTCTGGCATCCATTAATGACTTATTATACAAATGTGTTGCAGACTTTGCATTCTTTAACACTCTTTTGGAAGGAGTGTATTTGTGGGCTGGGCCAGAGTGGTTGACTTTACATGCAAGCAAAGCACAAACAGTGCTGTTGTCTAATGACATCCTATTCTCTGTAACTATTGGTGAGCAACGCAGCCAAGCAACGCAGCTGAGGAGCCTCCCTGGCTGGTAGGGAGGGAGAGGAGCTGCTTCCTTTGAAATCTGGGAAATTTACGGGATATCTAACAATTCGGGATAGCAGCGGGAAACGGTGCTGGAATAAGGGAATTTCTCGCCAAAAAAGGGAAACAGCAAAAACCGGTGCTGGAATAAGGGGATTTCCCGCCAAAAAAAGGGAAGGTTGACAGTTATGCTACTAAAAGACCTTCTTTACTTCAAAATCCATCCATCACAGGATCTTTCAAGGCAGATGAATACTGCGCAGAGACCATGTGGGGAGGAGCATTCAGCAATGCACAACAGCACATGGAGGTTCAAGTTGTGGTCCCTTGGTGTGGAAACCATGTTAAAATATATAGGAATTTGCCCGTTTCAATCCATGGAATATCGGAGAGTGTGCTAATTTGAGCGGTGCATCACACTGCCTGTTAAATAATGTAATATGCAAATATTTATACCCCATAATGAATTTGCTCAGAGAGATTGTTATCTCTCCAAAACCACCTTAAAAGAGAAGGTCTGTTTCTTTTCTCTCACGCACAAAGTAAATTATGCTTCTGCTAATGGATTTTGCCATATTGTCTCAAGCTAGGGTAAATTAAAACAAGAGTGTAAACCCAAGAGAAAAGATGATTTGTGGTTTATTTTATTAGTGCGCCGAGATGATCCTGTTCAGAGGTGACTGTTTCTGGTGGAAAATTGATCCTCTTAATTTATATTTTCTCACAAAACATTAGAGGTGGCATTTAGATCATAGTTTAATTCACACAACAATAATCATATGCGAGAGCCAGCTGCCCACATTTTGCCTTTATGGGATTTTCAATTTCTTAAGTCTTCCTGCCATACAGTTTGCTTTTTATGGAAGGTGACAAAGAACCTGCGTTTATAAATTAGATTGCTGGAACAGGCAGGAGGGGAGGAAGGAGTATGTAACTTGCATGGTATTTTGATGGAGGGTCCCTATAGCTTCCGTAAGCATCTTGGGAATCCTGCTGTCAATCTCTATTTTCTAGACAGCATATCAAATTCAGCTTAATAACGGTGCACCCACAAAGAGTGTATTGGATTTCAAGGAGATCCTCTCGAAAGACGGGTGGTTGATTATTGTATATTTAAGACAAGCTTTGCTTAGGTTTGTCAATTATTTTGCTGCTCTGAAATCAGAGATGGGGGAGAAATTTGGTTTCATCCGCATTTTAAATGTGAACCTACCTAATACACGACTCCCCAAACAGGATTGAAACAGAAATACCTTTTGAAATTTGGACTTCCGCAAATTTTGCGATGCAGTTCTCCAACCACATAATGTTCCAGAAATGAGCATGTCGGGGGGAACTTTGCATAAAAATGCATATTTTTGTGAAAGCAACAGACAAAAATGTTAAGGAAATTTGTATGCAAAAAAGTATGTTTTTAGGCAAAATGGCACACAAAATGTGTAGAGTATATTAAGAGAAATATATACTAAAATGCTGGTGAATTTTTTGGGGTGAGAACTTAAAAAATATATATTAATGTGGGACACTGAACTGAAGTTTGAAAAAGAAACTGAGAGAAACCAAAATCACCCATCTCTAATCTGATAGGTCTAACTGTGTTTAGTCAACTAACCATTACTTGGGTTCGAAAACAAAACGAAACGAAAAGAAAAGAAAAGGAAAGAAAAAAGAAAACTCCAGATTCTTTCACGAGTCCTGTCCCATCAGTCAACTGTCCCATCAGTTTCAGCACAGTGCGGTATGTGCTACAAAAGTACATGGCAACTCTAACTTGAGTCCTGGAAGGAAAGAGATCATGGAAACTGGACGTAATATTGAAGCAAATTTGCTGGGTCTGTATGGCAGAGCCCAGATGGGGTCCTCCTGAGAGTTTTCAAAGAACTCACATGAGAAATTGACAATTTTCTAACGCAAAATATGTAATTGCCCCTCCGATCAGCCTCCATACCTGAGTACTGGAAAGTAGCCAATGTAGCACCACTTTTTTTAAAAAAAGGGGAATGCTGAAAATGACAGTCCAGTTCGTTTGAAGGCTGTCCTGTGAAAATGGGTGGAAATTATTGATAAACATGAAATAACAAAGGATACAGAAGAACAGGACTTGGAGAAGCAGAGATAGCATGACTTCTTCAAAGGCTAGCCCTGTTTCGCAAACCTATTAAGGGTTCTTTGAGAGTGACAACAAGCATATTGACAGAGGTTGACATAGTGTAAGGTAAAGGTAAAGGGATCCCTGACCGTTAGGTCCAGTCGCGGACGACTCTGGGGTTGCGGCACTCATCTCGCTTTACTGGCTGAGGGAGCCGGTGTACAGCTTCCGGGTCATGTGGCCAGCATGACTAAGCTGCTTCTGGCGAACCAGAGCAGTGCACGGAAACGCCGTTTACCTTCCCACCAGAACGGTACCTATTTATCTATTTTTACGTGCTTTTGAACTGCTAGGTTGGCAGGAGCTGGGACTGAACAACGGGAGTTCACCCCATTGCGGGGATTCGAACCTCCGACCTTCTGATCAGGAAGCCCTAGGCTCTGTGGTTTAGACCACAGCGCCACCTGCGTCCGCCTCCATAGTCTACCTCATCGGGGACTCCTGAGTAAGCTTAGTCATTATGGAACAAGAGGAGAGGTGTGGGTCTTATTTGGCCCACGGAGACTGCATGGCAGGCCACAGAGAGGAGTAGAGGTCCTCTGTAGGTCCGTTGGGGTATCTAAATTATTGGGTTGCCAAGTGATGAAATAATTAGTCATCTACTTGTTAGTCAATCAGTTCATTAGTCAATGACATTACAATAGATTGGTATATAACAGCTCCAGGGGCCAATTGTGGCCCTCCCAACCTCTCTGCCAGGCCCTCGAGACTCTTTCTCGGCCCCGCCCTCTCCCACCATGCCATATCCCTCAGAACCTGTTTTGCACCTCAAGAACTTTGGCCTGGCTAGGAAGCGCCATTGAACTCTCACAATTCTCCTTATAGTGGTGTGGGTGTGGGTGGGTATAGAAACAAGGCTACTGGACAATGCTTAATTTCATATATTTGTTTTATATACCTCCCTCTGAGGGCAGTATTCCAGTATATCCATTACTGGAATATTGCCCTCAGAAGGTTGCTCCAGAAGGTATAATTATTTTTATTTATTTATTTATTTATTTATTTATTTATTTATTTATTTATTTATTTATTTATACACCACACATCTGGCTGGGTTTCCCCAGCCACTCTGGGTGGCTTCCAACAAAGATTAAAAATACATTAAAATGTCACACATTAAAAACTTGCCTAAACAGGGCTGCCTTCAGCTGTCTTCTAAATGTCAAGTAGTTGTTTATCTCTTTGACATCTGATGGGAGGGCATTCCACAGGGAGGGCGCCACTACCGAGAAGGCGTTCTGCCTGGTTCCCTGTAGCTTTGCTTCTCGCTGTGAGGGAACCACCAAAAGGCCCTCGGAGCTGGACCTCAGTGTCCGGGCTGAACAATGGGGGTGGAGACGCTCCTTCAAGTATACTGGGCCAAGGCCGTTTAGGGCTTTAAAGGTCAACACCAATACTTTGAATTGTGCTCGGAAATGTACTGGGAGCCAATGTATGTCTGTCAGGACTGGTGCTATATGTTCTCGGCGGCCGCCCCCCGTCACCAGTCTAGCTGCCGCATTCTGGATTAGTTGTAGTTTCTGGGTCACCTTCAAAGGTAGCCCCACGTAGAACGCATTGCAGTAGTCCAAGCGGGAGATAAATAGAGCATGCACCACTCTGGTGAGACAGTCTGCGGGCAGGTAGGGTCTCAGCCTGCGCACCAGATGGAGCTGGTAGACAGCTGCCCTGGATACAGAATTGACCTGCACCTCCATGGACAACTGTGAGTTCAAAATGACTCCCAGGCTGCGCACCTGGTCCTTCAGGGTCACTGTTACCCCATTCAGGACCAGGGAGTCCTCCACACCAGCCCACCCCCTGTCCCCCAAGAACAGTACTTCTGTCTTGTCAGGATTCAAGCCCTTGGCACTCCAGTATACTGCCAAAAGCCACCCAGGGTTGAAGTGCCACAAAGAAGGACATTCAGAGCTCTGCGAAATTCTGAGAAGATAGCTGAAGTGTCTGGTGCCCAAGTATGGAATGTCTGGAAATAAAATAAAACAAATTAATAGCCATATATACGTGCAGGTAATATAAGTTTTAACTACTAGCCGCAGTTCCTATCCCAAGGGGAGGAGAAAGGAATAAATCCAATTTCCACTCTGGCAACTTATTTTGAATGTTCTGAGTCATTACTTATAAAGCCCTGCACTGTCCATTTGTGCACAAATGCACTTGAGCTGGTTTTAATTAAAAACAACCTTAATAGCTGGCTTATGCTGTTGAAAAATAATTGGTTTTGCAGCATGATATTTATGTAGGGAATGTCCTCCTTTTATGAAAATATTCTGCTCGCCTCTTCAAGCTACTGAGTCGACTCCATTCTGTGAGCAGTTATCGTTTTTTAAAAAGGCATGAACCTCCAAAATAATGATATGGAAGTAGCAATTTTATTTATTTATTTTTTAAATGGAATTTTAAATCACACTGACTTTAAGGCAGCAAGGGATGCAGAAGGATACCCTGAATACACAGCTTGCTCCTTGGACTTCTACAATACCTTCCTCTGTTATTTCTCAGGGCAATTCTCACCTTCTTGACAAGTGACACCACATTTATATGTGGATATGCAATTTTCATGAGTGCAGGACTTGCTGATCTTTTTGTTCAGCTATTAGCATCGTGGGGCATTGCTCTCCTTTCATTTATAAAAAAATATTTTTTTCTGGAAATGTCTGTACTTACATCCAGTGGCAGAGCGCAGGCAGGGGCAGGGCTGGCGCTCGTCCCAGGGGCGTGGTGCATGTCTTGGGGGTGTGGCGCGCATCCTGGGGGCGGGACACACTGCCTGCAGGGTCGGGGCGCCCAGTGCAGGGGGGGCATCCGCGATGGCACCCCACCAGGATCACTCTGCCGGGGGCGGTGCACTCCCCCCGCACTCCTCTTCCTTCACCAGTGCTTACATCCGTATGAGGAACGGGCTCTAGCGCAAGGTAAAAGAAAACGTAAAGGGACCCCTGACCATTAGGCCCAGTCATGGACAACTCTGGGGTTGCGGAGCTCATCTCGCTTTACTGGCCGAGGGAGCCGGCGTTTGTCCACAGACAGCTTCCGGGTCATGTGGCCAGCATGACTAAGCCGCTTCTGGCGAACCGGAGCAGTGCACGGAAACGCTGTTTACCTTCCCGCTGGAGCGGTACCTATTGATCTACTTGCACTTTGACGTGCTTTCGAACTGCTAGGTTGGCAGGAGCAGGGACCAAGCAACGGGAGCTCACCCCATCATGGGGATTTGAACTGCCGACCTTCTGATCGACAAGCTCTAGGCTCTGTGGTTTAACCCATAGCTCAAGAGGGGAGCACAAAAGAAGACTTTGAGTGCAATCAAATAAAAATGTCTTCGCCCAGCACACATGGATAATAATAATAATAAAAATGGCATAAGGACAACTCACTGGTTACAGGGTGTTTTGGGTTTTTGTTTTTGTTTTTGTTTTTAAATTAGAGTTGGGGTGCCATGTCTGAAATGGCCCTGTCACATATCTGATAAAGGAATGATAAGGCCTGGGATAGAAAGGGCCAGCCCTACTAAGAAGCAAAGGGAGATGGCTGCCTCAGGTGGTTATTTTCTGGGGAGTGGCAGCATGGTGTTGGAGATGTGTGTGATATTGTTTTCGCTGCATTAACAGCACAAAAGTGACCTCTCTGGGGCGCAAGCCTGGGCAGTGTGTATGGAGGTTGTGGGGTGCCCAGATGATACGACCTCCTCCTCTTGGTTTTGCTGATGTGGTCCAAAGGAAAGAAAAGCAATACATTTGACACCAGCTGGACTGCAGGAGTTGCTAGAATGAGGCATACAAGACACCACCCAACCACATTAGGGACTCCACTCCAGATTTATATCGTGTTTACTTTTCTCCTCCTGAAGATGTCCTGCAAGGTATGGATTGTTCCTCAGGGTTTCCATCAAAAACCTTTCTCAAGGCAGCAGAGGTTTAGGATCAAAGTTTCCCTTCTCATTGTTGGGCTACCTTTCCAGGCTGATGAGTCCTGCTGCCCTCAGGTGTGTTGCAAGACACTGTCCTCTCACTAGCGTTGAAGTAAAGTTCAACTATCATTACATTTGCCATTTGTTGCCTTTACCTCAGGCAAAAGAAGGTCTTGCGTCAAGTTTCCAGGTTCGATACCTGGCATCTCCAGGTTGGGCATGGAAAAGACTCCTTGCTGGGAAATTCTGGATGACCTCTGCCAGTTAATGTGGATGATATTGATCTAGATTGGTGTTTCCCAAACTTGGGTCTGTTTTTGGACTACAGTTCCCATCATCCCTGGTCTTGCTAGCTAGGGATGATGGGACTTGTAATCCAAAAGCAGCTGGAGACCAAAGTTTGGGAAGCCCTGGGCTAGATGAGCCAATGGTCTGATTTGTGTTCCTGTATGTGCACATATCTGTCTCTTCTATGTCATTGGAAGGGATAGCCGGTGGACCTACCAGAGCTTACAAAAGTTCTAGGCTGGGACATATAAAGAAACAGCCTCTGTGCCTACACAGGAGTTGTGTTAGATAATGACTAATGGAGTGTTGGGCTCTTCAGACAGCACAGATATTTTATTTCATAGCTCCAATCCCACACACATTACACTGTGAGATGTTGATTGTGCCTCCTGTGGGCTTCTACAGGTCCCATGTCACTCCAAATAAATGTTCTCTCTGAAGGCCATGACAGTCCCAGTGAACAGGCCAACACTTGCAACAGAGTCTACATGAAGGCCTTCAGCTTTGAAACCTATGATTCATCGGTGTTGTATAAAAGGCCTTTCATTAACTCTGTTTTTCGTTTTGGTTTTTTGGGTATTAAAAAAATCCGAGCCTAGAATTAGGTTAGTAACAAATCAGACCAAAGTTTAGACCTGTTGTTCCAAAAACATCTCACCTTGTTCACAGAAGACGTTTCTGTGAAGCCTCTTAATAGCACTTGTCCAGATTCTCCGGACCACAGCAGGCTTTCGACAGGTCGTGCAGAGCAGCGTTTTATCCCCTTGTCAAGAGGTGTGATCATGACACTATGATTAAATTTCCTTACTCTTTCAATTGCACAGCGCAGATTCAGAATAGGCTCTTGTGGCCACAGGAAGTTCAGCAATGGAGCAACAGGTCTTCTACAGTTTGTGAACGGCAAATTACTGACACAAGCAATAAATAAATGTTTCACAGAGGTAACCCAGATTCTATGTGCAAGGAATTTTTATTGCACATCTTATTTCTTTATTATTCCATAAGCATTGTTGTTCCATTCAGCCAGAAAAGCCTCCCAGAGCCAGAGGCAGATTTAGGACAGTGCAACCAGCACACTGACTGCCAAGCCTAGGGGGCGATACAGGATTTCTCAGGTACAGAGACCAGAGGACCTTTCAAAATGTCATTTGTAAGATATCCTCTGTCCTCCGGATTACAGCCTAAAATGACATGTCACAAAAAGAAAAGGGATGGGGAGGGAAGAGGGAAAAAAGCAAATTCAGGCACAAGTTCTTAAGTTGCAGAGCTCTTGTAGTGATGAGCTGGAATGGAACTATTTCAAACAGTGCTAAAGCTCTTGTCAGGTATGAAAAATGACCCCTTCGGCGATTTTTAAAGGATGAGGGGTCTGTGAAGACAATTTTGCAATTTGCATTGTGGGGGAGGGGGCATCACCCACACTTTTAATTGGCTTTGTTGGCACCCAAACCTGATTGGCTACAGGGCATGGTGATGGCGATATGACATCATTTTGCTTACTAGAATCATGTGGTCATAAGAAGCATCCACGCGGGCTTTGTTTAAAATGTTGCTACAGCTGCTACCAGGGGCGTAGCGTGCCGCTTGGCTGCCGGGGGCAGTAAGCCAAGCGGCACCCCTGGGGGCGGGGCATTGCTCCATGCACATGATGTCACGACACGCATGCGCATGGAGTGACGCTTCCGCCCCTTGCCTCCATGCCGTGGCAAAAAAAAGCTGCTGAAAGGGGGGGGGGAAGGAAGACAAAGCAGGTGCTTTCAAGCGCCTGCTTTGTTTTCCTTTCTCCTCCCCCCTTTCAGCGGCTTTTTTCACTGCTGGGCTCCCTGGGCGGAGCCGCGGCATGGAGGAGAGGGGCGGGCCAGCGAGGAGGGGGTGACAGCCCTCCTGACTGACCCGCCCCTTGCCCCCATGCCGCGGCTCCGCCCAGGGAGCCCAGCGGCGAAAAAAGCCACTGAAAGGAGGGAAGGCTATTTTTGGCGCTGCCGGGCCAGAGCCGCAGGGGTGGCCAGCAAGGGGGGGCGTGTCACATCAGCAACAAGTGTGACACCCCTCCTCGCTGGCTGCCCCTGCGGCTCCGCCCCGGCAGCGCCAAAAATAGCCTTTAAAAGAAAAAGAAAAAGCCCAGGGCGGCTTTGGAGGCAGGGGGGGCAGGGCCCCCGCCCGAGTATCAACCCCACCAGGGCGCTGCCCAGGGCGCCCCCCCACCCCCTTGTACGCCCCTGGCTGCTACCAATTCTATGAGGAACGACCTTACAAAAAAAAATGAACAAAGCAAGGGGAACTGGTGAGTGTCCCCCACCACAAACAAATATTTTGCACAGACCTTCTCAAAACTGAAAGAGAGAAAGAAAACTGGGATGTTCCTTAACAGCTTGAAGGTGAAGAGAAGCCATGGATATTTATGTAGCTTGCTGTGAAGTTCTAAACATGATTTGTTGTGGCTCCAACACTCTGCGCGACCTCTGTGCCTTGGACTGATTGGCAAACAGCCTATGTACCTCTGAGCCTCCCTCAGGCTGAGATACAGTTGAAACTATCTGTAGGAAGAGGGCAGAGAGATGACCGCTACTATCCTTACATCCAGCAAATAACAGCATCCAGGAGTGAGAGGTAAGCCATCTGACAGATCTGCCAGCACAGCACCTGAACTGGGTTTTTTTTCCCCAGCTCAAAAGTAGCAACAGAGGGAGTGGGGAACAGGTCTCCAGCACATCTGTCAGATGTCATGGCCCTTCACCAAGGCTTCTTTTATCTTGCTGTGTTTACATTGTGATGGGATATATCTATATCGTTGGGTTTTATCTTCTGTCCCATGGCTAGCTAGAAAGGAATCTCTTTCATTTCCTAGCTGACTGTTTATATATTGCACTGTGCATAGGATTTGCAAAACCGGCAAACTACGGTTTTGCTACATTTGTGGCTGTTGGGATTATTTTGGACTGGCGTGTTGGCATACCACGCTGAACATATTAAAGTAAAAGGGAGGGAGGGAGAGGTGAACCATGTATTCCTTGGAGAAAAAGGTGGGATATGAATGCAATAAATAAGCTTTTGTGCTTACCTGCTTAAGAATGCTGGAAGGGCCAGACCATAGCTGTCAACTTTCAGATTTGAAAATAAGGGATTTTTCAAAACTTTCAGATTTGAAAATAAGGGATGCCATGAGGGCGGTGCAATGGCACCAAGTAGCCTCGCCACCCTGCGCCCCAGAGGCTGTGCGCAAACGGGAGAGCGAAAGAGCGAGCGCATAGACGGCAGGCAGGCTGGCTGTCTGGTTGGGCGTGAGGGTCTGGCTGCACAAGGCATGCAAGCTCCACCCCCAGTTGGTCTCAGACTCCTTATTGGCAGCCGAGCAATACAGCTGAGGAGCCTCCCTGGCCGGCAGGGAGGGAGAGGAGCTGCTTCCTTTGAAATTTAAGGGATATCAACAATCCGGGATAGCAGCGGGAAATGGCATTGGAATAAGGGAGTTTCCCGCAAAAAAAGGGAGGGTTGACAACTATAGGCCAGACAGATGGCAGTGTCAGTCACCAACCTAGTATCCAGAGATGACCACACATTGTGGCATTTCAGTTTCTTGTATTTTTCCTGTGAATTTTATATGTCTACCCTGCTGTGTGGGAGGCCAGGCATTCTATGGTTCCCCTTTACCAATTTATAATCCTTGCACACACCTCCCAGCCTCCCTGGCACTTACATGCAGCCATTTTGAGCACCCATTTGTAGCACAGGAGTCAATATAGCTGACAAAGCAAGCCATGCATTTATTTTCATTCAAGAAAAACACATATTTCTTTTCCCCCTTCAGCGAACAAATTCCTTGCAATAAATGATTTATCCATTTCATTATGAACTGTAACATATCCCCAATGGGCAATGTTTATTTCGAGGTGCAACGTTTGCATTTTGCCACAATTGTGGTTTACAATACTTAATGAGCTGAATACTTTTCTGAGTGGTATACCTGCATCCTCTGTAAACCTTAAAAACTCATGTGGCGCTGTGGTCTAAACCACAGAGCCTCTTGGGCTTGCTGATCATAGGGTTGGAAGTTCAAATCCGTGCGACGAGGTGAGCTCCTGTTGCTTTGTCCCAACTCCTGCTAACCTAGCAGTTTGAAAGCATGCCAGTGTGAGTAGATAAATACGTACCGCTGCGGCGGGAAGGTAAACAGCATTTCAGTGCGCTCTGGCACTCGTCATGACATTCCGTTGTGCCAGAAGTGGTTTAGTCATGCTGGCCACATGACCCAGAAACTGTCTGCGGACAAACACCAGCTCCCTGGGCCTGAAAGCAGAGATGAGCGCCACACCCCATAGTTGAGTTTGACTGAATTTGACTGCCCAGGGGTCCATTTCCTTTTTTACCTTTACCTTTTTCTCCCTGTATCTTATGGTGAAATCATTGGTCACTAAGCATTCGCATCAAAGGGCCAAATGCAAGAGCACATTGACCTCTCTTATGTTTCAGTATCTGTTCCATTCTACACAAATGTAGGCACTGCTTTACAAAATACCTCTACTCATTTGGATGCTGCCACCTTCACAGTTACTTTCAAACCCTTATGAGCAGACATGCTGGTGAAATTCTCCCCCAATTCTTCTCTAGCTCGCCTTCAAAACTAACCCGGAGAAGAATTCTTAGATTTCCCCATGCATAGAAGAGTTTGGATTTGGATTTGATATCCCTCTTTATCACTACCCGAAGGAGTCTCAAAGCGGCTAACATTCTCCTTTCCCTTCCTCCCCCACAACAAACACTCTGTGAGATGAGTGGGGCTGAGAGACTTCAGAGAAGTGTGACTAGCCCAAGGTCACCCAGCAGCTGCATGTGGAGGAGCGGAGACGCGAACCCGGTTCACCAGATTACGAGTCTACCGCTCTTAACCACTACACCACACTGGCATGCATTTTTTCCTCGTCCCACATCCCTCCCACCCTTAAATTTGGGGTGTGTGTGAGGGGAACTTTCTCAGCTTGTGGTCGACATTCCCTTCTGCGTGGCAGCCAGGGGGCAGATAGCGGTGATGGTGAAGGTCAGTGACAAAAATTAGGTGACCATTTCCCTCTTGGAAATCTTTAAAGCTGAAGCCACTATTTCTTTTCTGTAACTGAGTTCTTAAAGGAAATATTTAAGTCCTGAACTCCATGGTTATAACAGCAGTCCACTTTTTTTTTATTTTAAGTGCCTTGCTTCCATCTCACAAACTGTGGGATACATATTTAAATATAAACTGGATGAAGGAGGAGAGCTGTCGCTGCTCAAGACTGTTGGGGGCACTTTCTTAAAATGGGCTGCAGAAGAAATGTCAAACTTTTTTTTAAAAAAAAAAAATAAAGCCATCATTTGTCTTGAGATAAAAATCGTAAGATTACATTAATCAGGTGGTTCCTCCCAGAGGCACCTTTTCCTTTTAACATGTAGAAGTCTTTCAGTCTCTCCCCATGCCATCTTACTCAATGCCTGGAATCCCTAAGGTGGGAGAAAATTGCATATTATTTGCCTTCTTCGTTTCCGCTTGATCTCCCAATACGCCAAAGGGACGTAAAGAAAACTGCATCACTTAGAGAGGGGCAGCTATTTGTCCTTTCCTCATTGTTGTGTGTGCAATTTGTGACCTCTTTCCTCTTCATGGGTATGGGGGACAGGAGAGCCAGTCGTGTCTCCTGGAGTGTGGTAATGGAGAAAAAGCAGCCATACAATTTCATAAAATCTGCACGGCCTAATCCATAAATGCCAGCCCACTTTAGTCTATGGCTACAAAGACAGATGTTAGCTAAGTCAGTAGAGCATGAGACTCTTAATCTCAGGGTTTGAGCCCCACGTTGGGCAAAAGATTCCCGCATTGCAGGGGGTTGGACTCGATGAGCCTCTGGGTTCCTTCCAACTCTACAATTCTATGATTCTATCATTTTTGTTTTTTCTTTTTCTTTATTTTTTATTGCATGTTTTTATATTATACAGAAAGAAAAAACAGTTACATAGGTTGTCATATCACAGTTTTTACAAAATAAAATTAAGTACAGTTGAATAAAGACATACCACAACATTTGTCTATTTATGTTATTTTTTGTTATTTCTATTTATGTATATGTATATATTAAAATTTTCATTCTTATTGAAAAGAAAAAGAAAGATAGAAACCCAAACTTACTCCCTCACCCCTACACACCCAACACACACACACACACACACACACACACACAAATTACATATATATATATTTCAATCCAAACTATTAGTTTTTCAAATGTGACTTCCTGTCATCTCCCCTTGCATATATTTTCTTAAGTTTGAATGTACACAAATAATTCATTCTTCATCAGTAAATTTCCACTACATTCTCGGAACATTTTACCTAGTTCTTCTATCCATTTATCCTTCTTTTAACCCTCGAATGCTGGCATAGGTATGTGATTTTTGATATATTTTTGTACGTATCTTTGATATCTGTCCCATTTTTCTGCGAATTTTTGTTTGGAATTTCCTCTGAGTGTATTTGTTAATTGAGCCAATTCTGCGAACTCCTGTAATTTACTCTGCCAATCTGTAATCCTTTGAGCTTCTTGATCTTTCCAATTTTTGGCTATCAAGATTCAGGCCGCTGCCGTGGCATATAGAAACGGCTCCCTTAGCAATTTTGGAATGTCCTTGTCTAGAATGCTTAAAAGAAATGCCTCCGGTTTTTTAGTAAAAGTGATTCCCATAATCTTTTTTAATTCGTCGTATATTGTTCCCCAAAATTTCTTAATCTTACTACATGTCCACCACATGTGCATCATATCTCCGTTATTCCCTCCACACCTCCAGCAAGCATTCACAAGGTTTTTATACATTTTCGCCACTCTGGAAGGGGTTGGACTTAATGAGCCTCTGGGTTTCTTCCAACTCTACAATTCTACGATTCTATCACTTTTGAGGGAGAAGGTGTAGGAGGTGGAGCTGTGATCTGGTTCACTGGAGGGTAGAGACCTGTCCCTGAGCTCATGCATTAGCTTAATGAGAGGGAACGTTCAGTCTGACTCCACTAGTGTCCCTGGAGCAATTGTGCAGTGGGGAGAAAGTAATTGTAGGTGCTACCTGAGAGGCACAAATCCAATCCACTCTTTATTTTGCTCCTCAGGTAGATGCTTCACTTGCATTTCTGCATGAAGTAAACAAAGACTGCAATCCTAGCCCCATGGACCTGGGAAGCAAAGCCCATTGAATCCAACCCGACTGACTTGTGCTAAGACACGGTTAGGATTGTACTGTAAGATGCTAGAGCTTCACTACACAGAGAACACAAATATTCCCTCTCTCCTTCTCCAGCACTACGTCTACAGTATTTCTCCAGGCTGTGGGTTGAAGTAACATCTAAGCCAAGGGTTTCACAGTTCAGGCTCCTAGAACTGCACGTTTCCAAACCTAGAAAAGAAAAGAGATGGCGATAGACTTAATTAATGTGAGTGGAAGCCCTGGATTTTTAGCTATATAAGATAACAAGACACAGTCATAGTTGTACAGCATCCTGAGATTTCCTGAAAAGGATTAATCCACAAAGAATCCTACTTTGTACTGGGGAGAATGATGGGGGCAAATGGCTCCGAGGTCACTGTCAACCCTATTATTTTATGATTACACTAGAGCTTTTCTCTCAAACCCTTTAGCCCATGTACATGATCAAAAGTCCATTGGAAATGCTACAAGGTCTCCCCAAAGGGACTCTAGTGGCCTTTGGCACAGGCACACCAGCCTCAAATGGATGACTTTAAGCCTATAATAATGGTCGTCCTCACGTCTTCTTTGCTACTCCCTAACTTTTGTTGGCTCATCGTAATGAGATACGGGAAGACTAATTTGCTTTATACCCAAATCAAACACACTGCCCTGGCAGAATAAAATAGGTTCACAACCAACAAATTTACACTGGTGTATGGTTTACTTGGGAAACATTTGCATGACATTAATACATTAGCATAATGTGACTTTCAAAGTCCACCTTGCCCGGATGCCCATATTCCAGCTGGGGCTACTGTTAGCTAAAACTAACAGGAGAAAAATTATAAGAAGGTTATTCTTATTCAGGACTAAGTATCCAGTATTTGGTGGGGGAAGGTATATGCCTCCATTTTTTTTAACATATCCTGATGAATTTATGCAACGAGGTTGCAGCAGATGTAGTCATAAGCAACCTAAGGAGAGCCCTGCCTGCTTACTTAAACCAATGGCCCATCTAGTCCAGCATCCTTGTCCCATGCCTATGAGAAGCCCATGCATGCATGTAGTCATATCACACTGCAGTCATCACATGGCAAGCATGTGTCTGTGTGAATGAATTGTGTTGAACCCAGTGGAATGAATCACAGCAATAGTTTTAGTTGTGAAGGAAATGTAGCAGTAAGGATAAAGAAAGAATATTGAAAAAGAAGGAGGAGGAGGAGGAGGAGGAGGAGGAGAGTTTGGATTTGATATCCCGCTTTATCACTACCCGAAGGAGTCTCAAAGCAGCTAACATTCTCATTTCCCTTCCTCCCCCACAACAAACACTCTGTGAGGTGAGTAAGGCTGAGAGACTTCAGAGAAGTGTGACTAGCCCAAGGTCACCCAGCAGCTGCATGTGGAGGAGCGGAGACGCGAACCCAGTTCACCAGATTACGAGTCTACCGCTCTTAACCACTACACCACACTGGCTCTCCATGTATTTGATGCAAACATTCCAGCTTAAAAATCATTTAGGATCTTTCTGATTGATAGTGATGATGATGATGATGATGATGATGACAACAACAACAACAACAACAACAACAAACAACAACAACATTACTTGTACCCCACCCATTTGTCTGGGTTGACCCAGTCACTCTGGTCAGCTTCAAACTAATATACAGGTAGAAGCATAAACAAACATTAAAAACTTCCCAACGGTGGTACAATGAAGATGGACCTCTCACAATGTAGCTGCTACTACGGAAGTTGCCCACGAAGCCACAAACTTCTGAGTTGCTCTTCTTGCTTTTATTCCACTACATGAAACGAAGCAGGATTAAAGTTTCCAGAGATCAGCGTTCTCTGTAACCTAATTACTTTCCATTACTTTTCTTGTTTTATTCCTAGACTTGCTAATCAAAAAGGTGAAGAATAATTCTGCCAGCATCTATCTTCCCTATTCAAATTTTCCCCAAAATAAGCTTTGATATGCTTAAAAAGAAGAAGAAACAGCGACGTTTGATCCAGACTGTCATCAAGTTTGTTTTTAATTAAAATGCTCAGTGTTTAAGAATAACCTTGCTTGTTATCTATAAAGGAACCTTGCAGCTCACACTAGACCTATCAAGAGATGCAAAGATTCAAGTTGGTTTTAAACATTATAAATAATAATAAAAATCATGCCTAGTAAACCAGGTTCAAGATATAATGGGAGAACAAAGTGGTTCGCCTAGTCACGGCAGAGCATCTTGTTTAGGCCCAAACATTGGCAATCTCCAGCTAGGGGTGGGAATGTCCCCTGGCTGATTTCCTGGAGAGCTGCTGCCCGTCAGAGTAGACAACATTGCATTAGATGGATCAATGTTCTGACCTAGTATAAGGTGGCTTTTTGTGTTCCAAATGTTTTCTCCATTAACAGAGAACAGACTAGGTTACTTTTTTCCCCCTTATGTGAACCTCTTTGAGAGTAATTGACATAAATAAACAAA
Source organism: Darevskia armeniaca (assembly GCA_034641395.1). Classification (NCBI taxonomy): domain Eukaryota; kingdom Metazoa; phylum Chordata; class Lepidosauria; order Squamata; family Lacertidae; genus Darevskia; species Darevskia armeniaca. The sequence continues at coordinate 644,662 of JAWWNF010000873.1, read as the reverse complement.
GGATGCGAGGCTTTGGAAGAAAGGTTAGGCATTCATGTCCTTTATGTCTTATGCGGAGCCATAGAGGAAATTGTGACTCAGTTTCATTCACACCAGAAAATCAAGTCACCATTGATGGACTTGAATAGAAATAGAAATAGAAATGCTTTATTGTCACTGTACAACATGTTTACAGTGAGATTAAACGAGCCCCCCTCCCCCCCAATCTTTCAGTCCTTGTTATACTCTATGTGCTGTCTTACAACCACTGACCCCAAACGTCAGCTGCAATGTTGCTGTCTTCCATTCAACAGCCTCATGGCCCACAGGTAGAAACTGTTCTTTAACCTGTTGGTTTGGCTTATCATGCTTCTATATCTCCTGCCCGAGATATATCTCCTGCCCTGAGAATGTTCCTCGCTCTTCTGAGACAAAGACAAGAGGGCCTAGGCCCTCTTGTCTTCGTCCTAGATTTCCCGTGACTGTCTTTCTTTTTCTTCCTCGCTCTTCTGAGGCAATGGTCTTCTGCGATAACATCTAGCAGACTCAGGGGACAGCCCATGATGTCTTGTGCTGTCTTCACCACCCTCTGTAGGGACTTTCTGTCTATGGCTGTCAAACCAGCATACCACACCGTGATACAGTATGAAAGAACACTTTCTATTGTGGACCGATAGAAGGAAATCATTAGTTGTTGCTGGAGATGCAATGAGGCTGAGGGTACGTTCTATCATATGTGGTGGACAAAAGGGTAAAAGAGTATTGGGAAATAATTTATAATGGATTGAAAACAAATGTTTTAAAAGTACTTCCCCGCCAAAAAAAACCAGAGTCCTTTTGGTTGGGGATAATTCAGATGGAAATTCCCAGGTGTCAAAAAAGGCTATTTATGTTTGCAACTACTGTGGCCCATGTTTTGTTAGCCCCAAAATGGAAAAGAGTGAGGTCCCAACTAAAGAAGAATGACAACTTAAACTGATGGAATACACATAGCAGGCAGATTTAACTTATAGAATAAGAGAACAAGAAGAATATACATTTAAAGAAGATTGGAAAATGGTTAATGAATATATGGGTGAAAATTGTGTACATTTGAAAATGTTGGCAGGATTAAGATAAATTCAACATTGCAAATAAGTTTTGATGGTTGTGAAAATGGAATACTGAATGGCTTATGTAACGATCATCCATTCCTGGGGGAAGGGATGACGGTGCAGGCGGGAGAAGAAGGGTTAAATTGATTAACCAATGAGGAGTCAGGGGTGGAGTTGAAGGGCAGTTGAGAAGGAGTCGGTTGAGAATGGGCAGTTGGAGGGAGGAGTCGGGTGGAACAAGGAGGGTGTTGGTTGTGAGGGCGGAGGTAGGATAGGTAGATAGAAATAGGTTAGGAACGTGGAAACTGCATACAAATGTGTTTAAGTACTGAGAGTTGTGGAGTTATCAAATAAAAACTTGTTCAGTTGTTCAAAACCCTGTCTGTGTTAGTACTTTCCCAGGGAGGGAGGAAACCTGGGTGGTGGCAGCAAACTGCTGTGTAGTGGCATCAGAGTCAACGGACCGTGAGACGTCTGGGGATCTGGTGTGATCGCTACAGCTTAGTTTATGTAAAATATGCAGGTATCTATGGCATGTATATTGAACCATGGAAAGAGAAGAAGGGAAGTGATTGGTATTTTAAGGTTGTTCAAATGAACTAAAATGCAAAATAGAAAAACTTAATAAAAATTATACAAAAAAGAAAGAAAGAAAGATACAGGATGGACAAAGAGGAGGACCTTTTCACATATCACATAACAAACTACGGAATCCAGTGCCAGAAGATGTGATGTTGACCAGAGAATTCAATTGCTTTAAAAGGATATTAGACAATAAAGATGCATCTAGCATCTTTTCACCAATCATGCTAGATCATGTTTCTCTGAAGTGGTATACTTGTTACAGGTAGATAGCCGTGTTGGTCTGTCATAGTCAAAACAAAATAAAAAAATTCCTTCCAGTAGCACCTTAGAGACCAACTAAGTTTGTTCTTGGTATGAGCTTTCGTGTGCATGCATGGTGTGCATGGTATGAAAGCTCATACCAAGAACAAACTTAGTTGGTCTCTAAAGTGCTACTGGAAGGAATTTTTTTTATTTTGTATTGGTATACTTGTAAAGAGCACTTCATAGTACAAATAACTAGGGAGGTTCTATTCATCCTCCACTTATGAACTTTGCACCCTATAATTGCTTTCCATGCAATGAGTAAGAGAGACACAGAGCAAGGTTGTTGTTGTTTTTTCTGTGGTGGCACCTACTCTCTGAAACACCTTGCCCAGGAAATGCCTTGTTATGAAACAGCTCTGTTCTCCTTCCAGCTGATAAAAATTGAGGTTCCCCGCAAGGTGTCTGCTGCTTGCTGCTGCTTGTTGATCTGTTGCGATGTTTTAAAATATTCTGTTTACCTTCCTGTACTTAGTCAACCATTTATTTGTTAAGGCAAGATGCATTTCCCCCCGCTCTGTAGAATTCAGTCATAATCATTGTGGCCATCATAATCCAAACCTATTTGGTGTCTCTCAGATTTCCTCAGATGTTTTGTCTGAGGAGGAATCTCAGAATTCACCTCCAATTTCTCTTGAGGCCAGTTTCCAATGTCAACTCTACTGTAGTTCTACCTCTTGTTACTTTTTAAACTTCTGCTTCAATGTATTTCCTCCCTGCATCACACCAAGTCATCACAGCCTGTTAAATTTATTTTTGCATGAACTCTCCCTGAGCCTGCTCCCCACAGTAATTCTCTGCATCTCTCCAGGTAAACAAAAGAAAAGGTGGAAAACCAAAGCAAAATAGCCCCCATAAACTGATAAAATAATATTACAGAGAAACAAGTCCTATTGTACTTGAAATGAGCACACACAACTATCTGTCACCTGTTGATAATGAACAGAGATCTCAGTCCTAATTTTTTAAACAACAAAAACTTGCCAAGGCGCCAAAGGCTGTGAGAGAGGCAGATCTCCCAAGGGGCACTGTGTCTCCGACAGGCTGCCATCCATTTCATCCCATGAGTGGCACCAGTTAGGGGGTGTGGAAAGTACAGACCTTCCTCTCTCTGTGTTTCACTGTTTCTGACAGTCCCAGCTGCTAAGTCTTTAAGGAGAAAGAATATGGTGTTAAGGGGACAAGATTTGTGGACTGATAAACTGTTGAGGGTTTGAGGGGAAGGCTGGCTGATCTTCCAAACGGATCTGAAATAATAATAATAATAATAATAATAATAATAATAATAATAATAAACAATTCAATAGAAAAATAGGCTTCTAAGCAATTTACAAAGCATGAAACCCCTTTACACAATGGTTAAAATATAAACATCTATAATTAAAATGTGCAATAAAAAATCCCATTAAAATAAACATCCATAATTGAAGTAAGCTATAAAACAACCCCACTAAAACATTAAAATAAACATCCATAATTAAAATACACAATAAAACAATCCCATTGAAACAATACTGCAACTAAAGCAGGAGACTCAGGTCAAGTGGCAAAGGGAATGCCTGTGTAAACAGGTGCGTCTTCAAAAGCCCGCAGAATGCCAATGCAGATGGGGTTCCCTCATATATCAGAGGAGAGTTAATTTCATAAAACCAATGCTAGCAGTGAAAATACCCACCTCTGCATTGCCGTAACCCAATATCATTCAGATTGCAACAAAACTAACTGGGTTCCATTTCTTTACCTTAACATCTTTACAGGGCAATGTAGGTAAGCAAGCGAATGTATTCCCCGTGTCATTTCCAAGTCTGAACTAGGGAATTCACTGCCACAAGAGGTAGGGCTGACCACCAACTTGGATGAATTTAAAAGAGGTTTAGGCTTTGCTGTGGCACCACAGCTGGAGGCAGATTGCCTCTGAATATCAGTTGCTTGGAGGCACAGGTAGGAAGAGTGCTATTGCACTCAAGTCCTGGCTGGCCAATGTGAGAAGACGATGCTGGAAGATGGACTTTTTGCGTGATCCAGCAGGAATGCTCTTAAAATTCAATCCAATGTGAGCAGGGTCAAACTTTCCCATTCATACCCACTTTATTGTTCAATCTGTGTTCCTTTCTCTCCCTCCCTCCCTCTCCTTCTCTCTGTATGTACAGATGGTTTCAAGATGAAAGAAAACCACCACTTAGTGCTTCCTTCCTTTGCCTCTTCTAGCTGGAGATGCCAGGAAGGGGACTTGAAAATGAACGCATTACAAAAGGAAAGGAAGCGCATATTTCCTATATAAATTATTGTCATGCAAATGATCCTCTTGTTTCCTAAATAGTGCCCTAATTGTCAAAAAGGAGAGAAACCACAGCAGACTCAAGGGGAATACACTGAAACCAACATGTAAACAAGGATATAAAAGATAGATCAAAAGCCTTTATAAGTTACACAGGATCTAATAACTGGAGGGACTGGGCTCATTACAGAAAGAAGAGGAAATAACAAAGGGATAATGCGAACAGCAGGGAGGGAAACACACACACCCATCCGTTTGAATAACACAAGGCACTAAACAAATAAAATGATTGCATGCTATAGATGGCAAACAATGATGTGATAAAAAGGGGATTCTCTGAAGGTTTATCAGAAGAATGAGATACAATGGGGGAAAGGAACAGAGCTGAAATATTAAATAATTGCTCGTCATCTGTCAACGGAAATGGGAAAGGAAGGAGAAGACATTTTGCAGGTGTCCAAAAATGGCTCCTTCAGGAAGCTTAGAAACGTGGAAGTGATGAAAGCCTGGTTCTAAGGAATTTTGTGGTGACAGGTTCTGAAAAGAATACTTAGGTACCAGTTGCATGGAATATGCAATGTATTGAGACCTGGGGGAGCACGTTGAGCAAGAATATGAGAAGAGCAAATGTCCCGAATTTTATACAGGCATGTAAAATCACTGCATATCAGGGTCAGCACCAGAGGTAGGCACTTTAGGGCTTCTGTAAAGGCCCTCACTCCTTCGAGGAATCCACTGCTACTTTAGAATCTCCTTGCCCTGCAGTTCTACCTCCTTGCTGTCACGGCCTATTCACCTGTCCTCTCCAAGTCTGAGTGATGGTGAATCCGCCACTACTTCTCTCTGGGAAGCCATTGGAGCAATTGGTTTCTCAAACTTTTGGCGTTCTTCCTGCCTTTGTTAAATTTTTCAAATTCTGTCGTGAATTCTTAGCTTAGCCCTGCTGAGAGCCTTTTTGGCAGAGGAGCCACAATTGCATTATCTAAATGAGATGAAATATTGATCAAGAGATGGGATATTGGAGTGCAGGAAATTCCCCTCTGAGTAGTTAAGATGTTCCTTTGACTGAAACGGCATGAACAAAACTAATGTTTACACTGGGAAAGGTATGTAGGGTATGGAGAATGAAGGTAAATAGAGTGGTGTTTCTGTCCCCCCTCTTTTGCTCCCATAAGACTACAACTTGGGTTTGGGGGCCATCCAATTCAATTGACTGGCCATGGACAGAGTAGACCAAATAAAGTGCTTTTTCACACCACACGTCACTGCTATGTGGTGTTGTTATGGCTACAAGCCTTGATGGTTTTAAAGGTAGGGTTAGACATGGAGACTTACAGAAGCTTAAAGATTCCTGAATGCTCTGAGGAATTTTCCAGTGTTACATCAGAGTGGTTTAACAATCAATTTCTCTTCCTGGGGGACTCTGGGAATTGCAGCCCTGTGAGGGAAAAGTGGTCTCCTAACAACTTTAGTGCTCTTAATAAACTATAGTTCCTAGGATTCTTTGGGAGGGGGGCCATGATTCTTAAAGTGAGTGCAGATGTGACAAGAGAAAGTTCAGGTAGCAAAGGAAGACGCAAGTCAGAACTTTGTCCACCTAACTCAGTATTGTCAACACTGCCTGGCAGTAGCAATTCTCCAGGATTTCAGAGAGGGAGTCTTCCCCAGCACCACCCAGAGATGCCAGGAATTGAACTCAAGACATTCTGCATGTGTAAAGCAGATGCTGTACCACTGTCACAGCTTGTAAATATAATTGCTTGAGATACTGGAAAGCCACTGCCTACTCCAGTGTCAGGCTGCCAGGCAAGGCTTACCTTTCTCCTCTCTGTAGATAACAGCACAAATTGAAAGCAGTCTTTTGCAGCAACAGAGATGTTTGTTGAACACAGCACAAACATTCAGCATCCATTCTCATCCTGCAGGTGCTCCCAATTGAATTCCTCCCACTTCCCTCTAGTTACTTCCGTCTTCCCATCTCCTCACCTCATGATCCCTCCACCACTGAGCCTTCTGAGAGGCTACCCTATCCAGACACCTGGCTCTCGGGCTCATGGGATGCATACTTTCTAGTGAGGGAGATTCAACCAGCTCTCTCTCTTCCTGTTCCTCTCCCCTTGGTTGATCTTCTCCCAGCTCAGCCCAACTGTCAGTTCCCGAACTGTGTCCTTCCACGAACCATTGCTCTAGGTCAATACTATCCTTCTGCTCCAGAGGAGCTTCAGGATTAGGCCCTTGAGCAGAGGGAGACAGGGGCTCCCACCAGTCTTCCTCAGAGCAATACCCTTCAGTCTGGTTCCTGACATCCAGGCATTTCTGGAGTAGATGGACCTATGGCCTCACCCACTGTAAGGCTAAGCACAGAGGGCTGGATTCACATCACCAGCTCCATCAGCAAAAGTGCTAAGCAAGGGCTTCTACTTCCACAACAGGGGTTCCCCACTCTCCTCCCCCCTGCACCCCAGAAATTGGCTCAGGGACACCAGGGAAACCCACAGAACAGCAGATGGGGAAAAGAGAGGGAAAATAGTTCCATCTGGCAAGTTGTAATGCTTGCACAGATTGAACAATTGAAAGAGAGCAATTTTGAATTCCGCCCAGTATATCTTCATGTTCAAGGTCTTTTCCCTTGGCAATTTTTGTAATGTATGCAAGTATTTATTTGCCTATGCATTTGCCAAGGCATGCAATACAACCATGGCAGGAGCAGTGGAAGCACATAATTAAGATATTGCTACACACCGCCCCAATCTCCAAGAAGTGTGAGATTGCAGGGGTCCAGGCTGTTACCCGGGGTTTGTGATTAGCTTGGAAATTAGGCACAGAGGAGACTGCAGTGTCTTTATGGCATATGGTTTATTTACACATATGTACAACCTGAGTCTACTGTAGAGGGATTTTCAGGATTCTTTGTTCCTCTCTTAGGAGCAGCAGGATTAGGTATACAAACAGAAGAACTAGCCATGCTACTTGCCCCTTTGTTATAGCCTGCTCCAGCCAGCCCACCAAGAATCCTGCTCACTCCCACTTCTCCCCTGCTTTTCAAACGTCTTGCAAAATGCCACCATTTTCCTTCAGCCTACGTCACCCGTACTTGAAATCCTAAAACCTGACTTTGTCTCTGTTCAACATCCGCTTGTGGGAGGAGGGGCTCAAAGTCCTCTGCTGTCAGGCCCAGGGTAACTGTTTTCTTAATCGCACATCAGCTTCTTTTATACTAAAGGATAGCTCTTCTCGCCAGTCAGTTCCTTTCCAGGAAACAGTCTGCCTTTTAACACTGTTGATTCTAACATTTGTCAGCTCATCTTCGTTCTCAAAGTGCTGATCAAACCCTAGCACCCAGGAATCTAGAGCGGGCCAGGGCACCCATAAAGCCATAGCAATATTTTGCCAGAGGAAAAGAAAAGAGAACAGAATTGAACAGAGATTTGTGTGTGTAGAGCATTATCCACACAAAAATAAGGAAATGAGAATCACAAATAAGAACATAAGAAGAGCTTGCTGGATTAGACCACTGTCCCATCTAGTCCAGAACAGATGCCACAATTCGAAAAACACATGCTCAGGTCCCCAGCTGCTTTACTACAGAGATATATGCACCATCAACAGGTCTTCATCCCCAGATCTGAGTAACTAGTGTGTGATATAGCAAGAGAGGAAGCTTAAAAGGTACCCTGGTTCATAAGTGGTTCATACACTGGTTCATACACTGTTAGTAAATCAAGCTTCAGAGCTTAAGATAATCTGCAGTTGTTGATGTTGGTACATTTATACCCCAAATTTCCTCCAGGGAGCTCGAGGTGACATGTTTGGTTACCAACCACTCCACTTCATCCTCTAAACAACCCTGTGAGGTAGGTGTGGTTGAGAGACAGGGACTGGTTCAAGGCCACTTGGTGAACTTCACGGCTTTGTCGGGTCTCCCATGACAGGCTCCATAAAGGACCATAGCTGTCAACTTTCAGATTTGAAAATAAGGGATTTTTCCAAACTTTCGATTTTGAAAATAAGGGATGCCATGAGGGCGGTACAATGGCACCAAGTAGCCTCGCCACCCTGCGCTCCAGAGGCTGCGCGCGAACGGGTGAGCGAAAGAGCGAGAGCGTAGACGGCAGGCAGGCTGGCTGTCTGGTTGGGCGTGAGGGTCTGGCTGCACAAGGCATGCAAGCTCCGCCCCCAGTTGGTCTCAGACTCCTTATTGGCAGCCGAGCAACGCAGCTGAGGAGCCTCCCTGGCTGGCAGGGAGGGAGAGGAGCTGCTTCCTTTGAAATCTGGGAAATTTAAGGGATATCAACAATCCGGGATAGCAGTGGGAAACGGCATTGGAATAAGGGAGTTTCCCGCAAAAAAAGGGAGGGTTGACAGCTATGTAAAGGACTGCTGCTACTGCCCAGGACTGACCTGCTGGGAGCCTGAAGGGCCCTGCCCTGCCTCTCTCCACCTGGCTTGGGGTGGGGCCTGACAGGTTCCATAAAGGACTGCTGCTGCTCTTGCTCGATAGAGAGGGCTCCTTTTTTAAAAATTGTTTTTATTTTTTATCTATGTCATTTTAAATTGTTTTTGATATTAATGTGGTATTTTTAGCTTTAGATTTTATTATTTATGTGGAAATTGTTTCCCATTTGGTGGTGTACCTTTTGATGTGTTTTGTTTATTGTTTATGACTTTTGTTATGTTAGTAATTATGTAAATCTTGTCATGTTGTAAGCAGCCTTGAGCATTGTTTTAACTATGGAAAGGCGGCATACAAATAAAATGATGGTGATGATGATGAGGTTCTAGTCTAACACTCTAGCCGCTACATCTGATGGCATATGAGGAAGGCAGAAGTGGGACAAATTCAGAGCCGATCTCAGTATCTAACCTAGTTTTGAGCCCAGATCCTCAGGACAGATTGCTCATGGTGCATGATGGCTGAACTGATTATTTCACTGGCTCAGTGGCATATTGGTCACCTCTGTGTTTGCCTGATGAAGCAGAAGATCCTTTTTGCAATTCCCACTGGGTTTCCTGCATCCCTCAAGGTTCTCTTCCGCTGCTCATGCCATCCAGTGTATGTATGCAGCCTACTGAGGATATCATGAAACGCTGAAATGAGTAATCTCAGTCATTTGCTGGCTGATAACACAGAGATATATATCCTTTTGCCTCGTGGCTCCTGGCAGCTCTCGGCTGCGCTCCTAGCAGAATGCCTAAATGATACAGCCAATGGAATGTGTCAAAGCTGCTACATACTAGGGATGGACAAATTGGTTTATTTCCATTCTGTGTCAGTTTCATACGAATTTAATAAGTCTGCCTCATCCTGTTTACTGTGGCCTTTTCATGTTCAAATTATACACATTTTTTAAGTGTGTGTTCCCCTAAAATGCATACTGTGTACATCAGTGTGCAGTCTGTTGGTTAACTGTGTTCTGATTCATGTATAAATCCAGATAATCTGAATTAGGCTGGTTCACTTTTAAATATGAAGCACTGGAAATTCTTCTGTTTCCCTGCATTATACTCAGTCTGGAAAAAGACAAAAAAGATGCCAGTAGAATGATATGATGATACTGGATGAGTATTGTTATCTTATTTCTTCTGTCCTGCTTGGCAGACAATTAGGAAGTCAGGTATAGAGAGTCTTGGCTTTGTCCTTCAAAATGACATTTCAGTGACTGCTTAGGAATATTGGAAGCATTTCCAAAGATCCTTATGCTGATGAACAGCACATGAAAAGGATGTCTGTGTTTGTTCCAGTCTCACCTGGCCAGAGTAAACAGGAGAGAAGCTTTTCTTCTGTCTTTTGAACTTGTGGTGGGTTCACCTCTATGTTTCAGGTCACTCAGAATGGGGGTAGCTACCTAAGCTACCACTTGTTGATTTCAAAAGAGTGCTATTTGTTGGAAGTGGTGGGAGACTGAGCCCAGTTGATCCTTCCAGGTTTCCACTGTGTATGTAAGAGTGTGGGGGTTGTGACACTCTGGAGTCATCTAGTTATGGGGTCCCCAGTGTGCATCCCATGGGCACCATGGGGAATCTTCTAGTCCAACCCCCATGCATTGCAGGAATCTCAACAAAGATTGAGATTGAGAAGGTGCCCTCAGCCATAGCCTTTCACACATTCCAAGGCCCCCTGCCTTTCTCAATTTGTAAATTATTTTAGGGGGCTTTTTTTACTTGGTTTCTTTGAGGGGATACCTTTGTGTGGGAGGGTTGCCTCCTTTTTGATCTGTGTTTTTTTTTTGGGGGGGGGGTATTGCAGATATTCTATGCAAAAGATCCTTACTTAGCTCCACACCGTGACTTGCCTATCCCATGCTGTTATTCAAGAGCAGGTTGGGTGGATCACCATTTCATACATGTGGAGGAAAACCTTAAACATGCAGCAGAGTTCAGCAGAATTCCCAAAAATGGAACATTGGCAATATTTCATCCAGCAGAACTTTACTTGTGCTGAAGCCAAATAGGCACAATGCTCACAAATCCAGGATGTTCAGGATTGGCACAGTCCATCAGAAATCCACTTGCAGCACTTACAAAACTTATAACAAGACTAAACCTTAACACTAAGCATACCATGTACAGAACACCACACTAGAAGGAAGAGAGATAGAAAGAGAAAGTGAAACCCAGGCTCCTTCTGGCCTTTATTTTATCTGGCCAAGTAATTTCGTTGTCCCCGAAGGGGACAATGACAATAAAATATATTCTATTCTATTCTATTCTATTCTATTCTATTCTATTCTATTCTATTCTATTCTGTTATTTATAGTCAGCATGACCTTAACTGGAAGAGATAAGAGAACCAGTTCAAACCAGCTTCCCAGAAGGTATAACCCAAACAATCATGAAGCTGCCTTCCTACAGAGAAGCTTTCAGTAGCCTCCAGAACCCTCTTGAATTAAGCAGAATAGGAAAGATCTCCACACATCAGATCAATACTTTCTGCACTAAGAAATGCAAACTGACACATCACTCCAAGAAAAAACAAGTCATGGATGTTTTAGCTGAGAGTATTGCATCGCAATCCCTTGGATTAGATGGCCCTTGGGGTCACTTCCAATGCTATGGTTCTCTTTTGAGGCAGGGGCTGGCCTTAACTGGAGCTTTATGAAGCTGGCTCCCATGGGCTAGAACTTCCCATTCTTGGGGGGAAAAGCAGAGGTACCCCATGCACCTTCTTCTTTCCCCCATATGGGGTGGAGGGAGACATAACTCATGCCCCATCAGCACATGACCAGTGGGTGCCACTCATTAACCAAACACTACTTAGGAAGAAAAGCTTCCAGTACAGAGGTGATGACTCACAAGGGTGTTGCTCTCCTTCTATAAACTGGGCTCTGTGGACTCCCTCTCTTGATCGATCACAGCTCCCGATAGCCAATCACCTAGAACCACCTTTGGGAAGGGACTGCATGGCTTGAGCATACTGTTTAATAGCCACCAATGTTCTTACATTCCAATCATCTCTGAAACTCTGTTGCATGGAGATCTGAAATGGCTTTGGTGGGAGAACAGCAGCACCAGCAGCAGCATGGGATGTCGGTTTGTAAAGACGACCGACAAGAGAAAAATGGAAGCAAGATGGAGAAAATGTCTTTAAACCTACAGTCAAATATATGGCTCCAGTGGAGAAAATAAACATGGCACAGGCTTTGAGTGCTGCCGGAGTATAATATAAATCTTAGGGGGAGGTATTACTGCTAGCTAAGGCTCTAGTTATACCTCAGCCCGGCCATTTTCGACAGCATTTGTCACAATACCTCAGCAAGAACATAATTGCCCTTGAGCCTGCAAAGAGCAGAACAGCAAGACTAATATCCTTTGAGATGTGTCATAGAGGAAGGTTAAAGGAGTGCTCTTTAATGTGCCCAAAAAGAGAGACTTTCCAATATACCCACTGAAGCCCCTCTGTCTTGGCTAGAGTGAAGAATGTGAAAGCGAAGCTTTGTGCGGTGGGTGGGGAAGGAGACTTGGTGGTATGTTTTTAAAGACTGTTCCTTTGTATTTCTTTTTCCTTAAGAAAGGAGAAAAAGAACCACTCGGTATATTTTAAAACTTGAAATGCTTCTATGGAGAGACACAGTTTGAAATGCAAAGCAACAGAAGCTGCGGCAAGTTGCGGGAAATGGATGTGGCTCTGTGGTAGACCACAAGGGAGCTGGTCCTGGAGGAAGTACTGTGAGGGGAGAGACTTCATCAGGCAAGGCCTCCTTCCACCTGCCTTGCTTCACCCTCTAGTCTCTGCTTCTCAATTTGTATTGTATTATTTTATGTACTGTGGCTTGCCGTTGTTTTATTGATTACTAGCTGACCCGGCCACGCCTTGCAGTGGCTGATTTGGTGAAATGCAAAAGTAAGATACAGTATGAAAGAGAAAGCGTATGTTTACTTACAGCTTATCTCGTTGAAGTTCAGTCTTTGTGTTCTCCGTTTGCCCCTCCCATTTCTGTCTTCGTTTCTACAACTGTTTATTACTACTATTTTAGTCTATGAGGTTCTTTGTCCCAGTAGTGTTTGTGGGCGGTCTGTTTGTCGATTGGATGGTGGTAGTGATGTCAGGAAAGGAGGAGGAGGGGTCAGAAAGAGGTGTGTTGTGTTGTGCTGTTTAACGTCCACTGGAGGGCGCTATATTTCTTTTGCAGAAAATCACATTTTTACATGGGAAAGGTGTGGTATTTGTGCAATGTAAGTACATATGATCACTCCCATATGGGCATGGAACGTTGTGTCCAAATTTGAATGGAATCGATCAAGGGGTTACGGATAAAGGCGATTATTAACAAACATCCAACTTGAACGATTTTTTATATATAGATAGTTTAGAAAATATTTATTGTAACTGTTGAGTGGATTTCTGTTTAACTTTTATATGTTGGTATTATTATTTTATACTATTCTAATGATTGTTGAATGTTACTTTTTGATGTAGGTTGCTTATTTTAAAGTTTTGTTTTATTATCACATTTTTGTATTGCATTAGATTGTTATAAGATGTACATTTTTGTTTCTACAGCTTGTAAACCACCTTGAGTACTGTAAGATAGAAAGATGATATACAAATTAAAAATGATGATGATGATCCACTTTGCAGAAGCCCCCAGGATTAAATCCCTGGTTGGAAATATCCTCAGCCTGAAATCCTGGGAAGACACATACTGGTCAGTGAAAACAGTACTCAGCTAGATGGGTGGAGGGTCTGACTCAGTATAGGACCTTTGGGGATGAGGTCAAACCGTTAGAAGGATACAGTGCCTGTGGTGGCTGTAGTGACCAAAGCGAGAGAGACATGAGGCAGATGAAGACGTCCAGTTGCTGCAGAGACACCATGGCGTTTCTTCTCTCTGTGCTCCTCCCCAGCTGTCATTCCTCCTGTGGTCACTGCTATGGATGCATGACCTGACTTTCTGTCTCCAGACACTATGGTTGCCTGCAAAGGGATTGCCACATGGTGGGCTTCATGTTGCCAGCCTCCATGTCACGTTTGCAGACATCTTTGTAATGCAGAGTTGGTCTGCCAACACACAAGGTGCTTGAAGCCAGCTCTGCGTAGAGCATGTCCTTGGGGATCCTGCGATCTTCCATTCTGTGAACATGACCAAGCCAGCATAGACGTAGCTGAGACAGGAGTGAGAACATGCTGGGACTGTGGGCTCGGGAGAGCACATCTTGGTTTGAGACCCTGTCCTGCCATGTGAGGCCCAAAATCCTCCTGATGCAGTGCATGTGGAAAGCATCGAGTTCTAAGTTGCCCACAACTCACCTGCATAAAGCAGCCTGCTCAACACACAAGGAAGATCTTCCTCTTGGTATTGGACATTAGCATCACACTCTTCCATATCTTTTTGGAGGTGCAAGCCACTGCCGTAGCAGGAGAGGTGGTTTTGAACCAGAGCTGCCAAAACTCCACCCAGGGCCCACCAGATTTCCTTTCTGAGTAGCCCTTTATTCACAAGCAGTCCTCCTCTGCCACCGAGCACTTCTGACTGAGAGGGTCTCACTCTGCATCTTGAGGCACCATCTCTCCCCAGGGTTCAGGGCTTGTTCTGCCTCTGTTTCAAAGAGCTCACTTTCTTTGGGCAGAGACTCTTGCAGGTCTTCCTGGAGGGTTTGCCAGGTCCTCCTTGTCCATTGTCCTTTGCCATTCCTGAGTAAGGCCACCTTCTGGGAGCTCCAGACCCTCTTCAGAAAAGGAGTTCTCTAATGTGGGCATGACACACTGTTTCCAATTCCATCTGATGCACCACAGAGAAATAAGTAAGGATACTAAAAATTGCCATAGTTTCAAAATACACTGGGTTGTGGCAGGCTACAGCAGATACCTGAGGTACTGCTCTAAGATCTTTTTTTAAAAAAACCTGCTTGTAGCCAACATACCAGGCACCTAGAGGAGCAGAGTTTATAGGAAGGGGTTTCCTGAACCTGACATTTACTTCTCTCCCCACCCAACCCTCTACCCGAAATCAATGAATTCACACGAGATGCCGTGCCAAAAATATATCTTTAACAGCAGCAGTCGGTCAATCAATTCTCTTCTTTCTTGCGTGCTGCCTTGAGAATCCTTACTAAACTATTCTGAGAGATCTAGGGGCTATTGATCCAAGGTGGACATATAAACAAAACCACAGGAATGCTGGTAGATTTCACTATTCCCCTCAGTGTTGTTGGGTTGTTGTTTTAAAAAAATCTAACCAAGCGAAAGACTAAAAAAGAAAGTCTCCTGCGCTTGGCCAGCCATGCTATCTTTGCCCAGCTCATCTTTGAAAGCACTGGGGTAAATTGAAAGAATGAAAGGAGATCTATAACTTGAGTGATGCTCATTTGGAAATCTAACACATGCAGGCACGCAATGGATAAACACTTTGGCTGCAACAACGATACAGAACTGCATTTCCAGTTATGCTAGTTATTCTTTTTTTTCTGTAGAAATCCAATTTTTGCAGTGTACATTTTTTTTAAAAAAATAAAAAAATCAATGGATCACAATTTGCTCAAGACAACAAACCTGCCAATTCTGCTTATTTGGCTGTGTATGGAGTTTGCTCTCCAACCCTGGCCTGTAGCAAAGGGTTTGGGGTCATTCTGTCCCCATCAGTTCCAGCAACTCAGTAGCCTCCATAAAACAAAGAGGAAGAAGTGGTAAGAATCTGGTTCAGAGTTCATTTGTGGAGCACCCAACTTTGGCTTGAGAGACAACTTTCTCCCCCAGTATGGTGCAATGGTTAGAGTGCTGGATTGGACCTAGATCCTCAGTTATCTGTAAAACATACTGGGTGTCTTTAGGATTATCACTATCTCTCAGCCTAACCTACCTCACAGTGTTGTTGTGAGGATAAAATGGAGAGTGGGGCAAGCATGTATGTATTATTGAGCTCTTGGGGGGGATGTGGTGTGCGTGTGTGTGTGTGTGTGTGTGTGTGTGTGTGTGTGTGTGTGTAATAGTTATATCACCACCACTGGGCAAAAGTTCCATCTCCTCCATTGTCCATTGTCCTCTTTTTTGGGGGGGGGCACTTTGATTAGCAAGATTTTGCAAGCAAATCTGGGAAATACAAGGTCCCTAAATGAAGTCAACATCCCTCACCTATTCTTTGAGCTCAACATCTGATCCTCAGTGACATGCATATGTCTGCTTATTTCCAGTCTGTAACAGTTTTGCTGTCTCTTTTTGCTCAGAATTTCATTCTGATCCATTTCTACATTGATCATTTTAATCAACCATTGATCTGGGAAGGAAATGTAGCAGGAGCCACTATGAGAAAGGGATGCTGGATTAGACTGGCTATTGGCTGATGCAGCCCACTCTTCCTTTGCTCTTAAAATGCCCTAAAAATGTGTGTTTTGCTAAGAACTGCATTGCAAAGTTCCAAGAAGCGTGAAATCTGTGGGAGAACTAAAGTCCAACTTGCACATTGTTTCAACAGGTGTAGATTAGGATGTTTCATATAAGGAGTTGCAAAGATTCAGAGCCCCTCAATCACCCCTAGTTTACTATGACATAGTTGTTGGTAGACCTTTTTCTCTATGAACCATCCCAGTGCCATCACCATATCCTGCAGCAGGGGTGAGAAACCATGCAGCCCTCCAGATGTTGTCAGGCATCCCAGCTGGCTGGGGCTGGTGGAGGGCCACAGGTTCTCCATCCCTGTCTTACAACATTGAAACCCTTAAGCTAATTCTGATGATGTGAAGAAGTTTGCCACTTCCCCGGACCTCAACCTAATGTTTCCATTGGGCATCCTTGTATTCTAGTATTATGTGACAGAGGGAGAGAAACATTTCCCTCTTCCTATGTTCTTTCTGCACATCCAACTAATGGATGTTGACTGTTTATAAACCTCTAATGAAGAAGAGTCCACCACCATTAACCTCTGTGATTGAGGGGGCCAGGGGCCACGTGGCAGCACGCTTTGGGCACATGTCCCATGGCATGCATGCATGATATCAGCATGCCCTGCACACACCACGAAGCATGCTGACGACATGCACGCATGCCACAGGGCATGCTGGCATGCATGTGGAAGCCCCAAGGCATGCGATTATACCTGGTGCAGAAGTTTTTTTTGGGGGGGGCAGCCCTCTGATTCAGAATTTTGTAGGTCATGTCACCCATGGTCCCCCCATGCTTGACGCCCATGTCTGTTTATGTACCTCCTTATGAGGTGGTGCATTCCACTGCTGAACTGTGATTACCACCAGAAAGTTCTAACAGTATAATCCAGGCATAGGCAAACTCGGCCCTCCAGATGTTCTGAGACTACAATTTCCATCATCCCTGACCACTGGTCCTGTTAGGGATGATGGGAGTTGTAGTCCCAAAACATCTGGAGGGCTGAGTTTGCTTATGCCTGGTATAATCCCTTGCCTAGGAGCGCTTTTGCTATCGTGAACTAAATGGATCTCTTATATACCACAGCAATCTGTCTTAGAACTGTGCACAAATCGATTCTTGAAATCCTCCACCCTGTTTATGGACAGAGAAATCGAAAGGACCACTTCTCCATTTTCCCCAGGACAGGGGAGAATCTCTTCACCAGTTTCTCAGGTGTGGGGCTCACCTCTAGCAGTGCTGGTAGCACCATTTCTTTCCATTTCTTTCTTTTGAATCCTTCGCAGTGCCCCAGACCTAGTGTCATTCTGGATTGTGGGTACAGTGGCATAGAGGAGAGGAGGTGCACAGGGGTGTTTTCCCTTGGTACAAAAATATTAGGGGCACAAAACACCTGGTGCTGCCTCAATACAGCTGCACATTTTCGTTGTTGGGCTCCATTGAAAACAGCTTCTCCATACGAACCAGGATGTGATCTCTCCAGACAATGGAATGATCCTTCTCTTACTATCTTTGTGGCTACGATCTCCTGGGTGATGTGGTTGCCACTAGGCAGTTGAATGTGCATTTGTACTCTGTCCATTTACATTCCTCCCATCCCTGCATGTGGCCCCAGGCTGTGGCAACCTATGCTACACCACTGTGTGTGTGTGTGTGTGTGTGTGTGTGTGTGTGTGTGTGCTTGCTTGGGGCTGGCAGAGAATGAAAAATTATGTAACATGGCCTCTAACCTTGCCCCAGCTATTCATATGAGACTCTCTTTTGGGGGGGGGGTAAATGCTAGCTTAATCCGCAGTGGGTGGGGGCACCTTAGCTCCCTCTCTGAAGAATCCCCTGTGCTTGCCAACAATGGAGGAAGCAACTTCAACACTGGGGAAGAGAAGGGGAAGAAAACGCTCAGAATCCCTTTGATAAGAATTACTTAGCAATGGGGGCGAACCAGCTGTCTGACACCTCAAAGCTCCTCACATCAGCTAATGCCTTCCCTGAAGCCTTTGCTGGATTTGCTTGATAAGGGCACTTGAAATGTTGAAAGCTGTGATCTTGTTTAAAAGGGTCAAATAGAGCCATCTTTAGTAACATTTTCAATGCTTGGATTATTGCTTCTGAAGAGAGAAGTAAATGCCACTTACCAATATGTTTTCCACTTCTTCCTAAGGTGTGGGTAACAGTTATCCTCTCCCCCACCCCACTTTGACAGCCTTCCACTTTTCCAGAGTAATCTGTTGAATGAAGAAGCAATTTTGAATTTAAAGGCGCTACTGCTGTGTGTGTGTGTGTGTAGTTCAGTGTGTCAAAGAGAGAAAAGGTGGGGAAGTAAATATTATGTCACTATTCATTTGGACCACCCTCACTGAATGAAAGAGAACTGAAATGAAAACAGAGCTTTTTTTCCCATCCAGAACTCACCAGAACTCAAGTCCAGCACCTCTCAGGTGTGCATCATTGCCATGGAGAACAGCCTTTGCCAAAGGTGTCATGGGCTTTGAAGACACTTGAACTCAGGACGCAAGGACGAAACATGCTAAGAGGAAGGCAAACTTGGTAAATCCACACCGTGATCAACTCCTGCCCAGAAACCAATGCCCCCACTGTGGAAGGACGTGTGGATCCAGAATTGGCCTCCACAGTCACTTACTCTACGAGTGATCGCCAAAGAAGAAGAAGAGAACATGGTGGGTTCCGGCACCTCTTTTTCTAGAAAAACAGCACTGACCAAAAAGAGCCAGAAGAGCATATTGCTCAGAGTGGCAGGCTAAAGCCTAGGACACAAGGGTTCAAATCCCCACTTGGGTATGAACTGTGCTGAGTGGTCTTGGACCGATCACAAACTCTCAGCCTAACCTCCATCTCAGAGTTATGGGGAGGATGAAATGGAAGACGAAGAAGAAGAAGAAGAAGAAGAAGAAGAAGAAGAAGAAGAAGAAGAAGAAGAAGAGTTTGGATTTGATATCCCGCTTTATCACTACCCGAAGGAGTCTCAAAGCGGCTAACATTCTCCTTTCCCTTCCTCCCCCACAACAAACACTCTGTGGGGTGAGTGGGGCTGAGAGACTTCAGAGAAGTGTGACTAGCCCAAGGTCACCCAGCAGCTGCATGTGGAGGAGCAGAGACCCGAACCCGGTTCCCCAGATTATGAGTCTACCTCTCTTAACCACTACACCACACTGGAGAGAGGAAGAACCATGTACGTCAACTTGGAAGAAAGGCAACATGCAAATTCTATAATAAATAAAACAAAATAAAAATGTCACAATGAGTGATATAGGAGCTCTGGATAGTACAGCTCTTCCTTCTCTCTGCCTCTGCCTCTGCCTCTCTGGCCAACTGATGTAGCACCAGCAATAGCTAATTAGATAGAGAGGGATACAGAGCGGAGGAAGTTGCATGATCAGTAAGTGGGTTGGAAGGAGTGAGAGGTGGGGGTTAGAGTGGGATAGGACAGGGATAGGACAGATCTGCTCAATCTCTAGTGTGATTTTTTTTTCTGGGTAGGCACATTTTGCAAGCAAATGTCCCAGATATAATGTACTTCTGTCATTTCCACTGATATAATGTGTGTTGTGCATTATTTCCACAAGTATGTGCATTTTTATGTGCACGTTACCCTAATATATAATATATAATTTGTACACATTATTTGGTTGTGCACCTCTCACGGTTCAGAAAAGTGAGGATTTTGTGCGGATATGTGTTTTCCGGTTTGCATAGAGTTCTAGAAAGAATCATGGAATCATAGAACTGTAGAGTTGAAAGGGCCCCCGAGAGCCATCTAGTCCAACCTCCCTGCAATGCAGGAATCTTTTTAATTTAGGAGTTTCACATTAAAACCAACCCCCCCCCCCATCACAGTTCTTTGTCAGCATTTTTATTTCAGTAGAATTGTCATGATCATATAGCAATAGAAGACTGGAAATCCAGTGTGGTGTAGTGGTTAAGAGCAGTGGACTTGTAATCTGGTGAACCGGGTTCGATTCCCCGCTCCTCCACATGCAGCTGCTGGGTGATCTTGGGCTAGTCACACTTCTCTGAAGTCTCTCAGCCTCATTCACCTCACAGAGTGTTTGCTGTGATATCCAATCCAAACTCCTCCTCCTCCTCCTTCCCTTCTTCTTCTTCTTCTTCTTCTTCTTCTTCTTCTTCTTCTTCTTCTTTCATGATAGGAAGGGGATCTCCCAGGATTTCCAGCCTATGAGTTGATCAGGCCATGCTTTTGGGCAGACAATGTCATGGCTAGCTGGTGTCTAGCCTCAGGTAGGTAGCTGTGTTGGTCTGTCATAGTCAAAACAAAATAAAAAATAAAAAAAATTCCTTCCAGTAGCACCTTAGAGACCAACTAAGTTTGTTCTTGGTATGAGCTTTTGTGTGCATGCACACTTCTTCAGATGTCTAGCCTATTAGCAGCTTGGCTAATGAGGGTGTTCCCTGCAGTCTGAAAACACTGACTATAGCAGGGTTAGCTGAAGCATTTGAAAGATCAAATGATGACTCTGCACTCATTTCCACTGAAGGACAACTAATGCGTTCCAAGAGGTTAATGTAATATTTCTCAGACTTTTTGCTCATTTGGTAAGTTTTGTAATGAAACCAACATTTATTTATTTTTTTTTAAAAAAAATTATATCAGTTCAATCGTGTATTTTTTGCAAATTGGAGCTCCCAGACTGTTATCTTGTACACCTCATTTAACCGCAATTAAACTTTTCGTGCCTTTGTGTTCAATAATATATTAATGGACAGTTTAATAGATGCTCTGCTGTTACAATCTGCAATGCAAATTTCTCATACAATTCATGAGGATGATACCCGGGGGTGGGGGGGAATAGAAATTGCCACCTTAAGAATGTGATTGGCTTCAAAATTGCTCCAGAAAAGGTAATATAATTTTGATGGCAAACACTAGCTTCTCTTTGTATCACAGCTTATGGTTGCATTGATGATAAATATTACTAACTGTTCATGGAATCTATCCTACGGCCTTTGGCTGCTTAATGAACACACACACACACACACAATTTAGACATTTTTTTCATTGTGGAGAGAGGCCACAGCTGATTGAGTGGACAAGACCAATAGTGGGTCCAATGGTCAAGAAAGCAGTTTCTGCACGTGCTGTACAGGGAAGTGAGAGGCAGATGGGGCTCATCAACCTAGTGTTGGAGATTCATTCCCCATGTGCAGTCATGGGTTTGTTGTCTATCACATGACGGTGTGTGTTTTGATTCCACAGGAATGGGATGTGACATAGACAGGATGTTTGTCTTACTGTGTTCCCTGAAGTGGGACTGTTGTCCTTTGTTCTTTCTCTTTGCTGCCTGATGATAGAGAGAGAGGGAGTCATGTTGAAGTGCTCCATGTGTATTTATATGTAAATAAAGTAGATTAGCCAAAATGCTGAGTTGCTGAGTTCTGTTACACAACTGCGCAAACCTCTGCAGATCCCTGTGTGCTGGTGTCTTCTGGCATCAGTCGCTGTGATGTTCGGGCTAAGGAATGCTTTTGAAACTCCCAAACAATCTCCCAGGAGGAAGGGAACATGCCAGTTGGGCATGTGTCTCTGCCAAGGTTCTACATGTGAGTAGGACAAATCCTGACACCTAGGAAGGTAGCCCATCTAGGAGAAGGAAAACTCCGATCTTGCACCTCCGCTGCATTGCAGGAACATCTTCAGGAGAAGAAAAGGCTAAGGACTAAACTCTAAACAACTCTGGAGTGGAATCCCTAAGATGGTTGAATGGCACCTTGTACGCTTCCTTGTGGCAACTCCTGCAACCACGCTGGTGCCAAATGTATTGTTCTGCTTTTCGTTGGATCACACCAGCGAAGTCAAGAGAGGGGATTTTGTTGTCTGGACAGCCCAGGACCTCCAGACACACTGCCCAGGCTTGCGCCCCAGGGAGGTCACTTCGGTGCTGCTTACACAGTGTTTTGACTTTGCCCCGAGAGGCAAACTCCACTGTCTCTTGAGACAAACAGATGCCAACTACATTTTTAGACTCTGGAATGAGGGATAAACCAGCTTCCTATCCCTAGTGACTCAGTTTTATTTATTTTTTATAAAAGAAGCCTGCACAACCATACATGTCTCTTTTTCTTACCCTAAAATGGATGTGGGGGAGCTAACTTTCACTTAAATGCCCTAATAACAAGTCTATGAGATTCCATGGATGGGAGAAGATGTGAGGGTGAATAAGAGCCTCCCATCTATTTCCCCTTTATGTTTCCCTTCTTGCCTTCATTCCTCTCCCTGCTTACAGTATATATTGTTTTGTTTTGCACCTTTAAGTGTGTCACCCCTGGCTAGGATATGCCCTCGAAATCCAGTAATGCTTCCTGCTTGTCTGGAAGGACTGTGCATAGAAACTAGCCTGCTACAGAAAAGTGAAATTCACATCCATTGCTCCACCCAGTTTTGTCACTGGCTCCGTCCACCGCTGGTAGATGGCCCCCAAGAATGTTGCCTTGAAGCAAATGTGGCCCCAGAGCTGAGAGATGTTCTTCACCCCTGCCATACAGGTATTTCTGGGCTGATTCTGCACTTAAACAATTCAAGTAAAATCACTTCTGGGCCTCTGATCACTTGAGAGAGACTGTCGATAGACCCTTGGGTCAATTTCCACTTCTTACCCAGGTGCTAGGCTTTGGAATCCACCATGCTGTGCAGCAGGCAGATCACAGAGTGTCGGAAAATTAAGCCACAGTCCTGTCTTTATTGAAAAAGACAACTGCGCAGAACATGCCATGACTGATTCTTCCTCTTCCCAGCCAGCTACAGCTTACCTGAGAACCCCCAGGCAGGATTTGCCCTGGTTTTGTCAAGCAAAAGAATATGTGTTCCTAGTCACCTGCAATCTGGAAATAGACATCACTTCAAAGTCCCCCTCCTTACCACCAGGAAGAGTAAAATAAGCCGAGCTGATAGCCATATTGATTTGGCATGAACAACAGGATATAAGTACACTAGAAGAGCCCATCCGGATCATATCAAAAGCCGCTCTAGTTGGGAATCTTGTTTCCCTCTGTGTGGACAGTCACATATGGGTGTAGGGATAGGCGTAGATGCTGGGAGAGGATATAGTTATAATATATTATCCTTCCTTCCTCACGTTTGAAAGTTCAGCAGAGTGCATCCCTTTGCAGCTTAAAAGGGATGTTTTAGCATCCAGGATGCTTTAAAGCAGACTGGATTCTCCTGGTATTTCCCTCATAAAACAATAAACACACAAACAGTATTGTTAAAGGCAAAAATGACATTTACTCACTCAGAATACTTGTTGAAGAGTAACAGATACAGCAGCTTTCTTCAGGCAGGCTTAAAGCGGTACCGTACTTTTCCATGTATAAGACGCCCCCATGTATAAGAGATCCCCTATTTTGGGGGGTTCAAATTTAAGAAAATGGGGGGAGATGGCACAGAGTTGTTTTGCTTTTGGGGGGAGATTACCAAGGATTGTTGAGGTTTTTTTGGGGGGGGGGTTACCAAAAATCTCTCACCTGCACGCATCACTAAATCCGCCTTCCGTCTGTCCAATCGCTGGCAGAAGTTGCCTATCGCCCACCCAACTGCCTATCAACACCACCCATTGGCACAGCAACCAATAACACTCAAAATAGCCACTGACAGCCTCGGCAGCAACCAATCAAACGTCCACACTATGCAATACCCATGTATAAGACGACCCCCACTTTTTAGCATGATTTTTAAATTAAAAAACATAGTCTTATACACGGAAAAGTACAGTAATTCAATTATGAAGACATAGTTTAGTCCATTTAAAAATAATTTCTCACATTCCTGGAACGAGCGGCAAAGAGCAAAGAGGAAGTGTCCAGTCAGTTGAGGAGATTGTCTATGCCCTCCCCCCTCAGGGCACAGTGATAGTGTCTCTCCCAGAGTTCTCTGTAGCAAACTTACAGGAAAACTCTGTGAGTTTCAGCTCCTATCAGGTGCCTATCTAGCAAGCATGCATTGTTGGCTTGATTGCATTGTAAATATCCCACAATGGTAGCTTAAGATCCACCAGCCTCAAGTTGTTTGGATGAGTCCTGGCTGAGCCAGGATGAAGCATACAATAGCAAGTCTCTGGGGGAGCCAAGGATGCAGAGCTATGTCTCCATACCCTGGTTGTGTTGGGATCTCAACTCCACTTATCATGGGAGATCTTGAGATAGCATTGCTCCCTAAATGTAAGTTAAAAAAAACCCTAAGACTTCAAAATAGGTTGGACTGTACCTCTATGCACACCCACTTTACAGCAATGCCTATGGAAGCCCTAATTAGGTCAGGGACAAGGAAGCTGTGGCCCTTCAGTAGCTGCTGGGCTCCAACTCTCATCAAGCCACATTGGACAAAAGATCTCTGCATTTCAGGGGGGTTTGACTGGATGACACTCATTGTTCCTTCCAGTTGTATGGTTCTAAGGGAAGAAATGGAGGCAGTGAGAGATTTTACTTTCTTCGGCTCCATGATCACTGCAGATGGTGACAGCAGTCACGAAATTAAAAGACACCTGCTTCTTGGGAGAAAAGCGATGACAAACCTAGACAGCATCTTTAAAAGCAGAGACATCACCTTGCTGACAAAGGTCCGTATAGTTAAAGCTATGGTTTCCCCAGTAGTGATGTATGGAAGTGAGAGCTGGACCATAAAGAAGGCTGATCGCCGAAGAATTGATGCTTTTGAATTATGGTGCTGGAGGAGACTCTTGAGAGTCCCATGGACTGCGAGAGGATCAAACCTTAAGGAAGTCAGCCCTGAGTGCTCACTGGATGGACAGATCCGGAAGCTGAGGCTCCAATACTTTGGCCACCTCATGAGAAGAGAAGACTCCCTGGAAAAGACCCTGATGTTGGGAAAGATTGAGGGCACAAGGAGAAGG
Source organism: Darevskia armeniaca (assembly GCA_034641395.1). Taxonomy (NCBI): domain Eukaryota; kingdom Metazoa; phylum Chordata; class Lepidosauria; order Squamata; family Lacertidae; genus Darevskia; species Darevskia armeniaca. The sequence continues at coordinate 619,729 of JAWWNF010000873.1, read as the reverse complement.
GGACGAAAGAGGACGAGGTGGTTGGACAGTGTTCTTGAAGCTACCTACATGAGTCTGACCAAACTGCGGGAGGAAGTGGAAGACAGGAGTGCCTGGCATGCTCTGGTCCATGGGGTCATGAAGAGTCGGACATGACTAAACAACTAAACAACAACAAAGAGTGGTCAAAGGTTGTGGAAGATCGGAGTTGTAGTCTAACACCATATGAAGAGTTGTAGGTTCCCCATTCCTGACACAAGACTTACTCCTCAGGGAACACGTACATTACCAGCCTTTGTAGCTGCTGATGTCCTACGCAGCAGGGTGATTTATGCAAAAAGTTGTTCCTTGATAAAACTGTTCCAGTTTGCAACCTGGTACTTTATTCACTTGTGCATATACCAAAGAGTTTTCTTTGTCTTGTTTTTCTCATCAACATGATCAAGGTGAGTTAGAAGCTGAGAAAAAACAACAACAACCAGCCATACTTTGTATAAATTTGCACATTATTCAATGCAGAGCAACATTCTTTTATAAAAAACAAAAACAACAAAAAAGGATGTCGTTTTAGGGTATGCATGAAAAGATATTGAGTGTGTAATATTTCTAAAATGTGAACTGCTACTCCCATATGGTTCCTTTGAACAAATCATTGATTTTTGCCAATTGACTAATTGATTTCAGGCAATTAGTCAGTGATGGTAACATATAATTACTTAATTAGCTAACTAACCGATATTACCTCGCAGGCATTCCCTGGTGTACTATTAAGCCTTTGATGTGAATCTCTAGACAAAATTTGCTCAAAAAAAAGTTTGCATAATCCGATGTGATTTTTCATTTAAAAAACAAATAGCAAGAGAAAAGGGGAAAAGATAAAACAGGCAATCACCGTGAAACAATTTACTTTTATTGATTGTTTATTGTCTGGAGGGTTTCCATTTTACAATCCCTTGAGCTAATTAGCTATTATTTATCTGCATCCTCCTCTTCGACCCAGAAGCTCAGACCCAGAAGCTCAAGTCACAGTTTTAGTTCCTTGCAACAGGTCTGAGTTGTGATTAATGATTCAGTCAGATGCAACCAGCCACAAATAGTGACCCTGAAGAGAGCTTTCATGGAAGGGAGACATTGACCCAACAGAGTCCAGAGCTTAAGAAAGCCCTATTACCCTAAGCAGGGATTTGCTTCAGCCCTCATATAAAACTGCTGATAATTTAAAGGGCAAGTGCCCTAAGTCAGAGCATGGCTAACCCCAAATTCGAGGCCCTTATATACCCACCACAGCAATATTTTCTCTGCTCCATTGGAAAGAATGTTCAGCTGATATTGTCTAATCTCCTCAAAAACAAATAAGGATGAATGTTCAATAAGCAGATTGCATGGAAGCAAGCATGCTCTCTTCCTATGGCTTCGACAGAGAACCCAGCCCTGCTATTGGGTAAGGTGAAGTGACCTGCTTCAGGTGGCACCAGAAATATGAGACTTAAAATTCCACGCGAATGTGTGAAGTGACGGCCTTGGAAGTAGCAAAGTGGAATCATCTGGCTTCCATTTCAGGCAGCAAAAATATATTTTGGGGTTCAATCTGCACAGGCAGATACTTGCTGCCACACCAGTCACAGCTGGTAAAAGGCAGTTCTAGCCATTGAGGGTACCTGAACCCCCAGTGAAAAAGCTGGCTCCAGAAGTACCCCAGCCTGCAAACCTGCTCTTTCAGCGGGAGTGCAAACCCATCCAAGGTAGGCAATTGACCAATTTCTCGTACACAGGGATCACTCACTCACAATGACTCCATCTTGACTAGATTCAATCTCAGCTTGGTTTTCTCAAGCTGTACCCAAGCACTGCCCCAGAGACTCCACAGCCACTCCTGATTCAGATATGGAGAAATAGAGCTGCGTGTCTCCATTGTACTGATGGCACCTTGCTCCAAAACTCCTAATGGCCACACCCAGTGGCTTCAAATAGAAATGAAATATCAATGGAGATATAACAGTGCCATGTGGCACCCCATAATGTAATAGAATTCTTCCTATGCTAATCTCCGGACTCGGTCTTGGATGTAGAAGCGGAATGACTGAAGGCGGTTGGAGGATGGATGGCGGCTAACAGATTGAGGTTGAATCCTGACAAAACAGAAGTACTGTTTTGGGGGGACAGGAGGTGGGTAGGTGTGGAGGACTCCCTGATCCTGAATGGGGTAACTGTGCCCCTGAAGGACCAGGTGCGCAGCCTGGGAGTCATTTTGGACTCACAGCTGTCCATGGAGGCGCAGATTAATTCTGTGTCCAGGGCAGCTATTTATCAGCTGCATCTGGTACGCAGGCTGAGACCCTACCTCCCCGCAGACTGTCTCACCAGAGTGGTGCATGCTTTAGTTATCTCTCGCTTGGATTACTGCAATGTGCTCTATGTGGGGATACCTTTGAAGGTGACCCAGAAACTACAACTAATCCAGAATGTGGCAGCTAGACTGGTGACTGGGAGCGGCCGCCGAGACCACATAACACCGGTCTTGAAAGACCTACATTGGCTCCCAGTACGTTTCCGAGCACAATTCAAAGTGTTGGTGCTGACCTTTAAAGCCCTAAACGGCCTCGGTCCAGTATATCTGAAGGAGCGTCTCCACCCCCATCATTCTGCCTGGACACTGAGGTCCAGCTCCGAGGGCTGTCTGGCAGTTCCCTTACGATGAGAGGTGAGGTTACAGGGAACCAGGCAGAGGGCCTTCTCAGTGGTGGCGCCCGCCCTGTGGAACGCCCTCCCATCAGATGTCAAGGAAATAAAGAACTATCTGACTTTTAGAAGACATCTGAAGGCAACCCTGTTTCGGGAAGTTTTCAATGTTTAATAGATTATTGTATTTTAATATTCTGTTGGAAGCCACCGAGAGTGGCTGGGGAAACCCTGCTCCAAGAGGTCAATATCACCAAAGCTGATGACAGATCAAGAAGCCCAAGGAGACCAGCTGTCTACATTTGGCCATTGAGAGAGTTAATACTTGCTAGGAACAGAAGAGAGATTGGTTAATATACTATTTTGTCTGCACCCGCTAAAGTTTTCCTACATTCTCTCAGGGCAACTATAATTGTAGCACCGAAAATAATTGGTACATTACTCACAGCGCCCCGTTGGGATTGGCTTCTCTTAATGCAGTTCTGTGCCATGCATACTTTTAATAGCAAACACACACACAAGCACACACTGGCATACACTGTATTTTTTAAAAGGCAAACCAAAATAGACATCTACTGAGAGGGAAGTGAATGCACTAAGTGGAACAGGGCTGGTAAAAATAAATGCTGCAAGCTGAAAATAATTCTTGGTTGGAAGATTATGCCCTCATTTAAGGTAGTAGACAAAGAGAACTAGTCTTCTGGAGGTATATCTCTTTTTTAAAATCCATTTTTATATAAAAGAATAGTTTTTTAAAGTTAACTGACATTCTGGAAGCATTACCATGCATTTCTGTTTTGAATTCAATGATTGTAGCAAAGAATTTCAATTTCAACTTGAATTCAATTTGGAATTGCATCACCAAACTCTAAAAATCTGCAAATCTCTTGGTCTTTTCTGTATACTTGTGCCCAGTATACATGCTGTATGTAGGGGGAAAATTAAAAAGCTTGGAGCGAATTATTTTTTTTACAATTTATCCAGTTTTGCAGGTTGTGGCTTTTTGTCTTTATAGTGTTTCAAAATACAATGCATTCAAACACAGCGTTTTAGGGATATTAAACTTCCATCTTTAACAACCTTGTGCTCCAAGGAGAAAATGAAATACATAAATAAATAATAAAATGCCATAATTATCATTCCATTGCTATTCCAGAACACAGCAGTCATCAAACCAATTTTAATTCTATGGCAAAATTATCCAATGCCTGTGAAAGATACTGAATACCATGGTATCTCTGGTTACGAACTTAATTCGTTCCGGAGGTCCGTTCTTAAGATGAAACCATTCTTATCCTGAGGAGAGCTTTTGCTAATGGGGCCTCCCACTGCGTGCGTGCCTCTGGCGCGCAATTTCCGTTCGCATCCTGGGGCAAAGTTCGCAACCAGGAGAAGATACTTCCAGGTTAGCGGAGCTTGTAACCAGAAGCGTTCATAACCAGAGGTACCACTGTATGGTTCTGCCATATTTTCATTGTGTGGAAGCTGATCTGTGCAATTTCCTGCATGTTGTGTAGCACTCAGGATGTGTGATTTGAGCAACCTCCGTCTCACACCTTCCCACCTGTTGGAGATTCATTCTCCATATGCAGTCATGGGTTTGTTGTCTATCACATGACTGCGTATGTGTTTTGATTACACAGGAATGGGATGTGATGTAGACAGGATGTTTGTCTTACTGTGTTTCCTGAAGTGGGATTATTGTGCTTTGTTCTTTATCTTTGCTGCCTGATGATAGAGAGAGCAGGAGCCGTGTCTCAGAGCTCCATGTGTGTTTATATGTAAATAAACTAGTTTAGCCAACATGCTGAGTTGCTGAGGTCTATTACGCAACTGTGCACACTCTGCGGATCAGTAAGTGTGCTGATGTCTTCTGGCATCAGTCACTGTGATGTTCAGGCTGAGGAATGCCTAAGAAGCTCCTGAACGATCGCCCGGAAGGAGGGAACATGCCAGTCAGGCATGTGTCTCTGCCGAGGCTCTATTTGTGAATAGACACTTCCTGACACCACCTTCATCAGCCTTTTTTTCACATCAGGTTACCCAAAACAGTGAATCTGAGAAGTTCATCCTGTTTAGTCTCATAATCTCAGGTTTTTGTTTTTTTTAAAAAAAATCCCAACCCTGCAAGGAATGACTAGAGCATCCTGTGCACATGCTCATAAGTACAACATTTACTGGTTTGAAGACAATGGAAGGGTATGACCAGTGGCGGAGGAAGCTGCTCGGGTCCCTGGAGCGACGCACCCAGGGGCAGGGCGAGCCGCCCATAGGGGCAGGGCAAGGGCGGGGCGAGCCGCCCATATGGGTGGGACGCACCCAGGGGCCTCTGGAATCTGCCTGCCTCCTTCCACTCAGCTGCCCTACAGCTGGGGGGGAGGCAGCGGGTGGACCGTTTGGGCAGCGCAGAGCCTGCGCGCACCAAAGCCACCGCATCTCTCCTGGGAGAGACGCGTAGCTCAGGCACGCTGCAAGCCCCATGGTGAGTGCTGCCCAGCATTTTGTCAACCCCCCCTCAGTGGTGACACCTGGGGTGGCCCACACCCACTGCACCCCCATTCCTCCACCCCTGGGTATGACTACAGCCACACACAAATCTCACTCTAAATACAGCTCATCCTTGGATGTGGGAAAATCCCATAGGTCTTCAATAAGCAGTGAAATATGGTCAGTGGTGTGGACTATTCAGCACAGTTTCACCATTACCACCACCACCAAAACAACAACAACAACATCGGAGCAAACTATAGTGCTATAGATGTTACCTCTGGAAGGACTATAAGTGAGGGCAGCCACAAGGATAGTAACTCATGTATTCCATTATGCATTAACTGTAACCCAGGCTCCTCAACTACTAAGCACCAAGGGAGCCTCTTGGGCATTTTTCAATTTCAAGCTAAATTCCAGTGCAATTTGGGATGGTAAAATGTCCCAAAACAAAGCCACATGTATTGTGTTAGAAAAACGGCATTCCCTTGTTCAGTATCTTTCTGGGAAAAGGCATTTTAAAAATAAAAACTTAAAAACATTCATACTTTCTTGGGCTAAGGTACATCCTTGGAAGGCACAGAAGCAAAAGATTTCTTGGGCTATGTTTTCACCCCAGAATATATTTAGTTTTCAAAAAGAAAATTTTGCCTAGGCACAATTTTCCCAAATAAAATATATTTGTGTATGTTGCTTTCGCAAACATATGCATTTTTATCGACACATTGTCCTAGTATGTTCATTTTCGTACATACAGTGGTACCTCAGGTTAAGAACTTAATTCGTTCTGGAGGTCCGTTCTTAACCTGAAACTGTTCTTAATCTGAGGTACCTCTTTAGCTAATGGGGCCTGCTGCTGCCTCCGCGCCACCGCCACACGATTTCTGTTCTCATCCTGAAGCAAAGTTCTTAACCTGAGGTACTACTTCCAGGTTAGTGGTGTCTGTAACCTGAAGCGTCTGTAACCCAAGGTACCACTGTATTACTTGGCTAGCGAACTGCATTGCAAAATTCGGAAAAGTGTGAATTTTGAAGAATGGCTGCCTTTTGATTCATGCATTGCTTCATTATAGAAATATATAGAAATACTTTATTGTCACTGTACCACTTGTTTACAGTGAGATTAAGTGCAAACTGGGTAGATTTGCCTTTAAATGGGAACTGAACCATTTCTCTCCCCCGTCCCTACCCTTCATATGCTCTGCAAAGAAAGAAAAACACCACTAGCCACAATGCATTTTGCAAAGTTCACAGTTCGAAAGGGCTTGCAAGCCGAAAGAGGTTGAGTTGAAAATAAGTTCTCACACTTTTGACCCCCTTGTCAAAAAAATGCCAGGCGGCTCTTTAGGAAAATAAAAAGAAGCCATCATCATGCTTTGTATTATAGGCAAGAGAGGATAACTTCATATTGCAAAGCCACAGGGAGTTCAAGAGGAATTATGAAAGGGAATGAGTGAGGGTCAGAGCTCTTCAAGAGCATATCAGCATAGCGCAAATAAGGATTTAACACATTACAGATTGAAGGGCGATCTACCGTCCTGCAGATGTCATTTGTCTGTGGTTACCAAGATAGCGCAATTTGTAGGGAAGTCACAAAGGGAGAGGTGAAAAGTGCAAGGCACAGATATGGGGACAAGGCCTTGGATAGATCGCCAAGTCTTCCTTGCATTTCCCTCTCCCTCTCTATTAGAAGCAGTCGTCCATGGTGAGCCGCAATACAATTTTAAGAGCCAGCTTCTATTATGAGCAAAAAAGTAGCCATGAATCAACGTGACAGGGAAACAAGCGCTTAGCATGATGGAGTTAACAGGGAAATAGAAACGCTGTTATTGCATGACCCTCCGAGCTCAAGATAACTTCCGAACTGGACGATTCTTCTTTCAGAACTCCCCAGGGATTAGCAGATAGGAGATCCCTATCCATCTTCTCATGTGGCTTGGAGTCATTGCACTCCTTCACTCTTGTCACAGGGAGGCCAGCAGAAGGAGCAAGCCTTGCACACAAAATATTAATGCCAAATATCCACTCCAGAGTTATCTAGGAACACCCAGTGTGTTTGAAGCCCAGCAAAGCTTTCCTTTATGGAACTGTATGCAAGATCTACTTGAGGATTTTGATTTCTATGGATTCTGGTCTGGACTGATGCTGTCTGCATCTCTCAGACTTAGTTTCTTATATATTTTTGTATTTAGTTTTGCCTAATATACAACTTTCTGCAAAGCAGTTTTCACTAAGACAGTGCATTTTTCCATGATATTTTTTTGCCATGACATACATTTTATTTAATTTGTAGAAATTGGGAGAGGTGAAATGTATAAATATTGCAAAATATTAATCTCTTAGACCAGCGGTTCCCAAAGTTTGTGGTACAACCCCCTTGGGGTACCGAGAATACCTAGTGGGACACTAAGAAGTAAGGGGGTGGCAAGGGGTTGCTGAAGGTATAAATGGTTTTAAGACTTGAAAAGATGGTGGCACAGGCTCAAATACACTATTCTGAATAATGCAATTTAAAGGGTAGGGGTCACTGGGGATGAATTTATGGAAACAATTGGGCAGTGGCTCCAAAATGTTTGAGAACCACTATCTTAGTCCTTTCATTAAATCATTGGTGTATATTTTATGGTTTGCAGTCTGGAAAATTGTAATGATATCGTCATGGCCTTTGGCTAGTACAATAAACATATTGATTGGTTGAACTTCAATTGTTAAAATGTTGGCATAAGAACTGTATTGTGAAATCGGAAACCTATCTCCCCCTGCTGAAATCTTTTTGTTCGCCTCTCAGTTTTTATCAGTTTGAAATTTGCTGTATACTGTGTATGGTTTTCTCTCTCTCCGGTAATCATTTCCAGCTGTTCATAGCTGTCTAACATCTCCAGGTGTGCCAATCCGATGCATTGCCAAAGGCGCTCAGCCACTATCTCCGTAACAAATTCCTTTACTACTGATTAACGGTTTCATTCAAAAAGTTTGATGAGAGAAAACAACCTCATTCCAGAGATGCTCACGTATGGTTTATGTGTGTGGTACGGAAGCTGTATTTCTCAGGATAGGATGGGGTTGTGCAGAATTGTTAAGACAGCAGAGAGCATTATTGGCTGCTCACTCGCCACCTTAGAGCAAATTTATACCACCAGGTGCCACAGAAAGGCACTGGACATAGTAGGAGATCCATCACACCCTGGTCACTGTTTCTTTGAGCTCCTGCCATCGGGATGGAGATACAGGACAATGAAGGTGAGAACAAGCAGTCTCAGGAACAGCTTCTTCTCCAGAGCAATTTCGGCCTTGAATGGAAAGTCTTGACTTTGAAGTCATTTTATTTTACTTGTTATATTGTATTGTATTGTACTGTTTTAATTAGTGTTTTGTAGTTATTTTAAATTTATGTGGAGTGCCTTATCTGAGTGGATAGAGCAACCAAGTAATTTTGTTGTTCCCGCAAGGGGACAATGACAATACATCTTATCTTATCTTATCTTATCTTATCTTATCTTATCTTATCTTATCTTATCTTATCTTATCTTATCTTATCATCTGCTTCCAAAATGATCCACAGCCCCCTTTTTGAGTTCCCATTTAGCTTATCCTGTTTCTGTGCTGCTTATGCTCTCCCCCTCTCTCTTCTCTCTCCCTCCCTCCTATCTTCTCCTGAAAATCTGTAAATGCAGGGCCAGCCCACTCATGAGGCAGGGGGAAGCACAAGATGCCCCACCTGCCCTACCACCTCCACTGCTGGTGGAGAAGCAATGACAGCATTGACACTGATTTCCATCAAGATTTCTCCAAATTCTCACCGGATCCTGCCATTGCCTATTTGCACTACCACCGCACAAGCTAGGTAAGGGGTGCTTTGGCGTGGTGGCAAGGTGGCAATTCTCTCTCTCTCTCTCTCTCTGATTTTCATTGTTACACCATTAATATCCTCCATTATAAAAATATGTTCAATGACTTCCCTTCTCCTCATCCCATGGTTCTTTCAGTTTCCCCACAGTTCCTGCATATTCTTATATATCCATTTAGTTTAATTTATCCCCTTATTTTTCCTTTGTTATGCATTGTACTGTTCAAGTTTACCTTAAACCTACTAGCGTTTTCACTTGTTTACGGTTATTTTCCAAATGCTCCACAAAGATTTTCCACTCCTCTTTAGATACTCGATCTACAAAGGTCAATGTCTCATACATTGCTCAGATCACTTTTGCCTCTGTCTATGCTGACATCTGGCCCTCGGAAGGCGCTTTATGGGGGAATGTGGACCTCAGGCTGTAAAAATGGTTTTAGACAAAGTATGTCTTTGAGTCCTGGCACCCATGCAGGACCAGACTAGATGTGACATGAGAGCACAGCAACTTTTTTAAATTCTCGAATAAACAGATGAGGTATTGGCTTGATCCAGCAGAGTTCTTCTTATGATGAGTAAAACTTAGTAGGCCTCAAGGTAAATTTCCTATATACCAAGGGGCAGTCATTGAGGTGCCCTTCAGAAGTTGCTGGACAACAACTCCCATCATCCATGATGTTTAACCATGCTGGCTAGGACTGATGGGAGTTGGAGTCCAACTAAACCTGGAGAGAAGCCCATTGGCAACACATACCTTAGGGTGTGCCAAGAGCAGCTCTGCCAGGCCTCTGAGACATTGGGTTAAAAAGCCCAAACAGAGCCCAGAGTTGTCTCTTCTGAGAACTCTTTGAATGTGTCCTTTATTTGGCGCTTGCTTTTATCAAGCAGGATGGTCCTTCCCAGCCATTTCGCCCCATCACCACCCCATTAATCATGAATTTAAGTCTCCAGCTCTTCCTTTCATGCAACATGTTGCATATGTGTGCGTCTTTTAAGCAGGCGTGATTAATAGCTAAAGCAGAGGGATAGGAAGGATAAACGCAGATATATATTGTACGTTTTATTATCTGTCAGGGGCAAAACTAATAGGTTGAAGTTGCATTGGAAATGATGGCTACATGGTACAATGCAGACTTTAATGCAAGCCAGTTTCCATCTAATGAGCAAGCAGGAAGAAATCATTTACATGCAATGAAGAGGGAGACTGAGGGAGACCGCAGGTGTCCAGAAAGAAAAAAAGAAAAGAAAAGGCGGGAGGGAGGGAGAGATGACATTCCGGGTAATATTTGAGAACAGGAGTTGTACAGTATGCCAAGAACTGCATGACATTTAGGGAGGGCATGAAAAATCAGCTGCAACATTCAAACATGCCTGGAGCAAAAATGTTCATATATACATATATATCCCATATTCATGAGGCATGAGGTGCATCCATCCATTCAAACAGAAATACGTGTGGAGGCTCAGAGGTGGATTGATTCTGACCATCTTATTCCCCGAAGCCATATTTGGAGGGGGAAGAGAAAGAAATAGTGAACTTTAAACAGGTCACAGCTTCCATGAAGGCACATGGCATCCAGGGTGTGCTCTTATGGAGTGGGGGGGGGGCGTAGTTATAAATAGGGGTGGATGAATCAGTTTTATTTCTTGCTCTGTATCTGTTTCACTACTATTCCTTGCATAACTCACGGATGGGAAAACAGTGATCCTCCGGATATTGAGTGAACAAAAAACTTCCACCAGCCCCAGTCAGCATGTCCAACTGTCCGGTATAATGGGAGCTGTAGTTCAGCAACTTCTGGAGAGCCAAAGATCCCCAAATTATTGCCATAGGTGTCCCTTCACACCCCATTGCCACGATTTGCAATATTAATTTAAAAACAGCAATCCACACGAAACTGCACAACTGTAGTCCAACACACCTAGTCCACAGCTACAGAATCCCTGAGAAATGGCCACCCAGCCTACGTTTCATAACTTCTAGTAATGGGCAGTTGGTCTCTTTCACAGTTCAACAGCTTGTACTATCAGGATGTTTCCCTAAATATTTGGATAAAAGCCTCTTTCTTGTAATTTGGAACCGTTTTCTCTCAAAATAGACTTTTTCAGACTAGCTGCAATTTCCAAACCATTCGGAAGGGTAGCCTTCTGCAGAGAGCACTGTGGAACTCCAATCTGGAGGCCGCAGAAGCACACATCACTGTGTCCACGCTATCCTTTTCCAGGAATAGTCATAGTTGGCATAGAAGTCAAACCTGGGGGAAAAAGCACTCTCAGCCACCGAGGACACCTGAATCTCTAGTCACAGTAATGGATCTAAGAGTACTCCCAAACTACGTATCTGCTTCTTCAGAGAGTGTACAACCCCATCTAGAACAAGCAACCTATTATTTTCCTGTGCTTAGGAACCATAGAACTTCCACCTTACCAAGTTTCATTGGCCATCATCAAGCTCATCACTGACTCCAGACCAGGCCTCGCTTTATTCAAATGTAGACCTTGCACCAAATCTCCAAATAACTGCTCCCAACAGCTTCACATATATATTAAAAGGCACTGGGGGGAAAGAAGGTTTCCTGAGGGACCCCCACTGGTGAAGGAATGCGGGTGTGGGGGAGTGTGGTGTGAACCAGGTGTCAGCCAAGAAGGAGGGTGACATCACCGCGCCACCCCCCCCCCCGCTCGCCACACTGGCGGTGCCCCAGAGGCTCGCTGTGTGGGCGACGGGCCGCTAGGGGTGATGCTGCAGTGGGCAGCTAGTGGAGTCCCTCCTGACGCTTGCCGTGTGGGTGGCAGGTGGCTAGGGGCACTCCCCGCACAGGCGGCTAGCAGCAGCACCCCCCTCGCCGCAAGGGCGACGGCCGGCTAAGGATGCTCACCATGTGGGCAGCTAGCCCCGCTCCCACGGGCTGACTAGCCCTGCCGCTACACCACTCTAGTTGCCAGGGCAGGTACCTCCGCCCCTGGGGACACCACAACACAAATTCCAAGGGGCGAAGAGAGAGTCTCCCCATACCATTTTTTGTAAGTTGTCCTGCAAGTAGGAGCAGAGTCACTGATTTACAGTGCGACCAATTTCCATCTCACAGAGCCAATCTAGGACCATGTTGGTCCACTCTTGGCAACAGCTGGAAATTCAACAATTCAATGTATAAAATTATTTTCCTCCCATCAAGAAGACGTTTGTTGTTGTTTAGTCATTTAGTCATGTCCGATTCTTCTTGACCCCATGGACCAGAGCATGCCAGTCTTCCACTGCCTCCCGCAGTTTGGTCAAACTCATGTTGGTAGCTTTGAAAACACTGTCCAACCATCTTGTCCTCTGTCATCCCCATTTCCTTGTTTCCCCAATCTTTCCCAACATCAGGGTCTTTTCCAGGGAGTCTTATCTTCTCATGAGTTGCCAAAGTATTGGAGCCTCAGCTTCAGGATCTGTCCTTCCAGTGAGCACTCCGGGCTGATTTCCTTAAGAATGGATAGGTTTGATCTTCTTGCAGTCCATGGGACTTGAGTCTCCTCCAGCATCGATTCTTCGGCAATCAGCCTTCTTTATGGTCCAGCTCTCACTTCCGTACATTACTACTGGGAAAACCATAGTTTAACTATATGGACCTTTGTCAGCAAGATGATGTCTCTGCTTTTTAAGATGCTGTCTAGGTTTGTCATTGCTTTTCTCCCAAGAAGCTGGTGCCTTTTAATTTCGTGGCTGCTTTCACCATCTGCAGTAATCATGGAACCCAAGACAGTAAAATCTCTCACTGCCTCCATTTATTCCCCTTCTATTTGCCAGGAGGTGATGGGACCAGTGGCCATGATGTTACAACAATATCATTTTTTAACTATTCTGATGGCATTTTAGATATTCAATGTAATTTAATATGCTATTCTGTTTCTTGTGGTTTTGAATTCAACACTGAAATTGTTGTTGATACAATGCTTTCAACTAAAGTGGATTTTCAAAACGCTGGATAAATTTAAAGAAATGCTGAAAGATTTTCAATAAGATGTGAGAAATATATTGGGGGTTATTCTCTCTTACTCTTCTGCTGCTGACTTGGGAGCAGTTCCAGAAACAGAACAAGTCCCAATTGAGATTAGCTGGGGAGATGCAAGGCCACCAAACTGCAGCAACTTCTGGGAGCAGCGATGCAAAAGAGGCATCAAGGTAATTTTAAGATCAGTAGACTATATGGGGAACATCATTTCAAAAATACCACAACAGCATGAGATCCAGACTAAAAGCTAAAATTTCTTCATCCATCTGTCACTAATTAAAATGAATGTCAAAGAACATATGGCCACAGAAAGATCAGGAGCTGAAAAAGAACGTTAAGAAATGCGACAATACATGTACCGAAATTGCACGCTTTTTTGTAAGTGCCAGACGGGAGCTTTGGAAACGAGAAGGGGAAATTGCATTGAGCAAAACACCAAACAGACCTTTAGAGACATGGTAACTGTTATCTGCCTTCTTATTATAACAACAAAAAGTATAAGCCTGATTAAGTCATAGGACCCTAAGTGGTGCTGTGTAAATAAAAAGTCTGTTAAACAGAAAGAGAAATCCCTCCTCAAAGACTTGTACAGTGGACCTTGGGTTACGTTACCTTCAGGTAACATAACTTCTGGGTTGCAAATGCGACAAATCTGGAAGTGTCTACTTCCGGGTTTCGCCACGTGTGCAGGTGCAGAAGCACTCTAACACGCCGCGTGTGCGCGCAGAAGTGGCGCCTCAGGATGTGGACTTTTGGGGGTACGTATGGACCCCCAGAATGAATTAAGTTCGTATCCAGGGGGTCCACTGTATTAACTTCTGTGGGACAAATAAAAAAGGCTGCAATTGACAAGGGCAAACATGACCAGTAAACTGTACTGCTCAAACTCATTATATCTGAAATATCCTGAATTCTAATATGACACCTTTCCAAAGAATCATAAGGGACCCCAAGGGAGATCTAGTCCAACTCCCTGCAATGAAGGAATCACAGCTGAAAAATCCCTGATGGATGTACAGCCAACCTCTGCTTAGAAACCTCCAAGGAAGAAAAGTCTACCACCTTCCGAGGAAGTCTATTCCACTGTCAACTGCTCTTACTGTACCTTCAGAAGGTTCTTCCTGATGTTTTGTCAGAATCTCCTTTCTTGCCATTTGAATCCATTGGTTTGGGTCCTACCCACTACAGGAGCAGAAAGCAAGCTTGCTCCATCTTCCATGTGATGGAGGCCTTTAGGTATTTGAAGATGGCTATCATATGGCCATAGTGCGTGGCGCTGTGGTGTGCGGGTGGCGCTGTGGTGTAAACCACTGAACCTAGGGCTTGCCGATTGGAAGGTTAGTGGTTCGAATCCCCACAACGGGGTGAGCTCCCGTTGTTCGGTCCCAGCTCCTGCCAACCTAGCAGTTCGAAAGCACGTCAAAATGCGAGTAGATCAATAGGTACAGCTTCGGTGGGAAGGTAAATGGCGTTTCCGTGCACTGCTCTGGTTTCGCCAGAAGTGGCTTAGTCATGCTGGCCACATGACCCGGAAAAACTGTCTGCGGACATACATCGGCTCCCTCGGCCAGAAAACGAGATGAGCGCCGCAACCCCAGAGTCGTCTGCAACTGGACTTAATTGTCAGGGTCCTTTACCTTTACCTTTACCTTTATCATATGGCCTGCCAATGTTCTCTTCTCCAGGATAAACACATAAGGCTCATAAGGCTTAGTTTCCAGATACTTTATCATTCTTGTTGCCCTCCTCTACACACACTCCAGTCTTGTGCTTATCAATCACAAGCATTTTCTCCAAACATTTTGTAGTTCCTTTTACTCTCTCATTCCCTTACTACATGTACAATTATTATTCACCAAAGATTTGAGCCTACTAAAAAACAAGATTTGGGCTTTAGCAATGTTTTAAGACCATCCAGTTTTCCCTTACACCGTCTGCAATGAAAAACTTATGAAAAATTTTATTTTTTGAAATACAGTTTTTGCCCTCTCGGGCAATCTATAATACTTCCATTAGATAGCATTTTCTATCAATATAATAATTTCCTATATCATTTATTATTTTAATATCCCAGTTGTCCTAGGTTCAGGCAGAAATATCTGAGGGCAGGATCATAACATGGCAAATGTGGTCTTTTCTGCTAGAACATCAATGTACATTTTCATTTCTATTATAAGAGGTACACTATAAAGTGTTAAGCCTCCATCATTATCTTCAGGTATATAATTTAGCAATAAGAGATCCCAGAACATAAGTTAAGTGGCAACCGTGAAACAATTTCCCAGGAGGCTTTCCAGTTACTACAGCTACTATTGATTGCATTTGGGGTCTTCTGGTGTGCTAAAGGATAATTTTGAACATTTTTTGAAAGCTAGATGGAGCCTAATGCCACTTGGCAAGTAGAGTCTGGGAAAGTAACTTTGATTTCATTGCAAGGGGAAAGTGATAGAGGAATGATGTCTAAGAGAGCAAAAATAAAAATGAAACAATGCTCCTATCCAAAAGGCTTCAAGTTCCTGTTAAAACCTAGAGCTAGGGGTTGCATCCAATGCTAGTCCTACATATAGTCCAAAACCTAGAGATGGAGTCCAAAACCTATAGATGGACACTGTTCCACTGTCAAACAGCTCTTACTGTCAGAAAGATCTTTCCGATGTGTAATCAGAATCTTCTTTCTTGTAACTTAAATCTGTTGATTTGGGTCGTCTCCTCCAGAACAGGAGAAAACAAGATTGTTCCACCTTCCTTTTTAGATATTGGAAGATTGCTTTCATTTCTCCTACCAGTCTCTTCTTTATCAGGCTAAGCATACCCAACTCTCTCAACCGTTCCTCATCAGGCTTGGTTTCCAGACCCTTTATCATCTTGTTCACCCTCCTCTGCACATTTTCCACTTTGTCAATATCCTTCTTAAATTGTTGAAATAAAAAAATTGTCCAGTAGCACCTTAGAGTAACTAGGTTTGTTCTGGGTATAAGCTTCCATGTGCATGCAGACTTCTTCAGATACCAAATGCATGCACATGAAAGCTTATGCACAGAACAAACTTAAAGGTAAAGGACCCCTGACCATTAGGTCCAGTCGCGGACGACTCTGGGGTTGCGGCGCTCATCTTGCTTTACTGGCCGGGGAGCCGACGTACAGCTTCCGGGTCATGTGGCCAACATGACTAAGCCACTTCTGGCGAAACCAGAGCAGCGCAGGGAAATGCTGTTTACCTTCCTGCCGGAAGTACAGCTTCCGGGTCATGTGGCCAGCATGACTAAGCCGCTTCTGGTGAAACCAGAGCAGCGCACGGAAACACCGTTTACCTTCCCACCGGACCGGTACCTATTTATCTACTTGCACTTTGACGTGCTTTCGAACTGCTAGATTGGCAGGAGCAGGGACTGAACAATGGGAGCTCACCCCGTCACGGGGATAGTTTGAAGTTTGGGATCTTTTATTTCCATGAAGATGCTGAGCCAGTGCTGGACAGCAGAAGACATTGTATGGATGTTTTAGTTGCATCTTTGATGCTTATGTCCTGTTTCTGAAGAGTTCTGATACCGGTAGTAAAACTTTGAATAATATTTTTACAGGCCTGGACAATGATTTCTTCCGAAAAGAGTCAGTTCTTATGCTTCCAGTCGCTGCAGACTGTGCAATATTAATATCTGCAACAATGACTGCTTGCAGCTCTCCAGGGTTTCAGAAAAGGAATCCTTCATAGTCCTGCCTGGAGATGCTGGGGATTGAACAGAGGACCTTCTGAATGCAAAGCAGATGCCCTAGCACTGAGCTACAGCCCATCCATATCACATTGCTGTACCGTGTGTGATGAAATTAAGCATAACTCAGAACACCACCAACAAAAACATGATCCTATAAATGCCTCTGCTGTGCATGGATGACTCATTTTTATTCCTTATGAGGTAATTCCTTGGAGATATGTCCTCAAAGACAGGTAGCATCAAATCTCTTCTTTAGTTTATTGCAGGCATGAAATTTGAGGACAGCAGGCCACGGGTGTTGTTTTCAGGTAGAATGGGCTTTTGCAGAAGAGGTGAACTGTATATACCAAGTAACTGCCATTCTATAATTTGCACAGGAGAATTTGTACTCTACCCTTCATTAGCGAGCCGCAGTAGGTCAATTTAAAGGTACAGCCAGAGGTAAACTGAATGAAGAGATGGAGGGGGTGAGTATCCTCTCTGCCACTAATGCCCATGCTAAAATCTGCCAGAATAGGAAATGGGGGAAAAGCAGAAAGAAGACCCTTATATTATATATTGGTCATCTTAATCAGCAGCTAAAAGCCATTCCAAATGACCAGTTCTGTGAAACAAATGTGGACTGTTTTGATTTTTCTGCTGTGATCCATATACCTTCTCTCAAGAAAGCTCCTCTTTTTGCAACTGTTGAGACTGAAATGTACTGCAAGGTCACTGAGTGTTGTAGGCAGTGCACAGAAGCCTATTAGACTGGACTCACAATATCATCTAATATGGCCAATTAGGGATCCAATCACTAGCTTTTTTATACTTGATTCCCTCACAGTGTACTGAAATGTAACATGTCCATGGATATTTATTGCAGATCCACTAAAAAAAAAGAAAAGAAAATGAAAAGAAATAGAGAATGCTGTCTTATACCAAGTCAGAGTATTTCCCCATTTGGCTCAGTTTACACACTGACATGTATCAAATCTCCTAGCCTTCCCTGGACATGACAAAGATCAAATCTAGGACCTTTTGCAAAGGACAAAGCACATGCATTATTGCCTCCCCTGTAAATACAGTACATAAAATAGTGGTTTGTTGCACAAGATATTGCAGTTGAATAGACTAGGGAGGAAAAACAAAAGTCTGTTTTCGGGTTTGCTTTACCTGTTTATTTAGCAACAGCCAAGCATCATATGCAACAGCAAGCTCATTAGGGTTTGAGGTGAGGGACAAATGCTTAACATTTTTTTAAAAAAGCCATTGAGCACTTCAAATGCAGTTGAATAGACTAGGGAGGAAAAACAAAAGTCTGTTTTCGGGTTTGCTTTACCTGTTTATTTAGCAACAGCCAAGCATCATATGCAACAGCAAGCTCATTAGGGTTTGAGGTGAGGGACAAATGCTTAACATTTTTTTAAAAAAGCCATTGAGCACTTCAAATGGGGAACAATGTGTGCTTATGCTAGGAGGCAAACGAACATGTGATTCAATCAATATGCAAACTAACCGCTTAGAAAATCTCACTTTTATGAAAGCTCTGCTTTGCTGTTAACATGTGATATTACTTTTCAACGAGGCAAAAATATCCTTGAAAATGTTAGGGAACGTTTTAGGTATCCAATTTTAAATTCCTTGGGATAAATCAATGTTTATAATTGGACCGAATGTGTAACTTAGAATGTTTGTGTGTGTGCATATGTGTGTGTGTGTGTAGATACTGTAGAAAGATGATAGATAGATAGATAGATGATAGATAGATGATAGATAGATAGATATAGATGATAGATAGATAGATAGATAGATAGATAGATAGATAGATAGATAGATAGATAGATAGATGATAGATTATAGATATTTTTTATAGTATTTCTCTCCTGCTCTTTAAACAAAACAGCATTCATTTGAATCCCCATTAAGCTAAAACAGAATCAGGATTCAAGAGAACCTTCACAGATTAAAGAACGGTGTCCAAACTAACAAAATGAATCTCAGTAAGGTTGTACACTTAGACAGGAAGAACAAGATACACCAATAGGGGACATCAGAATTGCTAGGAGTACATGTGGAAAGATCTAGGGGGCTTAGTAGACCACAAGTTTAACATGACACAACAGTGTGATGCAGCTGCAAAAATAGCTAAACCACAGAGCCTAGGGCTTGCCGATCAGAAGGTCGGTGGTTTGAATCCCCGCGACAGGGTGAGCTCCCGTTGCTTGGTCCCTGCTCCTGCCAACCTAGCAATTCGAAAGCATGTCAAAGTGCAAGTAGATAAATAGGTACTGCTCCGGCGGGAAGGTAAATGGCTGTTCCGTGCGCTGCTCTGGTTCGCCAGAAGCGGCTTAGTTATGCTGGCCATATGACCTGGAAACTTTACACTGGCTCCTTCGGCCAGTAAAACCAGATGAGCACTGCAACCGCAGAGTTGTCCGCTACTGGACCTAATGGTCAGGGGTCCCTCTACCTTTACCTTTGTCACCTGATCTAAGGTTCACACTCAGCACAGAGTAGGAAAACATTCAACAGGTAATAATTAACTAATTCATTCAAAATCCACACTCCTTCCAATGTTTTCCCCCCCATGTTATTAACTAATAATGGAAAGTAATCTAATCCATGAAAGTATGTAGAACACATTAGATAAATCTCTGCATATCTGCAAATGTGAATATGTGTGAGAGAAATTGCACAGAAGGTAATTCTGCATTTTAAAACCAGCCGACAACCTTCTGGACAGCTGCCTTGTGGCATGGAAAGGGAGCTCAAGATGCTGAGATGCTGTTCTGGGCTCTGAGCTATTGCTCAAGAAAGCTGGGGGAGACATCAGGAATAGATTTAGATTATTGCAATCATATGATGCAGCCATTTCCCCGAGTTTACTGGTAATGTTGCTGATACCATGGTGACATGCATTATCTTTCTTTGGAGAGAAGAGAGCAAGACAGGCAGCGGGAGAGATCCAGCGTGGCTGTGCACAACTCTCAACTGAAGAGCTGTGCAGACTTTACTTACAGTCTTCTGCTCTGAGCTCTGCACTGGAAAATACTGATACACCAACATGAACAAAATCCCCCCCCCCAAAAAAAACCCACCCCTTTATGCCTTTGGAATTTGACACAAGAAGGCCAGGATGTGTTAGAAGACAGATGAGTTGAAATGATAGCTCAGTCAGAAGAGCATGAGACTCTTAATCTCAGGATCATGGCTTCAAGCATCACGTTGGGCAAAATATTCTTGCATTCCAGGGGGTTGGACTAGATGACCCTCAGGGACCCTTCCAATTCTACAATTCTACATTACTAAGGTTCCTGGTCCTTTAGGAGCAATGATAGTGAATTCATAAAGCTGTGGTAAAATAATAGACCCACATAATAAAACAATACAAATTGTGTGACCCCACCCCAAAAAAGGAAAAAAAGGAGGGGGGAAATAAAATAAAATAAAGCAAAATAAAGCAAAACAATGAATGCTTTAAAATAATGTGTATGGGAAAGGGGTTGACTGGGAAATAATGAATGAATGAATGAATGAATGAATGAAACACAACCTGAACAAATGTCACCAAACTCCACCAAACACTTTCTAAGAGGCAGAACCTGGAGAACACTGCGTGGAGTGATAGCATTCTGCTGCTCTCCAAATGTTCTGGACTACAACTCCCATCATCTCTGACCATTGGTCCTCTCTGAGCAGCACCATTTGAAGGGCTAGTTTCTCAATTCCTGTGTTCCATGCTGTTCATGTGCCACAGCTTGAAAATTCAGGTAGATGTTAATCTGGGGAGGGGAAGAAGTGCACAGGCATATTGATCAAAGTTCCCTCGGGGAATGTTTGGCATTGTTACTCTACTGGAAGGAGCCAGATGTTGTTTAACCAACTGTATGAACAGCAGCAGACAAGCTTAGAATTTCATCTCGCAGGAATTCTAGACAGTTGTGAAATGACTTTGTACTCCAACTCTAAATGCAACATATAAACAAAAGTACAAACGAGCCATAAAACAGCCCTTTTTACAATCTTTTTTTGTTGTTGATAAAGAGGAGCCAGCAGCTGTATGAATTTTTAAAAACGTAATTGCAGTAAAAAAAATAAATTTAAAAAAAACCACCACTGCCAACCAATAGCTATATACTAGTAAGGAATTCCTCATTTGCAGACATGCTGTTGGCACATGTCCGAGTGCCTTAAGCCTAGAGCTGAACTGATTATTCTCTAATTTTGATGTCCTCTTTGAAAGTTTCACTTTCAATGCCACCGCAAAAATCGCCAGCCAACCCTTCCAAAACTCTACCATTGCTGAACAGTCCTGTTCTTTCAATTACAGGTAGATAGCCATGTTGGTCTGTCATAGTCAAAACAAAATTTAAAAAATCATTCCAGTAGCACCTTAGAGACCAACTAAGTTTGTTCTTGGTATGAGCTTTCGTGTGCATGCACACTTCTTCAGATACACTGAAACAGAAGTCATCAGACCCTTATATATAGTGAGAGGGTGGGGAGGGGTATTACTCAGAAGGGTGGTGGGAATGGGTGATTAGCTGATAGGAGAGGTAAACCGGTTGACGACTGTTAACGACTGCAATAAGTCTCACAGGAAAAAGCAAGGGTTGAGAAGGTTAAAAAAGCTTTGTCATGTATAATGAGATAAGAATCCAATGTCTTTGTTCAGACCAGGTCTCTCCATGGTTTTAAGCTTGGTAATGAGTTGCAATTCAGCAACTTCTCTTTCCAGTCTATTTCTGAAATTCCTTTGCAATAAGACAACTACTTTGAGATCTTGTATAGAGTGTCCTGGGAGATTGAAGTGTTCTCCTACTGGTTTCTCTGTCTTGTGATTCCTGATGTCAGATTTATGTCCATTTATCCTTTGGCGTAGGGTTTGGCCTGTTTGTCCAATATAGAGAGCTGAAGGGCACTGTTGGCATTTGATGGCATACACAATGAGCAATTAAATAGTCCTGAGATGGTATGTTTGATGTTGTTGGGGCCAGTAATGGTGTTGTCCGGGTGTATGTGGCAGCAAAGTTCTTTCAATGTCCCTCTTCTCCTTCTGTTTATTTGTAGGCCACTTTCCCACAAGATTGTACCTATAGTGGCTCATAACATGAACAATAAACATCATTAACTTTTTTTTAAGTGTCTCTCTCTCTGTGTTAAGAGCCAGTTTATGGATTTTAGTTTGAGGGTTAGAGGAGGAGGAGAAGTTTTTTGTTTTAACTGTTTTTATATGCTGCAAACCACTTGGTACTTCTATTGAAGGACAGGTAAGAAACATGAAGGAAAAGGAAAATGAGACGGAGCAGTCCATACTGATATTTCTGTTGAAGGATACAAGAGGGAGAGGAAAACAAAGAGGAATAAATCAATAAATCTTCTTCTTCTTCTTTGGCAATCACTCGTAACCAAGTAAGATTGTCTTCCATGAATATGGACTTAACAGTGTGTCCGTAGGTGACTGTGGAGGTCAATTCTGGATCCACACATCCTTCCACAGTGGAGACATATGTTTCCGGGTGGGAATTGATCATGGTGAGGATTTTCCAAACGTGCCTTCCTCTTAGCTCATTTCTCCCTTTTATCCTGAGTTCGTGCTTCTTCAAAGTCCATGACGCCTTTGGTAGAGGCTATTCTCCAATCCTGCCGACCTAGCAGTTCGAAAGCACATCAAAGTGCAAGTAGATAACTAGGAACCGCTGCAGCGGGAAGGTAAACGGTGTTTCCGTGCGCTGCTCTGGTTCGCCAGAAGTGGCTTAGGCATGCTAACCGCATGACCTGGAAGCTGTACGCCGGCTCTCGGCCAATAAAGCGACATGAGCACCGCAACCCCAGAGTCGGACACGACTGGACCTAATGGTCAGGGGTCCCTTTACCTTTTTATTCTCCAATTGGAGCACCCACAAGCTGGTGTTTCCCAGTTATCGGTGTTTATAGTCAGGGGCGTAGCAAGGGAGCGGGAGGGCGGGCCGCCCCAGGTTCCACCCCAGAGGGGGGGTGACACTTAAAAAAAATATATTTTTATATATTTTTTTAATTTTAACTTCATTGAAAAAAAGAGATGATAGACACACACACACACAACCCCCCCACACCTCACAAAGTGGCACCATCAGAGGGGGGGTGACACTTTTTTATTTATTTTTTATTTTTATCATTTTTTAAATCATTTTTATTTTAACTTTATTGAAAAAAAAGAGATAATAGACACACACACACACAACCCCCCACACCTCACAAAGTGGCACCATCAGAGGGGGGTGACACTTTTTAATTTTTTAATTTTTTTTAATTTGTATTATTATTTTTTATTTTAACTTTATTGAAAAAAAGAGATAATAGACACACACACACAAACCCCCCACACCTCACAAAGTGGCACCATCAAAGGGGGGTGACACAATTTAATTTTTTTTAATTTTTTTAAATTATTATTATTATTATTATTATTGACTTTATTGAAAAAAAGAGAGATAATAGACACACACACACAAACCCCCACACCTCACAAAGTGGCACCATCAGAGGGGGGTGACACTTTTTATTTTTATTTTTATTTATTTTTTTACATTATTATTATTATTATTATTATTATTATTTTAACTTTATTGAAAAAAAAGAGATAATAGACACACACACACAAAAACCCCACATCTTGCAAAGTGGCACCATCAGAGGGGGGTGACACTTTTTAATTTTTTTTATTTTTTTAAAAAAATTAAAGTGGTGGGGGGTGAAAAAAAATTCCGCCCCGGGTACCACCTGGGCTTGCTACGCCTCTGTTTATAGTACATTTTCTTAGATTTGCCTTAGGTGGAATCCTATGCTGGTCAGACTCAGAGCTGACCTATCAAAATTAATAAACAGGACTAACTTAGGTTCATGAATTTCAATGGGTCTACTCTAAGTAGGACTTCATTGAGTGCAAACCCAGTACAGTGGTACCTCAGGTTAAGAACTTAATTCGTTCTGGAGGTCCATTCTCAACCTGAAACTGTTCTTAACCTGTGACATCACTTTAGCTAATGGGGCCTCCTGCTGCTGCTGCCGCGCCGCCACCGTACGATTTCTGTTCTCATCCTGAAGCAAAGTTCTTAACCCGAGGTACTATTTATGGGTTAGCGGAGTCTGTAACCTGAAACGTCTGTAACCTGAAGAGTCTTTAACCCGAGGTACCCCTGTAGATGAAAGGGATGAGTGAGGGAATTTGATTCTATTTTTTATCCATTGCATTTCTTTCTTCAGTGCTTTTCTCTCTCATTCTTTTCTTTTTGTATCCCAAAAGCTACTTTTTTTCTCCATTTGCTTATGTTTCAGGTATTATCATTCAACCTGGGAAGAGGCAGGGAAAATATGAAAAGAAAACAAGCGAACCTTGTCTCAGTATTTTTATTGACTCCCCTTTTGAGAAGGGAAATATGATAGGGTATAGATCTACTCAACTAAAATAATACAACAACTTCTTGGGACTTGGATACATGTTGTCATAACAACAAGGTACAGCTCCTGTAATCCCTTAAAGCTGGGAGGCATAAGAAGCACTTGTTCTTGACAATGCAGCTAGAGCTCTGTCAAAGGAGGATAAATTTGTCCTTTAATTAGGCACAATAGGTTTAATTCAGTTCTCAGTGACACTTGTACATATCTGGGAGGAACTCCACCACACTCAGCAAGTTAATTCAGAATCTATACGGATTTAAGGAAACACATCGTTTTGACAGAGTGGAAACGGCGGGTAATGAAAGCAACTGGAAAGCTCATCTTGAGATTGGAGAAGTTACCTTGGGCAGGATTTAATTATATGAACAAATAGACAGTAGTCGAGGTCTCCATGAGAACACAATATAAGAGAGGTAGAACTCCACAGCAGACAGGATTCAAATGCCCAGTCAGCTCTGAAACTCATTGAGTAACACTAGGGCACACACAATCTCTCAAGCTTCCCTATCTTGCAAGGATACTGTGAGGAGAAAGCAGGATATAGAATTATAGAATTAGAGTGTTGGAAGAGACCCCCGGGGACATCTTGTAGAACCCCCTGCAATGCAGGAATCTGCTTTAGAAAACTTTGGCAACTTCTCTGTCACGTCATGAATCTCAGGCACCTGGGAGACAGCACACCTCCCAGAACATCTTGTTACCTCCACACACTGCTGCCTGTGTCTCACGCCGTAGGTAGTCACACCACATGTCTCTTCCTCTTCTGGGGGGTGGAATGAATTGTTTTGTACACTGTACCTTCCACATCCACCTTGGTGTGTTCTGAGGTCTGCACCTGCTGTCCTTGGTCCTCTGGACCATAATTGGTGTCTGAAATGAGAGCATCAAATCAATTGATTTGTGTTTTTTTTTTCCCTTTTCCCTTTTTCTTTTTGTGTAATTAGCATTAACAGGGATGTGGGTGGCGCTGTGGTCTAAACCACAGAGCCTAGGTTCGAATCCCCGCAACGGGGTGAGCTCCTGTTGTTAAGTCCCTGCTCCTGCCCACCTAGCAGTTCAAAAGCACGTCAAGTGCAAGTAGATAAATAGGTACCGCTCCGGTGGGAAGGTAAACGGTGTTTCTGTGCGCTGCTCTGGTTCTCCAGAAGCGGCTTAGTTATGCTGGCCACATGACCCGGAAAAACTGTATGCGGACAAACGCCGGCTCCCTCAGCCTGTAGAGCGAGATGAGCACGCAACCCCAGAGTCGTCCGCAACTGAACCTTACGGTCAGGGGACCTTTACCTTTTAATTAGCATT
Source organism: Darevskia armeniaca (assembly GCA_034641395.1). Taxonomy (NCBI): domain Eukaryota; kingdom Metazoa; phylum Chordata; class Lepidosauria; order Squamata; family Lacertidae; genus Darevskia; species Darevskia armeniaca. The sequence goes on along the minus strand of JAWWNF010000873.1, from coordinate 594,308 downwards.
AACAGTATTTTTTGTTGTTGCTGTTATTGTTATTACTGAATTCTAAATAAAGATTAATTAAAAACAACAACCACAAATCAATTTTGCAGATCCAGTGACACAGCATGGCTGCTTACAGCCCTGCTTCTGTGTGTTATGTTCCTCCAGGGGTTTATCTCCTGCAGTGGGCGATCTTCCTCCTCCCTAGGCGCTTCCCACCCCCATCACTATTCCACGACAGACCATTCTGCTCTATTGAAAAATTCCTCATCTTGTTCAGTGGCTCAAAATATGGATAGATGTTTCTGTACCTTCTCTTCCAGGAAAGCAACCAGCTCACACTCGTTGCAGGTGTAGTTTTGCGCATTGTCGGGCAGGAAGGTAAACATGGCACAGGTGTTGCAGATATCATGGACTGGCTGGCTGCGCAGGAATGGTGGGTGTCAAATGGAAGATGGAGCAAAGTTGTTTTCTTCTTCATCCGGAGGCTATGACCCAAACCAATGGATTCAGCTTACAAGAAAGGGAATTCTGTAAACATTGGAAGAACTTTCTGAAAGGAAGAGCTGTTAGACAGTGGAATGGATTCCCTCAGGAGGTAGTGGGTTCCCCTTCCTGGGAGGATTTTAAGCAGAGGTTGGATGGCCATCTTAAGTTGGATGGACACTTCTGTTGAGATTCCTGCATTGCAGGAGGTTGGACTATGTGACCCATAGGGTCCTTTCCAATTCTATGATTGCATGAATTGGGAATGGAGAATCCTCAGAATGTGGGAAGCCCGCAAAACCCCAAGACTACCTCTTGATCCAAAAAAAGATGTAGTGAGTCCTTAGTCAGATTTCAGGTACCCCAGCTCCTTACAAGAACACTCCAGAGCATCAATTGCAATGAAAAATGCATGAATACATTATATTCCTTTACCCTTTACTGTCCACCAACCTTCACTCCTGCTGCTCCTCTGGGCTTTGTCAGATTACTTATCTGAAAGTTCAGATGTTGTATTCGTAATTCAACATTGGATAAAACACCAGACCACTCAAAGAGCAAATGTGAGTGTCGGCAGGGTAAGAACTGCAATGAATTTTGGATTTAACTGCTACAGCATTTAGGCACTAAGCAATCAGTTTTGCCCTGCTATAGGCAGGGAATGTTTCTCTGGGGACTGCTAAAAAGAGAGAGGGGGAAGAGCTTGTGTATCATCTAATATGCATATGGTTATCACCAATTTACTACTAATTATGGGGTGAAAAGACCAATTAATTATTCAAGACACTTTATTGGAAGTTAATCAACTGCTTCCTGTGGCCCTGTGTAGTTGCTATGACTCATAAATGTTCTTGATAATTAAGCATTATGTGCAGAACCTGCCATAATATTATAGAAACCAAATGAAAATCTTCTTGAACGTGAAGAATCTTATAATGTCCCATACGTGACTCTGCTCACAACGTTTGTTCTCTTGAATCACTTTGACATGATGGACACGGTGAGCCTCTTCTGCCCTTCATTTCTCTATATATCATGTGTAGAAACCGCCTTCTTGACCATTGGACCCACTATTAGTCTCATCCCAAATGTCCTGGCTTCTGATAGGACTTCTTTCCAAAGAATCATAGAATTGTAGAGTTGGAAGGAATCCTGAAGTTTGTTTTGTCCAGCTCCCTGCAACACAGGAATCACAACTAAATAATCCATGACAGATGTCCACCCAACCTCTGCTTTTCATTGAATGAAAATCTCACATCTTCTGAGGGAGTCCACTGTCTAACTTTCTTCCTGATGTTTAGTCGGAATCTCCCTTCTTGTAACTTGAAACCACTGGTTTGGGTCCTACTCTCCAGAGCAGGAGAAAGCAAGCTTGCTTCATCTTTTGAAAGCAAGCTTGCTTCATGACAAAGCCGCTTCTGGCGAACCAGAGCAGCGCACGGAAACGAAGTTTACCTTCCCGCCGGAGCGGTACCTATTTATCTACTTGCACTTTGATGTGCTTTCGAACTTCTAGGTGGGCAGGAGCTGGGACCGAACAACAGGAGCTCACCCCGTCGCAGGGATTCGAACCACCGACCTTCTGATCAGCAAGCCCTAGGCTCTGTGGTTTAACCCACAGCGCCACCTGGGTCCCCCTCCCTCCTACCAAGGAAACCCCAATTTTACTTTCAGATATCTACATTAAAAAAAACATAACTGGAGAAAAACTGATCCTGCTGATTAGTCAGTCTAACATTCCTTCTTTGTCCTTTCAGACAAAGGAGTGTTTGGTGTATGGTTTGGTTTTTTCTTTTTCTTTAAGGGGGTCAGTGGGTGATGCCAGGGACAAATTTGGCCCATTAATTTTTACCTGGTAGATCTGTGTTTGAAGAGTTCCTATTACTTTTGTGCTGTGAGGCAGAATTATGCTTTGCTCTGTCTTATTATAAGGTGGCGATACTGGATGATAAAGCTCCCAGCAGGACTCAGTATATTTAATACTCTCCAGGATTTGACAGAGCTTTTTATTCCTCCTAAAGAGAATCTCCTCTCTTCCTCCGAGCTCCTGCTATTTATCCTTCGAGCCAGAACATTTAATTCAAATGATAAATTGACCGGTTTAATGTTATTGAATGTAACAGGGGTAAGATATAAAGTTGCTAATCAATCAAGAGGAAACATTTTATGAACTACTGAAACAAAAAAGAAAGAAAGAAAAATAAATAAATGTCATTGGTTTGTGTCTCTTTGCCCATTTGCTCAATGGCGGGTACAACCTTCGTCCTTCACAATTGCCAGAGGAAGGTGAAGATGCACTGCCTAGTTCTTTCAGTATTTTGCATACTTTTCACTGATATAATTTTATGGCACCAGTTACATCCATTTTTGTATCATTTGCTTTCGGACTTCATGGCAGAGCGAAAGTAGCAAGTGATGCATTTGCATTATGCTTAATACCTGGAAACAATCAAGCACATCACACCATCATTTTGGGATGAGCAATAAATATCGGGGCAGTTTATTTTTAAGTGTTGAAATAAATCCCTCTGGCTAATATTTTCCTAAGGCATAGAGAGAGATTTGGGCGCCATAAAGTGATCACCTCCATTGAAATTGCTCCTCATTGGATGATGAGGCAATCGGAAGCAATATGCAAATGTGACCTTCAAACAAGTTGAAACGAGAGACACAGAGAAAAGACAGCATCTGTTGAAAATATCTTGCAAATGCTTCCCCCCCCCTAAAGAAAGAAATTACTTTAATGCATTAAAAGTTCAAAATTTAATCAGCAAAATAACCTTTGAGCTGTATACACCTTGACCAGTATTCTGTATTGGTCTATAATATAACTTCTTCACACTTTACAGAGGTAAAAACTCTCTCCACAAATGTACAAATGCTTGTGTGAAAGTGTGTACACTTGTTGATTGGTATACCTTAGCTATCCCGTACTAAGGTCTGTATCCCGTACTAAGACTGTATGGTTGTTTACTGTTATGGGGTAATTGCTGAACAAGTGTAGACTATTTGTATAAAGTTGCACAGATTGTACACTTGTTGAGTGAAATATGTGAGCACCTCAATCACACTGAATGCTTGGCTTCTACCGCAATGTTGGGACCTTTTGAAAACCACACGTTGTTAGAGCAATCCAAGAATGGGGAAGGCTGATGGACTGGAGGCAAAAAGTGAGGTTCAGTCAGGATCAGGAAAGGGACAGCAAACAGGCAAGGAATTAGAAAACAGTCCTGGTAGAATTCAGATTACAGTGGTAGCTCCGGTTACAGACGCTTCAGGTTACAGATGCTCCAGGTTACAGACTCTGCTAACCCAGAAATAGTACCTCGGGTTAAGAACTTTGCTTCAGGATAAGAACAGAAATCGCGCGGCGGCAGCGGGAGGCACCATTAGCTAAAGTGGTACCTCAGGTTAAGAACAGTTTCAGGTTAAGAACGGACCTCCAGAATGAATTAAGTTCTTAACCCGAGGTACCACTGTATGTCAAGGCAGAGGAAGCAGCAGAAAACCCAAAACGACTCAAAGAACAGGCCTGGGGCTCAAACGAGAGCAGTGGTGTCTAGTGCTCATTGCGACTGTTAAGGCAGAAGGCAGGGAGTGCAACAGTAAGTCAAACTAGAGCCAAGGACAGGCAGAGCAAGCTAATTCTAGTTTGTACACATCCTTCTCCATGCTCAGTTCTGCAAGGACAAACACTGAAACTAGAGAGGAGGAAGATGATAGGCATCTTCTGGAGCACTTGTTGGGTATGGAATAGGAGTAGGCGTTGTTGTTGTTTTTAATCTCCATGTAGTTCATAAAGAGGACTCGAGTGGTGCTGTGGGCTAAACCACAGAGCCTAGGGCTTGCCGATCAGAAGGTCGGCGGTTTGAATCCCCGCGACGGGGTGAGCTCCCGTTGCTCGGTCCCTGCTCCTGCCAACCTAGCAGTTTGAAAGCACGCAGTGCAAGTAGATAAATAGGTACCGCTCCGGCGGGAAGGTAAACATCGTTTCCGTGCGCTGCTCTGGTTTGCCAGAAGCGGCTTTGTCATGCTGGCCACATGACCCGGAAGCTGTACACCAGCTCCCTCGGCCAATAATGCGAGATGAGCGCCGCAACCCCAGAGGCGGTCATGACTGGACCTAATGGTCAGGGGTCCCTTTACCTTTACCTAGTTCATAAAGAGAAGGGGCATTTGGAGGACTGTCTATCTCCCCTGAAAAAGATGGCAAGTTCCAGGTTTGGCCAATGTGGTGCATCCAGATGTTTTTGCACTTCAGCTTCCATCATCCCTGACCAATGACCATGCTCACAGGGACTGATGGGAGCTGGATTCCAAAAATATCCCAAGGAAGAAGAAGAAGAGTTTGGATTTGATATCCCGCTTTATCACTACCCGAAGGAGTCTCAAAGCGGCTCACATTCTCCTTTCCCTTCCCCCCCCCCACAACAAACACTCTGTGAGGTGAGTGGGGCTGAGAGACTTCAAAGAAGTGTAACTAGCCCAAGGTTACACAGCAGCTGCATGTGGAGGAGCGGAGACGCGAACCCGGTTCCCCAGATTACGAGTCTATCGCTCTTAACCACTGCACCACACTGGCTCTCAAGGGTCATAAGTTAGCCTTTAACTCTGTTCTGGTTCCCCACTCTTGGCAGGTAACCAGTGGAGAGAAGACCAACTGACACTCCGACTGACACCTGCTCTTCTTTCATCTCTGACGCCAAGAACATATGCGGCCCTCTAGGATTACCTTACCATATTGTGGAGTTCAGATAACTTTTTAAGAGGAATGATTAGTTATGTCTTGCAAGGGCTCACTGAAAGCCAAAATTTTAGTCTTTGTTTTTAATTTTAAAAAAAAGTAAGGGCAATTATGACAAACACCTTGAACATTCAGTTCTGTAAAAGACTCAGAAAATCCCCATTCTGTTGTCACATACCACCACACCCCCAGAGAAAATGAATTCAGTGTGATTAACATCCGTACAGTGATTTGCAAAGGAAGCGATTGCAACGTGTCACTTATCGTAAAGTGTTACTGGAAAACGCATGAATCTGTAGCATCCATATTCAAAGTGCGCACTGAAGCTGCTGATGGCCCCAAAAAATGAACAATGGGAGAATCAGTTGCTACAGAGCTTTTGAATAAATCTCCATAGCTGAGATGCCATTCTTGCAAGGCATCTCAAGATCAAGAGGATTCCAATGACATATCTCTGTCTCAGCTGCATAAAAAGCTTTGATAGAGGAAATGTCTTAAAGGAGGCATTGGTTGGTGAGATGCTGGAATGGCCTTAGAACAGTGTTTCCCAACCAGTGTGCCTCCAGATGTTTTGGGACTACAATTCCCATCATTCCTGACCACTGGTATTGCTAGCGAGGGATGATGGGAGTTGTAGTCCCAAAACATCTGGAGGCACACTGGTTGGGAAACACTGCCTTAGAAGAGATGAGAAGCAGAATGCTCAATTGGGTGGTTCCAGCAAATCCCTCCAGATATGGAAAGAAAATGTGTAGAGAGGTTATATTGGCTAGATTCTCCATGCTCAGTGTATGTGTGCTATAAGGAGTTCTGTGTTTGGAGTGATGGACTTCTATAGGGTTCCTTCACATGAAAAATGAATGTGTAGGAAAGGGTGGTGGCAGCGGCTGAAACAGTGGTGACTTTGTATGCTGGAGCAAGCAGGAGGACCAAAATTCAGTCCCTGGCAGCTCCCTTAAAAAAAAAAAAAAAGTCAACAGATTCAGTTAGTTAAGGATGAGCAAAGGCTTTTGTCTGGAAAGAATCTGCCAGTTGGTTAATGATACCCATTGCCGGATTTACGTATAAGCTAAACAAGCTATAGCTTAGGGCCCCACTCTTTTGCCCCCCCCCCAAAAAAAAACAAAGAAAAAAAACCTGGATGTACATTTCCAAAATATAAGATAAAAAAACAAAAAAATAAAACCTACATACAGCAACAGTGTTTTGTGTTGTGTAGGCTTCTATTTGTTATGTGCAAATGGTTTTAGATACCTACTAGGTCCTTAAATTACCATATATAGCATATATTCAACACAAAAAAACAGTGACAATTTGTTGTTGACAAAGGACAGCTGGACATATAAAGAGCCCCATTACCTTCAGTGGCTTAGGGGCTCATCAAACCTAAATTTGGCCCTGATGATACTTGACCAGATGCTTTGGACTGCTGAGATGTTCCAGTAGGTCAGCCGTTCTCAAACTTTTTGCAAGCAAACTTGTTGATTTCTATGGCAACTGGGGTGACATGGCACCCAATAAGTTCAGCCTGGAACTAAGTGATGGCCTACAGGCTGATTGTCACCTCTGGCTTTGCAGCATTGGACTCACAGCATAAGTGGACATTTTAGCCAGCCCCTGAGAAGATGTGATTGGTTTGGTTGGCCATGAGTTGGACCTTCAGCAGAGTGGTGAGATGCAAAGGAAGAACAGGGCTCCTCTCCATGTAATTTCTGGGCAGAAAGAGGAGTTTCCAGAGGTGTAGTTAGATTCACCCTGGCTTCACAAGTTATGCTCACCAGACTGTCAGTTTCAGGTCTGATTGTTTACTTATTTAATAGGAGCATTTGCACCCCACCTGACTGATAAAATTCATCCCTGGGCAGTTCAAGTGGAGTTTAAACAATTAAATAAACAAATAAAAGCATTGCCATTCATTCAATTACCTTCATAAAACACAGCAAAGCAGCACAAAACTACGTTAGAACCTTTTAAAATCCAGCAAGATCATTAGTTCCAGAGGTTAAAAGATAATTGCCTGGGAGATAAAAGCCCTAAGCGGCCTTGGCCCAGTATACCTAAAGGAGCGTCTCCACCTCCATCGTTCAGCTCTGAGGTCCAGCTCCAAGGGCCTTCTGGCAGTTCCCTCCCTGCGAGAAGTGAGGTTACCAGGCAGAGGGCCTTCATTGTAGTGGTGCCCACCCTATGGAATGCCCTCCCATCAGATGTCAAGGAAATAAACAACTATCTGACTTTTAGAAGACACCTGAACACAGCCCTGTTTAGGGAAGTTTTTAATGTTTGAAGTTTTATTCTGTTTTTAATGTTCTGTTGAACGCCACCCAGAGTGGCTGGGGAAACCCAGCCAGATGGGCGGGATAGAAATAATAAATTGTTGTTGTTGTTGTTGTTGATTTTTTTACAAGGATATCCACCGACCAGGCACAAGGAACAACATCTGAATGGAGGTGCCAGGCAACCCTCACTTAATAATTAGAATTTCAGTTCTAATTTCAGCTCAGCTGGTTACATCACAACATAAATGCAATATTACAAGCACAGATGAAGCAGTTCCTAATCAAAGCATAGGGACACTAAGATGACCAGGTGAACAAAGACATTTTAGCTGATGCAGAAAGACTGGAATGTGGAGAGCTGGGGAGTTTATGTAGGGAGAGCATTCAATAGTCAGGGTTCTGCTGGCAGTAGCATAGCTAGGGGGACAGGGAGCACTGGGTAGCCACCATGGGGATGGCACTTACCATGGTGCCTGCAGTGCACCCGAGTCACACGGCTCTCCTGGAAGTGATGCGGTGGCTCAGGTACCTGCTGCCGCCCGTAAACGAGGGTGGCTGAGGGGGAGGCAGCTCTGGCTTTGTGCAGTGTGCCCTGCCTAAAATTGCCCTGCCCCCTGGGTATGGGGCGCATGCACAGGGGACTATGCCGCTCTCTGCCACTAGTATTGTAGCAGGCATTTTGGTAAAGGGGAGAGCAAGTAGGGCGAGAGCCTGCTAAAACTATTGTTGATAGCAACAATGCAGCAACGTTCTAGCCCTCAAGGTAGTGGCAGGGGATAAATTAGCTCACTTTCCATTTTCATGCAAATCTACCTAATTCACGCTTCCCGAACGAATAAGCAAACCAAAGCACAGAGATCCTTTGAAGTTCACACATCACAGCCTTGTTTTATTTTTTAAAAAATAGTTTTTATTCAAGTTTTTTTGTGTTACGATACAAACAGATAAAGAGGGAAAGGTACATCTATTGTTTCCACTTTCAATTCGTAATCTTTTTCACAGTTCATTTGCATTTAGCGAGAGACACTCTTGCCATAGACATCTTGCATTTGGGGGGAAAGGGAGGAGAAATGGAGGTATTGTTCTTTCATTCTATTGCCTATTATTAGTGTGGGGGGTTGTGTCAGCAATGCATGGGTAAATCCTTTGTTTATGCATTTATTTATTTATTTTTATTGATAATGCAAGAGGTTAGGGGGTTCCGAGCTCGGTTGGTTGTGTTTAACTGATTGCAATGTGGCTTGTTTGTGTGTGTTGTTGGGGGGCGGGGTTGGTTGTTGAGTCAGGTTAGCTATAGTGATTTGTATGCTGTTGTGGGGGATAGGTCGTTGTCCTGCTGTGCTGCGAATGTGCTGAAGGGGAGCTGTACCGGGGTTGAGATGCGGTCCTCACACCAGAAAGTGTGCATAGATCGCTGCAGCGATGTGCAAAAACGACATTGCTATGTGAAATTGCTATCCGAGGTGCATTTATTAGGAGAAATATGTGCAAATGTGCATACAGTATCTGGTGCCGATCTTTTTAAAGAAGAAGAAAAAAAATCACAGAACGATGCGGAAATGGTGGGACTTTGGAAAACGAGAAACCGAGAGAGACCAAAATTGGCAGATGCTGCCTCAAGGTGATGCTGGTGTCATCCTGTCAACCTGTGAGCCATTCAGCTGGTTACAGACCTCCCCTCTTCTCCATTGGCAGGCACTCTGCTTACGGGTGCCTTTTCACAAAGGCACTATTTACTATTGTTCAGCTGAACAAATAATGACAGGTACATGAAATAGAGCCTGTGAGTCTCTTGCTCCCCTGTCTTGCCTCGCTGGCTGCTGGTGCTTCCTTGCAAAGTCCACCCGGAGACGAGCCCACTTGGCACATCACTCTGTCACACACATCCATGCTTCAAAGTACTTTGCTCTGTTACTCACTGCAGAAGTAAAAAGCAGGACACAGCGTGTGTTGTCCATTCTTTCTTTTATTTCTGTCCCATGTGGCCAGTAAGTTAGGACCAGGAACCATGCAGCTGGAGTTTTTGTTTGTTTGTTTGTTTGTTTGACTGATTTTATAAAGGTCCCAGGGTTAGCTTTACAAGAATGAAGAACAGAAGTATATAAACAAATAATGCCGTTACAACTGTAAAAGTGGTGAAACAGTTCCAAATGGAAAAGAAGAGGATAAATTCAGGAAAAGGGGAGTAAGGTTTTTTTTCCTCAAGAAAAATAGGAGCTCACCATGAAGTTGTTAATGGGACGCGGGTGGTGCTATGGGTTAAACCGCAGAGCCTAGGGCTTGCCGATCAGGTCGGCGGTTCGAATCCCCTTGACAGGGTGAGCTCCCGTTGCTCGGTCCCTGCTCCTGCCAACCTAGCAGTTTGAAAGCACGTCAAAGTGCAAGTAGATAAATAGGTACTGCTCCGGCGGGAAGGTAAACGGCGTTTCCGTGTGCTGCTCTGGTTCACCAGAAGCGGCTTTGTCATGCTGGCCACATGACCTGGAAGCTGTACGCCGGCTCCCTCGGCCAATAAAGCAAGATGAGCACAGCAACCCTAGAGTCGGTCACGACTGGACCTAAGGGTCAGGGGTCCCTTTGCCTTTACCTTTATGAAGTTGTTACAGTAAGTCGCCGGGCAACTCGGGCACACACCAATCAATAAATTTCAGAAAGGGCTAAGACATGGATGCACAAAGCATTAAAAATAAATAAATGGGACTTTTTGCATTCCGCTATGCTCCTCTTTTCTTCCCACCTGCCCCTCAGAGCCAACAAATCACATGAAGCTGGGCCTCTGCAGCAGAAGCCCCTCCTCCTCTTTGCCCACTCTTCAGCAGCCTCTATGAGATGCCCATGGAGATGCTATGCAGAGGCAACAGAATGCTCCCTTGTTGCCACCACAGGTGTCGCTCAGGCAGCAGTGGAGCATATGCCCGCGCTGCCCAGGGCGGGCGCACTCCCGAGGGGGACGTGGCACGGAGGGTGCCCTCCCAGGTGCGGGATAGCCGCTTGGGTACCTGGAGTGGCGCGAACACCCTGCCTCCGGGGGTGGAGCAAGCCACCCATGGGGGCGGAGCGAGCTGCTCCCGGGGGCGGAGCTAGCTGCCCATGACAGACATTCAGGGGTCCACCTGCCCGCGACTCCCAAGCCTCCCCAAGTTGTCAAAATGAAGGGGGAGGGGGGAATGCCGCCAGCAAAATGGCTCAGGGTAGGCTTGGGAGTCGCGGGCGGGCGGCACGCCAGATGTCACCCCTCAGTGAGGGCACCCGGGGTGGTCCGCCCCCACTGTCCCCTTCCTATGCCACTGCGCTCAGGATAAATGCCAGTTCACCCTCCCCCTTGAGCTCGGCAGCGGCAGCTCTGGTAGGGAAAATAGGGACATTTTGAGATCAAATCAGAAACCAGAATGGCTTTCGTAATTCCAGGACTGTCCCTGGAAAAATCAGGACACTTGGAGGGTATGCGTTTGGCCCTGAGATCACATTGCAAGTTGCTTGTAAACTGAACTTTCCTGAGATCCCCTACTAATAATCTAGGCCTGATATGCGAGAGTTTCTTTTCTTTTCCCTCCACCCTCGGTTGACTCCGTTCTCAAGGACCTCTTTGCTGTGTCATTCTGTGGGTTCACCTCCTCCTACTCCGCTGCCCTTTCTGCATCTCTCGGTACATGGTGTTAGCACAAGTTGTCACCTCAGATACTGCAGCTAAAAAGCCAAGGAGAAGCGAACAGGAGGAGAGACTGAGCAGTGTCTGAGGAAAAGGTCAACAAACACTGTCAATTTCTGTTTTGGCCCGGAGCCTTACTAAAAAACACAGCATGTAGGACAAGACTCGACATCATGTAAGTTGAATTAACTACAGGGGCACTGCATTAAAGTATGCTTGGGAAAACCTCTGGAGACAGAAAAGGAAGAGGGGGAAATAGGTCGAAGTAGATAAATATAGACCATCAGAAGGAGCCAAGGAGAAAATTAAGACAATTGTTTCAGGGCAGGGATGGATGAAGTTGTTATGTATACTGCAGAGCATACTTCAGCAACCTGGTGCCTTCCAAATGCATTGGACTACAGCTCCCTCACTGTCTGGGGCTTATGTGAATTATAGTTCAAAACATTTGGAGAATGCCAGGTCATAGCTGTCAACCTTCGGATTTGAAAGTAAGGGATGCCGCGAGGGCAGTGCAATGGCACCAAGTAGCCTCGCCACCCTGCGCTCCAGAGGCTGCGCGTGAACGGGTGAGCGAAAGAGCGAGCACGTAGACAGCAGGCAGGCTGTCTGTCTGGTTGGGCGTGAGGGTCTGGCTGCACAAGGCATGCAAGCTCCGCCCCCATTCGGTCTCAGACTCCTTATTGGCAGCCGAGCAACGCAGCTGAGGAGCCTCCCTGGCCGGCAGGGAGGGAGAGGAGCTGCTTCCTTTGAAATCTGGGAAATTTAAGGGATACCAACAATCCGGGATAGCAGTGGGAAACGGCATTGGAATAAGGGAGTTTCCCACAAGAAAAGGGAGGGTTGACAACTATGCACCAGGTTGCTGAATGCTGCTGTAGAGCAAACTGCCCCCATACTGTTCCAAACTAGCTGGCAGCGGGAATTTTGGGGTCCATGTCACTTTTGTCACCCTTAAGCCTATTTTGTCCCATTTCTGCATTTTTATAAATGCAGTTCAATACAATCTGGAGCCCGTAATATTTTGGAAGTGCAACATCCAGCAGATAAGTAAGTTCTGCTGTGCCCATTGGCTCAGGAAATGTGGATGGTGCTAGTTATGTTTTTACAATTATTTATTACATTCATATCCCACGTTTCTTCCCGAGAGCTCAAGGTGGCCTACAGACTGCTCCGACTCCCCATGTTGTTAAGTCAGCCGGGGTAGCTCAGTTGGTTAGGGCATGGTGTTGATGATGCCAACATTGCAGGTTCGATCCCCATAAGGGGAGCAGCTGTGTGTTCCAGCATTGCAAGGGGTTGGACTAAGGCAACATACAAAGGGAATTAAAATTAACTATACTGTTTCACCATTACCTAAAAAATAATTCTTAAACAATTGCAAGAAAACAGCAGCACCACACAGGAGATAACTCCAATCAAACCACAAAGGGGGAAAAAAGACAAAGGTAAAAAAAATCATCCTTAGTTTTAATAGCAGTCAATTTATTTCTGGCTGACCACTGTCAGAGACAGGATACTAGATTAAAAGAATCCTGTGGATTGGAACCTTATGTACATAACAAAATATAATTGTTTTATAAAATGTGATTAATTTAAATGGTCATCTACCCATCAGAGGAGCCAGTAGAAAGCATGGTTTAAACAAACCAATATTCAGGGTTTCTCCTGACTGTAGAGATGCAACACACAGGAACATTTATCTCGATATGAAACACTCTGTGTATATACATCCTTATTCCCACTTTATTATAAAATTAACCCACAATGCAAAGCGTTAATTATTGAAAATAAGCACCTCTACATATTTTATGGCGCCTATGACGAACACGTTATTGCACACCAGAGATTCACTATATTAAAAAAGCCCCCCAAATTACTCCTATCAATTAACAATATTATTATACTTAAAGTCTTGATAAATTATTGAGAAAGCTTACTACTGTGGGAGAAGTGTAAATCGAAGAGGAAAATGGAACTGTGCTTTGCCGGCAATGATTACAGCTCAGGTTCTCTCTAGGGTAAGTCATATCTTTATGAAGACTGACTTCTCTTTTTACCAGCTGTTAAGAATTCTGGTTGATATTCAGCTGCTGCGACGCAGGGAGGGCTCTGTCCAGAATTCTAAACCCTCGCGGGTTTTCAATTATAATTAGTGACTATGTACATAATATAGTATTTCAATCTTCTAATATTAATGCAATATTATGCATTACGGGAGGTGTTTGTGCGTGAGAGGGATTACACACAATATATGTACTGCCCTGTGAGGAAAGCCCACAGTGTTTGTGGTGTTTCAGTTTAAAGCAAAGTCAAGTCAGAAGTGACAAGATAGAAGCTTATTAAAAAATAATAATTATGCATGCCATGTAGAAAGTGGACAGAGAAATAATAATAATAATAATAATAATAATAATAATAATAATAATTTATTTATACCCCGCCCATCTGGCTGGGTTTTCCCAGCCACTCTGGGCAACTTCCAACAAAATATTAAAAATACATTAAAACAACAATCATTAAAAACTTCCTTAAACAGGGCTGCCTTCAGGTGTCTTCTAAAAGTCAGATAGTTGTTTATTTCCTTGACATCTGCTGGGAGGGCATTATACTTGGGTGGGCGCCACTACCGAGAAGGCCCTCTGCCTGGTTCCCTGAAACCTCACTTCTTGCAAGGAGGGGAGGAACTGCCAGAAGGCCCTCGGCGCTGGACCTCAGTGTCTGGGACTGAACGACGGGGGTGGAGACACTCCTTCAGGTATACAGGACCGAGGCCGTTTAGGGCTTTAAAGGTCAGCACCAACACTTTGAATTGTGCTCGGAAATGTATTGAAATGGTCTTCTCCCTCCCTCATCATGCTAGAACTCATCCAATGAAGCTGAATGTTGGGAGATTCTGGACAGACAAAAGAAAAAATGACTTTTTCTGCATTGGATGTATGGAACTCACTCCACAGGAGGCAACGGTGCCACCAATTTGGATAGCTTTCAAAGAGGATTGGGCAAATACCAGTTGCTGGAAACCACAGGAGCAAAGACTGCTCTTGTGCATGAATCCTGCTTTTGAGTTTTCTGGGGTCATGTGGCAGGAGCATCTTGCTGGAAGCTGCCGCCATGGCAACCCCAATAAGTGAGGCTTTCTCAAATGCTTTCAGGAAAAACAGGATGGGCTGCCCATGTTCTCTCTCTCTCTCTCTCTCTCTCTCTCTCTCTCTCTCTCTCTCTCTTAGCATGGAGGAAAGTTCAGCTACTTTTCTTGCTTGTTCATTTGTTTTAGATAAGACTGGAAGAAGTGTTTCACGTGACTTCTATGGGCATTCTTGCGTTAACAAATCAGCTCTCTCCAGTCCTACCTGTCCTCCTGCCGATGTACCTCACAGCTAATGTACTCACACCTTTTAAGGTTCACTTTGTGTTTTTAGCCTTAGTGGGATTCCCATCCCCCCCCAACTCCTTTCATCTCCTTCTCCCTCCAGTACAGTTGGCCTTCAAGTCGGGGAAGACAGATGCTAAGGTAACCTTCTGATCTCATTCATTTATCTTGGGAGATCTCTCAATGCGATTGCATTCAGGATGATTTCAGGGGGCTATCGCTCCATGTCATCTTATTTTGCTTTCTGCTTCCTTGCTTGAAAGAATCAGTGCAAGTTAGATTCACTGCTGTGATACCTTCTGTGTCTGGAAAAGCAATATCCCAGCACTCTGTCCCACTCGCACGCTACTGGAAATAAGGCACAGAGAGTCACCTGAAACTGAATCAGACTATTGTTCCATCTACCACCTACTCTGTATTTCTTACTTTGTTGCTCTCTGCCTCTCTGCTCCCTGCGCCTTGGACCCCATGAAGTTATAACTAGGGGCTGTTTTGAGTTCATTATCCCAGCCACACTGGCTGTTCCTTCCTTCACAGAAGCTGACAGCTTTGTCCACTGAGAGGTCAGAACATTTGTAAACACCCCATGCCATGACAGCCTAGCCTATCAGTGTTGGTCACATGGTGACCACAAACAGAATGGAACATATGTCAAGAGCTGCCTTATACTGATCCAGATCACTGTTCCATTTACCTATTCTTATTTTCTGCTCCATGAGAACATAAGAAGAGCCGTGCCAAATCTAGAAGTGGTGTCCACTTCTGATAGTGGTCAACCAGAGGCCTGTGGGCATCTGGTTGACTTTCCCTTCAGTGACTACTAGCCATGAAAGCTATGCTCTGCCCACACAGTCAGAGGCAGTAACACTTCTTAAATCCAGTTGTTGGAAACCGCAGGAGGGGAGAGTGCTTCTGTTCTCAGCTCCTGCTTGAGGGTTCCCCATAGGCATCTTGGTGGACACAGTTAGAATAGGATGCTGGACTCAGTGGGCCATTGGCCTGATCCAGCAGACTCTTCTTTTGTTCTTATGTTCACCACCATTTATGCTCACCAGCATCAGTTGTTCAGAAGCATCCCTGACTATTGACCATGCTGGTTGATGGGAGTTGTAGTCCAAAAATGACAGGAAGAAGCAAGGTCAGAAGGCTGGTGTTCTCATACTACCAAGAACGTCTGATGAAGTTCTCACAGGTCTATTCCAGCTCTCTTGCATCTCTTCACTGGAGGCTGTCAAAGGATGGACCTTGACATTGTCTATGCGCATTGTCTATGTGCTCTGTCACTGAACTCTGGTCCTCAGTCATGTACCACCCAAGTTTTGCATGAAAAGCTTTGGATGAGGGCCCAAGCTGCATGATTCTCTGCTCCTTTCGGATGTTCGGATAATGAAAAACTGAGAAAAGCAGGTCTGACTTTAGTGGGTATTTAAAAACACCACCCCCAAGTTGTGGGAAGCAGATTTGCTTCCAATTAATTCTTTAATTAAATGTCAGCACCCAAAGCTCGTGTTCCTTCCTGCACAATGGCAGTTTATCACTGTGTTCTCACTGGCTAAAGCAAATTAGAAGTGAAGAGAAACTACAAAGCACTCTAAGGCTTTATTAAAAGAGAGAGAGAGAAAATCTGAGGGGCAGCAGTTCTGCAATTATTATTACCAAGGACTATATGTCAGCCAGTGGACATTGATCTGTCATGACACAATCCTGGCTGAGCAACATTCCTCATTATGCTCCGGCACGAAAATACACTGCGTATGCAAAGTGACTATGGAAGTGTGTTTCTCTCTCTGTATGTGTATATGGATTTCATAATTCACTTTGACTTTTGCATTTACTGGCTCTCACAAGTTTTCCAAGCGTATTAGCTTGAGGCCAGCGCATGACAAGAGACTGTGGCATTGTTACAGGTCATTGGGTTGGGCTCTTGGATAAGTTAGCATGAGGAACTTCATGGAAGGAAAGTTTCCCATCTTCCCCTCCTCTCTGTAGCCTGGGGTGCCCCTGAAAAGCTTATCTGGTGGGGGGGGAGTGCCCCCTGGAACAATATGGAATGTTCAACAAGTGGCTTCTGGGGAAGGGGGAATTGGGCAAAATAGGGATAGGCCTCTGTAAATATTTTGGGTAAGTCATGAATAATAAGGTCCATGAATAATAATAGTTTAAGGGTCCTGGGCCCAAAAGAAGCCAGATTATCCTCCACCAGGACCAGGGCTTTTTCAGTGATGGCTCCGACCTGGTGGAATGCTCTGTCCCACGAGACTAGGACCCTGCAGGACTTGATCTCCTTCCGCAGGGCCTCTAAGACAGAGCTATTCTGCCTGGCCTTCAATTTAGCCTGATCCGTTATTCCTTTTTTCCCTTCCCTTTTTCTATGAAGAAACCTTTTCTGAGACCCCACATTTAAACTTTTCCCTGGTCTCCTTACTGGCCCTAGCAGGAATAACTTGGCCAGTTAGCCCTGGTGATGTTCATTTATGTTGATGCTGTTTTTAACCTTTTTTTTTTTTTTAAGTCGTTTTTAATCAATGTTTTATATTTGTTGTTAGCTGCCCTGAGCCCAGTTTTTAAATCGGGAAGGGCAGGGTATAAATAAAATTTATTATTATTATTATTATTATTATTATTATTATTATTATATTTCTTTCTTGAGAGCTTGGGGAAAGTATGGTGGAAAATTTGATGGTGATGCCTCTGAGACTATTGTGAGATGGGTGGGCGTAAGTGGAGTGACAGAATAACGATGCCAGGGCAGAGACTTCAGGACAAAGGTGGAGACTGATGCTATGTCAAAGGCAAGTTCTGAATGAAGTGAGTGGAAGCCAGGGTGGTGATGGTGGTGAGGGAAAGGATACCGCAAACAGAAAAAAAATGCACTGGGAAAAGATATGGAAAAGGTAAACAGAGAATAACATTACAGGGATGGAATAGAATCTGTCTTACCTCAGAGGAGGTGAAGACTGGGAAACAGAGTGAGGACAAGGAAAGTATGGAACATGCTGGATCAGGCCAATGGCCCATCTAGTCCAGCATCCTGTTCTCATAGTGGCCAAACAGACACCCATTGGAAACCCACAAGCAAAACCTGAGCACAAGAGCTCTGGCCCTTCCTGTGGTTTCCTCTAATAGGTATTCAGAAGGATACTGCCTCCAACCATAGAGACACAGCACTGTCTTCATGGCTAGTAGCCATCAAAAGGACCTAGGGCTATTAACTCCAGTGGCGAGCCAGAAAGGATGGGGGAAGGCCAATTGGATTTAGTAGGAACCACTACACTTCAGAAAAAGAATACAGGCCATCATGTGATGAAGAGGATGCCCAACCTTCAGAGTAAGGACATACAAGGCGGTTTCTAGAGTTAAGAAACACAATGACGTTCTAGGGATCCCAGGGTCCTCTAGAAGAGGATATTCTTACAGACATTAGTAGTAGCAGTAGTAGCAGTGGTACATTTTCTACTATGCCTTTCCAAAGCTCTTAATGAAGAGATTGCTGTTGTGGTGACCTTTGATTAATTGATACATCTTCTGAGTAATCAAAAAGTTCTCAGGTAGCAGTGCTGGGAAAGATCCTGAACTAAGACCCTGGAGAGTGAACACACCTGCCTGAGTCAGTAGAACTGGACTAGGGGGAAGGCACTTCTTAGATCTCAGTGGTATACTTATTCACTGATTGTTGAGACTTCTGAAGGACGTATGACTTCAGTGCTGAGAAGAGTTGGCTCAGGCATGAATCAAACAAGGAAGCAGAGGAGCCACAAAATATGATTGCGAATTTACGGCTGGCAGCAGGGCTCATCTCCATCCCCGTGTTCTTCCTCCTTCTCTGGCTCCCCATGCTTCTGTCTTCCGTGGTGATGGATGAGAGTTCAAGCCGTGAAACACACTGTCAGACTAAAACCATTTGTCACAGAGGATGATGGCACTTGTCTGCACAGCGATCCCAGGTCTGAGTCATATCTTGTCCTTCTGACTAAGATGTCACTGCTATTTGTCACAGTCTTGTTTACCTGACAAATCAGAGTGCCACTTTGCTTCCAGGGGTCAATGGGCAGGGGAAGGGTGCTGACCTTCAGTAAGTTATTCTCAGCATCAAGGAAGGCTTCTTTTGCCATCTGAAAATCTTGGGTCAAACAACAAGAGGGTCTCAGATTTGCCAGTTTCTGCCTAGACGGACAATTATTAAAAACAGGGGTGAGGAGCCCCTTTAAGTCCAAAGGCTGCATTCCATTCTTGGCATTCCCCTTCCAAGAGCTACAGGCCAGAGGTTGAGCAACAGATGCAAATGTTAACCTTTGTACACTAGGCAAGTTACCACCCATGCTCACACGCCCCTCTCTACCCTCCATCCAGAGGCACTGTTAGAGTTCAGGCCAAGCAAAAACACCTGGCATACAAAGCAAGGGCCTGGGGGAAGTTCTGAGAACCAGATAAAGTCTTGGGGGGGGGGGCTGCATTCATAGGACATAAGAAGATGCTGGTTGCTGAATCAGATAAGAGGCCAATCAAATCCTGGTCTCCCAGTGGCCATCCAGATGCCAAAGAGAAACTTGAAAGCAGAATCTGAGTTCGAAAGCAGTGTCTTGTGATTCCCAATGGACTGGTACATTGCATCATAAGGACAGCTCTTATCTGCTCATATACTATGTAAATAATGAAAGTTTACTGGTGTAGTGGTTAAGAGCGGTAGACTCGTAATCTGGTGAACCGGGTTCAGTTCCCCGCTCCTCCACATGCAGCTGCTGGGTGCCCTTGGGCTAGTCACACTTCTCTGAAGTCTCTCAGCCCCACTCACCTCACAGAGTGTTTGT
This sequence comes from Darevskia armeniaca, assembly GCA_034641395.1. Lineage (NCBI taxonomy): Eukaryota > Metazoa > Chordata > Lepidosauria > Squamata > Lacertidae > Darevskia > Darevskia armeniaca. The sequence goes on along the minus strand of JAWWNF010000873.1, from coordinate 574,993 downwards.
TTTGGGGGAGGAAGGGAAAGGAGAATGTTAGCCGCTTTGAGACTCCTTCGGGTAGTGATAAAGTGGGATATCAAATCCAAACTCCTCCTCCTCCTCCTCCTCCTCCTCCTCCTCCTCCTCCTCCTCCTCCTCCTCTTCTTCTTCTTCTTCTTCTTCTTCTTCTTCTTCTTCTTCCATTTCATCCCTATTTCCTCTCCCCACCTCTCTCTCCCCATCAACCACATATTGCTTATAACAGGCACATCCAACTCCCAAGAGACTGCGATCTACTCACAGTATAAAACAACTGGCAGTGATCTACCCATTGTCATTGGAGGATTAACCAGAGTTGTTGAGCTTTTTTAAGGGAGGATGGACCAGAGTTGTTGGTCTTTTTTTAGGGAGACAGAGTTGTTGAGCTTTTTTGGGGGGGGTATAGAGATCACTCAGGGTCCTAAGGTCGACTGGGATCGGCCAGGGACACCCCACGATAGACCAGTAGATCACTATTGACAGGTTGGACATGCCTGGCCTATAACATTAATGTCTCAAACTGACTGTACGAAGGACTCTACGATTTGAAATCAGAGATGCTGAATGTACTTTTATTACTTAAGGAAAATATTTTAATGAAAACCTATAAAAAATGAAAAATGAAATTAAAACAAATAAAAGGAAATAAAACAAGGACAGCCCTGCTGGATTACACCAAATGTCCATCTAGTCTAGCACCTTGTTCTTCAGATGCCCATGGGAATCCTGAAAGCAGGACTTGAGTGCAGCAGCCCTCTCCCCTCTTGTGCACTCCAGGAATTGTTATTCAGAGTCATAATGACTCCGCCAGTGGAGGTGGAAGGCAGCCGTCATGGCTAGTAACCATTGATAACCATGCCCTCCAGTTCTGATGCTGAACCTGGATCCCCTCCTTCCAAACCCATGAGCCTCTGTGCTCATGAAACAGCTGCTATATCTCTCTTTCAAAGAAACAAAGATTACAAAGAGCCATTCTGATCTTCTTTGTAATGCTTGCAGTTCAGGCAGATTCTGTGATCAAAGAATGCATTGGCCACTGAGAACATATTCAGTCTGACACAGCCTCCCTGGGCTCCAAATTAATCCCCCCTTTTTAATCTTCATGTTAGCCAAGAACAGAAGTGTAAAATGTAGCCATAAACAGTTGGACCTTGTCCCATTATTGGGCTTATGCAAACATTAATGTTGTTTTTTTTTCCAGTTTTTATTCGAAAGATTGGAGGATTTAGCAAAGGATTTATGTAGTTCCCTTGTTCTTGGGAGGCTTTTGTTGCATTTCAGACATGAATTACACAGAAATTGAAAGATTTTGGGGTTGCTGCTGTTGCTTTAAAAAAAAAAAAAAGAATTTAGTACAACCAAAAAAGAAAAGGAAAAAGACAACATTTGCATCCAGAAAGGCAGATTAATATGCTAATACACAAATAGTAGATAAAACTAAATATTTCAGATCCATCAGATGCTTATTGTCATTTGCTACCCTCACAACAGATTAGTCTTATGGGTAAATCTATTGTGGCTGCATTTCAGATGTGCAGATTTTGTTTTCATTTTATTTTTTAAAAGTCTGTTCAAGATTTATTAGTTTCCATTAGAGTTGTACAAAGCAAGATCTTGGGAATGCTTTTGCATCTCTGGATTTTAAGTAGGTTTGGCTGACACTACGGTGAGTCAACAGCCTCTTCTATGTTGTTGTTGTTGTTGTTTAGTCGTTTAGTCGTGTCCTACTCTTTGTGGCCCCATGGACCAGAGCATGCCAGGCACTCCTGACTTCCACTGCCTCCTGCAGTTTGGTCAAACTCATGTTAGTAGCTTCGAGAACACTGTCCAACCATCTCATCCTCTGTCGTCTCCTTCTCCTTGTGCCCTCCATCTTTCCCAACACCAGGGTCTTTTCCAGGGAGTCTTCTCTTCTCATGCGGTGGCCAAAGTATTGGCACCCCAGCAACAGGATTCTGGAAAGTTAATCCGAATCTGCATTTGAAGTGATTTATAGTGCACCATTTGATGGTAATCTGATTACAGAGGACCACAGGGGTTGACATAGTTTTGATGTTTCGAACAACTGCCTGGGACCATGGGCAAAATGAACTATTGAATGTGAACAGCTGTCATTGATAAAAAGCAAATCAACAGAGAATACTAAGTAATGCTCTACTTGAAATAATCACACAATCTCTCCCTTCCTACTCATGCCTCTATTCTACCATATACTATAAAAGATTGTAAGTGCCTTGGGGTAAGGACTAGCCTCAATTACAATCTTCTGCCTCCATTGTCAGACCAGGATTCCTCTGAATACCACTTTCTGTGAATCATGTAAGTTCCACTTGTAGGTTTCCCAGTGGCTTCTGGTTCTCCATTGCAAAAACTGTTATGATTTTTGTCCAAGCCGAGCGGCACGCAGCTGCAGCGAGAATGGTTTCACTTTTGCTTGTCTCACCAAGCCGTGAGAAAGCAGCCTTATCTTTCCCTACATGGAATGTTCATGTTTTACTGTACTGTTGTAATTCTAGCCTTTGGGCTATACTCTTCTAGCTAGCCCTCAAACTGGAAAGATGTCTGTATGGCAGTTCTACCTAATGAGCTGGCAGCAGGGAATTTCTCTGCACTATTCCTACAATAAATAGTTTTAGTCTTAATTATGGCTTGTGTGTGTTGTTCTTCACGATGGGAACAATCACATATGACTGCGCCACCAGACTCTCTGTAGCTGGGGATGTGCGCATACGGATGTGCTCTGGCTTTGGGGCAGTCTCACAAACTGCCCCAGGTGGGGTATATGCTGACAAAAACTGGATGCTACACCAGGTGGACCTTTCACCTAAACAGGTGGAGCTTTCATTCTGAGCCATCATACCTGAGTTCCCCTCTCCCAAAGCATCATGTATGTAGACTTTTGTATATACATAACAACAACTGCTAAGGACCATTGCAATGACAGGCTGATCAGCAAGTTGAACTAGGAATGAGATGAACTTTGGCCAGGATGCGATGTAATGCATGAAGTAGACTACGTTGTTGTTGTTGTTTTAAAAAAGAATGCATATATTCTTTTGTTGCAATGTATCCTGAACATAGGGACACGGGTGGCACTGTGGCTTAAACCACAGAGCCTAGGGCTTGTCAATCAGAAGGTCGGCGGTTCGAATCCCCGCGACGGGGTCAGCTCCGGTTGCTCGGTCCCTGCTCCTGCCAACCTAGCAGTTTGAAAGCATGTCAAAGTGCAAGTAGATAAATAGGTACCACTGCAGCGGGAAGGTAAACGGCATTTCCATGTGCTGCTCTGGTTCACCAGAATCGGCTTAGTCATGCTGGCCACATGACCTGGAAGCTGTACGCCGGCTCCCTCGGCCAATAATGCAAGATGAGCGCTGCAACCCCAGAGTCGGTCATGACTGGACCTAATGGTCAGGGGTCCCTTTACCTTTTATCCTAAACATGCAGGCAGAAACATTCACAGAAAGAACAGCGAAGGTTTTGTGCAAGAGGTGGGCAGGGAGCTCTGTGCTTGTCCCTCAAGCATGCAAGTCTAACAGTCTCCAAGCTCTCCAGACATTGGGCCCATATGAGCATTTCTTGGCCCATGTAGTCCAGCACCCTCACAGTGGTCGTTGAGATGCCTATGGGCAGGATCTGAGTGCAGCAGCATCCTCCCAACAACTGGTATTCAGCTAGCCTGAAATTATGGATTGAACATAAAGCAGACTTGTTGAATGCATGCTATTTTTTGGTATGGCCAGAAAAATATTTGAATCAGGATTTGGAACTGAAGGAAGCACGGTAGTTAGTTATCCTGGTTTCTTAGTATTATAAGGGCCATGCTATGAGATACATGAAACATCCTTTCTAATAGTATGCTTTTCCAGGAAAATCAGGTGTGTGGGTCCTCGATCCATAATCGAAAGTTTCTGTGTGCAGGAAGAAAGCTTTCACCCTTTCCTCCCCACACTGATTTGAAGGTGAAAATCATCTCCATTCTCAACAACTGATGTACATTTATGGTGAATAGCACCTTCACAGCACACAGCTTTCAGTGTATTTGTTTGTTAGTCTTTTATGGATACCACAGGACTTGTCATTGTTTTTGTTGCACAAGGCTAGCACAGTCACATATCAGACTTTAGTTTTTAATATCCCATTCTTCAGCATGTTCCTAGGATGAGTTACAAAAAGGTAAAACAAATGGGAGGGGAAGAAGGGGGGGGAATGCAAGAACATTAGCCTCCACAATATAAAATATAAAAGAGAAGCAAAGCCATTGACTCAGCCATATCCCACCTTTCTTCCCCATTATTATCCTCTGTACTTCCCTCTGACGTAGGTTAGGGTAAGAGATAGTAACGAGCCTAAGGTCACCCAGTGAGCTTTGTGGGGATTTGAATCCTGGTCTCGCAAGTCCTAGTCCAACACTCTAACTACTATGCTCTCCTTAGTTGCTTTGCTATTTGGGTGAATGCTAAAATCTGATTTCATTGTACTTCATGGAATGAAAGCAGTTGTATTCCATAGTTATTTCCCCACTCTCTGTTTCCATCTCTAAAGTTGTAAATCTAAGGAACAGACTTTTACTAACTGTTTCGAGTCAGTGTTGGGATCCACTCTCTGGATATTACAGTTATTATTTCTTTCCCCTACTGTTCTGCAGGATTGGAAGTGCTTTTAGACAACAGAGGTGGGAAGCATAAAGTGCTGGCGTTGTGTGCAGCTGGGAATAAAATAGCTTTAAATGATTATTTACTCAGCAGGATGGACAAGTTTTAAACCTTACCACTGCACTGGCGTGCTTCAGGCAAAAGGAAAAGTTAACATTGCTTTAAATATTGTCACAACATACATTGTTGCCAAGTGACCCCCCCCCCAAAAAAAACCAAAAAAAACACACACATGCAAAACAGTAACTGCACATGGAATATGAAGATTAGTTGGGAGATCTTTTGTCAACTATGGCTTAGTTCCTGTGATATTGAGATGGCATGATAGTCTATCAAAGTACTTTAAAAAATGGTCCCCTTCCATGGCCCCTAGTCCTGCATTTAAGTGAATAAGTCTGGGCATAATGTGGTAGGGGAGTGGTACTGTGTACCCTGCCTCACATCTAATGTCTCTTTTCCTGTCCCTTCCACCCCTGACATTCCTGTATTGAGCAGGAACTCATGAAGGGGGATTATTTGCTTAAATCCACTTACGATTCTCCCTGAGATCAGGGATCCCAATTATAAAGAGGTTTAGCAGTCCTCTGAATGTGATTATAACCCCCACCCCACCCCTCAGATCCAAAATGCAATGGAACTGTGCATGTTGGGATGTTGGGAATGCCCTGTTCTCTGGTTTCAGTCCCCTCTCTGGCTCAGACAGGAGGAATCACCCAGGGGTCTGTCTTCCCCCACTTTCAGTCCAATGGACACCCCCTGATACAGCAGAGACAGCTCTTCAGAACAGGTGGAGGTCCAGAATAGCCAATCTTCAGTAGGTCTCTGTACTTTGCTGAGACAACAACCCTCCTTGGCTGAGTTGCTGCCAGTGTCTGACACAGTGATCTGTCCAGGGTCCTGATGTTTTCCCTATTTTGATCCCACACAGCCTATTTTGACTCAGCTGTATCAGGCATGGCTCTTTGGACATGACTCTGACGATATAGCATTGCTGCTGCTTCATACCAGCCTCCTCTGGGAGCCATGAGCTGAGCTGAAGAAGAAAAAACACAATTAGCACGAACCCAAATGGCCAGAGCTTCGCCTGTTGTGGAAGTGATGCTGAACCAAACAATGGGAAAGCCTTTTGTTTTGTTGGTTATTATGCTGCTTCAGAAATGGATGAATCAAGACTAAGGATGGATACAGATGAATAGGTAGAATGGTTACTCCACTCTGTGAAACCCATGTGAATATATTCTGGCATGCAGATTTTGACATAAACGGCTTAGGACCAGGCTGTGTGTGCTGCCAGGTTGCTGTCTGTTGTGGGATTTGCGTTCCTCAAACAAGTTACTTTCTTGCAGAGTCCACATGACATCAGCAGCAAGAAAACGCTAGCTGTATTTCCCTCCATTTAATCTGGATTTACACTTTTTGGGGGGTTGAGGATCTGATAGAGCTTAAAAGAGGGGGAAGCTGTTGCCAATGACCCATTTGTAATGTCTCAACAACCTATTTAAAAATCAAGTCCTTGTGTAGAACCACCCCAGATAACCTGAAGGATCACCTCTTCCCACCTGTGCCTACCCAGAGACAGAGATCATCCTCTGAAGTCCTTCTCTGACTTACGCCCCATTATGTGAGATGCTGTAGTGGGGAGATAAAGACTTGGGAATGGTCTCCCCAAGAAAGCATGTCCAACCCTCCGTCTCCCCCCCCCCAAAAAAAACCCCTACTGCTTATCAATTTAATTTTTGTAGTCCTTTTTGCAGCCATTGGTTTGTCTATCTGCTGGTACTGATGGAATAAAGGGGGAAGGAACTCTTCTCATTTGCTGAGACAACTGGGAGAGTGCACCCTTAAATTTAAAAAGATGAAGTATGAAAGAACATCTACCTTTTGGCCTTTCCCTGGATGTAGAGCCGGACGCAGATCCCTATCCATGAAAGCTTCAATCTGGTTGTGTGGGTTCATGTTTGAACAGCTCCATGTCATTTTGCCAACGAGTGTGCCAAATTGGGAAGGCAAAAAAAGGGTGACTCATTTTGCGACGGGAATACAGCTCCCTCAAGGCACCCACCTCCATTTCAGCTCAGCATTAACACTGACATTTCAAAAAGCTCTGACTTTGTTTCGTCGTCGGAACTTTGTCACGGAAACCTTTCATAGCACAAGCATCATTCTCAGTGTCGACCTCTGCTTGGCTAAAGGTCAGTCACATTCTAGGTTTCTGTGTAGGTCTAACATTCAGGGATCTGTACTAGAGATGACAGGAAAACATTTTACGAGAGTCTGCATGACAAAGCGGCTGGCAAGCATATCTTATCCTTGTGCTTCTTTTAAATGAATCTAGTAATTAGCTTAAAGACCAATTTGTTTCTGTGTGTTTACTTTGCATTATCCATGCTCTATGCAGTTACAGTTTCCAGGCTATATGAGTCAATGCGCTACATAATTCAATAAAGCTAAATGTAGTCTTTGTCCAGAACTGTTTCAATCATTGTTGTATGCCCCATGGTTGCTGTCAGGCTCCAGTGGTAGCTGAAGATGCTAATCCAGATGGCTCAAACGCGTGCTGTGTCAAAAAATTCTCGCAACTTCCCAACCTCCATCATTCTCCCCATCAGTTAATGAGAAAACATTTTGCATTTAGTAATTTTCAAAGAGTGAGAAAAATCTGATAAAGTTCTAAAGAGTGAGGTTCAGGGCCCTTGCTGAGCTTCCCTTACTTTTGAGGTGCCCATGGAACATTCATTTCATTCTACAAATCCAACATAGCTCAGTGGTAGAGCATCCGCTTTGGATGCAGAAGGTCCCATGTTCAATTCCTCAGCGTCTCCAGGTAAAACTGGAAGAAAATCCTGGTGTAAAATCCTGGAAAGGTGCTGCCAATTAATATTGACAATATTGGGCTAGATGAACCCATGGTCTGGTTCAATGTAAGGGAGCTTCCAATATTCCTATCTCATCAGCAGTGTGCAGCATACAGGCTTCTCAGCTTCCCACCCTTCCGTTAAAACCAGTGATCTCCCCCCCTAGAAAAATAGGTGTCATAGTCCGCATGAAGTTGTTACAGTAAGTGTCACACGAAAGGTGAGTCTGGTGGATGCCACTGAGTTGGATGTTCTGTTGAGCATGTGCCAAAATGATAACCGTTTCTGTATAAAATCTCCATTGTCTTTCTTTCCAACTAAATCTGTAACATCCTTGGTCAGTTTCCCCCCTGCAAATTTCATAGATGCAGCCTGTTTGTGTTCATTGCCACTTTTGCAAATGTTCTAAAAATTGGAGCTGCGACGACACGAAAATCAAGCAATTCTTTGCATCTCAAATTAACATTTCCATTTTTAAAGATTAACAATGTCAAAGTTGGGGTACAAATAATGTTTTGCTTTGTGATCAAAGCGAACACTCATCAATGGCACTCATCCAAAATGGTTCCAGTTTAGAACATGCCCACCACATATGTATGGTGGTTACACATTCCCCATATTCAACCACCTTGCAACTGTAACGTAAGCTACAAATCTCACGCCCACCAAAATTCTAAAGCAATATTAAAGTATCCTAAGAATGAGGGAGAAAAAAATGAAGCTTCTTTCTCAGAGGAAGGAAACTTGAGAAATATGGGAGTCGTTAGCACAGCAAGAGATCAAACCACAGAATCAAATTAGTGATAGGGGTGAAATTAATAATTACCTCAATTGGCATATAAATTTGCTCAGTTCCTGATGCTTGGCTGCATTACAATCTGAGGACCATTTCCCTCTGAAGCTTTCTTCTCCTTGTCTGGTTCAGAATGGTAAGCAAACAAATACTGTAAATCATTGCATGAACTGCCAACTAAAGTGTTGAAAGACAGCTCCTTCATAAGTCTACACCAGGGGTCAGCAACCTTTTTCAGCCATGGACCGGTCCACTGTCCCTCAGACCATGTGGAGGGCCAGACTATATTTTTTGGGGGGGGGGGATGAACGAATTCCTATGCCCCACAAATAACCCAGATATGCATTTTAAAGAAAAGGACACATTCTACTCATGTGAAAACACGCTGCTTCCCAGACCGTCCACGGGCCAGATTGAGAAGGTGATTGGGCCGCATCCGGCCCTCGGGCCTTAGGTTGCCTAACCCTGGCCCACACACATAAGCTATTTCACGTGAACTCCTTACTCTCAATGAAAATGTCATTCATTACTGTGAAACTTCATGGACCCCAAATTAAGATGCATTGCAGCTCTGTATGGAGTGAATCATAGAATCATAGAGTTGGAAGAGACCACAAGGGCCATCCAGTCCAACCCCCTGCCAAGCAGGAAACACCATCAAAGCATTCCTGACAGGTGGCTTTCAAGCCTCTGCTTAAAGACCTCCATAGAAGGAGACTCCACCACACTCCTTGGCACTCCCTTTGTGATTACAATGTTGGCAAAGACTAGGAAACCAATGTCCAAGCCCCCGCTTACCCATTAAACTTGCCATATTGTCTTTGATTAGGGACTTGAGCTCCTTTGAGGAAAGGCAGGATACAAACATAATAAATAACGTCCAATGGTTATTTAATGTTCACTCTTTACACTTGACGAAACTCCCATTGATTGTGATAGGCAAGGGGGTAGAGAACCTCAGACCCTGGGGGTGAATATGACCTTCCAGGACACTTCCCCAGCCAACACCTCTCACCAGTCCTGCTTTGTACCTTGCTTGCATGTTTTTGCCTGGCTGGAACTTGCCCTCAAAATCTTTTTTTAAAAAATGCAACAAGCTTTATTAACAGTCTTACAATACATTATATATATATAGTACATCTCTTAATGTAAATTGAAATTTCAATCATGTAAAAATTTAAGAGAAATATTTCTATACGCTACGGCAGTGGCCCGAACACTAGAAGCAAAGAACTGGAAAGGGGGAAATGTTCCTACTATAATGGATTAGCAGAATAAGTTACAAGAATATGAGGAAATGGCGCAATTGGACAACAGCCTAAGGGGCAGTTCAAGACAAGAATTTGCACAAAAATGGGATAAATATAAGAGATATGTACAAAAATATACCAGTGGGTTTTCATCTATGGCAGCATTTGATTGACCTTGGATAAAGAAATATATGAGAAATAAGAGAAACGGTACAAATTGCTGTAATAATGTATTAGAGAATATATAAAGAATAGATTAATAATGGTAGGTACATTCACTATTAGAATAAAATCATACAACAGGAATTGACAGGAAGTCCAAAGTCTTTATGATATTTTTTGTTAATAATCTTTGCTAATAATTTTTGTTCATAATCGCATAAAAAGTAGCATAAATACAGCTGAAGCTTAAGGTTCATAATTATGTAAGAAAAGATAAGTATATGGCTTTTTGCCCTCAAACTCTGATAAGGTTTCTTGCATATGTGGCTGGAAGTCTGCAGAAACCAAACTACTGTAAAACAATAACATTCGTGTTTGTTGTTCTTTCCACTTCTGTCTCTGCCTTTACCCTCAACCGCAATTTGGCCTCTGGAAAAATTTCCAGATGTGAATCGACAAGGTTCTGCAGACAAGGTTCTGCAGCCCTGCAGTAGACTATTAGACCTGACTGCTTGACCCTTACTCAGTTAGCATCTTCCTTAATTGGACCCACATTTCTTTACAAGTATTTCATCCGGTTGTTGACTCTCATAAAGAATTTTCAAAGCCGTCCTATTTCTGAGTGTGTTTGGGAGATTACTGAGGTAAGTGCAGGGCAGACACAAAAAAAAGTCAAAGTACCATTACTAGGTAGAAATATAATAACACACAGTCTCCTCTTAAATAGTTCACCACCATTCAACTTGTCAGAGCGAGCTAGCAGTAAATCGGGTCCTCCCTTAAAGAGGGCACGTATTGCGGTGAGACTTGGCAAGCAAATCCCTGTGTTGTGGGTGGGTATGATTGACAGCCACAACACCCAATCAGTAATAATAATAATAATAATAATAATAATAATTTATACCCTGCCCATCTGGCTGGGTTTCCCCAGCCACTCTGGGTGGCTTCCAACCAAATATTAAAAACAATACAGCATCAAACATTAAAAACTTCCCTAAACTTTGATGCAGGGTTCAATCTGGCCAATGGGATGCAAGCTAAATGGATCGATGGACGTATAAATACCCATGCATGTGACCCAGAGCTTCCTCTTTTCGCACGCCTGCCCACCCACCTCTCCCTACTTTTAGGGATTTTGTGCTTGACCTTGCTATGCCGTCGTGTTCCGCCTGCTTTTGGGACAGGGGCATGTCAGGAATTTTCCACACTTGGCTGATTGGCTGTTGCCATTTGGGTTTCACCTGCCACGTAGCAAACCGTCACAACTTGTAAGGTTGCAGATAGGCTCTGGTTCAGGTGATAGGAATGGGAGAACGCTCTGGCCATCCCTATGCAAAGGGTACTCCGTTAAAGGAATCCAGGGACTTGATGGTTTGGTCAACCCCTGAGAGGGGGTTGTGCCCGTGCCTGAGTCCGGGAGGACATTTGGGTGGTGGATAGAGTTTGTTCCCGGCTTTCTACTTATCCAGGTGTTCACCCTTGGCTGACCTATGCTGGAACCCTAGGTCAGCGCTCCCTGCGGAGCAGAACCAGAGCCTATGCAACCACTCACTTTCTGTAATCAATAAAGTTGTGGCCTAAATTCTGCCGAAAACCAAACCAAAATTTGAGTCTTGACTGAATTTATTTGGGGTGAGGTTAAAAGGTCTGAACACGTAACTCACACCATTCAAAGTGGGACTTAGCTCTTTATTAGCCAAACCATGATCTTCACAGACTCAGCTGAGAGCTGAGGGCTGGGACAGGAGTGTTGTCAGAATAAATTTATAAACTCAAACAAAAGAGAAGCCGGTCCCTGTAGGGGGGGGGCCCTGGTTAGCTTAGCCCAAGGCCTGGGGCAATTGTACCCTGCTGCCCCCCATGCCTCTGAATGGGCCAGCCAGGACCACCATAAACATTGCCCAGGCTTCTGTCCTGGAGAGATCACTTCAGTGGTTTGGGTCCCCCACCCCTCCATCCACCGAGGCACACTCCATTTTTCTTGAGACAAACAGATGCTGATAAAATAAACGGGGGGAAAAGAAAATATGCATAAATTACAGAATCCATCAAATCCAATAAATAGCAAACAAATAAACTACTCAAAAGTAAAACAAATTAAACAGCAGCAAGAACAACAAATGAAATGCCCACTTTGTATTGTTCAAAATCTGCAAATAATCTCCTTGCATTGCCCCTTGGACGGATTTACTGGTACAGGAATCCCTAATTGCTAATGGTTGGTTTCTGGACTTGAAAAGTGACTAATGGATGCTATTCCACAGAGTCTAAGAAAATAGCTATTGCTTTTTTGTAAAACAAAACAAAACAAAAAAGCAGACTTGAAATAAATTTAATATCATTTTTCCAACTGCATTTGTCTCTGTGCGGCCATTACAGCTTTATTCAGTTATTTCTAGTGTCACAATGGGATGCTCCTCCTTGAGAGCCATAAACAAAGCAAGACAGATGTCATGGTAGCACATGTGCCTACGAGGAAGGCAGTCTCCATAGCAACAATAACCATGCCAAAGCTCACTCGGAAGAGAACATCTTTGCTGACTGACATGCATGTCTGCTTAGCAATTCAGATCATACTCATCGCCAAAGCTGGGCTGGAGGACTTGATTGGGATTTATTGCAATGGGCAGAAGCAGAGCAGATGTTGGGGCTTCTGCAATATGCAGGAAGCATCTCCTTTTGTCCATCTTGACAACCGCTTCAGTAGCGTTAACAGAGCTAGAATCATCTCCACAGATGAAGGGCTCCACAGATGAAGGTAGTTCATATTTCAAATGCTGCTTGAGATGTGCTGTGCTATTTAATATCCAAAGACCTAACTTGAGAGAGAGAGAGAGAGAGAGAGAGAGAGAGAGTAGGAAGCAAAGGATGAACGCTTCATTTCTAACTGAAATGTTTTCGAACCTGCAAACAGACTGGATATTTTTTTAAAAAATAGTAGTCGAAGAGTGGAATCCTACAGTCCCTTGGAGGGTATTTCAGGGGCTATGGGATTCTTCCATCAGAATTCCCCCTCCACTCACTTGGCAAAAGACAGCTGCGATTGTCCCTCCAGCACTGATGGCCTTAGGGTAGAGAAGGCAAAAGCGGGTTGTTCCCAGGGACATGTTGGGGCAAATCAGGAGAGGAAAGCAAAATTCAGGAGCAAAGAGAAGGTAAGTGGTGCTACCTGAAAGAAGAAGAAGAAGAAGAAGAGGAAGAAGAGGAGTTTGGATTTGATATCCCACTTTATCACTACCCAAAGGAGTCTCAAAGCGGCTCACATTCTCCCTTTCCTTCCTCCCCCACAACAAACACTCTGTGAGGTGAGTGGGGCTGAGAGACTTCAGAGAAGTGTGACTAGCCCAAGGTCACCCAGCAGCTGCATGTGGAGGAGCGGAGACACAAACCCGGTTCACCAGATTAGGAGTCTACCACTCTTAACCACTACACCACACTGGCTCTCACACCTGAAAGCATTAGCTTAGTTTGTATATAAGGCATTCTGCTTCACTGTTTCATGAAGGGCACCACAATTCGTGACCTCTTTACCGGGCATTGTAACAGCACTTTTTAGGTATCTGCCCTACCTCCAGTCTTCCCAGTATCCAGCCCAATCAAAAAAATGGAAACATAATTTGCCACACACCCTCCCTGCTGCCCCTAGAGTTAACACAACATAATGGATTACACAAAAGAGGCCCCTGGGGATATTACAGCATGAGATCTTTCCCGTGGATCCCCATGCTTTTGCAACACAGCGGTGAGCTACTATAACAGTTCTGGAAGTTGTTAAGATGCAGATTCGCGTAGACCTACTTGGAGAATTTACAGTCATTAAGAATCTCTATTTCATCATTCAGGTGTGATGAACAGGGCTCAGGATTGCTCTTGCTAGGCAACGCAGCCTGTTCTATTATATAGTGACTTCAACACATGAAAGCAAGCTCTTGTCTACACCACAAATTCAAATTAGTTTCGAATCTGTTTCATGATTCTGATTCCTAGATTATTATTATTTAAATGTACTTTAATAGAGGGAGTAGGGGGGATCTTTAAAAAGAAGTTATAGTACATTCTGAACATTATAGTTTAAATATTTGCTTTGGGGGGGCAGGAACTAAGATGGTTGCAACAGCATCAACTGTGACAAGTATACAGTGTAGATGTCAGCTGAGTCTGAAGATTCTAGGTCACCTTCACTTTTAATTCATTGTGTAACCTGAAAACTACAAAGTCACAAGCTATGAGTAAGGAAGCCTGCCTCTTTTTAATTGAATTCTTGAAAGTCACAGAAGTATGCTTAAGAAATGGTTTGTTATAACTTATCAGGGTTGTATATAAGGTATTTTTAATGTCTTGCTGAATATTAATAAAAGTGAGTCATGTGCATTTTATGCCGCCAACGCCACAATAGTCTATCATTATGTGTCATTAAAGACCTCTAAGGTGCAGGAGCAATTTTCAGTAATAGAAATCTATTGACAAAAAGCCCAAATAAGTTTTTACTCCTGAATTCCCCACCCCTAACCTGGCCATTCTCCTCCATTGCTGGGGGGGGGGATTGCTTTTGAAAATATGAAAGGGGAGAGAAGGGCCCCATGGGCCCCATTCTCTCACAGGTAGTTTTCTGGGGGCCTCATATCAATGGTGGGTGTGATAAACATGAGTGTGGCTCATAGCTGTCAACCCTCCCTTTTTTTGCGGGAAACTCCCTTATTCCAATGCCGTTTCCCGCTACTATCCCGGATTGTTGATATCCCTTAAATTCCCCGGATTTCAAAGGAAGCAGCTCCTCTCCCTCCCTGCCGGCCAGGGAGGCTCCTCAGCTGCGTTGCTCAGCTGCCAATAAGGAGTCTGAGACCAACTGCCTGCCGTCTATGTGCTCGCTCTTTCGCTCACCCGTTCGCGCGCAGCCTCTGGAGCGCAGGGTGGCGAGGCTACTTGGTGCCATTGCACCGCCCTCACGACATCCCTTATTTTCAAATCCGAAAGTTGGGAAAAATCCCATATTTTCAAATCCAAAAGTTGACAGCTATGGTGTGGCTGGACACACACTACTCTTCTTCCTCCACCCAGGCAAAAAATAGGTATTATCATAGATCAAGGATGTATTCCAGCCATATAAAATCACTAGAGACTCTCCTCCTTGGTATAAAGCAAGCAGCAATGATAAATTATGCAACTAAGAATTTGCTGCCCTCTCTCAACATCTGAAACCAGTGAGCTGAGGCAGCCCCTTCACTCTTCCTGTTGGTGGGGCCGGCCCTGATGCTTCATTTCTCAGGGCCAGGGGCTGGTCCAGTGAAGATCCGTTGATCCAAGCTGTGAGGAGGACCATAGTTCAGTGGTAAAGCCCATGATTTACATATAGAAAGTCCTAGGTTCAATGGATGATATCGCACCACAAAAAACAATATGCTTGGGTGTGGGGAACCTCAGACCCTCCAGACTTCTCCACCTGGCCCAGGACACACCCCTCACTGGCCCATGTGAAGAACCCAACTGGACTGGGCCAACCAGCATCCTGTTCTCACAGTGGTCAACCAGATGCCTAACCAGAAGCAGGACCTGGGGGCAACAGCATTCTCCCAAGCTGTGGTTTCCAGCAGCTGCTATCCAGAGGCACACTGAGAAAGAACATAGCCATTGTGGCTAGCACACCCTCCAACATTTCTCTGATGAAAATAGGGATGCCCTTATTTACTTACAGGTAGGTAGCCATGTTGGTCTGCCGTAGTCGAAACAAAACAAAACAAAAATCATTCCAGTAGCACCTTAGAGACCAATTAAGTTTGTTATTGGTATGAGCTTTCGTGTGCATGCACATTTCTTCAGATACACTGAAACAGAAGTCACCAAATTAAATTAAAAAATAAAAATTCTTCCAGGACCACCTTAGATTACCAAACTTAAAACCATGGAGAGACCTGGTCTGAATAGAGGCATTGGATTCTTATCTCATTACAGTGGTACCTCGGGTTAAGTACGCTTCAGGTTAAGAACTCCGCTAAGAACAGAAATCGTGCTCTGGCGGTGCAGCGGCAGCAGGAGGTCCCATTAGCTAAAGTGGTGCTTCAGGTTAAGTACGCTTCAGGTTAAGAACGGACCTCCGGAACGAATTAAGAACTTAACCCGAGGTACCACTGTATACACGATAAAGCTATTTTTAGCCATCTCACCCCTTGCTTTTTCCTGTCAGACCAATTGCAGTCGTTAACTGTCGTCAACAGGTTTACCTCACCTATCAGTCAATCACCCATTCCCATCACCCTTCTGAGTAATACCCTTCCACACCCTCTCACTATATATAAGGGTCTGGTGACTTCTGTTTCAGTGCATCTGAAGAAGTGTGCATGCACACGAAAGCTCATACCAATAACAAACTTAGTTGGTCTCTAAGGTGCTTACTTACTTACTTACTTACTTACTTACTTACTTACTTACTTACTTACTTAGTAAGAGAGCCAGCATGGTGTAGTGGTTAAGAGCAGTAGACTTGTAATCTGGTGAACTGGGTTTGCTTCCCCGCTCCTCCGCATGCAGCTGCTGGGTGACCTTCGGCTAGTCACACTTCTCTGAAGTCTCTCAGCCTCACTCACCTCACAGTGTTTGTTGTGGGGGAGGAAGGGAAAGGAGAATGTGAGCCGCTTTGAGACTCCTTCGGGTAGTGATAAAGCGGGATATCAAATCCAAACTTACTTACTTATTTAATATGCCCCACCCAGCTTCCAACATATACAGTATAATAAAATAAGAAAACATTAAACATTTTTTTTAAAAAAACTTTCCTATCCTTCCCTAAAGGTTGTATCCTTATTTATCTCCTTGGCACCGGGGTGACATAACTCCACACCCTCCAACATTTCTCCAATGGAAACAGAAAATCTCACTATACCCTCCATCATTTCTCTAACGAAAATAGGGACGTCTTAAGGAGAAGCAGAACATTCTGGGTTCAAATCAGAAACTGGGACAGCTTCTGTAAATGCAGGACAGTCTCTGGGAAATAGGGGAACTTAGAAGGTCTGGGCTAGTAGCCATTGACAATCTCTATTGTCCATGAATTTGCCCAGCCCTCTTTTAAAGCCACCCAGGTTATAGCTATACCTTCGTCTTGTTGGAGTGCATTCCATAGTTTAATTGAGTGAAGAAGAGGAGCATGCTTATTAAAAGCTTCTGGGAAATGATATATAATGAATTGAAGAAAATGTTTAAACTAACCTTTGCAAGGAAACCAGAAGCTTTCCTACTAGGTGTAATAGGAACAGTAATTCCCAAAGAACAGAAGAAATTATTTGTGTATGCCACAACAGCAGCCCGGATCCTGTTAGCCCAAAGATGGAAAGGAGAACAGTTGCCAACAATAGAAGAATGGCAAATAAAACTTATGGACTATGCAGAAATGGCAAAACTGATGGCAAAACCCAGAGACTCTGACAATGAGAAGTTTAAAAAAGAATGGAGAAAATTGATTGTGTATGTGCAGAAATACTGTAAACAAGTTGGTACATTGGCAGGTTTCAATTAAGCACTTGTAAGTAGTAAAGAATTGGAGAATGTAAAAGTGTAACAAGCGGATAAAAATGATAATAGTGTGGCAAGGCTACCTGAAGAAAGCATATTAATGTACCTGTACCTCATCCTTTTATGCCTTATTACTGAAACTAACTCTCTATGCTTTAAAATAAGGGCTTTGTTTAAGAAATCAAGATGCTGTGTCTCACTGTGCCTTATTGCTGCGTTAGCAGAACATATATATATTTAGCCATGTTTTCAGTCTGGAAGGAAAGACGTCCATCATGGTCCTAACGGTCTCATAGTCACAAGATGTTTTTGGCAAACAGCCTATCAAAGTTGGGTACTTTCCACATAGGATGTCTGGAGGGAAGGGGCTTTTGGCTTAGTGTGTCAGAAGGGGATTTTTGGCTTGGTTTGATTATATAATAGGAACACCTAATATGGTCAATGTAACTAAAAATTAAGAAAAGAGAAGTAATCTTTAAAAGGACAAAAGAAAGGGCTATGTCAACGCTTATTGGTTTAATTTTGCTGCAATGTATGAATATGTAATATCTGAAGAGATCTATAAAACCTCTGGACACCATTGTTTCGAGGTCCAGATTTTTTGGAGGTTACTCACTGGACCTTATTGCTCAGCAATAAAAGCTTACTCTCAATTTCTCTGAAAACTGCATTTTAGTAATTATTCTAAGAACTAAGGTTCCCATTCTCGTGCAACAATAGAATGCAGAGAATGGTGTAAGAAGAAAAGAACCAGTAGAAGGGGGTGGAAGGAAGTCTTCAGCTTCAAAGAACATCAAAAGAAGGTTTGTAAAATAGTAAGATTTTTTTTATTAGAAGTATAAATGTTAGATGGTGGTTTGATTTCTGTATCCTTAATTTGTTGATTATTATTTTTGGTGAAAAATATAAAAAATTATTTACAAAAAAAGAGAGAGGAGAATGGTACAACACAGTGCCACACAGTGTGCTCTCTCTCTCTCTGCCAGCCATTGCTCTCTGCAATATTCACTCTGTTCTCCTTCTGTCCATTCCCAGGTATTTATTGAGCAAAATCATTATCTCCCTTCATCCTCCTTTTATCTTGGCTAAACAGGCCTAGCATTTTCAGCCTTCACGTTGGTAATCTTGCCTTCATCATCTGGCCTTATCTCTTCTCTGAGAGCAGCCAATTAAAGATAGGGGAGTTCTGGAGGGATAGTTGGTGGAGATGAACTCCTGTTTTATTGCTCCTTCTCTCACTTTTTTCTTCCGCCTTTTCAGTGAGGTCCACAGAAACAAGGCCTTTGTTTCCTGGAAACGGGGGGTGGGTGGGTTACTAACTTGATATTTCATTCTTTAGAATTGTCAATAGATTTAAAATTAGCATTCAGTGGAGTTTTTTTAAAAGAAATAAATAAATAAATTAAATTAAATTAATGGTTTAAAATCAACACTTACACACACATCAAAAGCTTGAAAAATGAAAATGAAACGAAAACAAAACAAAAGAAGCACAATACATCTCTTACAAACAAAAAACCAATATAACAATACATCACAAATTCACAAAATTGTTCCATCAACTTCCTTGATATGTGTTCTTTGTTTTCTTAATTACTTTCAGTGGACTTTTGGTTCTGCACTGAAGTGGAAAGTTGTGCCAACAAAATAGGAATACCTTGAATTATGGTAGCAGTTTCTGCAAATCAAATCAAGTGTTTGTTTCATAAAATTTATATACCACTCAATGGTAGAAAAGAAAAGAAACCTCAAAGTTGTATTCCAAAAAGATAAAATGATAAAATTACTACTAAGAAAAATTAACAACAGTAATTTAATACATTTGAAAGGTTACATTAACAGCAGGCTAAAAACAGGCTGTGCCTGTGGAGTATTTTGCATGTTGTGCTGATCAGAATGTTTTACCTGAACTGATGAAGCTATATAGCGAAACCCGTGAGTAATCCGGAGGACAGGTCTTCTTCGTCCTTCTCATGTGCCACTTGTGTTGATTTCGGCTGGATGGTGATGTTGCAAGACCCATATAAATATTCTTCATCTACTATTACATCCATGAGATTTTTGCTTTGATCCGTTGAAGAACTCTACTATTTATTCACTATCCACTAATTGTGAACGTTTTGTTGGCACCAAGATTTTGTTGCTATACCCAACCTGTTGCTGAATGCTTCAGTCACGTGAACATTATACATTCTCAGGTAGATAGCCGTGTTGGTCTGTCATAGTCAAAACAAAATAAAAAAATTCCTTCCAGTAGCACCTTAGAGACCAACTAAGTTTGTTCTTGGTATGAGCTACTGGAAGGAAAATTTTTATTTTATTATACATTCTGTTATATCACTTATATATGGCTTTGTTAATCTTGTGGCTTAATCTTACCTGTTATGTTTTATCATTGTATGGTTTTAATCAGTGTGTATGGTTTTAATCAGTGTTTTTGTAGTTGTTTTGTCTTTGCGTGGAGTGCCCTATCTGGGTGGATGGAGCAGCCAAGTAATTTCGTAGTCCCCGAAGGGGGCAATGACAATGACAATAAAATATATTCTATTCTATTCTATTCTATTCTATTCTATTCTATTCTATTCTATTCTATTCTATTCTATTCTATTCTATTCTATTCTGAAGGACTATTAGTTTTTCAGAAGAGTATTCCAGTAAATCTTTTATTGCATTTTCAGCCATTGTGTGGTGGTTTTGGTTGTTTATGGTTCATATTATCACCAGTGATACTTTATGCTGTTTGGAAAAACAGGTTAAAACTCGCATTAACTTTCTAAACATCTGGGTAAGGTAAAGGGTAAAGGGACCCTTGACCATTAGGTCCAGTCGTGTCCGACTCTGGGGTTGCGGCACTCATCTCACTTTATTGGCCGAGAGCTGGCGTACAGCTTCCGGGTGATGTGGCCAGCATGACAAAGCCACTTCTGGTGAACCAGGGCAGCACACAGAAACGCCGTTTACCTTCCTGCCAGAACTGCTAGGTTGGCAGGAACAGGGACCGAGGAACGGGAGCTCAACTCATCGCAGGGATTCGAACCGCCGACCTTCTGATCAGCAAGCCCTAGGCTCTGTGGTTTAACCCACAGCGCCACCTGGGTCACAGTAAACATCTGGGTAGGCACGTCTAAACAAAAATGTTTATTAGAAAGTGGCAAAAAGGGTATAGTGAGGGCGCTTGTTTGCCATCAATAGGCAGAGAGTTCCAAAGTGCAGACGCTGCCATGCTAAAAGATCTGAGTTTTTACAAATGCAGAACTGGTATTATGTTTAGGCCTCTTCATCAGAAATGACAAATTAGTAAAACTTAATACATGCATATAAGTAGTTTCTCCTGATTAAGATATATCTTACTCACAATTTCAAAGAACCCAGAGTACTCACAAGTCAATGTGTATATAACTGGGGGGGGGGGCTGTGGCTCACTTGAGGTTGTTGAACTACAACCCCCATCACCCTCAGCTAGTATGGCCTCTGGTCAGGGTTGGTGGGAGTTGTAGTCCAACAACAACTGAGGGGGTAATTTCCCCCCACTCCTGAGATAGAGGAGAGCAGCCTTAGTCTGCAGGCAACCTCTCAAACTGAAGACTGTTTTTCTAATATTTTCTCCTTTTCCAAGGAGCTCGAAGTGGTGTACATGGCAACCCCCTCCCCAATTTATCCACACAACAGCCCCATACCCATCAACTGCCCTGGAAAAAATGGGACATCCATTTTTTTTAGAGAGAGAGAAGACAGCGGCCAAAATGGCTGCCGTGGCCTCACCTGATTTCCAGCTGCACTTTTTCCAGGCATGGCGCCCAAAAGCAAGTGTTTTGAGGTGTTGCGCAAGATTGCTGTCCCAAAAAAAGCACTTTTTTGGGGGGGCGGGTCATGTGACTCACATGGGAGGGAGGACCTGCAAGATGGTGTCCTGGATTTGGGCCACGTCACGTTGGAAGGTATGCAGGATAGACTGGGAGGTAGGTTAGACTGAGAGGCAGTGACTGGCCCCTGGTCATACAGTGAGCAGCTGGCTCGGAGAGACAGCACCATAGACTTGCACTTTCCAGATATCACCATCACCCTTCCCTATTTAGGTAAACATAAACTGCAAGAAGATCAAACCTATCCATTCTGCAAGAAGATCAAACCTATCCATTCTTAAGGAAATTAGCCCAGAGTGCTCACTGGAAGGACAGATCCTAAAGCTGAGGCTCCAATACTTTGGCCACCACATGAGAAGAGAAGACTCCCTGGAAAAGACCCTGATGTTGGGAAAGATGGAGGGCACAAGGAGAAGGGGACGACAGAGGACGAAATGGTTGGACAGTGTTCTCGAAGACATGAGTCTGACCAAACTGCGGGAGGCAGTGGAAGACAGGAGTGCCTGGCGTGCTCTGGTCCATGGCGTCACGAAGAGTCGGACACGACTAAACGACTAAACAACAACAACAAAACAATGCTGGTATTGAGAGGCCAGCTCCATCCCATCCCACTTGTTGTTAGTGCTAATAAGGTCTTGTGCATAGGGTTGCAGCCCAAGTCTGAGACCCTATATACCACTGGGAGTAAGATACTTTAGAATCAGTGGGACTTTTCTCTGAGTAAATATGGATCAGATTGGACTGTGAGGCTCTTGGGGTTGACATATTCATACACTTGCAAGCTTCGATCAAATAACTGCCCAGACAGGCTAGTTATCTGGGGAGAAAGGGCCATTCAGAGCTCCTTGAAGGCAAGCGGGAAGGACAAATCAGCTCCTAGATGGCTGTGAAGTTATGAGGGCCATTACAGCTCGCTGACAAAATTGTCAAACAGGAGCAAAGGGACCTTAATGGATTTGAGAACCAAGCCCACAGAGATTAGGCGAAGAGTCTGCTTTTTGAATTGACAGAAATTGCTCCCTTTTTCGTTGTGGTTCCTGTCTGGTTGCGTGAGACAGTTGGGAAGAGAGATAGAGCTCATGCCTCAGCAAGCCACAACTGAAATCATGCACTCATGAAAGGTTATAAACTCATCCTCCTCCATCCCCAATGAAATCAAAAGACTGCTACTCTGTTCAAACTTCTCCTCCCATTTTTCCTCTCAAGTGAACAGCTTAATCTCCACCGGAGAAGAGCAACAGAGGGACAAGTGATGCATTAAGGTTAGCAAATGGTTCTTTTCATTCTAGCTACAGGTGTGGGGCACCAGCACACATTTTTCACCCAATTAGCATTCGATTTTATTTGTAAAACTGCAAATACTTGTTTGACTGTCGAGGAGAGCACCCAGGGTTCTTCCAGATCACCTATTTCTTGGGCATTCATCCTTATGTGTGGGCAGGGAAGCTGGACAACATTGGTTATTTAATGAGCATTCCCCCTCACTTTGTTTGTGGGGAGGTTAGATGATGCTTCGTCAATCAAGAGCTATTCCACACTTTCCAGTGCATTTCCCCCATCACTTTCCATATTGTAAAAAGTCCAATCTTTGGGGAAAGCAGGTTTGCCATGCAAGACAAATTCATGAAGTGGTTACTAGGTATGATGGTTAGGTTCTACCTCCTCACCCCAAATTTACCATTGCATGACCAGGCGTGACAGCCCCAGCCCCCAGGGATCATGAGAAAGGAAATAAAGACTCTGACAATGTTATATGGAATTAAAATTAGGCCACAACTTTATTTAAACTTCAGAATGTAGGAAGACCTTAGCTTAGGCCTTGGCCGTGTATCCCTCCCAGCCCCCCAGCTGGGAGGAACTGGGGCACATCAGGGTAATTGGGATATGGGGGTGCTCTGTGCAACGTAAGTGTAGGCAGGCAGCTGAGCCCATATCCCCACATGCAGGGTAGTTCACTGACAACCTTTCACTGTATGGCCAGTGACACCCATTATATTTCCCCTTTAAGAGGGGACCCTGGAATCGCCGCCGCAGGGGGGTGAATCACCACTTCACCCCCCTCCCCATTATAGGGAAGAAAAGACTAAAGAATTCTACCCAAGGCCATAACCACCAAAGTTGTGATGAACTGCTACGGGGGAGACAAAACCTCCCAATGCAGGAAAATTTCTTGCGTGTGTAGGGCACCCAGCCATTTCCCCCCAGTAACTTCAGACAAGACTCATATTTTTGGTTTGGGTTTTTGGCATAATTTTGGCCACAACTTTTATTGAATACAAATCAAGTGAGTGGTTGCATAGGCATTGGTTCTCGCTGTCCGACGGGACAGAGCTGACCCTAGTCAGCAACCGACTAGCTGTCCAGCGGGACAGAGCTGACCATTGGGCAGCACTGGGAAACCTTTAACTGGGGAGGGTTAAGGAGGCTGGGGGCATGATAGCCTTCCCCCTCCCCAGGGGTTCACAGGGGCTCAAGCTTTACGGCCCTGCAACCTACCGGGTTCGGACAAGCATTATAGAGCCCCTGGCTTCCTTTAACGGAATTCCCATTACTCACAGCACTTCATGGAGACTACCGGCCTCCCATACCACTGAACCAATGCCTAACCGCCACAAGAGCCACCGGCTCACCGCCAAAACCACTCACAAACCCAGCCAAGCCTTCAGGGCCCCCCCGATAGCCCTTAACCACAGGTCATTGCCCAAGGGGGAAAGATGCACGCCATCTGGGTGGAAAAGGGAATCATTCCTGAAAGAAATAGAGGGATGAGTAATCTCAGACCCTCCCACATCCAACACCACCCGAATTGCTGCACTATTAGTGCGTCTGCGTGCCCTTTCGACAGCCACAGCGGAACGAGCTCCCTTCCAGGAGCAGCGCTGCAGCAGGTGAGACCAAAACAACTTAACCTGTGGGAATAAAAAGGCAACCTCCCGCAAATCGTGCTGGATCTTGCGGCGCAACACCTGGCACTTTGTGGCTGGCAAGTCATTTTCGCCCAACTGCAAAACCATGGCATCAGGTGGGCCCTCTCCAGCAACATGATTGCGAAGCAAAGGAATCAACTCCTCCCACAACAAGCCCCTCTTGCCCAACCAGGAAACAAAAACATGGGGTGAAAGTCCAAGGTTGGGCCATAGCCCTGCCTCCCGAGCTCTGGCGCCGGCCCAGTAAACGATGCTGTGCCCGACAATCCAAATGCGTACGGGTGCAGGACCTGAAGGGAACAGAAAAACAACAATTAAAACCATATCAACGTCGCACATAGTCCTTGTAGGCATCCGACTTCCACCGTCCCAGCTCCTTAATCCTGTCTGTTGACAGCCCCCAATGGGCAGCCGCCGTAGCTGCGCCAACCCTGAAGGAATGAGGGGCATAACCAGCGGCCACGCGGCCACAGGCTGTGATGGATTTGCGCATTACTTTGGCAAACTGCTGCCGGGTCAAAGGCAAGCCATCCTCACGCACCAGGAAAGGGCCATTCCCAGCGGGGTGCACTGCAAGATACCACGCAGTGTCCTTGACCGGGCAAGGGCCCAGCCTCCGCGTGGCGGGCAGCCGGATCACAACCCCCCGGCCCAGCTGGGCAGTCTTGGAATTGCGGACGGTGATGACCACCTCTGAAAGAGACAGATCTACATCATTTAACAACAGACCCCGCAAACCAGCGAGCTGGGAAGCCTCAAGGACCACCTCCCCAACCCGCAGTGCCCCAGAAAAGGCCAGTGAAAAGGCAGCTGAAAAAGGCGCTCCTCAAAGCGTGACCAGCAAACCACGCAAAGCTTGGCTCGCATTTTAAATAAAAGAGCAAAAGTAATTGGGTGCCTGGCCTGGGCTTGCAATGGAGCCATCCTAGCCCAACCTTTCAAGGCCTGTCGAATAAAAAACTTCGAACAAGGGTCCTTCTCAAAGAAAAGCTTGGCAAAAAGGAAATAGCTGCTGCCTGGATCCTGATGGTCCCGGGAGCGCAGCCCATCGCAAAGAGGTGCGTCAAATACTCCAGCACCATGTCAGCTGTCGGGGGCGAGGCAAACTGGCCTGCCCCGGACTGATCGCAAAACTGGGCAAAATCAGCCCAGGCCTTCTATAAGACAAAAAGTGGATGGGGCAACAGAAGCGGCTACTCCCTGCATGGCCAAGTGCCTCCAAGGCTCCACAGGTGGTCTGGAAAATGCTCCGGATGCTCTCGCGCCTCCGGAGCCAAGGCTCTGAACCGGGTCATCACCGCCTGGTTGTCAGTCCAGGAGGACGGTCCCTGAATTCCTCGACCCTTATATGCACGGCCACTGCAATGGGGAAAAACTCAAGAAAAGTCAAGTCCCGTGTAATCGCCTCCTCCTGCCAGGCCGCCAGCCAAGGCATGGCACACCAGCAACCCTGCCAATTTAGCCCAAAACCTAAGGAACCTGCAGCGTCAGAGTGAACCTGGAAGCATTGCGGAGGTTCAAAGTGTCCTGCCACAGTGAGACCCCATTGAATTCCTGAAGGAATATCAACCAGTTCCGAAGGTCCTCCTTCACATCTTGGGGCAAACGTGTGTGGTGGTGAGGCGCCCGCAAGCCAGAAGTGAGTCTTGCCAGGCGGGAGCAAAAGGGGCCTCCCCGGTGCCACCACCCTACAAGCGAAATTCAAGTGTCCCAACAGCGATTGAAGCTGACTCAAGGTTACCTTAGAGAGGGGAAGCACCTCCTCGATAACCTTCCTCAATGTGATGATTTTTTCAGACAGCAGACTTGAAGTCTGTGTGACAGTGTCCAGCAAAAATGCCTAAATAAACCAACTGGGCGGCCGGGCCCTCCGTCTCGTCCGATGCCAAAGGGACGCCCAGCTCCTCAGTGAGTGCAGTAAAAGCCTGCATGAGCACTGGGCAGTCGCCTGTGTCACTGCCAGAGGCCAGCAAAATCATCTTGGGGTGTGATAAATTGTGAATCAGGCGAAATTCCCCTGGTGCCTTTTTAGGCACCACTCCAAGGGGGGGGGAAATGCAGTTCGGGAAAAGGAGGAGCGTCGAAAGGGCCAGCCATGCGGCCCAATGCCAACTCTTACCCTATCCTTTTCCTAACCACATCCGGCAGTTCTCGCACTGACTTCTGGTTAACAGGTTTACCCGCCAAAGGGCTCACTAATACGGGAATCCTGAAACCATGGGAAAAACCTTCCCGCAGATAAAGAGCCGCCACCTGATTAGGCTAATCGGACAGCCAATGCAACAGGGGCTGTAACTTTATGGGAGTCGGGGCCAGAGTAGTGATACAATTATTTCAAGGTGCCTGGCGTGGGCTGGGAGGGGGCCGTTTTTGCAGGCTACTGCCCTCCTCCCTTTCCCCCTCAAAAGGGCCTTCCTTTCTTATAGCTCCAACAGCCAGACCGCTGATTCGCCTTAGGAAGCGGCAACCGGATAGCCCGCTGCTTAGGAGCCCTTTTCTGTGAGGACCAATAAATCATGGATCAGACAGCAATCTCATGGGGCTTACTTAGGGATAAATCACAAATGGCATGGGAATCCAAATATCTAGGGGGAGGGACCCTTCAAACAAGTGCAAAACAGCTGACCAATCTGTATAACCTTCCAGCCAGGCATCGATTGAGATAATCTCATGGGAGAATGGGCGAGAGATATAGGATCGTAGCTTGTCAGCCCCAGCCCTGCTTGGACAGGGGGCATTTTGGGTTGCTATTGTGGGCCCCCTTCCCCCCCAAAAAGGGGAGGTGCCTGTCTAGACAGCAAGCAGCAAAAGGTATGTGCACCTATTTACCAGAGGAGTCACGAAATCAAGGAACAGACAAGCTGGAAGGGATCCTGAGGGTCATATTGACCAACTTCCATGCATTGCAACAAGTGGTTCCCATCCAATTTGAACCGCACCAGAGCCTGCTTAGCTTTGCAAGCATGCCAGCATTTTTACTGCTGCACCACCAAGAGGTGCTCCCGTCATGGCGAATCGCCCCTTGGACCGAAGTACCTGGGAGAGGCCGTTGAAGAAGAAGAGTTTCCCAGGCTCCTTTTGGCCCGCTTACAGGAACGTCTCTTGTGGCAACACTTTCCGCCTGAAGACGTGCTCGCTGGCACTGGTAGGCTGACCTCCGCAAAGGACTCAGGTGCAGGATCCTGTAGCAAAATTACCTGGGAGAGGCTGAGGAAAAGAAACAGATGAGATACCAACCCCAGAAGAAGGCCCGGGTAAGGACTGAGAAGACCTCCCGGACCGGGAGGGGGCCTTTTGCTGCCCCTTCCTCCTAGCTGCCTGCTGAGCTAATGCTCCCACCACCCACATCGGGGCCTGCGGAGAGGAAGGAACTGAACTCCGTGAAAATTGGGAAACAGAAATTAAAACCCCTGATACTGGGAGCTCCTCTCCCTCCACGCTGGATGCCGCTGTTGCAGGAGATGAAGCCCCCACCAGAGGCGGTGGCCTTGCTTGAGCACTGGTTTGACGGGCAGAGCCTTGAAGGAGACCATCCATTCCGGATGCAAAGCGGGACAACGCTTCCGAATCACCAGCCGAAATTGCTATGAAGGATTTAATACGGCCCACAGTACAACTAGGATTGGGCGAATGAAGTGACTGGGATGGCCCCTAATAGCCCTCTTAGCTGGGATAGAGGAATAAGTCTGCGCAGAAGCCCTCTTTTGGAGCCATTCTAGCTGCGTGCACATAAAAGGAATCAAGCAATTCAATCACAGACCAAGCTGCTGAACTATGAAACCCTTGGCATATAAGATCCTGTCCGAATAGCCTTGTGTATTCAAATTTATTTATAGAACAATAAGCCCCTCCGACCAGTAAGGCTGTAATGGCTAAACAGCCCAGTCGTTTGCAGTATTCCATGAACCAATTCATGGTTAAGGCAAAGCCCTATTCCAGTGAAATAACAGACTCGAGGTGGCCCGCCACCTGTCCAGGTGCCCCTGCTTGCCCTTTTCGAGGGAAGCACCCCCTCAAGAAACCCAAAGTTCTTTGGGGGGAGGGTAATTAAATCACAAATGGGCTGCCCTCGGGCAGGAGATATAGAAACATGACAAGCCGCACCAATAGGTTAAAGAACATTTTCTACCCATGGGCTGTGAGGCTGCTGAATGAAAGACAGCAACATTGCAGCTGACGTTAGGAATTGGTGGTAGAACGACAGCACACAGAGTGTGACAAAGACTGAGAGATTGGGAGGGAGCAGGGCTCTTATCAGTCTCACTGTAAACATGTGGTACAGTGACAATAAAGTATTTCTATTTCTATTTCTATTTCTATTCTACCTACCCAGCAATAGAATAGTCCCCATAAGGAATACTAAGTAAAATAGACATCTGAAATTGTGACTGTCACTATCAGGGCAAAACATACTTGAAGAAATTAAATTTGTTCAGAAACAGGATAGCTAAAGAGCATAGACAGAGTGCTCATAGTCCTATGAGGCACAGAGAGTCAGTGGCTCCACTCTGTCTGCCTCAGACATAGCTACATTCACAACAGTAGCACAGACGTTCAGGCACACGCACACACAGAGCTACTGAGCCTGCAAACAAACGGATACATTTTCATAGGCAAACAGTAGGAGGCTTAGGCTTGAATAATATGTGCAGGCCTCACTGATTCTGCTTTTAAGAATCCTAGTCTCATGATGGGGCCCACACAAAATGAAAAGAAACAGCCCACAACAGTGATCACGTCGAATTGCTAGGAGCCACGCTTGAAATAGCAACAGGTACAGTGACAATAAAGTATTTCTATTTTTTATTTACTATTCTACACACCCAAAATAAAGCCAGCATTCGGGAATACTAATGAAAGTGATTCCAGCCAGTCTGGAACAGCCCTGACTAACCCCCATTATAAAACAGGAGAAATGGGGGAAAACCTTTGTGCGAGGGAAAGCCCCTAATGGGGGCTTCTCACTACTGGGAAGGCAAGCCAAGGAGAATTACGCACAGGCAGCACTCACAGGCACAGGGAGAATCTTCCCCAAGGGCAGGTGTGGGGTGGGGTGGGAAATCAAACAGGGAAAAGGGGGATTAAAGTAATTAAGGGATTGGAGGGGATTAGAAAGAAGGGGGAAATAAAGAAATTTAACCAGACAATAATAAGATCGCTCCACTGTGCTCCAGACGGCGATTCCAGGTGATCCGAAACTCAAGCCAGAGTGACCACTGGGTCACATGCCTAGGCTATATAAACTGCTGGGCAGTCAATCAATATGGTCGAGGCCACAGGCCCCTCCCCAAACCTAGAGTTAAATGGCTTTTATGCCCACACCGCAACTTCTGCTCCCTTTGGGAACTCTTTTTCCCAGTCCTTCAACAGCAACCAGTCATAGACCATACCAGCAAACAAGAAAACATTAAATAAGGGAGGGTAGGGAGGGTGAATCTCCAGAGCCATCTGCCTGGCTAATACCAGCTCCTCCTCCTATTTATAATGGGGCTGGCCCCACCTCCTAGCAAGGAAACTTAATACCGAGGCTGGGCGTGAACCTCTGAATAATACACTGAGAAGCAGGCCAGCCCCCTTCTACTAGCAAGTTCCCCGGGAAATGTAGTACCGCACAAGATCCCGCAAAGGGCACCCACAATATATGATGCGAGTGTTCATTATGCAGTTGAATCCTGAAAATGGCAACAATCTGGCTCCATAGTTCAGTGATTGAGCACCAGGTTCAATTCCATACAACTTCTGTTAAAAGGCTCAGGTGATGAGAAAGGTCTTCACCTGAGACCTTGGAGAGCCACTACCAGTCAAAGTAGACAATGCTGTGCTGGATGGACAAATAACAACTGTGCTATAACTTTCTCCCTGCTTCGGTGTGTCATGTGGAAGATGGAAGCTTGTTTTCTCCCACTCTGGGGACTAGAACCCAAACCAAAGGATTCAAGTTACAAGAAAGGAGATTCTGATTAAATACCATGAATAACTTTGTGATGGTAAGAACTGTTTGACCACAGAATGCACTTCTTTGGAAAGTCATGGACTCTTCTTCATTTAAGGTTTTTAAGCAGGTCATTTGTCATGGATGCTTAAGTTAAGATGTCTGCATTGCAAGGGGTTGAAATAGGTGACTGCCAGGGTATTTTCCAACTCTACAATTCTGTGATTCCATGGTTCTATAGCATGCATGTCCAGGATCCCAACCTACCTCTGCTCTTTGAAAAATAGGTTAACCCCATCATTTATTTTCAAGACGGCCAGGAAATGCACACACCATAATATCACAATGAAATGTGGTTTGTATATCAGTTTAGTCTGCCACAAGCCATTTCCAATATCACTTTCAACATTCACAATCTTGAACATTGCGCTTTGCTCCTTTATTTATCTAGTGCAATTGCCTTTCCTTACTAACTGGTGCATGAACGCTTTACACAATTCAATGTGTCAAGTGAGAGAAATGTGCATGTGTGAAAAGTCTACATTGTGTGATTCTTGGATGGCTAAGCAAATTTGGTTCTGTGATGTGAGAAAGTGTTGCGAAGATGGGATAATGACAAAATAATACATTATATACCCTGAGTTACAAACACGTGGAGAATGGATTCTGCTACTGAAATCTGAAGCATTTGTCCCTAGAACTTCTTCTCTGTTAATATAGTCGAAAAAGTTTTCATTGAATGAGATCAACTTCACAGGAAACAGCAGGTGAGATAGCAAAACCAAACAAATAATCCCATCCTGGTCCAGCTTTTTGCTCTGTATTCCAATTCACACCGAACATGCTGAATCATATAAAATTGGAATGCTCTGTGTAAATGTGTGGCTTTTACAAATAAAAGTAGTCATGCATAAAAAAAGTAGATGTATAGTTTTACCCAACAATTCTATAGTGCTATTCCTTCAATTGTACAATGAACATGCCTAGCGGGGAGTTGGGATCACAGGGGCAAGTACCATCCAATGTCATATTTGTGTAGATTTGCATGTACACAATGTACTTACCCATATAGGAAGTCTGCACATGTTCACACAGACAGCAACCCTTTAAAACACAGTTCCTGACCATACATACGAGCCTGCACATATATATTATGTTCACCAGCAGGTACACTGCAGATATGCAATCATGTGTGTGCTGTGAGTTTTGCCACCACAGTCTATGGATGAATGAACCCAAGCCCACATTCATTCATGTTCAACTGTTAAGTCCATAGTGTTCTGTTTCTGCATTAATCTGCGATTGCTAATAAATCCACGTGAAATTTCACCCAGAATTGCACCTGAACATTCAGGCAGTGCGAAAGCCAGGGAATAATTGTTGTCTAATCCACTCAGGAGGTGCAGACTGAACCCATTCATGTTAAAATTCACAAAGATCAATTTCTGTAAGTGTTCCTGGTGCCCTTTGGGTACAGACATTGTATGTGTACAGGTGTCAGGCGTCAGAGGATCCAACCCCCACAGTAGGTTGCCAGGAACGGATAAGACAATTAAAGTTGTTACCAACTGTGTTTTATTCAATATTCACAGAGAGAGGCTTAGAAATGCAGCCTCTTGGGATAATGGCGTTGTCCCAAGTAAATCTCCCCTCCCCTTCTCTCCCACTTCCTCATTCGTCATCCCTTCTACGGGTGGCGCTGAGGGCCCTTTGTTTCTGAGCCCTTTGCTCTCCTACTTTTAAGGCTTGCCAGGTTCTGGGAGATGGTGGGTCTGGAATGCTTTCTAGTGATAACATGTCAGCCAGCTGCTCCGGCTCTGTATCCTCCTCCTCTCCCAATTTCCCAACTTCTCCCCTCATCTTCCTCTGAGCTGTGATCTCCCTCAAACCCCTGCTGTAATTCTGAACTGTCTCCTTTTTCTCTGGGAGGTTCAGGCTGGGGAAGCGGTTTCCACCATTCCTCCTCTGCCCAGTCCCTGACAACAGGTCATGTGAATAGTCCGGCAGTGAAATTGCAACGAACAAGGACTCGGTTTAGCAAATGATTGGAATGTACAGTGGAACTTTTCTATCTTGCTTGCATAAACCCACCAGGAAATGAGCTGTGGCTTCCTGTTTTATGCAAAGATGCTGAACTGCCTTCAAGGGCAGCCCCATGTGGAGCATTACGTTTGTTCCAGCTCCAGCTCCCTCCCTCTCTTTCTGCCATCTCTATCCATATGTGGCTTGTGTGCTTTGCATGTCTGAAAGGACAACCCAGATGCATCTCTTCTGCCGGACATTTGCAGAGGCAAAGTCTGCCTCCTGCTGCTTATTACCAGCATGGCATCAGATTCCCTTTCCCTCCCCTAACAAAACAATAGTAACCTTGGCATTTCCTATATGTGTCATTCCGCTAACAGGGAGCTGAGCCTTCAGCAACAGCCCACTGTCAAGAAGATGGATATTGTGGCTCAAAAGGATCATATATAATAGAGGGTAATTATAACTGATTACAAACCGCCAACATGTATGACCTATTTATTAGCTGTTTGGCGCATGCAGTTCCTGTCTCTGGATACAATTGTGTGCTGTTCAGAACAGATTTATTTACATCTCCTCTGGAGCCAACCCCTTGCAAGGAAAGAGAGAGAGAATGAATTATACCAGAGACTGATAAAGTGCTGCTGAGGGTGTCCATCGGGCCCTGCAAGAGCCTCGATAAATAAAGGATCTGAGCATCCCTGGTTATTGTTCACTGTAATGATTGTTGTGCCCTCAGTGATCTTTGTTGCCCAAGACGCCAGCAATAAGATTTACCACCGTATTAAATAGGCCAGATCGACAGATGATCAAGAGAAACCAATAGCGACAGAGGGGCAGAGTAAATTGTTGCCTCGACCGAATACAAACCCAGTCTATGGAATGCCAAGGGATGATGAATAGGGAGTGGTTGCATTTGATGGCAAATGTTGAGGTGCCTATTCTGCGGGGGTGGTATTTGTGCTGTTCTTCAAATCTGCAACAGTTCTGTATCAAAAGTCACTGGAAGAGCATCGTCTGCAGTAATGCAATGATTTGCGAGCAAGAGAAGGAACAGGTAAATATGTGTTTGTTTCTTTTTTATATAGAAAAAATGCAACTATCTTGACACAAGCTGGGATTTATTAGAAATTTATTATTATTATTATTATTATTATTATTATTATTATTATTATTATTATTTTCTATACTGCACTTCATTTGAGGATCACAGGGCAGTTTACAATATAAAAACACAAACATAAATAGCATAGTAGCAAACTAAAGCAAGACACCCCCCCCCCCCAGTTTAAAAGACCATGTTGTTGTTGTTGTTCAGTCGTTCAGTCATGTCCAACTCTTCGTGACCCCATGGACCAGAGCACGCCAGGCACGCCTATCCTTCACTGCCTCTCACAGTTTTATTTAATTTGCCATAGACCTGCGAGAAGAGAAATGTTTTTGCCTGGCGCTTGAAGATATATAATGAAGGTGCCAGGTGATCCTCCCTGGGGAGAGCATTCCACGAACTGGGAGCCACCACAAAAAAGGCCCATTCTCACTTTGCCACTCTCCGGGCCTCTCGTGGAGGGGACACATGAAGAAGGGCCTCAGATAACTCAGTTCATATGGGGAGAGGCGGCCCTTGAGGCATTGCAGTCTTTGAGGTATTGTGGTCCTGAGCTACTTAAGGCTTTATAGGTCAAAACCAGCACTTTGAGTTGGGCTTGGAAACTAGCTGGCAGCCAGCGCAGTCAAGCCAGGATTGGCATTATATGCTCAAAGTGTCTTGTTCCCGTGAGCAACCTGGCTGCTGAATTCTGCACCAGAAATTCTGAAATTTCTGAACAGTCTTCAGGGACAGCACCATGTATAACGTTTCTCAGGTATCTAACCCAGAGGTTTTCAAAGCATAGACGGAAGAAGGGAGGCTATCCCTGTCCCTGGTAGGGGCGCAGATGGGCCATGAGCTGAAATTGATGGAAGGCACATAGCACCACCAAGGCCCCTTGAGCCTCAAGGGAACCACCCACTAAGAACGTGCCAGTTTCATTTGGATTGAGCTTCAGTTTATTGGCTGTCATCCGGTCCATTACCAACACAAGACAACGGTCCAGCACATCCGCTGCCTCACCTGCAGATGTAAAGGACAACTAGAGCTGGGCATCATCTGCATGCTGCTGACAACATACTCCAAACCTCCAGGTGACCCAACCAGCAATGTTATATACATGTTAAGCAGCATGGAGGATTAAATCAAACCCTGAGGAACCCCACATTGAGGGCTCCATGGGCCAAAAACATCTCCCCCAAAAGCATTACCTTCTGAAAAAGCATGAGTTAACAGTATATGGACAATGTATTTTTTCTCCCACCCCTTTGAAATTCACATAGCCTTCCTCTCTGTCTGCAGTCAGGATGATGGACAGATATTCTCCTGGTGGAAACTGGAGGCCTATTTTTGGTGAGAGGAATAGCAGACCCTCCAACTGTCCCTATTTTCCAGGGACATTCCCGGATTTACAGTTTCTGATTTGTTCCTGGAATGTCCCACTTTCCCTTAGGATGTCCCTATTTTCATTGGAGAAATGTTGGAGGGCATGGAGCTATCTGACCCCCAAGACATCTGAAGGCAGCCCTGTACAGGGAAGGTTTTTTTAAATGTTTGATTATGTTTCTATATACATTGGAGAGGGACACGGGTGGCGCTGTGGGTTAAGCCACAGAGCCTAGGGCTTGCCGATCAGAAGGTCAGCAGTTCGAATCCCCGCGACGGGGTGAGCCCCCCTTTGCTCGGTCCCTGCTCCTGCCAACCTAGCAGTTCGAAAGCACGTCAAAGTGCAAGTAGATAAATAGGTACCACTCCGGTGGGAAGGTAAATGGCGTTTCCGTGCACTGCTCTGGTTTCGCTAGAAGTGGCTTAGTCATGCTGGCCACATGACCTGGAAGCTGTATGCCGGCTCCCTCGGCCAGTAAAGCGAGATGAGCACCACAACCCCAGAGTTGTCCGTGACTGGACCTCATGGTCAGGGGTCCCTTTACCTTTATATACATTGGAAGCTGCCCAGAGTGGTTGGGGCAACCCAGTCAGATGGGCAGGGTATAAATAGTAAAATTTTTATTATGGAATAGAACGTTCCTATTTTTATTGGAGAAATGTTGGAGGTATGGGATAGGGCATGTGTTTCCTACCTGACATAGGTCCCGTTTTGTGGCTTCAGGTGGGCACCTGCTTGGCCACTGTGAGAGCAGAATGCTGGACTGTATGGACCTTTGGACTGACCCAGAAGGGATCATGTTCTGTTTTTAACATCTATAGAAATTCTGAGGGAAGTTAAAATAGCTTCAGTCGGAATGGAGAAACTAATCAGTTGTGTTGCACATCCTTAACACCAAGAGAATGTTCAGACACTAAGTTTGAAATGATCTTATTTTGCTCTGAACCAGCCAGATAACTGAGGTAGAATTCAGTGCAGGCCAGGAATGTCCTGGGAACCCACAGAGAAAGATGCCTTGAGATCCATCTTTTCTAGGTTTTTCACATTGGGCTCCACTAGTTAAGACTGCCCTGCCCTGATTTTAATTCTTTACAGTGGGCTACTGTGATCAGGCCTTTACAAGGAGTTTGATGTACAGGCATTACCCAGCGATAATATTTATGCCATGAAAATTGCATTCCCCACCAGGCCTAGGCAGAGGCAATGAATATTTTGCAAATGTATTTTAGCACTTCTCAGAGATTCCTGATGATAGAACATTCGCTGTGATTATTTTAATGCTATCACTTCTGCATTTCTCAAGAGGACTTTTTCAAATGTCATAGCTATTCTGAGTCTTTGAGATGCTCATTCTTATCTTGAAAGAGAGCAATTCTCCCCTCCCCCAAATCTTGTACAGACAGGTTAATTTAATTGTCAGGGCTATTTAAAACAAGCACCAGAAGCCCTTGCTCACTCACCTCATAAAAATAATATGAGATTTGAAGTAAATATAGAAGTAGTTTTCCTTTTTTTTAAAAAAAAGCCACAAGTGTTAATCAGTTCAATCAGTAGATGAATCAATTAAGCTGCAGTTGATTAATCATTGGGGATGTTTTCAAACAGAGAGGGAGGCTGCTGATTTTAAGGCATAAGTTGGATCCTAAATTTCCTCAATGAATGGGATAGAATGCATAGAAAAGAATGGGTCTTCTTCTACCTCTGTGACCCCCCTGTGTCAGCAAATCTGTCAATTTCAAATACTCCCAATTTCTCATTTTCTCACCCATCAATCTTTTTCTCAGCCATTAGCCAGAGGTGTAGTGGTTTGTGGTTGCAGGAGGTCAAAGACCGATTATCATTTCTGCAGCAGGGTTCCCACTTCCAGGGACTTAGACCCACCAAACCAGCCACTGAGAAGATACCTTCTCATCCTTTGTGCTCCAGTTAAAAAGGAGGCAAGTCAGCTACTTAGGATTGGCTTCTAGGGTCATTCTGGAGAGGTCTGTGGAAAGAATGTGAATTTTTTCTAATCCCCTATTAACACCAAATTGATGGACATCTTTGCATCTTGTGGCAGCAAGTTCCGTGGGTTAACTACATGCCGTGTGAAGAAATACTTCTCTTTGTCTAAATGAAATTTCAAACCACGTGTCTTTCAGAAGATAGCCCTGCATCCTAGCAGAAAATACTGACTGATTGCCTGACCTGGGATGAGGCAGCTTCTTCCCTTCAGCAAACTGGCTTTTGCAAAGTTTGGAAAAGAGAAATCCTCTCCTCCGTTGTACAGCATCCTTGGATGGTGGCTGGGAGGGATAAGCACAGAGATTACTTCTTGTGGCTGACTTAATTGCCCTGTTTTATTTGAACTAGTTTCCAGGTATTTATTTTTTTAAAGAAACATAGCATTGCTGAGAATGCTTGAGTGTCCCTGCTCATTCTGGAATTATTGTGCTATTCAACACCGTGGTGGGGTGAGGTTATAATTAAGAAGAATATTAGATTCCAGGGGTTGTTCTTGGTAGGGGGTTGTTTTGAAGTCAGCCTTGTTTTCCTTCTGGAGGGCAGGCAGAGTCGAGGTGACGGGCATGTCGGGTCTAATTATCACCAGCGGAATGTATGATGAGGTTGCCTCCTGTGGTGTGAATGGAACCGGTTACCCCATGCGGAATGCGAAGGATAGCAATCCCTAGATCACTGTTCCTCCTTCTGTCACCTTCGCCTCGGGACAACTTTGCACTCTGCAGCATCTGTCAGCTCCCCCCCCCCACCCCAAGCCAGTTATGTCACTGGGAAGCTGCTGACAGGCATGTTTGTGGCAAGCGGTCAGCTTTGAAGTCTTAGCGGCTTTCCATGCGAGCGGCTGCATATTTTCCCTTTAAGAAAAGGGGGGGAAATGGGTCGCTGGTACTCGTACCTTGAGAAAAGTGACATGAGCGTTAGCAGAAAATGACTGCTGCGGGCAGCAGAGGAGAAAAAAATGGTGATGGTATGAGAGCCAGTGTGGTGGAGTGGTTAAGAGCGGTAGACTCGTAATCTGGTGAACCGGGTTCGCGTCTCCGCTCCTCCACATGCAGCTGCTGACCTTGGGCTAGTCACACTTCTCTGACGTCTCTCAGCCCCACTCACCTCACAGAGTGTTTGTTGTGGGGGAGGAAGGGAAAGGAGAATGTGAGCCGCTTTGAGACTCCTTCGGGTAGTGATAAAGCAGGATATCAAATCCAAACTCTTCTTCTTCTAAGGGAGCCAGTGGGGTTAGGGTGTTGGATTTGGACCTCAGAGAGGCCAGGGTTCAAATCCTCACTTGCCCATGAAGCTCTCTGGGTGACCTTGAACTAGTCACTGCATCCCAGCCTATTGTAACTCACGTAATTGTTGTGGAGATTAAATGAGGAGCAGGAGAACCATGTACACCACCTTCAGTTCCTTGGAGAAAAAAAGTGGGATATAAATGTAAAAAATGTAAAAAAAAAATACTGATGTGTGCCATCACAAAAAAAACCAAACTCTGGGAAAAGGATGATTCATGCACACACACAAACACACAAATGAGTCTTCTCCAGAGGATATTCTTGCAGTTGCTGCCTCGCTGGTAATAATAATAATAATAATAATAATAATAATAATAATAATAATAATTTATTTATACCCCACCCATCTGGTTGGGTTTCCCCAGCCACACTGGGTGGCTCCCAACAGAATATTAAAAACACAATAAAATATCAAACATTAAAAACTTCCCTAAACAGGGCTGCCTTCAGATGTCTTCTAAAAGTCAGATAGCTGTTTATTTCCTTGACCTCTGATGGAAGGGCGTTCCACAGGGCAGGCGCCACCACTGAGAAGGCCCTCTGCCTGGTTCTACAGTGTCTACAGGACAAACTGTAAACTCACTACTATGAGAGGCAAATTGTGGCTAAATTATAGCTCCTGCTTGAGGATATATGTGCACATCAATTCATTATTTCTATATGAGGCATCCTGATCTTGTAAGTACTTGTCAGATTTGTTGGAGTGAGTCAGAAGCTGCATTGTAACAGATCAAGAAGATGGCTCAGACCCTCTTTCTGTAGACAAAAAGAGAGTCAGTTCTTCCACTTGCAGACTGTGCAATTGGGATTCTGAGAGCCAGAAAAGTGTTCTTCCTTACATGATATACACTCTCAAGAACCACAAGAACTCCCAGAGTTCTTTCGTTCCTGCTGGCACTTCAAATGCACAAACAGAGAGAGCCAACAGGCATTGCAACAGGAGGGACTATCAAAAGGGGAACGTGACAGCCACAATCATAATTAGGAATGCTGAGATCTCAGGACCAGCTGGAGCCAGAGCACAGGTGACAGGATTTGCAAGTCCCAGAAGATGTGTGAAAAAATTAGTTAAGCCTCTGGTCTCCATAGAATATAGAAGAATTGGCACGAGATCCCAAGGACAGGGCACAATGTCTAAAGCTGCAGTCCTAAACACAACGTGAAGTCGCTCCTGTTCTTTATAATTTGTGTCTGATTAATATGCATGCACAACACACTGCTGGGTCTTCCCATAAACACACAGCTGGCAACCAGAAGTATAAAGAACTTGAACAAAAAGCCTAAACAAGCTAAGGAGACCTTCTCTGTAGCAACCCCCTGTTTATGGGATGTTGTCCCCAGGGAGACCCACCACCTGGCACCAACCTTGCCATCTGTCAGGGACTGGGCAGAGGAGGGATGGTGGAGACCACCTTCCCAGCCTGACCATTCCAGAGGAGAAGAAGAAGAAGAAGAAGACAGTTCAGAATAACAACAGGGGTTTGAGGGAGGTCACAGCTCAGAGGCAGATGAGTGGGAAAGCTAGGAAATAATGGGAGAGGAGGAAGAAGAAGCATCAGAGGGGCAACAGCTGATGGACACAGTGTCTTTAGAAAGAATTCCAGACCCCCCCTCTCCCCGAACTTGGTGAGCCTTGAAAGTAGGAGAGCAAAGAGCTCAGAGGCAGAGGGCACTTCTCAGCACCTGTAGTGATGACACATGAAGGGAGAGAGGGAGGGGTGGAGACTCACTCGGGGCAGCACCGTTATTCCAGGATGCTGCATTTCCAAGCGTCTCTCTGTGAATATTGAATAAAAAGCGGTTGGGAAGAACTTTTCTATGTCTTATCCATTCCTGGCATCCTGCCATGGGGGTTGGTTCCCCTGCCGCCTGACACCATCCTTTCAGCACCAGGCAAAGACATTTTGAGAGCCAGTGTGGTGTGAGAGCCAGTGTGGTTAAGAGTGGTAGACTCGTAATCTGGTGAACAGGGTTCAAGTCTCCGCTCCTCCACATGCAGCTGCTGGGTGACCTTCGGCTAGTCACACTTCTCTGAAGTCTCTCAGCCCCCCTCACCTCACAGAGTGTTTGTTGTGGGGGAGGAAGGGAAAGGAGAATGTCAGCCATTTTGAGACTCCTTCGGGTAGTGATAAAGTGGGATATCAAATCCAAACTCCTCCTCCTCCTCCTCCTCCTCCTCTTCTTCTTCTTCTTCTTCTTCTTCTTCTTCTTCTTCTTCTTTTCTCAAGCGTGCGGGCAGCACCAGTGATACGATATTGCATGGTTGAATCTTTTTTTTGATATGTTTCTGTGATCTTATCATTGTATTTATTTATTTATTTTAAAAAAGCTTGGTTGCAAACTTATTTATTTATAAACTATTTAATAGACATAAAACCCTGCATTGATAGTGTACAGCAGGATATAAAAGCACAATAAAATAAAAATACCATAAAATAAATGTTTAGGATACAATACAGTCAAACAAATGACTAGCTCCTCTTGGAAATGTTTAAACAACTGAATAAGTCATTTTGGCATAAAATGGAATTCAAGAAATGTCTGGAAATTAGCAGTGAGGATGCTCACTTGGGCCTTTTTTGGGGGGGGGGAAGTAGGAAGCATTATTTTAGTGGGAACTGATAGCCACTATTTTGGGATAGAAAGAAATTGGTCCTTTTCCGTGTTTGTATTGAGTTCAAAGAATTGATGCTTGCTTTGCAACCTTCATAATGCCATAATGCTGAATACCCCCTCCTTTCCTTGATAAAATAAGAGCAGATTATAGCTACAATCATTTAAAATTGGTGTCAAAATGATCCTGGTATTAAAGATCACT
The DNA here is from genome assembly GCA_034641395.1 of Darevskia armeniaca. Classification (NCBI taxonomy): domain Eukaryota; kingdom Metazoa; phylum Chordata; class Lepidosauria; order Squamata; family Lacertidae; genus Darevskia; species Darevskia armeniaca. The sequence goes on along the minus strand of JAWWNF010000873.1, from coordinate 534,431 downwards.
GGAGCTCTTCAAATATTATTTTATAGAAGACACATCCCCATTGATTTCACGAACGCTTCATCCCTGTTTATGTTTATTTGGAAATATTTACCTGCTGCCTATCATCAGATCATTTATCTGAAAGCATTGCTTAAAAGTCGACTGATTGTCATTATATCAGAGTTGGGGAATGAAAAGTGATCTGCCTGTCATGGAAGCACAAAACTAAGGGGAAGTTAATAGGAAATAAAAGTCGATGATATTTTGTCATTTGCAAACCGGAATGAATGCCTCCCTTCCTTTTGCTACCATAACAGAGCTCTTAAATACAAATCAGTAGCTGAAAAGGAAGAGATGTCAATTCATACACACATATATAGAGAGAGACTAATTTCAAATTGAATCCTCTGGCAGCAAAGTAAGATACATTTTCAATTCTCTATGGGGTGGGGTGTAGCCAACACTGTGCCAGCCAGATGCTGTTGAACTACAACTCCCATCACTCCAGCCAGAATGGTCAATGGTCACGCATGTAAGGAGTTGTAATCACATTTTAGGAATGAGTCAGTTTCTGTGTCTCGCAGGTTCTCATTTATCCAATCTTAAGTTTTTCCCCATTTCCACATCAATTTGCAAACTCTTAAAAAAAAAAAGCCTTCATGAAAATCCTTCATCAGTGTATTTCCTTTAATGCACATACTTTTAAATGTAATTTTCGCCAACAATTTCCCCAAATATATTGCATTTTTGTATGTTATATGTGCATTTTTATTGGGGCCATTTCAAGACATTTTGGCACCTGAGTTGGACCTCGAAATGTCATCCTCTACACCAGGGAAGAAGATGGTTAGGGAAGATCTACATCACAAACAAGAGTGGAGGGGAGATTGGAACATTGGAATTTGCTACCCTGGGTAGGGCCAGTATGGTTTCAAATGGATGGCGGACCATTTGTTGAGATTCATGCATCACAGGCGGTTGGACTCGATGACTCTTGTAGTCCCTTCAAACTCTACAATTCTCCAATTCTATGACCCTGCCATATGAGATGGTTGCCTCACTTTGCTTCATGGGCAGACTGGCCCTGATTTTTATTTTTTATTTTTTTATAATAATATTTATTAGTTTTACAATTTTATAAGCACATATCATTATATTTCGGTCAGGTTTCATTGCCCCCCACCTCTCACCTTGGAGGGCTTTAATCTTACCCCCCCCCTCTCACAGAGGAATACCTTATCTTATTTCCCCTGACCTTAATCAGTACATCATCTTGCTTGGATCTAACCCTATTACCGGGTAGACCATTCTTAGTTGTACAACATTTTCCAATGACTTCCTCCATCCCTCCCCATTGGCTTCATAAATCAAAACATATTTCCCTTTCAGGCTCATAATTCACTATTACACATCATATTCATATTCATGTATCTATTAAATCCTATTTGATTCACACCTCAGCATATAATTTCTAAATCATCTATACGTTTTCCCTCTAACTCCCCTTAGTCTTCAGGCTCCCAGCTTTCAAAGGTTCTTTACTTATTCATAACGTAAGCCATGTCCGAAATTATTGTCCAAAAAAAACCAAATACCTAGTCAATCCACAAACTACCATTCTGCACCCCTCCCCCCTCCCCCCGTTTTTCTAAGGTCCATGTCCAAGTGCTTGCTTGCACTTGGACTTTTTCCTCCTCTTGTCTTCTCCGCAGCTCCTTCTCCTTTCTTTCAAAATAAATCTTCATTGTTGGTGCTTTGCTCTTCTTTCTCTTCTCCAATCTAAGTCTCTTGCGTCGAATGATGTTTTTCCTGCAGCGAGGTTTGTCTTTGACCTTGAGGGGGACTGCTCCCCCTTCCATCTTTGGTGCAGCTGGCTGAACATCACTCTTGTTTACAGTTCCTCTTATCCTCTCTGTCTCGGCTCGGAGCTCCATCCTTATTTCCCATATTTTTTCAAGGACCTTCCTCCAGCCGTCAGTACGCAGATCGTCCGCCATGTTCAAAGACGTAGCTTTGCAAAGTTAAAAGCAGAACCGCTTCCAAGTTCAAAATCCAAGTTCAAAATCAAGATCCAACAGTTCCGATTCAAGTCCTCTTATATCCACTTAATCAGCTAGTTACCCCCACGACCAGGGGTGTCAGAAGGATTGAATCTCTGTTACAAAGTTAACTTTCCAATTGCATTTCAGCCGCATCGGTAACAAAGTTCCTGATTTAGTGCTACAATGGCAAGGGACGGACCTCCGTAATTTACATCCCAATGCCGCTCCAATTAAGTCCCAATTAAGTCCAAATTCCTTTGTTACTCATGTTTTGTAAGTCAAATCTTAGTCCTTTAGGAAGAATTAGCGCGCTCGGGGGGGGGAAGGTTTCCGCAGCTTCCACCCGACGGGAGTTAGCGATCCGCTGAGCTCCGCCACCCCCACTCACTCTCGGCAGACCCTGCGTGGTTCTACCGGGGAGTAGGGCGGCGTTGCGAGCTTCTGCCGGATCTAGGGTCCCGGGAACACCCTCCCGGGAATTTTGGGGGCCGCGTCGCTGTCGCGGGCTCCCCTTTGTCTGGTCGGGTCGGGGAATGTCAGGAGCGACATGTCCCCCCGACCTTCCCCTTCGGCGCGCCAACCGGAAGTCGATTGGCCCTGATTTTTACCCCAGTATATGCATTTTTTAATTACGTATGATTTGGTGGGAAATATGCATTGCAAAATCTGGAAAAGTGTGAATTGAGAAGAGAGACTGTGTTTCAGTTCATGTATTGTTTTGGAAAAAGCCTATACAGTGGTCCCTCGACTTATGAATTTAATCCGTTTCGAATGGACATTTGTAGGTTGAAAAAAAATCGTAAGTCGATTTCCCATAGGAATGCATTGGGAGAAAAATATTCGGAAAAATTCGTAAGTTGAAAAAACCGCATCTAAAATCCGCATCTAAAGTCAAGGAAACCGCATCTAAACCGGCAACGATTTCCATTCGGGTGTCGAAAAATTCGTAGGCGTGTGGCCACTTTTTTTCATTCGTAAGTCGAAAAATATGGATGTCGAGTACTTCGTAAGTCAAGGGACCACTGTATAGTAGGGTCACCTTTAAATGTGAACAAAACTGGATTTTTCCTCCATCCCTAAGGATGCCATGTGAATCATCCCTGCTCTAGAGAAAACACCTGATTGAAGAGCTCTGCCTATTTGGATGTGATATTTGCACATGTTCCATGCAGTCTGAAACTGTAGAGTCCAGGACTATGTGGTCTGTTGTTTGTGGAGCAAAAGACTCACATAGGAACTAGGCCATAAAAAGAGGACATCCATGGAATCAAGATTGCGAAGGCCAAATTTCCTTCCTAATTCAAAAGTCTTGCACCACATCTTCCCAGCAATTATATCCAAAGCTACTTATGTACAACATTCAAATGCTACAAGTTTAAAATAGAAAATGTAGCAAAGGCTGGTTGGTAATAATTCATGGGGACAGATGGTGTAGTCATTTCCCAGTATTATTGGTCTTAAAAATTTATTGGGGTGGGGGTTACCTTGTTTTTAAATATGTAGGCATCAAAATGTCCCTAAAGTCTCACCTGTGAGCTGGTGCAATAGCTAAGAGATTGCTGTGTGATGCAGTGAGCCACAAGTTCAAATCTTGTCTTTGCTACAAACTCTCTAGGTGAGAGATGTTACTTTCTTGGGCTCCATGATCATTGCAGATGGTGACAGCAGTCACAAAATTAAAAGACGCCTGCTTCTTGGGAGAAAAGCAATGACAAACCTAGACAGCATCTTAAAAAGCAGAGACATCACCTTGCCGAGAAAGGTCCATATAGTTAAAGCTATGGTTTTCCCAGTAGTGATGTATGGAAGTGAGAGCTGGACCATAAAGAAGGCTGATTGCCGAAGAATTGATGCTTTTGAATTACGGTGCTGGAGAGGACTCTTGAGAGTCCCATGGACTGCAAGAAGATCAAACCTATCCATTCTGAAGGAAATCAGCCCTGAGTGCTCACTGGAAGGACAGATCCTGAAGCTGAGGCTCCAATACTTTGGCCACCTCATGAGAAGAGAAGACTCCCTGGAAAAGACCCTGATGCCGGGAAAGATGGAGGGCACAAGGAGTAGGGGACGACAGAGGACGAGATGGTTGGACAGTGTTCTCGAAGTTCATGTTCATACATGAGTTCATGTATGCAATTCATTTTGAAAACTGGAATATTATACAGAGTCTACAAACCAACCAACCCCCCTCCATGTGGTTGTACAGTCCCACCAGACTACTGTACCATATGCCCATGTGAACATTTGAACCAGCGCCAAGTCTGTTCTTTACAGACTGGGGCTTGGCCTGTTAAGGATGGCACAGGTCCTGTGTTCCGGGCCATCAAATAAGAACGTTGTTCCTTCGTGGCAGGTATTTATGGACCTAAACTGACTTAATGTATTTAATGTTTCCCTGCGCAGAGAGAAGTACACAGACTTTGTAGGCCTTCTTAATTAATGTATCCTTTTGGATTAATTTCCCATCCCCTCCTCTGGGCTTTTGATGATGAGCTGGTGAGCTCCTCTGCTGAAGGCATGTATTTATTGCCGAAACTCTTAGAGGTGGCTTACAAAGGATTTTCTGTCAAACATCTGGAGCCTTGCTATTTCTATCAGCCACAGTCATGAACAGAAAGCAAACTCTTTTTGTCTCGTGGCACTTTACCTGCCTTCCTTTATGTGTGCATTAACAATGGCTGAACCGATCTGTAAATGATTTTCTCCCATTATGCATTTTGTGAGTCCATATGCTGAAAATGAGATGCCCTTTTCCCTGTAAATAAAATGCAACACATATTTTAGGGAAATGGTATGGCATTGCTGTTGTGAGTCTAACAGCCTTCCCCAACTTGGCGCCCTCTGGACATAATGGGATTCCAACTCCCATCAGTCCAGCAGTGGTCAGGGATGTAGAAGTTGTAGTTTAAAATATCTAGTGGGCACCAGGAGAGGTTCCCCTTTATGCCCTGGAAGCAGCCTGTCTAGGTACTGCAAGACAGAGGATTTAAGGTTTTGGCTCAGAGCACATAACCCCTAATGTACGGTTTCATCTTGAATAGCTTCCAGCTCAAATCATGGCCATTGCCTTTCAGGGGCTAAATGGACTGGGGCCAGGGTATCTGAAAGAGTGACATTCTCCAGGCTTGCTGACTTGTTGTTGTTTAGTCTTTAAGTCGTGACCGACTCTTCGTGACCCCATGGACCAGAGCACGCCAGGCACTCCTGTCTTCCACTGCCTCCTGCAGTCTGGTAAAACTCATGTTGGTAGCTTCGAGAACACTGTCCAACCATCTCATCCTTTGTCGTCCCCTTCTCCTTGTGCCTTCCATCTTTCCCAACATCAGGGTCTTTTCCAGGGAGTCTTCTCTTCTCATGAGGTGGCCAAAGTATTGGAGCCTCAGCTTCAGGATCTGTCCTTCCAGTGAGCACTCAGGGCTGATTTCTTTCAGAATGGATAGGTTTGATCTTCTTGCAGTCCATGGGACTCTCAAGAGTCTCCTCCAGCACCATAATTCAAAAGCATCAATTCTTCAGCGATCAGCCTTCTTTATGGTCCAGCTCTCACTTCCGTACATTACTACTGGGAAAACCATAGCTTTAACTATACGGACCTTTGTCGGCAAGGTGATGTCTTTGCTTTTTAAGATGCTGTCTAGGTTTGTCATTGCTTTTCTTCCAAGAAGCAGGCATCTTCTAATTTCGTGACTGCTGTCACCATTTGCAGTGATCATGGAACTCAAGAAAGTGAAATCTCTCACTGCCTCCATTTCTTCCCTCTTCTATTTGCCAGGAGGTGATGGGACCAGTGGCCATGATCTTAGTTTTTTTTATGTTGAGCTTCAGACCATATTTTGCGCTCTCCTCTTTCACCCTCATTAAAAGGTTCTTTAGTTCCTTCTCACTTTCTGCCATCAAAGTTGTATCATCAACATATCTGAGGTTGTTGATATTTCTTCCAGCAATCTTAATTCCGGTTTGGGATTCATCCCAAACTTTTATATGCCTGTTGTCTTTGTCCATGGAGTTTTCTTGGCAGGGATACTGGAGTGGCTTGCCAGTTCCTCCTCCAGGTGGATCACGTTTGGTCCAAACTCTCCACTATGACCTGCCCATCTTGACCTGTCCATAGCTTCCCTGAGTAATTAAAGCCCCTTCGCAACGACAAGGCAGTGATCCATGAAGGGGGGCTTGCTGACTACTAGTACTAGTTCTTATTTGCTTCCTTGTTTTTCTTAAGGTAATTGATTGCATGCTAATTTAGTTGCTTGCATGTTATTTTACATTTCGCAAACAGCTTCAGATGGCTTCATGAGCTGGAGAGCAGTATGTAATATTTAAATTTTTAAAAACCCACAGAATTGTATCCAATTCTGCATGAGCAGAATTCTGCTCACACTGTTGCATTTCCATTTCATCTCCTCATCCTGCATGTCCCCAACCTGCCCAAAGTTCCCCTGGCCCCCCAATCTAGAGCTGTATTTGAGGGTGTGCATTGGGGTGGAAGGGGACAGGAGAGGAAACTGCACAAGCAGAGCTGGAGCATTGGATGGAACTCAAATAAATTCTCCTTCTGCTAGACAGCTGAATGGCACTCCCTCCTTGCCATCTTGAGCAATATCATCTAAACCAGAGGTTCCCAAACTTATTTGGCATACTGCCCACTTTTCAGAGGAAAAAAATTACTCAACTCCCCCTGGAAATCTACCTGCTGGCTCAGTCCAATCTGCCCCAGCCATGCAGCCCTCCTGCCATTGACCAAATAGGCAGACAAGTTGTGATCCACTTCCTGGACCTGAGTAAAGCTGGAAAGGGTCCACTCAAGCCCTGGAAAACCCATTGCCTCCAAAATGACCACCGGATCCAGGGAAGACATTGTCACCCGCAATGTCTGCCTGACCTAGCGGTAAGCATCATTACACAACAGATGAAACATGTACAAATGGTGTTTTTTTTTTCCATTTCCCCCCTCTCTTCTCTTCTTTCTTGATGCTTCTGTCACACTCCTTATTTTTATTTAATGCCCCCCAATTGCACCTGAGGCTACTACCCCCCCCTGGATTGTTCCCGTGCCCCCAGGGGGTGGTATCACCCACTTTGTTTCACACACACACACACACACACACACGTGTGTGTGTGTGTGTGTGTGTGTGTGTGTGTGAGAGAGAGAGAGAGAGAGAGAGAGAGAGAGAGAGAGAGAGAGAGAGAGACCACCCCCTGAGGGCACGGGAACAATATATATATGGTTTTTCAAATTAAAGTTTTACAATCACATATCCAACATACATCATAAAAACAAGCTTCCAAAGAATCTCCAGGACTTCCCTCCTCCCTTTTGTGGGTCTTATTGTTAGTCATTTCCCTCTTGCATCTTTTATAATAATCAAAATCTTTTGCATCTCCATTATATTCAAAGTTCACCATTAAACTACAAGTGTTATTCCAATCCTACTAATGATTTTAACTGTTTACAATGATTTTTAAGATAAATTATAAATTCCCCCCATTCCTTATTACAATTTTGGTCTTCCTGATTTCTGATTCTTCCGGTCATTTTGGCCATTTCGGCAAAGTCCATCAACTTGATCTGCCATTCTTCTCTGGTCGGGACTTTACCTTCTTTCCATCTCTGGGCCAATAACATCCGCGCAGCCGTGGCCACATATTTAATTAATCTTTGGGAAACATGGATCTAAACTCAGCTCTTTGATGAAACCACCAAGGACAGAGGCAGGGGTAGTAGCTGGCCTCACAGGGGTTTATTGGATGCCTCACCACACCCAGAGGTGCTCATTCCTGAGGACAGAGGAGGACAGGTGTCCAGCACAACTGGGGGGAGGTGAGGCAGTAGCACCAGGACACTGAGTGGCCACTGAAATGGATGGGGGGTGGAGTCCAGCCACTTCTGGACACCCCCAGGTTCCCAAGCCTTTCCTGTAGGACCTCAATTGGAAGCAGCGGTGCTTTTAACCCCCCCCCCTTTCATCCTGAAGATGTATGACAGAGAAATGGAAGCAAAGCTTAATTATTGCTTTTAGACACTTTAATACACTTCCATTTTGATTCAAAAGCACTTTCAGGGGATGGAAAAAAAGAGGGGGAGGTTTGAAAGATTTGAGCCATATCCAGTATGGTAGGAGTGTTTCTGGGATCTCTGAGGATCTCCTTAGGGTACTGTAGGATGGTTTATTATCCATTATCTCTAACACAAAGATAATGAAAGTGGTTCTATTGTACTAAATCTGAAACCCAAAGGAATACCGGGATTTGGCAGCCAAGATATATCTCACTTAGTTTCCACTGTGTAAACCCATCACAAATCGTACAGCAGACAGTCTGTTGGTTAAATAAGTCTACAAAGAGAGATGATGGAGGTCTTCATTTATCTTCATTGAAACACCTCTAGCTGCTGTGGAGTTGATAAAATGAATGTAATCTATTCAATATCTTTTCTTCAACCTCTTCCTTCCTCCTATCCTCCCTCCCTCCCTGATTCTCTCCCATTTGATTAGATCTTCCATGATTAGATTTCCATGTGGAGTCTGTTGCGAAATTAACGGGAAACTAAGAAAACAGAATGCTTGACAGCAAAAGAAAGTGAAGGATAGGAAAAAATATTAAATTATACTAAAGTAAATGTGAAATTGGATGGAAAATGTTAATCCCAAGTTAAGCCTTAGCAGTTAATCATTGGTAGCATGGAATTTTGTTTGGTAGGGCTGAGAATTAAGGGGAACATGCACCTTCTGTTGCTTTACTGTAATATAGGGATGCAGGTGGCGCTGTGGTCTAAACCACTGAGCCTCTTGGGCTTGCCGATCAGAAGGTCGGTGGTTTCAATCCCCATGATGGGGTGAGCTCCCGTTGCTCTGTCCCAACTTCTGCCAACTTAGCAGTTTGAAAGCACGTCAGTACAAGTAGATAAATAGGTACCACTGTTGCGGGAAGGTAAACGGTGCTTCCATGCACTCTGGGTTCCATTACGGTGTCCTGTTGCGCCAGAAGCCGTTTAGTCATGCTGGCCACATGACCCGGAAAGTTGTCTGTGGACAAACGCCAGCTCCCTCAGTCTGAAAACAAGATGAGTGCTGCAACCCCATAGTCGCCTTTGACTGGACTTAACCGTCCAGGGGTCCTTTACCTTTTACCTTTAACAGTTAATCATCTCATACTCTCGTTTATTAATTGGTGGGAGGTAATTGTAATCAGTAGCATGGAATTTTGTTTGGTAGGGCTGGGAATAAAGGGGAACATACTCCTTCTGTTGCTTTACTGTAATATACAAAGAAAACAGAGAAAGTATTGCTGAATGGGATCATATCTGGAGAGACCGTCCTTAAAGTATGAGGGTCCCACTGTGCAAGGATTTAAAGGTATTTTTAAGCATAGCAACTTCAGCTAGGCCCAGAAAAAGACTGATAACTAATGTAACCAGGTACTTTCTAATGCCTATCAGAAGAAATGCAGCAATGTTCCTCGTTGCCTTCCAGCATTTGGTGCCTTGTATGGGAAGCTGCCTGACACTGAGTCAGACAATGGCCCTTCTTTGTCAACATTGTCTTCACTGGCAGTGGCTCTCCTGGGGTCTCTCCTAGTCTTAGCTGTCAACTTTCGGATTTGAAAATAAGGGATGCCGCGAGGGCGATGCAATGGCACCAAGTAGCCTCGCCTCCCTGCGCTCCAGAGGCTGAGCGCAAACGGGTGAGCGAAAGAGTGAGCGCATAGATGGCAGGCAGGCTGGCTGGCTGATTGGGCGTGAGGGTCTGGCTGCACAAGGCATGCTAGCTCCGCTCCCAGTCGGTCTCAGACTCCTTATTGGCAGCCGAGCAACGCAGCTGAGGAGCCTCCCTGGCCGCCAGGAAGGGAGAGGAACTGCTTCCTTTGAAATCCGGGAAATTTAAGGGATATCAACAATCTGGGATAGTAGCGGGAAACGGCATTGGAATAAGGGAGTTTCCCACAAAAAAAGGGAGGGTTGACAGCTATGATCCTAGTCCTACCTGGAGATGCCAGAGATTGGACCTTTCCTGCATGGGAAGCAGATGCGCTGCCACTGAGCCACAGCCCTTCCTCTATGGCGCCATCTTCAGTAGCACTCTGCACCAGTTAAACCTTCTCGGTCACCCAGGAGCAGCCCCAGCTAGAGCATTCTGCAATAATCAAGCCTGAAAGTTACAGAAACATGGGCTAGTTCAGCAAGGTCAAATAAACTTGGGAGCAGGGAGGGGGCAGTCCTCCTTAGTAGTCAAAGACAGGAAAAAGCATTCCGAGAAACTCCCCACTCTTCTCATGTGTGGAATCCCTGCTCCCCACATACAAGAATCATTACAGGCAATTACATCCGCAAGCTCCTTTAATAGCCTTGGATGCTGTTCATCAGGCCCTGGAGATTTGAATTCATTTAAAGTAGCTAGGTGTTCCTTTACTGCCTGCTTTCCTATCTTGGGCTGCAGCTCCCTCCTTACATAATTTATTCTGTTATCACCAGGTTGGGCAGCGCTTTCCTTTTGGGTGAAGACAGAGGCAATGTAGGTGTTGGGTAGTTTGGAAAACTCAGCAGTGGCCAGAGGATTGGAGAAGATCAGTCTACATCCCAATCCCAAAGAAGGGCAGTGCCAAAGAATGCTCCAACTACTGCACAATTGCGCTCATTTCACACGCTAGCAAGGTTTTGCTAAAAATTCTACAAGGCAGGCTTAAGCAGTATGTGGACCGAGAACTCCCAGAAGTGCAAGCTGGATTTCGAAGGGGCAGAGGGACCAGAGACCAAATTGCAAACATGTGCTGGATTATGGAGAAAGCTAGAGAGTTCCAGAAAAACATCTACTTCTGTTTCATTGACTACGCTAAAGCATTTGACTGTGTCGACCACAGCAAACTATGGCAAGTTCTTAAAGAAATGGGAGTGCAGGATCACCTCATCTATCTCCTGAGAAATCTCTATGTGGGACAAGAAGCTACAGTTAGAACTGGACATGGAACAACTGATTGGTTCAAAATTGGGAAAGGAGTACGACAAGGCTCTATATTGTCCCCCTGCTTATTTAACTTATATGCAGATTTCATCATGTAAAAGGCTGGACTGGATGAATCCCAAACCGGAATTAAGATTGCCGGAAGAAATATCAACAACCTCAGATATGCTGATGATACAACCTTGACGGCAGAAAGTGAGGAGGAATTAAAGAACCTTTTAATGAGGGTGAAAGAGGAGAGCACAAAATATGGTCTGAAGCTCAACATCAAAAAAACTAAGATCATGGCCACTGGTCCCATCACCTCCTGGCAAATAGAAGGGGAAGAAATGGAGGCAGTTAAAGCTATGGTTTTCCCAGTAGTGATGTATGAAAGTGAGAGTTGGACCATAAAGAAGGCTGATCGCTGAAGAATTGATGCTGCAAGAATTGATGGACTGCAAGAAGATCAATTCTGAAGGAAATCAGCCCTGAGTGCTCATTGGAAGGACTGATCCTGAAGCTGAGGCTCCAATACTTTGGCCACCTCATGACAAGAGAAGACTCCCTGGAAAAGACCCTGATGTTGGGAAAGGTTGAGGGCACAAGGAGAAGGGGACGGCAGAGGATGAGATGGTTGGACAGTGTTCTCGAAGCTACTAACATGAGTTTGGCCAAACTGCTGGAGGCAGTGAAGGATAAGCGTGCCTGGCGTACTCTGGTCCATGGGGTCACGAAGAGTCGGACACGACTGAAGGACTGAACAACAACACCAGTTCCACCTTCTCTTTGTCACCCAAAGAGTGTCATTTCTCCATCTTCTCCATGTAGAGGACCTACCACTTGCCTGTTCTTCCTCTTGCTTTTGACATAGCCAAAGAAACCTTTTTTAAAAAATTATCCTCTCTTGCAAGCCTGAGCTCAAAATGGAATCATTTCTAAGCCAGCAATTCCCTGCGCCTCCAAACATTCCTTCTAATTGGAGTTGCCACAAGTATTTCTGTGCTGTAACTAGGTCTACCTATACCAAATGAGTTTAAATGGACAGGTGCAAGGATGCATGAGATAGGCCAGGAGAAGTCTTGGTGGATGTTAGACCTAAAAAAAGAAAAACAAAAGTGTGTTTTTGCCTGCCTCCTGAGCTGCCCTCTGGTGCTCCCAAAAATCTGCTGACTAGGACCCACATTTAATTATTTAGATTCCTTTAAACTGCCTCTCTAGATTTAGTAGGTACCGTGCTCAGGATTTCTGAATTTATTCTGTTTTCTCTTAGGCAGTTCTCGTCCTGTGTTCCTTCATTTCCCTTTCAAAATAGCATCTTCCCGAGTTGTACCCAGCCAGGAGCCTCCAGGGTGTCCTCCATCCCCATCAAATTACGTTTATTTAAACTCTGAATGTTAGGGAGACTCAGAGACAAACTCACAAACCAGGGCAGAGGTGTCAGCTGGACTCATCCTGCTGTGGTTGAATTCACCTTGTGAATTCAATTAAGTGGTGGTTGGATTGTGCTTAGGCTAAACAGTCCCTTTCTTTGAAAACAAGTTAGAGAGATTCTGTACTCCCCAGAGAAAGCATCACATGTTTTGTCTAGTGGTGCATGCAGAAGGGAATTTTGCAGGTTATCTCCGACCCCTTGCAGGCATGGTCCTGTCTAGGGCTACAGCTTGCATGAAACAAGAGTAGTGTCTTGCTCTTTAAGGTCATTATTATATATCTATGAGGTTATATAATAATACTGCAAAAAACGCAAGGTTTTTAGCGGGGGCAATTAGAATAAGATCTGTCATTTGATTGTTGATGTAAACCTCCAAAATGTATTTTGTATCGTTAAGTTTTTACCCCTATCTTCTGTACAGTTTATTTTATTTTATTGCTATGGCTAGTGGCTGATGCAAGTAAAGATGATGATGATGATTGTTTGTTTGTTTGTTTATACCCCACCCATCTGGCAGGGTTTCCACAGATTCTTCTGATCTATGAGGTTTGCAAGTGGTGGGGAGTTTTCTGAAAAAGGGTGGAATTAGGGGTAGAAAAGGCACTTTTTGTCTTACACACACACACTGGGAGCCATATTTCAGCAGCAGGTGTGATCAACGGTGCGTGTGCCCAGGCCAGCCCCGTCATATTTACAACAGACCCACTGAAATTAATGTGCATGATTAGTTTAGCTCCATTAATTTCCATGGGTCTACTCTGAGTACAGTTTAGTTGGGTGCAGCCCAATATCCCTTTAACATCTCTGTATACTGCAGGGAGATTGATTGTTTTGAACCAGGGAAGCTGTCTAGGTCTATTTAGCTCAGTCTTAGCTGAGCTGAGGAGTGGGGGAAATGTGACCCTAGAGATGTCATTGAACACCAGCTCTCATCAGCACCACCCAGCGAGACCAATAGTCAGAGATGATGATGGGCCACCAGTTCCCCACTGCATACTCTACACTGACTGGCAGCAGCTCGCAAGGGCCTCAGACAAGGGGACTTACCCAGACATGATTGCGATGGAGGGTGGTCCATTCAGGCTAATGGAGCTCTGTCCCAGCAGCCTCAGTCAGACACCACCTGCCTGCCTTTTGCTTACCACCAGTCCAAGGGGTGGCACAGCCTGTTGGCTTCTTCCTCCTAAGTCTCCGTGTCGCCCCTTGTAGAACTCAGAAGGGAAGAGGGTGGGGATCAAAGCCAGAATTAGCTGGCTCTGCCTCTCACCGGTACAGGCTCTACTTACTGTTGACCTCTCTGCCAGTGGCATCACAACGGGGGGCGGTGGGGCGGTGCGCCCCTGGTGCCATGTCTGCGGGGGTGACAAGAAGGCACCCTGCGGGGGCTCGCGGCGGCGCGAGCAGCTATTGCGCCACCACAGCCGCATGTGGAGGATCCTCTGTTCGCGGCTGCAGCTGCGAGCAGAGGATCCCGGTAGCACTGGCAAACCGCTATGCACTGTACATAACGATGCCGCACATGTGCTGTACATAGCAGTTTGACACCGGCGCCGTTTACGGACAGCAGTGGGATCCCTCTGTCGCTGCTACAGCCGTATGTAGAGGATCCTCCGCCGCTGTAGCGGCGATGGAGGGATCCCTGCGCCATCTGTACAGCGCTGGAGCGGCGGCCACCACCCGCTATGTACAGCCGCACATGCGCCGTACATAGCGACGCCCCACCCCGGGTATCACGATGCCTTCGTTCGCCCCTGCTCTCTGCCTTCCGACCCACCAGTTCTGAAGGGCACCAACTACCACTGGATCCTTGAGATTGAACCTGAGACCTTCTGCATGCAAATGAAGAGCTCTGCCACGAGCTGTGGCCAATATTTAATTGCAAGCATCCAGTGTGTGTGTGTGTGTGTGTGTGTGTGTGTGTGTGTGTGTGTGTGTGTGTTTTATCTCCTGGAGTTGGAGGGAGCAGGAGAGGTCAAAGCAAAGTCAAGGAAGTTCAGTGCAGAACTAAATCCCCATGTGAAACCTCCTTCTAGGGATATAGAAGAAATGGCTATATACTTGTCTGTTTTGTAGTGCCGGAAAATATGGCAGGGTTTCTTACAGGCTGTATGCAAGAGGATAAAATGCTCTCCTTTGTGCACAGGCAATCCGACATCCATTAGCAGATGGAGCCAGACAAGCTTGTTTATTCTCTTCTCCTCTAGAAAAGATGAAACAAGGCCACGTTAGGTTTTGTTCCTGTTCTTTAAGAGGCTTAGTCAGAATTTGCATTGAATTGTAGATCTGTGCAGTGGTTGACATCGCACTCCTTTGCTTTTCCTCCGATGGCAAGAGGAGGGTTTTCTTCCCCCTTCCCTTTTAATTAAAAATTGCAATGAGGCAGGATGCTGAACTGTGTTTCATCACCCTGCTTCTCATCCAGCTGATAAACGAAAGAAAAAGCTCATTACTAGGTAGAAGAATTAGTTTCTTATGATATCATGTTGCACCTCTGCTCTGCCACCTGCCTTGAAAAGCAATGTCGATTTTGATCCATAAAACTATATTGCTTAGTAAATGAGTGATTAATGCAGCTGAGTAATGGGTGGATGGACAGACACCTGTCCTGTTGCTCTTGTGGTTAGCTAGATATTCCATATTACATGCAGGTAGGAGAATGAGGTGGAGGAGGTCAACTAATCCATGGAAGGAAGTTAATAATAAGTCATGCACTAATTCTCCAGCTCATCTCTATGGCCTTTGCCATGTTTACTTAGTAGTGCCTCATAAATAGCTATAAATATTCTAAGAGGTTGGGCTTCATTGCAAGTCCCCCCTCCCATTGGAGGTTTTTTAAAAAAATAAAAATAAATCATTTACTAGCTCTCATAAAATGCAGAATGAAATGCACATTAAAAAGCATTTTTAAAAAACAATAACATGAAACACCACAAAAAAGCAGCGAATGAATAATTTTTAGCATCATTGTAGGAAAGGAGGTGTCTGAATCATACATTTATAGGGACATCTTTAAGTTGAGCGAGAGAAGCAGGAAATAAACATGTCAGAATTCATCAGAAAAGCTCTATTAAATAGGGGGGGGGGAGATAACTTTATTTGGATCAAACATCTTTTGGAAGTCTACAGAATAAATGTTGACAAGTATATATGGATTTGTAAGTAGCTTTCTTATTGTTTTCTCCTGGTCTAAACGAGCTTTGGTTGGGGATATGACATGGGTGTGTTGGATGGACAGCCTGCCTATTGAGTGGTAAACAAATTCACTTTTCATAACACTTGACACTATTTAAATTGAATCCTTGCAATGTTACTGCTACCCTGATATTGCTTTACATATAGTTGGTTTTACTGACTATTATAGCTTGTGAATTACATTTCCTTGTGTTGTGTATTTTCAGCATGCCTGTCACGGACCACTAACTTCATCTCCTGCAGATAATATTTTTGGGTGATGTTTCAAGGCATGTTTGGCAATCAACAGCCTGTAGGCCAAAGCTGACCACTCTTTGTCTCATTAGGCCTCCTGTGGTTTAACTTTCATCCTCCATGGTACCTCAGCAGCAGGACATATTAGGGGACCCGGAACAGGCCACAGGAGAGAATGGCTAAAGCTGGAGGAAGAGATTCAGTAGGAAGCTGGAGGCTGCTTCCACTGCCCTCTCTCAGGATCTGCCACCTGAGGCAGTTGTCTCATCCAACTTATGGTTGGGCCAGCCCTGTCCTGTTTTAGTTGCCTTCTAGACTCCATAGGTCCAAAGGTGTAGGAAATGTCTGTCCAAGA
This sequence comes from Darevskia armeniaca, assembly GCA_034641395.1. Lineage (NCBI taxonomy): Eukaryota > Metazoa > Chordata > Lepidosauria > Squamata > Lacertidae > Darevskia > Darevskia armeniaca. Next base: position 518,261 of record JAWWNF010000873.1, on the reverse strand, counting down.
CCTCCCAAAGAAATCGGGCAAAGGGTGCAAGATCCTGTTCAGCCATAAAGAGAGCATCCCCACCAACCCTTCCCCTTGCTCTTGTGAGCATATTACACCGATCATGGTTTGACTGCACTGGGTACCAATTAGTTTCCAGGTCCAGTTCAAAGTGCCAGTGTGGTGTAGTGGTTAAGAGCGGTGGACTTGTAATCTGGTGAACCGGGTTCGTGTCTCTGCTCCTCCATATGCAGCTGCTGGGTGACCTTGGGCTAGTCACACTTCTTTAAAGTCTCTCAGCCCCACTCACCTCACAGAGTGTTTGTTGTGGGGGAGGAAGGGAAAGGAGAATGTTAGCCGCTTTGAGACTCCTTAGGGTAGTGATAAAGTGGGATATCAAATCCAAACTCTTCTTCTTCTTCTTCTTCTTCTTCTTCTTCTTCTTCTTCTTCTTCTTCTTCTTCTTCTGGTTTTGACATATAAAGCCTTAAACAGCTCAGGACTGCAATACCTCAAGGACCGCCTCTTTCTATATGAACCTACCTGGACCCTGAGATCATCTTCTGAGACCCTTCTTCATGTGCCTCTTCCTTGAGAGGTCCGGAGGGTGGCAACACAAGAACAGGCCTTCTCTGCAGTGGCTCCCCATCTGTGGAATGCTCTCCCCAGGATCATTCACCTGGCACCTTCATTATACACCTTTAGGCACCAGACAAAAACGTTCCATTTTAACCAGACCTTTGGTTTTTTGTGGGGGTTTTTTTAGGGGGGGGGCTATTGGGTTGTTGTTTTTATTTTTATTATGTATTTTGCGGTTATATATTTATTTTATTCTGTGAACCGCCCTGATGGGCAGTAAAATACATAAATAAATGAGCCAACACTGATTGGGTGACAAGGCCTTCTAGAGAATAAGTAAATTGCACTCGGTTATCCTCATTAGACAACATCTGAACTGTCCGTTTGTTTCCTAATGCCTTCCTTTCCCTCAACAAAGTCAGCCTTTCAGCATTAGGTGCCTGAAATACATTGGCAGGCAGTAGATTAGAAGAGCAACTGTCCCTTTTAGCTATGCCTCATATTGGTCAAGAGGCTCATCCTACTAACAGTCACTGTACTAAAGGCATATTAAAAAGTAAAAAAAAAGGTAAGGTAAAGGTAAAGGACCCCTGGATGGTTAAGTCCAGTCAAAGGCGACTATGGAGTGTGGTGCTCATCTCGCCTCAGGCCGAGGGAGACAGTGTTTGTCTGCAATCAGCTTTCCAGATCATGTGGCCAGCATGACTAAACCGCTTCTGGTACAATGGGACACTGTAATGAGCGCCAGAGCTCATGGAAACACTGTTTACCTTCCCTCTGCAGCGGTACCTATTTATTTACTCACACTGGTATGCTTTCACTGGTATGCTACGTTGGCAGAAGCTGGTACAGAGAAACGGGAGGTCACCCTGTTGGGCAGACTCGAACCGCCGACCTTCCGATCAGCAAGCCCAAGAGACTCAGTGGTTTAGACCACAGTGCCACCTGATCCTAAAGCTATATTTTCTGATGATCAATCTGACAAACCCTTTATGGTAACCACATTAGGGCAAATATACATCCAAACCACCCAGCTTTGATTAGGTTCAGTCATGATGTCAATGAGTGGGTTTGAATACAACCAAGATGGAGGTGGCTCAGGAAGTTAGATGCTTTGCATTTCCTGTCTCTGAACATCTGTCATGTTTAAACAGAGGTTTAGCCTCTCCTCCACTATACAAAAACATATAAATTACCTCAGCACTGGAGGTTTTGTATCTCGATGATGTTCAGAAAGGAAAAAGGAAGTAGGCCTATGACTTGGCCCCAGTTTCCAGCTGATAGAAAATGATGTCATATATCCTGGAATAAACCTGTCCTCCACAAGGGCCATCTCTAAAAAGTGAGGTGTGCAGTTCAGCAGGTTGTCAAAACTGATCATTCAACATATTTCCAATGGCCACAGCAAAAAAAGGGAAATAAAGTAAAATAGAAGAAGCAGCTTGGAAGATGTAATAAATCATTTGCATGCTCAGCTTGCCCAAGCTCTTTGGTTAGCTTGATTCTTTTATGCATTATACATTCTGCAGGTCTTAAAATATTTGCATATTTCATCTCACCCGGCCTTACCTGATAAGTTATTTCCAAAATGTTCTCGTCATTTTCAATTTGTCATTAAGGTGGTGTCCAGACTGAGGGGTACTTTCTCCCTCCACGCTCAACACCTCCTTTGGTATCTTAAGGAGGTGAACTGCACATTTTAAAATAAATATATATATTTTTAACAGCCAAAGCCGTCAAGGTTGGTAAAATACCTCCCTAATGAAATTTCATAAACCTCTCACAGAACTGCATAATTATGCGCCTCTCGAGTTCTGTAGTACTTCGTTAATGGATACAAGGTGGAGAAATGACCTTTCTTGTCCAAATTATGCTGGGATCACATTCTAATAAATTAAACCATAAAAAGTCAAGTGAACTCTCCCTGAGCTCTATTTACCCAGAAATGTCTCATATGCACAAGCTCTCGGGGATAAAGAAGGATGAAGAACAGCACAGATGAACACATGTGTCAGTGTGTTTAGTTGCTGAATTAGGGCAACTTGGCACTCAGGCACCAGTTATTTAATAAATAACACTTGCATAAATTACATTTAGGTAGAGGCAACCACAAAATAAATAAATCCCACAAGCATGGGTGTAGCATTTCCATTTTCTCATTGGGATCTTCTGTTTCATCCCCAGGAAGTGGAGAGTTTCTACCAGAGCTATGTCAAAAATTTCCCCTTTGTTTTTGTTTCTCCCTTCTTACCATTCCCCATCAATTAATCCTTAAATTGCATTATATATCCCCGGAGTCAAGTGTGAATTTCATGCTCTTTATTCAGCTCATAGTAGCAAGGAGTGAATCTTTCCCCAAAACGTCTGCTATAAATACATTATTTACACAATGGGCCTCACGTGATTGGCTAATTCCAGGCTACTCCTGTAGGCCAATCAGGTTGCGCATTCACTTCATCCAGGAGCCTGATTGGCTGCTCTTGCAGGCCAATCAGGTCGCTGATTCACTTCCACCTGGAGCTGGATTGGGTGGCTCCAGCAGACCAATCAGACTGCTGCATTCTGGATCCTATTGTTCTAGGACCAATCAGACTGCTGCATTTTGGATCCCATTGTTCTAGGATTCAGCTCAGTACATAACATATTATCAAAGGGAAAGGGAATTCTCATGGTTAAGATGAAGGGGCTTTGTCACACATACTTTGTTTTTGACAAGGGAGTTTGTGAGCGCCCTTTATTTCAATCTATAAGCCAACTCACTGGTGTTCTGCACTCTGCAATCTTCCTGGGTGTCTCCTCTTCAATCAAGTCCCAAAGAAAGACATCATGGGGCAACTCCTCCTTATAGAGTTTTTATGGATCAGGAAGTTTGTGCAACCAGAGAGGCTGCAAAGTCCTGGAGGAATATTTACTAGAATGCAAAATACACACACCAGCCTCAGCCAACTCGCAATGACAAGGTAAGTCCAGAACCCCACACTCACTAGAATTCTGAGGAATCTCTAAAATGCCTTGAGAATTAGGCAGAAGAAATAGAAGACTCTCAGGGGAAGAGAACTTGAAAGATTGGAGGACAGGTTTTGACACAGCTTAAGGATGCGGGTGGCGCTGTGGTCTTAACCACTGTGCCTAGGGCTTGCCGATCGGAAAATCGGCGGTTCAAATCTCCGTGACGGGGTGAACTCCCGTTGTTCGGTCCCAGCTCCTGTCCACCTAGCAGTTCGAAAGCACGTCAAAGTTCAAGTAGACAAATAGGTACCGCTGCAGCGGGAAGTTAAATGGTGTTTCCGTGCGCTGCTCTAGTTTGCCAGAAGTGGCTTAGTCATGCTGGCCACATGACCTGGAAGCTGTCCGCGGACAAACACCAGCTCCCTCGGCCTATAGAGCGAGATGAGCGCCGCAACCCCAGAGTCAACCGTGACTGGACCTAACAGTCAGGGGTACCACTAACTTTTAAGGACTCTACATCAGTATCAGCCCAGAACTTGAGATGGTAGTGCTGTGATTTTCATGAAATTGGGCTGAATCTCATTTGGACTGCACTTACCTGACCTAATCCACATCTCCTACACTAATATACAAACCAACACATACTTACACATTCCACATACTGTGGAATTTGCTGCCAAGGAGTGTGGTGGAGTCTCCTTCTTTGGAGGTCTTTAAGCAGAGGCTTGACAGCCACCTGTCAGGAATGCTTTGATGGTGTTTCCTGCTTGGCAGGGGGTTGGACTGGATGGCCCTTGTGGTCTCTTCTAACTCTATGATTCTGTGATTATCCTTCAGTTTTTGGACTTCTCCATATTTGTGTGACACATTTTTTAAAGTCCAAATAACATTCCAAACACACAGTGTTTTGTTTTGTTTTACTTTTATTTAGTGGGGTTGAGTTTTGATTTATTTATTTTTGCACATTTTAGGGTAAAATGTGCATTTAAAAGCATATTTGTGTGTGTGTGTGTGTGTGTGTGTGTGTGTGTGTGTGTGTGTGTAGTCACACAAATGTTTGAACAGGGAGATGGATCCCTAGGGCTAACGAAAGCCATTTGAAGCTTGCACATTGTATACTCCTGAACCCATCCCCAAGTGCTGTGCCGCAACCTGGGTGTGCGACAGTGGTGGCTGGTGCCCATTGTGATTGGATGGGTAGAAGACTGGCCGGCCAATGGCAGGCTAGGGGTAGGTGGGGCCAAGAGACAATGATTGGCAGAGTCAATGAATTCTGCTTTGCTATCCACCCTCCTCCCTGGTGAGTTCTACAAGGGTTACTCTGAAACTATGGAAGTGACAGCCATGGCCATTCCTTTAACTGGTTGTAGGCAGTTGGGCTGGCTGGTTGAGGGGAAACTGATGCTGGAGGTAAAGTACCCCATCCCCCTAATGGAACTTCCTCCACAAGTGTGGGGTTTTAGTGGCTTCTATTTAGGGAATGCAATGTTTGAGTTGTCCTTTAATGATGTCTCTAATGGATGCATATTTAGGCTTTAAAGCATATCCTCCAACATTTATCCGATGAAAATAGGGACGCCCCATTCCACAATGAGAATTTTACTATTTATATCCCACACATCTTACTGGGCTGCCCCAAGTACGTTGGGCAGCTTCCAATATATGTAAAAACATAATAAAACATTAAACCTTTCTTAAAACAATTTCCCTATACAGGATTGCCTTCAGACGGCTTAGGGGTCAGATAACTCCATACCTTCCAACATTTCTCCAATGAAAATACCCTGTTTCCCCTATTTTAAGACGTAGTCATAAAATAAGCCATAGCAGGCTTTTTTCGCATTTGCGAAATATAAGCCATACCCCGAAAATAAGCCATAGTGATAGGCGCAATTCTGGAGGGCGCCAAGGAAAAGGCTGGGCTGGGCTTACGTAATAAAAATAAGACATCCCCTCAAAATAAGCCATAGTGCGTTTTCTTGAGGGGAAAAAATATAAGACGGTGTCTTAAAATAGGGGAAACACGGTAGAGACATCCTAAGGAAAAGGGGGACATTCCAGGATCAAATCAGAAACCGAGACGACGTCTCTAAATCAGGGACATCCCTGGAAAACAGACTTTGGAGGGTCTGTTTAAAGTAGGGGGAGGACAAAAAGAGAGAAAGAGAGAAAGAGAGAAAGAGAAAGAGAGAAAGAGAGAAAGAAAGAAAGAAAGAAAGAAAGAAAGAAAGAAAGAAAGAAAGAAAGAAAGAAAGAAAGAAAGAAAGATTATTCCCAGGATGAACTATAGGAAATTTTAAACAGGCAATGGGGATTTTAATAGAGAAGACAAAATACTAACAACACATGGGTCCTGGTGTGTGTGTGTGTGTGTGTGTGTGTGTGTGTGTGTGTGTGTGTGTGTGTGTACTCATTACAAACATATTATTTAATGCAAAGAGTGGAAGCCTATGAATGAATGAATACATAAAAGGACTAAAGAAACAGCAGACACAAACAGACCAAATGCTAGAGGCCATGGTTTAATAAATGGTTTCACTGAACACAAGCATATTCTTCTGTTTGAAAATATTCATTCCTGCCTCTGGTTCTTTTTCTTCTCCTTTGCATTTCATTGCCATCTACGGACAACTTACCTTACATAAACTACGACGACAACAAAAAGAGACCATTGCATTTCTCGGGATGCATAGAAAAGAAAGTTCTACTGCTTTTGAGAATTTTCAGAAAGTAGCTGGGTTCATCATGTGACAGCTTAAGGGCATATATCAGGGGTCAGCAACCTAAGGCCCATGGGCCGGAAGTGACCTGCGGAGGTCGTTTGACCCGAACCGAGTCGTTCGCTCGCATACTGTGCTGAAGCGGCACAGCACGATGCGGGGACTCACTTCTGCGGCACCGAAAATCGCGTCTGTGCAGACACAGACGCCGAAAATCACAAGCATGTGCGCAATCGCGCATGCATGAGCCAGCCCACGGAGGGATCTCCACAGGACCGATCCGGCCCAGGCAAGATAAACTTTGCTGACCGCTGGCATACATGTTTGGTGGGCTAGAGCCCATTTTTTTAGATGCATTGAGCTTGATCTTCAGTTGTTCAGGTGTGCCTACATGGGCGTAAGGTGGAGGAGTGGAAAACTGCTGTTTGGGGTTGATAAATAACACCTGGGACATGGTGTGTTTTGAAACTAATTTACAGCATGGTATCAAGGAGTTAGGTCATGTTTTAGATAGCCTTAGAGTTAGAAGCACAGTGAAGACTGATGCCTTCTGTTGCTCATGGATGTAGCAAAGCAGTAGATGGTGTCAGTGTACACTGGAAATGGTTGTGGGAATAGGTCTTCTGAGTTTGAGGCGGAGAGTGGGGCAGGGTTGCTTTCTCAGCCAGAAAATATGGGTGAATTTCGGGTCTTTGGAGTTCCATATCTATTTAAATGATTATAATTTTTTTCAAAAAAAAATTATTGGTTTTTCATGGTTTTTATATCACTCACAAGTTCTATAATCATATACACTTAAAACATATAAAACACATACATAACAAGACAACACAAAAAACAACACACACACAAAAATATCTAAACCTAAATTCTATCCAGATAAATTCACCTCAAATTGACTTCCTCTGAACCTCCCTATCTAAAGTTCTGTGCCTTACTTCTTTAGCAGTTGTCCAATTTCTTACTTCTATTTACCTATTTGCTCATTATTCTCAATTTTTATCTTGACATTCTCTTAATCTTTATTTATAAACTTATTCCATTTACTCTCTAAATCTTAATTTCTAAATACTTAAACTTATCCTATCTACTAAACATCTATTTCTAATCTGAGCCTCTTTTGGTTTTCTGAAACATTACTAAATTCAAATATTACAGTATTTCTTTAAATAACTTCTAAATTTCTTCCAATCTTCCCCCACCGTCTCCTCCTTCTGGTCGCGGATTCGTCCAGTCAGTTCTGCCAGCTCCATGAAGTCCATCATCTTCATTTGCCATTCTTCTATCGTAGGTATCTCAGTATTCTTCCAGTTTTTGGCAAGTAGAATTCTCGCTGCTGTTGTGGCATACAGGAAAAATCTAGCATCTTTTTGGGGTATTTCGTCTCCAACAATTCCAAGCAGAAAGGCCTCTGGTTTCTTGATAAATGTGTTCTTGAACACCTTTTTTAATTCATTATAAACTATTTCCCTAAATGATTATAAACTAAGAGTGCATACCCACTGCAAGGGTTGGTACATATGTGTACTTGTGTCATTGGTCGAGTCCTTGTTAACTACAGGGCCTATGGAGCCAGGACAGCATCTCCCTCAAAAATGGATACGATATCTTTCTTAAATTAAAAGTCTTCTAACATAAAGGGTTTTTGAAGACAACCTTTCTCTTAAACTAATTAACCGAAATGGGAGCCATATCCAGTCACCTCTTCTCCCTTTCTGAAAGTGACAAAAAGCAGTCTCTTAAGCATTCTCTTTGGCTTAGAGTGCCAAATGTTCTCATGCTCGGAGGGCTTAAGGAGATTAGACCAGTAATTAAATTAATGCCATTAAGGCTGAAATCAAAGGAGTCTTCGCTTGCCTGGTGCCACCGTGCTTACCCAGAGCATTGATCAGAGCAATGTGGAGAGGAGATATTTTGCACACTCAAAAATAGCTCTGTTATAATGTGCTAAGAACCACCTCTGCTCCAAATGTCAAGGAATAAGTATTTTGTTCTTGAAACTGTGATTGTGGCAAGGAGCAATTTGGAATTAATTCCATATGATCCTTTTCGATTCAGACTTCATAAGCTCTGTTCATGACAGATACCATAAACAGGGAGTTTATGTGGAGAACTGGTTGGGAAATGAATCTGGCCAGTAGGCCAGATCCTAACACACACACACACACACATACACTGTGCTGATCCAGAGGGTAATGCAAGAGGCGAGGTCCAAGTCTGGTCCGAAGTCCAAGGAGTTGACGAGGGGTCAGTCCGATGAAGTTGAGGCAGGGTGCAGGGCAGGAATCCAGGCAGGGTCAGGAACAGGAACACAGACAGGATCAGGCAAGCAGTAATGTTGCTCCCACAACCTGGAGCGGGATCTGAATCTGACCACCCTTTTATCTCTGCCGAGGTAATGGCCAGTCCCGATCCCCCAATGACTCACCACCCTGCCTCGCCTGAATGCGAGCACTCCTCCTGCAAGTACTCAGGTCCCTCCTTCTCTCAAAACTGAGTCTCTGCAGCACAGGAGACGCTGGAGGGTTACTAGACCCAGGGGCCGCCTCAGTCTCTGATGGCCCAGCTGACGGCAATGAGGTATCCTCAGCACCTGGAGCCGGGACAGGCTCAGGCCCCTGACTCGGCCCAGCTGGTGCTTGTTGCAGGGGAACCTGAGCAGACTGAGGCTCTTCAGGATCAGGCCCCAGACTAGATTCAGCTGATACCTGCGGTAGAGGATCCGACGTGGACTGAGCCTCCTCCAGTTCTGAGTCTGAGCCCGAGTGCCAGGCCATCACACACACACAGAGACAGAGCACAGGCCACGTTTGAGAAGTGGGCAGGGCTCCCAACCTGCCAATCACCTGATGTCAGGAGATGGAGTCAACAGGGCTTGCTCCCGGCATCAATTGGGTGACCCTCACTTTGAATGAGGTCTTTTGATGGCTGCCAGCACCCATCAGCTGACAAGCAATGAATGGGCTCATTCTTAGGGCCCGTCAACTAATTAGCACTGAGAGAGACAGAGAGTCCCATCAGCTGAACTAGGGAATTCCCAATGGGGAACACCTTAGTGTAACTGGTACCAGCTGTGTCCTTCCCTGCCCCACACCTGGCATCACACAGGGGTGGGTGAAAATGAACAAATGAGATTTGATCACTTCACTTCCAGGTGATCCAGGCCAGGCACGCCTATCCTTCACTGTCTCTTGCACTTTGGCCAAACTCATGTTAGTAGCTTCGAGAACACAGTGGCTGTTTGCCATTATGGTTATGCTCTGCCTCTATGGAGAAAGACGCTTGCAAAAACACAGTGGGGAGACTGCTGTTGAGCTTGGATCGTGCTTATGGGCTTCCTATAGTGTTCCTATAGAGAAGAGCAATCAAAAATGATCAAGGCGATGGAGAAAATTCCATATGGAGAAAGGTTGGACAGACACCCCTGTGCACCAAAGACTCTGCATCTGTGAGTCGGGAAAGATGGAGGACCTTCAACACTATTTGTTATATACATCCCCTAGACAAAAATTCCTCGATTACATCCTATGCTCTCTTTCCAACCAAACTCCCCTTGAGCAAATCTCTATTTTGCTGGCTGGCAATAATGTATTTATTACTGCACGGGATGCAAAATTTGCCTTGGCTGCAAGTAAGTTGAGAGCTAGGCACCAAGACAAGTATCATAAGGGGGAGTGTGAGACGTGGAGTGCTTAACTTATGCAAGAGTGATTTTTTGCATTTTTGTATGTTTGCTTTGCTGCTGCTGCTGCTGCTGCTGTTGAGTTTTAAATCAATTATTTGTATCCTACTCATTGTGGCCAATTGTGATGGCTTATAGCTTTTAGCAATAAAGATTCATTCATTCATTCACGAAAGGTTGGAATGTTCATTTGGGACTTTTTAGTTTAGAAAAAAAGCCAAGTAAGAAACAACATGACAGAAATGTATACAATTATGTATGGGATGGAGAAAGTGCATAGAGAATTTTTTTTTTCTCTGTCACAACACTAGAACTTGGGGATATCCAATGTTGGAGCACTCAGAACAGACAAAAGAAAGTACTTCTTCATGTAGTGAAAGTTAAACTATGAAATTCATTCCCACAGGAAGCAGTGATGGCCACCAACAAGGGTGGCCTTAAAAGAGGATTAGAAAAATTCATTGTGTAAAATCTATCAGCGGCTGTTTGCCATGATGGTTATGCTCTGCCTCTATGGAGGAAGACACTTGCGAAAACACAGTGGGGAGACTGCTGTTGAGCTTGGATCATGCTTATGGGCTTCCTTTGGATGGCCACTGTGAGAAAAGGATGATGAATTAAATGGACTGTTGGCCTGATCCAGTAAGCTCTTGTTATAAAGTAAATGCATGTTTAGGCTCCCTTACAGCTGAGACTGAGAAATCAGGTCCACCCTCAAAGAGGGCACGTGTTGCGGTGCGACCTGGCAACCAAACCCTTGTGTTGTGGGTGGGATCGTTTGGATAGCCACAACACCCTATTGGTAGGTCCCTCGATGCTGGGAGCAATCCAGCCAATGGGACGCAAGTAAAGGACATTGAGGGACCTATTTAAGCCCATGCACGTGATCTTGAGCGTCCTCTTGGAGCTAGTGCATCGGAACATCCACCTACCTCTCCCTATATTTAGGGCTTGCACTTGACCTTGCTATGCCGTCGTGTGTCGTCTGTCATTGGTGCAGGGGCACGGCAGGAATTTTCCCCACTTGGCTGATTGGCTGTTGCCATTTGGGTTTCGCCTGCCACGTAGCAAATCGTCACAACTTGTAAGGTTGCAGATAGGCTTTGTTCAGGTGATAGGGGTGGCAAAACACTCTAGCTATCCCTATGTGAAGGGTATTCTGTTAAAGGAATCCAGGGACTCAATGGTTTGGTCAACCCTGAGAGGGGGCCCGAGTCCAGGGGGACATCTGGATGGTGGACTAGTATGTCTCCGCTTTCCACTGTTCCAGGTGCTTACCCTAGGCTGACCTATGCTGGTGCCCTGGGTCAGCGCTACCTGCCAAGGTTCAGGGAGCTAGTCTAACCAGAGCCTATGCAACCTCTCACTTGCTGTAATCAATAAAGTTGTGGCCTAAATTCTGCCAAAAACCAAACCAAAATTTGAGTCTTGTCTGAATTTATTTAAGGGGGAGGTTAAAGGTCTACACATGCAACTAAGATATCAAGCCAAAGGCTTCCTGAAAAGTCAACGTTCTTAGGAAGGACTTGAGGAAGGAAGGACACCAGGGTGGGGACTACATAGGTGTGCAGGGAGAGAATTCCAAGCACAGGGCCATCGAGATAGAGCAAGAAAACTCATTACAGCAGATGGCTCAGAGCTAGAGGTGCATTCTTTAATACCACAGTGTTGTGTCACCCTGGATGGCTCAGTTGGTTAGAGCGTGGTGCTGGTAACGTCAAGGTTTCAGGTTTTGATTCCCCATATGGGATAGCTGCACTGCGGGGGATTGGACTAGAATAGGTTCCCTTCCAACTCTACAATTCTGATTCTGATTCTATGTCATTCTCTTTGAGTCTGGACTATATGTACTTGTCCTTGGATAGAGCCACCCCCTGCAACTGACTTGCACCCTGCTCTGTAGGGCCAGTGTTGATTTGCGCTGTTAAAATCATGGCACCTTGGCCTGGAGAGTGACCGCTGGGCTGTGCCTGCATCTTTCATGCTGCTGAAAATAAAACGACCAAATTCAATAATTTGAAGGATTGTTGTTTATCCGCTGACCCAAACAATAAAGGTGGGCACAGCTCCCCGTACACATTCATCATTTGCTCTTTGCAGTAAGTATCTAAGCTTTAGTTGTGTGTGCCTTTTGGAATGCTGTGTGATTGCAAGCCTGCCCACCAAAGGAAGCAAGGCTGCCCATTAAAAGCCAGGCGTGCTCTATAAATAGAACACTTGATTCCATCCTTTGTACTTTCCCACAGGGCTACCGCTAAACAGGACGCTGCTGAAAACTGCGCAACGCCGAGCTTGCTTTGAACACAGTGGGCTGCAAATATCAGAAGTTCAAGCAGTGGCTAAGAGACGCTTTATTCAATCTGATTGAAGCGGCAGGGAAATGCCAGACTTAATGGGGACGTGGTCCTAAGCAAGCGGGGCTGAATGCCTGGAAGCCAGGCAAGCACGAATACCTGGCGAGGAAGGTAGTGCAATGCAATGAAGTTGTCAAGAAGCAAAAATCGAACGCTGCTTTCTTAAGGGGAAAAGATGAGAACTCTAGAAAACCTGTCTCCTAAAGAAGCCTTTTTGAATGTCAACATTTCTGCCTTCCCATATGCTGCCATCCTATGTTAAGGACACTTAAATCTTTTGGGGGCCTTCCGTGTTTACCTGTGATGACAATCACACCAAGGAGAGTAGAGGTGCACTGTCAGGACATTTTCCTTCTGGCTCAACCTCTTCTCCCTTCTTCAGCCCATCCATGAGTTGGAGGGTGAAGTTCTGAAGCCTCAACTTTGTAGCTGCAGGGTTTGGGGTTTATATATATATATATATATATAGCAATCAAATAGAATATAAATGCTATTAAACAAACAAACTTGTGAATTCTCCCCAAACAATGTAGAACCCCTATCATCCATGAGTGGAGAAATCCCCTTGCATTAGAACTTAGCTGACCGATTTGTGGAGGTCTCAGAAAAGGGAAAGTGGGGGTTGCCAGAAGGGACAGAGCTTGCTCTCTCATGAAACTGTTAGAGTAGACATTGTGCTGCTCCATTAATAATAGCAGCAAGTCCATTCTTCTAGTGAATTCTTCCTCTCCTCAAAGTCCTGCTTAGCCACAAATTTGTCGAACAACTTTGACAAGTCTGCGAAAAACATCTTTGAGGAATACCCTTCAGCTCTTGGCACAACATTTTTTTAAGTAATTCTGAAGCCCATGACAGCCTTCAATTTATTTTCCCTCCCCTCTCAATTCCTGAAACTTTGTTGCTACTTTAAAAAAAAATGGACAAAACAGCTCATGGTTGATAATGCATTAGGTAACACATTATAATTATGTATGTGTGTCAAGCTACATGTTTGCATAACAGGAGAGTGTAAAAGAGGGTGGGTGGGAATGTGGTGTTATTACATAACTCACCTCATCTCCCAAAACAGAAGCAGAACCTGCTAAAGGTCTTCCTCCATGTTGGCGTCTCTCAAAATGAGATGGGAACACAGAGGATCGATGCTATTTTGTTTGGCACGGTGTGGCCTTGACTAGGAAAGAAAGGGCCCAGGACTGAGCTCCTGCTGCATTATTCCTCCTTGTCTACTCCACAATTCCAGTACAAATAAAATTCAAAAGGGCTATTGTTAGTTTCTGTTCCCCAAGGGTGGCCTGCCCAGTTTTGCCACCTGAGGCAGAATGGGAATTGCCATCTCCTGGTCCTACTTGCCGTGTCCCATTGCCACCATGTCCCAGTTCTCACCTCATCTCATCATCTCAAGGAAGATGAATGGCAACACCATGTGCTTTCTTTCTTTCTTTTTTTTTTTTAAATATCATTTTTATTATATTTTCAACATAAAATTTTTACAATAACCACATTGCATCTCCACTTCTTAAACCATTTTGGCTTTTTACAGCCTTGACTTCCTTCAGACCTTTCTTATGACTTTATAAATTTCTATATTTGTCTTATACTTCTTATTTCAACCATTGTTCTACAATTTCTACTCCTAATCAAATATAAATTCATATTGACAACAGCATTCTTCCTTATCTCTACAACACCTCCTGCAGTCCTACAAACGTATTCAGTTCAGTACTTTCTTTTAAATAGTCTGTAAATTTTTTCCAGTCTTTGACAAACTTCTGGTCCCGCTGCTCCCGGATTCTCCCTGTCATTTTGTCCATTTCTGCATAGTCTAATAATTTCATTTTCCATTCCTCTACCGTCGGCATTTGTTCTTGTTTCCAATTTTGGGCAATCAATATTCTCGCTGCAGTCACTGCATATTGAAAAAGTCTGGTATCTTGTCTTCTTATATCGGTACCTATAATTCCCAACAAGAATGCTTCTGGCTTTTTCACAAATGTATATTTCAACATTTTCTTCATCTCCCTATAAATCATATCCCAGAAGTTTTTCACCTTCTTACATTCCCACCACATATGATAAAAGGTACCCTCCTTCTCTTTACATTTCCAACACTTATTGTCCACTTTATACATTTTAGCCAATTTTACCGGTGTAATATACCATCTGTACATCATCTTTAACATATTTTCTTTCAATGCATTACATGCCGTAAATTTCATACCCTCCTTCCACAGCTTTTCCCAATCATCTAGCATAATATTGTGCCCAATGTCTTGTGCCCAGTGTATCATCACCGACTTCACCTCCTCATCCTTCAAATGCCATTCCAACAATATTTTATACATTTTGGACAATGTTTTATATTTATTATCTAATATTTCAATTTCAAATTTGGATTTGGTATCTCCAAATCCATTCTTCTTCATGTCACTTTTAAACATCTCATTGATCTGTCGGTATTGCAGCCAGTCATCCACCACATCCTTCACCTCCTCATATGTTTTTAACTTCCATTTTATTCCATCATGTCGAAGTAATTTTTCGTATGTCAACCAGTCCTTTCTTGAATTTATTTTCTTAACGCTTATTATTTCTGTTGGCGACAGCCACCATGGTGTTTTTCTTTCTAATAGGTTTTTATACCTATCCCATACTTCATAGAGAGACTTCCAGAAAATGTGGTTTCCAAAACCTTTATGTACTTTTATTTTGTCATGCCAAAGATATGCGTGCCATCCAAATCTGTTGTCATGTCCTTCCAGATCTAATAGATCTGTCTTTTCTAACGTCATCCATTCCTTTATCCAACTGAGACAAGCTGCTTCGTAATATAGTTTCAAGTCTGGTAGGGAGAATCCACCTCTTTCTTTACTCTCCGTTAATAATTTAAATCTTATTCTTGGTTTTTTCCCCTGCCAGATAAATCTTGAAATCTTCTTTTGCCAATCTTTAAATATAGCTGTCCCTTTTAATATCGGAATTGTTTGAAATAAAAACAACATTTTTGGTAGCACATTCATTTTTACTGCTGATATTCTTCCCAATAATGAAAATTTCATTCTATCCCACACTTCCAGGTCTCTCTTTATTTTATTCCACACCATGTCGTAGTTGTCCTGGAATAAATTAATATTTTTTGATGTCAACCAAATACCGAGGTACTTTATTTTCTTGACCACTTCTATATTTGTTTGTTTTTGTATTTCCTCTATTGTTTCATTATCCATGTTTTTAACTAACATCTTCGTTTTCTTTCTATTTAGCTTGAATCCTGCGACTCGGCCGAACTCCTCCATTTCTTCTAGTACTACTTTGGAGCTTTTAACAGGGTCTTCAATCGTCAGTACCAAGTCATCCGCAAAGGCTTTTACTTTATGTTGTTTTTTGCCGATTGTTATTCCTTTTATCTCTTTCTCTTGTCTAATTGCTTGTAGAAGCACTTCCAGGACCGTGATGAATAATAATGGTGATAATGGACATCCTTGTCTTGTTCCCTTACTTATCTTTATGTTATCTGTTAACACATTGTTTACAATTACTTTTGCTTTTTGTTCTGAATAAATTGCTTTTATGCTTCTTATCATTTTCTCTCCAACATCCATTGTTTCTAAATTCTTTATCATAAAGTCCCAAGATATATTATCAAATGCTTTTTCTGCATCCACGAAGATCAAAGCGGCCTTCTTTTCACTCCTGACTGACAAGTATTCTATTATGTTTATAACATTTCTTGAATTATTGTTTATCTGCCTGCCAGGAAGAAAGCCTGCTTGGTCCTCATGAATTATTTCTTTTAATATTCTCTTCATTCTACAAGCTAGGATGCTGGCAAAAATTTTATAATCATTATTCAGCAATGATATAGGTCTATAATTTTTAATTTGCAACATATCCGAATCCGGTTTTGGTATTAATGTGATAAAAGCATCTTTCCATGTTTCTGGTATTTCTGCTTTTTCCAAGATATTATTCATCACTTCCTCTAAGGGATCAAGTAGAACGTCACTTAGTTTTTTATAATATTTTGCCGTAAATCCATCCGGTCCTGGGGCTTTTCCATTCTTCATATTTTTAATTGCTTTTAAAATTTCCTCTTTCTCTATTTTTTCGTTTAGTTTGTTTTTCATTCCCGTTGGAATCTTCTGCACCTTTTTCTTTATCAGATATTCTTCTATTTTGACTATGTTCCTTTCTCCAGCATTTCTATATAATTGTCTATAAAATTTCTCAAATTCGTTCCTTATTTCTGATGGTTTTTGGACTTCTCTATCTTCAATCTGGATTTTATTTATTGTGTTCTGTTCCTTTCTTTTCTTAATCTGCCAAGCGAGCCATTTACCTGGTTTATTTGCATGTTCAAAATTCTTTTGCTTCATCCATTTAATTTTCCACTCCACCTCTTGATTAATGATCATTGCAAATTGTTTTTGTAACATCTTAATATTTTGATTCGCTATTGTATCATTTGGCCTGCAAGATAGTTTCTTCTCATTTTCCATAATCTGCTTCAAGATTTCTTCTTTTCTTCTTTCTCTCTTCTTTCTCCTTATACTGTTTTGTTGTATGAAGAAACCGCGCATCACTGCTTTACTTGCATCCCAAACGATACTTTCTTTTACTTCTTTGTTTCTATTGAGCAGAAAATAATTCATCAATTCCTTTCTTGCTTTTTCTTCCAGATCTTTATCGTCTAACAAATTTTCATTGAGTCTCCATCTAAAACTTTTTTCTTCTAATCCTTTTATTTCACAGACTATCGGATTGTGGTCCGACAGTGTCCTTGGTTGAATTTCAATTTTACAAACTCTTGGTACCAATTCGCTGGAAACCATCACATAGTCTATTCTTGCTGTTGATTGATTGGGATCCGAATAATGTGTAAATTGTTTGTCCAACGGATGTCTCAATCTCCAAATATCCACCACATTACAACTTTGCATCAAATCAAAGAATGATTTCGGTAATTTTCCTTCTTTCGATTCTATCTTTTTCCTTGCTCTATCCATTTCCAATGAGATCACTCCATTCATATCTCCCATAATCAACATTTTTTGATCCATGTGCTCGAAGAGCATTTCTTCCAATTTTTTATAGAACTCTGATTTGTTCTCATTCGGTGCATAGATACCAACTACTATCATTTTTTCACCTTGCGTTGTGACTTGAACTGCGATTATTCTTCCTTCTTCATCTTTAAACAGTTGTTTAGCTTCCAAGTGTTGTTTTACATATAGCACTACTCCTCTCTTCTTTGTCTTATCCGATGATATGAATTCGTTTCCTAATTTCTTTTTTATCAAAATTCTTCTGTGTTTTCGTGCGACGTGTGTTTCCTGTAAACATATAATATCCAAATTTTTCTTCTGTAACACATGATCTATCTTGTTTCTTTTTTGTTTTTCGTTTAAGCCATTTACATTCCACGTCATCATCTTTAACGCCATTTTGATCTTGTTTTTCTTCTCTCTTTCTTTCCTTTACTGTTCTTCTTCTTCTTGTCCTTTATTATCAATATCTTCTTCCTCTTCTTCCTCCCCTCCTGCCCCCTCCGGGGTGGCACATGCTCCCTCCAGCTGTTCCTCTTCTTCCTCTTCTTTCTCCAACTCTTTGTATTTTCTCAGAAATTTGGCGATGTCTTCCTTGCATCTCAGTTTGTGTTTTTTCTCCTTATAGTAGAAAGAGACCCCTTCTGGGTATTCCCATTTGAAATCCACTCGGTTTTTCCTCAGCATCTGAGTCAACGGTTTGTACGCGTCGCGTTTCTTCAAGAGTCTGGGAGGAATATCTTTGTATACTATCACCATCGTATTATCTATATAGAATTTTTCCTCCCGATTTTTCATCAAGATTGTGTCTCTCATAATTTTGTCTTTGAATATAATCAAACAGTCTCCTGGGAATTTCTTCCCTTTTTTATTCTTTGTCTTGATTCTGAAGACATTCACCACATTTTTTATCATTTCGTCCTCCTCTATACCAAGCCATTGTGCCAGTCCGCTTATAATTTTCGCCCCAATCTTCTCCCCCGGCGTCTCCGGTATCGCCCTCAATCTCAAGTTTGTCTCCCTTTGTCTCAGCTCTTGCATCGCAATCAGATCCCACATTTCTTCTTGTGCTCTGTTGACTTCTGTCACCGCTGTGTTGAGTTTTTCGTCTTCTTTCTTCAGTTCCTTAACTTCTTTTTGGACCCGTTTTACTCCTTCTTCATTTTTCTGGGCTTTCTTGTCCACCTCCTGTATCTGCATCTTCAATTCCTTTGCCGTCAGATCCCATTTTTGATCCATTTTTTCCAATTTTTCTTCCATATTTTGTTCACTTTGTTTAATATCTTTAATATCTTTCTTCAATTCTGCCAACATTTTAATTATTTCTTTGGATTCCTCTTGCTTTGAACCTCTCCTACTATCTCCTGGTGTTGCTCCTCCTTCTGCTCCTTTTTTCTTATCCTTCTCCATTTTTGTATTCCCTCCACTCATTTCTATCTTGCAGATGCAACAATTCTCTCCACCCCTAGGGGGTCACCCCACACCTTTGAAGCCCTCCACCCAACCTCTCTCTCAGAACCCTCTCCTTTATGTATCAAACAATTCTCACTACACAATATACACAACAGTTCTCAATACACGTGAATTCTCATAAGACTAAAAACTCAAAAACAGCAATATCAATGTCAACATTCAAATCAAAGTCAAACAGTTTGTTTATATCAGTTCTGTTCAGGGGTTGTGTTCTTTCTATTGCCTCTTGTCTGGCTAATCCAATGGGAATTGTTCAATTTGTAATCCAATATGCACTTCTATTATACAATCCACTCCAGTCCACTCCAACTTTTATAATCCTCCCAAGGTCGAACCACAATTCCCGGGATAGAAGTCAGCGATAAATCACGTAAAAAATAAAGTAAAATGCAAAAAATCGCGGTTTCTGCCACTTGGTTGGCTAAATCCAAACTGCAACAAGAAATTTGAGTAGAAAAAAAAGCAAGAAAAGCAACCTTGTTCTTCAGCCTTTTGGCTTAATCCACACCGCCCGGATGGGGCCAACAGGGGGGGGGAGTCAGAGGTAAACGTTTTGTTTTAAACCAGAGAGGATAGCGCACAGCTAGAAGTTCCACCGTCTCCGCAATCAAAAAGCCAAAAAATAACAATTTTGAAAATCACTACCAACTTGTTAGTGTTTTTATTCCAAAACCAAAGTCAAGTTTGTTGGTTTGGCGCTTTTAAAATTGCTCAAAACCTCCTTAGTTCGTTACTACGCAGTTTAAATGAAAACGAAAGTAAAGGGAGACCTCCTTCCCCAGCGGGTCTCCATTGTTCGTCAAACGACTAATTCCTTTAAAAATCAAATACACTCCACTCACACAGTCACATCCACTCTGATATCCGTTTTTTGGGTTAAAAAAAAAACCCTCAAATAATAATAAAAACCGTTGTAGGTTTAAGTCTATAAGTTAGAATCAGGTTATTGCGTTACGTTCGTATATCTTCTCTCAGTCACAGTCAGGGCTGACCTCCTTTTTTACACCCTGCTGCTCTCCGAATTTATAATAATTTTATAAATTTTTCACCAACCTTTTCCAAATTCGGGGTTTTCCTTTGTGAGAATCGGCAGGAGAGCCGTGGAGACCCGAGGCTGCGTTTCCTGAGGATAGCTGATGGCGTCCCGTGCCGGTGCCTCGATCTCGTCTCCCTCCCGCCCCCAATAAGGGGGCTTCCAGAAGACACCATGTGCTTTCTCTTGGTGGTGGAAGCAGTCGGGTGGGCAGGCAGAGTGCTGCCTTTATTACTTGTGCCACCTGAGCCCGTTGCTTCACCCTCCTTCATGGGGGGCCAGCTCTGCTCTTCCCCCAATCACAAGGGATTTCTTCCAAGCTGTAAGGCAACGTATGTCTCTGCTACGATTTGGCCCAAGATTTGGCCCAGCTGGTTGTTAACTCCACTGTCCCACAGTAGAAGTAAATGAGGAAGGGCACACAGATGCACTGAGGGATGTTTACAGCATCTTTCTTCATCACTATTGTGCATTGCTTGATTTTGTGTTATATTTAAATACCTTTGTAGGGATATAAGAAGGAACAAGGCAGGCTTAAGCAGTATGTGGACCGAGAACTCCCAGAAGTGCAAGCTGGATTTCGAAGGGGCAGAGGAACCAGAGACCAAATTGCAAACATGTGCTGGATTATGGAGAAAGCTAGAGAGTTCCAGAAAAACATTTACTTCTGCTTCATTGACTACGCAAAAGCTTTTGACTGTGTCGACCACAGCAAACTATGGCAAGTTCTTAAAGAAATGGGAGTGCCTGATCACCTCATCCGTCTCCTGAGAAATCTCTATGTGGGACAAGAAGCTACAGTTAGAACTGGATATGGAATAACTGATTGGTTCAAAATTGGGAAAGGAGTACGACAAGGCTGTATATTGTCTCCCTGCTTATTTAACTTATATGCAGAATTCATTATGCGAAAGGCTGGACTGGATGAATCCCAAACCAGAATTAAGATTGCCGGAAGAAATATCAACAACCTCAGATATGCTGATGATACAACCTTGATGGCAGAAAGTGAGGAGGAATTAAAGAAGCTTTTAATGAGGGTGAAAGAGGAGAGCGCAAAATATGGTCTGAAGCTCAACATCAAAAAAACTAAGATCATGGCCACTGGTCCCATCACCTCATGGCAAATAGAAGGGGAAGAAATGGAGGCAGTGAGAGATTTCACTTTCTTGGGTTCCATGATCACTGCAGATGGTGACAGCAGTCACGAAATTAAAAGACGCCTGCTTCTTGGGAGAAAAGCAATGACAAACCTAGACAGCATCTTAAAAAGCAATGACATCACCTTGCCAACAAAGGTCCGGATAGTTAAAGCTATGGTTTTCCCAGTAGTAATGTACGGAAGTGAGAGCTGGACCATAAAGAAGGCTGATCGCCGAAGAATTGATGCTTTTGAATTATGGTGCTGGAGGAGACTCTTGAGAGTCCCATGGACTGCAAGAAGATCAAACCTATCCATTCTTAAAGAAATCAGCCCTGAGTGCTCACTAGAAGGACAGATCGTGAGGTTAAGGCTCCAGTACTTTGGCCACCTCATGAGAAGAGAAGACTCCCTAGAAAAGACCCTGATGTTGGGAAAGATGGAGGGCACAAGGAGAAGGGGACGGCAGAGGATGAGATGGTTGGACAGTGTTCTCGAAGCTACTAACATGAGTTTGGCCAAACTGCGAGAGGCAGTGAAGGATAGGCGTGCCTGGCGTGCTCTGGTCCATGGGGTCACGAAGAGTCGGACACGACTGAACGACTGAACAACAACAAAGAAGGAACAATGGAAGAATCTGTCTTCCCCTTCCAAGGGAAGTGGGATCAATGTCCTCCCCTCTGTCAACAAGGAGAACCAGGAGTGGGCTGCAGCCCTCACAAAGCTTCAGAGGGCAGAGGATGGAGAGGAGAGCCCACATCTCTCAAGGCATCACTTTGAGCTCCCACATAGCAGTTGTCTGGGCTGTTCCCAGTCACCTCCTCTGAACTAGGTTGCCGCCTTAATTAGGTGAAAAGAAGAAGAAGAAGAAGAAGAAGAAGAAGAGGAGGAGGAGGAGGGGGAGGAGGAGGAGGAGTTTGGATTTGATATCTCGCTTTATCACTACCCGAAGGAGTCTCAAAGCAGCTAACATTCTCCCTTTCCTTCCTGCCCCACAACAAACACTCTGTGAGGTGAGTGGAGCTGAGAGACTTCAGAGAAGTATGACTAGCCCAAGGTCACCCAGCAGCTGCATGTGGAGGAGCGAAGACATGAACCCGGTTCCCCAGATTATGAGTCCACCGCTCTTAACCACTACACTACACTGGCTCTCAAAAAAGAAGATAAGGAATGTCCAAGATTTAACCTGCTAGAGGTCAACATGGCACCGAGGTAAGGGAGGCCTGCTTGCATCTTCAAGGCAACCATAAAAGATGAAAAGAGACACCAGAGTAGGGTTGCATTCTATGCTAGTCCCACTAAAATAGACCCACTAAAATTAAGGAAACTAAGTTAGTCATGGCCATGTGTGTCTATTAGTATGCAATACAATACACAGCTCATAACCTGTTCCCCTCTGAGGTTACAAAGGTATTGAAAATGAGGCAATTTTGTCTCATCCCGTCCCAGCCCTCAAATACAACTTGTAAAATAAAAATTGGATTGGTTCATTAAGTATGCAGCGCAAACATGTGTAGCTTCTTCTGTCCCTGGAGCGCTGCCACAATGAAGTCATTCAAACTCTCCCTGTTTGGCTGGCAGAGTACTTGCTTGGGAGAAGGGGGGCGGGGAGAACGACAAAGAACAAACTGTCCCAAAGGAAGCCACCCACAAGGACAGACGTTAGAAGAAACAACCCAGAGACATTTTGCAAAGAAAAAACCCACACACAACCCCCCTGTGTTGCATAAGGATTCTAATCTGAAGGGTGTTAACAGTAACTGATTTCAACACTTCCTTGAGGCCTGATCTTTCCTCTGTTAGCTCTTCTGAAGTGGTGGTTTGTCTCTGGGGAACAGTTCCAAGCACTCTGAACTATACTCACAAATGGGGGCTCTTTTTCGAAAGGGAGAGTGACGGTCCTATGATAGAGGATGCAGGGTGGCTGTTTTAGGGCTCCGAGGGGACATTTGACCAAAAGAGCATCATAAGACAAGAGTCCAGTCAAATGTGTACACAACACACCATACATTTCGGAAGTAGAATCCTGGTCCTTAGAATTTTCAGCCATAACCCCCACTACTTGTGTACATGTAGCAAACTGCCTTGTATCAGGTCTGACTATTTTGTCCATCTTGCCCATGTTCCCTGGCAGCAGCAAGAGCTCTTCAGGGTCTCCGTCAAAGGACTTTCTCATCACCGCCTACTTGATCCTTTTATAACCGGAGATGCCTGGGATCAAATCCAGGACTTCTGCATGTAAGGCACATGCACTCCCACTGAGCGAAGGTCCACCTCACAAACAACAGAGGCAGTGAGTGGTGTTTTCCCCATGGAATCAAGGGACCAAGGAGAGTTCCCATTCAGATTCAATTCAGACTACCACAGAGTTCAATCCAGAACAAATCTGCAGGGGGACAAACTCCCTATAACTGAAAATAAGAATGGTTTGGAGGTTCTCCCGCATTTATACCCCCAGACAGGTTGGATCTGGAAGCAGAGATCCTGTCCCCCAACTCCATCTGCTTTTACTTCCAGCTATGGTCAGAGCCACTGGGTGAAACGGCATTTAAACCTCAGTCTCCCAGTGTCCATCCAACATGCTGTGCTTGAAATTGTATTGGCTCTTCTGGGATCCTGCCCAGGATTTCCAAGTCACAGAGTCAACAGAACCTGGGACACCCAAGTCCTAGTCCAGTGTAATGTTCTTACCCCCAAATTGTCAGTTTTCTTTCTTAGTGCAGAAAGTATTGATCTGGTGTGTGGAGATCTTTCTTATTCTGATTAATACAAGAGGATTCTAGAAGCTACTAGCAGCTTCTCTGTGTGAGAGAAGCAGGCAGAAGGGTCATGATTGTTTGGGTTATACCTTCTGGGAAGCAGGTTTGAATGAGTTCTCTTATCTCTTCCAATTAAGGTCATGCTGACTATAAACAAGGCTGCCTTTACCCGGGGGTGAAAGGGGTGTGGGGCACCTGGGTGCTGAATTCTGGGGGCCGCCCACTGCCCGCCGCCCACCGCCCGCCGCCCACCGCTGAAGCCACCTAAGCTCTTAACTATCTACCTGTTATGAAATAATAAATAATTTTGATCAAGCTAGAAAAACAAAATACATATATACCTAGGTATTACCGAAATGTATACCTACTGTTTCACTAAAGGACTTTCGACTTTGTGCCCTCATTTACCAAAGACACGCCATGCCAGCGGAGGCGCTTGTCATTCTCAACAGTGCTGTGCACGCAAAATTAACTCTTACATCATAATAAAAGTTAATTTGGAGGCTAAACTAAATTTGGGGGCGCTGGGCGGATCTTTGCACCCTGGCAGTGCATATGCTAAATACTGTGCTGACTATAAATATCGGCCAGAAGGAGCCTGGGTTTCACTTTCTCTTTCTACCCCTCTTCCTTCTGGTGTGGTGTTCTGTACATAGTATGCTTAGTGTTAAGTTTCAGTCTTGTTATAAGTTTATAAATTTTTGTAAGTGATGCAACTGGATTTTTATGGACTGTGCCAATCCTGAATGTACTAAGACTAAGGAGGAGGTGGCAGATAAGCAGTGCCACCCATATACTGCTAGTAAGTAGAGAGGTAGGCAGATGGGGGGGGGGGCTTGCTTGCAAAACTGATCCTGGTAGGACAGTGCCTCACTTGCCTAATGGACCACCCTCCACTGGTTTGAGAGACATTGCATTAAATTGGACCAATTCCCTTACTAACAAGACAGATGCTGACAGCACGCAGTTCATTATGTTCTGATTTTCAGCATTATCCCGAAACTTTGCATGTGCGATTGATCAGTTAATAATATTCAGTGTTGTTAAGAGTTAGAAACAGTCTGTTCTGGCTTATATTGGGGTATAATTAAAGGAGCCCAAAATAATGTGGAAAAGTCTGACCTGAATATACAACACTGCTGTTTGCACGGAGTGTCGTCAAAACAGCCCTTTCAGAAACAATTGAACATTAATAAGTTTTAAGTTCTCCATTTGGGGGAATGGGGGAAATAGATTTTTGAAAACCAGAATCAGAGAGAAAATGATGCTATGTATGATTTTGAAACCTGGAGGAAGATAAATATCAGCTTTTTGATATATTTCTGCATCTTGAACCAGCTTGATATTCTTTGCCAGATAGCCTCTTGCTCTTCTCACTACTACTTCGCCTGAATGCAAGGATAATGTAGGAGATACAGGTAGACATTTCAGATGCAAATGTGTAAATCTATGGGAAAGCAGCAAGTGTTTGTATCTCTCCATCTGCTCGGGATTGGAACGAGGACATCGCAGATCTCATCTGCAGACGGATGTTGGTATTTAATGTGATTTCCAACAAATCATTCCCAGCATTCAGAACAGCACCTGACACTCATTAGTGTGTTCCTCCTGGCAAAAATTCTTGGAAAGAGTCACATGTTCTTTCAAATATGGGGAGAGGTTTTCTGCCTGTTCAAGGATTCTTCTGAAATGTTACATTTTCTCGTGCTTAATTTTTTCCCTGGAATGGAATTGGAACTCTCCATCTCTGAAGAAGAAACAGTGGTTTCTGTTTCAATGCAACAGTAAAGGGCAGACTTTTCAGCAATGACAGCAGGCAGGACCGTCTCAAAATATTTTGCTGCCAGAGGTGAAATCAGCCTGATTTCAAAGCTTTCATTCCTCTCCAGATCTCTGAAGAGCAGTTAGAATCAGGCTGATTTGCTTCAGAATGCTTAGAAAGAGAGCAGCTTCACTTCAGAAGCAGTCTGAATACCCCCAAATCAGGCTGCTTTAGCTCCAGATTGAGACTTCATTCAAGGTGGATGTACTCCCCTAGTATATATGGGCAGCGTGAGTTAAGGCAAGATTGGGGAGTTTTCTTGAACCCCAACTCCCATTATACATGACCATTGACCTTGCTGTCTCAGGATGAAGGAGCTTGAGTCTAATAACATCTAGAGGGTCACTGGTTTCCTCATCTCTGATTCAAGGCTTCCTCAGTATGAGTTAAGGGGCCCAGGTGGCGCTGTGGGTTAAACCACAGAGCCTAGGGCTTATTGATCAGAAGGTCGGTGGTTCGAATCCCTGTGACAGGGTGAGCTCCCGTTGCTCGGTCCCTGCTCCTGCCCACCTAGCAGTTCAAAAGCACGTCAAAGTGCAAGTAGATAAATAGGAACCGTTGCAGCGGGAAGGTAAACGACGTTTCTGTGTGCTGCTCTGGTTCGCCAGAAGCGGTTTAGTCATGCTGGAAGCTGTACGCCGGCTCCCTCAGCCAGTAACGCGAGATGAGCGCCGCAACCCCAGACTTGGACACGACTGGACCAAATGGTCAAGGGTCCCTTTACAATATGAGTTAAGCATCTCCCTGTCTCTCCTCACAGGTTTCCAATCAGACTTGCAAAGCCTCTTTCACATTCACAAGCTGCAATTGCAGGCACTGAGCTGCAGCCTGTCCCAGAGCTGTATCTGCTTCAGCCCAGCCAAAATATTGTCCACACAACGTTCACAAACAGCTTCTAAGACCTGGAAGGGTGGGAGCTAGTGAGATTTAGACCTGCTGCTTTGTTGAAATCCACCTACGTTCAGAGAAGAGCCTGAATATGGGGCGGGGGGGGGGGGAGATAGAAAATAAAATAAAAGCTGTGCCTTCAAACCAAGAGGTAAACTGCTATTATAGGTATGTCAACTGGGCTAAGACATGTGAAGGATAACAAGAAGGGCTCTCTTGAATCATTATTGTTGTTATTTTAAAAAAGAATTTAATAAATAAACTGCATGGGTTGCTTCCCAAGTTGCTACTTGTCTGTCTGTTTCTTAAGTTTCGTCTTCCTAAGCTTCTGGAGTGTTATGATTCTTCTAATATCCACAAAGGTCCTATTCTTGGTTTCTGGGAAATTCTTGAAGAGATAAATAAACAGGCCTCCACAGACAGGCAAGAATATAAGGAAGCTGTAGGTCCCGATTAGTGGCTGGAGATGAAAAGGACAGACTTGAGCATAATACAGAATTGTATGCATCCATATTTCTCATATTTCATATCATTCTGGGATTCCCCCCCCCCGCCCAGGAGCGCAAAGTGCTTCTAGACTCGTGGTTCCCCACGTGGGGCACACACCACACAGGGAGGCAATTTGATTTTTAAGTGGGGAGGGGGCGATTTGAGAATGAATTATTAACAGTGAATAGATATTAACTATTTTAACATGTGAATAGGAGTTCACGTTTAGAATAATAACAATAATATGCCACGGGGGGAGCATCAGGATTTTCGAGATGCTTAGGTGGGGCATGGCCCAAAAAAGGTTGGGAACCACTGTTCTAGACCATGCTCTGCTGACACTTCCTTGAGGCTCCTTCTGATTCTTTATCCTCAATCTGAGTTCCTGGCATTGGATAAGCTGGGGGATATTGCAGGGGGGACAATAGCCCCTGCCCCCTGCCACCGTCCAGCATGCTGCTCCTGTCTTGCTTGGAGGAGCTATCCGGGCCACTGTTAAATCATCTCACCTAAACCTGAGAGTGAGCACCTCCTTGGGGAAGTTCTTCTCTACTACTGTCAGGGACCTGCCCTCCCCTGCCAGTCCGGCACTGAGCGGGAGGACGTCAGGGAATATGTAAGGGCATGTGAAATGTGTCAAAGAGCCAAGGGGGATAATAGAGTCCCAGCAGGCCTCCTTCAGTCCTTGCCCACCCCTAGCAGGCCCTGGGAAATGGTAGCCATCAATTTCATCACTGACCTGCCCATGTGCAGGGGAAAAACTGCGGGAGTGCTGGTGGTGGACATGCTGACCAAGATGTGCCACTTCGTAGCCTGTCCCAGGGCGGTTTCCGCGGAGGAGACTGCCAAACTCTTTGTCGATCATGTATTTCGCCTACACGGCGTACCATTGAGGGTTTTGAGTGACAGAGGATGGCAATTTATCTCACGGTTCTGGCGCAAGCTCATGAGCCTGCTGCAGGTGGAGCTGAGTTTGTCCATGGCCAGACACCCACAGACCAATGGACATGCTAAAAGGGCTAAGGCCATCAGGGGTCAGTTGGCTCGTCTCACTACTGCTAGAGCTGGACTCCTCAGAGAGTGAGGAAATCAAGTGATGTCTGTATATTGCTAGTTCCTCCAACAGCAGCTGTTCTTTTGACATTAAGGTACACAAGCACAAGGTTTGATTATATAAGAAGTTTGTATCCTGCAACCCACTCAACCACTGGAAGTAGAGGGTTGAGATGTGTGGAGTAGGCTGGAAGTTTTCTTATGCAGAGTAGTAAACTCAGAGGCTTCACACATTCTACCAATCACAGCAGCGGGCATAGTGTGGGGGGCCGGGGGAGCATGGTCCTGCGCAGAAATTTCTGAGACAGCAACCGGGCGCTGCCACAACAGGCTCCCTCATTGAGGCTGCAGCTGCGGGGAAGCAAGGCACACCCAGGCTGGGGTTTCAGTGGGCGCGGCAGTGGCACCTCCTTCTCCTCATGCCCATCCATGTGAAGATGAAGATGAAGGTGAAGATGCCCATCCATACCCCACCCCTAGGCAGACCGAGAAGGAGGGGGAAGAGCAGTTTTGGTGAGCCCACCAAGGAGGGAGGGAGGAAGAAGAAGGTGGTGAAGCAATTCTGGAGTAACGTTTGTTGCCCAGAACACCTTCTTGGAAGGACAGGAGGGCAAGGCAAGACACCAGTGCTCCTGGCTTTGCATTTCTCTGCCTTATCTCTGCTCCCAATTTGGGACTAGTTTGCAAGGCGAGACTCCCTTGATTAGATACTGGCCAGCAAAGAGACTGACCACTGCCCAGTTCAGGGAGTCGCAACACTTGCCCCGTCCTGAGCAACAGCAACCCACGCTATGCCCCTTACAAAAGCTGAAGTTACATACTCCCTGTTCCTTTCTATATCTCTAGCGGGCTTTGCACTTGAGCACATACAGTCTACAGTAGCTCTAACCCTTTCGCTAAAGCAGTTCCGGGTAAAGGCCCAGACCTCCAGGCAGCAGACAAGGATGAACCCATGAAACTGCTTAGGTCTTTTCCAGGAGATGCCAGAGATCGAGAATGGAACTTTCTGAACGCAAACTATGGCTCCTTCCTTGGAAGCAAAAGCAACTTTTTCAAAGGCTAAGCAGTGGTTGTCATGGCCAACTTGACATTTGACTATCATATTGTTTGAACCTTTTTAGGAAATATGTACATCTTCAAGATGCCTTAAAATTCACATTGAACAAAGCACAAGACAAGACTGCTGACAAATTTATCCATCTGAGGTTATGGCTTCAAACGTTGGGTTTTACCTGGGGATAATAGGATGGATGTAACTCACTGGTACAGACTTCCCACCGTGCATCAAGCTGACTATCAATATCACTCACCACAATTTGAAGGAACACCATCATCATAAGAAAGTGTGCAAACCACTGCACAAATCCCGCAATCACAAAGGCTGAGGCCCGTGACGACTGAAGGAACATTGACACCACAACTACATTTGGAATTGGACCTTGGTGGAAAGAAAGGGTTCATGACATGGAACAACATTTCACCATAGAAATCAAAAATTCCTCTATCCAATTAATATATTGCATATCATTTAAGGAGACTAATACATAATGTCAGCAATTACCTGGTCCAACGGAGTGTGCTATGACAAATACTTGGACTAAAAGTATGTTGACATACGCCATATCTTCGAAGGTGATCTGTTAGAGAAAGTAGGTTGCATTTCAGTTATGTACATGTGATATTGACAGGTGCCCCTTATCTAGTGAAGGGGTAGTCAATGTTGCTGGACTACAGTTCACATCATCCCTCACCACTTTCCATGTCAGTTGGGACTGATGGGAATTGGACTCTAACATCAATGGGACGTCAACCACATTGGCTACTCCTCATATTTGCTTAGAATTGCTGACCAATTGAATACAGCAGGTGAGGCAGAACACCAAGATCTCTGTCTCTCTGAGTTCTCTTGCAACATCCATATGACATTCACAGATGGGAGACTATGTCCATTCTCAGTCATTCCCTTCAAGCCTTTGCACAAAATCCAAATGAATTGCATAAACCGAAGTAATTTTTCACTCAAGTCTCCTTCTACAGATGTACCCATCAGCATATACAGCCAACTTTCCCATTAACTTTGTTGCCTATACATAGCACAGATTAAATGGGGAGCGATAATGGGCCTAAATGATAGCCCATTTGGTGATTCTCAACTCTAAACTACAAACCTGCATTTCCAGGGCCAAGGTTAACAGACCACAGACGATGCTACACATCAGAAAGCCAGTCAGAAGCAGATACCTGTGTCCCTTAGTATCAACAAGATGCATCTAGAGAATATAAAGAGAAGGAAAGGAGATCCAGGAAAATACAATGCAACATAAGTTAGGTTATATTGGTTCTTGTAAAACTGGTAGAAAGCATTATTAAAGCTAATAACAGGAAGCATATGGTTGAACATATCAGTGTGGCTTCTCAAAAGGCAAGTCTTGACTAACTAACCTTTTAAGAGTTCTTTGTTAGTGTCAGTGTAAGCAAGCTAAATGCTGTATAACCAAATTATGCATTTTGGGGGGATCTTTTTCAACATAACTTCACACCCTGTGAGAACAGGATGCTGGACTAGATGGGCCTTTCGCTCATCTAGAGTCTCCAACAAGAATCTTACAATATTTTCAATGAACAGGTAGGTAGCCGTGTTGGTCTGCCGTAGTCGAAACAAAATAAAAAATAAAAATTTTCCTTCCAGTAGCACCTTAGAGACCAACTAAGTTTGTTCTTGGTATGAGCTTTTGTACACGTCTTCAGATACACTGAAACAGAAGTCACCAGACCCTCATATATCATGAGAGGGTACGGAGGGGTATTATTCAGAAGGGTGGTGGGAATGGGTGATTGGCTGATATGAGTGGTAAACCTGTTGACGACTGTTAATGACTGCAATTGGTCTTACAGGAAAAAGCAATGGGTAAGATGGCTAAACATAGCTTTATCATGTATAATGAGATAAGAATCCAATGTCTCTATTCAGACCAGGAAGGATTTGTTGTTGTTGTTGTTCCTATGAAGTGTGAGAGAGACCAATATGAGAGCAAATGAGGTGTGTAGTAAGTAGCATTAGACTCAATTCTTTGGAGTATAAAATGAGAATGACCCATGCTCCTTGGAAGAAGGGTGGGATAAAAATGGCAATAAAAATTTAAAATCCAGTGGTGTTATGCGGTGTGGGTTGGACTCTGGTAGAAACAGACCACAAAACCAGGGGAGAGGGGCAAAACTGTAGGAGACAAAAGGAACAGAGGAAAACCCCAAATACTTAAAAGGACCAGTTGTATTTCATGCCTACACTTCTCTGGACAATACTTCCTTGGGAATATCTAAATTATCTAAATATAAAATAATGATCAATAGAGCACAGAAAAATCAGCAAAATTTACAA
The DNA here is from genome assembly GCA_034641395.1 of Darevskia armeniaca. Taxonomy (NCBI): domain Eukaryota; kingdom Metazoa; phylum Chordata; class Lepidosauria; order Squamata; family Lacertidae; genus Darevskia; species Darevskia armeniaca. The sequence continues at coordinate 486,919 of JAWWNF010000873.1, read as the reverse complement.
CTCAAGTAGACTATCTGAAATAATAATAAAAAGTTTTCTGTAGCTATCTAAAACAGGATAGCTGTGTTTTTCTGCTGAAGTAATGCTGTATAATGTTGTTTATAGTTTGTAGTTGTAGTAAGTGATTTCAAAGCTGAGCTCCTGCCATGTGTGAGGTTGACTGATGATACCAGCGTTCTGCTAAAAATACGTGTCCCTAAGGAATGATAGTTCTCGGACATATCGGAATGAAGATACCCTTCACTACAGAGGAATCCGCATATAAACAACAGATATTGAAGCATGGTGTGCCTTTGAGTTTGCACATTTAGCCAACATGGTACTCCCTAAATCTTAAGGACTCCCATCAGCTCCAGCGAGCATGGCTAATATTCAGGGATGAGGAATTCAGTAATAAGGTTCAGCTGTTCAGAATGTTGCAATATCTGAAGAACAACAGATTGGTTTCCCCTATTATATAGATTTGCATCTTATAGGGTATATCTTTACCAAAGACAATTTAAATTTAACTGGACTTTCTTACGGGAATTTTGAGAATTGTGGTTCTTCTGCAGTAGGGGCTTCTCCTTGCAGTTTGTCTATATTTGAAATTCAATTGTCTGGATACTTTTTATCTTATTACCCCTCCACATAAATTCACTAATGGAATGAAAAGAAGTGCTCCACTTAGTGAATAGGAATGTATCCCACAAAATGAAAGAAACAAATAAGCAAAATTATTTTTGATGCAAAAATAAACAAACAAACAAATGTGCAAGCTGATTTTTTTACCCCTTTGGATGACTTCCAATACTGGTACAGTGTGTAAATAACTACCGGTATGGTTTTCTTACAAAGACTGCTCAGAGAACTCTCATAATACTATCATTCCAAATATATATATATATATATATATATATATATATATATATATATATATTTCATGGGGCTGTTGGGGGTGGAGAGACTGTGACACTTAATTTCCTTTCCTTTGAAGAACAGTGAGTTTCAAGATTCAGAAGGAAAGAGGCATAGAATTGGAAAAGGCTTACCGCAATCATGAGTGCAATAACGCGAATAAAATTTGTCACCACACGAAGGTTCCGGGTCATTTTTTCATCTGCCCCTGCAGTCATGCAGATTATTTCTAAATAATAGTGCACCTGAAATCAGAAAAAAGAATAATCAATGTTCCAATCTGAAAGGAAGGAGTAACTGGTGGTGACTCAAGATTTTGAGGGACTGAAGAATCCTCTTTAGGGTTTCCTTAGGCATCTGGTTGGCCAATGTGGGGAACAAGATGCTGGACTACCTTACCAGTAATACATGTGAGAAGGATCTAGGGGTCCTAGTAGACCACAGGTCTAATATGAGCCAACAGTGTGATACAGCAGCAGAAAAAGCTAATGCTATTCTATGTTGCATCAACAGAAGTATAGTGTCCCGATCAAGGGAAGTAATTGTTGGCATCTGTCTGTCTTGGAAGACAATGGAAGAGTGTGCTTATGGGGATAAAGTTAAACCATTAGAAAATGATATTGGAGAGACATGTTTTACTGCATGTGGTCCAGATGAAGGTGTCTGGTTTTGCTGCTATACATGCATCATGATATTTCTTCTCTGTGCCTTGGTCAGACCACACCTGGGCTTGAGCTAGACACATCAAAGAAGCGTTCAGGAAAACAGTGTTATAATGCATATACAACGCATATAAAATGCTATTTCTTTACCAATCTAGCTGAGTCTCTAGAGTAATGTGTCCAGTTCTGGGAATCACAATTTAATAAGGATATTACACCTGGAATGTGTGCAGAAGAAGGTGACTAATATGATCAAGGGTCTGTAAACCAAGCCTAATGATGAATGGTTGAAGGGGTTGGGTATGTTAAACCAGGATAAGAGGAGACTGAGATAAGATATGATAGCCATCTTCAAATATCTCAAGGATGTCACTTGGAAGGTGGAACAAGCTTCTTTTCTCCACCTCTGGGGGAGGGGGGGAGGACTCAAACCAATGGCTTCAAGTTACAAGAAAGGAGATTCCAATTAAATATCAGGAAGTACTTTCTAACAACAACAACAACAACAACAAATTATTATTTATACCCTGCCCACCTGGCTGGGTTTCCCCAGCCACTCTGGGCGGCTCCCAACAGATTCAAAACAGAATAAAATATCAAATGTTAAAAACTTTCCTAAAGGGGACTGCCTTTCAGATGTCTTCTAAAAGTCAGATAGTCATTTATTTCCTTGACATCCGATGGGAGGGCATTACACAGGGCGGGCGCCAGCTGTTCAACAGTGGAATGGTCTCCCTTTGGCACCTTGTGGGTTCTCCTTCCTTGGAGGAGAGAGGTTAAGCAGAGGTTGGATGGCCATCTGCCATGGATGCTTTAGTTGAGATTCCTGCATTGCAGGGTGTGGGACTAGATGACCCTCTGGGTTCTCTCGAACTCTAGAATTTTTTGATCTATTATTCCACTGGTCTGCTTCTTGGGCTCTTATGATCTGCATTGAACCTTGTGTTTCAGCTGCCCTTAATCTAGATGTTCACTTCCTCAGTGAATGTGGAACACACACAGTGAATGTGTTTACTTTAGCATTATCTCTCAGACTGCCAGGATCCTTTAACAACTCCTGTGACTCAGAGCCACCATTTTCTTTGCCAAAACCAGCTTTAATATCATTGAGTCACAAGGAAGGGATATTTAAGATATGGAGCATACATCAGATTGCCTTTCACCTCTAATTCCAGAATCTTTCTCAAAGTTTGAAGGACAATTCACAGTCATAGAAAGAATTCATTTCTACTGGCAGAGGAGTAAAAAAAAATAAAATGCTACAAAAACAGGAATCGTAATAGTTGGGAAATTAAACAGCCCCTGCTAGGAGTAGAGACTCTTGGTTTTCCTCCTTTGCAAAAAGGCCTTAATGGGATGTTCTCACCAAGTAATGTTAATCAAGAGAAACATGTTACATGACATCATCATGTTGAGTTTCCTTCAATCAAACAGACTGAACTGAATTTGCATGTTTGGGGATGCCTGGTTTAAGCGTTTCTCAGCCCCAAATGTAAATGCTAAGGATACTTTTGGGTAAGCTTAGGTATTGGCTGGAGGGGAAGTTGTAGCCTCTGCCTTCCCTTCCTTTGTTAAGGTTATCCTGTTAAAGGGACTTGGGAGCAGTGGCTTCTGTCTGAAGCCCAGACGGGGACTAGGGCTATACCACCCCTCAAATGGGGAACCCTCGGGGGTTACCTCTGTTTGATGTAGGTCATAGGTTTTTCCCTAAAGGTGGTTTGTCCTTAGATGTACTCCCAGCGAGCAGGTTGGTGTGATATAATCTGATATAGTTTGGCTTCACACAATATCTATGTCATAGCCCTCACATCTGCAACCAATAAAAGTTGTGGCCTATTTGATCTCACAAAACCATAAGCTGTTGTCTTGTCTGATCAATCACCCTAAAGGAACTGCAAGGTCACGGGGTCTTGGCACACAAATAACGTAGTACACTCAAAATTTCAGAAAGCCCAGTGATAATCTTTTTCCACTGCATGATTCAAGTTTAAACCCAACTGATCTTAGTGCTCAGTCAAAGATTTACTCCCAGACAATGCCATATTTCCTGAAGAGTCTGACTATAACTTGTGCATGGATGAAGAACTTGTGGTTCTCCAAGTGTTATTGGACAGCAACTCCTAGCTGTGACTGTTAGGCATTGAAGTCCCAACAAAACCCGCAGAGTAGGTCCCTGAGTAGAAATAATGTGGTTGTGTCTAGAGACAAGCAGTGATAATTGGTGCCGCAGCCATTAAACGTTATGAGCCCTCTTTTATATGGCTCCACCTCCAAACATTTTTTTTAAGGGGGGCAATGCCTTGCTTACCGCACTGATGCCGTCAAGTTGTGCACCACCCGTCAAGGCAACTATGGTGATGACCTGCAATCTCAGGTTTTGGGATGATAGCAGTTTAATAGCAGTCATGTTCTTTTCTCCTTTCTCAAAGAGGTCTTCCTGACAGATTTCGTCCATTTCATTTTCCACATCATCCTTGCCCCTCAACACCTGCAGTTCTGCATGGGAACAGAGGCAGAAAGGATTTGTATTCAGTAGAATGAGAGTCTCAGAAGAATGAGAATATTGTTAAGAATATTGTTCAAATCCCTGCAACGGGATGAGCTCCTGCCAACATAGCAGTTCGAAAACACTTCAAAGTGAAGGTAGATAAATAGGTACCATCCCGGCGGGAAGGTAAATGGCATTTTCATGCACTGCTCTGGTTTCGCCAGAAGCGACTTAGTCATGCTGGTCACATGACCTGGGAAAAACTGTCTGCGGACAAACGTCGGCTCCCTCAGCCAGTAAAGCGAGAAGAGCGCTGCAACCCCAGAGTCGTTCGTGACTGGACTTAACTGTCAAGGGTCCTTTACCTTTACCTTTACCACTTCCACTGGGGTACTGTGTATGAGCTCTTATTAAAATATTTTTATTGGTGTTTTAGATACATTTTATGAATTAATTGCCTCATTGCAGCTTTAATGTATATTTTCCAAACATCAACCATCTGCTGAATGGCAGGACTATAAAAACTAAAACAAAACAACAGCCTCTAATAGTAGAGATATAGCGGTAATGTATCACCAGCATTACCAGTAGCAATTGGAAGCCCAGTGGCCATAAACATGTGTGTAACAATTTACACTAATATTTCATATGCATGCACATTGTAATGAAATGGGTGTGGTTGGTTCTATATTAATAACACTGGAATATAAGTGATTATTTCAAAATGCTAGAATGGGGAAATTTCATTATTCTGGCCAATGGTGGGTGATGTCTCTTCAGCCACATGTGTTCTCGTGGCTATGTATGATGCTCACACCCAGAAATCTCAATACACTTCAGAGTATCGTACCTTCCCTTGCACTCTCTGCATCCTTCCTCTGAATGAGCAGATACCTCGGACTTTCAGGCAGGAAGCGTAGTACTATGATCTGAAAAATTGACATGACCCCAGAAATGCCCATCACAGTCACGTGACCTGTGCAAGAAGACAGAGTGACAACAATGTGGAGAAACTGTGGCCATGCGTCTGATCTCGTATAAGCCAAAGGATTAATTTATCTTAATTACCTGCTTGCGTATCAAAGAATTCTTCTTCAACAATTAGCTGACCCCCAAAGATGCCCAAAGCATAAAATAGCTGGGACAAAATGACGATAGCTCCCCTCCAGCTTCCAGGGGCGATCTCTCCAAGATACAGAGGAACAACAACGGAGATTAGTCCTGGTTAGTTGATAAATAAACAGATAAATCACATCAAGCATGTGACATGTGCAAAAATGTATGAACAATCATCGGGCTCCAGCAGGTTGTGCAAGTAATATCTGTCTCCAAGGTGTTCTTTTGTAGAATTCTGCAAAATGACACTAACCGCTGAGTGGAACTATATGGAGGCATGAAATCTCTCACCATAAATATGGTAACACCGCCCAGTTGTAGCTCTGAACCAAACCGGCCCCCACAAGGGCATACGGACAGGTGTTCTCAGTAGCTGCCTCTCAACTTGGGATTGTTCTTTTGTTGGAACCTGCCCAGAGCCCGTATATCTCTGAGAAATGGTCCTATAGAGTTTCAGTGCCACCTCTACTTGTTACCCCATCCTGCTTTACTTGGTTTTTTGGCAGCCCAGCCTCCCTCTGTTGTGGAAACAAACTATTGCTCAGTGTCTCTGCTCAGCTCAGACTAACAAGATGAATTCTATGCCAAACTACTAAACCTGGGACCTTGACTCACCTGTGCATATCCCAGTGAAGAAACGTACAGCAATTGTGAATTGATAGATTTTTACTATATCACTAGTAGCCAATAGGACAGGAGGGATAAGACTCAAAAAGGCAGTTATCTTCAGAGCTCCTCTCCTGAAAAGACAGTGAAAGGGGGCAGTGAGATGGGAAGATGCCAATATATGATTCCATCAAAGCAGAAAAGCAGGGAGCGGACCTATAGAATTACAGGAATCTCCTAATCCCTTTATAACAGGGACGCGGGTGGTGCTGTGGTCTAAACCACTGAGCCTAGGGCTTGCCAATCAGAAGGTCGGCGGTTCGAATCCCTGCGACACGGTGAGCTCCTGTTGTTCGGTCCCAGCTCCTGCCAACCTAGCAAGTCAAAGTGCAAGCAGATAAATAGGCACCGCTCCAGCGGCAAGGTAAACAGCATTTATAGATAATTTGTTCTGGGTTTGCTAGTAATGGAAGGAAGCAAGAACCCATGGAAGGCCCTGAAACTTCTACTCCCAAGCACTATAAAATTACTCACACAATCTCTTTACCTTTCAGGAGGCATTGCTCACACATTTCCACCAGAGCTAGAAACCTTCTGCCATGCTAGATAGATAAGATCTCTTAATCGAGGGATGCTGCTGACAGAAGATGGAATCTTCTGGATGTAAACATGTGTTCTACCACTAACTTCTGGGTTCTTCCTCAGCTGTATATTAGAAAATCTGCTGGTGTATGTTAGATGATGCCTTAAGAACCAAAAAAACGCATTGGTGGGATTATCTTGAAATTGGTAGGCATGTTCTGACTGTCAGTATTTTCACTGCCACTTTTGCAGAGGCTCATGTGATCAGATGACTTCGTTTGATATCACTGTGTGTGTAAGCAGAAGTCTAGCCAAAAAACTTCTGCTCTTTTCTCTCTCTCTCTAGCTAGAAGGGTAGAGAGGATGTGTGAGAAGAAGCTCACACAAAATGTTGTGTTTCTTTTGTTTATTTTGCTGTAAATAATAAATTACTTGATGCAACAATTCCTACACAATTTTGCTTTTGCTGACTCTGCTAATGCTTTATGTCTCTTGGATGTGTGCTGATGCTTTATACGGGACTCCGTCAAAAGGCACCTCCCGTTACTGACTACCTTAAAAGAAAGCTTTATCAGCTGACAATGAGCACTCACACTTTATATGTGGGTGCCTTTTGCAGGATCGTGTGCTGGGCTACAGTTCCCAGGGTAATAGATAGGGGCAGGCTTGCTTCTCAGTGTTGTTATTCGGAGGTTCATGCCCAACTTCAGTAATCAAGTTCCTTGCTGGGAGGTTGGGCCAACCCCATTTATAAATAGGGTGTTGTGCCGACAATAGCCAGGCATTCAGCTCTGGAGATTCACCCTCCCTACCCTCCCTTTGTTCAATGTTTTCTTGTTTGCATGTTGCCTTTTTCTTCCTGTTTAGTGGGCGCTGCTATGGTCTTTGACTGTTGTGCGTGATCAGGCAAAGGGTTTTCAGGTATGATTCCATGGACCTAAATGGATCTCACTGTGTCTCTGCCTGCCACACACCCCTTCTTGATGTGTCGTTGCCCTTTCCTAAAATCTCATCCAGCTAAAGTGATGGTATTGTTTATTTGATTAACTGTTACTGTGGGCATGCAGGTCAGCAGCACCTAGCTGTTCCCCTTCTCCACCATCCTAGGGCATGTCATTCACCAGTCACAATTCATCTCGATACCTGCCAAATCTATTGGCCAGAAAACCAATAGGAATGGTCCCCAAAATGGCTCCAAGTGGAAATAAAGCAATGGCGATAGCCACAATGTACATCTGAGAACCTGGATCTGGCATCTCGTCAAAGGTTGTTATGTTGAACAAGCTATGCAGGAGCTAAGGGAGAAAAACACAGTAAATGCTTGAGATTAGGACTGCTCTTGTGGCATGAGATCATGTGGCAGCAGAACACGAGAACCTGGGACCAACTGAATTCTGGGATGCCCAGAGAAAGTGTGCGCATGTCTCTCCCACTCACATTGAAAGCTAGGAGGCATAGGGGTCAACTCCTAGGGGTTGAGGTCTCTTTCCCTCCTCCCATAAACTATTTGAGGGGGCCAGCACCCCCTCCCCAAGTTAATAGGCATTACCGTTCAAACAGTGTGTGTGCACTGAGTCTTGTGATCGATTATGTGGGGCGGGACTTACCTGCCACACCATATTGTATTCAAGTTGACACCCCTGCTAGGAGATATCACAAAAGGTGTGTTCACACTTTCAACAATGAAAATAGGCAAATATTTGCCTTTTTAAATTTCTAGACTCAGAGCAAGAACCACTGTCCTGTTTGCCTTCTATAGTCTACATTTATTTACTCAGCAGTAGCTTGCCATATACTGGCCTCTAAAGCAGGAGGAAATGGGAAATTGACCATAACTATCCCTTCTCTTTTCTTTTTGGAAAACTTAAGAAGGAAGTTTGTATGAGTTTCTCTCTCTCTCTCTCTCTCTCTCTCTCTCTCTCTCTCTCTCTCTCTCTCTCTCCCTCCCTCCCTCCCTCCCTCCCTCTCCCTCCCTCTGTGTTTGTGTGTGTGTGTGTGTGTGTGAGTGTGAGAGAGATTTGCAGCAGTGTCCTACCCAGTTTGGGATCTGGCTACACCAGTGCCAGTCGATGTTCCCTGTCAATTTATCCCAGAAGGAATGTGGTGCTCAACAGAGAAAAGGTTTCCCAAACATGCAATAACCCCTCCTTTACGAAGCCACGTGCAACACAGGGCTATCTTACCACAAAAGGGGTGTAGAGTAAATACATATTGTATCCATATTGTACAGTAATGAAGCAGGCAGCCATTGAAATCCAAATAAGTCTCATTGGGACCTCCTGCGGGAAGAAGCAGCAGCAGATACAGTGATGAGACTGTACAGGACAGAATACTTATATTAAGTAACCGTTTATTAACTACAGTTATCACTAAAAACGATAGAGTGGAACATTAAGACATTATTTTATGTCTTAATGGAATACGCTGAGATGGATAAACTGACAGGACAGTGTGAAACAAAACTTCAGGAGAGATTAGAATGTGTTTACACAATATCTGAAAGACCACTGAAGAGAATTATAAATTTTGACTGGTTTAGATAAACTCTTGTAATGGAAAACATCAAAAAGTAGCAAAGAATCGGTTACCAACAATCTAGATCTATTATGATATGCATTTGATCAAGAACTCTGAAAAACCCAAGTAAGAAGGGGAGGGAAGTCAGAGTTAATTAGAATACTAACGAGTCAAACGATCAAGAATATATCTTTGGGTTTTTTTTTTCTTTATTATGATTTATAACACATGTATATCAACAAGAAACTGAAAATATTACATTGTGATTTCATGTTAAGAAAGCATGTCTGTTGTTAAAAACCAATAAAGATGAATTGCAAAAAAAAAAAAAAGACATTATTTTATAATGACAACATTTGTGCACCTGGGCTAGTCCAGCTGAACGTGATTGCCATTACCACACCATCTCCTTCTAGCCATTATGGTTATTATCTCCTGTTTTATTTTATTTATTTATTTATTTATTTATTTGTGTTTATTACATTTATAATGTAAAGGTAATGGGACCCTGACCATTAGGTCCAGTCGTGACCGCCTCTGGGGTTGCGGCGCTCATCTCGCTTTATTGGCCGAGGGAGCCGGCGTACAGCTTCCGGGTCATGTGGCCAGCATGACTAAGCCGCTTCTGGTGAACCAGAGCAGTGCACGGAAATGCCATTTTCCTTCCCGCCGGGGCGGTACCTATTTATCTACTTGCACTTTGACGTGCTTTCGAACTGCTAGGTTGGCAGGAGCAAGGACCGAGCAACAGGAGCTCACCCCGTCCCGGGGATTCGAACCGCCGACCTTCTGATCGACAAGCCCTAGGCTCTGTGGTTTAACGCACAGTGCCACCCGTGTCCCTACATTTATAGACCACCTTTATCTCAAAGGATCTCAAAGTGGTGCTGCATGGTTCTCCTCCTCTTCATTACATCCCCACGACAACCCTGTGAGGTAGGTTGGCCTAAGAGATGGTGGCTGGCCCTAGGTCAAGGGTGAGTGGGGATTTGAACCCTCCTGTCCTAGGGTTCAAATCCTAGGGTTCTAGGGTTCAAATCCCCCAACACTCTAACCATTGCGCCACAATGGCTCTACACTTTTGGAGTCAGTAAATGCTTCAGAATACCAGTTTTTGGAAACCATAGAGTGAAAGAGTGTTGCACTCAGTTCTTGTTTTGGGGCTTCTCATCGGAATCTGGTTTGTTCAGTGCGAACGGGGTGCTGGCCCAGGTAGGCCACTGGCCTGATCCAGCAGGTTCTTATTATCAGCATACCAACCATTAACTTGGGCCTTTGAATGGCTTACCACCATATTAAAATCCATAATGCAACCAAGTTAAAAGCAAAGAAATATACCAGTGGTAAGGTAGAAGGTGCTTATCTAATACTAGTGGGAAACAGCACAAATGCAAGGTAAAACCACCCAAAACTCAAAGCAAACCCAACAACATAAAGTCAAGTTAACTGCACCCTAAAACCGCTATAGGAAAATGACTGTAGTGAAAACAAACATTTTATGTGAGCTGCCCTTATTTTATGTGAGCCGTCCTGAGACCTTCGGGTATAGGGTAGTATGGAAATTAAAAATAAAACAGAATTGTGTTTGAATTAAAGTTCCTGGAAGAATACAGAGATATTCACTTGCTGCCTAAAAGGAGACTCTCTCGGGGAAGGACATTTCCCTGACAAGGCACTTATTAAACAAACAAGCAAACAAACAAAGACGTTTTGTGTATACGGTACTCCACAGGACCTTTATAGGAAAGAGCCAGGTTATCTCCAGGGTGGGGTAACACAGAGCAGGCTTTTTCCGTCCCCCAGCCTTCCGATCCTGACAGCATGCATGGAGGAACTATGCAGCTCCATCTTGCCCTACTGCTGCTCTGCTTGGGTGCGGATTGCTCCGAAAGTCTGAATGCCACCCAAAGTACTGTATGCTATATCGTACAATCGGTTTACATTCCCTGTCTGAACCTTGGGAAACAATTACATAACATAGATTTTCATTTTTATAAACTCAGTTGATTCCACAGATTCTTCAAGCTCACCTCACTACTGGTTGCTGTATTGGGTGCAATGGATGCACTGAGTTCACTGAGTTCACTGGGTTCTTTGGGTTCACTGGGTTCATTGGGTTCACTGGGTGCTTTGGGTGTTCTGGGTGCTTTGGGTGTTCTGGGTGCTTTGGATTCCACCTGCTTTTTATTCATGGTTTCTTTTTGAGAGTCAGGGAAAATGGCTGACCTGTCAGAAAATAAGAGAGTTCTGTTGTCAGAACATAATTAACTATTTCAACTTATTTAAGAAGTACAGAAGAGGATCAGACCAGCATTGCAATTCCAGCTGCAGCCTGTCAGATTATCTGTATGAAGGTTACAATCAAGGCATGGAAGTGTGACCTGCTCTGTGTTTTTTTTGTTTTGTGTGTGTGTGTTGCAACATGTCCCTGCTATACAGCCTCTGAAGTTATTCCATTTATGCGTTAGGGCTAGCAGTCACTGATAGACCTGGCCTCCTCCATGAGCTCCCTAATCCCCGCCTCCTCTCTCAAAAGGTCCTCTAATCTAAGGGTCACCACCAATGGTACAGTGGAAGGGAAATTTAGGACAATAGAGAAGCCTACATTTTTTGATTTATGCCTTTGAGGGTGGTTATGGGGCATAGGTGTCAACTTTCCCCCTTTTTTGCTGGAAATTCCCTTATTCTGAATAGGATTCCTCGCAAGAAAAGGGAAAGTTTGACAGCTATGCTTTGGGGGTCTCATACACTAATTTGCCACTATCCCAGTGGCCATCGCCACATGTTTTTTTTTTTTTTTTGTATAATTTGTTTTTATTAATGTTCACAAAAACATCAGATTTAAGGGGGGGAGCATAAAATAAAACATTTAAAACTATATACAATCCATATTAAATCCACAATCCTCTACCCCCTTGCTTCCTTTATAATATTTTCATTCACACATGTCAATAAAGTCTTTATCTCTGATTCCAATTTTTGTACATTGTCTATAATATTACAAGTGGGTTGTTGTTGTTTATTTAAAAAAAATCCTGCTAATGTATTAACTTGTGTACATTGCTTTTGTAAATACTCAATAAACATTTCTCATTCTTTTTTATATTTGTTATCATCTTGATTTCTAAGTTTCCCAGTTAATTTAGCCATTTCAGCATACAGTCGTACCTCGTGTTAACGAATGCGTGTTGTATTCATCACGGGTTACGAAAGTGCCGAATCCGGAAGTACCGGAACGGGTTACTTCCGGGATCGGCGGTTCGTGCATGTGCAGACACGAAAAATGATATTACATGCATACGCAGAAGTGCTGAATCACGTGGCACACATGTGCAGACGCAACGCTTCATGATGCGTTCTGCTAATGATACGAACAGGGCTCCGGAACAGATCCTGTTACATCCAGAGGAACCACTGTACTCCATTAACTTAGTTTGCCAATCTTCTATGGGGACTTCTTCTTTCCAATGTTGAGCTAGCAATATCCAGGTGGCCATGGTCCCATACATAAACAAATTCTTATATTTTTTAGGTAGATCCATTCCTGTAATATCTACTAAAAAGGTTTCTGTCTTTCAAAAAACAAATGTTATCCTTAACATTTTTTCTTCCAATTTATTATATATCCTTTCCCAGTATTTTTAATAACCTTACCGTCAGGAGTCCACGTTCCCAGCTTGATAACATAGTAAGTGTAGGTAATTAAAAAGGAGGATTTATTGCAAAAACAAAAGAGAGCTCCGGAAGGCTCTGACAAAGCCTCCGGCAGCATTACTCAAGATGACCCTTCTGGAGACCTCTTCCTGTGTCTACAGAATATATTGAACCCCTGCCCCTTGGGTCTCTTGTTTTGCTTCCTGTCTAGCAGCCCTACCATTCGCAGACTTTGGATCAGCTCCAGCCTCTTTCTTTTCTGAAAGACTGTCTCCGTGTTTGTTCGCGCCTGTTTGAGCTTCCTGAGCTTTGACTGTGTTCCTGCTCACTCTCAGTTGTTTGCTTGGCAACTGGCATTCCAATGTCCAGAGGAATAACCCCTGTTTGCTGTGGTCTTTGCCCAGTCTAGGTCAGATCTAAGCTTCTCTGTTCTGCAGCAGACTGTAAAGTTCCGCTAGGAGAGATCATCAGGGGGTTTGGGCTGGGTGTCCATCAATATGCGGATGATACCCAGCTCTACCTCTCTTTTAAATCTGAACCAGTGAAGGCAGTGAAGGTCCTGGAGGCGGTTGGAGGATGGATGGCAGCTAATGGATTGAGGTTGAATCCTGACAAGACAGAAGTACTGTTCTTGGGGGACAGGGAGTAGGCTGGTGTGGAGGACTCCCTGGTCCTGAATGGGGTAACTGTGCCCCTGAAGGACCAGCTGCGCAGGCTGGGAGTAATTTTGGACTCGCAGCTGTCCATGGAGACGCAGGTTAATTCTGTGTCCAGGGCAGCTGTCTACCAGCTCCATCTGGTACACAGGCTGAGACCCTACCTGCCCACGGACTGTCTCGCCAGAGTGGTGCATGCTCTAGTTATCTCCCGCTTGGACTACTGCAATGCGCTCTACGTGGGGCTACCTTTGAAGGTGACCCGGAAACTACAACTAATCCAGAATACGGCAGCTAGACTGGTGACTGGGGGCGGCCGCCGAGACCATATAACACCAGTCCTGACAGACCATCATTGGCTCCCAGTACATTTCCGAGCACAATTCAACATCGTTCTACCCGGACACTGAGGTCCAGCGCCGAGGGCCTTCTGGCAGTTCCCTTAATTCAAGAAGCAAAGCTACAGGGAACCAGGCAGAGGGCCTTATTGGCAGTGGCTCCCACCCTGTGGAACACCCTCCCTGCAGATGTCAAGGAGATAAACAACTACTTGACATTCAGAAGACATCTGAAGGCATCACTGTTTATGGAAGCTTTTAATATGTGACAATTAATGTATTTTTTATCTTAGTTAGAAGCTGCCCAGAGTGGCTGGGGAGTCCCAGCCAGATGGGCTGGGTACAAATAATAAATTATTATTATTATTATTATTATTATTATTATTATTATTATTATTATTGGAGCTGGCTCATTTCTGACACTTACATTGCCACCACATATGATAAAACGTACCTTCCATTTCTTTACGTTTCCAACACTTTTTTACTCTTGTTTTATACATTTTGGCCAATTTAACCAGTGTTAAAAACCACCTATACATCCGCTGAAACCATATAACACCGGTCCTGAGAGATCTGGATTGGCTCCCAGTACGTTTTTGAGCACAATTCAAAGTGTTGGTGCTGACCTTTAAACCCCTAAATGGCTTCGGTACTGTATACCTGAAGCAGTATCTCCACCCCCATCGTTCTGCCCAGACACTGAGGTCCAGCGCTGTGGGCCTTCTGGCTGTTCCCTCTTTGCGAGAAGTGAGGTTACAGGGAACCAGGCAGAGGGCCTTCTCAGTAGTGGTGCCTGCTCTGTGGAATGCCCTCTCACCAGATGTGAAAGGGGAAAAAACTTTCAGACTTTTAGAAGACATCTGAAGGCAGCCCTATTTAGGGAAGTTTTTAATGTTTAATGCTGTCTTGTGTTTTTAATATTCAGTTGGAAGCCGCCTAGAGTAGCTGAGGAAACCCAGCCAGATGGGTGGGGTATGTATGTATGTATGTATGTATAAATAAATAAATAAATAAATAATATTTTCATATAATTCTCTTTAAGTAAGGTCCAGACCGTAAATTTTGAATCATTCTTCCATAGTCTTCCCCAGTGTGTCATCTGAATATTATGTCCCACATCTTTTGCCCACTTTATCATAACACTCTTCATTCTAAGTTCCCCATTCCAACAACAAGTTATACATTTCTACTAGTAATTTAGTACCACTTTCTTTTATTTCTCTCTGTAAATTTGAAATTTGATAAGGAAATCCTTTCTTATTTTACCATCACATCTTTTGTTAGTTGAAATATTGTCGGAAAGGAATTGCTTCGGTCCTTGCACACTGATTATTTGAACATTTCAACAAAGCCCAAAGCTGTAGAGAGTTCATGTGCTGCTATTGCCAATGTTCTTGACTACGTCCGTAGATAATTAGCCAAAGGAAGGGGTGAAGAAAGGCCTATATGCATTCTCCCCTCTACATCATTTTCTTCTGAGATGGGATATGTACAGTGGTACCTTGGGTTACAGACGCTTCATGTTACAGACGCTTCAGGTTATAGACTCCACTAAACCAAAAATAGTACTTCGGGTTAAGAACTTTGCTTCAGGATGAGAACAGAAATCGCGCAGCGGCACAGCAGCAGCAGCGGGAGACCCCTTTAGCTAAAGTGGTACTCAGGTTAAGAACAGTTTCAGGTTAAGAACGGACCTCCAGAATGAATTAAGTTCTTAGCCCGAGGTACCACTGTATTCTCAAAGAAGTGAACATCTCACCATATGGGATGACACCCTTCTTAATAGCTACTGAAGGATCAGGTCAGATAAACTGTCTTCTACCTCAGTTCAGGTGGCAGCCAAACCTGTGGCAGTCCTCCAAACCTACTTACAAATAGCTTCTAAAGGGGACACTATTGTTTCTTATTGCCCCACTCATCACCTGGAGAATCCTTGTGGTATTGCATAAGACCTATACTGACTGCTCCCCACTTCTGGGCAGGGTGATGGCGGTCAACCAGGCCACTACTGTGTAGTTGTTTAGGTTGTGTACTCACCTGGACCAGGGTCCACAGCGACAGTTGGATCTCCAGTGCCGTATCCACCAGTATCACATCAGAAACAGGTGCATCTAGGGCAACCTCATTGGTCGAGGCCTCAACTGTAGCTGAATGAACTGAAACATCAAGTCAAGATTGAACTTGTACCTGGTGCTTAGCACTCTTAATCCCAGACCTCTTAGCTCGAGGTTTTTCCACTAGCAGTCTTTTTCATTATTGAGGCTATGCAAAGACTCCAAACATTCATTGGTCCTCCTTCATCTCTTTGTGTGTGTCACATGCTTTTCATGTTTCCCCCATGACTTCTGGGACTGCAGTAGCCTTTCCACAATTGTCCCACCAGCACATCCCATTTTTTGTGTGCAAGAGCATGGCAGCCATTTTTGCAGTGCCCCGAAACATGAGTTTCTGGGTGCCATGTTGTGATGCAAGAGTGATCTCAAACTAGTCCCGTGACTCATGTAGCAGCATGGTTGGGGAAATGCACGTCCAAGTTTTTGGGACCCAACATGTTGGAGGGTATGCCATCCTAGAAATCTTATATATCCTATTAAAAACAACAACACCCAAATTAACAAATGGCAAGTCCAAATTACCAAGCAGAAATGAAAGGGGAGGGGGAAAACATAGGAACGATGTACAATCCATGGCAGACACACTCCTCTGCCTGCTGCAAACACAAACGCACATGCACACACACAAACAAAACCAAACACCAATAAATGCTCCAGAATGCAAAATGTTTAGAAAGTGGGCAGGGTAGGTTTAAACAGCTTCCACCAAAAGCCTCTCCCCCAGCTACAGTGTCAGGATGCTGTCCACAGCTCCCGGCTGGTGGCCCAGGAAAGTATAAAGACAAGGAAATATTTCTTATTGTCCTTTTTTATTTCAATCTTTACAGAGGGAGGCTATAGAACCCAGCCTCTTGGATAATGGTGTTGTCCCGAGTGAATCTCCACCCCTGTCTCTCCCATTTCCTCACTCATCATTCTCGTTGTCTCCTCTGCAGGTGCTGCTAGGTGCCCTCTGTCTTTGAGCTCTTTGCTCTCCTACTTTTAAGGCTCGCCAGGTTCTGGGAGATGGAGGGTCTGGGGTGCTTTCTATAGACAATGTCTCAGCTGGGTGTTGTTCCAGCTCTCCTATGATTACACAGCTTCCCCCCTCATCTACCTCTGAGCTGTGACCTCCCTCGAACCCCAGTTGTAAATCTACACTGTCTTCCTCTTCCTCCTCCCTGGAAGGGTCAGGATAAGGAGGTGGTCACCCCAACATCTGCAGGGGAGTTTGAATAGAAATATTTGAGGGTGAGCAGGCAAAAAGCACTCAAACTTACAGTCGTTTTCTATTACCGGCGAGTTGAAGGATAATTGAGCCGCACCCTAAATTCTTTTGAAATAAGGCAAATGGAACTCTTAGCAGTGTTGCGGGAGCCAATCGGGGGAGGATGTTGGAAGGTTCTAGAAGAAACTGTTGACAGTTGAGAACCAAGATGATGCATAATCACAGTGTACAAAGGTTTAGAATCGTACTCTCGCAATCATTTAATGTGGATTAATTACTGGTGAGAGAAAGCAAAAACAGCAGAGTGGCAAAATGACTGTTTCTGTTTCAATGCAGGAGTAAAGGGCAGGCTTTTCAGCAATGACAGCAGGCAGGATTGTTAAAAGGTAAAGGTAAAGGGACCCCTGACCGTTAGGTCCAGTCGAGGAATGACTCTGGGGTTGCGGCGCTCATCTCGCATTATTGGTTGAGGGAGCCGGCGTACAGCTTCCAGGTCATGTGGCCAGCATGACTAAGCTCCTTCTGGCGAACCAGAGCAGCACACGGAAATGCCGTTTACCTTTCCACTGCAGAGGTACCTATTTATCTACTTGCACTTTGACATGCTTTCGAACTGCTAGGTTGGCAGGAGCAGGGGCCAAGAAATGGGAGCTCACCCCATCGCGGGGATTCGAACCGCCGACCTTCTGATTGGCAAGCCCTAGGCTCTGTGGTTTAACCCACAGCGCCACCCGCGTAATCATTTGTATTAGTCTATAAATAGTGTTTAGTGCCATTGTTATTGGCCATCGTGTTGTGTTATTTTGTTCAGCTTGTCTATATTGCCACACAAGGGTCTGTTTATGGATCAAAATATTTGCTGCCAGAGGTGAAACAACAATTCCTCGTAACTGATCTTCAAATCTCTGATGAGGGCCGAAAATTTTGAAATCAGGCTGACTTGCTTCCGAATGCTTAGGAAGAGAGCAGCTTCACTTCAGAAGCAGTCTGAATACCCCCAAAGCAGGCTGCTTTAGCTCCAGATTGAGACTTCATTCAAGGTGGATGTACACCCCTAGCATATATGGGCAGCGTGAGTTAAGGCAAGATTGGGGAGCCTTCTTGAACCCCAACTCCCGTTATACATGACCTTGCTGCCTCGGGATGATGTACCTTGAGTCTTATAACATCTAGAAGGTCACTTTTTTCCTCATCTCTGATTTAAGGCTTGCTCAGTATGAGTTAAGCATCTCCCTGTCTCTCCTCACAGGTTTCCAATTAGACTTGCAGAGCCTTTTTCACATTCCCAAGCTGCAATTGCAGGCACTGAGCTGCAGCCTGTCCCACAGCTGTATCTGCTTCAGCCCAGCCAAAATATTGTCCACACAAAGTTCACGAGCAGCTTCTAAGACCTGGAAGGGTGGGAGCTAGTGAGATTTAGACCTGCTGCTTTGTTGAAATCCACCTACGTTCAGAGAAGAGCCTGCATATGGGGAGGGGGGGTTAAAAAAGAAAATAAATGGTGTCCCTTCAAACCAGGAGGGAAACTGCTATTATAGGTATGTCAACTGGGCTAAGACAAGTAAAGGATAACAAGAAGGGCTCTCTTGAATCATTATTGTTATTATTTAAAAAAAAGAATTTAATAAATAAACTGCATGGGTTGCTTCCCAAGTTTCTACTTTTCTATCAGTTTCTTAAGTTTCGTCTTCCTAAGCTTCTGGAGTGCTATGATTCTTCTAATATCCACAAATGTCCTATTCTTGGTTTCTGGGATATTCTTGAAGAGATAAATAAACATGCCTCCACAGAAAGGCAAGAACATAAGGAAGCTGTAGGTCCCGACTTTTGCCTGGAGATGAAAAGGACAGACTTGAGCATAATACAGAATTGTATGCATCCATATTTCGCACACATATCTTTCTGGGATCCTCCCCCCTCCCAGGAGCTCAAAGTGCTTCTAGACTCATGGTTCCCCACGTGGGGCACACACCCCACAGGGAGGCAATTTGATTTTTAAGTGAGGGGGGGGCAATTTGAGAATGAATTATTAACAGTGAATAGATATTAACTATTTTAACATGTGAATAGGAGTTCACTTTTAGAATAATAAGAATAATATATCATGGGGGGGCATCAGGATTTTCGAGATGCTTAGGTGGGGCATAGCCAAAAAAAAGGTTGGGAAGCACTGTTCTAGACCATGCTCTGCTGATACTTCCTTGAGGCTCCTTCTGATTCTCTATCCTCATTCTGAGTTCCTGGCATAGGATATGCTGAGGGATATTGCAGGGGGGAACAACAAGCCCTTGCCCTGTGACACCGTCCAGAATGCTGCTCCTGTCTTGCTTGGAGGAGCTATCAGGGACACTGTTAAATGTGATCATCTCACCTATACCTGAGAGTGAGCACCTCCTTGGGGATGTTCTCCTCCACTACATTCAGCAAACAGCCATCCCCAAACCCTTTAGCTTTGACCAGAGTAGTTTGCAGTGGTGAACTGCTGGCTATTTCTTCATGCTACTTCCTCCAACAGCAGCTGTTCTTTTGAGATCAAGGTACACAAGCACAAGGTTTGATGATATAAGAAGTTTGTATCCTGCAACCCACTCAACCACTGGAAGTAGAGGATTGAGATGTGTGGAGTAGGCTGGGAGTTTTCTTATGCAGAGTAGTAAACTCAGAGGCTTCACACATTCTACCAATCACAGCAGCGGGCATAGTGTGGGGGGCCGGGGGAGCATGGTCCTGGGCAGAAATTTCTAAGGGAGAGCAACCAGGACCTGCCACAACAGGCTGGAGCTGCGGGGATGCAAGCCGCACCCAGGCCGGGGTTTCGGTGGGCGTGGCAGCGGCACCTCCTTCTCCTCACGACTGGTGAATGGATGCCCGCCCAAGCCCCACCCCTACACTGTCTGAGAAGGAGGGGCGAAGGACGGTTTTGGTGAGCCCACCAAGGAAGGAGGGAGGAAGAATAATTTGGGGAAGCAATTCTGGAGTCACGTTTGTTGCCCAGAACACCTTCTTAGAAGGACAGGAGGGCAAGGCAAGACAGCAGTGCTCCTGGCTTTTCATTTCTCTGCCTTATCTCTGCTCCCAAGTTGGGACTAGTTTGCAAGGAGAGACTCCCTTGATTAAATACTGGCCAGCAAAGAGACTGACCACTGCCCAGTTCAGGGAGTCGCAACACTTGCCCCGTCCTGAGCAACAGCAACCCACGCTATGCCCCTTACAAAAGCTGAAGTTACATACTCCCTGTTCCTTTCTATATCTCTAGCGGGCTTTGCACTTGAGCACATACAGTCTACAGTAGCTCTGACCCTTTGGCTAAAGCAGTTCCTGGTTAAGGCCCAGACCTCCAGGCAGCAGACAAGGATGAACACATGAAACTGCATTGTACAGAGTCAGACAACATGTCCAAGTAGCTTAGTACTTCCTACACTGCCTGGCAGCAGTTCCTTAGACAGAGGTCTTTTCCAGGAGATGCCAGAGATAAAGAATGGCACTTTCTGAATACACACTATAGCTCCTTCCATGGAAGCAAAAGCAACTAAGCTTGATTGTCATGGCTAACTTGACATTTGAATATCATATTGTTTGAACCTTATTAGGAAATATGTACATCTTCAAGATGCCTTAACATTCACATTGAACAAAGCACAAGACAAGAATGCTGACAAATTTATCCATCTGAGGTTATGGCTTCATATGTTGGGTTTTACCTGGGGATAATAGGATGGATGTAACTCACTGATGCATACTTTCCATTGTGCATCAAGCTGACTATCAATATCACTCACCACAATTTGAAGGAACACCATCATCATAAGAAAGTGTGTGAACCACTGCACAAATCCCGCAATCACAAAGGCTGAGGCCCGTGACGACTGAAGGAACATTGCCACCACAATTACATTTGGAATTGGACCTTGGTGGAAAGAAAGGGTTCATGACATGGAACACCATTTCACCATAGAACTCAAAAATTCCTCTATCCAATTAATATCTTGCATATCATTTAAGGAGACTAATACATAATGTCAGCAATTACCTGGCCCAACAAATACTTGGACTAAAAGTATGTTGACATACGCCATCTCTTCGAAGGAGGTCTGTTAGAGAAAGTAGGTTGCATTTCAGTTATGTACGTGTGATATTGACAGGTGCCCCTTATCTAGTGCAGGGGTAGTCAATGTTGCTGGACTACAGTTCACATCATCTCTCACCACTTTCCATGTCAGTTGGGACTGATGGGAGTTGGACTTTAACATCAATGGGACGTCAACCACATTGGCTACTCCTCATATTTGATTAGAATTGCTGGCCAATTGAATACAGCAGGTGAGGCAGAACACCAAGATCTCTGTCTCTCTGAGTTCTCTTGCAACATCCATATGACTTTCACAGATGGGAGACTATGTCCATTCTCAGCCATTCCCTTCAAGCCTTTGTACAAAATCCAAATGAATTGCATAAACCGAAGTAACTTTTCACTCAAGTCTCCTTCTACAGATGTACCCATCAGCATATACAGCCAACTTTCCCATTAACTTTGTTGCTATTACATAGCACAGATTAAATGGGGAGCGATAATGGGCCTAAATGACAGCCCATTTGGTGATTCTCAGCTCTAAATTACAAACCTGCATTTCCAGGGCCAAGGTTAACAGACCACAGACGGTGCTACACATCAGAAAGCCAGTCAGAAGCAGATACCTGTGTCCCTTAGTATCAACAAGATGCATCTAGAGAATATAAAGAGAAGGAAAGGAGATCCAGGAAAATACAATGCAACATAAGTTAGGTTATATTGGTTCTTGTAAAACTGGTAGAAAGCATTATTAAAGCTAATAACAGGAAGCATATGGTTGAACATATCAGTGCGGCTTCTCAAAAGGCAAGTCTTGACTAACTAACCTTTTAAGAGTTCTTTGTTAGTGTCAGTGTAAGCAAGCTAAATGCTGTATAACCAAATTATGCATTTTGGGGGATATTTTTCAACATAACTTCACACCCTGTGAGAACAGGATGCTGGACTAGATGGGCCTTTCGCTCATCTAGAGTCTCCAACAAGAATCTTTCAATATTTTCAATGAACAGGTAGGTAGCCGTGTTGGTCTGCCGTAGTCGAAACAAAATAAAAAATAAAAAATTTCCTTCCAGTAGCACCTTAGAGACCAACTAAGTTTGTTCTTGGTATGAGCTTTTGTACACATCTTCAGATACACTGAAACAGAAGTCACCAGACCCTCATATATCGTGAGAGGGTGGGGAGGGGTATTATTCAGAAGGGTGGTGGGAATGGGTGATTGGCTGATATGAGTGGTGAACCTGTTGACGACTGTTAATGACTGCAATTGGTCTTACAATTGCAAGCGGTGAGGTTGCTAAAAATAGCTTTATCATGTATAATGAGATAAGAATCCAATGTCTCTATTCAGACCAGGAAGGATTTGTTGTTGTTGTTGTTGTTCCTATGAAGTGTGAGAGAGACCACTATGAGAGCAAATGGGGTGTGTAGTAAGTAGCATTAGACTAAATTCTTTGGAGTATAAAATGAGAATGTTCCATGCTCCTTGGAAGAAGGGTGGGATAAAAATGCCAATAAAAATTTACAAGCCAGTGGTGTTATGCGGTGTGGGTTGGACTCTGGTAGAAACAGACCACAAAACCAGGGGGGAGGGGCAAAACTATAGGAGACAAAAGGAACAGAGGAAAACCCCTAGTACTTAAAAGGACCAGTTGTATTTCATGCCTACACTTCTCAGGACAATCCTTCCTTGGGGAATGTTTTTATGAGCAATTCTCATCAAGTTTACAAGTGAAATTACTATAGTATTTACTTTAATTTAATTTACATTATTTAGTATAACATATAAGGTTCTACATTAAAAATATAAAATAATGATCAATAGAGCACAGATAAAATCAGCAAAATTTTCAAAGCAAGTAGACTATCTGAAATAATAAAAAAAATGTTTTCTGTAGTCATCTAAAATAGGATAACTGTGTTTTTCAGCTGAAGTAATGCTGTATAATGTTGTTTATAGTTTGTAGTGGTAGTAAATGATTTCAAAGCTGTGCTCCTGCCATGTGTGAGGTTGACTGATGAGACCAGCGTTCTGCTAAAAATACGTGTCCCTAAGGAATGATAGTTCTCGGACATATCGAAATGAAGATACCCTTCACTACAGAGGAATCCACATATAAACAACAGATATTGAAGCATGGTGTGCCTTAGAGTTTGCACATTTAGCCAACATGGTACTCCCTAAATCTTAAGGACTCCCATCAGCTCCAGCCAGAATGGCTAATATTCAGGGATGAGGAAAAGGTGTAGGGAAAGTTCAGTAAGTCAGTAGTAAATAAATTCAGTAATAAGGTTCAGCTGTTCAGAAAGTCGCAATATCTGAAGAACAACAGATTGGTTTCCCCTATTATACAGATTTGCTGCTTATAGGGTATATCTTTACCGAAAACAATTTAAATTTAACTGGACTTTCTTAAGGGATTTTTGAGAATTGTGGTTCTTCTGCTGTAGTGGCTTCTCCTTACAGTTTGTCTAGATTTGAAATTCAATTGTCTGGATACTTTTTATCTTATTGGCCCTCCACATAAATTCAATAATGGAATGAAAAGAAGTGCTCCACTTAGTGAATAGGAATGTATCCCACAAAATGAAAGAAACAAATAAGCAAAATTATTTTTGATGCAAAAATAAACAAACAAACAAATGTGCAAGCTGATTTTTTTACCCCTTTGGATGACTTCCAATACAAACTAGAATACTGGTACTGTGTGTAAATAACTACCGGTATGGTTTTCTTACAAAGACTGCTCAGAGAACTCTCATAATACTATCATTAAAAAAAAATAATCATGGGGCTGTTGGGGGTGGAGAGACTGTGACACTTAAATTTCTTTCCTTTGAAGAACAGTGAGTTTCAAGATTCTGAAGGAAAGAGGCATAGAATTGGAAAAGGCTTACTGTGATCAAGAATGCAATTAGGCCAATAATAATTGTTACTACACGAAGGTTCCGGGTCATTTTTTCATCTGCCCCTGCAGACTTGCAGATTATTTCTAAATAATAGTGCACCTGAAATCAGAAAAAGAATAATCAATAGTCTAATCTGAAAGGAAGGAGCAACTGGTGGTGACTCAAGATTTTGAGGGACTGAAGAATCCTGTTTAGGGTTTCCTTAGGCATCTGGTTGGGCAATGTGGGGAACAAGATACCTTGCCAGTAATACATGTGAGAAGGATCTAGGGGTCCTAGTAGACCACAGGTCTAATATGAGCCAACAGTGTGATACAGCAGCAGAAAAAGCTAATGCTATTCTATGTTGTATCAACAGAAGTATAGTGTCCCTATTGAGGGAAGAAATTGTTGGCATCTGTCTGTCTTGGGAGACAATGGAAGAGTGTGCTTATGGGGATAAAGTTAAACTACTGGAGATTTATACAGTGCACATACAATGCATATAAAATGCTATTTCTTTACCAATCTAGCCGAGTCTCTAGAGTAATGTGTCCAGTTCTGGGAATCACAATTTAATAAGGATATTACAACTGGAATGTGTGCAGAGGAGGGTGACTAAGATGATCAAGGGTTTGTAAACCAAGCCTAATGATGAATGGTTGAAGGGGTTGGGTATGTTTAACCAGGATAAGAGGAGACTGAGAGAAGATATGATAGCCATCTTCAAATATCTCAAGGATGTCACATGGAAGGTGGAACACGCTTATTTTCTCTAGCTCTGGGGGAGGGGTTAGGACTCAAACCAATGGCTTCAAGTTACAAGAAAGGAGATTACAATTAAATATCAGGAAGTACTTTCTAACAACAACAACAACAACAACAACAACAACAACAACAACAACAACAACAACATATTATTTATACCCTGCCCACCTGGCTGGGTTTCCCCAGCCACTCTGGGCGGCTCCCAACAGATTGAAAACAGAATAAAATATCAAATGTTAAAAACTTCCCTAAAGGGGACTGCCTTCAGATGTCTTCTAAAAGTCAGATAGTCATTTATTTCCTTGACATCCGATGGGAGGGTGTTCCACAGGGTGGGCATCAGCTGTTCAACAATCGAATGGTCTCCCTTTGGCAGCTTGTGAGCTCTCCTTCCTTGGAGGTTCTTAAGCAGAGGTTGGATGGCCATCTGCCATGGATGCTTTAGTTGAGATTCCTGCATTGCAGGGTGTGGGACTAGATGACCCTCTGGGTTCTCTCGAACTCTAGAATTTTTTGATCTATTATTCCACTGGTCTGCTTCTTGGGCTCTTATGATCTGCGTTTAATGTTGTGTTTCAGCTGCCCTTAATCTAGATGTTCACTTCCTCAGTGAATATGGAACACACACAGTGAATGTGTTTACTTTAGCATTATCTCTCAGACTGCCAGGATCCTTTAACAACTCCTGTGACTCAGAGCCACCATTTTCTTTGCCAAAACCAGCTTTAATATTATTGAGTCACAAGGAAGGGATATTTAAGATATGGAGCACACATCAGATTGCCTTCCACCTCTACTTCCAGAATCTTTCTCAGAGTTTGAAGGACAATTCACAGTCATGGAATGAATCCGTGTCTACTGGCAGTTTGTTTACATGTTACCGTGTTTCTCATAAAATAAGACATACCTAAAAAATAAGCCACGACTTAATTATAATTGAATAAATGTGGATTGCTGTACCATACTTAATAAAAATAAGACATCCCCCGAAAATAAGCCATATTGTGTTTCTTTGGAGGGAAAAAGAATATAAGACGGTGTCTTATTTTAGGAGAAACACGGTAGAGGAGTAAAAAAAATAAAATGCTACAAAAACAGGAGTCGTAATAGTTGGAAAATTAAACAGCCCCTGCTAGCAGTAGAGACTCTTGGTTTTCCTCCATTGCAAAAAGGCCTTAATGGGATGTTCTTGCAATGTTCCCCCTGAACTACCCTCACCAAGTAATGTTAATTAAGAGAAACATGTTACATGAAATCATCATGTTGAGTTACCTTCAATCAAACAGACTGAACTGAATTTGCATGATTCCCAATCATAGAAAGTTGCCATATACAGCTCTCAGTCTATTTACAGTAGCTCAGTATTGCTTACACTGAATGGTTGATGCTTGTAAGGGTTTAACTGAATTTGCATGTTTGGGATGCCTGGTTTAAGCGTTTCTCAGCCCCAACTGTAAATGCTAAGGAGACCTTTGGGTAAGCCTAGGTCTTGGCTGGAGTGGGACGTTGTAGCCTCTGCCTTCCCTTCCTTTGTTAAGGGCAGCCTGTTAAAGGGACTTGGGAGCAGTGGCTTCTGTCTGAAGCCCAGACGGGGACTAGGGCCATACCACTCCTCAAATGGGGAACCCTCGGGGGTTACCCCTGTTTGATGTAGGTCATAGGTCTTCCCCTAAAGGTGGTTTCTCCTTAGATGTACTCCCAGCAAGCAGGTTGGTATGATATAATCTGATATAGTTTGGCTTCACACAATATCTATGTCATAGCCCTCACATCTGCAACCGATAAAAGTTGTGGCCTATTTGATCCCACAAAACCATAAGCTATTGTCTTGTCTGATTAATCACCCTAAAGGAACTGCAAGGTCACAGGGTCACAGGGTCTTAGCACACAAATAACGTAGTACACTCAACCAAACTGATTTTTTTTCTTGCTGGGAGGTGGGGCCAACCCCATTTATAAATAGGGTGTTGTGCCGACAATAGCCAGGCAGTCAGCTCTGGAGATTCACCCTCCCTGCCCTCCCTTGGTTCAATATTTTCTTGTTTACAGGTTAACTTTTTCTTCCTGTTTAGTGGGCGCTGCTATGGTCTTTGACAGTTGTGCCTGATCAGGCACAGGGTTTTCAGGTATGATTTCATGGACCTAAATGGATCTCACTGTGTCTCTCCCTGCCACACACCCCTTCTTGATGTGTCGTTGTCCTTTCCTAAAATCCTATCTAGCTAAAGTGATGGTATTGTTTATTTGATTAGCTGTTACTGGGGGCTTGCAGGTCAGCAGCACCTATCTGTTCCCCTTCCCCACCATCCTAGGGCATGTCATTCACCAGTCACAATTCATCTCGATACCTGCCAAATCTATTGGCCAGAAAACCAATAGGAATGGTCCCTAAAATGGCTACAAGTGGAAATAAAGCAATGGTGAAAGACACAATGTACATCTGAGAACCTGGATCTTGCATCTCTTCAAAGGTTGTTATGTTGAACAAGTTATGCAGGAGCTAAGGGAGAAAAGCACAATAAATGCTTGAGATGAGGACTGCTCATGTGGCATGAGATCATGTGGCAGCAGAACGCGAGAGCCTGGGACCAACTGAATTCTGGGATGCCCAGAGAAAGTGTGTGCATGTCTCTCCCACTCACATTGAAAGCTAGGAGGCATAGGGGCCAACTCCTAGGGGTTGAGTCCCTTTCCCTCCTCCCATAAACTATTTGAGGGGGCCAGCACCCCCTCCCCAAGTTAATAGGCATTGCCATTTAAACAGTATGTGTGCACTGTGTCTTGTGATCGATTATGTGGGGCGGGACTTTCCTGTCACACCATATTGTATTCAAGTTGAAACCCCTGCTAGGAGATATCACAAAAGTTGTGTCCACACTTTCACTAGTGAAAATAGGCAAATATGTGCCTTTTAAATTTCTATACTCAAAGAGCAAGAACCACTCTCCTTTTTGTCTTCTATAGTGTACATTTATTCACTCAGCAGTAGCTTGTCATATAGGGACGCGGGTGGCACTGCGGGTTAAACCACAGAGCCTAGGGCTTGCCTAGGGCGGTTCGAATCCCTGCAACGGGGTGAGCTCCCATTGCTTGGTCCCTGCTCCTGACAACCTAGCAGTTCGAAAGCATGTCAAAGTGCAAGTAGATAAATAGGTACCTCTGCAGCAGGAAGGCAAATGGTGTTTCCGTGCGCTGTTCTGGTTTGCCAGAAGCGGCTTAGTCATTGGCCACATGACCTGGAAGCTGTACGTCGGCTCCCTCGGCCAATAATGTGAGATGAGCACCGCAACCCCAGAGTCGGTCACGACTGGACCTAATGGTCAGGGGTCCCGTTACCTTTACCTTTTAGCTTGCCATATACTGGCTTCTAAAGTAGGAGGCATTAGGAAATTGGCTATAACTATCCCTTCTCTTTTCTTTTTGCAAAATTTAAGAAGGAAGTTTGTATGAGTCTCTCTCTCTCTCTCTCTCTCTCTCTCTCTCTCTCTCTGTGTGTGTGTGTGTGTGTGTGTGAGAGAGAGAGAGAGAGAGAGAGAGGGAGGGAGGGAGGGAGGGAGATTTGCAGCAGTGTCCTACCCTGTTTGGGATCTGGCTACACCAGTGCCAGCCAATGTTCCCTGTCAATTTATCCCAAAAGGAATGTGGTGCTCAACAGAGAAAAGGTTTCCCAAACATACAATAACCCCTCCTTTAAGAAGCCACGTGCAACGCAGGGCTATCTTACCACAAAAGGGGTGTAGAGTAACCACATATTGTATCCATATTGTGCAGTAATTAAGCAGGCAGCCATTGAAATCCAAATAAGTCTCATTGGGACCTTCTGCAGGAAGAAACAGCAGCAGATACAGTGATGAGAATGTACAGGGCAGAATACTTATATTAAGTAACCCTTGATTAACTGTAATTATCACTAAAACGTTTGTAGACTAAAAGATTGAGTGGAACATTAAGACATTATTTTATGTCTTAATGGAATACGCTGAGATGGATAAACTGACAGGACAGTGTGAAACATAACTTCAGGAGAGATTAGAATGTATTTACACAATATCTGAAAGACCACTGCACAGAATTAGAAATTTTGACTGGTTTAGATAAACTCTTGTAATGGAAAACATCAAAAAAAGTAGCAAAGAATCGGTTACCAACAATCTAGATCTATTATGATATGCATTTGGTCAAGAACTCTGAAAAACCCAAGTAAGAAGGGGAGGGAAGTCAGAGTTAATTAGAATACTAACGAGTCAAACGATCAAGAATATATCTTTGGGTTTTTTTTTCTTTATTATGATTTATAACACATGTATATCAACAAGAAACTGAAAATTTTACATTGCGATTTTATGTTAAGAAAGCATGTCTATTGTTAAAAACCAATAAAGACGAATTGCAAAAAAAAGGACATAATTTTATAATGACATCATTTGTGCACCTGGGCTAGTCCAGCTGAACATGATCGTCAATACCACACCATCTCCTACTAGCCATGAATGTTATTATCTCCCGTTTTATTTTATTTATTTATTTGTGTTTATTACATTTATAGACCACCTTTATCTCCCAAGGATCTCAAAGTGGTGCTGCGTGGTTCTCTTCCTCTTCATTACATCCTCATGACAACCCTGTGAGGTAGGTTGGCCTAAGAGATGGTGGATGGCCCTAGGTCAAGGCTGAGTGGGGATTTGAACCCTCCTCTCCTAGGGTGTTAGCCGAACACCATTGCACCACAATGGCTCTGCACTTTTGGAGTCAGAGAATACCAGTTTCTGGAGACCATAGAATGAAAGAGTGTTGCACTCAGGTCTTGCTTTGGGGCTTCTCATCGGAATCTGGTTGGTTCACAGAGAATGGGATGCTGGCCCAGGTAGACCACTGGCCTGATCCAGCAGGTTCTTATTATCAGCATACCAACCATTAACTTGGGCCATTGAATGGCTTACCACCATATTAAAATCCATAATACAACCAAGTTAAAAACAAAGAAATATACCAGTGGTAAGGTAAAAGGTGCTTACCTAATACCAGTGGTAAACAGCACAAATGCAAGGTAAAACCACCCAAAACTCAGAGAGAACCCAACAACATAAAGTCAACTTAACTGCACCTTAAAACTGGTATAGGAAGATGACTGTAGTGGAAACAAACATTTTATGTGAGCTGCCCTTATTTTATGTGAACCGTCCTGAGACCTTTGGGTATAGGGCAGTATGGAAATTAAAAATAAAACAGAATTGTGTTCTAATTAAAGTTCCTGGAAGAATACAGAGATATTCACTTGCTGCCTAAAAGGAGACTCTCTCAGGGAAGGACATTTCCCTGACAAGGCGCTTATTAAACAAACAAGCAAACAAACAAAGACATTTTGTGTATACGGTACTCCACAGGACCTTTATAGGAAAGAGCCAGCTAATTCAGCACCAATTATGTTTCATTGAGGCATATGTTGTGGGTTTGTCCTGTCCTTCCTTGATATTTGCAGATGTTCACAAACTTTTAAATATAGTAAACTTAATCCAGGTTTGGTTATGCTTGCAGTCTACCCATCGGATTACTCTAAGCATGAGTAAGACTACAACCCAACCCTGCATGGTCCTCCATGGTGGAGAAACAGATGGAGCTCACATCTCCCTCCATCCCCACACCCCAGAATGGCTCTCTGCAAGCCTTGCCCTGCTGCTGCAGAGCTTTCCGTTCCATTCACTGTGGTCAGGTGGAAGCAAAATTAGTGGTGTCCTTGCTGAGTGAAGGTGAGAAGGGGATGAGATGGTTCAGCATGCACTGAATCCCATGCTGTCCCTACTGCTGTTGCTTGATGGCATCTGGTCTGATCTATGCCCAAATGCCAGGTTATCTCCAGGGTGGGGTAACGCAGACCAGGCTTTTTCCTCCCCCCAGCCTTCTGATCCAGCCAGCATGCATGGAGGAACTATGCAACTCCGTGTTGCCCTACTGCTGCTCTGCTTTGGTGTGGATTGCTCTGAAAGTCTGAATGCCACCCAAAGTACTGTATCGTACAATTGGTTTACATTCACAGTCTGAACCTAGGGAAACAATTACATAACAACATAGATTTTCATTTTTATAAACTCAGTTGATTCCACAGATTCTTCAAGCTCACCTCACTACTGGTTGCTGCATTGGGTGCAATGGATGCACTGAGTTCACTGAGTTACTGGGTTCTTTGGGTTCACTGGGTGCTTTGGGTGTTCTGGGTTCTTTGGGTGTTCTGGGTTCTTTGGGTGTTCTGGGTGCTTTGGGTGCCGCCTGCTTTTTCTTCATGGTTTCTTTTTGAGAGTCGGGAAAAATGGCTGACCTGTCAGAGAATAAGACAGAACATAATTAACTATTTGAACTAATTAAGAAGTACAGAAGAGGATCAGACCAGCATTGCAATTCCAGCTGCAGCCTGTCAGATTATCTTCACGAAGGTTACAATCAAGGCATGGAAGTGTGACTGGCTCTGTGTTTTTTTGTTTTTGTTTTGTTTTGTTTGTGTTTGTGTTTGTGTTTGTGTGTGTGTGTGTGTGTGTGTGTTGCAACATGTCCCTGCTATATAGCCTCTGAAGTTATTCCATTTATGCCTTAGGGCTAGCAGTCACTGATAGACCTGGCCTCCTCCATGAGCTCCCTAATCCCCGCCTCCTCTCTCAAAAGGTCCTCTAATCTAAGGGTCACCACCAATGGTACAGTGGAAGGGAAATTAGGACAATAGAGAAGCCTACATTTTTTGAATTATGCCTTTGAGGGTGGCTATGGGGCATAGCTGTCAACTTTTCCCCTTTTTTGCGAGAAATTCCCTTATTCTGAATAGGATTCCTCGCAAGAAAAGGGAAAGGTTGACAGCTATGCTATGGGGGTCTCATACACTAATTTGCCACTATCCCAGTGGCCATCACCACATGTTTTGTTTTTTGTATAATTTGTTTTTATTAATGTTCACAAAAACAAAAACATCAGATTTAAGGGGGGGAGCATAAAATAAAACATTTAAAACTATATACAATCCATATTAAATCCACAATCCTCTACCCCCTTGCTTCCTTTATAATATTTTCATTCATGCATGTCAATGAAGTCTTTATCTCCGATTCCAATTTTTGTACATTGTCTATAATATTACAAGTGGGTTTTTTTTAAAAAATCCTGCTATGTATTAACTTGTGTACATTGCTTTTGTAAATACTCAATAAACATTTCTCATTCTTTTTTATATTTGTTATCATCTTGATTTCTAAGTTTCCCAGTTAATTTAGCCATTTCAGCATACTCCATTAAACTTAGATTGCCAATCTTCTTTGGTGGGGACTTCTTCTTCTTTCCAATGTTGGGCTAGCAATATCCAGGTGACCGTGGTCCCATACATAAACAAATTCTTATATTTTTTAGGTAGATCCATTCCTGTAATATCTACTAAAAAGGTTTCTGGGGTTTTTTTTTTTAAAAAAAAAACAAAGGTTATTCTTAACATTTCCCCCCCAATTCATTATATATCCTTTCCCAGTATTTTTTTAATAACCTTACTGTCAGGAGTCCAGGTTCCCAGCTTGATAACACAGTAAGCGTAGGTAATTAAAAAGAAGGATTTATTGCAAAAACAAACAGATAGCTCTGGAAGGCTCTGACAAAGCCTCCGGCAGCATTACTCCAAACGACCCTTCTGGAGACCCCTTCCTGTGTCTACAGAATATTTTGAACCCCCGCCCCTTGGGTCTCTTGTTTTGCTTCCTGTCTAGCAGCCCTTCCATTCACCGACTCCTTGGACTTATTGGATCAGCTCCAGCCTCTTCCTTTTCCTTTTCTCTGTGTTTGTTTGCGCCTGTTTGAGCTTCCTGAGCTTTGACTGTGTTCCTGCTCACTCTCAGTTGTTTGCTTGGCATTCCAATGTCCAGAGGAATAACCCCTGTCTGCTGTGGTCTTTGCTCAGCATGCGTCAGATCTAAGCTTCTCTGTTCTGCAGCAGACTGCAAAGTTCCCCTAGGAGCTGGCTCATTTCTGACACTTACATTGCCACCCCATATGATAAAACGTACCTTCCATTTATTTACAATCCCAACACTTTTTTACACATATTTTACCAATTTAACCCATGTTAAATACCACCTATAGATCCGCCGAGACCATATAACACCGGTCCTAAGAGCATTGGCTCTCAGTACGTTTCTGAGCACAATTCAAAGTGTTGGTGCTGACCTTTAAACCCCTAAACAGCTTCGGTCCTGTATACGTGAAGGAGCGTCTCCACACCCATCGCTCAGCCCGGACACTGAGGTCCAGAACTGATAGCCTTCTGGTGGTTCCCTCTTTCCAAGAAGTGAGGTTACAGGGAACCAGGCAGAGGGCCTTCTCGGTAGTGGCGCCCACCCTGTGGAACGCCCTCCCACCAGATGTCAAGGAAAAAAACAACTATCAGACTTTTAGAAGACATCTGAAGGCAGCCGTGTTTAGGGAAGTTTTTAATGTTTAATGCTGTCTTGTGTTTTTAATATTCGGTTGGGAGCCGACCAGAGTGGCTGGGGAAACCCAGCCAGATGGGCGGGATATAAATAATAACATTATTATTATAATTATCATCATCATCATCATCTAATTCTCTTTAAGTAAGGTCCAGGCTGTAAATTTTAAATCATTCTTCCATAGTCTTTCCCAATGTGTCATCTGAATTTTATGTACCACATCTTTTGCCCACTTTATCATAACACTCTTCATCCTTAGTTTCCCATTCCTGCAACAAGTTATACATTTCTGCTAGTAATTTAGTACCACTTTCTTTTATTTCTCTCTGGAAATTTGAAATTTGATAAGTAAATTCATTCTTATCATTTTATCACCATATCTTTTGTTAGTTGAAATATTGTGGGAAGGAATTGCTTTGGTTCTTGAAAACTGATTACAGTATTTGAACATTTCAACAAAGCCCAAAGCTATAGAGTTCATGTGCTGCAATTGCCAGTGTTCTTGATTATGTCCATAGATTGTTTAATCAGCCAAAGGCCTGGCTGAAGAAAGGCCTTTATGTATTCTCCCCTCTACATCATTTTCTTCTGAGCTGGGATATGTATTCTCAAAGAGGTGAACATCTCACCAAATGGGATGACAACCTTCTTAATAGCTACTGAAGGATCAGGTCAGATACATTGTCTTCTACCTCAGTTCAGGTGGCAGCCAAACCTGTGGCAGTCCTCCAAACCTACTTACAAATAGCTTCTAAAGGGGACACTATTGTTTCTTATTGCCCCACTCATCACCTGGAGAATCCTTGTGGTATTGCATAAGACCTATACTGACTGCTCCCCACTTCTGGGCAGGGTGATGGTGGTCAACCAGGCCACTACTGTGTAGTTGTTTAGGTTGTGTACTCACCTGGACAAGGGTCCACAGCTACAGTTGGATCTCCAGTGCCGTATCCACCAGTATCACATCAGAAACAGGTGCATCTAGGGCAACCTTATTGGTCGAGGCCTCAACTGTAGCTGAATGAACTGAAACATCAAGTCAAGATTCAACTTGTACCTGGTGCTTAGCACTCTTAATCCCAGACTTCTTACTTTGAGGTTTTTCCACTAGCAGTCTGTTTCATTATTGAGGCTATGCAAAGACTCCGAACATTCCTTGGTCCTTGTGAGAGGTGTGTGATGTCTTCTCAAGAGCAAGCATCCACGCACGCTTCTTGCTAAACTAATAGCTTTATTTACAGCATTAAATAATACAGCATTGAAACTTCATTCATTGAAACCCGGAGTGGGGGCTGACGACTCCGCCCCCAGCATAAGAGCTTCGGGAAACCGAAGCGCCGCCTACCTTCCTTCCGCTTCCGCTGTCTGGACCTGAGCGGGGTAGCACTGGTCGCTTCCCCCATGCTCCCGTCCTAACCGCTGGGTGTCTCTGGGGCTCTTGCAGCATCCCAGAGACTCCGCTCCTCTCTGTCCACCTCCATTTCCTGTCCCCTGCTTTCCGGCTGCTCTGGGGCTCTGGTCGTATCCCTGAGCCCTCCCACTCCTTCCTGTGGATCCGGGGCTCTTGCTTCATCCCAGAGCCTGAGCACCTCTTCCGGTGTTAGCGGAGCTCTAGCCTCTCCCCAGAGCCCCTCCTCCATTTGTGGCATTTGGGTTTGCGCCTCCCCACTACTGCCTTCTCCCTGACTCTCCTGTGAGTCGCTATCCGATCTAAACTCCTTCCGTTGCCTCCAGCTGCCTGTGTCCTCCGACCCTGCCTTGGGGATGGAACAGTCCCTGACAGTCCTTCATCTCTTTGTGTGTGTCAGATGCTTTTCATGTTTTCCCCATGACTTCTGGGACTACATTAGCCTTTCCACAATTGTCCCACCAGCACATCCCATTTTTTTGTGTGCAGGAGCATGGCAGCCATTTTTGCAGTGCCCCAAAACATGAGTTCCTGGTTGCCATGTTGTGATGCAAGTGTACGGCCCTGGGGAAAAAAACATGTCTTTGGGGCTCCATGATCTCAAACTAGTCACGTGACTCATGTAGGAGCATGGCTGGGATAATGCACTCCCAGGTTTTCGGACCCAACATGTTGGAGGGCATGCCATCCTAGAAATCTTATACAGTGGTACATCAGGTTAAGTACTTAATTCATTCTGGAGGTCCATTCATAACCTGAAGCATACTTAACCTGAAGCACCACTTTAGTTAATGGGACCTCCTGCTGCCACTGCGCCGCCAGAGCATGATTTCTGTTCTTAGCGGAGTTCTTAACCTGAAGCGTACTTAACCCGAAGTACCACTGTGTATCCTAAAAACAAACAAACCCAAATTAACAAATGGCAAGTCCAAAATACCAAGCAGAAATGAAAGGGGGGCATAGAAATGATGCCCAATCCATGGCAGACACACTCCTCTGCCTGCTTCAAACACAAACACACACACAACCAAACACCAATAAATGTGCCAGAATGCAAAATGTTTAGAAAGTGGGCATGGTAGGTTTAAATAGCTTCCACCCAAAGCCTCTCCCCTACCTACACTGTCAAGATGCTGTCCGCAGCTCCCAGCTGGTGGCCCAGGAAAGTATAAAGACAAGGAAACATTTCTTATTGTCCTTTTTTATTTCAATCTTTACAGAGGGAGGCTATAGACCCCAGCCTCTTGGATAATGGTGTTGTCCCGAGTGAATCTCCACCCCCATTCTCTCCCACTTCCTCACTCGTCATTCTCATCGTCTCTTCCACGGGTGCTGCTAGGTGCCCTCTGTCTTTGAGCTCTTTGCTCTCCTACTTTTAAGGCTCACCAGGTTCTGGGAGATGGAGGGTCTGGGGTGCTTTCTAAAGACAATGTGTCAGCTAGGTGTTGTTCCAGCTCTCCTATGATTTCACAGCATTGAACGAAACAGATTGGTTATCCGGAAACTCTGTTCCGGCAATATTTGGTGACAGACTATGTATATATCGAACTTTTGAATTATTCTACCGTAACTGGTGAAAACGATTTAGAGAATTTGGTTGCAATTCCTGATCATTCGTATTAGTCTATAAATAGCGTTTAGTGCCATTGTTATTGGCCATCGTGTTCTGTTATTTTGTTCAGCTTGTCTATATTGCCACACAGGGGTCTGTTTACGGATCAAAATATTTTGATGCCAGAGGTGAAACAACAATTGCTTCTAACTGATCTTCAAAGCTCTGACGAGGGACAACATTTTTGAAATCAGGCTGACTTGCTTCAGAATGCTTAGGAAGAGAACAGCTTCACTTCAGAAGCAGTCTGAATACCCCCAAAGCAGGCTGCTTTAGCTACAGATTGAGACTTCATTCAAGGTGGATGTACACCCCTAGTATGTATGGGCAGCGTGAGTTAGGCCAAGATTGGGGAGCCTTGTTGGACCCCAACTCCCATTATACATGACCTTGCTGCCTTGGGATGATGGACCTTGAGTCTAATAACATCTAGAGGATCACTTTTTTCCTCATCTCTGATTTAAGGCTTGCTCAGTATGAGTTAAGCATCTGCCCCTCTCTCCTCACAGGTTTCCAATCAGACTTGCAGAGCCTCTTTCACATTCACAAGCTGCAATTGCAGGCACTGAGCTGCAGCCTGTCCCAGAGCTGTATCTGCTTCAGCCCAGCCAAAATATTGTCCACACAACGTTCACGAACAGCTTCTAAAACCTGGAAGGGTGGGAGCTAGTAAGATTTAGACCTGCTGCTTTGTTGAAATCTACCTACGTACAGAGAAGAGCCTGAATATGGGGTGGGGGGGGGATAGAAAATAAAATAAAGGCTGTGCCTTCAAACCAAGAGGTAAACTGCTATTATAAGTATGTCAAATGGGCTAAGACAAGTGAAGGATAACAAGAAGGGCTCTCTTGAATCATTATTGTTGTTATTTTAAAAAAGAATTTAATAAATAAACTGCATGGGTTGCTTCCCAAGTTTCTACTTTTCTGTCTGTTTCTTAAGTTTCGTCTTCCTAAGCTTCTGGAGTGTTATGATTCTTCTAATATCCACAAAGGTCCTATTCTTGGTTTCTGGGATATTCTTGAAGATATACAAAAACATGCCTCCACAGAATGGAAAGAATATAAGGAAGCTGTACGTCCCGATTTTTGCCTGGAGATGAAAAGGACAGACTTGAGCATAATACAGAATTGTATTCATCCATATTTCGCACACATATCTTTCTGGGATCCTCCCCCCTCCCAGGAGCTCAAAGCACTTCGAGACTTGTGGATCCCCATGTGGGGCACACACCCCACAGGGAGGCAATTTGATTTTGGGGGGGGCAATTTGAGAATGAATTATTAACAGTGAATACAGGTAAAGGTAAAGGGACCCCTGACGATTAGGTCCAGTCGTGACCGACTCTGGGGTTACGGCACTCATCTCGCATTATTGGCCGAGGGAGCCGGTGTACAGCTTCCGTGTCATGTGGCAGTGAACCAGAGCAGCGCACGGAAATGCCATTTACCTTCCCGCTGCAGCGGTACCTATTTATCTACTTGCACTTTGATTTGCTTTCGAACTGCTAGGTTGGCAGGAGCAGGGACCAAGCAACAGGAGCTCACCCCGTCGTGGGGATTCGAACCGCCGACCTTCTGATCGGCAAGTTTAACCCACAGCGCCACCCAATAGAAATTAACTATTTTAATAGATATTAACTATTTTAACACATTAATAGGAATCCACTTTTTGAATAATAAAAATTATATATTACAGGGGCAGGGGAGCATCAGGATTTTAGAGATACTTAGGTGGGCCGTGGCTAAAAAAAAGGTTGGGAACCACTGTTCTAGATCATGCTCTACTGACCCTTCATTGAGGCTCCTTCGATTCTCTATCCTCAGTCTGAGTTCCTGGCATAGGATAAGCTGAGGAATATTGCAGGGGGGAACCACAAGCCCCTGCCACCATCCACAATGCTGCTCCTGTTTTGTTTGGAGGAGCTATCGGGACCACTGTTAAATGTGATCATCTCACCTGAGAGTGAGCACCTACTTG
The DNA here is from genome assembly GCA_034641395.1 of Darevskia armeniaca. Taxonomy (NCBI): domain Eukaryota; kingdom Metazoa; phylum Chordata; class Lepidosauria; order Squamata; family Lacertidae; genus Darevskia; species Darevskia armeniaca. The sequence continues at coordinate 448,900 of JAWWNF010000873.1, read as the reverse complement.
GGGATGTTCTTCTCTACTACATTCAACAAACAGCCACCCCCAAACCCTTTAGCTTTGAACCAGAGCCCTGCTATAAATAAGTTGGATCAGCTGGCTTGTCTCACTACTACTAGAGCTGGACTCCTCAGAGAGTGGCGAAACCAAGTGATGTCTGTATATTGCTACTTCCTCCAACGGCAGCTGTTCTAACAGATTGTGGTTGAATCCAGACCAGACAGAAGTACTGTTTTGGGGGGAAAGGAGGCGGGCAGGTGTGGAGGACTCCCTGGTCCTGAATGGGGTAACTGTGCCCCTGAAGGACCAGGTGCGCAGCCTGGGAGTCATTAGGGACTCGCAGCTGTCCATGGAGGCTCAGGTCAATTCTGTGTCCAGAGCAGCTGTTTACCAGCTCCATCTGGTACGCAGGCTGAGACCCTATATGCCCGCAGACTGTCTTGCCAGAGTGGTGCATGCTCTTGTTATCTCCCACTTGGCCTACTGCAATGCGTTCTACGTGGGGCTACCTTTGAAGGTGACCTGGAAACTGCAACTAATCCAGAATGCGGTAGCTAGACTGGTGACTGGGAGCAGCTGCCAAGACCACATAACACCGATCTTGAAAGACCTACATCGGCTCCCAGTACGTTTTCGAGCACAATTCAAAGTGTTGGTGCTGACCTTTAAAGCCCTAAACGGCCTCGGTCCAGTATACCTGAAGGAGCGTCTCCACCCCCATCGTTCTGCCCAGACACTGAGGTCCAGCATCGAGGGCCTTCTGTCGGTTCCCTCACTGCGAGAAGTGATGTTACAGGGAACCAGGCAGAGGGCCTTCTCGGTAGTGGCACACCACCAGATGTCAAAGGAAAAAACAACTACCAGACTTTTAGGAGACATCTGAAGGCAGCCCTGTTTAGGGAAGCTTTTAATATCTGAAGGACTACTGTATTTTAATATTTTGTTGGAAGCCGCCCAGAGTGGCTTGGGAAACCCAGTCAGATGTGCGGGATATAAATAAATTATTATTATTATTATTATTATTATTATTATTATTATTATTATGAGCTTAGGGTGCACGAGCACAAGGTTTGATGATATAAGAAGTGTGTATCCTTCAAGCCATTCAACCATTGGAATAGGAAGGAATAGGAATAGGAATAGGAATAATTTATTGGCCAAGTACATTTTCCAACATACTTGGAATTTTACTTCGGCTACATTGCGATTGGAAGTAGAGGATTGAGATCCGTGCAGTAGGCTGGAAGCTTTCTTATGGAGAGTAGTAAATTCAGAGGCTTCACACATTCTACCAATCACAGCAGCCAGTGGCATAGTGGGGGGTGGCATGGGAGCATGGGCCCGGGCAGAAATTTATGAGGGAGAGCAACCAAGTATTGCCATAACAGGCTCCCTCATCGAGCTACTCCCACACTCAGGCTGGGGTTTCCTGTTGGGACAGACGCGGCGACTCCATCTCCTCACAGCTGTTGAAGGGATACACCCACATGCCCCACCCCTGGGCTGACGAAGAAGGAGGGGGGAAGGACAGGAGGGCAAGGTAACACAGCGCTGCTCCTTGCTTTGCATTTCTCTGCCTTATCTCTGCTCCCAAGTTGGGTCTATTTTGCAAGGAGAGACTCCCTTGATTAGATACTGGCCAGCAAAGAGACTGACCACTGCCCAGTTCAGCGAGTTGCAACACTTGCCCCGTCCTGGGGACCAACAACCCACGCTATGCCCCTGACAGGAGCTGAAGTTACATACTCCCTATTCCCTTCTATATCTCTAGCAGGCTTTGCACTTGTAGTAGCTCTGACTCTTTGGCTAAAGTAGTCCCTGGTTAAGGCCCAGACCTCCAGGCAGTAGACAACGATGAACACATGAAACTGCTTTGTGCAGAGTCAGACAACTTGTCCAAGCAGCTCAGTACTTCCTACACTGCCTGGCAGCAGGTCCTTGGACAGAGGTGTTTTCCAGGAGATGACAGAGATCAAGAATGGCACTTTCTGAATACACACTATGGCTCCTTCCCTGGAAGCAAAAGCAACTTTTTCAAGGCTAAGCAGTGGTTGTCATGGCCAACTTGACATTTGAATATTGTTCAGATCGGTTGAATGTTATTAGGAAATACAGTGGTCCCTCGACTTACAAATTTAATCTGTTCCAAATGGACATTCGTAGGTCGAAAAAAAACTGTAAGTCAATTTCCCATAGGAATGTATTGGGAGAAAAACATTCGGAAAAAATCGTAAGTCGAAAAAACCGCATCTAAACCGGCAACGATTTCCATTCGGATGTTGAAAAATTCGTAGGCGTGCGGCCACTTTTTTTCATTTGTAAGTCGAAAGATACGGATGTCGAGTACTTCGTAAGTCGAGGGACCACTGAACACACATCTTCAAGATGCCTTAACATTCACATTGAAGAAAGCACAAGACAAATTTATCCATCTGAGGTTATGGCTTCATGTGTTGGGTTTTACCCGGGGGCTGAGTAGGTGGATAATAGGATGGATGTAACTCACTGGTGCAGACTTCCCACCGTGCATCAAGCTGACTATCAATATCACTCACCACAATTTGAAGAAACACCATCATCATAAGAAAGTGTGTGAACCACTGCACAAATCCCGCAATCACAAAGGCTGAGGCCCGTGACGACTGAAGGAACATTGCCACCACAAGTACATTTGGAATTGGACCTTGGTGGAAAGAAAGGTTCATGACATGGAACACCATTTCACCAAGGAACTCAAATATTCCTGTATCAAATTAATATCTTGCATATCATTTAAGGAGATCAGTACATAATGTGAGCAATTACCTGGCCCAATGGCGTGTGCTATCACGAATACTTGGACTAAAACTATGTTGATGTACGCCATCTCTTTGATGGTGTCCTGTTAGAGAAAGTAGGTTGCATTTCAGTTATGTATATGTGATATTGACAGGTGCCCCTTATCTAGTGCAGGGGTAGTCAATGTTGCTGGACTACAGTTCACATCATCCCTCACCACATTCCATGTCAGTTGGGACTGATGGGAGTTGGACTCTAACATCAATGGGACGTCAACCACATTGGCTACTCCTCATATTTGCTTAGAATTTCTGGCAAATTGAATACAGCAGGTCAGGCAGAACACCAAGATCTGAGGTCTCTCTGAGTTCTCTTGCAACATCCATATGACTTTCACAGATGGGAGACTATGTCCATTCTCAGCCATTCCCTTCAAGCCTTTGCACAAAATCCAAATGAATTTTATAAACCGAAGTAACTTTTCGCTCAAGTCTCATTCTACTGATGTACACATCATCATATACAGCCAACTTTCCCATTAACTTTGTTGCTATTACATAGCACGGATTATAGGGAGAGCGAGAATGGGCCTAAATGACAGCCCATTTGGTGATTCTCAACTCTAAATTACAAACCTCCATTTCCAGGCCCATGGTTAACAGAACACAGATGATGCTGCACATCGCAAAGCCAGTCAGAAGCAGATACCTCTGTCCCTTAGAATCAACGATATACATCTAGAGAATATAAAGAGGAGGAAAGGAGATCCAGGAAAATACAATGCAACATAAGTTAGCTTATATTGGTTCCTGTAAAACTGGTAGAAAGCATTATTAAAGCTAATATTAGGAAACATACGGATGAACATATAAGCGTGGCTTCTCGAAAGGCAAGTCCTGACTAACTAACCTTTTAAGAGTTCTTTGATAGTGTCAGTGTAAGCAAGTTAATGCAGTATAACCAAATTATGCATTTGTGGGATATTCTTCAACATATCTTCACACCCTGTGAGAACAGGATGCTGGACTAGATGGGCCTTTGACTCATCTAGAGTCTCCAGCAAGACTCTTTCAATGTTCCTATGAGGTGTGAGAGAGACTATTATGAGAGCGAATGAGGTGTGTAGCAAGCAGGACTGGTGCTGGGGATTTTGGCGCCCTAGGCGAGGGGTTGGGCCACGTGATGTCATTGCGAATGACGTATGGTGCCCCGCCCCCTGCCCGCCGGGCGCCCTGCGCCGCCGCGGTTTTTGCCGCTGGTTGGGGCGGCACCGGGCGGCAGCGGGGGGCGAGGGGCAGGCTGGCCAGCGCCCCCTCCATTTTGGCGCCCTAGGCAACTGCCTAGTTCGCCTAAATGGACACGCTGGCCCTGGTAGCAAGTAGTGTTAGACTCGATTCTTTGGAGTATAAAATGAGAATGAGCGCTCACACTTTACACTGTGGGTGTCCTTTGCGGGATCGCGCACGGCGCTTCGGACCCCAGGGAACTTACCGGTTGTGTGGGCTGGCCTGCCTCTCAGTGTTATTCTTTGGAGGTTCACGCCCAGCCTCAGTTAGTCAATTTACACTGTCACATAAACAGGGGGTGGAGCCAGCAGCAGTCAGGCAGTCGGCTCAGGAGTTCACCCACCTAACCCTCCCTTTGTTTAATGTTTCTTGTTTGCAGTTACAGGTGGGTAGCCGTGTTGGTCTGCCATAGTCGAAACAAAATAAAAAATAAAATAAATTCTTTCCAGTAGCACCTTAGAGACCAACATTCCAAAACCAAAATTAGTTGGTCTCTAAGTGCTACTGGAAGGAATTATTTTATTTTTTATTTTGTTCTTGTTTGCAGGTTAATCTATTTTTCTCCCTGTTTAGCGGGTGCTGCTACGGTCTTTTGACTGGTTGCTGTTGAAAAACGGGAAGGAATTTTCCTGTATTGACAGGTTTTGTCTTCCCCGTAGCAATTCATCACAAATTGGGTGGTTTAAGGCCTTGGGCGGATTCCTTTAGAGTTTTCTTCCCTAAAAGTGGTGACTCACCCCCCTACCCCCACCCCGTGGCAGCGATATGGGGATATGGGGTGGGATGCTTGCATACACTTACATGGCACAGGGCAACCCATATCCCATTTACCCTGCGGAGCCCCAGTTCCCCCGGCTGGGGGGCGGGGAGGGATACAAGCCCAATGCCTAAGCCAAGGTCTACCTACGTTTGAAAGTTTAATAAAGTTGTGGCCATGTTTTAATTCCATAACACGTTGTCATGAGTCATTATTAATTTCTGGTGGTCCCTTGCACTTTGATGTGCTTTCGAACTGCTAGGTGGGCAGGAGCTGGGACCGAGCAATGGGAGCTCACCCCGTTGCAGGGATTCGAACTGCCGACCTTCTGATCAGCAAACCCTAGGCTCTGTGGTTTAACCCACAGCGCCACCTGGGTTCCTTTAGTATACCATATAAGCTTCTTAATGAAAAATAAAATATCTAAATGGTGTACATTAAAAATATAAAATAATGATCAATAGGGCACACATAAAATCAGCAAAATGTTCAAAGCAAGTAGACTTTCTGAAATAATAATAAAAAGTTTTCTGTAGCCATCTAACACAGGATAGCTGTATTTTTCTGCTGACGTAATGCTGTGTACTGTGATAGTTTGTAGTTGTAGTAAGTGATTTCAAAACTGTGCTCCTGCCATGTGTGAGGTTGACTGATGAGAACAGCGTTCTGCTAAAAATACGTGTCCCTAAGGAATTATGGTTCTTGGTCATATCTGAATGAAGATATTCTTCACTCTGGAGGAATCCACATATAAACAACAGATACTGAAGCATGGTGTGCCTTTGAGTTTGCACATTTAGCCAACATGGTACTCCCGAAATCTTAAGGACTCCCATCAGCTCCAGCCAGCATGGCTAATATTCAGGGATGAGGAAAAGGTGTAGAGAAAGTTCAGTAAGTCAGTAATAAATAAATTCAGTAATAAGGTTCAGCTTTTCAGAAAGTCGCAATATCTGAAGAACAACAGATTGGTTTCCCCTGTTGTATAGATTTGCAGCTTATAGGGTATATCTTTACCACAGACAATTTAAATTTAACTGGACTTTCTTAAGGGAATTTTGAGAATTGTGGTTCTTTTGCAGTAGGGGCTTCTCCTTACAGTTTGTCTAGATTTGAAATTCAATTGTCTGGATACTTTTTATCTTATTGGCCCTCCACATAAATTCAATAATGGAATGAAAAGAAGTGCTCCACTTAGTGAATGGGAATGTATCCCACAAAATGAAAGAAACAAATAAGCAAAATTATTTTTGATGCAAAGATAAACAAACAAACAAATGTGCAAGCTGATTTTTTTACCCCTTTGGTTGACTTCCAATACAAACTGCAATACAAGTATCGTGTGTAAATAACTATGGTTCTCTTACAAAAAATGCTCAGAGGACTCTCATAATACTATCATTCAAACACACACACACACACACACACACACACACACACACACACACACACACACACACGCTGTGGCTATATATGTGTGGCTACATATATAAATGGGGCTGTTGGGGGGGAGAGACTGTGACACTTTAATTTCTTTCCTTTGAAGAACATTGAGTTTCAAGATTCAGAAGGAAAGAGACAAAGAATTGGAAAAGGCTTACTGCAATCGAGAGTGCAATTACGCCAACAATAATTGTGACTATACGAATGTACAGGACCATCCTCTCATCCGCCCCTGCAGACTTGCAGATTATTTCTAAATAATAGTGCACCTGAAATCAGAAAAAGAATAATCAATAGTCTAATCTTGGTCACACCACACCTGGGCTGGATCTTGGCACCTCAAAGAAGCGTTTCAGGAAAACGCGTGGTGAACATTATATGAGAAATCACGTTGGCAAAATCGGAACTCCACAGTGCCATCTGGTGTCACAGTGTTATCAAGCATATTGTTGTTGTTGTTCAGTCGTTCAGTCGTGTCCGACTCTTGGTGACCCCATGGACCAGAGCACGCCAGGCACTCCTGTCTTCCACTGCCTCTCGCAGTTTGGCCAAACTCATGTTAGTAGCTTCGAGAACACTGTCCAACCATCTCATCCTCTGCCGTCCCCTTCTCCTTGTGCCCTCAATCTTTCCCAACATCAGGGTCTTTTCTAGGGAGTCTTCTCTTCTCATGAGGTGGCCAAAGTACTGGAGCCTTAACCTCAGGATCTGTCCTTCTAGTGAGCACTCAGGGCTGATTTCTTTAAGAATGGATAGGTTTGATCTTCTTGCAGTCCATGGGACTCTCAAGAGTCTCCTCCAGCACCATAATTCATAAGCATCAATTCTTCGGTGATCAGCCTTCTTTATGGTCCAGCTCTCACTTCCGTACATTACTACTGGGAAAACCATATCTTTAACTATCCGGACCTTTGTTGGCAAGGTGATGTCTTTGCTTTTTAAGATGCTGTCTAGGTTTTTCATTGCTTTTCTCCCAAGAAGCAGGCGTCTTCTAATTTCGTGACTGCTGTCACCATCTGCAGTGATCATGGAACCCAAGAAAGTGAAATCTCTCACTGCCTCCATTTCTTCCCCTTCTATTTGCCATGAGGTGATGCGACCAGTGGCCATGATCTTAGTTTTTTTGATGTTGAGCTTCAGACCATATTTTGCACTCTCCTCTTTCACCCTCTTTAAAAGGTTCTTTAATTCCTCCTCACTTTCTGCCATCAAGGTTGTATCATCAGCATATCTGAGGTTGTTGATATTTCTTCCGGCAATCTTAAACCGGTTTGGGATTCATCCAGTCCAGCCTTTCGCATGATGAATTCTGCATATAGGTTAAATAAGCAGGGAGACAATATACAGCCTTGTCGTACTGCTTTCCCAATTTTGAACCAATCAGTTATTCCATATCCAGTTCTAACTGTAGCTTCTTGTCCCACATAGAGATTTCTCAGGAGACGGATGAGGTGATCAGGCACTCCCATTTCTTTAAGAACTTGCCATAGTTTGCTATGGTCGACACAGTCAAAAGCTTTTGCGTAGTCAATTAAGCAGAAGTAAATGTTTTTCTGGAACTCTCTAGCTTTCTCCATAATCCAGCGCATGTTTGCAATTTGGTCTATGGTTCCTCTGCCCCTTCGAAATCCAGCTTGCAGTTCTGGGAGTTCTCGGTCCACATACTGCTTAAGCCTGCCTTGTAGAATTTTTAGCAAAACCTTGCTAGCGTGTGAAATGAGCGCAATTGTGCGGTAGTTGGAGCATTCTTTGGCACTGCCCTTCTTTGGGATTGGGATGTAGACTGATCTTCTCCAATCCTCTGGCCACTGCTGAGTTTTCCAAACTTGCTGGCATATTGAGTGTAGCATCTTAACAGCATGATCTTTTAAAATTTTAAATAGTTCAGCTGGAATATCATCACTTCTACTGGCCTTGTTGTTAGCAAGGCTTTCTAAGGCCCATTTGACTTCACTCTCCAGGATGTCTGGCTCAAGGTCAGCAACCACACTACCTGGGGTGTATGAATCAAGCATATACAACGCATATAAAATGTTATTTCTTTATCAATCTCACTGAGTCTCTGGAGTAATGTGTCCAGTTTTGGGAATCACAATTTAATAGGGATATTACAAACTGGAACATGTGCAGAGGAGGGCGACTAAGATGATCAAGGGTCTGGAAACCAAGGCTTATGATGAATGGTTGAAGGGGTTGGATATATTTAGTCAGAATAAGATTAGCCTGAGAGAAGATATGATAGCCATCTTCAAATATCTCTATTGTTGTCATGTGGAACAAGCTTCTTTTCTCCTTCTCGGGGGGGGGGGTAGGACTTGAACCAATGGCTTCAAGTTACAAGAAATGACATTCCAACTAAATATCAGGAAGAACTTTCTGACGACAACAACAACAACAACAATTTATTATTTATACCCTGCTCATCTGGCTGGGTTTCCCTAGCCACTCTGGGCAGCTCCCAACAGATTAAAAACAGAATAAAACATCAAACTTCCCGAAACAGGAATGCCATCAGAAGTCTTCTAAAAATCAGATAGTTGTTTATTTCCTTGACATCTGATGGGAGGGCATTCCACATGGCAGTCGCCAGTACTGAGTAAGAGCTGTTTGACAATGGAATGGTCTCCCTTGGGAACTTTTGGGCTCTCCTTCCTTGGAGGTTTTTAAGCAGAGGTTGGATGGCCAGCCCTATAAAAGAGGCTCTTCATGAGGTTGGAGGAACATCGCCCGGCTGTGAGGCATGGAGGCCGCTGCCTGCAAGGCCCTTTCAACCTGGCGTACGGGACGAGGCCCAGACTCACCAGCGCCACTGAAGAGGCTCCTCATGAGGCCGGAGGAACATCGCCCAGCTATTGTTTTATTGATTTAATATGCTGTACACCGCTTTGAGGTTTTTATTAAAAATCTAAAGCGGTATAGAAATTAAATAAATAAATAGAATTAGCATGATTCCCAATCATTCAATAGACAATTGCCATATACAGCTCTCAGTGTATTTAGCTCAGAGCTGGGCCATAAAGAAGGTTGACAGCCGAAGAATTGATGCTTTTGAATTATGGTGCTGGAGGAGACTCTTGAGAGTCCCATGGACTGCAAGAAGATCAAACCTATCCATTCTTAAGGAAATCAGCCCTCAGTGCTCACTGGAAGGACAGATCCTGAAGCTGAGGCTCCAATACTTTGGCCACCTCATGAGAAGAGAAGACTCCCTGGAAAAGACCCTGATGTTGGGAAAGATGGAGGGCACAAGGAGAAGGGGACGACAGAGGACAAGATGGTTGGACAGTGTTCTCGAAGCTACCAACATGAGTTTGACCAAACTGCAGGAGGCAGTGGAAGACAGGAGTGCCTGGCGTGCTCTGGTCCATGGGGTAATGAAGAGTTTGGACACGACTAAATGACTAAACAACAACAACAACAACAACTGCTTACACTGAATGGTTCATGCTTGTAAGGGTTTAAGCTTTTCTCAGCACCAACTGTAAATGCTAAGGAAACCTTTGGGTAAGCCTAGGTCTTGGGTGGAAGGGAAGTTGTAGCCTCTGCCTGCCCTTCCTTGGTTAAGGGCAGCCTGTTAAAGGAATCCGGGAGGAATGGCTTCTGTCTGAAGCCCAGACGGGGACTAGGGCCATAACACTCCTCAAATGGGGAACCCTTGGGGGGTACCCCTGTTTGATGTAGGTCAAAGGTGGTTTCTCCTTAGATGCACTCCCAGCAGGCAGGCTGGCATGATATAATCTGATACAGTTTGGCTTCACCCAATGCCTATGCCATACCACTCACATCTGCAACCGATAAATGTTGTGGCCTATTTGATCCCATAATACCATATGCTGTTGTCTTGTCTGATTAATCACCCTTAATGAACTGCAAAGTCATGGGGTCTTGGCACACAAATAATGTAGTACACTCAACATTTCAGAAAAAGGTAAAGGACCTCTGACAGTTAAGTCCAGTCACAGATGACTCTGCGGGTTCGGCGCTCATTTCACTTTACAGACAGAGGGAGCTGGTGTTTGTCTGCAGACAGTTTTTCCAGGTCATGTGGCCAGCATGATTAAGCCGCTTCTACTTGTACTTTTGGGCGTGCTCTGGAACTGCTAGGTTGACAGGAGCTGGGACCGAGCATCGGGAGCTCACTCCGTCGCGGGGATTCCAACCGCCGACCTTCTGATCGGCAAGCCCAAGCCCAGTACCAATCTTTTCCACTGCATGATTCAAATTTAAACCGAACTGATCTTAGTGCTCTGTAGCTGCCAAAGATTTACTCCCAGACAATGGCATATTTCCCGAAGCGTCTGACTATAACTTGTGCATGGATGGAGAACTTGTGGTTCTCCAGGTGTTATTGGACAGCAGCTTCCAGCTGTGACTGATGGGCATTGGAGCCCCAACAAAACCCGCAGAGTAGCTCCCTGAGTAGAAATAATCTGGGTGTGTCTAGAGACAAGCAGTGATAATTGACTCCACGGCCTTTAAACCTTATGAGCCCTCATTTATCTGGCTCCACCTCCAAACATTTTTTTTAAGGGGGGCAATGCCTTGCTTACCGCACCAATGCCGTCAAGCTGTGCACCACCCACCAAGACAACTATGGCGATGACCTGCGTTCTCAGGTTTGAGGATGATAGCAGTTTAATAGCAGTCATGTTCTTTTCTGCTTTCTCATAGAGGTCCTCCTGACGGAGTTCGTTCATTTCATTCTCCACATCATCCTTGCCTCTCAATACCTTCAGTTCTGCATGGGAACAGAGGCAGAAAGGATTTGGATTCAGTAGAATAAGAGTCTCTGAAGAATGAGGATATTGTTAAGAAGGAAGCAGGAAAGGGAAAGTCCAGTGGGTCAAATCTCTGGGAGCTTTTAAAATGGTCAGTATAAATGTTCAGCTGGGATATAATAATAATAATAATAATAATAATAATAATAATAATAATAATAACAACAACAACAATAAATTTTTATTTATACCCCGCCCTTCCCAGCCAAGACCGGGCTCAGAGCGGCTAACACCAATAAAATCACAAAACATACAAAACTATCAATTAAAATGCAGGTTAAAATACAATTTAAACTTTAAAATGCAGCCTCATTTTTAAGTACCAGTAGCCCACCAATCAAACCATAAAGGAATGAAACATCAGGGTTAAACTGATGTTAACCCAGTTATACAACACTGATTGGAGATAATATTTATCAGGGCCAAGAGGCTGCCACTGTGGTGAAGGAACGGAGTTAAGGAAGTTATTCAAAGCAAAAAAAGAGGACTTCTTTCAGAAAATGGAAGTCACATACAAATGAAACTAAAACTTGGAGAGGAGGGGGGGACCCATTAGGCAGTAGTGGGGAGGAGTCAGCAGTCATTGTGGATGTTCGGCTGCATTCAGACAGTTCTTTATTCTGCTTCCAGGCCTTTATTTACCTGATAATTTCCACAATTTATGTGACCCTTCCCACAACTTAAAAGTCTCTTCTGGATATCTAGCAGAAGGTTAGCATTTATTTCCATGTCAATTGCTTCCTGAAAAAAAATCTGCTTCCAACTCCATTAACTTTTAAAAAATGCAGGTTTGCACTAAAATTCTTGCACAGTGACAAAATTGGGGGTAGTATTCTGGCATACAGTTCTTCCCTGACACTTTCATGGGTGAATAATAGGGGAACAGAAGCATGCATGCACTTAAAGAGTGGTGACATGTCTCCAATATCAACTGGTGTTGTGTCACACCATATCCATGTTAGAGAAAAGCAAATACAGTGGTACCTCGAGTTACATGCTTAATCCATTCCGGAGGTCCGTTCGTAAGTCGAAACCGCTCATGAGGCATGCTTTCGCTAATGGCACCTCCCGCTGCTGCAGTGCCGCTTGAGCGCAACTTCCACTCGCATCCCAGGGCAAAATTCGCAACAGGGGGCATCTACTTCTGGGTTAGCGTAGCCTGTAACCCGAAGCATTTATAAGGGGGACGGTATGTAATATGAGGTAAGGTAAAGTAAAGGGACCACTGACAATTAGGTCCAGTCGTGACAGACTCTGGGGTTGCGGCGCTCATCTCGCGTTATTGGCCAAGGGAGCCGGAGTACAACTTCCGGGTCATGTAGCCAGCATGACAAAACCGCTTCTGGCGAACCAGAGCAGTGTACAGAAACGCCGTTTACCTTCCCGCCGGAGAAGTACCTATTTATCTGCTTGCACTTTGACATGCTTTCGAACTGCTAGGTTGGCAGGAGCAGGGACCGAGCAACGGGAGCTCACTCCATCGTGGGGATTCGAACCGCCAACCTTCTGATCGGCAAGCCCTAGGCTCAGTGGTTTAACCCACAGCGCCACCCACGTCCCATGTAACAAGAGGTACCTCTGTATATTTCCTTCTTTTGAGTTTTTAGTTCATGGATGTGCTAGTTTAAACTACACAAAGCAATCTAGTCATCACTTGTTTGGATGTATCTTTGACTAATTTAACCCCACCCCTAAAAGCTGAGCTTTTTTGCTCTTCTTTCCAGACAAGATGTCTGCTGTTTTCTCTCTCTTATCTCCATTCATCTGGTAAATAGCTCATACATGAATAAAGCCACTGAACTCCAGAAGCTGTAAATGATTACTTCAATCTAATTCACCCAAGTTGCAACGTCTGCTAACAACCCACTGGTGTGAATGAAAATTAGTTTGGCATAGCAGTACATCAATCAAAAAGCCGCAGTTCCATAATGTTGCTGCAGATAATGCAGTAAAAAAGGGTGTGCTAGAAATAGGGGGTAGATGACCCTCAGGGTTTCATCCATATCTGCAATTCTATGATAGAAGTGCTAGCTTTATAACCAGGAAAAGTAATGCAATAATTCTCACATCTGAATGCAGCCACAGCACCAATTATATGGGGTTGTATCCAACTAAGTTCTACTCAACATAAGCCTTCATCAGACATGCCCATTCATTTCAATGGGCTTAACTCTGAGTAGGGCAAGTATTGGAAACAGCCTGAAACCAATTATACTGTTTATGCACATGCTTTCTTCTCTCAATCACCACTAAGGCAGTAAAGTACACAATACCAGGGATGTGGGTTCAAGTCCCATACTGGGCAAAATATTCCTGCCTTGCAGGAATATTTTGGACAGGATCACACTTCAAAATGACCTTAACAGATTAGAGAACTGGGCCAAGGCAAACAGGATGAATTTTAACAGGGAGAAATGTAAAGTACTACACTTGGGCAAAAAAAATGAAAGGCACAAATACAGGATGGGTGACACCTGGCTTGAGAGCAGTACATGTGAAAAGGATCTAGGAGTCTTGGTGGACCATAAACTTGACATGAGTCAACAGTGTGATGCAGCAGCTAAAAAAGCCAATGCAATTCTGGGCTGCATCAATAGGAGTATAGCATCTAGATCAAGGGAAGTAATAGTACCACTGTATTCCGCTCTGGTCAGACCCCACCTGGAATACTGTGTCCAATTCTGGGCACCACAGTTCAAGAAGGATACTGACAAGCTGGAACGTGTCCAGAAGAGGGCAACCAAAATGGTCAAAGGCTTGGAAATGATGCCTTATGAGGAACGGTTTAGGGAGCTGGGTATGTTTAGCCTGGAGAAGAGAAGGTTAAGGGGTGATATGATAGCCATGTTCAAATATATAAAAGGATGTCATATAGAGGAGGGAGAAAGGTTGTTTTCTGCTGCTCCAGAGAAGCGGACACGGAGCAATGGATTCAAATTACAAGAAAGAAGATTCCACCTAAACATTAGGAAGAACTTCCTGACAGTAAGAGCTGTTCGACAGTGGAATTTGCTGCCAAGGAGGGTGGTGGAGTCTCCTTCTTTGGAGGTCTTTAAGCAGAGGCTTGACAGCCATCTGTCAAGAATTCTTTGATGGTGTTCCTGCTTGGCAGGGGGTTGGACTGGATGGCCCTTGTGGTCTCTTCCAACTCTATGATTCTATGATTCTAGGTGGTTGGACTAGATGATTCTCATGCTCACATACAACTCTATGATTCTATGAAACTGCATTACAGGAAAATTGCCTATAGAGTTGCACATCTACCACTTCAACTGGGGTACTGTGTATGAGCTCCTCAGAAAATATCACATGATACTGTTTTAGGCTAGCATCTTTTGCATGTTTTCAGGCCAAATGTTCAGTATAAACCAAGGCTGTCCATCATGCTGGCACCATTTTCTTGTCCAGATTTTTGGGCGGTCGGGGGGGGGGGCAGTGACATTGCTGATTGAAGTGGTATTTTACTCAGTTCCTACTTAAATATTTTTATTGGTGTTTTAGATACATTTTATGAATTAGTTGTCTCATTGCAGCTTTAATGTATATTTTACAGACATCAACCATCTGCTGAAAGGCAGGACTATAAAAATTAAAACAAAACTACAGCCTCTAATAGTAGAGCTATAGAGGTAATGTATCACCATTATTGCTAGGAGCCATTGGAAACCCAGTGGGAATAAAAATGTGTGTAACAATTTACACTAATATTTCAAATGCATGCATTGGAATATAAGAGATTATTTCAAAATGCTAGAATGGGGAGATTTCATTATTCTGGCCAATGGTGGGTGATGTCTCTTCAGTCACATGCGTTCTCATGGCTATGTATGATGCTCACACCCAGAAATCTCAATGCAGTTCAGGGTACCGTACCTTCCCTTGCACTCTCTTCATTCTTCCTCTGAATGAGCAGATATCTCGGACTTTCAGGCAGGAAGCGTAGTACTATGATCTGAAAAATTGGCATGACCCCAGAAATGCCCATCACAAGGAAGTAACCTGTGCAAGAAGACGACAATGTGGAGAAACTGTGGCCATGCATCTGATCTCGTATAAGCCAAAGGATTAATTTCTCTTAATTACCTCCTCGCATCCTAAAGATTTCTTCTTCAACAAATAGCTGACCCATTAAGATGCCCAAAGAATAAAATAGCTGGGCTATCATGACGATGGCTGCCCTCACGCTTCCAGGGGCAATCTCTCCAAGATACAGAGGAACAACAACGGAGATTAGTCCTGGTTAGTTGATACATAAACAGATAAATTACATCGAGCATGTGACATGTGCAAAAATGTATGAACAATCCTGAGGCTCCAGCGGGTTGTGCAAGTAATATCTCATGTTTCCAAGGTGTTCTTTTGTAGAATTCTGCAGAATGTCACCAACCGCTGAGTGGAACTATATGGAGGCATGAAATCTCACACCATAGATATGGTAACACCGCCCAGTTGTAGCTTTGAACGAAACCGACCCCCACAAGGGCGTACGGACAGGTGTTCTCCATAGCTGCCTCTCAACTTAGGAATGTTCTTTTGTTGGAACCTGCCCAGAGTCCGTATAGCTCTGAGAAATGACATTAAATCATTTAATTCAAACTAATAGTGTTGGTCACTGTTAAGGTAGCACGACTAGCCAAACTGATACCGTTAGTACTGGACTACAATTCACATACAATTCTCTGACTATTGGCCATGGAATAGCTATTGGCTGGGACGGATGGAAACTACAGTCAAACAAACCCCATGGTGGTGTGTTATTTGGAACAATAATTAGTATACTAATTAACCCAAGGCCTTGGGAAACCACATACTTTATATTCAAATAATAATAATTCTGCACAGCGATTCCTCTTTTTGTATTTTACAAAAATGCATTTTCCAACTCATGGTCCTATAGAGTTTCAATGCCACATCTTGCAGTTACCCCATCCTAGGTGACCTATCTGAGCCACAACACTGGTTTCCAAAGTCAATTAGGGAGATGTGTGTGAAAACGAGACACACTGATACTGCTTTACTTGGTTCTTTGGCAGCCCAGCCTCCCTCTGTTGTGGAAACAAACTATTCCTCGGTGTCTCTGCTCAGCTCAGACTAACAAGATGAATTCTAGGCCAAACTGCTAAACCTGGGACCTTGACTCACCTGTGCATACTCCAGTGTAGAAACGTACAGCAATTGTGAATTCATGGATATTTACTGTATCACCAACAGCCAATAGGACAGGAGGGATAAGACTCAAAAAGCAAGTTATCTTCACAGCACCTCTCCTGAAAAGAAAGTGAAAGGGGGCAGTGAGGTGGGAAGATGCCAATACATGATTCCATCAAAGCAGCAAAGGGGGGAGAGGAGCTATAGAAATACAGGACTCTCCTAATCTCTTCATATATAATTTGTTCTGGGTTTGCTAGTGTTGTTGTTTAGTCGTTTAGTCGTGTCTGACTCTTCGTGACCCCATGGACCAGAGCACGCCAGGCACTCCTGTCTTCCACTGCTTCCCGTAGTTTGGTCAAACTCATGCTAGTAGCTTCGAGAACACTGTCCAACCATCTCGTCCTTTGTCGTCTCCTTCTCCTTGTGCCCTCAATCTTTACCAACATCAGGGTCTTTTCCAGGGAGTTTTCTCTTCTCAAGAGGTGGCCAAAGTATTGGATCCTCAGCTTCAGGATCTGTCCTTCCTGGGAGCACTCAGGGCTGTTTTCCTTCAGAATGGATAGGTTTGATCTTCTTGCAGTCCATGGGCTCTCAAGAGTCTCCTCCAGCACCATAATTCAAAAGCATCAATTCTTTGGCGATCAGCCTTCTTTATGGTCCTGCTCTCACTTCCATACATCACTACTGGGAAAACCATAGCTTTAACTATACGGACCTTTGTCGGCAAGGTGATGTCTCTGCTTTTTAAGATGCTGTCGAAGTTTGTCATTTCTTTTCTCCCAAGAAGCAGGCGTGTTTAATTTCGTGACTGCTGTCACCATCTGCAGTGATCATGGAGCCAAAGAAAGTAAAATCTCTCACTGCCTCCATTTCTTCCCCTTCTATTTGCCATGAGGTGATGCGACCAGTGGCCATGATCTTAGTTTTTTTGATGTTGAGCTTCAGACCATATTTTGCACTCTCCTCGTTCACCCTCATTAAGAGGTTCTGTAATTCCTCCTTGCTTTCTGCCATCAAAATTGTGTCACCTGCATATTTAAGGTTGTTTATTTTTCTTCCAACAATCTTAATTCCCCCTTTGGATTCATCCAGTCCAGCCTTTTACATGATGAATTGTGCATATAAGTTAAATAAGAAAGGAGGCAATATACAGCCTTCTCGTACTACTTTCCCAATTTTGAACCAATCAGCTGTTCCATATCCAGTTCTAACTGTAGCTTCTTCTCCCACATAGAGATTTCTCAGGAGATAGATGAGATGATCCTGCACTCCCATTTCTTTAAGAACTAGCCATAGTTTGCTGTGGTCGACACAGTCCAATGCCTTTGCGTAGTCAATGAAGCAGAAGTAGATTTTTTTTCTGGAACTCTCTATCTTTCTCCATAATCCAGCACTTGTTTGCAATTTGGTCTCTGGTTCCCCTGCCCCTTTGAAATCCAGCTTGCACTACTGGGAGTTCTCAGTCCACATACTGCTTAAGCCTGCCTTGTAGAATTTTAAGCATAACCTTGATAGTGTGTGAAATGAGCGCAATTGTGTGGTTGTGCGGTAGTTGGAGCTTGGGTTTGCTAGTAATGGGTGGAAACAAGGACCCATGGAATACCCTCAAATTCTACTCCCAAGCACTGTAAAATTACTCACACACTCTCTTTACCTTAACAAATTTCAGGAGGCATTGCTCACACATTTCCACGAGAGCTAGAAACCTGCTGTCATGCTGGATAAGATCTCTTAATCAAGGGATGCTGATGACAGAAGATGGGATCTTCTGGATGTAAACATGTGTTCTACCACTAACTTTTGGGTTCTTCCTCAGTTGTATATTAGAACATCTTCTGGTGTATGTTAGATGATGTCTTAATAAGCAAATTGATCAAAACCGCATTGGTGGGATTATCTTGAAATTGGTAGACAGTTTCTGACTACCTTAAAACAAAGCTTTATCAGCTGACAAAAGGTTTTCAGGTATGATTCCATGAACCTAAATGGATCTCACTGTTTCTCTCCCTGCTACACACCCCTTCTTGATGTGTCGTTTCCCTTTCCTAAAATCCCATCCAGCTAAAATGATGGTATTGTTTATTTGATTAGCTGTTACTGTGGGCATGCAGGTCAGCAGCACCCATCTGTTCCCCTTCCCCACCATCCTAGGACATGTCATTCACCAGTCACAAATTCATCTCGATACCTGCCAAATCTATTGGCCAGAAAACCAATGGGAATGGTCCCAAAAATGGCTCCAAGTGGAAATAAAGCAATGGTGATAGCCACAATGTACATCTGAGAATTTGGATCTTGCATCTCTTCAAAGGTTGTTATGTTGAACAAGTCATGCAGGAGCTAAGGGAGAAAAGCACAATAAATGCTTGAGATTAGGACTGCTCATGTGGCATGAGATCATGTGGGAGCAGAACACGAGAGCCTGAGACCAACTGAATGATGGCCGAGGATCTGCAGACAATTCTGGGATGCCCAGGGAAAGTATGTGCATGTCTCTCCCACTCACATTGAAAGCTAGGAGGCATAGGGGCCAACTCCTAGGGGTTGAGGTCTCTTTCCCTCCTCCCATAAACTATTTGAGGGGGCCAGCACCCACTCCCCAAGTTAATAGGCATTGCTGTTCAAACAGTGTGTGTGCACTGCGTCTTGTGATTGATTATGTGGGGCGGAACTTTCCTGTCACACCATATTGTATTCAAGTTGAAACCCCTGCTAGGAGATATCACAAAACTTGTGTCCATACTTTCACCAGTGAAAATAGGCAAATACTTGCCTTTTTAAATATCTAGACTCAAAAAGCAAGGAGCACTCTACATTTGTTTACTCAGCAGTAGCTTGTCATATACTGGCTTCTAAAGCATGAGGCATTAGGAAATTGACTTTAACTATCCCCCCTCCTTTCTTTTTGATAAACTTAAGGAAATTGCTGTGAGTCTCTCTCTCTCTCTCTCTGTGTGTGTGTGTGAGAGAGAGAGAGAAAGAGAGAGACAGAGAGAGAGAGATACACCAGTGCCAGCCTATGTTCCCCAACAATTTATCCCAGAAGAAATGTGATGCTCAACAGAGAAAAAGTCTCCTAGGCCCACAATAACCCCTCATTTAAGAAGCCACGTGCAACACAGGGCTATCTTACCACAAAAGGGGTGTAGAGTAACCACATATTGTATCCATATTGTACAGTAATGAGGCAGGCAGCCATTGAAATCCAAATAAGTCTCATTGGGACCTCCTGTGGGAAGAAGCAGCAGCAGATACAGTGAGGAGAATGTACAGGGCAGAATACTTATATTAAGTAACCTTTGAATAACTATAGTTATCACTAAAACGTATGTAGACTGAAAGATTGAGTGGAACATTAAGACATTATTTTATAATGGCAACATTTATGCACCTTGGCTAGTCCAGCCGAATATGATCATCATTACCGCACCATCTCCTACTAGCCATGAAGGTTATTATCTCCTGTTTTTGTTTGTTTGATTGTTTGTTTGTTTGTGCTTATTACATTTACAGACCACCTTTATCTCCCAAGGATCTCAAAGTGGTGCTGTGTGATTCTCCTCCATTCATTACATCCTCACGACAACCCTGTGAGGTAGGTTGACCTAAGAGATGGTGGCTGGCCCTAGGTCAAGGTTAAGTGGGGATTTGAACCCTCCTCTCCTAGGGTACTAGCCCAACAATCTAAACATTGCGCCACAATGGCTCTACACTTTTGGAGTCAGAGAATACCAGTTTCTGGAAACCATAGGAGGGGAGAGTGTTGCGCTCAGGTCTTGCTTTGGGGCTTCTCATCAGAATCTGGTTGGTTCATGAGAATGGGGTGCTGGCCCAGGTAGACCACTGGCCTGATCCAGCAGGTTCTTATTATCAGCATACCAACAATTAACTTGGGCCTTTGAATGGCTTGCCACCATATTAAAATCCATAATACAACCAAGTTAAAAACAAAGAAATATACCAGTGGTATATATATATATATATATGGTAAGGGACGTGGGTGGCGCTGTGGTCTAAACCACAGAGCCTTGGGCTTGCCGATAGGAAGGTTGGCGGTTCGAGTCTCCATGACGGGGTGAGCTCCCGTTGTTCAGTCCCAGCTCCTGCCCACCTAGCAGTTCGAAAGGACCACAAAGTGCAAGTAGATAAATAGGTACCGCTCCGGCGGGAACATAAACAGCATTTCCGTGTGCTTCTCTGGTTCGCCAGAAGCGGCTTAGTCAGGCTGGCCACATGACCCATAAGCTTTCTGCAGACAAATGCCAGCTCCCTTGGCCTATAGAGCGAGATGAGCGCACAACCCCAGAGTTGTCTACGACTGGACTTAACGGTCAGGGGTACCTTTAAGGTAAAAAGTTCTTACTTAATACCAGTTGTAAGCAGCACAAATGCAAGGTAAAAGAATCCAAAAGTCAGAGAAAACCCAACAACATAAATTCAACTTAACTGCACCCTAAAACCAATATAGGGAAATGACTGTAGTTCAAATAAACATGCTTGTTTGATTTTAAATTAAAGTGCCTGGAAGAATACATAGATATTCGCTTGCTGCCTAAAAGGGGACTCTCTCTGGGAAGGACATTCCCCTGACAAGGCCCTTATTAAACAAAACAAAAACAAAAAAGGACATTTTTTGTACACGGTATTCCACTGGACCTTTATAGGAAAGAGCTGGCTAATTCGGGGTGTTTGTGTGTTAATGATATAGCACCAATTATGTTTTATTGAGGACTATGATGTGGGTTTTTCCTTTCCATCCTTGATGTTTGCAGATGTTCACAAATGTTTAAATATAGTAAATTGAATCCAGGTTTGGTTATGCTTGCAGTCTACCCATCGGATTACTCTAAGCATGAGTAAGGCTACAACCCAACCCTGCATGGTCCTCCATGGTGGAGAAACAGATGGAGCTCACATCTCCCTCCACCCTCTCATCCCAGAATGGCTCTCTGCAAGCCTCGCCCTGCTGCTGTAGAGCTTTCCGTTCCATTCACTGTGGTCAGGTGGAAGCAAAATTGGTGGGATCCTTGTTGAGTGTAGGAGAGAAGGGGATGAGATGGTTCAGCATCCACTGAATCCCATGCTGTCCCTACTGCTGTTGCTTGATGACATCTGGTCTGATCTATGCCCAAATGCCAGGTTATTTCTAGGGTGGGGTAACGCACAGCAGGCTTTTTCCTTCCCCCAGCCTTCTGATCCAGCCAGCATGGATGGAAGAACTATGCAGCTCCATCTTGCCCTACTGCTGCTCTGCTTGGGTGTGGATTTCTCCAGAGGTCTGAATGCCACCCAAAGTACTGTATGCTATACAATTTGTTTACATTCCCAGTCTGAACCTTGGGAAACAATTACATAACAACATAGATTTTCATTTTTATAAACTCAGTTGATTCCACAGATTCTTCAAGCTCACCTCACTACTGGTTGCTGGATTGGGTGCATTGGGTGCACTGAGTTCACTGAGTTCACTGAGTTCACTGGGTTCTTTGGATTCACTGGGTTCACTGGGTTCATTGTGTGCTTTGTGTGTTTTGTGTGCTTTGTGTGTTTTGTGTGTTTTGGGTGCTTTGGGTGCCGCCTGCTTTTTCTTCATGGTTTCTTTTTGAGAGTCGGGAAAAATGGCTGACCTGTCAGAGAATAAGAGAGTGCTGTTGACAGAACATAATTAACTATTTCAACTTACTTAAGAAGTACAGAAGAGGATCAAGCCAGCATTGCAATTCCAGCAGCAGTCTGTCAGATAGGTAGGTTGCAATCAAGGCATGGAAGTGTGACTGGCTCTGTTTGTGTGTGTGTGTGTGTGTTGCAACATGTCCCTGCTATACAGCCTCTGAAGTTATTCCATTTATGCATTAGGGCTAGCAGTCACTGATAGACTTGGCCTCCTCATCCCCAGCCCCCCTCTCTCAATGGTATAGTGGAAGGGAAGTGGAGAAGTCTACATTTTTGTAGGAGGGTGCTTCTGGGGGTCTCCTGCACTGATTTGACACTACCGCAGTGACCATCACCACATCTTTTGTTAGTTTAAATATTGTGGGAAGGAATTGCTTTGGTCCTTGAACACTGATTATTTGAACATTTCAACAAAGCCCAAAGCTATAGTAGAGAGTTCATGTGCTGCTATTGCCAGTGTTCTTGACTACGTCCGTAGATAGTTTAATTAGCCAAAGGCCTGGGTGAAGAAAGACCTTTATGCATTCTCCCCTCTACATTTCTTTTTAGCTTGGATATGTATTCTCAAAGAGGTGAACATCTCACCAAATGGGATGACACCCTCCTTAATAGCTGCTGAAGGATCAAGGTCAGATGAATTGAATTCTACCTCAGTCCACGTGGCAGCTAGACCTGTGGCAGTCCTCCAAACCTACTTACAAGTAGCCTCTAAAGGGGGCACTATTGTTTCTTATTGCCCCACTCATCACCTGGAGAATCCTTGTGGTATTACGTAAGACCAATACTGACTGCTCCCCACTTCTGGGCAGGGTGATGGTGGTCAACCAGGTCACTACTGTGTAGTTGTTTAGGTTGTGTCCTCACCTGGACCAGGGTCTACAGCTACAGTTGGATCCACCAGTATCACATCAGAAACAGGTGCATCTAGGGCAACCTTATTGGTTGAGGCCTCAACTACAGCTGAATGAACTGAAACATCAAGTCAACATTCAACTTGTACCTGGTGCTTAGCACTACTAATTCCAAACCTCTTTTTCCACTAGCAGTCTTTTTCATTATTGAGGCTATGCAAAGACTCCAAACATTCATTGGTCCTCCTTCATCTCTTTTTGTGTGTCAGATGCTTTTCATGTTTCCCCCATGACTTCTGGGACTACAGTAGCCTTTCCACAATTGTCCCACCAGCACATCCCATTTTTTGTGTGCAAGAGCATGGCAGGCATTTTTGCAGTGCCCCAAAACATGAGTTCCTGGGTGCCATGTTGTGATGCAAGAGTGATCTCAAACTAGTCACGTGACTCATGTAGGAGTATGTCTGGGAAAATGCACGTCCACGTTTTTGGACTCAACATGTTGGAGGGTATGCCATACTAGAAATCTTCTATATCCTAAAAAAAACACCAAATTAACAAATGACAAGTCCAAAATATCAAGCAGAAATGAAAGGGGGGGGACATAGAAACCATGTCCAATCCATGGTATACACACACCTCTGCCTGCTGCAAAAATAATAATAATCAGGAAATGCCAATAGATGCTGCAGAAGGCAAAGTGTTCAGAAATTGGGCAGGGTAGGTTTAAATAGCTTCCACCCAAAGCCTCTCCCCCAGCTACACTGTCAGAATGCTGTCTGCAGCTCTCAGCTGGTGGCCCAGGAAAGTATAAAGACAAGGAAACATTTCTTATTGTCCTTTTTTATTTCAATCTTTACAGAGGGAGGCTATAGACCCCAGCCTCTTGGATAATGGTGTTGTCCCGAGTGAATCTCCACCCCCTGTCTCTCCCAATTTCCTCACTCGTCATTCTCATCATCTCCTCTATGGGTGCTGCTAGGTGCCCTCTGTCTTAGAGCTCTTTGCTCTCCTACTTTTAAGGCTGACCAGGTTCTGGGAGATGGAGGGTCTGGGATGCTTTCTATAGACAATGTGTCAGCTGGGTGTTGTTCCAGCTCTCCTATGATTTCACAGCTTCCCCCCTAATCTGCCTCTGAGCTGTGACCTCCCTCGAGCCCCAGTTGTAAATCTACACTGTCTTCCTCTTCCTCCTGCTTGGAAGGGTCAGGATGAGGAGGTGGTCACCCCAACCTCTGCAGGGGAGTTTGAATAGAAATATTTGAGGGTGAGCAGGCAAAAAGCACTCAAACTTACAGTCGTTTTCTATTACCGGCGAGTTGAAGGATAATTGAGCCACACCCTAAATTCTTTTGAAATAAGGCAAATGGAACTCTTAGCAGTGTTGCGGGAGCCAATCGGGGGAGGATGTTGGAAGGTTCTAGAAGAAACTGTTGACAGTTGAGAACCAAGATGATGCATAATCACAGTGTACAAAGGTTTAGAATCGTACTCTCACAATCATTTAATGTGGATTAATTACTGGTGAGAGAAAGCAAAAACAGCAGAGTGGCAAAATGACTGTTTCTGTTTCAATGCAGGAGTAAAGGGCAGGCTTTTCAGCAATGACAGCAGGCAGGATTGTCTCAAAATATTTTGCTGCCAGAGGTGATGAAGCATTGAACGAAACAGATTGGTTATCCGGAAACTCTGTTCCGGCGATATTTGGTGACAGACTATGTATATATCGAACTTTTGAATTATTCTACCGTAACTGGTGAAAAAGATTTAGAGAATTTGGTTGCAATTCCTGATCATTTGTATTAGTCTATAAATAGTGTTTAGTGCCATTGTTATTGGCCACCGTGTTCTGTTATTTTGTTCAGCTTGTCTATATTGCAACACAGGGGTCTGTTTACGGATCAAAATATTTTGCTGCCAGAGGTGAAACAACAATTGCTTCTAACTGATCTTCAAAGCTCTGACGAGGGACAACATTTCTGAAATCGGGCTGACTTGCTTCAGAATGCTTAGGAAGAGAACAGCTTTACTTCAGAAGCAGTCTGAATACCCCCAAAGCAGGCTGCTTTAGCTCCAGATTGAGACTTCATTCAAGGTGGGGTGTACACCCCTAGTATATATGGGCAGCGTGAGTTAGGCCAAGATTGGGGAGCCTTGTTGGACCCCAACTCCCATTATACATGACCTTGCTGCCTTGGGATGATGGACCTTGAGTCTAATAACATCTAGAGGGTCACTTTTTTCCTCACCTCTGATTTAAGGCTTGCTCAGTATGAGTTAAGCATGTGCCCCTCTCTCCTCACAGGTTTCCAATTAGACTTGCAGAGCCTTTTTCACATTCCCAAGCTGCAATTGCAGGCACTGAGCTGCAGCCTGTCCCACAGCTGTATCTGCTTCAGCCCAGCCAAAATATTGTCCACACAAAGTTCATGAGCAGCTTCTAAGACCTGGAAGGGTGGGAGCTAGTGAGATTTAGACCTGCTGCTTTGTTGAAATCTACCTACATGCACAGAATAGCCTGAATATGGGGCGGGGGGTGGGGGGGTGGGAGATAGAAAATAAAATAAAGGCTGTGCCTTCAAACCAGGAGGGAAACTGCTTTTATAAATATTTCAAATGGGCTAAGACAAGGGAAGGATAACAAGAAGGGCTCTCTTGAATCATTATTGTTGTTATTTTAAAAAAAGAATTTAATAAATAAACTGCATGGGTTGCTTCTCAAGTTTCTACTTTTCTGTCTGTTTCTTAAGTTTCGTCTTCCTAAGCTTCTGGAGTGTTATGATTCTTCTAATATCCACAAAGGTCCTATTCTTGGTTTCTGGGATATTCTTGAAGATATACAAAAACATGCCTCCACAGAATGGAAAGAATATAAGGAAGCTGTACGTCCCGATTTTTGCCTGGAGATGAAAAGGACAGACTTGAGCATAATACAGAATTGTATTCATCCATATTTCGCACACATATCTTTCTGGGATCCTCCCCCCTCCCAGGAGCTCAAAGCACTTCTAGACTTGTGGTTCCCCATGTGGGGCACACACCTCACAGGGAGGCAATTTGATTTTTAGGGAGGGGGCAATTTGTGAATGAATTATTAACAGTGAATACAGGTAAAGGTAAAGGGACCCCTTACCATTAGGTCCAGTCATGACCGACTCTGGGGTTACGGCGCTCATCTCACATTATTGGCCGAGAGAGCCGGTGTACAGCTTCCGTGTCATGTGGCAGTGAACCAGAGCAGCGCACGGAAATGCCATTTACCTTCCTGCTGCAGCGGTACCTATTTATCTACTTGCACTTTAATTTGCTTTCAAACTGCTAGGTTGGCAGGAGCAGGGACCAAGCAACAGGAGCTCACCCCATCGCAGGGATTCGAACCAACGACCTTCTGATCGGCAAGCCCTAGGCTCTGTGGTTTAACCCACAGCGCCACCCAATAGATATTAACTATTTTAATAGATATTAACTATTTTAACACATTAATAGGAACCCACTTTTTGAATAATAAAAATTATATATTACAGGGGCAGGGGAGCATCAGGATTTTATAGATACTTTGGTGGGCCATGGCTAAAAAAAAGGTTGGGAACCACTGTTCTAGACCATCCTCTACTGACCCGTCATTGAGGCTCCTTCGATTCTCTATCCTCAGTCTGAGTTCCTGGCATAGGATAAGCTGAGGGATATTGCAGGGGGGAACCACAAGCCCCTGCCACCATCCACAATGCTGCTCCTGTTTTGTTTGGAGGAGCTATCGGGACCACTGTTAAATGTGATCATCTCACCTGAGAGTGAGCACCTCCTTGGGGATGTTCTTCTCTACTACATTCAACAAACAGCCACCCCCAAACCCTTTAGCTTTGAACCAGAGCCCTGCTATAAATAAATTGGATCAGCTGGCTTGTCTCACTACTACTAGAGCTGGACTCCTCAGAGAGTGGCGAAACCAAGTGATGTCTGTATATTGCTACTTCCTCCAACGGGAGCTGTTCTAACAGCTTGTGGTTGAATCCTGACAAGACAGAAGTACTGTTTTGGGGAAAAAGGAGGCGGGCAGGTGTGGAGGACTCCCTGGTCCTGAATGGGGTAACTGTGCCCCTGAAGGACCAGGTGCGCAGCCTGGGAGTCATTGGGAACTCGCAGCTGTCCATGGAGGCTCAGGTCAATTCTGTGTCCAGGGCAGCTGTTTACCAGCTCCATCTGGTATGCAGGCTGAGACCCTACCTCCCCGCAGACTGTCTCGCCAGAGTGGTGCATGCTCTAGTTATCTCTCGATTGGATTACTGCAATGCGCTCTATGTGGGGATACCTTTGAAGGTGACCCAGAAACTACAACTAATCCAGAATGTGGCAGCTAGACTGGTGACTGGGAGCGGCCGCCGAGACCACATAACACCGGTCTTGAAAGACCTACATCGGCTCCCAGTATGTTTCCGAGCACAATTCAAAGTGTTGGTGCTGACCTTTAAAGCCCTAAACGGCCTCGGTCCAGTATACCTGAAGGAGCGTCTCCACCCCCATCGTTCTGTCCGGATACTGGGGTCCAGCTCCGAGAGCCTTCTGTCGGTTCCCTCACTGCGAGAAGTGATGTTACAGGGAACCAGGCAGAGGGCCTTCTCGGTAGTGGCACCCCACCAGATGTCAAAGGAAAAAACAACTACCAGACATTTAGGAGACACCTGAAGGCAGCCCTGTTTAGGGAAGTTTTTAATATCTGAAGGACTACTGTATTTTAATATTTTGTTGGAAGCCGCCCAGAGTGGCTGGGGAAACCCAGTCAGATGGGCGGGATATAAATAAATTATTATTATTATTATTATTATTATTATTATTATTATTATTATTATTTTGAGCTTAGGGTACTCGAGCACAAGGTTTGATGATATAAGAAGTGTGTATCCTTCAACCCATTCAACCATTGGAATAGGAAGGAATACGAATAGGAATAGGAATAGGACTAGGAATAATTTATTGGCCAAGTACATTTTCGAACATACTTGGAATTTTGCTTCGGCTACATTGCAATTGGAAGTAGTGGATTGAGATGTGTGGAGTAGGCTGGAAGCTTTCTTATGGAGAGCAGTAAATTCAGAGGCTTCACACATTCTACCAATCACAGCAGCCAGTGACATAGTGGGGGGGGCACGGGAGCATGGGCCCGGGCAGAAATTTATGAGGGAGAGCAACCAAGCGCTGCCACAACAGGCTCCCTCATCGAGCTACTCCCACACTCAGGCTGGGGTTTCCTGTTGGGACAGACGCGGTGTCTCCATCTCCTCACAACTGGTGAAGGGATACCCCCACATGCCCCACCCCTGAGCTGACCAAGAAGGAGGGGGGAAGGACAAGAGGGCAAGGTAACACAGCGCTGCTCCTGGCTTTGCATTTCTCTGCCTTATCTCTGCTCCCAAGTTGGGACTAGCTTGCAAGGAGAGACTCCCTTGATTAGATACTGGCCAGCAAAGAAACTGACCAATGCCCAGTTCAGGGAGTTGCAACACTTGCCCCGTCCTGGGGACCAATAACCCACGCTATGCCCCTGACAGGAGCTGAAGTTACATACTCCCTATTCCCTTCTATATCTCTAGCGGGCTTTGCACTTGAGCACATACAGTCTACAGTAGCTCTGACTCTTTGGCTAAAGCAGTCCCTGGTTAAGGCCAAGACCTCCAGGCAGCAGACAAGGATGAACACATGAAACTGCTTAGTACAGAGTCAGACAACTTGTCCAAGCAGCTCAATACTTCCTACATTGCCTGGCAGCAGGTCCTTGGACAGAGGTGTTTTTCAGGAGATACCAGAGAATGAGTATGGGATTTAATGCATAAAAAGCTATGGCTCCTTCCCTAGAAGCAAGAGCAACTTTTTCAAGGCTAAGCAGTGGTTGTCATGGCCAACTTGACATTTGAATATTGTTCAGATTGGTTGAATATTATTAGGAAATACGCACATCTTCAAGATGCCTTAACATTCACATTGAAGAAAGCACAAGACAAGAATGCTGACAAATTTATCCATCTGAGGTTATGGCTTCATATGTTGGATTTTACCCAGGGGCTGAGTAGGAGGATAATAGGATGGATGTAACTCACTGATGTAGATTTCCCACTGTGAATCAAGCTGACTATCAATATCACTCACCACAATTTGAAGGAACACCATCATCATAAGAAGGTGTGTGAACCACTGCACAAATCCCGCAATCACAAAGGCTGAGGCCCGTGACGACTGAAGGAACATTGCCACCACAAGTACATTTGGAATTGGACCTTAGTGGAAAGAAAGGTTCATGACATGGAACACCATTTCACCAAGGAACTCAAATATTCCTGTATCAAATTAATATCTTGCATATCATTTAAGGAGATCAGTACATAATGTGAGCAATTACCTGGCCCAATGGCGTGTGCTATCACGAATACTTGGACTAAAACTATGTTGATGTACGCCATCTCTTTGATGGTGTCCTGTTAGAGAAAGTAGTTTGCATTTCAGTTATGTACATGTGATATTGACATGTGCCTCTTATCTAGTGCAGGGGTAGTCAATGTGGAATCCTCCAGATCTTGCTAGACTACAGTTCACATCATCCCTCACCACTTTCCATGCCAGTTGGGACTGATGGGAGTTGGACTCTAACATCAATGGGACGTCAACCACATTGGCTACTCCTCATATTTGCTTAGAATTTCTGGCAAATTGAATACAGCAGGTCAGGCAGAACACAAAGATCTGAGGTCTCTCTGAGTTCTCTTGCAACATCCATATGACTTTCACAGATGGGAGACTATGTCCATTCTCAGCCATTCCCTTCAAGCCTTTGCACAAAATCCAAATGAATTTTATAAACCGAAGTAACTTTTCGCTCAAGTCTCATTCTACTGATGTACACATCATCATATACAGCCAACTTTCCCATTAACTTTGTTGCTATTACATAGCACGGATTATAGGGAGAGTGAGAATGGGCCTAAATGACAGCCCATTTGGTGATTCTCAACTCTAAATTACAAACCTCCATTTCCAGGCCCATGGTTAACAGAACACAGATGATGCTGCACATCGCAAAGCCAGTCAGAAGCAGATACCTCTGTCCCTTAGAATCAACGATATACATCTAGAGAATATAAAGAGGAGGAAAGGAGATCCAGGAAAATACAATGCAACATAAGTTAGCTTATATTGGTTCCTGTAAAACTGGTAGAAAGCATTATTAAAGCTAATATTAGGAAACATACGGATGAACATATCAGTGTGGCTTTTCGAAAGGGAAGTCTTGACTAACTATCCTTTTAAGAGTTCTTTGTTAGTGTCAGTGTAAGCAAGTTAATGCAGTATAACCAAATTATGCATTTGTGGGATATTCTTCAACATATCTTGACACCCTGTGAGAACAGGATGCTGGACTAGATGGGCCTTTGGCTCATCTAGAGTCTCCAGCAAGACTCTTTCAACTTTCCTATGAGTTGTGAGAGAGACCATTATGAGAGCAAATGAGGTGTGTAGCAAGCAGGACCGGTGCTGGGGATTTTGGCACCCTAGGCGAGGGGGCGGGCTACGTGACGTCATTGCGCATGACGTACGGTGCCCCGCCCCCTGCCCGCTGGGTGCCCTGTGGCTTTCGCCGCTGGTTGGGGCGGCACCGGGCGGCGGCGGGGGGGCGAGGGGCAGGCTGGTCAGCGCCCCCTCCATTTTGGCGCCCCCGCCGCCGCGGTTTTCGCCCCAAGCTGCTTGCTCCGCTGCTGGTTGGGGCGGCGGCGGGCAATGGCAGGGGCGGGGGGCAGGCTGGCCAGCGCCCCCTCCATTTTGGCACCCTAGGCAATTGCCTAGTTCGCCTAAATGGACGCGCCGGCCCTAGTAGCAAGTAGTGTTAGACTCGATTCTTTGGAGTATAAAATGAGAATGAGCGCTCACACTTTACACTGTGGGTGTCCTTTGCGGGATCGCGCACAGCGCTTCGGACCCCAGGGAACTTACCGGTTGTGTGGGCTGGCCTGCCTCTCAGTGTTATTCTTTGGAGGTTCACGCCCAGCCTCAGTTAGTCAATTTACACTGTCACATAAACAGGGGGTGGAGCCAGCAGCAGTCAGGCAGTCGGCTCAGGAGTTCACCTACCTAACCCTCCCTTTGCTTAATGTTTCTTGTTTGCAGTTACAGGTAGGTAGCCATGTTGGTCTGCCATAGTCGAAACAAAATAAAAAATAAAAAAAATTCTTTCTAGTAGCACCTTAGAGACCAACATTCCAAAACCAAAATTAGTTGGTCTCTAAAGTGCTACTGGAAGGAATTATTTTATTTTTTATTTTGTTCTTGTTTGCAGGTTAATCTTTTTTCTCCCTGTTTAGCGGGTGCTGCTACGGTCTTTTGACTGGTTGCTGTTGAAAAATGGGAAGGAATTTTCCTGTATTGGCAGGTTTTGTCTTCCCCGTAGCAATTCATCACAAATTGGGTGGTTTAAGGCCTTGGGCGGATTCCTTTAGACTTTTCTTCCCTAAAAGTGGTGACTCAGCCCCCCTACCCCTACCCCGCGGCAGCGATATGGGGATATGGGGTGGGATGCTTGCATACCCTTACATAGCGCAGGGCTACCCATATCCCATTTACCCTGCGGAGCCCCAGTTCCCCCGGCTGGGGGGCGGGGAGGGATACAAGCCCAATGCCTAAGCCAAGGTCTACCTACATTTGAAAGTTTAATAAAGTTGTGGCCATGTTTTAATTCTATAACACGTTGTCATGAGTCATTATTAATTTCTGGTGGTCCCTGGGGGCTGGGGCGGTTGCCGCCTGGTTGCGCAGTGCCCCATGCTCCTCGGGAAAAGGGTGGGATAAATATCCAAATAAAAATTTAAAAGCCAGTGGTGTTATGCGGTGTGGGTTGGACTCTGGTAGAAACAGACCACAAAACCTGGGGGGAGGGGCAAAACTATAGGAGACAAAAGGAACAGAGGAAAACCCCAAGTACTTAAAAGGACCAGTTGTATTTCATGCCTACACTTCTCAGGACAATCCTTCCTTGGGGAATGTTTTTATGAGCAATTCTCATCAAGTTTACAAGTGAAATTGCTATAGTATTTACTTTAATTTAATTTACATTATTTAGTATAACATATAAGGTTCTTAATGAAAAATAAAATATCTAAATGGTGTACATTAACAATATAAAATAATGATCAATAGAGCACACATAAAATCAGCAAAATGTTCAAAGCAAGTAGACTTTTTAAAATAATAATAAAAAATTTTCTGTAGCGTACGGTGCACAGGATAGCTGTGTTTTTCTGCTGACGTAATGCTGTATACTTTGATAGTTTGTAGTTGTAGTAAGTGATTTCAAAGCTGTGCTCCTGCCATGTGTGAGGTTGACTGATGAGACCAGCGTTCTGCTAAAAATACGTGTCCCTAAGGAATGATAGTTCTCGGTCATATCTGAATGAAGATACCCTTCACTACAGAGGAATCCACATATAAACAACAGATATTGAAGCATGGGGTGCCTTCAGAGGCGTAGCAAGCCCAGGTGGTACCTGGGGGCGGAATTTTTTTTGTCACCTCCCACCACTTAAAAAAATTAAAAAGTGTCACCCCCCTCTGATGGTGCCACTTTGCGAGGTGTGGGGGTTTTGTGTGTGTGTGTCTATTATCTCTTTTTTTCCAATAAAGTTAAAATAATAAAAAATTAAAAAAAATTAAAAAAATTAAAAGTGTCACCCCCCCCCTCTGATGGTGCCACTTTGTGAGGTGTGGGGGGTTGTGTGTGTGTCTATTATCTCTTTTTTTCAATGAAGTTAAAATAAAAAAAAAGTGTCACCCCCCTCTGGGGTGGAACCCGGGGCGGCCCGCCCCCCCGTCTCCTCGTTGCTACGCCCCTGGGTGCCTTTGAGTTTGCACATTTAGCCAACATGGTACTCCCTAAATCTTAAGGACTCCCCTCAGCTCCAGCCAGCATGGCTAATATTCAGGGATGAGGAAAAGGTGTAGAGAAAGTTCAGTAAGTCAGTAATAAATAAATTCAGTAATAAGGTTCAGCTTTTCAGAAAGTCGCAATATCTGAAGAACAACAGATTGGTTTCCCCTGTTGTATAGATTTGCAGTCTTTACCACAGACAATTTAAATTTAACTGGACTTTCTTAAGGGAATTTTGAGAAATGTGGTTCTTTTGCAGTAGGGGCTTCTCCTTACAGTTTGTCCAGATTTGAAATTCAATTGTCTGGATACTTTTTATCTTATTGGCCCTCCACATAAATTCACTAATGGAACGAAAAGAAGTGTTCCACTTAGTGAATAGGTATGTGTCCCCAAAAATGAAAGAAACGAATAAGCAAAGTTATTTTTGATGCAAAGATAAACAAACAAACAAATGTGCAAGCTGATTTTTTACACCTTCGGATGACTTCCAATACAAACTGCAATACAAGTACCGTGTGTAAATAACTATGGTTCTCTTACAAAAAATGCTCAGAGAACTCTCATAATACTATCATTCTCATATATATATATATATATATATATATATATATATATATATATGGGGCTGTTGGGGGGGGGAGAGACTGTGACACTTAAATTTCTTTCCTTTGAAGAACCTTGAGTTTCAAGATTCAGAAGGAATGAGAAAAAGAATTGGAAAAGGCTTACCGTAACCGAGAGTGCAATTAGGCCAACAATAATTGTGACTATACGAATGTACCGCATCATCCTCTCATCCGCCCCTACAGACTTGCAGATTATATCTACATAATAGTGCACCTGAAATCAGAAAAGAGTAATCAATAGTCTAATCTTGGTCACACCACACCTGGGCTGGATCTTGGCACCTCAAAGAAGCGTTTCAGGAAAATGTGTGGTGAACATTATATGAGAAAACAGGTTGGCAAAATTGGAACTCCACAGTGCCATCTGGTGTCACAGTGTTAATCATGATATACAACGCATATAAAATGTTATTTCTTTATCAATCTAGCTGAGTCTCTGGAGTAATGTGTCCAGTTTTGGGAATCACAATTTAATAGGGATATTACAAGCTGGAATATGTGCAGAGTAGGGCGACCAAGATGATCAAGGGTCTGGAAACCAAGCCTTATAATGAATGGTTGAAGGGGTTGGATATATTTAGTCAGAATAAGATTAGACTGAGAGAAGATATGATAGCCATCTTCAAATATCTCAAGGGTTGTCACATGGAACAAGCTTCTTTTCTCCTTCTCGGGGGGAGGGGGGTAGGACTTGAACCAATGGCTTCAAGTTACAAGAAAGGAGATTCCAACTAAATATCAGGAAGAACTTTCTGACGACAACAACAACAACAACAACAACAATTTATTATTTATACCCTGCTCATACAGCTGGGTTTCCCCAGCCACTCCGGGCAGTTCCCAACAGATTAAAAACAGAATAAAACATCAAACTTCCCGAAACAGGAATGCCATCAGAAGTCTTCTAAAAATCAGATAATTGTTTATTTCCTTACAGGTAGATAGCCGTGTTGGTCTGTCATAGTCAAAACAAAATAAAAAAATTCCTTCCAGTAGCACCTTAGAGAACAACTAAGTTTGTTCTTGGTATGAGCTTTCGTGTGCATGCACACTTCTTCAGATACACAGAAACAGAAGTCACCACACCCTTATATATAGTGAGAGGGTGGGGAGGGGTATTACTCAAGAGGGGTGGTGGGAATGGGTGAAAGGCTGATAGCTGTGGTAAACCTGTTGACGACTGTTAATGACTGCAATTAGTCTTACAGGAAAAAGCAAGGGGTGAGAAGGTTAAAAAAGCTTTTTTTATTTTGTTTATTTCCTTGACATCTGATGGGAGGGCATTCCACATGGCAGTCGCCAGTACTGAGTAAGAGCTGTTTGACAATGGAATGGTCTCCCTTGGGAACTTTTGGGCTCTCCTTCCTTGGAGGTTTTTAAGCAGAGGTTGGATGGCCAGCCCTATAAAAGAGGCTCTTCATGAGGTTGGAGGAACATCGCCCGGCTGTGAGGCATGGAGGCCGCTGCCTGCAAGGCCCTTTCAACCTGGCGTACGGGACGAGGCCCAGACTCACCAGCGCCACTGAAGAGGCTCCTCATGAGGCCGGAGGAACATCGCCCAGCTATTGTTTTATTGATTTAATATGCTGTACACCGCTTTGAGGTTTTTATTAAAAATCTAAAGCGGTATAGAAATTAAATAAATAAATAGAATTAGCATGATTCCCAATCATGCAATAGACAATTGCCATATACAGCTCTCGATGTATTTAGCTCAGAGCTGGGCCATAAAGAAGGTTGACCGCCGAAGAATTGATGCTTTTGAATTATGGTGCTGGAGGAGACTCTTGAGAGTCCCATGGACTGCAAGAAGATCAAACCTATCCATTCTTAAGGAAATCAGCCCTCAGTGCTCACTGGAAGGACAGATCCTGAAGCTGAGGCTCCAATACTTTGGCCACCTCATGAGAAGAGAAGACTCCCTGGAAAAGACCCTGATGTTGGGAAAGATGGAGGGCACAAGGAGAAGGGGACGACAGAGGACGAGATGGTTGGACAGTGTTCTCGAAGCTACCAACATGAGTTTGACCAAACTGCGGGAGGCAGTGGAAGACAGGGGTGCCTGGCGTGCTCTGGTCCATGGGGTAATGAAGAGTTTGGACATGACTAAATGACTAAACAACAACAACAACTGCTTACACTGAATGGTTCATGCTTGTAAGGGTTTAAGCGTTTTTCAGCACTAACTGTAAATGCTAAGGAAACCTTTGGGTAAGCCTAGGTCTTGGGTGGAAGGGAAGTTGTAGCCTCTGCCTGCCCTTCCTTGGTTAAGGGCAGCCTGTTAAAGGAATCCGGGAGGAATGGCTTCTGTCTGAAGCCCAGATGGGGACTTGGGCCATAACACTCATCAAATGGGGAACCCTTGGGGGGTACCCCTGTTTGATGTAGGTCAAAGGTGGTTTCTCCTTAGATGCACTCCCAGCAGGCAGGCTGGCGTGATATAATCTGATACAGTTTGGCTTCACCCAATGCCTATGCCAAATCACTCACATTTGTAACCGATAAAAGTTGTGGCCTATTTGATCCCATAAAACCATATGCTGTTGTCTTGTCTGATTAATCACCCTCAATGAACTGCAAAGTCATGGGGTCTTGGCACACAAATAATGTAGTACACTCAACATTTCAAAAAAAGGTAAAGGACCTCTGACAGTTAAGTCCAGTCACAGATGACTCTGCGGGTTCGGCGCTCATCTCACTTTACAGGCTGAGGGAGCTGGTGTTTGTCTGCAGACAGTTTTTTCAGGTCACGTGGCCAGCATGATTAAGCCGCTTCTACTTGTACTTTTGGGCGTGCTCTGGAACTGCTAGGTTGACAGGAGCTGGGACCGAGCATCGGGAGCTCACCCTGTTGCGGGGATTCCAACCGCTGACCTTCTGATCGGCAAGCCCAAGCCCAGTACCAATCTTTTCCACTGCATGATTCAAATTTAAACCGAACTGATCTTAGTGCTCTGTAGCTGCCAAAGATTTACTCCCAGACAATGGCATATTTCCCGAAGCGTCAAACTATAACTTGTGCATGGATGGAGAACTTGTGGTTCTCCAGGTGTTATTGGACAGCAGCTCCTAGCTGTGACTGATGGGCATTGAAGTCCCAACAAAACCCACAGAGTAGCTCCCTGAGAAGAAATAATCTGGCTGTGTCTAGAGACAAGCAGTGATAATTGACTCCACAGCCTTTAAACCTTATGAGCCCTCATTTATCTGGCTCCACCTCCAAACATTTTTTTAAAGGGGGGCAATGCCTTGCTTACCGCACCAATGCCGTCAAGCTGTGCACCACCCACCAAGACAACTATGCCGATGACCTGCGTTCTCAGGTTTGAGGATGATAGCAGTTTAATAGCAGTCATGTTCTTTTCTGCTTTCTCATAGAGGTCCTCCTGACGGAGTTCGTTCATTTCATTCTCCACATCATCCTTGCCTCTCAATACCTTCAGTTCTGCATGGGAACAGAGGCAGAAAGGATTTGGATTCAGTAGAATAAGAGTCTCAGAAGAATGAAGATATTGTTAAGAAGGAAGCAGGAAAGGGAAAGTCCAGCGGGTCAAATCTCTGGGAGCTTTTAAAATGGTCAGTATAAATGTTCAGCTGGGATATAATAATAATAATAATAAGAAGAATAAGAATAAGAATAAATTTTTATTTATACCCCGCCCTTCCCAGCCAAGACCGGGCTCAGAGCAGCTAACACCAATAAAATCACAAAACATACAAAACAATCAGTTAAAATGCAGGTTAAAATACAATTTAAACTTTAAAATGCAGCCTCATTTTTAAGTACCAGTAGCCCACCAATCAAACCATAAAGGAATGAAACATCAGGGTTAAACTGATGGAAAACCCTGATGTTAACCCGGTTATACAACACTGATTGGAGATAATATTTAACAGGGCCAAGAGGCTGCCACTGTGGTGAAGGAACGGAGTTAAGGAAGTTATTCAAAGCAAAAAAAGAGGACTTCTTTCAGAAAATGGAAGTCACATACAAATGAAACTAAAACTTGGAGAGGAGGGGGGACCCATTAGGCAGTAGTGGGGAGGAGTCAGCAATCATTGTGGATGTTTGGCTGCATTCAGACAGTTCTTTATTCCGCTTCCAGGCATTTATTTACCTGATAATTTCCACAATTTATGTGACCCTTCCCACAACTTAAAAGTCTCTTCTGGATATCTAGCAGAAGGTTAGCATTTATTTCCATGTCAATTGCTTCCTGAAAAAAAATCTGCTTCCAACTCCATTAACTTTAAAAAAATGCAGGTTTGCACTATAATTCTTGCACAGTGACAAAATTGGGGGTAGTATTCTGGCATACAGTTCTTCCCTGCCACTTTCATGGGTGAATAATAGGGGAACAGAAGCATGCATGCACTTAAAGAGTGGTGACATGTCTCCAATATCAACTGGTGTTGTGTCACACCATATCCATGTTAGAAAAAAGCAAATACAGTGGTACCTTGTGTTACATGCTTAATCCATTCCCGAGGTCCGTTCGTAAGTCGAAACTGCTCATAACATGAGGCATGCTTTCGCTAATGGCACCTCCCGCTGCTGCAGTGCCGCTTGAGCGCAACTTCCACTCGCATCCCAGGGCAAAATTCGCAACAGGGGGCATCTACTTCTGGGTTAGCGTAGCCTGTAACCCGAAGCATTCATAAGAGGGGCGGTATGTAACATGAGGTAAGGTAAAGCAAAGGGACCACTGACAATTAGGTCCAGTCGTGACAGACTCTGGGGTTGCGGCGCTCATCTCGCGTTATTGGCCAAGGGAGCCGGAGTACAACTTCCGGGTCATGTAGCCAGCATGACAAAGCCGCTTCTGGCGAACCAGAGCAGCGCACAGAAACGCTGTTTACCTTCCCGCCGGAGCAGTACCTATTTATCTACTTGCACTTTGACATGCTTTCGAACTGCTAGGTTGGCAGGAGCAGGGACCGAGCAACGGGAGCTCACTCCATCGTGGGGATTCGAACCGCCAACCTTCTGATCGGCAAGCCCTAGGCTCAGTGGTTTAACCCACAGCGCCACCCATGTCCCATGTAACAAGAGGTACCACTGTATATTTCCTTCTTTTGAGTTTTTAGTTCATGGATGTGCTAGTTTAAACTACACAAAGGAACAAAAGCAATCTAGTCATCACTTGTTTGGATGTATCTTTGACTAATTTAACCCCACCCCTAAAAGCTGAGCTTTTTTGCTCTTCTTTCCAGACAAGATGTCTGCTGTTTTCTCTCTCTTATCTCCATTCATCTGGTAAATAGCTCATACATGAATAAAGCCACTGAACTCCAGAAGCTGTAAATGATTACTTCAATCTAATTCACCCAAGTTGCAATGTCTGCTAACAACCCACTGGTGTGAATGAAAATTAGTTTGGCATAGCACCAGTTAAAGGTAGATAGCCGTGTTGGTCTGTCATAGTCAAAGCAAAATAAAATAAACAAATTCCTTCCAGTAGCACCTTAGAGACCAACTAAGTTTGTTCTTGGTATGAGCTTTCGTGTGCATGCACACTTCTGTGTATCTGAAGAAGTGTGCATGCACACGAAAGCTCATACCAAGAACCAACTTAGTTGGTCTCTAAGGTGCTATTGGAAGGAATTTTTTTATTTTATTTGGCATAGCAGTACACCAATCAAAAAGCCGCAGTTCCATAATGTTGCTGCAGATAATGCAGTAAAAAAGGGTGTGCTGGAAACAGGGGCTAGATGACCCTCATGGTTTCATCCATCTCTGCAATTCTATGATAGAAGTGCTAGCTTTAGGAAAACTAATGCAATAATCTTCACATATGAAAGCAGCCATAGCACCAATTATATGGGGTTGTATCCAACTAAGTTCTACTCAACATAAGCCTACATCAGACATGCCCATTAATTTCAATGGGCTTAACTCTGAGTAGGGCAAGTATTGGAAACAGCCTGAAACCAATTATACTTTTTATGCACATGCTTTCTTCTCTCAGTCACCGCTAAGGCATTAAAGTACACAATATCAGGGTTGTGGGTTCAAGTCCCATACTGGGCAAAATATTCCTGCCTTGCAGGTGGTTGGACTAGATGATTCTCATGCTCACATCCAGCTCTATGATTCTATGAAACTGCATTATAGGAAAATTTCCTATAAAGTTACTGTACATATCTACCACTTCCACTGGGGTACTGTGTATGAGCTCCTCAGAAAATATCACATGATACTGTTTTAGGCTAGCATCTTTTGCATATTTTCAGGCTATTTGTTCAGTATATACCATGACTGTCCATCATACAGGCAACATTTCCTTGTCCAGATTTTTTGGCGGTCGGGGGGGGGGCAGTGGCATTGCTGATTGAAGCGGCGTTTTACTCAGTTCCTACTTAAATCTTTTTATTGGTGTTTTAGATACATTTTATGAATTAGTTGTCTCATTGCAGCTTTAATGTATATTTTCCAACCATCAACCATCTGCTGAACGGCAGGACTATAAAAACTAAAACAAAACAACAGCCTCTAATAGTAGAGATATAGAGGTAATGTATCACCATTATTGCTAGGAGCCATTGGAAACCCAGTGGGAATAAAAATGTGTGTAACAATTTACACTAATATTTCACATGCATACACTGGAATATAAGCGCTTATTTCAAAATGCTAGAATGGGGAGATTTCATTATTCTGGCCAATGGTGGGTGATGTCTCTTCAGCCACATGCGTTCTCATGGCTATGTATGATGCTCACACCCAGAAATCTCAATACACTTCAGAGTATCGTACCTTCCCTTGCACTCTCTGCATCCTTCCTCTGAATGAGCAGATACCTCGGACTTTCAGGCAGGAAGCGTAGTACTATGATCTGAAAAATTGGCATGACCCCAGAAATGCCCATCACAAGGAAGTAACCTGTGCAAGAAGACAGAGTGACGACAATGTGGAGAAACTGTGGCCATGCATCTGATCTCGTATAAGCCAAATGATTAATTTATCTTAATTACCTCCTCGCATCTTAAAGATTTCTTCAGCAACAAATAGCTGACCCATAAAGAGGCCCAAAGAATAAAATAGCTGGGATATCATGATGATGGCTGCCCTCACGCTTCCAGGGGCGATCTCTCCAAGATACAGAGGAACAACAACGGAGATTAGTCCTGGTTAGTTGATAAATAAACAGATAAATCACATCGAGCATGTGACATGTGCAAAAAATGTATGAACAATCCTGAGGCTCCAGCAGGTTGTGCAAGTAATATTTCATGTCTCTAAGGTGTTCTTTTGTAGAATTCTGCAAAATGTCACCAACCGCTGAATGGAACTATATGGAGGCATGAAATCTCACACCATAGATATGGTAACACCGCCCAGTTGTAGCTCTGAACCAAACCGACCCCCACAAGGGCGTACGGACAGGTGTTCTCCGTAGCTGCCTCTCAACTTAGGAATGTTCTTTTGTTGGAACCTGCCCAGAGTCCGTATAGCTCTGAGAAATGACATTAAATCATTTAATTCAAACTAATAGTGTTGGTCACTGTTAAGGTAGCACGACTAGCCAAACTGATACCGGT
This sequence comes from Darevskia armeniaca, assembly GCA_034641395.1. Taxonomy (NCBI): domain Eukaryota; kingdom Metazoa; phylum Chordata; class Lepidosauria; order Squamata; family Lacertidae; genus Darevskia; species Darevskia armeniaca. The sequence continues at coordinate 408,114 of JAWWNF010000873.1, read as the reverse complement.
AGTACTGGACTACAATTCACATACAATTCTCTGACTATTGGCCATGGAATAGCTATTGGCTGGGACGGATGGAAACTACAGTCAAACAACCCCCATGGTAGTGTGTTATTTGGTACAATAATTAGTATACTAATTAACCCAAGGCCTTGGGAAACCACATACTTTATATTCAAATAATAATAATTCTGCACAGCGATTCCTCTTTTTGTATTTTACAAAAATGCATTTTCCAACTCATGGTCCTACAGAGTTTCAATGCCACCTCTTGCAGTTACCCCATCCTAGGTGAACTATCTGAGCCACAACACTGGTTTCCAAAGTCAATTAGGGAGATGTGTGTGAAAACGAGACACACTGATACTGCTTTACTTGGTTCTTTGGCAGCCCAGCCTCCCTCTGTTGTGGAAACAAACTATTGCTCAGTGTCTCTGCTCAGCTCAGACTAACAAGATGAATTCTAGGCCAAACTGCTAAACCTGGGAACTTGACTCACCTGTGCATACTCCAGTGTAGAAACGTACAGCAATTGTGAATTCATGGATATTTACTGTATCACCAACAGCCAATAGGACAGGAGGGATAAGACTCAAAAAGCAAGTTATCTTCACAGCACCTCTCCTGAAAAGAAAGTGAAAGGGGGCAGTGAGGTGGGAAGATGCCAATATATGACTCCATCAAAGCAGCAAAGGGGGGAGAGGAGCTATAGAAATACAGGACTCTCCTAATCTCTTCATATATAATTTGTTCTGGGTTTGCTAGTGTTGTTGTTTAGTCGTTTAGTCGTGTCTGACTCTTCGTGACCCCATGGACCAGAGCACGCTAGGCACGCCTGTCTTCCACTGCTCCCGCAGTTTGGTTAAACTCATGTTAGTAGCTTTGAGAACACTGTCCCACCATCTCGTCCTCTGTCGTCCCCTTCTCCTTGTGCCCTCAATCTTTCCCAACATCAGGGTCTTTGCCAGGGTGTCTTCTCTTCTCATGAGGTGGCCAAAGGATTGGAGCCTCAGCTTCAGGATCTGTCCTTCCAGTGAGCACTCAGGGCTGATTTCCTTCAGAACAGATAGGTTTGATCTTCTTGCAGTCCATGGGACTCTCAAGAGTCTCCTCCAGCACCATAATTCAAAAGCATCAATTCTTTGGTGATCAGCCTTCTTTATGGTCCAGCTCTCATTTCCATACATCACTACTGGGAAAACCATAGCTTTAACTATACGGACCTTTGTCGGCAAGGTGATGTCTCTGCTTTTTAAGATGCTGTCGAAGTTTGTCATTTCTTTTCTCCCAAGAAGCAGGCGTGTTTAATTTCGTGACTGCTGTCACCATCTGCAGTGATCATGGAGCCAAAGAAAGTAAAATCTCTCACTGCCTCCATTTCTTCCCCTTCTATTTGCCATGAGGTGATGGGACCAGTGACCATGATCTTAGTTTTTTTGATGTTGAGCTTCAGACCATATTTTGCACTCTCCTCGTTCATCCTCATTAAGAAGTTATTTAATTCCTCCTTGCTTTCTGCCATCAAAATTGTGTCACCTGCATATTTAAGGTTGTTGATTTTTCTTCCGGCAATCTTAATTCCGGATTTGGATTCATCCAGTCCAGCCTTTTGCATGATGAATTGTGCATATAAGTTAAATAAGCAAGGAGACAATATACAGCCTTCTCGTACTACTTTCCCAATTTTGAACCAATCAGCTGTTCCATATCCAGTTCTAACTGTAGCTTCTTCTCCCACATAGAGATTTCTCAGGAGACAGATGAGGTGATCAGCCACTCCCATTTCTTTAAGAACTTGCCATAGTTTGCTGTGGTCAACACAGTCCAATGCCTTTGCATAGTCAATGAAGCAGAAGTAGATGTTTTTTTTTCCTGGAAATCTCTATCTTTCTCCATAATCCAGCACATGTTTGGGTGGAAACAAGGACCCACGGAAGGCCCTGAAACTTCTACTCCCAAGCACTATAAAATTACTCACACAGGCTTCCGGACCAGCCGCGGTTGCAGCCAGGTCGCAAATCGCCGGGCTGGGAGCTCGAGCGGTAACTCCACTAAAGGGAACGGCAGGCAAAGGAAGATTGAATGCTCAGGGGGGAAATCCCTGAGCTCCGGGGGCCAGAGCGGCGCAGAGGAGGCGAATGAGAAAAGAGGGACTTACATCAGGGAGACGAACGCCTCGCGCAGTTTGGGAAACCCCAACCTTGGTGGAGAGCCTCAAGCCGGGGCGCAACTGAGCGGCTGGGATTTTTAGAAACAAGGGTGAGCCCCAATAGAGCTTGAGAGGCGGGGAGGTGCCGTACTCCGGAGCCTTTAGACTTTTATTTTGAAGTTATCCGAGCTCGGGAACCAAAGGAGCTAAAAGGGAACTAAAAAGGGGAATTGGAACGGGAGAAGCTTGTCGAGTTCTCGGTGTACTGAAGCTACGGACGAAAAGGACAGTGTGGCAAACAAGGCTACAAAGGGACCAAAGGGAGAAGATAAGTCACCCTTACCTGGAAGATTGCCAAATCTGGAAGTACCCAATCCGTTGGGGAAAGGAGGAGGCGGATAAGGAATTATTAAGAAAAAGAGAAAAGGGTGAGTAAAAGATAAGGCAAAGCCCCCATAGAACTTTTGAGAAGAAGGAGGGAGAAAGGGGTGATTGGAAGAGGAGAATATTAAAGAGTCTCCTTTAAGAGCAAATTAGGGGCAAGCTGGAAGAAAGAGGAAGTAAGGATTTTAGTGAAGACGCTGACTCATCTGTGCTGGGGAGGAGTGCTGGAAGCAGGAAGGAGAAATAGAGGAAGAGACAAAGAGAGGAAGCAAGAGTGGGGAGAGGGTGAAAGGGGAGACAGCGACATCTGGTGTTCAAGCTTGCTAGAACATATAAAAACCACCTATCCCCTTTGAGAGTGAGGAGTTTAAAGGAATTTAAAGGAAGAGCGTAACGGAAGGATGAGTACGTAAAGATTTCTTAGATCACCCCCCCCCCCAGAAATAAAGAAAGAGAGGCTGTCTTCTCCGACTGGTGATTTTGGAAGATCTAAGTTTGGACTTTGGGGAAGTGGAAAGCTCAATTTTGGGTCTTGGAAGAAATTATTAAAGGGGGTGAAATGGGGGACAGTAAAAGAAACAAAAACCACACCACAACAACGCCAGCAGGTGGTTCAAAACGCCCGCCAGATGTGGAAAACTGTGAAATCAAAGAGTTAATTTTGAGCATGAAAGCAGATATGAGTGAGAAAATGGACTCAATTAAAGGGAAGTTGGATGATATGGACAACAAAATAGACCAGAATTTAAAGAGGATTGAGCAAAATTCCAAGGACATAATGGAATTGAACAAAAAATATGAAGAACTCCAAAAGACCAGCGGAGAGAGGGAAAAGGAAGCACAGAATTTGAAAGATAAGATAAATAAACAAGAGGAAGTGGTTAAACAATATTCGGGAGACTGCAAAGACTACAAGAGAGACCAAGAAAAGATAAAAGAGGACATAGAGAAGCTAAAAGAAATACAAGAATCTACCTGGGACGCTCTGGCGATGCAGGAACTCAAACAAAGTGAGATGATTTTGAGATTTAGAGGCCTGAAAGAAAGCCAAGACGAAAATGTGGAGTCAACGCTTATTCAAGGACTGGCCAACTGGATGCAATTAGAGGAGGAAGACATCTCAATCTGTGTAGACAGAGCTTTTAGAATCAAACCAAGGACTGCACGTGCCAGTAGATGGCCAGGTGACTGCTTAGTGTTCTTGAATTCAAGAATATTGAGAGATAAGATAATGCAGAGGAAAAGGACGCAAAAATTTATTTTAGAGGGACGAGAGATAGTAATTAAGCGAGAAGTACCACCAAGATTGTTGCGGAAAAGGCCAAAATACAAATTCCTAACCGAAGTACTATTGAGAAATAACATTTACTTTAAGTGGGAATTCCCAGAAGGGATCTCCTTTATGTACAATCAGAGTTGGGTGAAACTAACCACAGAATTCGAAATAGAAAGGTTCTGGAATAAGTATGGGAAAGCGCTGGGGGGGGTGGATGGAGAAGGAAGAAGGAGGAGGAAAAAGGAGAAAGAGAAAGGAGAGTTAGATAGCGAAGAAGACCTAGCACAGGAGTTAAAGGAACGGTGAGATAGTGGAGGAGGATATTTCTGATTCCTGACAAATGTGATCGTGACATTTAGGGCTGATAGCCTATTTTAATCTTTTGATTTTGACAAATTTTCTTTTTGGTTTCTGTTTCTTTTTTTTCTTTCTTTTTACGAATGTGGAATAAATATATATCGAATTGATTTGTATTTGGAGGAAGTAAGACGTTAAATTGTAAGATACAAAAGGTTACAAAATGGGGTTGAAAGTGATCACATGGAATGTGAATGGATTAAATAACAAAGTTAAAAGGAACAGAGTGGAACATGTATTAAGGAAAAAGAAGCTAGATGTAGTATGCCTACAAGAGACACACATCAAAAAAGCCGACCGTAGATTGTTAGTGAATAAGAGACTTGGAGAAGAATTTATATCTTCAGACAAGAAAAAGAAAAGAGGGGTGGTGTTATACATTAACCCCAAACTTAAACCAGAGCAAATAAATAAAGATACTGAAGGTAGAGTGATAATGGTTAGGATACAGGAGAAGCAAGAGAAAATCATTATAATAGGGATATATGCACCCAATGAAAAAAGAACGGAATTTTTTAAAAAATTAGAAGATATGATATTGGAGTATTGTGATCAAAATATAATTTTAATGGGAGATCTGAATGGGGTGGTCTCACCACAGATGGACAAACTAGGGCAGAATATAGGGAAGAGAGATGGGAGATTGCCAAGAAGCTTTTTTCAAATGGTAGACTCTATGGACCTACAGGATGTGTGGAGGTGTAAACACCCCACACAGAGACAATATACTTTCTTTTCTTTCCCAAATAATTCAGAAAGTAGGATAGATACAATATGGTCGACAAAGGAAATACTGATGAGATGTAAAAAAATAGATATTTTACCTAAAAGTCTCTCTGACCACAATCCAGTATATATGGAGATCTTGGGAATAACAAGAGGAATAAAGAGGTGGAGATTAAATGAATTCTTATTGGAAGATGAAGAGGTAAACAAAAAAGCAGAAAAATTATTAAAAGAATACTTTGAATTAAATTTGGATCAGGAAACAGAAATGAACATAATATGGGATGCCGGGAAAGCGGTCAGCAGAGGGTTTTTTATAGGCCAAAATAATTGGAAAAGGAAAGAGAGAGAGAAGAAATTAGAAGAATTAATGAAAGAAGTAAGAGAGAAGGAGCTGGCCCTAGGGAAAGCAAGGAGGGAGAAGAAAGAGGAGATAAAAAGTGGTATCAAAGTACTTCAAGCACAGTTGACCAGGATTCTGGACAAAGAAATAGAAATTAAAATCAGATATTCTAAACAAAAAACCTTTGAATATTCCAACAAGGCCGGGAAATATTTAGCCTGGCAGCTAAAGAAAAGACAGAAAGAAAGAGTGGTAGATAAGCTGAAGGTGGGAGGGGAGATAATTATGGAACCTAAAAGGATAGAAAAAGCTTTTGTCGATTTTTATACTGAGTTATATGGGGAAGAAAAGAGTGACCAATTGAAGGTAGAGGAATATATAAAAAGAACAAATTTGAGGAAAGTAACTGAGGAAGGAGTGAAAAAAATGAACGAACCAATTTCATCAGAGGAATTAAAAGAAGCTATTAAGAATGCAAAGACAGGGAAATCTCCAGGAGGAGACGGTTTACCAGCTATATATTACAAAAAATTTGGGACGATCTTAATAGAGCCATTAAAGAAAGTAATGAATGGTATCCTGGAAAAGGGGGTCACCCCAAAATCCTGGGATGAGGCCTATATAACGGTGATACCGAAACAAGAATCAGATACCACCCAGATTAAGAATTTCAGACCCATCTCCTTATTAAATGACGATTATAAATTATTTACGGGAATACTTGCAAATAGGTTAAAACACATACTGGGGGATATAATTAAAAAAGAACAAAATGGATTTTTACCAAAAAGACAAATGAGCAGTAACCTGAGAAACGTAATAAATGCTATGGAGTTCCTAAGTATCAAAAAAGAGATAAAGTCAGCATTTCTCTTCCTAGACGCGGAGAAGGCCTTTGATAGGGTCTCGTGGGTATTCCTGAAAAAGACAGTAGAAGATCTAGGGCTGGGAATGAAATTCCAAAATGCGATTAAGGCAATATATAACGACCAAAAAGCTAAATTGGTGATAGTGAAATAACAGAAGAGATAAAAATTCAAAGAGGGACTAGACAAGGATGCCCATTGTCCCCACTTCTATTCATTATAAGTTTAGAATATCTACTGGAAAATATAAGAAAGGATGATAAAATTAGAGGAATTAAAAATGGTAAAGATGTATTGAAAATAAGAGCATTTGCAGATGATGTGGTGGTAATGGTGGAGGAACCATTGGCTAGCATAAAACAAACACAAAAAGTAATAAAAGAGTATGGGGTATTAGCAGGCTTTAGCCTAAATGAGAAGAAAACAAATGTAATAGTTAAAAATCTGACGAAAGAAGAAGAGGACCAGTTACAGGAGGAGATAGGATGGAAGGTGGTAAATAAAGTGAAATATCTAGGAATATGGGTTACAAATAATACCAATAATTTGTTTCAAGATAATTATACAAAGGTCTGGAAAGAAGTTAAAAAGGATTTGGGAAATTGGAGTAAGTTAAATTTATCATTACTGGGCAAGATAGCAACCATTAAGATGAGCCTTCTTCCAAAAATGCTTTTTTTGTTTCAAATGCTGCCAATCTTAGGAACAAGTAGAACTATATTTAAAGAGTGGAGAAGAGATATAACTAGATATATATGGGACAGGAAACCGGCAAGAATAAAATATAAGTTACTGATTGATGCTAAGAGCAGAGGGGGATTAGGGCTCCCAGACCTGGAGCTCTATCACGACTCAGCAGGTTTCCTTTGGCTTAAAGAGTGGTTCCTATTAGAGGACCATGAATTATTAGACTTGGAAGGTTTTACGAACAAATTCGGGTGGCATGCATATTTGATAGAAGATAAAGTGAAGGCAGATAAAAGATTCACCAACCACACTATTAAAAAATCATTGTTAAAAATCTGGGAAAAATATAATAAGATTTTGGAACCCAAAACGCCTAAATGGTTGTCCCCCATTGAGGTTATTACGATGAAAAGAGGTAACTCAAATGGAATGTGGGGAAAATATAGGGATTTAATTGAACAAAGAGAGGGAATTTGGAGAATAAAACCATATGAGGAAATTAAACAATATTTAACAGGATGGATACAATACCACCAGATAAACAACAGGTTAAAAAATGATAATAGACAAAAAGGATTTTCAGACGAACCATCTTTATTGGAGATACATCTGTTAAGAAATCAAAATAAAATAATTTCAAACATGTATAAAACTTTGCTTGAATGGGAAGTGATGGATGAGATGGTTAAGGAGACCATGATCAAATGGGCCAGAGACTTGGGAAAAGTAATAGAACTGGAGAAGTGGGAAAGATTATGGGACAAGGCATGGAAATTTACGGCGGCGGAAAATATAAAGGAGAATATGATTAAAATGTTTTATCAATGGTATATTACCCCTAGTAAAATTCAGAAAATGTATAAAACAAAAGATAACCTATGTTGGAGATGCAAAAAGAATGTGGGGAATTTTGTCCATATGTGGTGGCATTGCGGAGAGATAAAAAAAATTTGGAATCAGATAATAGAGGAGATGAAAAAAATATTAAAATATAATATAAAGAAAAACCCGGAATTATTTTTATTGGGGATAATTGATGGAGAAATTGAGGGAAAAGATGAGAATTTGTTTTGGTACGCTACGGCGGCGGCAAGGATTCTAGTCGCGACATATTGGAAAAAAGAAGAAATTCCGGAAATTAAAGAGTGGCAAGAAAAATTGTATGGGTATATGGATTTGGCAATATTAACAGATAAAATTAGAGGCAAAAGTAAACAAAAAAGTTTAAGAGATTGGGAGAAATTTGGAGAATATCTCAAAAAACAATGCCCCACGATAAAAACTTGGACCCACTTTTAGATTACACTGTACCATATCTAAAGAAATGAGAGGAAAATGTGGAAAATGTAAATTATGACATTACGGAGAGAAGAAAGTAGACGCTTTAAGGGAAGATAAAACCATGAGAACAAGACAAGAGGAAGCCAAGGGGGGGAGGGGGTAAGAAATGCTTGGAATAAACAATGGGGGGGGAGGAAAGACGAGAAAATGTAAAAAAAAATAAAAAGGAAACGGGAAAAGAGAGAATGAGGATATTAATGAGGCATGATGTATATAAGATGTGATATAAGTATGACGAGCATATATAAGGATATAGAAGACTCAGCAGATGGAATGTTTAAGAATTATGATTTTTAAATTTGTTTTATTCTTTTTCTTTTCTTTGTATGTTGGTTTTAAATATGTATGGTTAAATCTTCAATAAAGTATAATTAAAAAAAAAAATTACTCACACAATCTTTTTACCTTAACAAATTTCAGGATGCATTGCTCACACATTTCCACCAGAGCTAGAAACCTGCTGCCATGCTACTTAAGATCTCTTAATCGAGGGATGCTGATGACAGAAGATGGGATATTCTGGATGTAAACATGTGTTCTACCACTAACTTCTGGGTTCTTCCTCAGCTGTATATTAGAGAATCTGCTGGTGTATGTTAGATGATGTCTTAATAAGCAAATTGATCAAAACCGCATTGGTGGGGTTATCTTGAAATTGGTAGGCAGTTTCTGACTACCTTAAAGAAAGCTTTATCAGCTGACAAAAGGTTTTCAGGTATGATTTCATGGACCTAAATGGATCTCACTGTGTCTCTCCCTGCCACACACCCCTTCTTGATGTGTCTTTGCCCTTTCCTAAAATCCCATCCAGCTAATGTGATGGTCTTGTTTATTTGATTAGCTATTAGCTATTACTGTGGGCATGCAGGTCAGCAGCACCCATCTGTTCCCCTTCCCCACCATCCTAGGGCATGTCATTCACCAGTCACAAATTCATCTCGATACCTGCCAAATCTATTGGCCAGAAAACCAATAGGAATGGTCCCAAACATGGCTCCAAGTGGAAATAAAGCAATGGTGATAGCCACAATGTACATCTGAGAACCTGGATCTTGCATCTCTTCAAAGGTTGTTATGTTGAACAAGTCATGCAGGAGCTAAGGGAGAAAAGCACAATAAATGCTTGAGATTAGGACTGCTCATGTGGCATGAGATCATGTGGCAACAGAACGCGAGAGCCTGGGACCAACTGAATTCTGGGATGCCCAGAGAAAGTGTGTGCATGCCTCTCCCACTCACATTGAGAGCTAGGAGGCATAGGGGCCAACTCCTAGGGGTTGAGTCCCTTTCCCTCCTCCCATAAACTATTTGAGGGGGCGAGCACCCCTTCCCCAAGTTAATAGGCATTACCGTCCAAACAGTGTGTGTGCACTGCGTCTTGTGATTGATTATGTGGGGCAGGACTATCCTGCTGCACCATATTGTATTCTAGTTGACACCCTTGATAGGAGATATCACAAAACTTGTGTCCACACTATCACCAGTGAAAATAGGCAAATATTTGCCTTTTTAAATATCTAGACTCAAAAAGCAAGGAGCACTCTACATTTGTTTACTCAGCAGTAGCTTGTCATATACTGTCTTCTAAAGCATGAGGCATTAGGAAATTGACTATAACTACCCCCCTCCTTTCTTTTTTATATACTTAAGAAGGAAATTGCTGTGACTCTCTCTCTCTCTCTCTCTCTCTCTCTCTCTCTCTCTCTCTCGCTGTGTGTGTGTGTGTGTGTGTGTGTGTGTGAGAGAGAGAGAGAGAGAGAGAGAGACCAGTGCCAGCCTATGTTCCCCAACAATTTATCCCAGAAGAAATGTGATGTTCAACAGAGAAAAGGTCTCCTAGGCCCACAATAACCCCTCATTTAAGAAGCCACGTGCAACACAGGGCTATCTTACCACAAAAGGGGTGTAGAGTAACCACATATTGTATCCATATTGTGCAGTAATTAAGCAGGCAGCCATTGAAATCCAAATAAGTCTCACTGGGACCTCCTGCGGGAAGAAACAGCAGCAGATACAGTGAGGAGAATGTACAGGGCAGAATACTTATATTAAGTAACCTTTGAATAACTATAGTTATCACTAAAACGTTTGTAGACTGAAAGATTGAGTGGAACATTAAGACATTATTTTATAATGACAACATTTATGCACCTTGGCTAGTCCAGCCAAATATTATCATCATTACCATACCATCTCCTACTAGCCATGAAAGTTATTATCTCCTGTTTTTTTTATTTGTTTATTTGTGCTTATTACATTTACAGACCACCTTTATCTCCCAAGGATCTCAAAGTGGTGCTGTGTGATTCTCCTCCTCTTCATTGCATCCTCACGACAACCCTGTGAGGTAGGTTGGCCTAAGAGATGGTGGCTGGCCCTAGGTCAAGGCTGAGTGGGGATTTGAACCCTCCTCTCCTAGGGTGCTAGCAGGTTCTTATTATCAGCATACCAACAATTAACTTGGGCCTTTGAATGGCTTGCCACCATATTAAAATCCATAATACAACCAAGTTAAAAACAAAGAAATATACCAGTGGTATATATATATATATGGTAAGGGACGCGGGTGGCGCTGTGGTCTAAACCACAGAGCCTAGGGCTTGCCGATAGGAAGGTTGGCGGTTCGAGTCTCCATGATGGGGTGATCTCCCGTTGTTCAGTCCCAGCTCCTGCCCACCTAGCAGTTCGAAAGCACACCAGTGCAAGTAGATAAATAGGTACCGCTCCGGCGGGAAGGTAAACGGCATTTCCATGTGCTGCTCTGGTTCGCCAGAAGCGGCTTAGTCATGCTGGCCGCATGACCCATAAGATGTCTGCAGACAAATGCCAGCTCCCTTGGCCTATAGAGCGAGATGAGTGCACAACCCCAGAGTCGTCTGCGTAAAAAGTGCTTACTTAATACCAGTTGTAAACAGCACAAATGCAAGCTAGAAGCATCCAAAAGTCAGAGCAAACCCAACAACATAAATTCAACTTAACTGAACCCTAAAACCAATATAGGGAAATGACTGTAGTTCAAATAAACATGCTTGTTTGATTTTAAATTAAAGTGCCTGGAAGAATACATAGATATTCACTTGTTGCCTAAAAGGGGACTCTCTCTGGGAAGGACATTCCCCTGACAAGGCCCTTATTAAACAAAAACAAAAACAAAAAAGGACATTTTTTGTACACGGTATTCCAGCGGACCTTTATAGGAAAGAACTGGCTAATTCGGGGTGTATAATTGGTGATACAGCACCAATTATGTTTTATTGAGGCATATGATGTGGGTTTCTCCTTTCCATCCTTGATGTTTGCAGATGTTCACAAATGTTTAAATATAGTAAATTGAATCCAGGTTTGGTTATGCTTGCAGTCTACCCATCAGATTACTCTAAGCATGAGTAAGACTAAAACCCAACCCTGCAGGGTCATCCATGGTGGAGAAACAGATGGAGCTCACATCTCCCTCTATCCCCACACCCCAGAATGGCTCTCTGCAAGCCTTGCCATGCTGCTGCAGAGCTTTCCGTTCCATTCACTGTGGTCAGGTGGAAGCAAAATTGGTGGGATCCTTGTTGAGTGTAGCAGAGAAGGGGATGAGATGGTTCAGCATCCACTGAATTCCATGCTGGCCCTACTGCTGTTGCTTGATGGCATCTGGTCTGATCTATGCCCAAATGCCAGGTTATTTCTAGGGTGGGGTAACGCAGAGCAGGCCTTTTCCTTCTCCCAGCCTTCTGATCCAGCCAGCATGCATTGAGGAACTATGCAGCTCTATCTTGCCCTACTGCTGCTCTGCTTGGGTGTGGATTTCTCCAGAGGTCTGAATGCCACCCAAAGTACTGTATGCTATACAATTGGTTTACATTCCCAGTCTGAACCTTGGGAAACAATTACATAACAACATAGATTTTCATTTTTATAAACTCAGTTGATTCCACAGATTCTTCAAGCTCACCTCACTACTGGTTGCTGCATTGGGTGCATTGGGTGCACTGAGTTCACTGAGTTCACTGAGTTCACTGGGTTCTTTGGATTCACTGGGTTCACTGGGTTCATTGTGTGCTTTGTGTGTTTTGTGTGTTTTGTGTGTTTTGGGTGCTTTGGGTGCTTTCGGTGCTTTGGGTGCCGCCTGCTTTTTCTTCATGGTTTCTTTTTGAGAGTCAGGAAAAATGGCTGACCTGTCAGAGAATAAGAGAGTGCTGTTGACAGAACATAATTAACTATTTCAACTTACTTAAGAAGTACAGAAGAGGATCAGGCCAGCATTGCAATTCCAGCAGCAGTCTGTCAGATAGGTAGGTTGCAATCAAGGCATGAAAGTGTGACTGGCTTTGTTTCTGTGTGTAGATATACTTTATTTGGCTATAAGCCCACAAGGTAAAACAAGCAAAACAAAACAATAAATACACGACTATTTGTACATTTCGGAATGATATCTGAAATGTGTGTGTGTGTTGCAACATGTCCCTGCTATACAGCCTCTGAAGTTATTCCATTTATGCATTAGGGCTAGCAGTCACTCCTCATCGCCAGCCCCCCTCTCTCAATGGTATAGTGGAAGGGAAGTGGAGAAGTCTACATTTTTGTAGGAGGGTGCTTCTGGGGGTCTCCTACACTGATTTGCCACTACCGCAGTGACCATCACCACATCTTTTGTTAGTTTAAATATTGTGGGAAGGAATTGCATTGGTCCTTGAACACTGATTATTTGAACATTTCAACAAAGCCCAAAGCTATAGTAGAGAGTTCCTGTGCTGCTATTGCCAGTGTTCTTGACTACGTCCGTAGATAGTTTAATTAGCCAAAGGCCTGGGTGAAGAAAGACATATATGCATTCTCCCCTCTACATTTCTTTTTAGCTTGGATATGTATTCTCAAAGAGGTGAACATCTCACCAAATGGGATGACACCCTCCTTAATAGCTGCTGAAGGATCAAGGTCAGATGAATTGAATTCTACCTCAGTTCACGTGGCAGCTAGACCTGTGGCAGTCCTCCAAACCTACTTACAAGTAGCCTCTAAAGGGGGCACTATTGTTTCTTATTGCCCCACTCATCACCTGGAGAATCCTTGTGTTATTACGTAAGACCAATACTGACTGCTCCCCACTTCTGGGCAGGGTGATGGTGGTCAACCAGGTCACTACCGTGTAGTTGTTTAGGTTGTGTACTCACCTGGACCAGGGTCCACAGCTACAGTTGGATCCACCAGTATCACATCAGAAACAGGTGCATCTAGGGCAACCTTATTGGTTGAGGCCTCAACTGCAGCTGAATGAACTGAAACATCAAGTCAAGATTCAACTTGTACCTGGTGCTTAGCACTCTTAATCCCAGACCTCTTTTTCCACTAGCAGTCTTTTTCATTATTGAGGCTATGCAAAGACTCCAAACATTCATTGGTCCTCCTTCATCTCTTTGTGTGTGTCAGATGCTTTTCATCTTTCCCCCATGACTTCTGGGACTACAGTAGCCTTTCCACACTTGTCCCACCAGCACATCCCATTTTTTGTGTGCAAGAGCATGGCAGCCATTTTTGCAGTGCCCCAAAACATGAGTTCCTGGTTGCCATGTTGTGATGCAAGAGTACGGCCCTGAAAAAAAAGCATGTCTATGGGGCTCCATGATCTCAAACTAGTCACGTGACTCATGTAGGAGTATGTCTGGGAAAATGCACGTCCAAGTTTTTGGACTCAACATGTTGGAGGGTATGCCATCCTAGAAATCTTCTATATCCTAAAAAAAACCACCAAATTAACAAATGACAAGTCCAAAATATCAAGCAGAAATGAAAGGGGGGGGGACATAGAAACCATGTCCAATCCATGGTAGACACACACCTCTGCCTGCTGCAAAATAATAATAATAATCAGGAAATGCCAATAGATGCTGCAGAAGGCAAAGTGTTCAGAAAGTGGGCAGGGTAGGTTTAAATAGCTTCAACCCAAAGCCTCTCCCCCAGATATAATGAGGCTACACTGTCAGGATGCTGGCATCCCGGCTGGTGGCCCAGGAAAGTATAAAGACAAGGAAACATTTCTTCTCGTCCTTTATTTCAATCTTTACAGAGGGAGGCTATAGAACCCAGCCTCTTGGATAATGGCATTGTCCCGAGTGAATCTCTACCCCCATTCTCTCCCACTTCCTCACTCGTCATTCTCATCGTCTCTTCTACGGGTGCTACTATGTGCCTTCTGTCTTTGAGCTCTTTGCTCTCCTACTTTTAAGGCTCGCCAGGTTCTGGGAGATGGAGGGTCTGGGATGCTTTCTAAAGACAATGTGTCAGCTGGGTGTTGTTCCAGCTCTCCTATGATTTCACAGCTTTCCCCCTCATCTGCCTCTGAGTTGCGACCTCCCTCAACCCCCTGTTGTAAATCTATACTGTCTTCCTCTTCCTCCTCCCTGACATACACATAGTCTGGTCATATCTTACATCCAGACCTCTTGGGGCAGGCTTCAAAATATAAAGAGCCACAGAACTGGGTAGAGTTGAAATCTGTCTAGTGGTATTCACCCCAACCTATGCAGGGGTGTCTTGATAGAAATATTTGAGGGTGAGCAGGCAAAAATCACTCAAACTTACAGTCGTTTTCTATTACCGGCGAGTTGAAGGATAATTGAGCCACACCCTAAATTCATTTGAAATAAGGCAAATGGAACTCTTAGCAGTGCTGCAGGAGCCATTCGGGGGAGGATGTTGGAAGGTTCTAGAAGAAACTGTTGACAGTTGAGAACCCAGATGATGCATAATCACTGTGTACAAAGGAGACTGGTTTAGAATTGTACTCCTACAATCATTTAATGTGGATTAATTACTGGTGTGAGAAAGCAAGAATAGCATAGTGGCAAAATGACTGAGTGATGGATAAGGAAGGCACCCATTCAGATCTCATCGAGCTATGCCTGAATAACACCAGGTGGCCTTAATGTTCACTCAGCCTCCCCACCCTGACCCCTGCCTTAACTCCTTCATCTGCAATATGGGGATAATAATGACCGATCTTCCAGTGTCGTCATTAGAATTGCAGTATAATCTCAGGAACACACCTGAAAGTGCTGTATGCAAATACTATATCTCTTGCACCATTGAACATTTCACATTGGAAACGATGGAGCTCCTTTGAGAATAGTTCAGTTCTTACTCTGGGATGGATTTCTTTGAAATACTAATTGAAAATTTGCATTGATAGGATCACCTCTTCCTTATTATTATGACCGAGAAGAAGGGGATCTGGGCAGAGATGTATCAGTATTTTCTAATTCAATAAATGGAAGCCATATTGTCACAAATACACCTGACTTTTCTAAGGCATCTTTTGTGTTTTGTTCTCTATGCTTGTGCCCAAATTACTCCACTAAAGAAAAGTTATTTGTCAAGCTCTTTCGTTCCATCACTGGATCCCTCAATCCACCCTCTTTTGATTCATCCGCTTTTGTATCCTCCCAGTATTTAGAAATGCCTACCTTAATTCTTCTTATAATATTTTGATCAAGTTATTATGCTTCATATTCTCATTAAGAACAGAGAACAATGATAACAACACCAGTTTCTGTATGCATATTATGTCCTGAGCTATGATTTGCCCCTCATTTTTCATTCCTTTCAGTATTTAGATGGCAATATATGGTTTAGCTAGAGTCCTTCAACAGTTTTAAAATGTTCTCAACATTTCAGCAGTTGTGGTATGTGGGAATGGCTGCCTGTGCATGGCACAATGTTTCGGTGTTCATGTATATCTCTGTACAGCCATGCTCATGAGGGACTTCCATGTCTGACTTCCAGATACCCTTCGGAAGCAGCTAAACCTGAAAGAATGATGACACCAACACACATTTAAGAAATCATTTCTGACAGGGAGAATGATTTACCAGGGATAAGTAACAAAATGATAGATCTGGTAGATTGGGAGAGCTGGGGATCTATGGGGCCAGCAACTAAGGTAAAGGGACCCCTGACCATTAGGTCCAGTCGTGTCTGACTCTGGGATTGTGGCGCTCATCTCGCTTTATTGGCCAAGAGCCGGCGTACAGCTTCCAGTATGTGCGTACAGCTGGCGTACAGCTTCCAGTATGTGGCCAGTATGACAAAGCCGCTTCTGGCGAACCAGAGCAGCGCACGGAAACGCCGTTTACCTTCCCGCCGGAGCGGTTCCTATTTATCTTACTTGCACTTTGATGTGCTTTCGAACTGCTAGGTGGGCAGGAGCAGGGACCGAGCAATGGGAGCTCACCCCGTCGTGGGGATTCGAACCGCCGACCTTCTGATCAGCAAGCCCTAGGCTCTGTGGTTTAACCCACAGCGCCACCTGGGTCCCAAGGGGCCAGCAACTAGACACATATAAATTCAAAGGGGAAAGAACTTCCTGCTCATTCTATGTTCTGAACTTCCAGTTATTCATTGGACCAAGAATCTCCTCGTTGCATGTTTAGACCTTTTACCCTGACCCTAGAAATAAATTCAGACATGACTCAAATTTTGGTTTTGGTTTTTGGCAGAATTTAGGCCACAACTTCATTGATTACAATCAAGTGAGTGGTTGCATAGGCTCTGCTTCGACTAGCTCCCTGCGCCGTTGCAGGCAGTGCTGACCCAGAGCTCTATCATAGGTCAGCCTAGGGTAAACACCAGGGCTGGCAGATGGGGGTGACCCAGCTGTTCCGCTGCCCTGGCGAGCCCTGTATGGGCGTAGCCCCTTTCAGGGTTCACCAAACCATTGAATCCTCGGATTCCTTTACCGGAATACCTTTGGCATAGGGATGGCCAGACCGTTCTGCCACCCCTATCACTTGAACCAGAGCCTATCCGCCAACCTTACAAGTTGTGACGATTTGCTACGTGGCAGGCGAAACCCAAGTGGCACCAGCCAATCAGCCAAGTGGGGGAAATTCCTGCCGTGCCCCTGTCCCAACGACAGACGACACACGACGGCATAGCAAGGTCAAGCGCAAGCCCTAAATATAGGGAGAGGTGGGTGGGTGTTCCGATGCACTATCCCCAGAGAGGAAGCTCAGGGTCACGTGAATGGGTTTAAATAGGTCCCTCGATGTCGTTTTCCTCGCGTCCCATAGGTCAGATTGAACCCAGCAACAAGTGACCTACCAATAGGGTGTTGTGGCAATCCAATGGTTCCACCTACAACAACACAGGGTCTGGTGGCCAGGTCGCACCGCAACACGTGCCCTCTTTGAGGGAGGACCCGATTAGTCAACACTGATAAGCTTTGGGACTGAGGTAGCATGGAACAGATGCATACCCTCCAAGTGTCCCGATTTTACAGGGACAATCCCAGAATTACAGAAGTCATCCCAGTTTTTTGTTTGATCCTAGAATGTCCTGGTTTTCTTCTTTCCTTCCCTCCATGTCTCATAGAACAATTAAAAGTGGTGTGTGGGTGGGTGGGTGGGTGCGAAAACAGAGTCCTGTTTATACTGAAACTAACATACCTGCACCAAATGAAGGAAATGGAGAAGCCAGCATATGAAACCCTTCCTATAATTTTGAAGGAAAAGATCACCTGTCCACTTTAAATATGAATTGTTGGTGGGTGTTATGAGAGGAAGGGAAGGTGTTGCAGTGCATATCTGCTGTCTCGCTAGTACCATTAACTACTCATGAGTCAGGTTGAAGAAAGAATCCAGAAAGTTTATTTACTGCAGTAAAGTGTTTCAGCGGGATCACTCCACAAAGGCTGGAACCCCCACTCAGAGGTCAGGGATGGGGGTTATTTATAAGCTTTTACCACAAAGCATCACAATTTCCTCCAATCATATGCTTTCTCATTACCTCATTCAAAAAAAGCATACAAGCTGTCGTTAGCCAGAACTTATTTAGTTACATTTCATTTTAGTGTGCCTGCGCTTCTAACATAAGCGTATTCGTAGCTCAACATCTACTGTGCATAAGCATAACCTTCTCATGGATACATTTTGTAGCAAAAGCTATTGTGCTTCTATTGTGCTTTGTATTGTGTATGCTGTGAACCTGTGTGTTTTGCAATTTTCACTTCTCCCTCTTGCAAAGTGAAAAGCTTTCTCAGCAGTTTGTTAGCAGTTTCTTAAAGCAATAGGCTACTATAAGTTCCTTTTACTTGCACTATCACATTTTGGGGGCCCTGGGGGCCCCTCCCACAAAGAGAACCCATGCCATGCCTTGTGTTTTGAAAGATGTCCTCCAATTTCTCCAGGGTTTTCTTCTATGAAAAAGAGTACTATTTTTCTCTTCCATTCTCAGGCATTTATCCAGAATTATTCCATTCTTAAGCATTTATCCAGAATTTCTGTAGGTGTTAGTTTTTTGTTTTTGTTTTTTAGCATACCTTATTGTTTCTGTTCAGCCCAAGCTTTCTGATGTGAGAAGACACCATGGGAGTTACCTCATGATGTCTTCCCCTGGGAGTTAATTCAAGCATGGGCAAACTGGTAAGGCGACATAGTGCAAACCACTGGTGAGATATTTTGTAGAATGAAAGAACACTTGCAAATATCTTTAGCCATTTCAAAGGTAAGGGAACTGTAAGAAAATCTCTACGAGAATTTCACCCAAATGTTCTCTTCCTGTTGACAATATCTGGTCGTGGATACGTATGCCTATTTTGTGCTAGGTGAAAGATAAATAAATGAATGTCTCTGCATCGGTAGATGATAAAGCAGAACACAGACTTGTGTAAAGTAAACCAGTAGCAGAATAGCAGGAAATGTCAGATGAAAGTGTGAAAGAATAGTGGTTCGGACTGAAGCATATCCACAAACCCCTAGTGTGAGGAGAGAAAATGATCCATCACTTTAAAGACAACCCCCCCCCCAAAAAAAACCCAAAGAATCTGGGGAACTGTAGTTTCTTAAGGGTGCTGGAAATTAGGCCTGTGGGGTAAACTACAGCTCCCATGATGCTTTTTTTTGCGGGGTGTGTGTGCCTGACTATGAGTGTTCTTCCCTCCCAGTCCAGATAATGATGGACTCACACAGCCTACCACTTAGAGAAGGCAGGGACATGTAATTTGAATCACAACAGCAATGGGAGGTCCCATAGGCTTGGGGAAGAGCTACATTAATACAGAACAGCCCAAAATAAACCAATAATACCAAAGAAGGAGAGGAAAGAGCTGGGAAGCTCATCTTTTCTTTTCATTTTTTCATTTTATCTACAATCCTTGGAATCATAACATTGGAAGCCAGAAGATCTGAACAGAGCCATCCTACTAGTGCCTACAAAAAAACAACAACAAATGACTTTTTTCTGATTCAGCAGGAAACAGAATTCTAGTTCTATCGCCCCAGCAACTGTTCCAAGTTAAATTATTGTGAGAATACGACCATAGAGCAGTCTCCTTTGGATCATCTCAGCTCCCAACTGTCAACAGCTTATTGGAACCTTCTGACATCCTTCCCCCTGATTGGCTCTCGCAACACCAATAGAGTTCCGAGTGCTTTAAAAAATAATAAGAAGAATAGGAATTTACTCTGTCCTCCCTCTTCACCAGTCTGGGATCACTATGGTAAGAAATATTTGTTTTGTCTGTTTCTTCTCCACATATTGGGCAGCAGGGGGTGGCGACACTTGTGCACATAATTCCACTAACCCACCCATTGGTATAGTCACATTGCAGGCCTGCTGTGCCTTGCCTGGTGTGATCCGGCATGGAGTGTCTGCATGTAGGCGTCTCGTGGCCAGTGAGGAGCCAATTGGTCCTCCATTCTGGCTAGGAGGTCAGATTCTAGGTGTGCCTGCTGGCAGGCCTGGGGAGTGGACTCTTCCTGTGGCCAACTGAGGCCAGCAGGTTTCACTTGGGTTCACTTGTCCAGTATTTAAAGTGGTCTACGCCTGCTCCTAGGGACGCGGGTGGCGCTGTGGGTTAAACCACAGAGTCTACGGCTTGCCGATCAGAAAGTCGGCGGTTCGAATCCCCGCGACGGTGGTTGATGACCAGCATAGTGGTAAATTTTGAAGTGCAGATGCTCATTATGGCAGATCCATACTCAGGTCCCCAAGGAGACTCCAAAAATGCAGGTACTCAATTTATTAAGAGCTGCATGACAGCACTCCTATGGATATTCAGCTTCTACAACTCACGAGCTCGTTCAAAATACATTCAACCACAAAAAGTGCAAATTTTAGCTTTTCATTATAAATGCAAACAAGCTTGCAAAGAAGTGTTAAAATGTAGAGTGCTATATGAAGACGAAACCTTATCAAAGTACTCTGCATCCACTTGATTATTTTCTATATACCAATTTTCTCTAAGATATCCATCACAAACATCACCCAATTCACTTGAAAAAAGAAAGGAGGTTTCATCAGTTATCCTGGTGCATTTGCCAGATGACACAAACACTTCTGCTTTGAAGAAGTCCCAGAGCTGCAATCCCCTGTCGTCGTCCTCCTCCTCCTCCATTATACCACTGGTGATGACCCTTAGGTTAGGTTAGGTTAGGTTGTGTTTTTTTGTTGTTTTTAATGATTTGGGCTAAAAGGAAGAACTTCAAGTTATCAATCTGGAGCTAGGAGCTGGGAAATAGGTTAAGCCAAAAGAACTCTCTTGTTCTCCAACAGGTGAGTGTGTTTTCTGACTCTTACACAAGAAAGCATGGACCAAGGAGATGAGAAAGCCAATGCAGAAATCAAGGGAGGGGTGAACTCAGAGGGTTTTGTCCCATCCACTTTTGAAGAAGCCAGGAATAGCAAGAAGAATGTAGACAATGCAGCAACCAAAAAAAGGGTGAGTGAGAGTGGAGTGCTTCATCCAAAGC
The DNA here is from genome assembly GCA_034641395.1 of Darevskia armeniaca. Taxonomy (NCBI): domain Eukaryota; kingdom Metazoa; phylum Chordata; class Lepidosauria; order Squamata; family Lacertidae; genus Darevskia; species Darevskia armeniaca. The sequence continues at coordinate 387,257 of JAWWNF010000873.1, read as the reverse complement.
ACTACCTAAAAAAACCATGGATAAAAAGGAGGACACAACTGATGCATCAGTCACTAATGGAGTAAACCTATGCACAATGAGCAAGTTGGTTTAAGTTAAAGGTAAAGGGACCCCTGACCTTTAGGTCCAGTCGTGACCGACTCTGGGGTTGCGGTGCTCATCTCGCATTATTGGCCGAGGGAGCCGGTGTACAGCTTCCAGGTCATGTGGCCAGCATGACTAAGCCGCTTCTGGTGAACCAGAGCAGCATACGGAAACGCCATTTACCTTCCTGCTGCAGTGGTACCTATTTATCTATTTGCACTTTGACGTGCTTTCGAAGTGCTAGGTTGGCAGGAGCAGGGACCGAGCAACGGGAGCTCACCCCATCGCAGGGATTCGAACCACCGACCTTCTGATCGGCAAGCCCTAGGCTCTGTGGTTTAACCCACAGCGTTAATCCAGCATAAATTTACACCAGAACCAGACTCCATTAATCGGTGGGGCTAGTGCTGCTCTGCTTAAGCCTGGCAGAGGTAAAACAAAACTTCAAAATAGTGTTCTATGCTGTGTTCCCAGGTCACATGACCAAGCTCAACATGCTTAAGATCGAACCTAAATCCATTCTGATTCCATCTCCCCCACACCCCCAGAATACCATTTTTGAGGACTTACTCCAGCATCAGTTCAGCCAGCTACAGTTCAACACACCTGCTTCATGCAGTCATATGCCTATGACAGTTGAACACTGACAGGGGGTTGGACGAGATTATCTTCAAGATCCCTTCCAATTCTATCTTTCTATGTAGGTGGTTTTGATTACCAGCTGAGCATTTTTAACATAGAATGGTAGCTTCAGTCGCATGGACTCTATATATCTATTCCAAAGAATAGGCACCTCTGGCCATTAGGTCAACTCCTCGACCTAGAAAGTCATAGAAAGTCATAGATCTTCAAGATAGGGGTGTAGCTTGAACCAATCACAATAAAGGATACCAACTGATATCTGTATTGCATAGGTAACATATCTATTAAGGGTGTGGTGCCTAGCAAAAAAGGACTACAGATAATTGAAATTAAGCAGGACTCAGTTTAGCATTGTGGTGAAATAGAACCAGTCAATTAAAAGGAAAGGAAAGGAAAAGGTTTGGTATATAATATTGCCTTCTCCTACTCCCTTAGGTATGCTCCTTGCTATGCTTACTGACCCTTTGGAGGCAAGTGATGAGAGAAAGGGCTTTTTAAGAGGTGGAGCCCCCTTCATGAAATGTTCTCCCTAGAGAAAGTCTCCAGGCAGTGTCTACATTATGGCTATTTGTGTTGTTTAGATTTAATATTTTTCTTTGTTTCTAATTTTGTAGTAGTTTGAATTTTAATGAGGTAACCACCCAGAGAATTCAGCTAACGGTTGGTACAAAAAAAATGCATTTATGAAGCAATGTCCAGGTGTCAGACCTATATATTTTTTCTGTATTTCCATTTAGGATCTTTTTAGTGGTAAGTATACTTAATTAACAATGTACAGTCTCATCCCAGTATTTGCTGCTCCTTCTTGTAGGAGCTGTCCTTGGTGCTGATTCTGGTAACAGTTGCTTCCTGTCTCATATCTGTGCAGCATGGCTACAATCTGTGGGTACTCTACAACACTATTGGGGTAAGATGGCAGTACAGCACAGATGGCTTCAAAAAGCAAAGGCTTTGGCCCTTCAAAAAGCAAGGGCCTATATACTAGAAGGAGCGTCTCCACCCCCATTGTTCAGCCCAGACACTGAGGTCCAGTTCCAAGGTCCTTCTGGTGGTTTCCTCATTGCAAAAAGTGAAGCTACAGGGAACCAGGCAAAGGGCCTTCTTGGCAGTGGCGCCTTCCCTGTGGATCACCCCCCAGTCAGATGTCAAGAAGATAAAGAACTACACAACTTTTAGAATACATCTAAAGGCACCCTGTATCAGGAAGTTTTAATGTTTGATTTTTTATTATGTTTTAATATGTGCTGGACTGCTGCCCAGAGTTGCTGGGGAAACCAGATAGGCAGGGTATAAATAATAAAACTATTATTGTTATTATTATTGTTGTTGGAGATAGGCCATGTAGCTCATTGTATGCACTGACAGGCCATGGCCCTCCTGGATTCCAGCTAAGTCCCAAGCTCTCCAGGGTTTTTTCCATGTGATCTGTGGTGAGGTCCTAATCATTATGTGCTTATCTCCTAGCTCCTGCCTAGCTTCTATAACGTAACAAGACCAGAAGAAGCAGATTTTCAGATTACCCTTCTGTCTATCACCGTGACTATATTTCCACTCGGAGCCTCCTTTGCGACCATTCCTGCTGGTTGGTTGTTAGATAGATTTGGCAGGTATAGAGATAAACTTGAGACTTGTGATCTACATGACCTAGTATGGCAGGGTGTGGTGATGGGGGAATGTTGCTGACTACAGCCCCTCTAACCCCGGGTAACATTTTATAAAGATACAATAACATTATCATTCCTCTTGCTCATTGAAGCAATAGGGTGGGATTTCAGAGATAGAAAAATGCACAGGCATTTGTCAGATCACATTTAACAATTGTTAGACATTTCATGGAGGGATATGTAGCAGTCAAAAACACAATAGGATTTAGTTAGGGCCCTGGAAACCTAATGGTAGCTAATGAAGCTTTGTTTTTAGGAGGTGGGTACATGCCTTCTGAATTCAAGATCATCCTTTCAATGTGGTTTCTTTCAATTATGTACCTAGGGCAGGCACCTAAAGATTTTTCCAAGTCAGTAGTAGAGCACATGCCTCCATTAAGAAGATCCCAAACTCTCTCACCAATTTCCCCAACTAACAAAACTTACCTAGCATAGTGACAAATATTAGTTTTCTAGCCCTTGAGGAAATTCAGAGTGTCCTGCAATCTTTGAGATATCAGATTTGGTAGTAGGAGTTTTGGTACCTTGTGTAGTTCTTTCTCCCGTCTGCAAACAATGACAACCAAAAGCGATTGTCCAAAAAAAAAAAAAAAAAAAAAAAACACCCAACAACAACAATAACAACAACAACCCTGAGGACTCCCTTGCAGTTCCATAGTACCTCCTCTCTTTTGCTCTTTAGATGGTACGATATATTCCCTACCTCACTGCTCCATTTCACTATCTTTTCAGGAAAGTTGCATTGTTCGTAACTAACTTTTCAACCATTATATTTGCTGCTGTGATGGCTTTCTCACTTTCAATACATAATCATGGATACATCATCTTTACACGTCTCTGCTCTGGAATAAGCACAGGTGAGTCAGGGTCCTGGATTTAGTGCCTTATATTTTCAAAAAGTTAAGGACACCTGGTCAGAAGTCAGCCTGCAATTTGTGCCATTCAGCTGATTAGATCAGGAACACTGAAATTTGGCACCTGAAAAGGAGCAGGAGAATAGGTCCTTGCACCCTCTGTGCTGTTGTGGGTGAGATAAATCCTTTCACGAAGCAGTTTTCCCAGGAGTCTATGAGTGCCTGTACCAATGCTGTGGGATCCATTAGACAGCCCCCGTCTCTCACATGCACAGTTTATATCTGGCCCCCGCCCCCCGGTTTGCTGCTTCAGTGTCCCAGTTGGTTTATCCTCAGCAACAATTCCTTTTGCATCCCATTCAGTTAGCCCACTTTGATCATTTTCCTCCTTCTCAGCAAGTCCTTTTACAGCAATATGCTCTCCTCTTGGCTAAAGCAGGTTAAGGAGGCAACTTCACCAGATTTTGCCACAGAATTTGGCAAGGGTACTCAAGTGCCTATGCCTTCAATTGCTGAGCAACCCATATCTGCCCCCTTCCATTGATTGCCCTACTTTCCAGATACGGGGATATACAGTACAATGAAAGATGCCAATCAGTGTAGATCTGACTTTGCTCTCAAATGTGCACATGAAGCTTGTACATTGGTGTGGCAGTTACCTTCACCTGCACAGAACCCCCAGACGTTTCACGGTCCGTTGGTACCTGCACCTACCACGGTTAATTACACACTGCCACCAACCAGTATGCCTGGTAATTATTTCACTCACTGCAGTCGAGGAGAACGTTAGAACAAACTTTGTTTATTGAAGTACAACCCTTAAGTATATGGTTTCAAAATAAATAGTTTTCCTTTGCTTGTTATGTTGTTTATTAACAGTTCCTACCCTGTTTCCCCTATTTTAAGACGTAGTCATAAAATAAGCCATAGCAGGATTTTTTTCGCATTTGCGAAATATAAGCCGTACCCCGAAAATAAGCCATAGTGAAAGGCGCAGTTCTGGAGGGCGCGAAGGAAAACGCGGGGCTGGGCTTACGTAATAAAAATAAGACATCCCCTCAAAATAAGCCATAGTGCGTTTTCTTGAGGGAAAAAATATATAAGACGGTGTCTTAAAATAGGGGAAACACGGTAACAGTTCCTAACCTCTCCCTAACACTCCCACTCCCTTCACAGCCCCCTCTATCTGCTAATTCTCTACCACCCTTTCCAGCCTCTAAAACCCCAACTCTCAACGACCACAACTCTACTCTCCCCCTCACACTCCCTGGGGGTGAGTTTATATACTCCTCTTAACTTCGCCCCCTAAGGTTCTAACTGACTAAACCCTTTAACTCTTTCTATGCGGTCCCGCAGTTTGGCTGCACGCCACAATTGGCTATTAGAGCCTCAGTCTCCACCTCTGTTTTCCCCCCAAGGCAGTACTGTTTTCAATTGAAGATGTTCTAGGCTATCCAACTCAGGAACCTGGCAGAATTCAGAAACCACTTCTAAAACCTTCCCCATGTCCTTGCATTCATCTCTGGCTCGTCTGTAGACTCTGCCCAGTCCTCCTCTCATGCAATGGCTGCTGGAATGGTCACAAGGAGACACCTCTGGCTGACTGACTGGGAGGTGGATGCTTCTTTGTGTACCGCTTTAACCTCTTTGACAGTTGTAGGCACTAAACCTTTTGGAGATGTTGCCCTGGAGCAAGTTCTAGCTGAAACCAAAGATGAGAAGTTGTTGCCTTCTCAATGAAGAGATGATTACCATTATTCCAAGTAAACCTTTTTGCCCTTTAACTCCTTCCAAGAGTCCCTCTCATGGGTGCAAAGGGACCTTCCCCAATTTCCTCCCACTATGTGCAACATGGAGCATTCCCAAATCTATTCTGGAGGATTGAAAAAAAAACCTATAGGAAAATATTTGCTAGGGCATCATGGGAGGAAAGAATTGGACAATGTTCAGTTGCGCACATTGTGCTGATGGGATGATTTGCATAGTAATTTGTTGAATACAAGCCTTAATAAATACCTGTAAATCATGTCACATGCATGTTGTGTATTACCATTTGAATTTCTATCTAACCAGGAATATGCTTCTGTGTTGGCCCTCTGTATCTTGGCGAGATCTCCCCTAGAAGCCTAAGGGGAGGCATCATCATGATGTACCAACTGTTTTATTTTTTGGGTCTCCTCGTGGCTCAGATACTTTGTCTTCAAGAAGTCTTGGGGACGGGAAAAGGTAATTCAGTGACATTAATTCTTTGTCTTATAGTATAGCAGCGGGGAGTGCTGCCCAGGAATTTGTGGAAACCAGTTTTGTAGATAACACGATCCATTTAAAAAACACAATGGTTTTTGGATGTGCTTGCTTTTAAAATAAGTAAGTAAGTAAGTTTCTGGTACTCACCATGATGTTGTTACAATAAGTGCCATGTTTTTAACATGTGGGAGGAAAAGGTGCCGGTACTACAACATTAATTCCCACCAAAATGGGGAAATGCTTTTTGGCCTGCCATCTTGATTCAAAATGACATCTGGCATCCACATGTTGGCTAAGGCCTCCCAACTTTGAAACCCTCATGCTGAGTTTGGTGATTATGTCTTGAAAGGCATCCAAAGCCACAGAGAACAGAATGACCAACCAACAAACAAGCCCCTTTCTCAAACATATGGTAGATAGCATCAGATGGAGCGCTGCTCTTTCTTCACCTTATCTTTCTACTATCTCCTTCCACAGGCTTCCCAATGCTGATAAAACTTTTTGGTGTTATGCCATTGGTTCAGTTGCCTCTACTGCCCTTCTTACCTGAAAGCCCTAGGTACCTACTCATTCAGAAGAAGGATGAAGAGAGCTCAAGGCAAGGTATGTTGAATTGCACTGGGACCTCTAAGTGTGAGCACCCTACATAGCTGTGCAATGTCACCCACTATTGGCTAGTCACATAAGGTCTCGCCATTCTAGCATTCTTGTTATCCTACGCTGTCAGTCATAAGTGTGCATTGGAATTTGTAGGACTTTATAAAGGCACTTTATACCCGCATGATCATCAAGGCAGTGTTAGCCTGGGTTTTATGTTTTGTATGAGGGTTCCCACTACTCAGACATGAAGGAATCCTCAGCTGACAAAACATTCTGGCCACAACGACAAATCCTCAAGGTAGCTAGAGTTTTCATCATCTTTGTTGACCTTGCAAGAGGGCAAGGACTCCAGGGCAGTCAAGCCTCCCTCATGTTGACCCACAAATCCCATGTTTTAAAGTAAAGGAAATTATATATTTGCTAATAACATGCACTATGACCAATGCGCCTCCTCAGCACTGTCTACCAGGCATTCCAGATGTTCTGTCTTCTGCAGCCATTGCACTGGGCGGGCAAATCATTAGCTATATTTGTTGCCTAATAATTTAATTGTATTTGGATTATGGAGGTGTTTATTCAGCAAAAAATAAACCCCCAAGGAATGGACCCCTTCTAAGGGATATAGTTCCTGTACCTTGGAGTGATGACCTCTTTCCCCCATAATTTTCTATTATTCTTAATTTTTTTAGTACAGTGGTACCTCTGGTTAAGTACTTAATTCGTTCCGGAGGTCCGTTCTTAACCTGAAACTGTTCTTAACCTGAAGCACCACTTTAGCTAATGGGGCCTCCCGCTGCCGCTGAGCCACCAGAGCACAATTTCTGTTGTTATCATGAAGCAAAGTTCTTAACCTGAAGCATTATTTCTGGGTTAACGGAGTTCTTAACCTGAAGCATATGTAACCTGAAGCGTATGTAACCTGAGGTACCACTGTAATATGCTCCTCAAATTCTGTTTATGCCTCCCTGCCTTTCTTTTGCTAAAGCTTCTGTTCTGTTTTTGTTTTTCTTATTTGGACATGACTTCTATTTTCCAAAACAAACCTCTTTTTTTGCCTTGAATTGCTTCCTTTATTGTATTCATTCACCACAGAGGCATCCTCTTGACCTTGTTGGTATATTTACTGCTCTGCAGTGAGCATTCTAACTTCTATATTTATGGCATTCAATGGCTCCCAAGCATTCTGGAAAGATTTCACCCTCTTGACTTCCTTCATCCAACTTTTCCTTTGTTACCAGTCTCTTCCTTTCTTCTTCTTCTTTTAGAAAGTACCTCTTTTGAAGTCTGATTCTCTCTGCCTCTATTCTTAACATAGCACTGAAGAAACTAAGGAACAGAAATGATGTGGAGGATGAGATTGAAGAGCTCTATCAGGAGGACATTGTTGAAAAGTCAGAAAAGAACATGAAACCTCTTAAACTGCTATATTCCAAAAAACTGCGAAGGCAAGTCATTGCCATAATTGTCTTGATGGTTGGACAACAGTTCGATGGCATCAGTGTGGTAAGGAAGGTTGAGCTAGGTGAAATGAAGGCCCCTGTTGTACATAAAATTTAGAGGCTGTCATACAAAATTTAGAGAGTGCTCATCAATGGATCCCCTTCATCCTGGAGAGAAGTGACTAGTGGAGTGCCACAGGGTTCTGTCTTGGGCCCAGTCTTATTCAACATCTTTATCAATGACTTAGATGATGGGCTTGAGGGCATCCTGATCAAGTTTGCAGATGACACCAAATTGGGAGGGGTAGCTAATACCCCAGAGGACAGGATCACACTTCAAAATGACCTTAGCAGATTAGAGAATTGGGCCAAAGCAAACAGGATGAATTTTAACAGGGAGAAATGTAAAGTACTACACTTGGGCAAAAAAAATGAAAGGCACAAATACAGGATGGGTGACACCTGGCTTGAGAGCAGTACATGTGAAAAGGATCTAGGAGTCTTGGTAGACCACAAACTTGACATGAGTCAACAGTGTGATGCAGCAGCTAAAAAGGCCAATGCAATTCTGGGCTGCATCAATGATTCTATACCAGCTACAACTGTTTGTCTCTATGGATTCTTTGTCCCTGTTCTGTTTTTCAGATGCTTCTCCAAGTGTTAGAAATATCAAACTCTGTAACACAGGGAGAGGGAAACTGTAGGCTTGCAGGTATTGTTGGGGCTCCAGCTCTCATTGGTGAAGCCAAGGTGGCCCGTGGTCAGGGATAATGGGAGTTCTTGTCCAAAAACACATGGTGGGCTGCAGATTTCCCACCGCTGCCCAAGTAAATTGTGTTGTTCTACAGGAAAGATGGCATTGCCGAGGAGTAAACCTTCCAGAAGTACAGAGTGCTGAGGTCATTGGGGTAATCCTGAATGGCGAGTCATGCAGGGTCATTGACTGGCATTGTTTCTTAAATAAGAATTGTATTCTCATTAACTTTTCAATAATTCAAAACTGCAAGCCAAGTGGTGCAGCTAATCTGTTGGATGGTGAAACAATTTTTTTTTTAAAATAATTTTTATTGGTTTTACAAATTTTTGTCCGGCCCCGATTCAGGCCAGATCACATACAATTTAAACATCATCCATTGACTTCCTCACGCCCCCTCATTGCTTTTATTTACCTAAATATTTCATTTTTAACAGGTTTCTAATTCTAATTCCACATCATTAACATTTTAATAACATCTATTTTTCAATCATTTGCCATCCACTCACACCTTTAGCGCTCTTATATTTTACATCAATCACATCCCTATTGCCTCCCCCAATCCCCGAGGCAGACTGCTTCATTATGAAATTTACTTATCATCTATAATATATATCAATCTTATATCATTATTCTTCAAAGTCCATAAGTCAAAACCAGTAGGCCACAAGAAAGTTATTTCATATAATTGTTCATCCTATTCCCTCTGGGTCTGACTTCCAAACCCACTGTCTTTGCTGCAAAGAGGCATCCAAACCGATATCCATCAAAATCTTTGGCCAGCCATTCCTTTTCTTGTCACAATCATCTCGGGTCTCCTTTCGCTGCTTGTTGGTAATCTGTGGTTTGTTGACATTTCTTCTGCTGCTTTTCTTTTTCCTTCTGATGACAGCTCCTTTCGGCCTGCATTGGATAGGTCTTTTGCAACTGGCAGTAACCGCAGTAAACTTTTGCTGTTTAGCCTTGACAAATGTTCTGTCCTCCAGGTTTGTTTGTAAATCCTGGCCAATCAGACCATTGTTTGTGCTTTGCTTTATCTCTTTCTCAGAGCTGTTCCAAGCATCACCCAATTCCGCTCTCAGCTCTCTGAATTGTGTAGTATACTCCACTCTAAATTCTTCCAGCCTTTCCAGCAATGTTGTCAAATCAGCATCCGGTTTCAGCGCCATTTTAATTTTCAAATGATTACTTCTTTTAATAATTTTCCAAACTTTTCAAAAGTTCAAAACTCCTTAATCTTAACACAGTCCACAAATCAATAAGAATTAAGTTCACTTCAGCTGCCCCTTAGGACCGGGGGAGGCACAAGGGTTAAAACACAGAAATAAAGTTTCAAGTTCCATTCAATACTTTTTCAAGCTTTGTAACAATGTCCTGTTGCTGATACACAATGGCAGGGGACGGACCTCCGTATTTGCATCCACAAGCCAGTCCAAATTAGGGTCTAATTCCAACTTTTTTTCCTTTTAAATTACTTACAGTTCCAATTTGTAGGTCTCGGAGAAATCGATGCGCTCGGAGGTGGCAGTCTCGCAGCTTCGCCAGACGGGGTTTTAAACGGACCCTGGAGCTCCGCCGCCCGATCGCTCCCGGGAGCCCCGCTGAGAGCTCCCTGGGATCGGGACCGGCGTCCGAGCTCTGACGGGTCCTAAGGACCCCGGGACGCCCTTCCCGGGGGTTTTGGGGGTCGCGGCGCTGGCGCGATCTCCCCTTTGCCCGGTCTGGCTGGGGAATGTCAGGAGCGACATGTCCCCCCGACCGCCATCTCCGGCACGCCGACCGGAAGTCCTGGATGGTGCAACAAATTGTTGGGTGGGGGTGTGTGTGTGTCCATTTATACCCTGCCTTTTTCCCTGATGAAACTCAAGGCATCTTGCAGATAAAAATAAGAGAAGGTTAATAAGGTTATAAATAGCATAAAAACATTACAAACTACAAGCTAACATTACCAACCTATAATACTGATGCAGAGCTGAAATACCCTTAATAATTACCTGTATCAGCAAGGCTTGGACACAGGAAAAAGGTTGCATACATGCTCTCAAATGGAAGAGGGACAGATGCTCAAAGAAATGGATATTCTTTCCACTGGAAAGGAAACTACATCCCAACCAAAGAGGAATGGTTGAATAAATTATGTGAATATTTGGAATTAGCAATGTTAACTGATTTAATAAGAAAAAAACCAAAAAGCATAATTCAGAAACAATGGAAATGTTTAATTTATTATTTATGCAAACAAGGATCAAATACAAGATTTTGGTTGTGTTTAGAGTAGACTTGTGAGAGATCCAGAAAATTTAGTGATTTGGTCATTTCTGTGGGATTCTATGGGAGAAAAAATATGGAATAACAGATACAATTTTTGTTTAAAATTGTTTATAGGAAGTGCAGCATAAGCGGTGGAAGTCAATCAATGAAATTTTATTATTATTTACATATTGAAATATATGTGGAATAAATTTGGAAAAAATTCTTTCTATTTTCTTCCTTTTTTCTTCTAACTTTTCTTTCTTTTTCTTATTGTTGTTGTTTGTTCAGTCGTTCAGTCGTGTCCGACTCTTCGTGACCCCATGGACCAGAGCACGCCAGGCACGCCTATCCTTCACTGCCTCTCGCAGTTTGGCCAAACTCATGTTAGTAGCTTCGAGAACACTGTCCTACCATCTCATCCTCTGCCGTCCCCTTCTCCTTGTGCCCTCAATCTTTCCCAACATCAGGGTCTTTTCTAGGGAGTCTTCTCTTCTCATGAGGTGGCCAAAGTACTGGAGCCTTAACCTCAGGATCTGTCCTTCTAGTGAGAACTCAGGGCTGATTTCTTTAAGAATGGATAGGTTTGATCTTCTTGCAGTCCATGGGACTCTCAAGAGTCTCCTCCAGCACCATAATTCAAAAGCATCAATTCTTCGGCAATCAGCCTTCTTTATGGTCCAGCTCTCACTTCCGTACATTACTACTGGGAAAACCATAGCTTTAACTATACGGACCTTTGTTGGCAAGGTGATGTCTTTGCTTTTTAAGATGCTGTCTAGGTTTGTCATTGCTTTTCTCCCAAGAAGCAGGTGTCTTCTAATTTCGTGACTGCTGTCACCATCTGCAGTGATCATGGAACCCAAGAAAGTGAAATCTCTCACTGCCTCCATTTCTTCCCCTTCTATTTGCCAGGAGGTGATGGGACCAGTGGCCATGATCTTAGTTTTTTTGATGTTGAGCTTCAGACCATATTTTGCGCTCTCCTCTTTCACCCTCATTAAAAGCTTCTTTAATTCCTCCTCACTTTCTGCCATCAAGGTTGTATCATCAGCATATCTGAGGTTGTTGATATTTCTTCCGGCAATCTTAATTCCGGTTTGGGATTCATCCAGTCCAGCCTTTCGCATGATGAATTCTGCATATAAGTTAAATAAGCAGGGAGACAATATACAGCCTTGTCGTACTCCTTTCCCAATTTTGAACCAATCAGTTATTCTATATCCAGTTCTAACTGTAGCTTCTTGTCCCACATAGAGATTTCTCAGGAGACGGATGAGGTGATCAGGCACTCCCATTTCTTTAAGAACTTGCCATAGTTTGCTGTGGTCGACACAGTCAAAAGCTTTTGCGTAGTCAATGAAGCAGAAGTAAATGTTTTTCTGGAACTCTCTAGCTTTCTCCATAATCCAGCGCATGTTTGCAATTTGGTCTCTGGTTCCTCTGCCCCTTCGAAATCCAGCTTGCACTTCTGGGAGTTCTCGGTCCACATACTGCTTGAGCCTGCCTTGTAGAATTTTTAGCAAAACCTTTTTCTTATATTTACCCTTTATTCTTCCCTTTTTTCCTTCTTCTTTTTCTCTTCTCTTTCTTCTATATTTTTCTTTTTTTTATTAATAACATTATCGAGAACTTTGTATACAGCTATGCAATTGTAATACAATATTTTGATTTTATAATAATTATGTTAAATTAATAAAATTCATATTTTAAAAAGAAAATAAAAGAAAGGAATATTTATGCTATTCCATTGAAGGAGATGATTCCTCCTCAAAACTTTCTGAATTATAGAGAAAAGCAAGACTGCATTCCACAAAAAATCCCGCTACATGAAATGATTTGATCAATCACATGCCAAAGTACCGGTACATACATTAGAACTTCTGCAGCAATTTTGATCAGATGTATACCTGATGGCAAATCTCAGTAGGCCCTGATTTTGCAAGGAAGAGATCCAAGTCAACTGTCCCTTATCTTAGAAGGGGCTGTTTCTAGGGAATAGTTATCTTCATTCTCACCTTTGATCCTCTAATGCAGAGCTTTCCAAACTGTGTGTCACGACACATTAGTGTGTCGGCTGCAGTGTGTAGGTGTGTTGCGCCAATGCGCCCCTCACTCCTCCTGGGGCTGGAAAGGGAGCAGGCAGCCCCCCCCCCGGTTTGCTAGTGAAACTGAAATGGGTGTATCACAAAAATGACACATGGCTAAAAAGTGTGTCACCAACATGGAAAGTTTGGAAAGCTCTGCTCTAATGTGTAGAAAAGCTGTAGGGAGATGTGAATTTTCATGCCAAGATTACATGTCCAGCAGACTGGGGAAGAATTAATGCTTTTGAATTATGGTGCTGGAGGAGACTCTTGAGAGTCCCATGGACTGCAAGAAGATCAAACCTATCCATTCTTAAAGAAATCAGCCCTGAGTGCTCACTAGAAGGACAGATCCTGAAGTTGAGGCTCCAGTACTTTGGCCACCTCATGAGAAGAGAAGACTCCCTAGAAAAGACCCTGATGTTGGGAAAGATTGAGGACACAAGGAGAAGGGGATGACAGAAGCTGAGATGGTAGGACAGTGTTCTCGAAGCTACTAACATGAGTTTGGCCAAACTGCGAGAGGCAGTGAAGGATAGGCGTGCCTGGCGTGCTCTGGTCCATGGGGTCACAAAGAGTCGGACACGACTGAACGACTGAACAACAACAAAGACTGGGGAAAATTTGGAAATGGAGGGAGATGCCAGGAAAATTGTAGCTCTGAAGCATAGGACATGTTATTTAAAGAGTCAAGACAATTATAGAGATCATGCCAGAATAGGGGCTGCTGATATCCAAGGGTTTCATGCGAAACACGAAAAGAGTCCTGCAGAATCGGATCAATTATGTATCTTTGTCAACATCCTTTTTCTTCCATTCAGATAAGACTTGTAATGGTATGCATCTTTTTCCAGGCATACTATTATGCAGAGAGAAACTTCAGAAATATGAATATGGGGATATATTCAGCCCGATTTGCGACAATAGCAACCACCACTTTTTTATGCATCTCAATGGTATTTGGGGTAAGCATCTTCTACCTCTTTCTTGCTAACCTTCTAGATCTTGGAAATGCATGCAACCTTTTATAACTATTTTGTGCCAATTTAGCTTTCATAAAAACCACAAGAATTATAGTTTTACATGAGTTGTCTGAGCATTATTTTGAAGAGCAGTCCTACATATTAGCATATAATACCTGGCTTATTGGAAGCTGTCCAAAGGGTGTTTAAAAAAATGAATTTGCAAATTAGTTTAGAATTTAAAATTTTCGTTAAAATAAAATTTGAGTTGGTGAGAGCAAAGACTCTTACCTTTGTTTCTTTTGTTTTCTAAGGAGAATGTGCCTCACCTCTGTCCTACTACCACAGAATTATACTTCCCAAAGATGGAAAAGGAAATTAGTGCCTTACCAGTTTAGGACTGTGGTACAGATATTTCCGAAAGACTGCAATCTGTAGACCCAGGATAGTTAACATGGTGCTCTCCTGAATTTGTTAGAATATAACTCCCACCAATGGCAGGGGAGACGCCTTGATAATGAAGGAGGTTTTCCCAGGTTGAGGCTCATCCATTACACTGCGGATGTGCTGACCCCTGCAATTTCCCTGCAAAACTCGACTGCATAACTTGTGGTAGTGGGGGAACTGCATTCTCGCTTTCCCCTGGTGACTCGTGTGCAAAAAACAGATTATAACTCCCATCATTCTCAATACTTACGGGATCGCCTCTCCTGGTATGTCCCACAGAGGACCCTAAGGTCCATGAATAATAATAGCTTAAAGGTCCCGGGCCCTAAGGAACCCAGATTATCCTCCACAAGGGCCAGGGCTTTTTCAGTGATGGCTCCGACCTGGTGGAATGCTCTGTCCCACGAGACTAGGGCCCTGCAGGACTTGATCTCCTTCCGCAGGGCCTGTAAGACAGAGCTATTCCACCTGGTCTTCAATTTGAATTAGCCTGATCCTCCATTCCCTTTTCCCTTCCCTTTTTCTATGAAGAAACCCTTCTGGGACCCCACATTTAAACTCTTCCCTGGTGTCCTTGCTGGCCCTAGCAGGACCAACTTGGCCAGTTAGCCCTGGCATTCACTTGATGTTTACTGAACTGGGGTTTGTCCCCAAAAAATGACCCTGAATTTTTTTAAAAAATTATTGGCATGGATGCTACATTTATGTTGTATTTTATGCTGTTTTAAAGCTGTTTTTAAAGTTTTTTTTAATCAGTGTTTTATATTTGCTGTTAGCTGCCCTGAGCCCGGTTTTTAAATCGGGAAGGGCAGGGTATAAATAAAAAAATATTTATTTATTTAATTATTATTATTACTATTGTTATTATTATTATTAACTGAACATTCTGGATGAGTCTGATAAGAGTTGTAGTCCAACAACATCCGGAAGCTAAACCATCTCTGAACACTTACTTTACTGTACGTCCCCAGTTCTTTGAGTAGGTATGTAAAGGCTTTCATTCAATTCCTTCTTATTTAAGATCCTTGACACACATGCACACACACAGTTGTGGCAAACACTCACTGCACTGTTGTTTTTACGTGGATTCTTGCTCAATGTAAGCTTGTATGTGAACCTAAAGAGTTGCCCTGATCTTTTTTTAAAAAAAATCCCAATATGTTTCTGTGTTGCTGCGTGCTCTCTTCACATTGGCCCGTATTTCTGATTCTGCTCCCCTCCCCCCATCATAGAATCATGGGTTTGGAATGGGCACAGGGTATCATCCAGACTGCCCCTTGCAATTCATAACTTTCTTACACAGACATTCACTAAAAAAATAAGAAGAAACTCTAAAATACTAGTATAGCAGGACCTACCTTTAGAGAAGCCAAATTGATGCCTCTTCAGCATGTCTTATTCCTCCATATCAGGCATCCCCAAACTGTGGCCCTCCAGATGTTTTGGCCTACAACTCCCATGATCCCTAGCTAACAGGACCAGTGGTCAGGGATGATGGGAATTGTAGTCCAAAACATCTGGAGGGCTGAAGTTTGGGGATGCCTGCTCTATATGCTTGGTAATTTTATCTTTATTAATGCTTTCCACCAGTTGTACAGGGGCAGGCATAAAGTAACCAATTTTTATTTACAGGATCTCTTCCTTTGTCTTTATATTCTTTAGATTTTTGTTACTGATTATAAGGGGCGCAGGTTTTCGCTTCTCATTGGCTTTGGGGTGAGCAGTTTCATCTGTGTCCTGTTAACCATGGTCATGGAAATGCAGGTTTGTAACTGGTGGCATTTAGAGCTGAGAATCGCTAAATGGGCTGTCCTCTAGCCCGCTTCCCCTGTAACATGCACTATGTAACAGCTCCAAAGTTAGTGGGGAAGCTGGCAGTAGAGGCATCAGAACATTTCCTTTTTCCAAAACTATGTATGCAAGCTGAAATGGCTGTACAGTTGGTTGGTGCTTCCAACACCTCTGTTGTTTAGCAGTGAGCAAGGAGGTAAAATCATGGAATCATAGAATTACAGAGTTGGAAGGGACCCTGAGGGTCAGCTAGTCCAACCCTCTTCAATGCACGAATCTGAGCTAAAGCATCCATGACAAATATCCATCTAAACTCTACTTAAAAACTTCCAGTCTTGGGGACTCAAGTTCAAATGTTGGCCGGTATGAGTCAGCCTCCTATGTTTCTATGAATGAATAAGAATGAGCATAGTCACCACCCTGTGAAAAGTACATGGATGTTGCATTCCAAAATGACAGATTTTACAGGGGCTCAGTTATTGGTGTTTTGCACCACCTACTGCATTCTGTGGACCAGAATTTTAAGGAATAAGGGATAGCAAATGGAAAGATGAGTTTTGCTCTTGGACCCAACTCCCGGCAGCCGCAACCAGCATGATGTGAATTATAGTCTAGCAGCATCAGTACTATGTCATGCTGGCCACATGACCCGGAATGCTGTCTGGATAAACACCAGCTCCCTCGGCCTGAAGCGAGATGAGCGCTGCACCCCATAGTCCCCTTTGACTGGACTTAACTGTCCAGGGATTCTTTACCTTTTTATGCAATTTGACGTATACCAAAAAACAGTCAAGCAGTATATAACTTTTATGAAATAAAGGGCACCTGACAATATCACAAGTACATAGCTGAAATACAGTCTACTTTCTCCAACAGAGTGCCATCTCAGATATGGGGTATTTCAGCCTAATCTTAATCTACATATTCCTTTTTGCACATGCCATTGGGCCAGGTAAGTGCTTAGATGATGTGTTGAGCTCTTTAGATGATGGGGGAGAGATGAATAAGTGATCAATGTAAGTGATCATGGTAGAAAGACACACAGCTATGGGGAGGTGGTAATTCACCATAGAAGACTAGGGAGTTACTATTAATGTTGCACTCCTCACATAGAGAGATTCATGGTTGCCTGTCTGCTGTGTGTGCTGTGGCAACCTGAGTTATATCTAACTTGAATGTGGATAAGGTTGTTCATGTGACATGTGTTGCTGAGACCTGGGTGGGTGAGCTAGGAGAACTGATCACATCCAAATGTGCCCGTCAAGATACATGGTGTTGCATGAGCACAGGCTTCAGGTTTGGGGGGGGGGGGGTGATGGAGAGGGAGGAGTTGCTGTGATTCATAGGACACCCATCTCAGTCAGTAGGAAGCTCTCTATCTTGGAGCTAGTCATGAGAGCCAACACCTGGCATCAGGCCGAGGAGATAGTAAATTGAGTTGGTGCTGATGTACCCTCTACCCTGCCCTCTCCGGTGCAGAAGATGCCATTCTACACTTTGGTATACCAGAGAAGTAAAGACAAGGCAATGACACAGAGGACAGTTAGAGCACAAGTGGTTATTTTCACTTGATATTTTGTTGGCATTTGATACCATTGGTGGTGGTGTGACTTGGTGAGGTGGCTACTGGAGACATTCTTTTACAGTGGTTCTAATACTCCTGTTTCAGAGCCCTGGGTGATTATCTCTTGGTCCCCTGCCAATTGTGCTCTGACATCCTTCAGGGTACCATATTTTCCTCCATGCTGTTTCCCTATGAAGTCATTGTGGGAATAGTCAGATTTGGGAAGAGCTGTCACCAGTGCAGTAATGATACCCAATCTCTATTTCTCTGTAACATCTGTATCAGGAGAAGTCTGCAAGCCCTGCACCTTGACTCAGTAGAGGTCTGAATAAGGATCAGCAAACTGAGTTTGAACCCTGCCAGATATTGTGGGCCCATGCCATCCATTTGCTGAAAACCTCTAGGATGGATTACTGCAATGCATTCTTTCCCAGGCTACCAATGAGGTTGGGCTGGAACCCACAACTAGCACAATAAGTAATGCCCCAACTGGTCACTGGTGCAGTCTTTCACTACCCTGTTACACTGCTACTAAAGGGATTACACTGGCTGTTGTTTAGCTACAAAGCTAAGTTCAAGGTGTTGCTCCTGGTCTGCAAAATCCCATACAGCTTGAGAAAGGAATGCCTAAGAGATCATTTCACTCCTTATATACCCATCAACGACTGTGCTCTGAAGGTAGGGACCTATTGCAAATACCATCTCATCAGGAGGTCTGTTCCATATGATGTCCGAATCTGACCTTGAGTGTGGTGCCACCTTGCCTTTGGCATCCTCTCCCATCACTCATCAGCAAGGTTGGTTGTGTTTTTGGCACCATTTGAAGACCTTCCTTCTTCAACAAGCCTTTTAAGTGGAGATCTTTATCCTAATATGCACCTGTATTGGTTTTGAAATTACGGGATTGTCTTTCGTTGTTTTTATTGTGGCTGTTTTTACTGTGAAATTATCTGAGATATCTTACTGGAAGCAATAATAAATCGAATCAAGTAAAACAATAACTAGGAAAGATCAATTTTCAAGGGTGGGGGAGTATTAAATTCCTGGAATCCTTTCTATCCACCAAGGTCCACTTCCAACTGTGCTTGTAGTGGAGCTCTTCCTTCAGTCATCACGATCTTCAGCCACTGTGATTGCACAATTTTTTCATTGGCTCCTAAGCGTCATCATAGGATTGATTCTCCTTTACATAGAGGTGAGTGATTTTGAAGGTAATTTTGATGAGGAGTGCAGACCTTGTTACTTACAACCATTATTTCCCCCCCAAAAAAATAATAATAATGAGGGGAGCTGGGTGGAGCCAAGAAGGATATATGGTTGTGATGGATGGATGGATGGATGGATGGATGGATGGATGGATGGATGGATAGATGATAGATAGAGCTCTTCATTACACTCATGTCTGCTTCTTTCTCTCCTTCCCTGCCCCCATTTTTCTCATCTCTAGATACGTATCGGGCCCTACAGCTTAATCTTTTTCTGTCCATTCGGCTTCGCCATCTTTATTTATATATTCAAGTTCATTCCAGAAACCAGAAACAGAACCTTTTTGGACATCAGGGGGGAAGTGACCACCAGGAACCCCAGGAGGGTACATTTCAAGTTGCAGTCGCCCGAGTAGAAACTTGTTAAGCAGCATGCAGTTTGTTCATTTATTAAATAGGTGTTTTTTTAAATAAAAAAAAAGAAATAAAAAAAACAATATACCAAGAGAGTTCTTATGGTTACTCTTAAACTGAATAATGACAATGATGATGTTGCAGTTTTCCTTTTTGTCTGAACACCCCACCCCACTCCGTTTTCAGGCTTTTCCGTGCCATGAAAGTGGCCAAATTTCAGGAAGACAACAGACAAATACCTCAACAGCTACCACCCTTCCAGATCTTAGTATTTTTTATTTTTTTTTAAAAAAAATATTATTTTGTGAATGTCTTGTGAACAGTATTTTGGCTGGGCCAAATTAAATTCCACTCCAGAACAGGCTACATCTTTGTTGCCTTTACTTATTTATTACAGACATGTAGTTACAGACATCCTGAATGACAGCTCATCATATAGGCTATGATCACCACTTCGTTCATCACTACAGCACCACCTTGGGGTGAAAAATTAATTGCCTGTTTCTCATCCCAGCACCTAGCTGCTACTTTTAACAGCACTGAAGTCTACTCTAGGGTAGGGCACCCCCATTCCCATACTTCTCCAAGGGGTGATTGAAAGGGGCACCACCTACAGTATGCCAAATGAAATAGCTCCAGTTCCAGAAGTCTTATTATACTTCGACTTACGAAGATTTGATGCGGGTTTCTTCGACTTACGATGTTCAAAAGGTCCACTCTTCCATTGTCTCCTGAGACAGATGGATGTCAACAAAACTTACGAAGCCATGGTGACATGGAGGAAACTGGTTCATATTTTCATACATTTATTTCATATTTATTTTGTGACATTTATATACTGCTTGACTGTAAATAAAGCCTCAAAGCAGTTTACAAATAGAATAAAGTAAAATGGCATCAGTAAAAAGAGTTAAACTATTTAAACTTTTTAAAAAAACAAAAAACAAAAAACCCAGCAATAAACTAAAAAGAGATTAAAACACCCATTGGCATTTCACATTTTATATTTGTCCACAGATTGAGTGGGCATATATGGAGTAAGGCAGTCTCACAAATAAACAGGTCCCAAGTTGTTACATGCTTTATATGCTAATAGTAGCACCCAGTAGGAAATCAGCAACCAATGCAGATCTCTGAGCACAAGGAAGAGCACAGCAGACTAGTTCTAACTCCCATCAGCAAATGTTCGATGTGGAAGCTACAAAGTCCCAAATAAAGCACATTGCAGTAATCCAGTCTGAAAGTAACCAACATATGAACTACTGTGGCCAACCTTTCCTGCTTCAGGAATGGTCATAGCTGGCCATAGGTGCCAACTCCTAGTGGCTGAGGTCCCTTTCACTCCCCCAATAAAATACTTGAGGAGGCCAGGGCCCCCCAAAATTGATGGGCATTCAAAGGGTGTGTGCACACCACATCTTGTGATTGATTGTGTGGGGTGGGGCTTACCTGGGTTTCCCCAATATTTTATTCAAGTTGGAACCCCTGCAGCTGGCATGCCAACTCCACTTGATGAAAGGCCCTTCTAGCCTCAAATGCTATCTGAGCCTCCAGGGACACAGCTGGATCCAGAAGCACCCCCCAGACTGTCAAAGTGCTCCTTCAGGGGAGTCCAGCCCCATTCAGGGTAGGCAGCTGATCAATTTCTCAGACATGAGAACTACTCACCCACAATGCCTCTGTCTTGCCAGAATTCCAGTTCAGTTTGTTTTTCTTCATCCATCCTATTGCTGCACCCAAGCACTTCCCCCAGGGACTGCGTGGCATCTCCTCATTCCATCATGGAGAAACAGAGCTGTGTGTCATCTGCATGCCGACAGCACCTTGCCTGCTGTCAGGTTTGCTAACGGTTGCTCATGAGTAAAGACCAAGTCCATCTTGTCTTTCAACTATTTTATTGTGCAAAGTATGTACAGTGCGGAACTATCCTAAAACATAACCATCTAGTCGCTAGCAGAATCCGGAAGTGCCCCCCTCCTGCTGCAGCGCCAACACCCTAAAGTGCCACCTCCTTTCTCCTCTGACCCTTCTGCGTAAAGCAGGCGCCGGAAACGGTTCTCCTCCTCGGAATGGGTCTGCGGGTGCCAGGTCTCTCTGCATCATCCTGGAGACCCCTTCCCACCTGGCTCCTCCCTGGTGACTCCTCCTCCCCCAGGGAGGAGTTGGCAGACTCACTGGGAGATGTGTCCATCGACAGCAGAGGCTGAGGCTGCCAGTACCCACTCAGTGCCTGACTGGCAGGGGAGGGCATGTCCCTGACACCTGCAAACTCCTAATGACTGCTCCCAGTGACTTCATATAGAAATTAAATAGCATTGGTGACAGCCTTGCCACCAAGGGACTGAAAGGCAATTTCTCAATCCTACTGTCTGGACTTGGTCCCAAATGTAGGATTGGAACAGTGTCTCCAATTCTCATTCACCAGAGGTGAATGGTATCCGAAGCCAAAAAAAGATCTAGAAAGAGCAACATGTTTCACTCCCCCATCCGTCACCTGATAGAGGCCATTTATCAGGGCAACCAAGGACTATTCAGTCCTGAACCCATGTCTGAATCTAAATGGAAATGGGCCTACATAATATTATTTAGACCCATTCCAATATGGGCTCAGGCCTGGGAATGGGATTGAGTCTGTCTTGGTTGCCCTGATGGATCAGTTTTTGACACCATTGACCACTATATATTCCTGGACAGTGTAGGGGGTGGGTGGGTATCAGGGAGTAATGTTCTGCAATGATTCTCGAAGGTAGTATTGCATGACTTCTTGGTCTGCTGGTTCTTGAACTATGGGGTGCTGTGGGGAACTATATTGTCTCAGATGCTATCAAATATCTATATCAAGTCATTGTGAGTTTTGGAGTAAGGTGTCTTCAGCATCCTGGTGATACCCAACTTTTTCAGTAACATCTGAATTGGGAATAACTGGGAAGACCCTGGCCTGTACTCTGGGTGTAGTGGTGGTCTGGATGAATGGATAAATAGGGTCTGGCAAGACAGAAGCTGTGTGAGTAAGTTGTTCCAGGATCTAGAAAGACAGTAAGTTGCCTGCCCTGAATGAGGTTGAGATTTTCCTACAGGAGCAGGTACTTAACTTTTGGGCGTTCTTGGGTCCAGCTCTGACACTGGAGGTGAAGATGCCCTCAGTTGCCAGGAGTGCCTTTTACCAACTTAGGTTATTGGTATAACGGCATTAATTACAGGACATGTAAAGCACATAACTTTTTTAAGAAATCTGGCAGGAAACTCTTGATATTGTTTTGTTTGTAAGGATATATCCATGTATTTAAAAATTGAAAGATTCATTATTCTTTTTAAACACACACAAACACACAAACCATATTGGCTTTTAAATCAGTGAAGGAGAAACTATTGTAGAGTAAACCACTGCAATATATGTGAGTGGTTCAAAGAGCCTCCAACAATTGGGGGCTGGAATATGGAACATGGAGCGTGGAATATGGAACATTGTCTGGCACGACAACTGAAGCATTCTAAAAACAGCTATTTTGAAATGTGAAATGCTGGAAGCTAAATGAAGCACAGCATTTTCCTAAAACATTTTCAAATGTTTCCCGGGAATTTATATTGGAGTCCAAATGATGACCCTGCAAGCAAGGTCAATGTTATTATCCTCACGTAGCAGCAGGAGGAAGTAAGGCTGCCAATTTATGTGGTCACACTATGGATATTCTGTGCAGCGGACTTCCCTATTCAGTCAACTCGCCACTATGCTATTCTAGCTCCATCATGTCAGCAACCAACCCACATTAAATTGCTGTGACAATGCGATTCTAAACCAGACTTGTAAGCAGGGATGATCTCAGAACCCAACTGTCAACAGCTTCCTGGAACCTTCTGACCTCCTTCCTCTGATTGGCTCTCACAACACAGAGTTCCGAGAGCTTTACTTCAGAATAAAAGAAGGCTTGACTCAAAACTCCATTCGCCAGTAAGAGATAGCTAAAGTAAGTCCATGTGTTCTTTGCCTGTTCATCCTCTTCATTCATGTCTTGCATAAGATGAGGAGGCGGCCTACAGTTCGATTCCATACCTATCCAGTTCAGTGGTTATTTAAATGGTGTCACAATCTAAGTGTCCAAGGTGAAGATGGAATTCCATCAAAGAAAAGGAAGGAAGTATCCAGCTTCTGCTTGATTATTTTCCATATTTGGACTTTAACTAACCTAATCTAGCACAAAAATTAGCTACCACCTCACGCCAACAGATGACATAATCACTCCTGCTCTGAAAACAAATCCTTGAATTCCAGTGCCCTGTGCCTCTGGACCCACCTACAATCCTGGTGATCTCCGTAGGATAAAATCCCAGGCATGACTGTTAGACATACTAACTAAATGGAAGAGCCTCAAAACCTATGGATCTGAAAAGCACTCTCTTATGTCTTGACAGGTGAGCCTTCTTTTTGGGCTCCTACACTATGGCTCAAAGAAACTATGGCTCAAAAAGTGGAGGTAGACAATGAAACAATCAACACCCAGGTGAGTTCGGAGGAAACAATCAACACCCGGGTGAGTTCAGAGGAAGCAACCAACATCCTGGTGAGTTCAGAGGAAGCAACCAACATCCGGGTGAGTTCAGAGGAAACAGTCAACACCCGGGTGAGTTCGGTGGAAACAGCCAACACCCGGGTGAGTTCGGTGGAAACAGCCAACACCCGGGTGAGTTCGGTGGGAACAGCCAACACCTGGGTGAGTTCGGTGGGAACAGCCAACACCCGGGTGAGTTCGGTGGAAACAGCCAACACCCGGATGAGTTTGGAGGAAACAGCCAACACCTGGGTGAGTTCGGAGGGAACAGCCAACACCCGGGGGAGTTCGGCGGGAACAAACAACACCCGGGGGAGATCAGAGGAAACACCCAAGACACAGGTGAGTCCTATCAATCCAAATTGATGTGTAAATGTTTTCCAGATTCTTATAGGTAGACCAACCCATAATACATTGGGTTTGAATTAGGCATTCTTAGGGTAGTCCCAATGTAGAAAGGAAAGATACTATGCGTTGTTCTAAATCTATATGATGAATATGTTAGTTTAGTATAATAAAAATAATTGATAAAATAATTTAGCATACCAGCTGGGTTTGAAGCCCATAAAACTTAGTTACATGACCTGGTTCCCTAGCATAGAGTACTGTTTTAAAAGCACATTCTCCGTCTGCCAGACTTAGGCAGCTGCATGCTTCATCTGCAAAGGTTATTCCCTAAATGTTGCCCAGTTTAGATCTGAATCTTGCCTTTATTTGCATTGTGTTTATGAATATTTCCAGGAATGTGGTTGTCGGGATTTAGTAAAATCCTGTGATGGATAAATTTATTTTTTGGGAGGATTAAGTTCAAAACTGAACCTTTTTTCCCCTTTGAGTAGTTTCTGTGTGATGGGCCAAAACTGGTAAGATGTCAGCTGGGTTTGGGGAAAAGTTCCAGGGCCCCTGGGAATTTACAGCCCTCATTTCAAGACTGGTACTGAAGTTGTTAAGGACACCCATCCATTTCTAATCAGTGATATCTTGCAGCTGGGGCCTGTGACAGGTTTTCATCTCCAGATTGGACTGTAAGATTCCAGTTTCCTGACTCTTGGATTGATTGTGGAATGAAATGGGTACTAGAAATTAACTGGTAATATGCTGATCATGACTTGGTTACTTCCAACAAGGCACAAGAAACAATGTACTCTCCGTATTAAGATAGAGAAGGAATATGTGGCAGGAGTAGTTAGAAGAACGGCCATCATAGCTGCAGCAGGGAGTGGTAGTGTGTTTTGTTCTCAGTGCTACTTGTCTCTCCCTGTGCCAGGCACTAGCTGGATGAGGAGGAGTGGTGGAAGCCAACCACCCAAGATCCCCTCCATGGAGGGCACAGAAGAAGACAACTTAGATCCTAGGTCCTGGTGGTGTGACACTGAAGAGCAGTCTGCAGAAGGGATGAGCTGGGAGGTGCTAGAAGCAGGAGGTTTGAGTGATCAAAAGGGGGTCAGGAGAAGGGGGCCCTTCCAGGACAGGGTGAGAGGCTGAGAGTCACAGTGTGTGAGCAGACTCGGACAGAGAGGAGTCAGAGGTGGACCCTGCTACACAGCAGCAGGACGGTCCCAGTCCTGCTGGCTCTCCTCCCACCCTGACACCCCTCTCAAGGAAAGTCCCGTACATTGCAGAGCAACAGGCCAGACAGGCCCAGAGGAGGAGCTCACCCTCTCTACATAGCCTTTGTCTGCTTGGGAGGGATCCAGATTGATAGGCTAGAGGGGGGTGGGCAGAGCTAGTGGTCAGTTTCAGCTATGTCTTTGCTGGATTAAGGCAAACCAGAGGACTCTGATGTGTGCCTTCTGTGTGTGTGTGTGCCTGCCCTGTGGTTGACCTGGCTCCCTGACAGCTCCTTGACACCCTGTCACCCTGCTTTCCATGCACTTAGCGTGGACATCAGAAAAGAGGCACATACACTGTCAGGAAACTGAACTCCATAGAAAGTTCACTCATGATCTCATGGAACATCTACACATGAGCAGCTGTTCTCATGTATCTGACCTTGTGCAGTTTCATCACAGTACCTGCTTATTCTTCCTGTAGGAGTCATCAAAGGTGCTTATTTGGGTCTCAATTGCTTCCTGCCTCCTATCACAGTGTGATGGTTACAACATTTGGCTACTCTACTCTCCAACTGTGGTAAGATGGTGCTGCAGTGTAGCTGGCTTATTAAAGCAGCAGTTATTATAGGGCTTTTACACTGTTGAGGGCCACATTCCACGTAGGGTAATTTGAGGGGGGCCACGTACTGGCAGTAGGGATGGAAGGATCTGCCTGTTTTGGTTCTCTCATTTTCTCTCCCCCCCCCCAGTCTTAAATTTGGTTCCCCACATTTCCATAGCAAGATGCTTCTTTTCTGTTTAAAAATCTTCATGAATTTCCAGGCTGGTCATTTGTGCCTTTCTAGTGTCAGATCAGCATGGAATGCAATGATTCGGTGTTTACACAGTGTAGGAGTGAGGCATGAGAGTTGCAAAATGCAGAACACAAGAATCAAATTATTCATTGGCACATTGATATACAATCCTATATAAAAGGTAAAGGTAAAGGACCCCTGGCAGTTAAGTCCAGTCGCGAATGACGCTGGGGTTGTGGCGCTCATCTCGCTTTACTGGCC
The DNA here is from genome assembly GCA_034641395.1 of Darevskia armeniaca. Taxonomy (NCBI): domain Eukaryota; kingdom Metazoa; phylum Chordata; class Lepidosauria; order Squamata; family Lacertidae; genus Darevskia; species Darevskia armeniaca. The sequence continues at coordinate 361,098 of JAWWNF010000873.1, read as the reverse complement.
GAAGGAGCTGACGTTTGTCCACAGACAGTTTTTCCAGGTCATGTGGCCAGCGTGACTAAGCCACTTCTGGTGAAACCAGAGCAGCGCACAGAAACGCCATTTGCCTTCCCGCCGGAGCGGTACCTATTTATCTACTTGCACTTAGACGTGCTTTCGAACTGCTAGGTTGGCAGGAGCTGGGAACGAGCAATGGGAGCTCACCCCGTCGCGGGGATTCGAACTGCCGACCTTCCGATCAGCAAGCCCTAGGCTCAGTGGTTTAGACTACAGTGCCACCCGCATCCCTATAATCCTATATAGACTTCTGCAATTACTATTGGAAAAATATCCATATCTGTCGTGACCCTCCTAGGCATGCACGTGGCATGTGAATGTGCACACACAGTGAGAATGGACAGCATCTCTTCCACTTCACCCCATTTCCTTTCTAACTGCTCCACCATAATATAACAACAACAACAAAACAACAACAACAATTTTATTATTTATACCCCACCCATCTTGCTGGGTTGTAAACACCACTGAATTTGTTTGCGTTGCAGCTGATCCATAATTCATAAGCTACACCCATTTTGAGTCTTAGCATTTTAAAGAAATATTCTTAAGTTTGGCAAAAAGGGATTGTTACATTACTAATGCAAGCTGCTTCACAAGCAGGAACCCCAAACATGCCTGAAGTATTGAGAAGTTTGATAAATGACAGAATGACATAAAGGTGGGGGCAACTTTTGTGATTTCTGGGACATCGCAGATGCTCACATTGTGCACATGACCAACTTTTTCACTGTGGATGAGGCAGAGTCATTCCTCTTCCTGAACACTCCCACTGTCCATCCAGCATTGGCTGCAGCTCCCTGCCAAGAATTTGCTGTTTCGTTTGTTTTTAAAACATAGGACAAAGGTCTTAAAGGATCTACACTGGCTCCCAGTACGTTTCCAAGCACCATTCAAAGTGTTGGTGCTGACCTTTAAAGCCTTCAGGGGCCTTGGCCGTGTATACCTGTAGGAGCGTCTCTACCCCCCATCACTCAGCTCTGATGGCCTTCTGGCAGTTCCCTCACTGCAAGAAGTGAAGCTACAGGGAACCAGGCTGAGGGCCTTCTTGGCAGAGGTGCCCTCCCTGTGGAAAGCCCTCCCATCAGATGACAATGAGATAAAGGACTATACAACTTTTAGAAGACATCTGAAGGCAGCCCTGTATCAGGAAGTTTTTAGTGTTTGATTTCTTACTGTACTTTAGTTTGTTGGATGCTGCCCAGAGTGGCTGGGGTAACCCAGTCAGATGGGCAGCATATTGATGCTGTTGATGATGATATTGATGCTGCTGAAAATAATAAAAAGCGGCTGAAATAATAAAAAGCGGCTGAAGGAGGTGGAGGAAGAAAACCAGAATGGAATGGGAGGGAAGTCACAATGCTCGGCGGAGCATAAGGAAATATGTTTAAAAAAATTGATGACTTTAAGTTGTATTTTGTTAATAAGTTGGAAAAAAGAAATGAATAAAAATATGTTGCAAAAAAAAAAAAGATATTGATGCTGCTGAAAGCTTCCTCATACTGAGTCAGGCCATTGGTACATCTAGCTCAACAGTGTTCACACTAAAAACAAAATAAAAAAATTCCTTCCAGTAGCACCTTAGAGACCAACTAAGTTTGTTCTTGGTATGAGCTTTCATGTGCATGCACACTTCTTCAGATACACTGAAACAGAAGTCACCAGATCCTTATATATAGTGAGAGGGTGGGGAGGGGTATTACTCAGAGGGGTGGTGGGAATGGGTGAAAGGCTGATAGCTGTGGTAAACCTGTTGACGACTGTTAACGACCGCAATTAGTCTTACAGGAAAAAGCAAGGGGTGAGAAGGTTTAAAAAGCTTTGTCATGTATAATGAGATAAGAATCCAATGTCTTTGTTCAGACCAGGTCTCTCCATGGTTTTAAGCTTGGTAATGAGTTGCAATTCAGCAACTTCTCTTTCCAGTCTATTTCTGAAATTCCTTTGCAATAAGACAGCTACTTTGAGATCTTGTATAGAGTGTCCTGGGAGATTGAAGTGCTCTCCTACTGGTTTCTCTGTCTTGTGATTCCTGATGTCAGATTTATGTCCATTTATCCTTTGGCGTAGGGTTTGGCCTGTTTGTCCAATATAGAGAGCTGAAGGGCACTGTTGGCATTTGATGGCATACACAATGTTAGACGATGAGCAATTAAATAGTCCTGAGATGGTATGTTTGATGTTGTTGGGGCCAGTAATGCTATCTACCTGTAACTAGTGTTCACACTAACTAGTCACGACTCTCCAGGGTTTCAGCCAGGTCTCAGCCTCTCAGTTTTTGCTGCCATACACTCTGCAGAGAGGTCCTAATGCTGAATGTTATGTGTTCTCTCCTAGTTCCTGCATGAGCTGTACAACACAACTATGTTGGAAGAGCTTGGGGATGTAGATTCTAGGATGGTCCTGGCCACTATCCCTTTGGCTTTATTTCCATTCGGAGCTATCTGTGGGTCCATTCCTGTTGCTTGGCTGATGGATAGATTTGGCAGGTATAGATATAACCCTCTAAGTGGTGAATTGCATTTCCTAGCATGCTGAGGGGATGTGGGAATGGGTGGTTGCTGCTGGCCTACATCCCCCAGTAACATCTAATAAAAGATAAAATGTCATCAACTTTGTTACAGTTACAGGTAGATAGCCGTGTTGGTCTGTCATAGTCAAAACAAAATAAAAAAATTCCTTCCAGTAGCACCTTGGAGACCAACTAAGTTTGTTCTTGGTATGAGCTTTCGTGTGCATGCACACTTCTTCAGATACACTGAAACAGAAGTCACCAGACCCTTATATCAGCGTTTCCCAACCGGTGTTCCGCGGCACACTAGTGTGCCGCGAGACACCGGCTGCTGTGCCGTGGGGGAAAGCCGAAGCTCCGCCGGGCCTCTCTGACGCGGGGAAAAGCCCTGCCGGGCCTCCCCAGCGCGGGAAGAAGCCGCGCTGGGCCTCGGAGGCCCGAAAAAAAAAGTTGGGCCGGGGTCCTCCCGGCGTGAGCAGAAGCTCCGCCGGGCCTCTCCGACGCGGGGAAAAGCCCCGCCGGGCCTCCCCAGCGTGGGAAGAAGCCGCGCTGGGCCTCGGAGGCCCGAAAAAAAACTGTGCCGCCCCCCCATGGAGAAAAAGCCGCGCGCTGTGGGTGCTGTGCCGCGAGATTTTTTTCCTAAGACAGGTGTTCCGTTGCCTAGATTAGGTTGGGAAACACTGCCTTATATATAGTGAGAGGGTGGGGAGGGGTATTACTCAGAAGGGTGGTGGGAATGGGTGATTAGCTGAAAGGAGAGGTAAACCTGTTGACGACTGTTAACGACTGCAATTAGTCTTACAGGAAAAAGCAAGGTTTTTAACCTTCTCACCCCTTGCTTTTTCCTGTAAGACTAATTGCAGTCGTTAACAGTCGTCAACAGGTTGCAGGTAGATTGCACACAAATTGGATAACTGAGATTTTGGAGGGGGTAAACATTTCATCCTGGATTTGCATATCTTAAGAGTCGCCTTTAGGGTAGTTACCCAATCTAGATTCTTTAACCAGTTCCCCACTAAGAGAATAGCATCCATTGAATTCCCCATACAGTGGTACCTCGGGTTAAGTACTTAATTCGTTCCAGAGGTTCGTTCTTAACCTGAAGACCACTTTAGCTAATGGGACCTCCTGCTGCCGCTGCACCGCCAGAGCACGATTTCTGTTCTTAGCGGAGTTCTTAACCTAAAGCGTACTTAACCTGAAGCGTACTTAACCCAAGGTACCACTGTATTGTGCATTTGTTCAGTTTTTTCTAGGCTTTTGCTGTATTACTCGATATTAGGGGTATCCCCTGCTTTTGACTGGTTAGCTTCACAATATAATTTAATTTATCCAAGCACTTTTTAAACTGTTCTGTATAGGTAAAATTTCTTCACCCAAGCCTCTTTAGATTCAAATATAAATGTTTCTAAAAGTTTTTGCCAAGCAGCCAAAATTTAGGGTGATATATCCACAGGAAGAACTTGGAAAAGCTACAACTTAGGCAATGTAACAACTTAGGCAGACAAGGTATTTTTTTACAGAAACATTTTTCTCAGTACGGCAAGATTAAAGGAAGTCAACCTTTCAAAATCACTTTTCATTATTATTATTTTTAACCAGTGGGACAAAGCTGTCCAGAGATTATAGGAGCCCTGCTAGAAATAGTTTATTTAGGTTCATGGTTCCCCAAACTTCCAAATATTGGAAGCTTTTATATCTACGTGGGACTCTTAAGTACCATTGGAATTAGAGTCTGAATCTTGGGTGGGATGTTGAAAACACTTAACGTTTATTTTGATTAATTTATTTTAGCCCTGCTATGTCCATTCAGTTCCTGGTGTAAATAAGGCGGTGTGCCTAAGGCATCTGCTAGCGTCATGACCATGTTGTGATCAGCATTTAAGTTAGCCAGATGTTCCTTACTTTTTATTCTGATACGTTTAATATTTAGGTAGTTTCGAAGAGCCTCCTCTAATGGTTTTATTATTTGGGTTGTTTCTAAGAACCTCCTCTAATGGTTCCATAGCCAATACAAAAAGAAGGGATATGGCAAAGGGAAGCCCTGTTTAGCCATGCTTGAGATGTTTAGTGTGTCCCAACCATTTACTCTCAAAATAGCAGTAGAGTTCTCCCGAATTTGAGAGATGGAATGAGTGATGTAACATCCCAAATTCAGTCCAAACAGTTGAAGTAGGAAGCACCATACGGTAATTTCTCTCTCTCTCTCTCTCTCTCTCTCTCTCTCTCTCTCTCTCATAACTTATTTTCATTTTTTGATAGTACCTTATATTCATTGGCATCTCCTCCCTCACCCCCGCCTTTACTGTTTTTTTCAGGAAAGGTACTTTGATGATAACTGACATTTTATACATTTTTTGTTCTGTACTATTGGGTCTCTCACACTTGATAAGAACCTATGGATACAGCCTCTTTATGCATTTCTGCTTTGGAATATGTTCGGGTAAGTCGGAGTCCTCCATTTATTGGCTTGCCTTTTTGTAAAAAGAAAGCATCCTGAAATGCACAAGATTCATCTGAGATGTTTTCAGGGACTGACTGGATGATGAGTGGGGGCACCAGCTAGGGAACCCCCAAGGGAAACCTCAGAGAAGGAAGTCTCAGAACTCGGGGATTGGTGGTGGGACACCAAGGAGAGGTCAGAGGGAGAAGAGTGGGAGAATTTGTTGGATGCTGTAGGGGCAACAGGATTTAGTGAGCAGGGAGAGCCTGTGACAGGGAGCAATTCAGACTCAGATGCTGAAGCAGAGAGGGGGCAAGAGGCTGCTGCTGAATCCTGGGAGTCTTCCTGTCCTACTGTGACAAACCCCCCTCTCCCCTAGTCTCCAAGGACATGAAGAACAATGTGTGGCGTGGATTAGATTAGAGATTAGATCCCAAAGATCTGGGATGTGGTAATTATACTAATTATTCTACTCCAGTGGGAGGCAAATATTGTTGATTTATATTTTCCACCCGCCCAAGCCAACATATTCAATAGTAAACGATGTTGAGAATCGCAGTCAAAATATCATTTGTGGAGTGTCAGGTTGGCTACTTCTCTTCTAACTTTTCTCTAGCCATCACAAAATGAATATATTTAATTCCAGTTCTGGAAGATGAACAATCTCTGGCTTTGGCAAGCAGCTAGGGAAGAAATCTATGAAGTTAAGAGGCAGCGGCTGAGAATACCTCTCTGCAAGCCCTTGTGGGGCTCAGTTTGGTTTAAGTTACAACTGGGCAACATCTTGGTGTCTATGGCGTCAAGTGCTCTGGCTTTTGGCTACGAGCCAGGTGGAGAAATCTCCAAAGTTAAGAAGTAGTCACTGAGAACACCTCTTTCTGTAACTTTGTGGAGCCTGAAATGGTGGGGAGCTACAACTGGGCAACAACTCTGTAACTATGAACAGTGGTGTCGCGAGGGGGCGGGGGGCGGACCGCCCCGGGTTCCAGGGGAGGGGGGTGACACTTGGGCCGGGCCCGCCCCACCCCACCCCACCGGCGGGCCCTGAGCAAGCCATGGAGTGAAGCAGCCTCGCCCCGCAGCCTGCTTGCAAACTTGCTCGGCGGCCTGCAAGCAAGCCGTGGAGCGAGGACAGTCCGCCCTGCAGCCCGTCCAGGGCCCACCTGCCAGCGCTGCTATGGGGCTGCCGCGCACGAGCACCGGCTCATGGGGCTGCCCCGACCGTGCTGCTTTAAAGCAGCATGGATGGGCAGCCCCAGGAGCCGGCGCTCACTCGGCGGGTCGCCGCGGGAGCAGCAGCGCCGGGCAGGATGCACTGCGCATGCGTAGTCCATCCCGGCCAGCGCTGCTGCTCCCGCGGTGACCGAGCAACCTACAGCATGGATGGGGCAGCCCCACGAGCCGGCGCTCTCTCGGCAGGTCCCCGCGGGAGCAGCAGCGCCGGCCGGTATGCACTGTGCATGCCCGAAAATTCCGGGATTTCCGGGTATGCGCAGTCCGTCCTGACGCATGTGATATGACATCACGACGCATGCGTCAGGATGCCCCGCCCCCAGGGGGTGCCTCCATGCGGCAACGCCGCCCCGGGCGCCCAATAGGCTTCCTACGCCTCTGACTATGATGTCAAATATCATCTCTCCATGTAGCTTGATCCAGCGACCTTGCATGCAAATTGTGAAAGACAGCATGGCATTTTGGAGAAGTCTATGGGGGGACCTCTTAAATCCATAAGGAGTTAACGGCATGACTCATTGTGGCCTTCTGTACCACACAGAGTTCTCTATATATGTTTCTGTACAGCGTGTCACAGGCTCATTGTAAATTATATTTTGATTTATCACCTAACCAGGAATAACCTTCTGTGTTGTCTCCATATATCTTGGGGAAATCTCCCCTATCCACCTGAGGGGACGCATAACGATGATGCACAATCTGTTTTCTTCTTTTGGTGTTGTGTTGGCTCAGATACTTTCTCTCCCAGAAATTATGGGGAACCGAAAAGGTAATTCAGAGAAATTCATCCTTTCACTTACAGCTTTTCAGATGTTCCACCTCAGTGTTTTCACATTATCAATCACTCTTATTTTCTTTCACAGATTTACCATTTCTGACAAGCATTTCTGTGGCCATGCCATTGCTTCAGGTCTTTCTACTGCCCTTACTTCCTGAAAGTCCTAGGTATCTCTTCATTCAGAAGGAGGATGAAAAGACTGCAATAAAAGGTACTGGGGCCTCTAGGTGTGGGCACTATAAAGAGCTGTGATATCCCTTCAGGATGAAGAGACCTCAGGCACCTTTGGCCTGTTGCTTAATTCATCCTAGGATTATCAGATTATTCATGTTGATAATCCTCTCATTAATAGAGGGTCATCAACAACCTTTTTGTAACAATGCACATATAACTGATATATAAATGTACTTTCCTTTCACACAACAATTTAGGGTATAATATATGATAAGACATTGAATGGCTACTTTCAGTGATGGCAATAGAGTCAGAGTCAGTATACCTCTGAATAAAAGTTGCTGAGCATCATGAGTGGAAGAATATGGCTTCAAGCTACAAGAAAGGAGATTCCGACATAAACGTTCAGAAAAACTTTCTGACAGTAAGATCTGTTCGGCAGTGGAACAGACTCCCACGAGAGGTTGTGGGCTCTCCTGCCCTGGAGGTTTATAAGCAGAGGCTGGATGGCCATCTGTCATGGATGCTATAAACATGATGATACACCTGGAGTGGTTTAGTGCACTGTGTTTAGGCTCTGAAACAGAGAAATAGTCTGCTTGTTTTTTAAATCAAGTTTTCAAAATTGCATGGGGATGTGTTGGGGGGGGGGGTGTTGCTTGTCTCCATAAATGTAAAAGGAAGCAGCTAATATCCTTTGTGGCATGTATGGAAGTATGAAAAAAAGAGGAATTCTAGGAACAATGAAATTAACAAAACAATACTACACACATGATGGAAATATATGCAAGTATAAATGATAGCAACTGTTGTGTAACAGTTGCAACAATTACAAATACAGCAAGTATCCCAGTATAATCTCCTCATATACCACAAATTATTATTAAGGGATTCCCAAGATTGCTTTTTTATGGTTCTGAATTACTCCCAAGCGTTCCAGATAGATTAAACCCTCCAGACTTCCCCTTTCCAACTTCCTTTCAATCAATCCACTTACTTACTACTTATTTTAGAAGTCCCCCCCTTTCAAAGTCTAATCCTCTCTGCCTCTGTTCACACCCAGTACTGAAGAAGCTGCGAGACACTGACGACGTGGACGATGAGATAGAAGAGCTCCAAGTGGAGGACATAATGGAGAAAGACGAAAAGAACATGGATTCACTTAAGCTAATAATGACCCCAAGCCTAAAATGGCATGTCATCCGCATCATTGTCTTGATGGGTGGAGAGCAGCTTGACGGCCTCAATGTGGTAAGGAAAGCAATATCCCAAGTTGTTAGGAGGTTCAACCATGTAAAATGAGAATGTATTTCACAAAAAGGTTCAGAAGCACCAATTGTCGCTGGTTGTCTCTAGGAATGGCCCATGTTGATGCACTCAGGGGCCTGCTCTGTTTTTTAGATTCTATTCCAGGGATCAGGACTATCTAACCACCCTTAAGGGGAGGCCTGTGGCACACCTGGTGTTGGTGAATCCCAGTTCCAATCAACTCTAGACAACATGGCCAGTGATATATATCCTGATAACACCCAGGGTGCCTCAAGGTTTCCATCTTCACCATAGTGGTGGCTGGTTGAGAAGGAGTGGTGGAAACCACCTGAACAAGAGTCCCCCAGGGAAAATGCAGAGGAAGAGGATTTAGATCCGGGATCCTGGTGGTGAACAAATGGACACACCTCAGAGGAGGGGAAGAGCTGGGAAGTACTGGAGACTGGGAGCTTGGAGAAGGAGGAAGAGGCACAGAGAAGCAGGAAGAGAAGCACAGAGCTAAGACAGGAATCAGACTTAGCAGCTTCATCACAGAGCCACTCTGAGAAATTTTCTGCTGACAACCTGCGTGCCCCTACTCCCAGAACAATGCATCTATTACATGTTACTGAGCACAGAGCCAGGCAGAAACAGAGAGGGTCCCTTGGGGCTCACCATAGACAGAGGGAGGGGCCTGACACAGAGGGATAGGGAGTGAAGTGGGAGGTACAAGCCAGTCTGAGCAAAAGCTTCAACCAGACAGGAGCAACCTTAGAAGTCTCCATGTGTTCTCTGTTCTTCTTCCTTTTTTTTTTTTTTAAAAAAAAACTAACTGTAAGGGGTGCGGGTGGTGCCGTGGGTTAAACCACAGAGCCTAGGGCTTGCCGATCAGGAGGTCGGCGGTTCGAATCCCCATGACGGGGTGAGCTCCCATTGCTCTGTTCCAGCTCCTGCCAACCTAGCAGTTCGAAAGCACGTCCAAGTGCAAGTAGATAAATAGGTACCACTCCAGTGGAAAGGTAAATGCCGTTTCAGTGCAGTGCTCTGGTTCACCAGAAGCGGCTTAGTCATGCTGGCCACATGACCCGGAAGCTGTATGCCGGCTCCCTTGGCTAATAAAGCGAGATGAGTGCCACAACCCCAGAGTCGTCAGTGACTGGACCTAATGGTCAGGGGTCCCTTTACCTTTTTAACTGTAAGTGAGCTGTCACTATCTTTCTCTGCTCTGTGAATGACCTGAGAGTGTATCTACTGGGAATATGGCATTGTCTAGGATAGGGGCAGACTTTCAGATTTCAGTGGCGCCCTGTGCAAGGTCAAAATTCACCACCACTACCCGCCTCTTGTTTTCCATTCTGTGAATGCACTACTTCATAGTTGTAATGCCCTGCGGTGCCCTCCTCAGCTCAGCACCCAGTGTGGAGGAACTCTGCCTCTGCCTAAGCGTATAGATTTCACAGGTACAGAACACTAAAGACATCAGGGTGATGTAGAATGAGGCATTACACAGTTGGACAGATTGGCATGATTCCTTTCAGTTTCTGAAATGTTAATGGTCTGACATCTAATGTGAGATAACATGATTCCCACGTATCAGATTAACGTATGGATTGGAATGCAATGATCTTTCAGGTTTTGCACTTGTTGAAATTTTGCAATATGTTGCTCAGCTCAGAAAAATGTACCAGGTGTTTAAATATGTATCGAAATAGGAATATTTGTGCAGAAACGTCTGGTTTCCAGATTAATGCAGAAATAGTACAGAACAGATTTGTTAATGAACACACATGAAGTTAAAATGGATGGGAAATGAACTGATATGTCCATTATTTGACACATCACCATGTTCTGCATTTTCCTGTTTCAATTCATTTTCTCAGCATAAAGGAAGAGAGGAAAATCAGCATGAATTGTGGAGTTGGATGATTTTCCGAATGTCATCTAATTCATCCCCCTGCGATGCAAGAGTCATGGCTAAAGAGTCCCTGACAAATGACCACCCAATTCCTGCTTTAAAAGTTCCAGTGAAGGGAACTACCCCCTTCAGAAATACTGTTCCACTGTCAAACAGCTCTTACCATCAGAAAGTTCTTCCTAAGAATAAAATAATAGAATTGTAGAGTTGTTAGGGTTCCAAAGAGTCATTTAGTCCAGCACACTGCAATTTCAATGAAAGAATCCATGACAGATGGCATCCATGTTTAATCAGAATCCCCCTTTTATCTTCAAATATCTAAACGGCTGTCACATCTAAGGTGGAGCAAGCTTGTTTTTCGTTACTCCAGAGGGTAATACAAATAACTCATGTTAATAGCTGCTTACCTCAGGGTTCCAAGGAGTGGGCCTTTGCTGTCTGGCGTAGCCATGCCACCAACACCAGGGGCGGTGTTGCCAGGAGGGGGTCAATTAAGCTTCACTTCCAGTTGAGTGAATATGAAGTGACAGGGCTCCAGGCCAAGGGCCAGGCCAAGGGTTCTGGTATTTTTACCCAAATACTCCCAACCTGCCTTCCATGCTCCAAGTCATGGATTTCTTCACAAGTGTACATATCCTTTACATATAATGCTACTTCTCTTTCCTTCCTGTTTGATTAGTTTATACCCCTCAATTACTATATTCCAACCATGAGTCTCATCCCATTAGGTTTCAGAAAAGCCTATTATATCATATTTGCCCTCCTATTTTAAGAGCTCAAGTTCATCTTGTTTCTTTCTCGTGCTCTGTGAATTAGTATAAAGAAAACTGAATCTACAAATAATTCTTTCCAGCTGCTTCCTTCTGGTTTCGCCCCCTGTGTATTAGCAGAGCCCAGTAATGTTGCTCCAGTTCCCTATACATCAATGTCATGTAACAATCTTTGAGAATTCTTGGACAGCAGATTAGGTCCTTGCAAACTGCAGGTGGACAAATGTTGTACCCATCTTCAAAAAGGGGGAGAAATAAGACACGGGTAACTACTGACTAGTCAGCTTGAGGTTGATACCAGGAAAGGCTCTAGAACAGGGGTGTCAAACTCCAGCCCTCCAGATGTTTTGAGACTACAATTCCCATCATCCCTGACCACTGGTCCTGTTAGCTAGGGCTGATGGGAATTGTAGTTCCAAAACATCTGGAGGGCCGGAGTTTGACACCCGTGCTCTAGAACATTTAATTAAATGGCCATTGTGTGAATACTTAGAAATGGATGTTGTGATGACTAAGACCTAGAATGGGTTTCTAAAAAAAAAGAAGTCATGCCAGACAAATCTCAATACTTTACACAGAGAGAGTTGCAAACTTGGTGGATCAGTGGAAAGCTGGGGATGTAGTGGATCTTCATTTCAGTATGGCTTTTGACAAAGTCCCCCATGATATTCTCGTGGAGAAGCTGGTAAAATGTGGGCTGGATGAGTTCACTTTTAGGTGGACTTGTAGCTGCCTGACTGACTGATCCCAAAGAGTGCTCACCAATGGTTCCTCATCATCCTGGGAAATAGTGACAAGTAAGAACTGCTTCTGATGGTAAGAGCTGTTGACAGTGGAATGGGCTCTCTTGGAAGATGGTGGAATCTCCTTCCTTGGAGGTTTTTAAACAGAGGTTGGATGGCCACCTGTTATGAATGTTTTAGTTGAGACTCCTGCATTGCGGGCAGTTGAGCTACATGACCCTGGGAGTCCCTTCCAACTCTACAGTTCTATGATTCTATGTCAATAATAATAATAATAATAATAATAATAATAATAATTTATTATTTATACCCCGCCCATCTGGCTGGGTTTCCCCAGCCACTCTGGGCGGCTTTCAACAGAACATTAAAATACAATAATCTATTAAACATTAAAAGCCTCCCTAAACAGGGCTGCCTTCAGATGTCTTCTAAAGGTCTGGTAGTTGTTGTTCTCTTTGACATCTGAAGGGAGGGCGTTCCACAGGGCGGGTGCCACTACTGAGAAGGCCCTCTGCCTGGTTCCCTGTAGCTTGGCTTCTCGTAGTGAGGGAACCACCAGAAGGCTCTCGGAGCTGGACCTCAGTGTCCGGGCTGAACGATGGGGGTGGAGACGCTCCTTCAGGTATACTGGACCGAAGCCATTTAGGGCTTTAAAGGACAGCACCAACACTTTGAATTGTGCTCAGAAACGTACTGGGAGCCAGTAACACACATATTTGTGTTACTCGGCTTTTTGGGCGGTGATGCAGTTCAGGGGACACCTGTAGTTAACATCATCACTTTAGACTTAGATTTTGCAAAGGAGGAGAGCCAAGTCAGGAGTCTCTTCTCTTTGGCCCCTTCCAACGCTACAGTTCTATGATTTGATGTTGAATTATTTTCCATCTTTGTCAGTCACTAAAATTAAGTCAAGCATGGCAGGCATATGAGGAAAAGGACAACTCTGAAGCACAGGACTTGCTACTTAAAGAGTCAAGTCAATTACAGTGGTCCCTCAACTTACGAATTTAATCCGTTCCGAATGGACACTCGTAGGTCGAAAAGTTTGTAAGTCGAAAAAAGCGATTTCCCATAGGAATGCATTGGGAGAAAAAATATTCGGAAAAATTCGTAAGTCAAAAAAACCGCATCTAAAATTCATAAGTCGAGGAAACCGCATCTAAAACTGGCAATGATTTCCATTCGGATGTCGAAAAATTCGTAGGCATGCGGCCACTTTTTTCATTCGTATATCGAAAAATTCGGATGTCGAGTACTTTGTAAGTCAAGGGACCACTGTATACAGAGGAACCTAAATTAAAGGACTTTTAGGTTAAGAGCAGCTGACATCCAGAAAAGAACAACAACCAAAATAACCAGAAAACGAACTCTAGGATTTCTCAGAATCCCAGGTCACCATCATGTGCTTCTTCCCCTCACCTAACACTTTTTATTGTGATGGTCTGATTTCAGGCATTCTATTATAAAGAGAGAATCATGTTGTCTACAGAGTCAAATATTAGGGAATCACATCTACTTTTGATAGTCGGAAGCACTGTTTATTTCTGTGCAATTGCGTTATCGGTAAGCCTCCTCTACCTTTCCTCTCACTTTTTAAGTCTTCAAAATCACTCTTCTTCACTAGACTGATCCTCACTGCAACATTCTATATCTTTTCTGCCATATTATTTTCTGTGCAGCAGCTCTTTCTAAGACAGGCATGTCCAAAGTCAGTTTTGGGGGCCTAATCTGGCCCACCGGTCAGTTTAATATGGCCGCTGTGGCAGTTTATTTCCCAGGGTAAAATCCTTAAAAAAGCTCAACAACTTCCATCCTAAAGAAAGGTGAACAACCTTGGTTGGCCCTTTGGTCGTCCCTCACGCATGTTCACTTCATCAAATCTGGCCCTCTTTGAAAAAAGTTTGGACACCCAAGTTCTAAGAGACGCTCATAGGTTTTAACAGATTGCATGGCTTCTTGCTTTACTTGGAACTGTCCGAAGGTTTTGTTTTTTTAAAAAAAATCACTTTGCATATGTGTGTGTTAGAGGAAGCAAGAGCTCCTGCCTTCATGTACTTTATTCTGCTACATTAACTATTTCACCAATGTACTCTAAGGGGAAATGCCTGTTTTAGCCTAAATGGCCTACTGTATGGAGAAGATATATCACCCCTATCTTACTGTCATAGAACTACGATTCCTAAAAGTCCTCTGGAAAAGGGAATTAATATTAGACCAGTTTAAGTCTGTGATACAGATGTATCTAAGTGGCTGCAATCCTATACATCTGGAGTAGCCAACAAGCTGCTCTCTAGATGCTGTTGGAATACAACAAGTGCTTTATTTCTATGAAAAAGGTGCCGGTACACATCATGCCCCCTATCTCCCCCACCTCCACCCGGCTGCCATTTGCATGCCCACCTGCTTGCTCCCTCTCCCTTTGCCTGAGACTGCTTCTGTCACCGCCGCCACTTCCTGCAGTGGCAGGCACAGCCTCTCAGAGGCACTTTGTCCTCCGACTTCACCGCTTCCCACAGTGGCACTTTGGCATGACCCCTTTTACGATCTTCACCAGGGAAGGTACCCAAAGCGCCTCTGCTATGGTGAGACCTTCTTACGATTGTCAGGCACCTTCCTGGAAGGCGTTTTGGCAACTATTCAACTTTAGTCAGGCCACACCTGGAATACTGTGGCCAGTTCCGGGCATCACAGTTTAAGAAAGATGTTGATGAGCTGGAACATGGGCAGAGGAGGGCAACTAGGATGGTCAAAGGCCTAGAAGCCAAGCCTTGTGAGGAACAGTTGAAGGAGCTGAGTATGTACAGCCTGGAAAAGAGGAGACTGAAGGGAGATATGATAGCCATCTTCAAGTATCGGAAGGATGGAGCAAGCTTGTTTCCACCTGCTTTGGAAGGTAGGACTCGAACCAATGGCTTAAAGTTGCAGGAAAGGAGATTCCAACTAGACAAATGGATATTATTTTTTTCCTGACAGTAAGAGCTGTTTGATAGTGGGACTCTCCTTCCTTGGAGGTTTTTAAGCAGAGGTTGGCTGGTCACCTGCCAATGATGTTTTAGCTGAGATTCATGCATTGCAGGGGCTTGGACTGGATGACCCTTGGGGTCCCTTCCAACTCTATGATTCTGTGATTCTGTGATTTTAACTGTAAAAGGGTCTCACATCGGGAAGTGGTGGCAGCAGGATGGTGGGGCAAGAGGTGGTACGTACAGCCTCGAAAAAAGCACTGAAGACAACTTACACCATTCCTTACTATTGGCCCCGATAGCTAGGGTCGATGTGAGTTGTAATCTCACTACACATGAAAGGTATTTTGTTGGCTAAACATGCTACATATGCTTACCTGGGATCAGAAGGGCTTATCTCTGAGTAGATATGTAGAGAATTGCATTATAAGTCTTCGCTTCAGATCCTTTTTCATTTAAGAGCTTTGACCCCTGACTGTGGTTGTCTATACACAAATTCAGTATGCCACACTTCAAAATCTGCTGTTCATACAGTGATCCCTCGACTTACGAGTAACCCGACTTCCGTATTTTTTGAGTTACGAGGGATCAAAGCGGTCGCCGCTTACGAATTTTTTCGACTTCCGATTGGAAGCCGCGGCCGTTTTAGATGCGGTTTTTTCGAGTCCTGAAGGTTTTTTCGACCTATGAATGCGTTCTTCAACGCATTCCTATGGGGACTCGACTTACGATTTTTTTGACTTACGAGGAATCCGTCGGAACGGATTACCTTCGTAAGTCGAGGGTCCACTGTATATGCATTCCTTCTCAATGAAGAGTGTGAATAAGCCCCAAGATGTTCCTTGTAACTCTGTGTTAAAAACAACAACAACAACAACAACAACAACAACAACTGTTTACTGTTTTGCCCTATGCTCTCTCTGCTTTGATCTGTAATTCAGGTTCTGGGCAAAACTGTCCAAAACAAAGCTCTCCCATTACCCGTTTGCTATAACAGGGAACAAAAATAATAATAAAAAAAAACAGATGCCAATTTTCCTGTTTTGACCAAAATTATGAAACTTTACGGAACAGGAGCCCCTCCAGAGCGAATGAAGCCTGTTTTTCGACTACAGATCCCATCATCACTAGCTAGCAGGACCAGTGGTCCAAAAACAGCTGGAGGCCCTAGTTTGGGAAACACTGTTTTAATGTACTGTTAAAACAGAATAAAAAATAAAAAAAATTCTTTACAGTAGCACCTTAGAGACCAACTAAGTTTGTTCTTGGTATGAGCTTTTGTGTGCATGCACACTTCTTCAGATACACTGAAACAGAAGTCACCAGACCCTTATATATAGTGAGAGGGTGGGGAGGGGTATTACTCAGAAGGGCGGTGGGAGTGGGTGATAGGCTGATAGCTGTGGTAAACCTGTTGACGACTGTTAACAACTGCAATTAGTCTTACAGGAAAAAGCAAGGGGTGAGAAGGTTAAAAATGAGATAAGAATCCAATGTCTTTGGATTGTCTTATCTCATTATACATGACAAAGCTATTTTTAACCTTCTCACCCCTTGCTTTTTCCTGTAAGACTAATTGCAGTCGTTAACAGTCGTCAACAGGTTTACCACAGCTATCAGCCTATCACCCATTCCCACCACACTTCTGAGTAATACCCCTCCTACCCTCTCACTATATATAAGGGTCTGGTGACTTCTGTTTCAGTGTATCTGAAGAAGTGTGCATGCACACAAAAGCTCATACCAAGAACAAACTTAGTTGGTCTCTAAGGTGCTACTGGAAGGAATTTTTTATTTTTTTAATTTTGTTTTGACTATGGCAGACCAACACGGCTGCCTACTTGTAACTGGAATTAATGTACTGTTGTAATGCCTAGAGTCCCTCTTTCTTGTCTCTATATTCTCTAGATGTATCTGGCTGATTCTAAGGGGCACAAGTTTCTGCTTCTGACTGGCTCTGGAATTTGCATCGTGACCTGTATCATGCTAACCATGTCGCTGGATTTGCTGGTTTGTATTTGGTAGATTTCGAGCTGAGAATCATTAAATAGGTTGTGTTTGGCCCTGTCCCCCCTCCATCTTTAATCTGTATCATGCAAAAGCTCCAAAGCCAATGTTTAAGTTGGCAGATGTGACAGGACATTTCTTTAAGAATAATAAGAACAAGGAATACGAATGGAGGCGATTTAAAATGGATGTGTTTCTGACTGGTACATCTGTAGAGGGAGACTTGAGAGAAAAGTTGCACTGGATTTTTAACCTTCAGCTGAATTTTGTACGAAGTCTTTAAGTGAATGGATGAGAAAGAACATAGTTTCCCATTGACAGATGTTTCCTGTGAAAGTTACATGAATGGACTTCCGGTAGGGATGCCGGAGCGGACGGTCGGGAGAACACTCGCTAAGAGCTTCTCCGGCACGGCAGGGGGGAAGGGGAGTTCACGACAGCGCAGCGACCCCCGAAAATCCCAGGTAGGGCGTCCCAGGACCTTAGTGATCCGGTAGGGCTCTTAACGTCCTCCTTGCTCCCCGGTAGACCCTAATAAGGGTCGCCGAGAGCGAGCGAGGGGGGACAGAGCCCATTGGATCCACGAAAACTCCTGCCATGCACAGCTGCATGACCGGCTGCTCTGAGCACCTCCAATTTCTCCTACAAAGAAAAGATTTGCAACTTCGGAAACGTGAGTAAAAAAGACATTTGGACTAAATTGGCAAGCAGCTTGGGACTTTTAAAACGGAGGTCAGTCCCTTGCAGTTGGGAAGAAGAAACAGGAAACTTTGTTGCCGAGGCAAGGAAGGGGGAAGTAAGAAGGGAAACTTCTGCTACAGTGTCTTAAGTTACCTCTCTTCCCAAAGTCTCGGGGAAATTTGGCAAGAAATTAATATTGGATTATCGGAAAACATAATTAGACTGTTGTGAAAGAGAAGGCTGACTCTGGACTCTGGAATTTAAAATGGCTAACGCACACAAAGTGGATAAAGTACAGGAGGAAATGGACAAATTGAAAAATTTGATTAAAAGACTGTATCAGAGGAGGAGCAGCTTTCAAAACAAGGATGACTTTATGGACTCTGAAATGGCTATTGCATACAAAGTGGATACTGCACACAAAGTGGAAAAAGTACAGGTTGAAATGGACAAACTGGAATATTTGATTAAAAGACTTTTTCAGAGGAGGAGCAGCGTTCAAGATAAGGATGATCTGATGCCAGATGTACAGGATGTACAGAAGGGAAAGCATGAGAAACACAAAAGAGCAACCACATCACAGACTGTGAGAAAGGGAAAAAAGAAGAAGAGAGCACCCTGCAGGAATGAATTCGCAAAGAAGAGGTACAGGAAAGACAAGAAGAAAAAAAGACAAGCAGCGTCAGAAGGTGGGGATCACAAGAAGATGGAAAAGGTACTGCAGGGGGGAAAGGAAGAACGAGACCCAATTGGGTCGGAGAACTCCTGGATCTGGACTTTGGAGAGGTTGGGTGTGGGATGAATAAGGACATGGTATATTCAAAAGGGATGATTTTACTAGTTAAAAGGACAATGTTGATGCATATGGTTATAGGCTTGAGTGAAGAACAATGATAATTGATTTTTAAATGATAAGTAAAAGAAGAAATAAAGGCTAAATACTCTGAGACAAAGGGGAAGAAGGGGGGTTAATAAGGGTTTGAACATAGGGAAAAACAGAAGTATCTAAATGCCAAGGCTGGAATTTAGGATTGATAAGAATAAATTACCTATATTTTTTGACAATAGATTTAAAGAGGATGTATGAACAATATGTTTTTGACAATATATTCATAGATGATGTATGAACCTGATAAGGAGGAACTATGATGAAACCAATAGTGGTCCCGATTTTCAAAAAAGGTGACAGGAATTGCCAAGAGAATTATAGGCCTATTAGTTTGTTACCATGCAGAAGTAAAATCTATGCCAAATCTCTGCTTATTAAACTAGAAGAATGGATGCTAACAAAAGGTCTACCAGGTAAGGAACAAGCTGGTTTCAAGGCAGGCTCTTCAACTCTTGACCAGTGTTTAGTACTAAGCCATCTTGTGGACAAATATGTCCTGAGAAATAAACGAAGACTCTATGTGGCATTTGTAGATCTAAAAAGTGTGTTTGATTTGGTCGATTGTAATAGACTGTGGACCAAACTGGAACTCCTCGGTATTGACCCATACCTACTTTCATTGATTCAAAGTATACACTCCAGCAATCTAATATATGTGAAAGTTTCAAAAGATGGTAGACTTGTAGGTCCAATACTGAATAACCGAGGAGTTAGGCAAGGCTGCATCCTGGCCCCTACACTATTTAATCTCTTCTTATCTGACCTCCCTTTTGCTCTACAAAATGTAACTACACATATTCCTTATTTAAACAATACCCCAGTTTTTCTGTTACTGTATGCAGATGATGCGGTAATTATTTCACTTTCCTCTCTGGGGATAAAAAAATTACTTAAGAGTTTTTCAAACTTTTGTTCCCTTAACAACCTTAAAATTAACTACGATAAGACCAAAATTATGCAATTTACAAAGAGAGGGAACCCAAAAAAATGGATAGTCAATGGACATCTAATGCAAGGAGTTAACCATTTTAATTATTTGGGGATCGTATTTAAAAATAACATGAATTGGAACACACATATCTGTGCTGCAATAGCTAAAGCTAAAGTGACAGCTCACCATATTAAATCCTATTTTTTTTCTCCTGTAGGAAATAGATATATTCCAGCTGTAATGCAAGTGATAGATATGAAACTCTGTGCCCAACTTCTATATGGCTCCCCAGTGTGGATGTCAGGTGATCTTAAGAGGTTGGATAAATTTCACGCATCCCTTCTGAGGTCATTATTAGGACTTGCAAACTCTGTAAAATATGAATCAATATGTGGTGAGCTGGGAATACTTCCTTTATCAGTAAGAGCATAGTTGAGAACCTTGAAATATTGGATCTTCCTACATTATAAAGCCCTATCTCCTAATTCTCTCCTTTACTATCTCCTAAGCGATAATGTAATGTATAATCTATCATTGATCTGTAGGAGAAAATTGAACTCAATAGGGCTTAATTTAACTGATATTGAAAATTCTGACTCCAAATATATTTGGGAAATTATTAGGAAGAAACTTATAGAAAACAGTGTTCTCTCCACTCTTGAGGTTGCAAAGTGTTGCACTTGTTCTCCTCCCTATTTAAATCTCCCTTTGTGCAGAGATTTTCAAAAGGGATACATGGCAAATCTGAAGAATCATGAACTGTGCAGGCTGTTTATGTTAGCCAGATTTAATATGTTTCCCTCTATGATGGTGAGAGGAAGATATTTAGCTCTCCCAAGATCTGAGCGTCTCTGCAAATGTAGTAAACAGGAACCAGACACTTTGGAGCATATATTCTTTTCTTGTGATTTTGGCATTTATGCAAGAAGACAATTATTAGAGGCCTTACAATGCGATGGGCTGATTTCTTTGCCTCCAACGGTACAGAACCTGCTTTCGGACAGTAACAATCAAATTACACTGATAGTAGCTGAATTTTTGAGTGCTGTCCATGTAGAAAGACTGGGTCATTACAAAGAGATTTAATGGTTTTTAACTGGATGGGGAAGTGATAGTGTTGTACTGCTGTATTATACACAATTTTTTTTTTTTTAACAAATGGTCATTGTGAGAAATTCGGAGTTACTTTTATGGATGAGTTGGGAATTCTGAAGTTAAGGATTTGATTGGTATAAGTTTTGTTCTGTCGAGCGCGTATTTTGCACAATTTGTATACAGTGTCTGATTGATAACATGTGGTTTGTTATGCCTAATAAAGGATTTGACTTGAGTATGAACAAGATGATTTTGACAATATATATACAGATGATGTATGAACTTGATAAGGAGGAATTATGATGAAACCAACAGTGGGGACGGGAGGAAGTCAAATTGGAATAAGAATTTGAGAAAATTAGAAAGGCCTGGCCCATAAAGTGGGGCCAGGCCAAAGCATTGTTATGGAAAAGTAATTGTAAGGTTAAATGAACAAGATATCAGATACCTCTGTGAGAGGGGGAAAAGGATTGGGGCTTCCCATGGTGAGAGGGGGGAAGCATGGAGTTTAACCGATATGTTATGTGCTTAAAAAATTGTAAAACCTAATAAAAATTATTATAAAAAAGAAAGAAAGAAAGAAAGTTACATGAATGTTAGATTCAGAGGCTAGAGAGGCCTCCTTCATTCTATGGGTCAACAGTTCTATGGAACAAGCAATGGTAACTGGAAATATGGGAGCTTACCGCACAAATTTCCAGTTTCAAGCGAGACATCCCAGATTGACAGAAGCCTGCCTGGCTTCTGATCTGAATCCTGGATGTCCAATTTTAGCTCCCCGTACTCTGGCTTCACCAGAGCGTGGGACCCAAAGACACAGGTTTTTTTGGTCCCACACTGTGGCACGAGTCAGTTGACTCGCAGCAGAGCGTGGGACAAAAGAACGGAACAGCCAATGTGCTTATGGAAGCTGGCACCACACATCTGGGATTGAAGCCAACAGAGTGCAGAACCAAAAGAGACATATCCTTTGGTTCCACATTCTTTTGGTTCCACACCTTCACTGGCTGGCTGCCATCGTTGTCCCAGCACTGCCGGTATGCAAGCGGGCAGTGGGTGGTAGCAGCAGGTGGCAGGATGGTGCAGGTGTGTATGTGTCCCAAATTACCATCCCAAAATGTGGGGGGGGGTATGTGGGAAGTAGTATGTGTGACAACCCTTCAGATGTTGCTGCATTCCCATTCCCATCAGTCTCAATCAAGCATGGCCAATGGTTAGGAATGTTGCGTGGCAAGGTCCTGAACCCTCCCCCATTGTAGAATAAATACACTTGACTCCAGAATTTAGGTTAATGGGCTGAAAACGCCACAACTTTATTGGTTGCAGAATTTGAGTGGTATTGGCTTAGGCATTGGAACCAATGACTATATCGGACTCCTTCCCCCCTGCAGGGAGTCTAATAAGGGTTAACCACCTATAGGAGGAGCCCTGTTGATGTGAATCAACTAGGAATTCCCCCATGGTCACCGATAGGGGGCGTGCTATAGCTGTGGCCCCCGTCTGGGCTTCTGACAAAGGACACACACACGGGATTCCTTTAACAGAATACCCTTGAAATAGGAGGGGTAGGTGATGGCCACCACGTCCCCTCCCCTCCAACCGAACACTCCAATGCCAAACCGCCAAACCTTACAAAGTTGTGATGATTTGTTATGAGGTAGGCGGAAAGCCAAGTGGCTGGTGCCAATTTGCCAAGTGGAAAAAAATCCTACCACGCCTCTTCAACAGGCGACCAACCAAAGTCCATAGCAAGGTCAAAGGATAAGGACCTAACCTTAGGGAGGGGGGGGGGAGAACTGCGCAAGTGGGAGAGAGGTAAAAGAACACAAGGATCATCTAGTCCAACCTCTTGGAATGCAGGAATCTTTTGCCCATCGGGGAATCCATGTTTCCTCCGTTAGAATTTGGCCTCCTTAGTATGCACACAGGCAGATTTTCAGTTGGAGCTGAAGACCAAATCTGACTGTTTTCATTTGTACCAGTAGGTGTTGCCTGTTGCCTGTTGCCTTGTCCCCCATCTTCCAGTCTGTAGATTCAAATTTATTTTTTCACAAACAGTGCATATATTAAGGAATCATTTGAGCGGTAGACATGCCTTTTAAAATAAATTGTGTCCAAAGCACACATCCAAGAACACCCAAGTCAATATAACCTTTGCATGGGCACCCTTTATTTTATTTTCAATCTTAAAATAAAAAATAGGCAAAACAGAAATTTCCCGTTCTAACACAGGAAGATGGTTCTAGTGGAAATCAATAGAGTCATATAATTTGAAATCAGCAGGAAAGCATTAATCAGGAAAATCTGGAGAAATACAGTGGAACCTCTGGTTACAAACTTAATCCATTCTGGAGGTGCGTTCTTAACCTGAAACCGTTCTTAACCTGAGGTACCACTTTAACTAATGGGGCCTCCCACTACCGCCGCCGCACAGTTTCTGTTCTCATCCTGGGACAAAGTTCTTAACCCAAGGTACTAATTGTACTACTTCCAGGTTAGTTAGTCTGTAACCCGAGGTGTTTGCAACCCGAGGTGTTTGTAACCCAAGGTATCACTGTAATTGTTTTCCTGTATTTAATTGTTGTTGTTGTTTTAAAACATAAGAAGACAAAAAATATACTGCTGCGGAGATTTTCAAAAATAGGCACTACCACTACCCCAAGTAAAACTGGCACCATGATGGTGAAAGGTGCGTGGAAAGTCAGAATGGATGCTTCATCTCATGGGGGGGGGGAAGAGAGGCAATGTGCCCATTATCTTGAGTGGAGTTGCATTTTTCAAAACTTATTCGATTCACCTTGAATTGGTGGGCGAGGGGGGGAATCCAGTTGTACAGGGAGGAAACTCATGGAAAATGAGCTGGTGGACACTCCTACCTTAATTGGAACACAAACATTTCAAATGCACATTAAACTTTGGAGAATCCCCATAATGTAAACACGACCTGCTTTCTCCAACAGAAATCTATCCCACAAATGGAGCATGTAAGAAAAGTTTTGGAAAATGTATTCATCTTTGGACATGGTATAGGGTCAGGTAAGTGCTTAGATATTATTATTATTATTATTATTATTATTATTATTATTATTACTACTACGTAGTAAACGGCCTCAGTCCTGTATACCTGAAGGAGTGTCTCCACCCCCAACGTTCAGCCCGGACACTGAGATCTAGCGCCGAGGGCCTTCTGGTGGTTCCCTTACTGCGAGAAGCAAAGCTACAGGGAACCAGACAGAGGGCCTTCTCGGTAGTGGTGCCTGCCCTGTGGAACACCCTCCCATCCCATGTCAAAGAGATAAATAACTACCTGACATTTAGAAAACACCTGAAGGCAGCCCTGTTTAGGGAAGTTTTTAATGTGTGATATTTTAATGTATTTTAGTGTTTGTTGGAAGCCGCCCAGAGTGGCTGGGGGAACCCGGCCAGATGGGCGGGGTACAAATAATAAATTATTATTATTATTATTACTACTACTATACCACCCTTCATCCATAGATTTTAAGGTGGTTCACAACATAAAAATACAAGACAGAAACATAATATATACAACATATGTTAAACACATTTAAAAGGCTATAGGATGTTAATCAGCTAAAGGCCTCATTGAAGAGGAACGTTTCCCCCCCTGGAAACTAGAACTTGGATGTCATTCTCCAATAAACATTTCAGCTTTCAGTGTTCCAACATACGTTACTTATATATATATTTTTTTTAAGTTCAATGCTCAGGAATGCATGGGGGCTCTGAACATTGAATATTACTGCAAAAGCTGAAAAATGCAGGTTATACATTAACTCCATTAACAAGTTGTTTCAAAACTTGTGCAATCCAGGGAAAGCATTCGGTCAGGAGAGAAAAGTATTAAGTGACTAATAATGCTGTAAAGGCAGATATGGACCTTGCTTTGCTCGGACAGGTTTGCTCATTTCTTGTCTTTGCATTGTGTTCTTTAGATGATGCAAAATATGCAGTATGATGCATTCATATGCAGTAGATAATATAGTGAGTCAAATGGGGGGGGGGGAGAGAGAGAAGCGGCATTCAATGCCCTAAATCTTTTCTGTCTACCAAGGTTCTATTTCAACTGTAATTCTGTTGGAGCTGTTCCTTCAGTCATCCCGGGCCTCAGCATTTGCAATTGCAGGATTTGTGCATTGGCTCAGCAGGTTTCTTATAGAATTCACATTCTTTTACGTTGAGGTGAGTCGTTTTGAATTTCCGTTTGGTCGTAAGTGCGTAATCTGAGCCGCTAAACAAAGCTCAGCCCCTTGTCGCACCATTATTGTTTCCCCAAACCCACAAATGAAGCCATAACCTTGAAGTTATTTATTTGCCATTGTTTCTACCCTTCCCCCCAATCCAGCCAGTGTGTTTTGTTAAAGCTGAATGTTAAACCATCTCTGGAATCTGCATATTTTCCAATCAGGTTCAGTGCAGTGATGAGGAAACTCTGCCCTTCCAGATGTTGCTGGACTGCACCTCCCAACATCCCTGAGTACACCAACCTGAGATCATCATCATCATTATCATCATCCCCTGCCCATCTGACTGGGTTGCCTCAGTCACTCTGGGTGGCTGGTATATAAATTGAATTAATAATAATATCCATGTGAACACCAGCACCTTCCACTCTGCCACTAATTGTTTAGAAAGAGACATATTCTGCTGGAAGTGGCACAGAGTGGCTGGGGAAACCCAGATGGGTGGGGTATAAATAATAAAATTATTTATTTAAGGAGTGCAACTCTGCAGATGTCTCTCCAGAGGAGGACCTCCCTGTCATCTCTGCCCACCTCTTGCTCTGCCTGCATTATTGACCCACACAGTCAAACCCTTTCATGTGCTCTTTCAGTGCCCCAGACAGAGCCCATGGTGCCTCATAAGACAAGAAGGCCATAGCTGGCTTCTTTGGATGGAATTGCTGGTGGACTCATAGCAAGCAAGCAGGAAGGAGCCAACCCTGAATATGCACAATAACGTTGAGCAAAACAGAGATAGGTCAACCTGGGGCAGTTGGGTGGGGAGCTGGTCCACAATGCACCACTGATCTTAAACTGACACTTGCGGTAAATGTCTGGAGGTCTGGTCTTGAGCTCCTTGAAGGGTAAACTCCAAAAGAATATGTGTGTGACAAATAAATAACCAAGCTTCTGTTTCTCTCCTTCCTTCCTTCCTTCCTTCCTTCCTTCCTTCCTTCCTTCCTTCCTTCCGCCCCTTTTTTGTTCCATCTCTAGACAAGTATGGGAGCCTATATCTTCCTTCTCTTCTGGCCTATCTCTGTAGCTGCCTTTTTCGTTATCTTCATGATTATACCAGAAACAAAAATGAAGGCCTTTGTACAGATCAGGAGATCCATGCTGACCCGGAAGCACAGGAAGAAACATACCAAGAAGAGGCGCAGCAAGTAGAACCTCAGGAAGCATCCTATGCAGTTTATTTCGTTGTTTGTGTATATATTAAATAGCTTTTTTAAAAAAATAAATGCAATTATTCAAAGAGAGCTGTTACTGTTATTCTTCCACTGTCTAAAACTGTAATCATTTTGATAAATAATGATGATGGTAGTCATTTTTCATCAGCTATTTCATCAGCTATTTTTAAAGAAAAATAGGTGCTGGAACTCACCATGAAGTTGTTACAAGAAGTCGCCAGGTGACTTGGGGTTAGCCCTGAACAGATGACGATTTGACAACAGTTCACCATTTGCAGTGCTAAAAACTATGGCAAGTTGTTTTCCTTGCTGGGTTTTTTTTGGGGGGGTGTCACTCCGGTTCTGGTGAAGGTCAATTAAATGTGTCCCCGCCTCCCTCGTTCTCTTCGATTCAGGCAGATGGTTAGGATAGCTTGGAAGGGCCCTTGCACAAATGCTCACATATGCAATGGTAGAGGTCTGCCTGGAAAACTTAAAGCCCTGCTGGTACATGGGAGACCAAGTGAAAAAAAAGAAAGAAATGTGAATTGGCCCCGCCCCATAGTTTGACCAATCGCAGCCAGGAGTGGCAAGGAGCTAGGTGGAGTCATAGATCTAAAGAAGAAGTAGACTCACACATGCTGGCCAGCTTCCATTTTGTCTTGAAATGTTCGTTTGGGAACAATAATACCAGAGTTGTCGGAATGGAGATCAAAAATCTGTGAATTTATGACAATGGCAAAATTAACAACATCAGTGAGAGGACGCTCTATTCAGAAAGTTAATAAAGAATGGGAAAGTGTAGAACTAGGTATATATGGAGAAATATGGAAAAGAAAATTCGTTATTAGCAAATATAAAAGATCATCAATCGCAAGGTTATTGGATCATACTATGAAAAGAATGTGTATATTAAGAACAAAAATAAATAACACAGCAGAATAGGATATGATAGCACCAATAAGATCGCACATAGGTGAGGGAAGGAGGGAAAGAGGGAGGGGAGAGGATGAGAGGGGGGGGGAAGCATAAGTAACATTTGAATAAATATCAAAGATCAATGTAATACATGATGTTAATCTGCAATATCTTTTTTATTTCTTCATTGTTTTATCTGTTTTTTCCTTATGTGTATGTTTTGACATAATTTTCAATAAAGATTATTTTAAAATAAAGTTATCAAAAATGTACAAAGGAGGTTCACCAAACTGTTGGGGATGCAAAAGAGATGTGGGGTCTTACTATCACATGTGGTGGACCTGCACAGTTATTGGGGAATATTGGGACAATATATACAATGAGTTGAAGAAATTGTTCAAAATCACCTTTAACCCCCCCCCCCCGAGATTTTCCTGTTGGGGATTTTACCTCTAGAAATTAAAAGGGAGATAAGATCACTATTTATGTATGCTATCACAGCAGCTAGAATTCTTGTGGCAAGGAATTGAAAGAACGAAGCAGTACCAATAACTATAGACTGGCAGATGCTTATGTTAGATTACCTACAACTAGCAAAATTGACGGGAGAAGTCAGAGGAGAAATGAAACAAAAAACTTTTGGAGAATGGAAAATATTCAAGGAATATATAAGAATATATTGTAATAACAAGACCATATTAGCAGAACTAGAGTGATTCTTGCAAGTAGAATAATAATGAATATTTTCAGATATAGATGGGAAAATATTGAAGACCAAAACTGTGCGGGAAATATATTGAAAATTTGAAAAGTACAATGAGAAAGATCGGAAGACTTTTATGTATGAAGTGTGTCGATGTAAGTTAATCTTATTTATTCTTCTTTTTTCTTTTCTTTTATTCTTTTTCTGTTTTTGTATTTTTCTTCTCTTTTCTTTCTTCTTTTTTATTTATGTTGTTGAGATTGTTAATCTTTTTAATTGTGTGATTTAAATCAATAAAGATTATGTCAGGGATGTGCCCACCCCTGCCAGTCCAGCACTGAGTGCATACAGGGAGCCTCCGCCGGTGTTGAAGACGGATTCATCTCACAGCGAGTCTGGCAGCCCCTCTTCGGGGGAGGAGCAGTTAGTGGGTGGGAGTCAGGGAGTGAGAGGTCTCCAGGAAGATACAGAGAGACCTGGCACCACCCAGCAGACTCGCTCGGAGGGGGAGACGTCAGTTCCGGCACCCACTTCACGTAGAAGGAGAAGGCAGCAATTCAGAGTGCCGAGACTTTGGTGTTGGTGCCAAAACAGGAGGGGGGCACTTCCAGATTCTGTGAGTGACTAGGCAGTCATGTTTGAACTGAACTCTGCACTGTACATAGTTTACACTAATAAAAAGACATAAAGACAAGGATGACTTGGTCTTTACTATTGAGCAACCGATGAGGGAACCTGACAGATTATTTTTAAAAAAAAATAAAAAAAGAAATGTTCGTTTGGGGCTTCTCAGAAGTACATAAAGGCAAGAAGCGGGTGGGGCAAGCACCCGTCCTCAATGACACCCACCTCAGAAGTGCCAGAATAGCTCTCCGGCATGCTCCAGCTGAAAAAAAAATTACTGATAACAATAGCAGGTTTCCCTCCTGGGCTGAAGACAAGGTCTTTCTTACCCCTTCTGCCCCCCCCCACCCCAACCTACCCTAGTTTCCTGGCTTTTCAGTGAAACTGGGGATATTTCAAGAAAGCAACAGCTCATCATTTGCCACTCTTGCAATGCTCAGGAGGGAGAAAAGTTGTTTTCTGCTGCTGCTGAGAAGAGGACACGGAGCAATGGATTCAAACTACAAGAAAGAAGATTCCACCTAAACATTAGAAAGAACTTCCTGACAGTAAGAGCTGTTTGACAGTGGAATTTGCTGCCAAGGAGTGTGGTGGAGTCTCCTTCTTTGGAGGTCTTTAAGCAGAGGCTTGACAGCCACCTGTCAGGAATGCTTTGATGGTGTTTCCTGCTTGGCAGGGGGTTGGACTGGATGGCCCTTGGGGTCTCTTCCAACTCTATGATTCTATAATTCTATGTTTGTGAATATTGTGTGGTCAGTATTTGGCCTGGGCTGAATTAGATGCACCTCTGGAATTGATTGCAGCTGAGTGGCTTGATTTGTTACTGATAAGGTAAATAGAGGCCTGTTCAGACTGAGTGGAGTCCTGTCTTTCCCCATCGATGAAGAAAGATGCAGCCCTCTAGATATTATTGGATTTACTTTAATCTGCCCAAGCCATCTTGGTGAATTGTCATGGATCTATACTTGAGCAGCTGTTCGCACATAAATATTGCATATGGGGCTATAAATGCATAGAGACCCTTTGGCAGATTGCCATGCTAAATGGGTGGCCAGAAGTGGGCAGGGCCAGTGGGGGAATGTGGGGTTCTGTGATTGTCCTACACATAAGTATCAAATTCAAATGGCTATGTTTTAATACCTAAAGTGATCACAAAAGGCAACAAGCCCCACAAACAGAACTTGCCACGAGCACTGAACAGGCAAGAAGGTGGTGCAGTTCTTTAGCATCCCTTTCTCATATCACTATCCTTTCAATTAGAACCTAGACCTGCCAGTCCCCCCTCACCCCACCCTAAAACAGCAGCACCAGGTTGCCCCCGCATGTACCGGGGCGCTGTGACGCAGTGCATGAATGCCGGGGGGCATGCATGTGTGGCCGCACCACACTTTGTGGGTGCCCTGCCCCATCATTCAAAATGTTGTGGGAGCCACGGCACCCATGGGCCCATGGGACCTGGCGCCTATGCCCTGAGGTATTTCTTATATGGCCAGCTTATTGTGAGAACGCAATGCTAATGTGAACATTGGGTTAAATTGCAAAGTGCTTGGGCTCATTTTTGAGTTATCACATCTCTTCACACAGCTGGATGTTCTGAGATAAGAGGTAAGGTGCACTGGGTTACCATAGCAACAGAACAGAGGTCAAGTGTATGACTTTGCCGTGTCAATTCACTCTCCCATTGGTTCCTTACTTGCCTTTTCTCCAAATTAATCCCCCGCTCCAGTATTGAGCTCTTTCCTTTTGGAGCAGTTACTTCGGCAGCCGTTTCATTGTGGTTGACCTTTTCTGCACCATTTCTGGCTCTACAATATTGTTTTCATGCTGTGGTGCCCAGGTCTGTACATGGTATTGCAAGTTTGCTTGCCCCACAGGTTTGTATAATGGCCTTATGATATTGGCAGTTTTGATGTGAATCCCTCCCTAGCAATCCCTAACAGAGAGAATTCACCTTTTCTACAACCACCATGTGTTGGGACAGCATTTTCATTGAGCTTTCCACCATGACCCCAAGTGCTCTTCCATGGTCAATCACAGACTCTGATGAGTTCAGCCCCTCTTAGTGTACATCAGTGTTTCCCAAACTTGGGTCTCTAGCTGTTTTTGGACTACAATTCCCATCGACCCTACCTCTCAGGACCAGTGTTCAGGAATGATGGAAATTGTAGCCCAAAAACAGCTGGAGAACCATGTTTGGGAAACACTGCGGTACATACTAAATTAAAGGGGGAAATTGCCCCAATATGCATCATTTATACTTGCCTTATACTGACACACCATCATTGTCATTGTCATCATCACCACCATCCTATCAGAAGGAATTACATTTTGTGAAAGCAAGCTGATACCACTTCAGCAAAAATTGTTCATCTGTATACTTGGTATATTATGGAGAAAGCTAGAGAGTTCCAGAAAAACATTTACTTCTGCTTCATTGACTACGCAAAAGCTTTTGACTGTGTCGACCACAGCAAACTATGGCAAGTTCTTAAAGAAATGGGAGTGCCTGATCACCTCATCCGTCTCCTGAGAAATCTCTATGTGGGACAAGAAGCTACAGTTAGAACTGGATATGGAATAACTGATTGGTTCAAAATTGGGAAAGGAGTATGACAAGGCTGTATATTGTCTCCCTGCTTCTTTAACTTATATGCAGAATTCATCATGCGAAAGGCTGGACTGGATGAATCCCAAACCAGAATTAAGATTGCCGGAAGAAATATCAACAACCTCAGATATGCTGATGATACAACCTTGATGGCGGAAAGTGAGGAGGAATTAAAGAACCTTTTAATGAGGGTGAAAGAGGAGAGCGCAAAATATGGTCTGAAGCTCAACATCAAAAAAACTAAGATCATGGCCACTGGTCCCATCACCTCCTGGCAAATAGAAGGGGAAGAAATGGAGGCAGTGAGAGATTTCACTTTCTTGGGTTCCATGATCACTGCAGATGGTGACAGCAGTCACGAAATTAGAAGACGCCTGCTTCTTGGGAGAAAAGCAATGACAAACCTAGACAGCATCTTAAAAAGCAAAGACACCACCTTGCCAACAAAGCTATGTTAAAGCTATATTTAACTATACTAAAGTATAATTAAAGCTATCGTTTTCCCAGTAGTAATGTACGGAAGTGAGAGCTGGACCATAAAGAAGGCTGATCACCAAAGAATTGATGCTTTTGAATTATGGTGCTGGAGGAGACTCTTGAGAGTCCCATGGACTGCAAGAAGATCAAACCTATCCATTCTTAAAGAAATCATCCCTGAGTGCTCACTAGAAGGACAGATCCTGAAGTTGAGGCTCCAGTACTTTGGCCACCTCATGAGAAGAGAAGATTCCCTAGAAAAGACCCTGATGTTGAGAAAGATTGAGGGCACAAGGAGAAGGGGACGACAGAAGATGAGATGGTTGGACAGTGTTCTCGAAGCTACTAACATGAGTTTGGCCAAACTGCGAGAGGCAGTGAAGGATAGGCGTGCCTGGCGTGCTCTGGTCCATGGGGTCACGAAGAGTTGGACACGACTGAACGACTGAACAAGAACAACAAATACTTGGTAATCTTATATTTAAAAAATAATAATGAATTTCATCAGCTGTCCAGGAAGAAACGTAAGTCAACTAGTGAGTAATTCATCAGAACTCCCAGCCTTATTTTTGTTTTCTCTACCGTAGATGTTTATCGCTGATTCACAGGTTTCTTCTGCTCACTGACTTGGGCATCTGCAGCATTGTCACTGTTCTGTTAACCATGACCCTGGAACTGCAGGTTTGTGAATGATGGCATTTAGAGTTGAGAATGACATTGACCTTGTTCTCCCTCTCCCTGCCATCCAACCCATAATATGTGCTAGGTAACAGCACCAAAGTCCATGGAAAAGTTGGTTGTAGCTACCACACACCATTTATTTCTTTTCCCTTTCTGTTTTTAAATTATGCACATGAACTTTGGTTAATTTAAATGGATGTGCTTTCTAAGTGAGAAAAAGTTAGTTTTCATTTTAACATTCAACTGAACTGAACCTCATTTTTTGCCTGTCCTAGAAAACTAGTGCAATACTTGTTACTGATATCAATGTAGTTTATGAGTCTTGCTGTTGTTTTTCATTTTCAGGGCTATAGTTTTGGGTCTTTATTTTTTGTTGGAAATGTCTATATGATATCGCTAAGGTTTAGCACTCTTATTGTAACTACATTTTGTGTTGTCGTGATATTGAACGTTTGCTTTTTCAAAACTTTAGAAAAAATTAAAAATAATAAAATTACAACAATTATACAACCTTTGCTTGCTACCATCCCTTGAATAATCAGTGCAAATCAGTGTGAATCCTGTGTTGCTGAAATTTGGAAAGGGTATGGTGTGGCGATCACACAGGGTTCCCGGATGTTTCACCGTCTATTGATCCCTGCTGCCACCAACCAGGCCCCTACCTGGTAACATACTGAGTCCAGTCAGGGTTAACGTGTAACATAAAACTTTGGTTGTTTTATTATATTTTAACAAGCGTGTGGTTTCATAAACAATCTCAATACATTACAAACATAGGGCGTCTATTCAGACTTATAACACTATCTCCCGGCTCGTACTCTCTAAACCACCTCTCAGCTAATTATTTTTCTTCTTAGCTCCTAACTTAGCTCCTGACTGTTCCTCACTTATTCTATTACCCTAACTTCAGCTACCCACTAACTCCAGCTACCCACTCCAACCAACCACCCAACCCGCCAACCACCTCGTCTCTCCCCCCAGAGCTGGTTTTATAGTCCCTCTCACTCCAACCCCCCCCCTTGGGTTCTGATTGGGTATCCTGTTTAACTATTTCACCTCCAGCCCCCCTCATGTTAACGTCACATATGGTCCTTCATCGATTGAGATATTTGCTTTTCAATTTAGCTTTTGCATTTGGAAGCCTATAAACTTTTGCTTTGCTATGATGGGGTGTGATCATTGTTTGTTTACTTGTCTATCTGCTGCCATTAAATAAAAGATTGTACCATATGTGTGCGCGTTTTTGTGTGCAGCCACAATGATGAGCATCAACAATGATGGGCAGTTAGTCCATCAGCAAAAGTTGAAAGGTTAGATAGCACCTATTTTAAGATGATTCCCCCCCCCCAGTTTGTTTTTAAAGCACAATCTCGCCTTCTACATCAATGGACAGGGCCATTCCACCCATCAGGCAAGGTAAGGCAACCACCTCATGTGGCAGGACCGAAAGGAGGAACAGCTGGCAATGCTATCTTTATCCTCCTCTTAGTTCATGGGTAGGCAAACTAAGGTCCGGGGGCTGGATCCAGCCCAATCGCCTTCTCAATCCAGCCCGCAGACGGTCCAGGAATCAGCGTGCTTTTACATGAGTAGAATGTGTCCTTTTATTTAAAATACATCTCTGGGTTATTTGTGGGGCATAGGAATTTGTTCATCCCCACCCCCAAAAAATATATATAGTCCGCCCCCCCCACCACCACAAGGCCTGAGGAACAGTGGAGCAGCCCCCTGCTGAAAAAGTTTGCTGACCCCTGTCTTAGTTTATCAGTCCATGGCTGAAAACTATGGCCAGAAAAGCCACCTCGATTGGACTGTCACCATCCCTTTTGTATCAACTGGGCTACGACACCGCCCTTGTATCTCTGAGGCAAAAGCTTTGGGACATCTCACATAGTGACCTGCGATCCAGATCCAATGTAATCTGTGGCCCGATTGGAATCCAATCTGTGGCCCGATTGGAATCCAGCTGGAATCCAATATGGGCACGACTTTCAGTTAGCCTCATATCTTAGGAATTTGTCTATACCCACCTATCAGCGTTTATTTACCATAGCTAGATTAAATGTATTTCCATTGGAAGTTCTAAATGGTAGACTGAGAGGCATCCCCTATCAGAATAGGCTTTGTTTATGTTCTCAGGACATCGCAAGAAACAAAGACCATCATGCTCTAGACATAACAAAATGACTACCTCGGTCTCTTTCACCTTTTGTTTGGTTGTCTTAACTGTATCTTGCTTTGAAACTATTTTGTGGGTCTATGGACCGCAATAAAGATATATATTATCTTCCTCTTGTTCCTGATGTAGTTCTTCACCCACACCTTCTTCCTTAGCTGGGGAAGAGGTGGTGGTATTTTGTGGTTCACTTCAGATTCCAAAACATATTGGGCCGGCCCTATCAATGGAGAAGCGGCTAAAGTAGAGTTGCACCATATGCTAGCTGGTAAAAGATCCTCCAGTTAAGAAGGCCAGGACTGGCAGGGAAAGGCAGTGGTTAGAACATGGATACCCAGCATGAGAACTGACACATTCCAAAAACAAAAACAAAAACAAAAAACCACAGCTCCCTATTTTGAAACGTGAAACATTGGAAGCTACATGAGATGTAGCATTTGTATAAAGCAATTTCCCATCGCTTCCAGGATATCATATTGTGGTCCTCAGAACCACTCTGGAAGGTAGGTCACTATGATTAAACCTATCTTGCAGGTGGAGAGAGAATGTAGTCTGTCTAGGGCCACCTATGCGATCATGCATGCCAGATAAGGACTTCCAGATTCATAGCTCAGTCACTTCCCAGATTTGTTATTCTAGACTTATCATCCCACCAAATAACCCACATCAATTTATTGTCAGAATGCAATCCTAAACCATTCTCTGTTGCAAGCAGAGATATTGCATCATCTCTGCTCCCAACTGTCAACAGCTTCCTGGAACCTTGAGAGACATCCATCCTCTGATTGGCTCTCGCCACACTGCCATAGTTCTGAATGCTTTATTCCAATATAAAGTAGGACTTGGCTCAGTTCCTCTCTCCTCATAATTAAGAGAAAGCTACTGTAAGTTTGTGAACTCTTGCCTACTCATCCTGAAACGCTAATCTGCTTAATACTCTTCACAGCCAGATGGGGAGGCTGCCTATAGACAGATTCCATCTGTAGTCGGTTCTGTGGTTATTTATATAATCAATGACACTGGGTTCAATAGCTCCTGAACTTTTTTTCCAGATCCTTCAGGAATTTCAGCAAATATTAAAAGGATCAGTGCAAGAGGACTAACACAGTTCCCTGCCATGATTAACTCACTGTCAATGATTTGGTGATGGCCAGTTGTGCTCTGATAATCTGTGAAAGTCATACAAATTTAATAAATAAATCATATTAATAATAATTCATCATGGCAGATCCTTCCCTGTATCCCCAGGGAGAATTCAAAAAGTCAGGCAGCAATGCTCAATTTACTAGGATCTGCATGAATGTACTCCTGTGAACATTCAACTACTATAACACAATAAGCTTTATCAAAAGGTCTTCAGCCAAAGGAAATGCAACTTTTAGCTTTTGATTAGAAGTGTAAACAAGTGTAAACAATATTGCAAAGTATTAAAATTTAAGCAGCCAGTGTGAAGAAGAAACCCCATCAAAGATCAAGTAAAAACCAAGCATTTACTTGATTATTTTCCATATTCCAACTTCCTCTAAGCTAACGTGTCACAAACTTTATCAGCTCATTCACCAGACAGAGCAAGGAAGGTCCATCAGTTACCCTGATGCATCCAACAAATGACATAATTACTCCTGCTGTATCAATCTAGTGCTTGGAGCAAATCAGCAACACTATCTTGTTCCCCAACAGGTGAGCCTTATTTTCTGACTGGTACAGAAGAAAACATGATTAAAAATAAGAAGCTAGTCAATGCAGCAATGAGGAAACGGGTGAGCTTGGAGGACTTTGTCCAAACAATGAGGTTTATGGGAAATCTAAGTTGATGCATAAATCTTTTCCAGACTTCCAAAAGATACCC
This sequence comes from Darevskia armeniaca, assembly GCA_034641395.1. Taxonomy (NCBI): domain Eukaryota; kingdom Metazoa; phylum Chordata; class Lepidosauria; order Squamata; family Lacertidae; genus Darevskia; species Darevskia armeniaca. The sequence goes on along the minus strand of JAWWNF010000873.1, from coordinate 325,216 downwards.
CATAGTACTTCGGGTTTGATGAAGAATTTGTGGTTCTAAGGGTGCAAACCTTAAGAACTCAGTGTTAGCTAAATGGGCTTAAGATCCATACAAAGTCTCCCCATTGTGATCCTGCCCTCACCATGCCCCACAATGCATTCATTCATTCATTCATTCACTCATTCAGTTTAAACCAACCTCAATTCATCCAGCTTCGGCTCAGAATTTGTCATTCTTAGAGTAATGTAGAACCAATGAACAACTTTCAGTGTACTTTCTCTAAGCATGGATCCAAGGCAAAACATTATAATATTAATTATATATTAAATCTCTATGATTAATTAATATGTTGATATAGTATAACCAAGAACTGATAAGACTAATACAATATATTAAGGTATAATAGCATTAGGATATAATAGATTATTCATTATATTATTACAATATCCTCCCCTGCCCTATTATGTATTACTATTAATAGTAATCAATTCATATCATCATTTTATTCCTGCAGTGTAATGCAATGTGTTATTTAATATGCTCCCATGTTAACCTCCATTATATAAATTATAATTTACAAAATCAAAATCCTGAGCTAAGCAATTTCGTAGGAATGTCATAACCAAGAAACAATAGAGCAGCAGAATAGATGTACAGCTAATAGCTGTGGCGGAGTGTATGTGGGGGATTTGCTGCATGCTGAGCAAACATCAGAGTGGGTACTGGGATAGCTGGGGAGAGAATTTGATCAGCAAAGTGCCAACAAAGAGAAGCATTTTCCCTTATTAAACATCTGCCACATTCCAGTCTTTCACCTGTGCCTATATTACACCAAGCAGGGAGTTGGACTGGATGATGATCAGGTTCCTTCCAACTCTATCTCTGTGGATGGTTTTGGTTGGCAGTAGAGTAACATGTTCTGGCAGTTTCTGTTGTATTGGCTCTGCTATACAAAGTCACCCAGCTCCAAGGTAGTGGTGAAGCTTGAACTAACCACAAAGTAGAATCCCAAACCCTATCCATATTGCACAGACCACACATCTGCTAGAGGGTGTGAACCCGGACAGTTTCAATTTCCCAGTATTTTGGAGCTTGAGTGAACGTGGGAACGTGACAGTAAGAGCTGTTCGACAGTGGAATTTGCTGCCAAGGAGTGTGGTGGAGTTTCCTTCTTTGGAGGTCTTTAAGCAGAGGCTTGACAGCCACCTGTCAGGAATGCTTTGATGGTGTTTCCTGCTTGGCAGGGGGTTGGACTGGATGGCCCTTGTGGTCTCTTCCAACTCTAGGATTCTATGATTCTAACACGTGGATTCTCATTTCCGACTAAATGTGGTCCCGTTTTGTATTTGGATCTCATATTTACAGTATTTACAGCCTCCCTCCAGAGAACGCCCTCCCTCCAGATGTCAAAGAGAGAAACAGCTACCAGACCTTTAGAAGACATCTGAAGGCAGCCCTGTTTAGGGAGGCTTTTAGTGTTTAATAGAGTATTGCATTTTAATGTTCTGTTGGAAGCCGCCCAGAGTGGCTGGGGAAACCCAACCAGATGGGCGGGATATAAATAAATAAATAAATAAATAAATTATTATTATTATTATTATTATTATTATTATTATTATTATTATTTACAGTGTATTTAGGAATATTTCCAGGAACATCCATGCTTCCTGGGGGCATGATGGGAGTTGAAATGGACCTTGTTGATCCAAGTGGGGAGAAACACAAGAAATAAACTAGTAATATGCCAATTATGATTTGGGTGCTTCAAGCAAGATACCAAAAACAATGTGCTCTCAGTGTTAGGAGGCAGAAGAACAGTGTGGTAGAGACTAGCCCTATTCATGTGTCGTTAAATAGGCGTAGGGCAATCCTGGGTGCATCAGGGAGTGGCACTCTGCTTCTTCCCCCAGTGCTACATCGATCTGTCCCTGTGCTCCTGCTGTCCACACGGAGTGTTGACATCTGAAACATGGGATCCACACAATCAGAGAACCCAATGGCACAGAAAGTACACCCACAAGCTTGTGGAACTTCTATATCATGGGTAGGCAAACTAAGGCCCAGGGGCCGGATCCGGCCCAATCGCCTTCTAAATTCGGACTGTGGATATTCCAGGAATCAGCGTGTTTTTCCATGAGTAGAATGTGTCCTTTTATTTAAAATGCATCTCTGGGTTTTTTGTGCAGCCTGCCTGGTGTTTTTCCATGAGTAGAATGTGTGCTTTTATTTAAAATGCATCTCTGAGTTATTTGTGGGGCATAGGAATTCGTTCATTATTTTTCTTTTCAAAATATAGTCCGGCCCCCCACAAGGTCTGAGGGACAGTGGACCGGCCCCCTGCTGGAAAAGTTTGTTGTGTGTCGAGACCCCGCAACCACCCCCTCAAAGATGAATAAAGACACCAGGACAAAGAATATATGGTTAATGTTATTGGGCAAATTTTGGCCACAGCTTTTATTGGTTATAGAATGTGAGCGGTAATTGGCTTAGGCATTGGATAGACCAGACTATATCTGACTCCTGCCCGCAGCGCAGGAAGTCTGGTAAGGGTGAACCACCGGTAGGGGGAGCCCCATCGATGCGGACCAACTCGAGCTCCCCCTGGGTTCCCGAAGGGGTCGTGGCATGGACCTAGCCCCGCCCCGGGCTTCGGACAAGATGTACACCCCCGGATTCCTTTAATGGAATACCCTTAAGCTTGGAGGGGCAGGCGATGGCCGAGCCGAGCCTCCCCCCGACATGTGGTCACCCAATGCTCGCGCCTCTGTTTAAAAGGGTCCCAGCCACGCCCCCACAGTCAGCCGATTGGCCAGCTGCTGATGACGTGGCCGGGATCCCCTGGGCAATGCGGGACAACGTCCCCTGCACCCGGAGGAGAGTGGGTGGCCGCGCGGTCCACCGCAACCCCGCCCCACAGTTAAGTGGAGCGGATCTGACCCCTGTTATTGTTATGATATACCCGACCTGGGGCAAGTTGTGAGACTGCCCCAAAAGCCAGAGCACATCAGATGAGCACATCCCCGGCTACAGAGAGTCCGGAGTGCCAGTTAGCATGCGATTGTTCCCAGATAGAAAAACAATACACACATAGCCTTTTAGGCTAATCTATTTATCCCAAGTAATTGTGCAGATTTCTCTGCTGCCAGCCCAGTGCAACTGGTCTGCCATTTCGCCGTCCGTCTTGCTTGAGGACAAGCAGTAAAGTGAAGGTAAGTGAGCAAGCAGGCTCAGATTACAACAGTACATTCCATAGCAGGAAGTAAACAAAACATACTTTCTCACAGTACTGTGTGAGAGATAATAGCTACACCATTTCAATCATGCAGCTTTAGCCACTTGACTTGGACATAATTCATAACAGTTATATGTAAGAAGCTGTCCACATGTATTTTGCCCTGTACATTCTCGTCACAGTATATGTTGCTTCTTTCTGTAGGACCTGTCAAAGATGCTTATGTGGGTTTCAGTGGCTTCCTGCCTCCTATCACAGCATGAAGGTTACAGTACGGGGTTACTCATCTCTTTATCTATGGTAAGATGGCCTGCAGTGGAGATGGCTTTTTAACGCAGGGGTTACAGTAGGGCTGGGGGTGTTTTGCTCTGTCGAGGGCCACGGTTTGACCAGGGTAATTTGATGGTAGGGGTGAAAGGATCTTCCAGTTTCAGTTTCAACAGTTTCTCATTTTCCCAATCTTAGTGTCAGGAGGCGTGGGGTCCCTTGCCCAGCAGGCCGCTCAAAGAAACACTCTGAATCATTAAGCTTTGAAGTTTTAATCTTGACTAATTACAGTGGGACCTCGACTTACGAGCGATTTGACTTACATGTTTTTCGACTTACGAATGACTTCCAGGAGAAACAAAATGGCCGCCGCAACCGAATTTTTTGACTTACGAATGGAAGTCGCGGCCGCTTTAATAGGATTTTTTCGACTTACGAATTTTCGACTTACGAATTTTTTTCGCTCAATGCATTCCTATGGGGATTTGACTTATGAATGTTTTCGACTTACGAAAATTGCGTCGTAACGCATTATTGTCGTAAGTCGAGGTCCCACTGCACTTTACAACGCGGACTGCATCATAAAAACGTCCACTCAATCACTTTCAGCTTCTGAAAGTGCGCCAGATCTGTTCCGGCGCCAATTACAAAATCAGGGGAAGCGTAAACTACGTCTCCCTCTCTTCCCTTTCCCCCTCCCCCTTTCCATCTGCATGTCGCAAGGTCTCTGCCTGTTTGTTTCGACCCCTAGCACCACTTCCTTTTCCCCGCTGCTACTGGAAGACAGTGATGAAGAGGGATCCGTTGTGAGAATGGGACCAGGCTCTTGGTAACAGGTTAATGCTGGGCTGTTCGGGGGGGCAGCCCCCTGACCCTTAGATTTGGTTTCCCACCTTTCTGCAGCAAGATGCTGTTTTTTGTGTGAAAAGAAAACTCTTTAGCATTTCTTCTAATAATTTTTCTCATTTTTTGTCTTATGTTTTGACTACTGTATAGATTTGTGCAAGCAATTTCTCCTTAATATACGTAATCCATTTGTGGACTGTTACATTTAATAGTGGATTCATTTTATGCACACTTTTACCCAATACAGTGGTACCTCGGGCTAAGTACTTAATTCGTTCCGGAGGTCCGTTCTTAACCTGAAGCGTACTTAACCTGAAGCACCCCTTTAGCTAATGGGACCTCCTGCTGCCGCTGCGCCACCAGAGCACGATTTCTGTTCTTAGTGGAGTTCTTAACCTGAAGTGTACTTAACCTGAAGCGCACTTAACCCAAGGTACCACTGTATCTGCAGTTTTATAAACTTCTGTTACTTGACCATAAATTTGCTTTTGCAGAGAGAGGGTGGGGATTCCCTTTTTTCTAAAGTTTCATGGGTATATATGAGCTCAACAAGACGGGAACTTCATGCCACCAAAATCTCTTTCTCTTTGGCCCTTGAAAAGTCACTAGGTGAATCCTCTTCATCAGTCCTGCCTCACATTTCCTTTTGCCAGGCTGGAACTGTTGCAGTGCCTCCTTGCTTGTTAGAATGGATAATCTCTTAGAACAATCAAATGAAACTTTAACACAAGGCATGATAAAAGTCTGACTGCCAGAATGCGGCCCCTGCAAGGCTGCTTACTGCAGAATGCATCTTATGGGATGATAAAGGTCCCCACCCCTGCTCTAGAAGACCGCATGCATGTGAATCTGCACATACATGGATGCACAGTGAAAATGCACAGCTTCCGTTCCATTTCACCCCATATCCCTCCCAACTGCCCCACTGCAATTCAAACACCTCCACTGGATTTGTCTGTGTTGTAGGTGAACTATAATTTGTAAGCTACGTCGATTTTTAGTCTGAGCCTTCAAAAACATATTCTGTATAAAAAATTGAGAGACCATTATGGTCAAGTTATGAATGCAACCTGCATGATGGGCTGTTTTTGAATAAATGAACAAACAAGGCCTGCAGAGCATTATTATTATTATTATTATTATTATTATTAAATCTATACTGCCCTTCATTTTTAGATCTCAGGGCGTTTCACAGCATAAACATACAAGATAAAGCTAGCTCCCCTTAGAGCATGCCCTTGGGGATTCTTCCATTTCTCATTCTGTGGAAAGGAGAGTGTGAACATGCTGGGAAGGTGGGCTTGGCTGACTGGCCGTGCTCTTGAGGGTTTCATACAGTTCTTGTGCTCTTAGCTTTTCCTGTCATGTAATCTGTAGGGACACGGGTGGCGCTGTGGTCTAAACCACAGAGCCTAGGGTTTGCCGATCAGAAGGTCGGCAGTTCGAATCCCCGAGACGGTGTGAGCTCCCATTGCTCTGTTCCAGCTTCTGCCAACCTAGCAGTTTGAAAGCACGTCCAAGTGCAAGTAAATAAATAGGTACCACTCCAGTGGAAAGGTAAATGCCGTTTCAGTGCGCTGCTCTGGTTCGCCAGAAGAGGCTTAGTCATGCTCGCCACATGACCCGGAAGCTGTACACCGGCTCCCTCGGCCAATAAAGCGAGATGAGCGCCGCAACCCCAGAGTCGTCCGCGACTGGACCTAACGGTCAGGGGTCCCTTTACCTTTACCTTACATTGATTATTGCTTTCATTTTATGGATCAGTGGTCTTTTTTACCTAATCTGTAGAGTGGTCCTAATACTGAACATTATGTGTTTCTCTCACAGGACAGGCGGGAGTTTTTTAACTTAACAGAATATACTGAGATGGAGATCGAACTTTCTCACGTAAGCCTGGTCACAACTGAAATGACGTTCTGGTTCTTTGGAAACTTTGTCGGGTCCCTTGTTGTTGGCTGGTTGGTGGAGAGATTTGGCAGGTATAAAGATAAACACGTGACAGATAAACTACACTAGTCCTGCATTCCTGCATTGCAGGGAGTTGGACTAGATGACTCTGGGGTCCCTTCAAACTCTGCAATTCTATGATTCTATCATAGTCATGGTGGTGGTGTTGCTGCTGACCTACATGCCTCCCCCAGTAACATCAAATAAAAGATACAATGTCATCACTATTGCTGGTTTCATTCCCCCTGCCTAGGACATGGAACCACATGTAAAGGGAAATGCAGGAGGGAAATTCAGTGATGTCAGATCACCTTCACCTATTACTAGCCATTTCAGAGAGGGATGTGGCAGGGAAAGAAAGAGCATGATCTAATGAGGTCCCTCAAATCCTAGTTGATGACCATTAGTCAGGTAATGAATCTTTGTTTTAAGAAGGTGGGAAGACGCCCTCCAAGTACAAGTCAATCCTACCAATGTGGTTTTAGTTACAGGTAGATAGCCGTGTTGGTCTGTCATAGTCAAAACAAAATAAAAAAATTCCTTCCAGTAGCACCTTAGAGACCAACTAAGTTTGTTCTTGGTATGAGCTTTCGTGTGCATGCACACTTCTTCAGATGGTATCTGAAGAAGTGTGCATGCACACGAAAGCTTAATGTGGTTTTAAATAATGATGTATCTGGCATAAGACCTCATATGAGTGTGCAGATTTTCTAGTATGCCACTGGGGAAGGGCCACGTCAGTTGTAGAACATATATTTCTATGCAGAGTACTTCATGCTCTTTCATCACTATCCTCCAAGTAATAGAATTTACCTAGCATGGCAGCAAACATCAAATTTCTAGCCCCCCAAAAAACCTTTGAGCAATGTCTCCTGAAATCTTTAGGTAGAAAGGGGGGGAAATGGTTCCGGGGCAATTTTACCAGGCATGGGAGTGGGAATTTCAGTGCCTTTGGTACTTTTTGTCTCTTTTCCAAACTAGCAAAACCAAAAGAAATCATCCTCCAAACATTATTGACCATATTACAATTCCATAGTTTTCTCAATTGTCTGATATTTGATTGTACTTTATATTCATTGGTTTCGTCCCCCCCCCATCCCCTTTTACTGTCTTTACAGGAAAGGTGCATTAGTGATAACTAACCTTTTATGCATTACCTCTTCTGTGATATTGCTTTTTTCACATAAGTTAAGATTCTATGGATGCATCCTCTTCACCTACTTCTTTGGTGGAATGTGTTCAGGTGAGTCAGGGTCCTGGAATCAGCATCTTGCTCCCCCCCCCCCTTTTTAAGAAAAAGAAGCCCAGTTGCAAGATGGTTGCAGTGCCACCTTCCCCCTGGGAGTGATAATAATAATAATAATAATAATAATAATAATAATAATAATAATAATTTATTATTTCTACCCCGCCCATCTGGCTGGGTTTCCCCAGCCACTCTGGGTGGCTTCCAACAGAAGGTTAAAAATACATTAAAACATCAGTCATTAAAAACTTCCTTAAACAGGGCTGCCTTCAGATGTCTTCTAAATGTCATATAGTTGTTTATTAAGGGGTGATAAGATGAACTCAGACAACGATCTGGTTTAAAAATGGCCACAACTTTATTGGCTGCAGATGTAGGTGGAACTTTGGCTCAGGCATTGGGCGTACTGTATATCCGTTCCAGCCTCCTGCAGGAAGGTTGAAACCATTTCAGGGTTTTGACAAGCAGTCCAATGAGACAGGACTCCATCCACGATCTGATATCCACAATCTTCAGTCTTTCTTCTTCCTTTGGTTCTTCTGCCAACTGAGCTGAGAGTGTTCTTAAATGCATCACCGGTGAGCCGGGCATGAAAGCAGACAATTCCTGGCCAACCAAAGTCAAAGTCAAAGAGTTTATTGCGTTAGCTTTCCGCCATAGCCCAACAAAATAAAACATACAAACAATACCAAAGACACACTACAGAAAACAAATTTCAATCAGCCTGGCCAACCAGCAAAGCACTGACCAGCAATAAGGGCCTCTGATTGGCCCATTTGAACAGAAGGTTTTGGCGGGCAATCATGCCCAGATCAACTAGCTAAGGGAATTCCCAGACAGTTGGGTTTCTAACAACCCAGTACAGCTGGTGTGCTAACCTGGAACAGAATCCAGACATGGAGGATGAACAACTTGAGACATGGCCCAAGCTGTTAGTGCAATTTCACCCATTCAACCTTGAGTTGAAAAAGATATTCACAGATGACCAAGAAAGAAGAATAAATGAAATGATATGAATATCCTGCAAAGAAAATTTTGTGTGCAGAAATGAGTTTGATGTTTTGTTTTGTTTAACATAAAATATTTGCCATCCTAATGATGTGGTAATTTGCATGCAAATTATTCTACACCGTGGGAAGCAGTGTTGTTGGATTACATCAGGCATAGGCAAACTCTGGCCCTCCAGATGTTTGGGACTACAATTCCCATAATCCCTGACCACTGGTCCTGTTAGCTAGGGATGATGGGAATTGTAGTCCCAAACATCTGGAGGGCCAGAGTTTGCCTATGCCTGGATTGCATCATCATATTTATGGTGTCAAATGCTCTGGCTTTGGCAAGGAGCATAGGGAATAAATTTTCAAAGTTGAGAGGCAGCAGCTGAGAACACCTTTCTGTGTTCAATTTTGCTTAGTGCTACAAGTGGGCAAAATCTTCATATCTATGGTGTCAAATGCCATCTCACCTTGCAGTTTGACCCACTGGCCATAAATACAAATTGTGAAGGACAGAATTGCATTTTGCAGAAGCCCACAGGGGACATCATAGGAATCTATCTATGTGACTCACTGTGTCATGCAGACATGCCTATGCATTTCTGCACATCACGTCACGTGTATATTCTGAATTATCAATTGGAAGCATACACTTGTTTATACATTTCTGCAAATTATGTCACACACTCATTGTGAATTGTGCTTTAATTTATCATCGAACCAGGAATAATCTTCTGTGTTGTCCCTCTGTATCTTCTTGAGATTTCCCCTAAAAGCCTGAGGGGAGGCATAACCATGATGCATCATCTGTTTTCTTCTCTCGGTTATCTGTTGTTTGAGATACTTGCTCTTCAGCAACTTCTTGGGGCACAACAAGGTAATTCAAAAGAATTAATATTTTGGCTTAAAGCATATCAAATGTTCCAGCACAGTTTTTTTTTCTGCATTATCAACACACTATCTCCTTGCATAGGTCTCCCAATTCTGGCAAGCTTTCCTGTAATCATGCCAATACTTCAGAGCTTTGCGCTGCCCTACCTTCCTGAAAGTCCTAGGTATCTTTTCATCCAGAGGAAGGATGTAGCGAGTGCAAGACAAGGTAAAATATTCTGAATTGTACAGTTTTTATTGATCTTCTTAATATAGAGTTATCAACAACCGTTTTGTAGCAAAGCAGATACATGTGAGGTGGAATCCAATACTAGTCCTGCTCAGAACAGATCCAATGAAGTAAATAAACACGACTAACCTAGGGACATTGATTTCAATAGGTTTACTCTGAATAGGACTTAAACTACAACCCATTGCCATGAACCACATGGAGGTGTTGTGGCAGGATTGGTTACAGGGGGATGAGGAATGGGATCTGCTCTCTGTGTCTGTTGCTGGGAAGCAGTCTGCTTGCAGACATTTGTACTCCACTAGTGTGGGACATCCTAGCAGAGGAGGGACAGATTGCTCCAACAACCAGAGACACACAAAACTTGAGTTGGACAGATTCAGGCCCGGTGTCCAAGGACACATTGTCAGATGCACTGCAACAAACAGACCCAGCCTACTTGTTGAAGTGCCCTCTTGTTTGCCCATCACTTGGAACAAGAACTATTCAAATGACTATGCCCACCCAGTTCTTCAAAATGAGAGCCAAGGGGGCCTGGCAGGCATTCAGAAAATGTCTTAGCTTATGCCTAGCCATACACTTTAATTAATTTTTATTCAAGTTTTTTTATATTACAAAACAGATAAAGAGGGAAACGCACATCTATTTCCTCCAATTTCAATTCATAGTCTTTTTCACAATTCATTTAAATATAGTGAGAGACACTCTTGTCATAGACATCTTGCATTTGGGGAAAAGGGAGGGGGAAAGAGATGTGTTATTGTTCTTTTGTTCTATTGCTTATTATTAGTTGAGTAGATTTGTGTCAGCATCATGTGGGCAGGTCCCATGTTTATGTATTTTGTTTTATTGTTAATGTGAGAGATTAGGGGGTCCCGAGCTTGGTTGGCTGCATTCAGTTGACTGCAGTGTGGGTTGTTTGTTGAGGGAGGAGGGTAGGTTGTTGGGTTAGGTTAGCCACAGTGATTCATATGCTGTTGGGAAAGTTTCCTCCTTTGAAGTCTAATCCTTTCTGCCGCTATTCATACCCAGTACTGAAGAAGCTAAGAGAAAGGGATGAGGTAGAGGATGAGATTCAAGATCTGAAGCTGGAGGACATCACTGAGAAGGAAGAAAAGAATATGAATCCTCTAAAACTGCTGATGACCCCAAGCCTACGACGAGAAGTCTTCCCCATAGTTGCCTTGATTGGTGGAGAAAACCTCAATGCCCTCAATGCGGTAAGGAAAGCAAGATCCCAAGATGTTAGGAGGATGAGCCCGGTAAACTGAGGGTGCATTTCAAACCAAGTTCAGAGGCACCAATTATCACTCTTTGTATTGAGGATTGCTCTAGATCTTTCCACTAAGGGAGCTGTTTTGTTCTTTGGATTCTATTCCAGGAGCCGGGACAATCCAACACCCCTACTGGGAAGTCTGTGACCCAGCCAGTGTTGTTGGACTCCAGTTCCCATCACCTCCAGCCAGCATGGCTAATGATTAGGAATCAATCACTCACTCACTCATTTTATTTGTTAAATCCATACTCAAGGCAGCTTACAACTTATAAAATAATACCTAACAACAAATATAACAGAAGCAGTCATCAACAATAATGGGTGGAATAATGGGTGAATGTCCAAAAACATCTGGGCGTCTCTTCCATCATGAATGGTCATGTTCTCCTGGAAGCATGGGTGTCAATAAAAAAAATGGGAGGGGGGCAAGTAAGCCCTGCCCCATATAAATGATAAATTGTGCTCAGTGTTTTCCTGTATCTGTGTGAAGGCATTGACTGTCCCAAGGTCACCCAGTGAGCTTCATGGCCAAGTGGGGATTTGAACCCTTGTCTCCCAGGTCCTAGTCTAACCACTCTAACCACTACACCACACTGGATCTCAAGGAACCTGGAAGTAGTTTATCTTCTAGACTAAGAGCAGCTGACATCCAAGGTTCAGTCCAAAAAGAGAGAGAGAAAGAACATTGCAGAATCAGAACATTGAGTTCAACATCCTGTTTCTCACATTAGCCCACAGCGGAATCTTCAATTTCTAATAACCTTAGGCGACCACCAGTTGCTTCTTCCAGTCACTCAAGGCTTTTCATTGTGTTGGTCTGATTTCAGGCATACTATTACTCAGAAAGAATCTACCTGGCTATGGGAGTAGAAACACAGAACCTCCAGCTGACTGTTATAGGCAGAAATGCTTTTTATTGCTGTGCAACCGCATTTACGGTAAGCCTCCCCCGGATTTTTATTCTCTTGCTTTCTAATTCTTGAAAATCAGTCTTCTTAAAAGTCTTTGCTGCGAACCTTTACATTCCTTCCATGGCTATTTATGGTGCAACAGCTCCCTCCGCCCTCAATAAATCATGAGAATTGTAGGTCTATGAAGGTTCCCTCATTCTTCTTTGTAAGAAAACTCCATAGATTTAAATGCAGTTCATGGAAACTGTAAATTGACTGAAGCAGGGTTTTTTTTTTAATCCCTTTTCAAATTTGTTTTAATATGTTTGATGTTATTATTATTTCTTCACTTGAGATAGAAAAGAAAACTCACATCCTTCTATCATAGAACTGCAGTTCCCAATATCCTTTGAGAAAGCTGAAGGGAGCAATCCTATGCACAAGAAGCTGGTGTAGAGCAAGCCAGTGTACACAAAGATGGTCTCAAGGTACATGAGATCCAGTTTTAGGGTTCCTGCCGCTCTGCTTAACCATGGCAGAGGGGAAACTGCAATGCGTTCTACATGGGGCTACCTTTGAAGGTGACCCAGAAACTACAACCTACAGAATGCAGCAGCTAGACTGGTGACTGGGAGTGGCCACCGGGAGCATATAACACAGGTTCTAAAGGATCTTCATTGGCTCCCAGTGCATTTCTGAGCACAATTCAAAGTGTTGGTGCTGACCTTTAAAGCCCTAAATGGCCTCAGCCCAGTATACCTGAAAGAGCATCGCCTCCCCCATCGTTCAGTCCAGACACTGAGATCCTCTTCCAAGGGTCTTCTCCGGGCTCCCTCACTGTGAGAAGTGAGGTTATAGGGAACCAGGCAGAGGGCCTTCTCGGTAGAGTCACCCTCCCTGTGGAACACCCTCCCTTCAGATGTCAAGGAAATAAAAAACTATCTGACTTTTAGAAGACATCTGGAAGCAGCCCTGTATAGGGAAGTTTTCAATGTTTGATGTTTTAGTATGTTCTGATTTGTGCTGTGAGCCACCCAGAGTGGCTGGGGAAACTCAGCCAGATGGGTGGGGTATAAATAATAAAGTAGTAGTAGTAGTAGTAGTAGTTGTTTGTTAAAGAACTGTTAGCTTTGGGCTGGAAAAGCCCCAAAGCCTTGGAGCACTGCAAAACAATGGAGTCCAGCAGGTTTCTGCCTGTGCTTACTAGCAGGGCTGGCGTGTCCATTAAGGCAAACTAGGCAGTTGCCTAGGGCGCCAAAATGGAGGGGGCGCTGGCCAGCCTGCCCCCGCCCCCCGCCCCCCCAACCAGCAGCGGAGCAAGCAGCTTGGGGCGAAAACCGCGGCGGCGGGGGTGCAAAATGGAGGGGGCACTGGCCAGCCTGCCCCTCGCCCCCCGCCGCCGCCCGGTGCCGCCCCAACCAGCGGCAAAAACCGCGGCGGCACGGGGCGCCCGGCCGGCAGGGGGAGGGGCACCGTACGTCATGCGCAATGACGTCACGTGGCCCACCCCCTCGCCTAGGGCGCCAAAATCCCTAGCACCGGTCCTGCTTACTAGCAGTGTTTACCTTCAGCAGAGTTTCTTCCTTGCGCAGCTTCTGTGTGTGCCTTGTGTGCCCTGTGGAGCTTCAGAGACTTGCCAGCAATAATTCCTCACAGAGTTCAGCTTGATTCTAACAAGCAAGCTTTCTTAAAGGCATAAATCACAGCAGAAAATCTCCCAGAGACGCGAGGCACATTTTGCTCTCTGCGTCTCCGGTTGAAAAACAAAACCAGAATGTACAGACAAACAAAAGTGTCACATTTCACACAAGCTTCAATTTACAGCAATACCCAGATGTGTGAAACATAATCCCTGTGGGCAGTACGCACCTCTTGAGCTTATTAACCCTGTAAGCTCCAAACCTCACACCCCCTCTTGTCCCACACCACAGGGACAGCGTAAGCATATTACTTACCCCAAACACAAACTCTCACAGAACTCCCCATGACGTTGGAAGCTCAGTGGTTTGGTGAACCCAACTGCTGGGTTCATCCGACTAGGACAGTACTCCAGCTTTACCAAGCCGGTCTGGATACCTTGGCACACATCTCAGAAAAGAACGTCCAGGTGTTTGGTTCGGGCCTTGAAATGTCCAGACTCTGCCAACTTCAAACAGGGTTGGTTGTCCTCCCAAACAGTGACGGGTAGGCAACACTCACCGTAGATCTCTTGGACCAAACACTTATAGTACTCCAGTTCCCTACAAAGCTCTGACAGTGCACTGTATTTGGCTTCTGCAGAGGAATAAGCAATGAGGCTCTGGTTCCGGGACTTCCACCCGACTAGAGATCCTCCAAACTTCACAACCATTCCAGACACAGATTTCCTGTCCTCAGAATTTGCCCAATTGCTGTCGCACCAGCACGTGAGCTGGGGCTCACCAGCTGGTGACAACCTCAGGCAAAACTCCTTTGTCTTCTGCAAATACCTCAGCACTCTCTCGATGCCATTCCAGGAATGCACACTGGGCTTTGTAGCCTCCCTGCTGAGCAGATTCACAGCAACCGCTATGTCAGGTCTGCTCCACTGGGAAAGAAACAACAGACTCTCTAGAGCTGACTGAAACACCTCGGGGCTCTGGAACTCAGAGCGTTCCCCGGACTGACTGTCCTTAACAAAACAAGTCTCCATGGGTGTTCTGACACCAGCACACTCAGACATCCTGAACTTCTTCAGCAACTGCTCTATCTTGCCTGTCTGACTGAGCAAGAAATTGCCATCTTCGGCTCTGTCTACCTGAACACCTAGGTAAACACTAACAGGGCCTTAGGTCCTTGAGCTTGAAGTACTGGCCAAGCTCCTCTGCGAACTGTTGCACCTGTTCCCTGGTCTTTGCCAAGTAAATGATGTCTTCATCGTACAGATGACCCAGCTCCTGCTCTTGGCCTTCTCCATCCAGATACAGGCAGCTATTAGCATGACTCTTGCTAAAACCTAGCTCTTCCAAAGCATCATGCAAGCACGTGGTCCAATCCCTGGCTGACTCCTTCAGGCCATAGATTGCCTTGTGCAACCTCCACACCTGATTTGGCCTGTTGCCCTCGAACCCTGGTGGAGGTAACATGTACAACTCCTCGTCCAGGTTCAAACAGGCAACACCCATATCAAAGTGATTTACCTCAAAACCTCTTTGAGTTGCGACTGCTAACAGCATGCGCATCGTTTCGCTTCTGGAAGTATGAGCGTCCATTACCTCGGTGTCATGGACCCTCTTCCTCTCAGCAAAACCTCCGGCTACTAGCATAGCTTTGTGCTGAAACCCTCCAGTTGCTGTTGTCTTGAGTCTGTACACCCAACGACTGCTCACTGCCTGCTTTCCTTCTGGTAGCGTCATGGGCGTGTACACATTCAAAGACCTCATTGAGTTCACCTCCTCTTTCATGTTGTTGTTGTTGTTGTTGAACAAGCCTTTAAAATAACACTCTACGCCACATTGCCAGGTCACATGACTGGGCTGAATGGGCTTAAGTCATCACTCTCTGATCCCATTCCTGTCACACACCCAGAATATCCCCCTTTTTGGAACTTACACTGCCCCCAGTTCTGCCAAACTGTATCTTTGGCTGAGCTGGGGTTAGGTAATTGAGGCCAGGGGATCCACTGCATCCTAAGCTGCTCAACTTGGCAGACCTCATGAGCCTGTGATGCAGTTGTTACCTAAAGACTGCTAGCTAAATATCTCTGTACACCTCTACCATGTGCCCCTTTGCTTTGTTTTTTTTCTAAACGAATCTTCTGCCCCAATGTTCAACTCTTTCCAAACAGGGGAGTTACTTCATAGAATCATAGAGTTGGAAGGGATCCTGAGGATCATCTAGACCAACCTCCTGCAATGCAGAAATATGCAGTTGTCCCATATGGGGATCAAACCTTGCTGTTACCAGCACCACGCTTTAAGCAATGGAGCTATTTGACATTATAATCATGGCTGGGCTCTTGTGTACCTTTTCCAATGCTGTGATATTGTTGTTGTGAAGATTTTGTCTAATGGCATTATTACTTCAGGAGTTTTATCTTCAGTCCCCTTCCTGTTTATCCCTTACAGAGAATTCACTTTTTTTCACAGCCGCCATGTGTTGGAGACAACATTTTCATTGAGCTACCCACCATGCAGTGGGGAGATTTTAGTGGGGAGAATAGCCCCAATATGCACCGTTTATGCTTTCTTATACTGACACTCTCAAAGAAATCCAAAAGGGTCATTAGCAGGGAGAGGAGCCAAGCTGGTATTTCTTCAGCATGACTTGTTCGTATATATGCTTTTAATTTTATCTTTAATAGTGCTTTCCGCCAGCTGTACAGGTAAAGGCATAAGCTAACCAGCTTGTAGCTAAGAGGATCTTTTTCTTTCTCTTTATACTCATTAGATCTATCTGACTGATTCTAAGGGGCACAGGTTGCTGCTTCTCATTGGCTTTGCGATATGCATCATTTCCTGTGTTCTGTTAACCCTGAGCCTGGAACTGCAGGTTTGTGATTGGTGGCATTTAGAACTGAGAAGGACTAAGAGGGCTGCTCTTTGCCTCTGTTCCTTCCTCTGTAACAGCTCCAAAGCAATGGGCAAGTAGGCAGTAGATGTGACAGAACATTTATTTTCTTGAAACATTTTCCATTTTCTGATCTTCCCTGCGAAAGTCAGGTGGGTGCTCCAGTCCAAGAGATCTCAAAGAGATCTTCACTCTATGGTCCAGCAGTTCTATGGAATAAGAGATGGTAATTGCTTAAGAGAAAACTTTATGAAGATACAGCATAGGTGGTATCTGACACCCAACAGATTAGCAAAAATGTCAAAATCAATAAAAGGTAACTGTTGGAAGTGTAAAACAACAGAAGGAACCTTCTACCACATGTGGTGGCCATGTAGCATAACTAAAAATTATTGGGAAATGATTTAAAAAAAACCTTTTGTTAAAAACACAGAAACACTACTGTTGGGTTTAATAACAACAGAAGTTTCCAATAAAGAAAGAAAGTTGTTTCTGTATGCCACAATGGCTGCCGCGTATTATTAGCACAAAAATGGAAAACTGATAAAGTGCCAATGAAAGAATTCTGGCATAGCAAACTGTTAGAATATGTGGAGTTAGCAGAGATGACCACTGGAATTAGAAACAAAAACGATGAAAGATATAAAGAAGACTGGATATAATAATAATAATAATAATAATAATAATAATAATAATAATAATTTATTTGTACCCCGCCCATCCGGCTGGGAATATATGTGAAAGTATTATAAACAAATACTTTACCTAGCAGGATGGTAAAACTTTCAACACAGTAATAATTAATTAAAGAATATAAAAGCAGTTGCAATAGACGGGGTGAACTAAGGAAACATGAGGAAAAGAGGGGTTAAAAGGAACCATGGAAAGAGAGGATAGGGAGTGAATGAATGTTTTCTGATTTTTTTGTCGATTATTTAAAATATTTGAAAGGAAATATTTTTCTTTGTTGTATGATTTATGTTTATGCTTTGTTGATGTGGAATGTTATCAGAAAAGCAAATAAATACTGCAAAATATTTTTTTAAGAGGTGGCAGTTGCAAATATGGGATGTATCAAGAGTTCATGTCCTCCAGATCTTGGATTCCAATTTGCATCAGCCTCAACCAGCATGGTTAATGATTAGGGATGATGTGAATTATGATCCAGCAACATCTGGAGGATGCCACATTGATTGCCCCTGTGCTAGATAAAGGACACCTGTCATTAGGGGTTCATCCACATTTGAGCCTGATCTCATGTGGAATCCATGATTCCTCCTTTTGAATCCATGTTTCCTACACACTCCTTTTGAATCCATGTTTCCTACACACATTTGCAGTTGGAATCGAAGAAATCCACTTGTTCCCATTAGTACCAGCTGGCATTTCCTTTTGTCTTTGTCCTGCCTTCCAACTTGTTTTTTTTAGAATGTGTTCATTTTCCACAAACAGGGCATACATGCAGAAATCAGCTGAGACGTCAATGCACATTTTCAAAGAAATTGCATCTGTCACAAGAGCACACATCCACACATTCCCAATTCATTGCAAACTTCTATGGCATACTTCATTTTTCGTTCAATCCCCAAAAGATAGACATTTTCAATTCCAAAACAGGAAGATTATTATAATTAATGGTAAGAAGGGGGGGCGGGGAATGAAGCAGGGAGATCTGGAGAATTCATTGTTTTTCAGTTCCTGAATTGCACAAATCTGATTGAAATAAAAATAAAAATGAGAAACACAACTGCAGCAGAGGTCATAAAAATAGGTGCCACTGCTACCCACAAAGAATTGATGTTATGGGGAGGTAGGGTGTGTGGAAAGGAAAATAGTCAAAAAGGATACTTCATCCCACTGGAAAAAAAGGGAGGTGGTGTGTCTTTTGCCTTGAATGGAGTTGTATTTTTTGAATTTTCTTTTTATTTGGGTTATCCTTGGATTTGTGAAATCTGAATTTACAGGGAGGAACCTGCAGGATAGGAGCTGTTTGAGAGGGACTACATGTGGGAAATGCTGCCTAAATATGAACACATGAAATCCAGGTGTAAATGACCCCCAGTATGTAATGGAAATACTACCCTACTTTCTTCAACAGGCCTCCTTCAAACACATGGTGTTTTTCAGCACAGTTGTTGACCACTTGTTCATCTTTGGAGAAGGCTTAGGAACAGGTAAGTGTTCAGATGATGTGCTGTGTTCTTTAGATGATGCAAAAGATATGAATACATTAGATACCCCCCCCCCAAAAAAGGTGAAAAGGTGGTATTCAATGCCCTGAATCATTTCTCTCTACTTAGGTCCTATTCCATCTGTAATTGTGATGGAGTTGTTTCTTCAATCATCTCGGTCCTCAGCCCTTGTGATTGCAGGAATAGTGCATTGCTTAACGAGCTATCTTGAATACTTGACATCCATTTATGTGGGGGTGAGTGATTTTGAATGTCAGTTTGATAAAGAGTGCATCGTTTCAGTCACTAAACTAAGCTCAACCCCTTCCCACACCATTATTGCCCCCCTCCATGAAGCCATGTCCTTAGTGATTTTGATTTATCTGCCATTATTACTTCCCCTTCCCCAACCCAGTCAGTGTGTTTTGTTAAAGCTGAATGTTAAATTGTTTCATAAATATACAGTATACATTTATCAGCTGGGTTTGGTGTAGTGATGGCAAAGCTTTGCCCTTCCAGATGTTGCTGGATTGTAAATTCCAACATCTCTGCATAATGGCCATCCTTGCTAGGGCTTATGGGAGTTGGAACCCTACAACTTCTAGGTGGCCACGGCTTCTACATTTAGTGAGTAGGCTTGGGGATCAAATGCCCAGTTGGTCATGAAGCCCATGACCAACCCATGTCTTTGGGCAAATCACTCTTGCTCTCAGGTGATGACCCACATCTCGTTGACAGAGCACATGGTTTGCATGCAGAAGGTCCCAGAATGAACTCCTGACACCTCCACGGAAGCCCTCAAAAGACCTCTGTCTGAGAAGCTGTAGATCTGCTGCCAGGCAGCGTAGACAATAGCAAGTTAGATGGACAAGTAGCCTGTCTCTGTAGAAGGCAGTGTTATGTGTTCATAACTGTGATTGGTTTTGTCTCACCACAAGGAAGAGAGACACCAGCCATTATTCCTTATAACAGAGGAATGGTGGCAGCAACAGCTGTGGCACACACAGCTTGGAGACCAGATCTGCCCCCCACCACCACCATGCCACCTTTACACTGACCTCTTGGCAAAAAGGAGGTGCTGCTGGTTTCCTGATGTAGATCTTTACTTCACCACCACCCTGTTCCTGAAATAGATCTCACCCCTTCTTCCCCAGCGGGATGTGTATGCTGTTCTGTGGTTCGCCTCAGGTGCCGAAATGTCATGGGCCAGCCCTGGTCATAAGGGTAGTGGTCACTCCATCATTAGCCAGCAGCACAACTGTAGGGAGCACGCTGCATAGTCTCCTCCCACACCTCTAAGACCAATAGTACTTTCCAAGGCAAGAGAGACTTAGCTAGATTTTTGGGTGGACTGGCAAGGCTCTGGGACAAGTGGTAGCAGCAGGAAGGAGCCAACCCTCAATGAGCAAGACACCACGAAGCAAAACTGAGGCGGGCCAACATGGAGCAGAAATGCCAGGAGCTGGTTCACAATCTACCCCTCATCCTGAACTGCCATCTGGCGCAAATGTGGCAGAAAGGGTCAGAGGATGACTGGTCTTGATCTCCTTGTTGGGGAAAGTCAAGGAGAATATTTGTACAACAGGCAAATAAAAAGATTCTGATTCTTTCCTCCCCTCCCCTTTTCTTTCACTTCTAGGTATATATTGGAGCCTTCATTTTTCTTCTTTTCTGGCCTATCTCTGTAGCCACAATTTTTTATATCTTCATGTATGTCCCAGAAACGAAAAACAGGACCTTTGTGGGTATCAGGAGACGCAGGGCATTGAAAAGGGCCGTGAAGATCCACATCCAGAAGCAGGAGGAAAATTAGAAACTCAGGAAGCACCCCTTTCGGGAGATGGTTTGTTTGTTTGTTTATTAAATAGATTTTTAAGACTAATGGAATGATTCCAAAAGAGTAGTTACTGTTATCCTTCAACTCTCTATGCCCAGTTGGCTAAATTTCAATAGTGGCAACTTCCCTCCTGGGCTGAAGACAATACCTTCTTTTCTCCTCCCAACCTGCCCTTTTCCAACCCAACCCAGTTTCATGGCTTCTCTGTGAAAGTGGGAATATTTCAAGAAAGCAACAGACCTACGCCTCATCGGTTGCCACCCTTCTAGACCTCTGCAGTTGTTTGTGAATATTGCGTGGCTGATATTTGGGCTGGGCTGAACTGGACGCACCTCTGGAATCGGCTGCAGCTCAGTGGTTTTATTTATTTGTTACTGATATGCAGCAATTGCAGCTTGGGAAACCTGTTAAGTCTGAGTCGAGTCCTGTAAGGAGAGATGGAGCAGTGCGTAACTCATGCTGGGGATAACTTCTCAGGAATGACCCTCCTGAAATTATTGGACTAATACATATCTGCTGAATTCAGCATAGTCAAAATTCATGGAAGATGGGAGTTGGGGGTCCAACAGTATCTGATGGATCAGTTCCCTCATGTCAGGCTTAACTCCCTATTTATGAAACCTCAGTACTAAGCTGACACTGCCTGCCTTTTGACCTAATTGGATTGCTGCTCAAGTCCTAAGTAGTCTGAAGTAAATTCACAGTCTGAATGTAAACCACTTACAAGGACTATCAATCGTCTCATGAGTGTGGAGAACCAGCCCTTTGACTTCTGTCTGCAAGTGGTTTGCATTCAATCCACTTACACAGAGACTTCTGAAAGGATTGTTCTCTCCATCAATCGGCTGATGGGAACAGAAGCCATCTCCAGAGAACCAGTGTGGTATAGTGGTTGGAGTGTTGGACTACGAACTGGGAGACTGCAGGGTTCGAATCCCCGCTCAGCTGGGAAGCTCACTGGGTGACATTGGGCCAGTCACCACCTCTCAACCTAACCTACCTCACAGGGTAGTTGTAAGGATGACATGGTGAAGAACAGAACCATGTACACCACCTTTAGCTCCTTGGAAGAAAAGGGTTGCATATAAATGTAATAAACACTAATATAATGCTCAAAGTAGCAATTATTCCAGGAATACCAGAAAAGAAAGGAAGGAAGGAAGGAAGGAAGGAAGGAAGGAAGGAAGGAAGCCCTCTCCTTTCAAAGCAAGCTGTTGGTGTCAATTTTCTGGTTGATATTGACAGCCCCACTGTCATAATGATGCCAGGTGAGCATCAGGTGGGGCACCCATACACCTGTCAATCTGGGCCCAGGTCTAGTTCCCTATCCTTGAAGTACAGCTTCCAATCAGGAACTGATTTTACCAGGGCTATCCTTTACAGTGATCCCTCGACTTACGAATGCCCCGACTTCCGTATTTTTTGACTTACGAGGGATCAAAGCGGCCGCCGCTTCCGAATTTTTTCAACTTCCAATCGGAAGCAGCGGCCGCTTTAGATAGGGTTTTTTCGACTTGCGAAGATTTTTTTCGAGCTACGAATGCGTTCTCCAACACATTCCTATGGGGACTCGACTTACGATTTTTTTGAGTTCCGACGCTCCCGTCGGAACGGATTGCATTCGTAAGTCGAGTGTCCACTGTATCTCCAATCACAGTGCTGTGATTCCTATCTAATGCTTATACTGAAAGGGAGATATGGGCAGATGTCTCGGACTACAAGTTTGCATGTCTATGGCAAGGTAACCGTAAATGGAAAGCTGTAGTTGTGTGTGTCAAACTCTCCATCTGCTTGGGACAGGAATGAGGACATTGCAGATCCAACAGATCCTTCCCTGAATTCAGAGGAGCACCTGACACTCATCAGCATGTTCCTCCTGGCAAAAATTCTTGGAAAGAGGTACAAGTCTTGCAGATATACTTTCTGCCTGATCAAGGGTTCTTCAGAAACATTACATTTGCTAGTGCTTAATTGCTTCCACGGGATGGAATGATGCACTCTCCATCTGAGGAAGTAAGGTGAAATATAATCGGAGTCAAGTGTGAATTTCATGCTCTTTATTCAGCTCATAGTAGCAAGGAATCAATCTTTCCCCAAAACATCTGCTATATATGCATTGTTTACACAATGGGCCCCACGTGAATGGCTAATTCTGGGCTACTCCTGTATGCCAATCAGGTTGTGGATTCACTTCATCCAGGAGCCTGATTGGCTGCTCTTGCAGGCCAATCAGGTCACTGATTCACTTCCACCTGGAGCTGGATTGGGTGGCTCCTGCGGACCAATCAGACTGCTGCATTTTGGATCCTATTGTTCTAGGATTCAGCTCAGTACAAAACAAAAGGGTGGTTTCTTTTTCAATGCGAGAGAAAGGGGCAGGTCATTCAGCAATGAGAGAAGGTAGGACAGACCCAACATATTTTGAAATTGTAAAACAACAATTGTCACCACTCCTTCCCAAATCGAGAGGTACAGTACTCAAAGCTTGCCAAGTTGTTCTGTCCCTGGAGGCATAAAATCCCCCATTTACAATTCTCCAGAAATAAAAACACAATAACCATACATTAAACAACTAACAATGTTATACCCTCTCAAGTCCTCAAATTCTTTTAATTTAATCTCTCATCCCTCTTCTCTTAATAAGTTTCTATAGGTTGCTGTCTAATGGTAGGGCCAGGCCTGAAAAAGAGCACTCTTCCTCATACAGCATGTAATTAACTTCTGGATTTCTCTACTGCAAAGTTTGGCTACTGACTGAAAAGGGTTTTAAAAGTATATGACACACGGGGATTGCAGGATTGGTCTATAAATCATGTGGATGAGAGAATGTCCCATAACCATTTCATTCCTTTACTGTTTCCTTAGATCACTGCAGCCCCCAGTTCTTGTGAATCTAGGATTCCTTAATAGAAAAGATCACTGTGGAATTTGAGTATGCACACAGTTTGTCACAACTTTTGTTTATTTTTCTCCTTTTTCTCTTTCCAACTACAGTACATTAACAATCCGCACATGTGGACATCGATGTAGTGATGAAACACTGCAAAAAAACAAAAAACAAAAAAAACTTTTTTTTTTAAATTTCAGTAGGCATTTAAGTCATGGTGCCCCACCCCATGATGGTTTTTATTATTAACTGGTTTTATGTACCATTGATTTTGAAATACTTCATCAGTTAATTATTTAATATATGTATCATTTCATCCTGATACTTTATCAGTGCCCATGTTTGCTTCTGCACATTGGCAAAACATCGCACAAAATAATATTGGTCCAATTGAATGTACAATACCATCAAGTTTTCATACCATCAGTTAATAATAATAATAATAATAATAATAATAATAATAATAATAATAATAATTTATTTATACTCTACCCATCTGGCTGGGTTTCTCCAGCCACTCTGGGCGGCTTCCAACAGAACATTAAAATACAATAATCTATTAAACATTAAAAGCCTCCCTAAACAGGGCTGCCTTCAGATGTCTTCTAAAGGTCTGGTAGTTGTTGTTCTCTTTGACAACTGAAGGGAGGGTGTTCCACAGGGCAGGTGCCACTACCAAGAAGGCCCTCTGCCTGGTTCCCTGTAACTTGGCTTCTCGTAGTGAGGGAACCGCCAGAAGGCCCTCGGCACTGGACCTCAGTGTCCGGGCAGAATGATGGGGGTGGAGATGCTCCTTCAGGTATACTGGACCGAAGCCATTTAGGGCTTTAAAGGACAGCACCAACACTTTGAATTGTGCTCAGAAACGTACTTATTCATGTCTGCTGGGGCAACACAGAGCAGCCCCAGCAGCTGGATCTAGTTTTCAGGCAGCTCCATCATCTCCTCTGTTTTTCATATTGAGTATCCATCATTTTATGACTTTAAACCACAGCTGTGAAGCTTTTAACCATCTTCCCATTGTCCAAGATTACTTCAGTCACACGCAGGCTGTTATTTCTGCAACACTTGCAGCCGGTGAAAGAGTTCAAGGACAGTCAATATCATGCCTGGCTTGTTCCATGCTACTAATCTCAAAAATAAAAGGAGATGTCACCTTCTACCCTTCCAAGTAGAGATAGCACTGCCACTGGCCCTGGAAATCTGGTGAAAATCTGAATGGATTCTTCTGCCCAAGTCCTGCCCACAAATGACTGCATTCAGCTGTGAAAGGAGAAAAATACAGTTCACATCTAAAAAGATTAAAACATGGCACTCAAGGTGCTAGAAACTGAGTTTCCCCCGCACAGAAGCATTATTGCTTATCAAATATCTTTTTCTAGAGAGAGGGGGGAAAGCACCTCAAAGACCCATTTATACAGCTGGGAAAACCTGTTGGAACAAAACTGTCTTCAGTTGTTTTACGAAAATGCAGATAGCAGGTGCTTGTTGTATCCCAACAGGGATGCAATTCCACAAAGTGGGGCTGCCATGCTTAAAGCCCTCCTCCAAGTAAATGCAGAGCAGTAAATGATAATCTAATTGACCAGAATGGGCTCATGTGCATCTCTGTACCCAGATCAAATGTGATTGTGGGTAGAAATGCTAGTGAACCGCTGAAGTAATTATTATTTTCAGATACAGTGGTACTTTGGTTCTCAAACTGTTCCGGAAGTCCGTTCAAAAGCCAAAGTGTTCCAAAACCAAGATGAGCTTTCCCATAGAAAGTAATGGAGAATGGATTAATCTGTTCCAGACTTTTAAAAACAACCCCCAAAACAGCAATTTAAGATGAATTTTACTATCTAGCAAGGCCACTGATCCATAAAATGAAAGCAATAATCAATGTAAGGTAAAGGTAAAGGGACCCCTGACCGTTAAGTCCAGTCGCGGACGACTCTGGGGTTGCGGCGCTCATCTCGCTTTACTGTCCGAGGGAGTCGGCGTACAGCTTCCGGGTCATGTTGCCAGCATGATTAAGCCTCTTCTGGCAAACCAGAGCAGCGCACGGAAACACTGTTTACCTTCCTGCTGGAGCGGTACCTATTTATCTACTTGCACTTTACGTGCTTTCGAACTGCTAGGTTGGCAGGAGCAGGGACCGAGCAACGGGAGCTCACCCCGTCGTAGGGATTCAAACCGCCAACCATCTGATCGGCAAGCCCTAGGCTCTGTGGTTTAGACCACAGCGCCACCTGTGTCCCTTGTAATAATCAATGTATTGTACTATAAAATAAATAAGACACTACTGTAGATGATTTTTAAAAAATTAAAAAAATTCTTACCTGCACTGATGATAGTCATTGTTTGGATGGGGGGCTTTTATCCATTTCCACAGTCACAAAATCAATCAGTCAATCAATCAATCAATCAATCAGTAGCTGAACTGGGTTCCACACAGTCACAAAAACAAATGATCTGAAAAAGCCTCAAAAACAAAAACGCAAAATAAATGGCAAAAACAAAAACTTAATCTGTTCCGGAAGTTTGTTGGACTTCCGAAATGTTGAAAACCAAGGCGCAGCTTCTGATTGGTGCAGATCCATTCTGGACTGGACTCTTATGCTGTCTCTAGGAGTCTGAACTGAATCTGAACTGAATCTGAATTGGAACTTTTACATAATTCTGGTGCGTCCTTAATCCCATGGATGAGGCTCCACACTTGTCTTTGGTTGTTGTTGTTTTTAGCTCAGTGGAAGAACATGAAGTTTGCATGGACAAAGTCCTGGATTCATTCCCAGACATTGTAAGTTATGAAAAGTTTGCCCCAGAGCCCCGGAACCTTGGGATACTGCCATTCTGCAACCTCCATCAGACGACTGTCACTCCCCTGTTCAAAAAAAGAGGGCCCATTTGTGGGCGATGGAATATCTCAGAGTGTTTGGAACTGTTCCCCAGAGACAAGCCACCACTTCAGAAGAGCTAACAGAGGAAAGATCAGGCCTCAAGGAAGTGTTGAAATCAGTTACTGTTAACACCCTTCAGACTTGAATCCTTATGCAACACAGAGGTGTGTGTGTTTTCTTTGCAAATGTCTCTGGGTTGTTTCTTCTAACGGCTGTCCTTGTGGGCGGCTTCCTTTGGGACAGTTTGTTCTTTGTCACCCCCTCCCTCCTCCCGAGCAAGTACTCTGCCAGCCAAACAGGGAGCATTTGAATGACTTCACTGTGGCAGCGCTCCAGGAACAGAAGAAGCTACACATATTTGCACTGCACACTTAATGATCCCATCCAATTTTTTTTAGGTTTACTATTTCTATTTCCCCCCCCCCAATAATATTTATTGGTTTTATAAACACAAATAAATTCAGACAAACACATAAACAAACCTAACATACTTAACAATACTACACTACACTTAACAAAATCTATAAACTTCCTTTCCTATTTTCCTTAACATTTTAATTTGACTTCCTCCTGTCTATCCTTCTGTGTTTCATTTATCAATTATTTCTATTGGCAATTTCATTTTCCATTTTAACATTATATTTTAATCTATTCTTTAAAATTCTTTTCTTGTTTTAATACGTTCTTATTCTATTTTAACTTTCCCCATTTTGTATTCCTAATTCATTAATACTATTCTTAACCTTCCTTATCTAATTTTCACTTGTTCTAATTCTTTTACATTAAATTCCACTATCTACTTAAACATAAACATAAATCTTCTTAACAATCTTATAACTTCTTGGTTAATAGTTCGCTAATCTAAACTTAATCTGTAAGCTATTTTAACTTCGGCATTATTTCATTTCACATTTTATAATATTTTTTAAGGTATTCTTTAAATTTTCTCCAATCTTCTTCCACTGCTTCTTCCCTCTGGTCGCGGAGTCTCCCGGTCAGTTCGGCGAGTTCCATATAGTCCATCAATTTCATCTGCCATTCTTCCAAGGTCGGTAAATCCTTTGTCTTCCAATATTTTGCAATCAATATTCTTGCTGCTGTCGTGGCATACATGAAGAAAGTGTGGGCCTCTTTTGGTATCTCTTGGTTTACCATTCCAAGCAAGAAGGACTCTGGTTTCTTTACAAATGTGTTTTTAAACACTCTTTTCAGTTCATTGTATATCATTTCCCAGAATACCTTCAACCTTGGGCAGGTCCACCACATATGATAAAATGTTCCTTCCGATTTCTCACACTTCCAACACTTATTGTCCTTCAAATGGTAGATTTTGGCGAGCTTTACTGGGGTCAGATACCATCTGTATATCATCTTCATAATATTTTCTCTTAACAAATTGCAGGCAGTAAATTTTATTCCTGTCCTCCATAGTCTTTCCCAGTCCGCCATCATAATGTTATGTCCAACATCTTTGGCCCAATCTATCATTGCAGATTTTACGAGTTCATCCTGCGTATGCCATTCCAGCAGCAAGTTATACATTCTCGACAAATTTTTAACTTTTGGTTCTAAAAGTTCCGTTTCCAATCTGGACTTTTCCAATTGAAAACCAATTTTTTTATCAATCTTATAAAGTTCATTTAGTTGATGATATTGTAGCCAATTCTTGACTTTTTCTCTTAATTGTTCATAGGGTTTCAACCTGGCTTGTTCACCTTCTTGTATTAAAATTTCAGAGTATTTTGGCCAGTTCTCTTCCATATTTGTCATCTTGTGGGCCTTAGCTTCTAATGGTGAGATCCATCTGGGTGTTTTCTTTTCTAGCAGATCCTTATATTTCATCCAGACTCTAAATAGAGCCTTTCTGATTATGTGTGTCTTGAAGCCTTGGTGGGCTTTGATCTTATCGTACCATAAATATGCATGCCATCCAAATCTGTTGTCATGTCCTTCCAGGTCCAATATGTCTGTATTTTCCAATAGGAACCAATCTTTCAGCCAGCAGAAGGCCGCTGCTTCGAAATATATGCTTAATTCCGGCAGGGAAAAGCCCCCTCTTTTCTTATCATCTGTTAAAATCTTAAACTTGATTCTGGGTTTTTTCCCCTGCCAGATAAATTTTGATATGTCCTTCTGCCACTTCTTGAATGGTTCCATCTTATCCACTATCGGTATCGCCTGGAAGAGAAATAGTAATTTAGGCAGCACGTTCATTTTTATTACTGCTATTCGGCCCAGCAAGGACAACTTCAATTTGTTCCAGATCTCCAGATTTTTCTTAATTTCATTCCAGACTTTCTCGTAATTGTCTTTAAACAGATTCTGATTTTTAGCTGTCATGTTAATTCCCAGATATTTCACCTTTTTTACAATTTGTAGGCCCAGCTCCATCTCTATTTCCTCTTGCTCTTCATGTGTCAGGTTTTTCCCTAGAACTTTAGTTTTGGCTTTATTCAATTTGAATCCTGCTACTTGCCCAAAATCTTGTATTACCTCCAGTGCCTTAACTGCACTGGTCTCCGGATTTTGTAGGGTTAGTACCAAATCATCAGCAAAGGCTTTTAGCTTGTATTCTTTGGCCCTCACCACCACCCCTTTTATGTCTGAGTCTTTCCTTATCATGTTCAGCAGTACCTCCAGGACCGTTATGAAAAGTAAAGGGGAAAGTGGGCAACCTTGTCTTGTTCCTTTCTCAATTCTTATGTTGTCTGATACCACATTGTTGATGATGATCCTTGCTTTTTGTTCCGTGTAGATCGCTTCCAAACCGTTCATAAAACCTTCTCCCACCTCCATTTGTTGTAAATTTCTTTTCATAAAGTTCCAAGATACATTATCAAAAGCTTTTTCGGCATCCACAAACATCAGGATTGCTTTACAGTCCTTTTGTTCCAGTCTTTCGAGGATATCCACAATATTCCTTATGTTGTTATTTAAATGTCTTTCCGGTAAAAAACCGGCCTGATCCTTGTGGATAACCTCTTTTAGGGCCTTCCTGAGTCTGCTAGCCATTATAGTTGCAAATATTTTGTAATCCACATTTAGGAGGGAGATTGGTCTATAATTCTTCATCTGCGTCCGATCCACATCTGGCTTGGGTATCAGAGTAATGTATGCATCTTTCCAAGACTCCGGTGCCCTGCTTCCCCTTAATATATCATTGCAAACTTCCGTTAACAGTTGTATCAACCAACCTTTTAGTGTCTTATAATATTTTGCTGTTAGTCCATCCAGTCCTGGGGCCTTTTCCAATTTCATATTATTTATTGCTGTATCTACTTCCATTGTTGTTATGGGATGGTTTAGGGGGCTCTTCATACTCTCTGGGATTTTCTGTAGGCCATTTTCCTTTAAAAATTGTTCGATCCTTCCTTTTTCTTGTTCTTTTTCTTTATACAATTGTTTGTAGAATTTTTCAAAACTCTTTCTAATCTCAGCCGGGTTCTCTATATTCCTTTCATTTACCATGATGTTCGTGATGGTATTGGATTTTTGTCTCTGCTTCAATTGCCATGCCAACAGTCTGCCACACTTGTTTGCTAAATCAAAAGTCTTTTGTTTAAGCAATTTAATTTTCCATTCAATTTCCCAATTTGTTATTTTGGAGAATTCCACCTGAAGTTGTTTTATTTCCTTTTGTACTTTTTCATCTTTTGGTTTAATCCTCAATTGCTTCTCCTTTTCTTTAAGTTGTTGTAAGATATTATCCTTTTTCTCCTTTTGCAATTTATTTTTTATTGCCTTCTGTTGAATCAGGAATCCTCTCATTACCGCTTTGCTTGTGTCCCAGACTGTTCTCTTTTCCACCATTGTATTTAAGTTAATTTCAAAAAAATACTTGATATTCTTTTGGGCCTTGTCGCAGATTGCTTTATTTCTTAATAGTGAATCGTCCATTCTCCATCTAAAGGAACCCTTTTGGGTTAATCTTAGGTCCAATTGTACCGGGTTGTGATCCGAACAAGTTCTTGGATGTATTTCAGCTCGTAGCATCCTAGGTGTCAACTCCCTGGATGCCCATATTTGGTCAATTCTACTCCAGGCTTTTGTTGCTTCACTGAAAAAGGTTGCTTCTGTATCCATTGGATTCTTTATTCTCCATGTATCTATCAAGTCTAAATTGTCCACCAAATCGAAAAAAGTTTTCGGTAGTCTTCCATCATTTGTGAACTTTGCTCTTTGTGATCTGTCCATTAACGTGGAGGCTACCGCATTAAAATCGCCTAAGATCAGTATTTTGTAATCCATAAAGTCCAATAGCCTTTCGTGAATTTCCTTATAAAATTCCGATTTTCCATCATTTGGCGCATACAGTCCCAAGATTAAAAACTTTTCGCCTTGTGCTGTTATTTCAATTGCAACATATCTTCCATCCTCGTCTTTGAATCTCAATTTAGGGTTATATTTTTCCTTGGCATAGATTACTACTCCTCTTTTCTTTACTTTTGCTGAAGAGATGAAATTTTGTCCTAATTTTTGGTTTTCCAAAATTCTTCTGTGTAGTCTTACCACGTGTGTTTCTTGTAAACAAATTAAGTCCAAATTTTGCTTTTTTAAGATGTGGAAGACCTGGTTCCTCCGAGCTTTGATGTTTAAACCTCTGACATTCCAAGTTAAGACTCTCAATGCCATCTCTATTGATTATCAATTTCTCCTGTGGCACCTTCTGGTAGTGGTCCAGTGGGGAGTACGTCGGGGAAGTCTGCTGAGTTTTTTTCCAAGAACTTTATTTTTTCTTGTACAGATTTGACTTTGATGGTCGTTTCTTTGAATCTGAAGGAGAGGCCTTGTGGGAACTCCCACCTGAATCTAATCTTCTTTTTGTTCAAGGCCTGTGTCAAGTCCGTGTAGTTGGGTCTTAGATCCAGGAAAAATTTAGGGATGTCCTTAAATAGGACCACCCTTTGCTGATTAACTTGAAGGTTGTTGGTGTAGTGGAGATTCAAGATCTCGTCCCTTTGTTCCTTGGTTTGAAACTCTATCAGACAATCGTTGACTGCTTTGCTGTTTTTTTTTGTTTTTTGGTCCAAACCTGTAGGCCTTCAATATTATGTTGTTCAGTCTTTCCTGGTCCAGTCCCCAATATTCCACCAAAATCTTTATTAAATAGGCTTTAAGGTCTCCCTCCTCCCCTTCTGGAAGATGTCTCACCCTCAGGTTCGAAGATCTCTGCCGCATTTGCAGAAAGGCCAGAGCGACTTGTGTATTGTAGTGATCCCTGTTATGTGTTTCCTCTAAAGTGTGCACTTGTGATTCAACTTGTGTCACTTGTTGCTTGGTCTCCTGAAGTTCTTCTTTTATTTTTGCAATTTCATCCAATTTACAATTTATTCCTGCTATTTCCCTGCTTTGTTTCTCCGCCGTTTCTCTCTGTTCTTTTCTCATAGATTCCATAGATTCCAATAATTGGCTCATTATTGCTGGGTCTATTTGCTGGGAAGGTCTCCTTTCTCTTTTTTCTTCATTCTCTATTTTATCTGTCTTACTTCTTGTTGACACTCCTCTGCCAGCTCCAGACATTTATCAGTAACAGTTCAAGGTCACTCTCAGAAATTCCTTCCTGCAGCTGCAGCAGCTTCAAAAAACCTCAGAAGTTTCACAGGGTTATTGCAGTTCTCATCAACTTTACAAAGTTACTTTCTCTTTCCACTACTTCAAAGGGAGCAGTAATTTCAGCCAACTTTTCAGGATGTAAGAAAGTTACAAAAGGTTTAAATCCCTTTTTTTGTAATCCACAGGGGTTGTAGCAAGTTATACAGTTCCAGTACCAATTAGAAACAGAATATCCAAAAAGCAGAGTTACAGTTTCAGTTAAACCCCCGCACTGTCCCGGAGTCTCCACTAATCCAGAGGGTGGCAGTGGGTTTAAGCCGTTTTAAAAGTCACCATAAATCTTCAAACATTTATCCTTCCCCCCTTTTTTACAAGCCAGGGGGCTATCTGTCAAATAGCTGTCAAATGCCAGAGTTAGAAAGTCTTTAAGGCTGTTTAAATTGCTTACAGTCACTATCTTGCCTTCTAAATCCACAGTCGGGGAAGACGGACCTCCTTTTTAAATCTTCCCCGTGATATCCAATTAATCTTCTTAGTCCTAATTAGATCAAATTGTCCTTTTACTCACGGTTCTGGAGTTTTTCTTCTTTTTTCCTAATAAAGGAGGGATCCAGCGCTCACGGCAGCCCGCTTCGCTGCTTCGCTGAAGCGGCCGATTTCCGGAGCCGCAGCGCTCCGACCTCAACCCGACCGCTCTTCCGCGATCCCTTACGGGGTCCCTAGAAGAGCTGGGGAGGTCGTTGGAGCGCCCGCCGGCTCCACAGTTCTTCAGGCTCCTCTGCCTGAAGTTTCACGGGGGTCCGTTGCACGGGAACGGAGCCCCCAGCCGTTTTTCAGCCGGTCCCCCGCAAGGCGACGGGAACCCAGCCGGCTGCGATGGCGCTGAAGCGGAAGTCCTACTATTTCTATTTAAGTGCTGGGACTGGATGAGATAAAATTGCCTCTTTTTCAATACCTTTGTGACCTCGGAAGGGAGTAGGTTAGGGACATATGCATTGTGGCTCATGCTAGTTCTACTCTGAGTAGCATTGAACGCAACCCCATACTGGTGTCTCTTTTCCCCTTTGATGGTTGCCTTGAAAGTACAGGCAGGTCTCCCTTACCCCTTTGCCCTGTTAACCCCAAACTTAAGTTTCTGGCATGTTAAGCCACGGACTTTACTGGTCTTCTTTTCACCTAGTTAAGTGGCAACTTGGTTCAGAGGAGTTGCCTGGGAACAGACCAGGCAACTGCTATGTGGGATCCCAGAGTGATGCCTTCAGAGATGTGGGCTCTCCTCTCCATCCTCTGGGGCTTTGTGAGGGCTGCAGCTCACTCCTGGTTCTCCTTGCTGACAGAAGGGAGACCACTGGACCCACTTCCCTTGGAAGGGGAAGAAAGCTCCTGCCATTGCTCCTGCTTCTCGGTGGCTTCTTCTTACCTTCTTCCTCCTCGTCGCTTTGCTTCCTTCACCCCACCTGCAACCTCTTTCAGTGGGGCTCTCCGTGTTGCTAAGAGGGGCCATGCCCTACCTCTGGTACTCCTCTGCTTCTACCCCACTGTTTCTGCTTCTGACACAAGCAAGCAGAGCTGGGAGATGTACCATGGTTGGGCCTTGATGCCCCAACACAGCAATATCTTGTTTAAATTGCAGGACTGGACTGAACACTCACTTGTTCTGGTGGGGAGTGAATTGTGATGTCAGAGCCCAACCTACTTTGTGAAAAAACTGTTGCATGGAGAATGTGTTTCTTTCCCAGCACATGTCTGTAGCTGTTCCCCCTGCACTGCTGCAACTTCGCCCCATTTTCCCCATCTATTACAGCTTCTTCCACCTTCACTATGTGATCCCAGCCAGCATGCCCATCTGGGCTGATTTTTACATTTTCAAGGAAATGTCCAGGTTTGGGAGCTTTTGGGAGGGCTCGGACGGTTTGGGCTCAGACTTGGGCTGCTCTGCACATCGCTGCTGCTGCCACTCCCAGCTGGGGAAAGAGGCTCTTTGGCTTCCCTGGTTCGGGCTGGCAGCAGCTCGGGTTGTCCTCTTTTTTGCTCTTCAAGCTATGGCAACCCTATTAATGCCATTCACAGCAGTTATGTTGGAGGCTGGTGATGCTTCTCATATGTTATAAATTCACAAAACATTTTGGCTTTTGCCTTTGAGATGCTGCTGCCAAAACAACTGGACGCTGCCCAGAGTGGCTGGGGAGACCCAGCCAGATGGGCAGGGTACAAATAATAAATTATTATTATTATTATTATTATTATTATTATTATTATTATTACTGTTATAGCAACTTGAGGATAGACTACTCAGAAGCTACTATCCTCCAGGCTCAGCCTATGTGGTATGAATATGTCTAGTGTGTCCCACTTTGCCCATCTAGCCCAGCTACATGTTCTTATGGAAGCAAACTGTGAAAACCTGGGAAGCAGGTCCTGAGCGCAAGAGCACAGAGAGCCAGTGTGGTGTAGTGGTTAAGAGCGGTAGACTCATAATCTGGTGAACTGGGTTCGCCTCTCCGCTCCTCCACATGCAGCTGCTGGGTGACCTTGGGCTAGGACACTTCTTTGAAGTCTCTCAGCCCCACTCACCTCACAGAGTGTTTGTTGTGGGGGAGGAAGGGAAAGGAGAATGTTAGCCTCTTTGAGACTCCTTCGGGTAGTGATAAAGCGGGATATCAAATCCAAACACTTCTTCTTCTTCTTCTTCTTCTTCTTCTTCTTCTTCTTCTTCTTCTTCTTCCTCCTCCTCCTCCTCCTCCTCCTCCTCCTCCTCCTCCTCCTCCTCCTCCTCCTCCTGTCGTTTCCTTCAGCTGGTATTCAGCAGCATACTGCTATCACCACCACCACCACCACCACCACCACCACAAACTCTCCATCCAAGACATATGGTAATCTGCCCCACAAGTAATGGACTTGTGTGTGCTTTTGCATGAATGTCAGATTTTGCGGGGGCAGGGAATATGTGTAACCAGTGCAGTTCTGTTTGAGGAACCAACGAGATCATGGGGTTTGGAGATGGAAAAGCATAAGGTCTGAGTTGGAGAAAGGTAAACGAGTGGTGATTGTTCAGTGCTTTTCTCAGCTCTGAGAGAGTGCTGTTGAGCTCATGTCCTGATTGCAGCCTTCTCAAAGGTTGGCCACTACAAAATCAGTGTGCTGGACTAGATGGGCCCTTGATCCATCAGGGCTCTTTTAATATACCATAACCAGGCTGAATCCACCAACAAGCCCACTCCATGTAGGCTTTCAGTCTTGGCACAAGGCTTCAGTTCTAGACCATGGACAGCGCTAGTGGAAACATACTTTCGGGTGAAGAATGCATCGAAAATTTGTACTTTGGGAAAGTTTCCACAATTTAAATGATTCCAAAGAAACTGCAGCAGAATATATTGCAATTGTTGATTGACTGATACTGCATTTTGATTGTATCCCATGATGTCATGCAGGAGAAATAATCATGGAGAAAATTAGGAAGCCTAAGATTCTTCAGTGCATTTGGGGGAAAAACCTGTTATTTAATCCTGATTATGTCTGCTTCCTTTCCTCACTAAAATTATCTTTATCTCTTAGCAATTCAGAACTGACCTGTAAGGTTGTCTCCTCAATATGGAATAGCTACGTATGTTGATGTTACTGTAAATCCTAATGCATCCCTTTTACATTAGGTCATTCTCCCTCTGGCTATCCATGCAATCATTTTATTAACAGAAATATTTTGTTAGCTGCTCTCTTCCTTTTCTCCTCCCACAACCCCACTTTTTCAGAGATTTCACCTCAAATGGATTGTGAAGAATCCAGATATTTGCTTTACCAATTAAAAGAGAGAAACACACCTTTCCTTCTTTTATATTTTATGTTATATTAGCAGTCTCGAACTCAGTATTGCTCAGAAATTAAAAGGAGCAAAAAAAAAAAAAAAGGTCAGTGTAATTTTGAAATCAGTGGCTAAAATCAGTGCAATTTTGAAAGGTTCAGTCTGTCGTTTTTATTCAAAAAGGTGCCCAATTGTATCCAAACACAGACAAAAGCCTCTTTTTGATCTCTGGAAATGTTATGCCCCACCCCATTCAGCCCCCATTCTGCCTTCTTCCAGGTCCAAAAGGAACCGTGCTTTGGTGATCATGCATCAATTGGATGTGCCTAAAATGATCAGGGCCTGTACAAACTAAAAATATATGTCTTACATTACCAAGAGTCATAGCTGTCAACTTTCGGATTTGAAAATAAGGGATTTTTCCAAACTTTCGGATTTGAAAATAAGGGATGCTGCGAGGGTGGTGCAATGGCACCAAGTAGCCTCGCCACCCTGTGCTCCAGAGGCTGTGCGCGAACGGGTGAGTGAAAGAGCGAGCGCACAGACGGCAGGCTGTCTGGCTTTCTGGTTGGGCGTGAG
This sequence comes from Darevskia armeniaca, assembly GCA_034641395.1. Lineage (NCBI taxonomy): Eukaryota > Metazoa > Chordata > Lepidosauria > Squamata > Lacertidae > Darevskia > Darevskia armeniaca. Next base: position 289,180 of record JAWWNF010000873.1, on the reverse strand, counting down.
GGTCTGGCTGCACAAGGCATGCAAGCTCCGCCCCCAGTCGGTCTCAGACTCCTTATTGGCAGCTGAGCAATGCAGCTGAGGAGCCTCCCTGGCCGGCAGGGAGGGAGAGGAGCTGCTTCCGGGAAATTTAAGGGATATCAACAATCCGGGATAGCAGCGGGAAACGGCATTGGAATAAGGGAGTTTCCCATCAAAAAAAAGGGAGGGTTGGAGGCTTCCGGTTGGCGCGCCGAAGGGGAAGGTCGGGGGGACATGTCGCTCCTGACATTCCCCGACCCGACCGGACAAAGGGGAGTCCGCGACAGCGATGCGGCCCCCAAAATTCCCGGGAGGGTGTTCCCGGGACCCTAGATCCGGCAGAAGCTCGCAACGCCGCCCTACTCCCCGGTAGAACCACGCAGGGTCTGCCGAGAGTGAGTGGGGGTGGCGGAGCTCAGCAGATCGCTAACTCCCGTCGGGTGGAAGCTGCGGAAACCTTCCCCCCCCCGAGCGCGCTAATTCTTCCTAAAAGACTAAGATTTGACTTACAAAACGTGAGTAACAAAGGAATTTGGACTCAATTGGGACTTAATTGGAGCGGCATTGGGATGTAAATTACGGAGGTCCGTCCCTTGCCATTGTAGCACTAAATCAGGAACTTTGTTACCGATGCGGCTGAAATGCAATTGGAAATTTAACTTTGTAACAGAGATTCAATCCTTCTGACACCCCTGGTCGTGGGGGTAACTAGCTGATTAAGTGGATATAAGAGGACTTGAATCGGAACTGTTGGATCTTGATTTTGAACTTGGATTTTGAACTTGGAAACGGTTCTGCTTTTAACTTTGCAAAGCTACGTTTTTGAACATGGCGGATGATCTGCGTACTGACGGCTGGAGGAAGGTCTTTGAAAAAATATGGGAAATAAGGATGGAGCTCCGAGCCGAGACAGAGAGGATAAGAGGAACTGTAAACAAGAGTGATGTTCAGCCAGCTGCACCAAAGATGGAAGGGGGAGCAGTCCCCCTCAAGGTCAAAGACAAACCTCGCTGCAGGAAAAACATCATTCGACGCAAGAGACTTAGATTGGAGAAGAGAAAGAAGAGCAAAGTACCAACAATGAAGATTTATTTTGAAAGAAAGGAGAAGGAGCTGCGGAGAAGACAAGAGGAGGAAAAAGTCCAAGTGCAAGCAAGCACTTGGACATGGACCTTAGAAAAACGGGGGGAGGGGGGAGGGGTGCAGAATGGTAGTTTGTGGATTGACTAGGTATTTGGTTTTTTTTTGGACAATAATTTCGGACATGGCTTACGTTATGATTAAGTAAAGAACCTTTGAAAGCTGGGAGCCTGAAGACTAAGGGGAGTCAGAGGGAAAACGTATAGATGATTTAGAAATTATATGCTGAGGTGTGAATTAAATAGGATTTAATAGATATATGAATATGAATATGATGTGTAATAGTGAATTATGAGCCTGAAAGGGAAATATGTTTTGATTTATGAAGCCAATGGGGAGGGACGGAGGAAGTCATTGGAAAATGTTGTATAACTAAGAATGGTCTACCCGGTAATAGGGTTAGATCCAAGCAAGATGATGTATTGATTAAGGTCAGGGGAAATAAGATAAGGTATTCCTCTGTGAGAGGGGGGGGGTAAGATTAAAGCCCTCCAAGGTGAGAGGTGGGGGGCAATGAAACCTGACAGAAATATAATGATATGTGCTTATAAAATTGTAAAACTAATAAATATTATTTAAAAAAAAAGGGAGGGTTGACAGCTATGCCAAGAGCCCCCCCCCCCCAGTTCAATAACTTACAAAGAATACCACTCTACAAAATGATTTGGAATTGAAAGGCATTCCCAGAGTTGTGCATATGTGCTCAACCATAAGCTCAATCCATCTCATTTCTCTGGACTTTTTAAAAAAATGCAGGGTAAACATTGCATTTAAATTGTATACATTTTGCATGCACTTTCTCCTGTAACATATGTGGATGTGCACACAGTGGATACTTGCAGAGAAAGGTGTTTTGGAGATAAGAGGCTATCAGTGATAGCTTCTGAGAATGGAAAGGGCTAGCAGTGACAGAGAGAGGACGGCCATTTCCCATTGTCTCAGACTGGCAAAATCACAAGTTCTTCCAGTATTGAGAGGGTAGGGCAAATTAGCTATGTAAAGCCTAAAGGTAATTGCCCATCACTGTTTTTTTCTTTTCTTTTTTAAGCTCTCATTTGTATTTTTAAGCTCTCACGATGGGCTACAGAGGAGGTGGTTAGGGTACAGGTATAAACCAAAACACATGCACACAAACATACAAACACACCAAAATCCAGTGCATGAGCTCATACATAATGGAGTGCCATGGACTATGGTCAATTTGCTCCTGACCAGGGTAATCAATTACTTATTAAATGGATGTGCCCCAAAATAAATTGGAAATCTATTAAATGGATCATATAAATATTAAGAGTTCCAGTTTCTTACAGATCTGGTTCATATTAAATTTTCAATCATTCATGTCTTCGATGGTGTCCATTTATTATAATGTAGTCACACTAATCTTCTATGTAATTAATTTTCTAGTTCCTTTGCTAGATAAAAATAGGGTTGGATTTTTAAAAGGAAAATTTGACTTTTGTGCCATTAGATATATGAGAGAGAGAGAGAGAGAGAGAGAGAGAGAGAGAGCACTTACGGTACCTGAACCTTGATGCAGAATTTTGAACACTGCATCCATTTCTCTAGTCATTTTCATAGGAAGAAAAAAAATACCATGAGAGGTATGGGTAGAAAAGGTAACGTTACATACACAGGAGAATAGCTGGGAGACGGGGTGGTGGACAGATGGTATTTCAATGCCCAAAGAAATGGAAGTAAAGGAGTAGTAGGTTTTGGAGCCACTGTGTATTTCCAGTTCAACTTGTTATTTGGGACCAAACTAAATCTGTTAAAAACAAAACTCTGTTCCCCCCATTTCCTATATATATAGCCATTCTTTCTTTCACAGAAGTGGATTAAACTTGCAGGCAAAGTTGCTCCACCAAATCGTAGACAGATACACCCAGGGGTTTTCGTGTAGGGAACTTTAAAGTCTGGTGTTTAAAAACACAAAACAAAGGAAATGTCTGTATATATTTTATTTTTGCCCATAATTGGATGCAAGATGCCGGAATGGTCACCCCATGTTGAGGGGATGAAGCCTGCCAAACTTTGGAATGGTGGTGGTTTTGCTGCAATGGCAGATGCTACTTGTTTGGGGGTGGTTACAATATGAATCAAAGAGGACATAGATCCCCAATAAATACTGGGGTAGGTGAAGGACAAGATGTGCTCCGGGTCCATGTATAAATAGATTGACAGTGGAATTTTAGTTCAACCCTGGCCATGGGTCAGAATCTTCCACTGTACCCGAGAGCAGCAGGATAGCTTAGGTGGTCCCAAGGTACGCAACATGGGACACACACGCCTGTTCTCCAACACCTTCCCACCACCCATGAGTTTCCAAGTAGTTTTCAAAGCAGCCTCACATCCATGTTGCACATTGCAACTTAAACCTTTTCTTTCCCATGAAGTTTACCAGGACTGGCACAAAAGTGTGTAAGTTGTCATATGTGTGTGATTGGTTTCTAGATTTGTCAATAGATTGTGTTGCTCATTTTCTCATTGGATGGATCTACAGGGTTCATTCATGTTCAACACCACCGGGAAATACGGTGACAACCAGTTTTCTCATTCCAAGGGTCAACGTGGGGCAACATTCTCATTACATATTGCTGAAGACTGTTGTATTCTATATTACTTTATGATGCAGTATGACATCCTCTTTTAAAGCCCAATGTAGCATTTACTCTTTGGGCTGAAGAAGATTTGGAGTTGGGGTGGGAACAACAGTTGTCCAATGATCTATTATCATCTGTCCAAAACATACGTCATAAGCCTGTGAAATTGCAGTTTAGTATTTCTGTGTGTGCATTTTACAGACATTATGCATTAAGAGACAAAATGTGTCTTAGAAATTTAGCTTCTAAAAATCCTAGGGATGTAACTGAACCATTAAAAGAGACACTACAGACAAACCATGCTAACGATATGTTAACAGCAGATAAGGCCTTCTCGGTAGCTGCTCTCAGATTGTGGAGCTGACTCCCTTCCATGGGAACCTAGGGCCTGCCCTCAACCCATTGCTTTCCTTTCACCGGTAGACAAACACTTGTTGCTGCTGTTGTTGAGACAGGCCTTCGGGTGCTCAGTTGCTGTTACGGATGGGTTTTCTGAGGATGAGTGTTGTACATTGACTTTATGTGGTTAAATTAAGGTTATCAGACGTCCCCATTTCCCGGGGACAGTCCCTGGATTTACAAATCAGTCACCATACAAAATCCATTAAAGTTGAAAAGTGTCCCCGGATTCATTGAAAAAAAAGCTGGTAACCTTAGCTTAAATGGTTTTCAGTGCTGTTTTTAATAGGGTGTGTTTTTAGCTGTTTTCATTCATGCTGTGAGCCCCTTTGGGTGCTGAACCGGGAGAAAGGCAGGGTATCAAACACACACACACACACACACACACACACACACACACACACACACACACACACAGAGGCATCTTGAAAAGGCAAAAAGGGGAGGGGCAAAACAGAACCATTTACCAGTCACAGAAAGCAGAGGTGGGTAAACACTTCTCTGACAAACTGATTTGTTATATATTTAAATATGAAACTCAGAAAATGAAATGTAGAAGTGTCCCTAGGGATGATGAATTTCAGTTTCTCTCTCTATATATATTTCATTATTCCAGTCTTAGGTTCAGTTCACCACATTTCCATTGCCTAATGAAAATTTCCCAGCAATTTAGCATGCATTTCTCCTAAAATGCATATCGTGTATGCATTTTGCCTAAGAGAGCACATTTTTGCAAGCAACTTCCGCCCAATATATCCATTTCTGTACACAAGCAGCTCAAACAAAGCCATTGAGATAACAATCAGTGAACAGAGGAAGCTGTTTTATGCTGAACCTGGACAACTGGTGTGTCCAATACTGCCTGCAAGGACTGGCAGCAGTTCTCCAGGTCTTCAGGTTAAAATCCTTCCCAGCTCCAGCTGGAAGTGCTCAGGGTTCAACCTAGGACCTCCTTCCTGTAAAGCCACTGAGCTACTGCCCATCCCTGATCTCCATATATTTTGACTCAGTCAAAACATTGAACAGATGGCAGCTAATAAGATGTAGGTCGGCTGCTTTCTCAGTTTGTCCCTGTTTTCACAGGTAAGACTGAATGTAAAAAGAAGAAGACTGTTTTTAGATCAGCAGGGAATCTTATATTATTACTACATTAGCTGAACTAAGGCAATTGGAGGATATCAATAAGAGCTTTCTTAGAATTGCTTGTTTGGAAGTTCAAAAACAAAAACAAAAAATCCCAACTAAATAACTGCATAGGGTGATTCTCAAGTTTCTAATCAACCACCGCGGATGCGACCTTCTTGACTGATCGCAGCAACATGATTCTCTTGATATCCACAAAGGTCCTCTTCTTGGTTTCCGGGAGAATCTTCAAGATGAACAAGAAGGTGGCTAGGCAGACAGGGAAGTAAAGCAGAAAGCAGTAGGAACCAATCAGCTTCTAGAGTTGGGAAGGAAATGGGGGAGGTAGGGTGGGAAGAGAAAAGAGAGAGAGAGAGAGAGAGAGAGAGAGGGAGGGAGAGAGAGAGAGAGAGAGAGAGAGAGAGAGAGAGAGAGAGAGAGAGAGAGAGATGAGCATGTCACAGAAGCTTATTTAGCTATCTATCATGCACATGGTATATGTGTTTGTTAGTTTAGATCCTCGTTCACACCCTGGAAGAGGGGAATGAAGGTCATTCTGGGGAAGCATTAGGTTAGGCTACAGAATCAGTGTGAATTCTTCAACCCAGTCAGTTTATGGACGTTACGTTTTAACATGGAGTCTGGAGAAGTACAAAATGCTGGTACTGACATGTCAAAGAAGCAATCCAGACGTTAGATATGGCCCACCAATCACACAGCCTGAATTTAGGTATTGCTATACCCTTCCATGACTGTGTTGTTGTTTAGTCATTTAGTCGTATTCGACTCTTCATGACCCCACGGACCAGAGCACTCCAGGCATTCCTGTCTTCCACTGCCTCCCGCAGTTTGGTCAAACTCATGTTAGTAGCTTCAAGAACACTGTCCAACCATCTCGTCCTCTGCTGTCCCCTTCTCCTTGTGCCCTCCATCTTTCCCAACATCAGGGTCTTTTCCAGGGAGTCTTCTTTTATCATGAGGTGGCCAAAGTATTGGAGCCTCAACTTCAGGATCTGACCTTCCAGTGAGCACTCAGGGCTGATTTCCTTAAGAATGGATAGGTTTGATCTTCTTGCCGTCCATGGGACTCTCAAGAGTCTCCTCCAGCACCATAATTCAAAAGCATCAATTCTTCGGCGATCCATCTTCTTTATGGTCCAGCTCTCACTTCCATACATTACTACTGTAGAAGGCACCAAAACATGGGCACCTACACAGCAGCTCTGAACCCCAGTCCACAATGTAATAGTTGGCATCCGTCTGTCAGATGTGCCTTGGGGTGGGTAAGTGGGTGAAGCCAAACCACTGGACAGTGACAGTGCCTGCTGTGGCTATATAGACTGATATGGGAGAGGCATGTTTTGTTGCAGTTGGGGCAGATGAAGAAATCTGGTTGCACATTGACTTGATAGCTTTGATGCTTTATATGGCATCAAATAACTTTTCAAAGAAAACAACCCAGAAATTTATAAACTGCTTCATAGCTTAAAGCTTCTAGGGGCAAGCAATGGGGGGGGGGAACAACCATATTACTTTATGTTTGGGTGGATATAATTTGAGGGGGAGGTAATGGTGCTACATGTGGCTCGGATTAGTTTACCAGTGCAAACCACAGGCCATCTGTTTTATGGTTCCAATCCAGGGTCAACCTGGGGACCAACTCCTCACCCCATTCTGTTCCTGAATACGTTTGGGGCCAGGGCTAATGTTTAATTAGGGTTTTAAAAGCCTTGCTAAACACAAAGTCAGGAGTTGAGTGGGGGAAGGAGCCTTGTGTCTCCTTCCCCTCTCCCTACTGAGACCAGGGTGCCTCCCCATCCCCAGTGTCATGGACTGGTTGGGCACAGAGGAATGGTGGAAGGAACCAGCTGAGGAAGCACCAAGGGAAGCTCAGAGCCCAGGGAGTGGTGGTGGGATGACGATGAGTGGTCACAGGGAGAAGACTGGAGAGAGGAGATGCCAGAAGCTGAAGGGGTAGTAGGACATGGTGAGCTGGGAGAATCTGTGGCAGAGTGAAATCCAGAATCAAAGGCAGAAGCTGAAGCAGAGGAGGAGGGAGGCCAAGAGGCCAAGATGAGTCCGACTGGTGAGGAGTCACAAGTGTCTCCTCTTCCTGCTGTGACAAGCTCCCCTCCCCCCCTTTTCTCCCAGAACCGGAAGTGGCATGAAAAAAGCAGAGGAGAGATTGGCTGCATACAGGCACAGTCTCAGATTGCTTGGAAAAAGCCCTAGAAAGGAAGGGACTCAAGACTGTTGTGGGGAGGAGGGGACTTTCAGCCTCGACAACTGATTTTCATGGAGTAAGACCACAGGGAATGAACTGTTCTGCTCATTAGGCCTGACATTCAACCAAGTCTGTAGAGATTGTGTTTTTGCTAATAATGAGTTAACTCCACTTGCACAGTGTGATTTACTGCTGGCTCACTCCAGACACCCAGATCCTAAAGGAAAGCTGCTTGCACAGTATCACCCACTCCCAGCTGTTGAGCGGAAGGGGCAATGTGGGGAGGAGGAAGCATCCAGCAGTCATACAGGTTTCCCCACCCTGCCTGCCTCTCCTTCATGCCTAATTCCCGACCCCCAACAGCCATGGATTGTTCTGGGTCATGCAACGTGACCTGCAGTGAACTGTGGCTGTCTGGACCTGATTCATCAAAAATGTGAGTCCCTCCAAATAGGCCCGATTTGTTTCAGGCCTCAGCCAAATCCGCTGCACAGCCCTAAAGCAAACCATGAACTCCCCATCAAAACTGACCATCAAAATCACTCACCTCTGTGTGATAAAAAAGCACTCCGGTTACAAAGTTCATGAACCAGTGCACAAAGCCCGCAATCACAAAGCCTGAGGCCCGCGATGTCTGAAGGAACAGCTCCAATACAATTAGACATGGAGTTGAATCTTGGTAGAGAGAAAGGATTCAGAACATTGAATACAACTTTTTCACTGACTCAGTAATTTATCTTTCCTATTCATATCCTTTACATCCTCCATGGAGCTTAGTACTTACTTGGGCCAATGCACTGTCCAAGGAGAAATAGGAGAAGAAAAACTGTGCTGAAATACGCCATCTCTCTTACTCTGTCCTGTTAGAGAAAGTTGGGTATATGTCAGTTATGTATTACTAAAGTTGCTAACTACAATTTACATAGAGTAAGGGTAGCCAACATGGTGCCCTCCACGAGTTGCTGAGCCACAACTCTGGTCATCCCTGTCCATTTCACTATGCTGATTGAGGATGATGGGAGTTTGGGGTTCACCACACTGATTGCCCCCTTGATCTTCAAGGATGTCCCTTACTGTAAGGGCTCGGGGTTGTCTCCTCGAGAGTAAAGAGCCAGAAACATCCGTTCTTCTAAAGCTAATACTTTATTTACTGACTATGTACATCGGAGCGTTTAAGATTCATGTCCGCTTGAGTCGGTTCCAGAATCCGGGAGTGGCTTTCGCTGGTTCCTCCCCCAACCTAAAAGCTTTGGAATTCCAAAGCGTCACCTCCTTTCCTTACACTTCCCCCCCCCTACTCAGCTGGAGTGACGGAAGTAGCTGACCGCTTTGCTCTGCAACCCCCTCAGGTCGATCTAGGGCTCTGTCAGCATCTCTGGCCCTCAGCTCCACCGCACTGCCTGGCAGTTCCTGCTCCTCACCACTGGGGCCTTCCTTACTATCCCCGCTGGACTCAGAACTGCTTCCCAGGAGAGGCTGCACTTCCCTCCATCCCTCCTTCCCCGTCTCAAGTGCCTTGCGTGAGGGCAGGTCCCTGACACTTCTTTACGATTGCCATGTCCTTTCCCACAGCATTGCTGGCCCACGGAATGCAACAGGTGCCACAGAATATCAAGAGCAAAGCCCCTGTGAGATCTCTTGTAATGTGGGAAATAAAAATGCATGATCCAAGTGATTTTTCCAGGAAAAATCTGCAATTTCTTGTCATGCACGTCTTGAAGCTTTCACACACAAACCTACTGGGTTTTAAATTTCAGAGAATGCATTGGACAACCAATGAAGCTGAATATTGGAAGATTCAGGACAGATAAAAGGAAGTCCTTCTTGCAGCACATAGTTGAACTATGGTACTCACTCCCCACAGGAGGCAGTGATGGCCACAAACTTGGATGGCTTTAAAAGGGGATTAGACTAGTTCATGGGAGAGAAGGCTATCAATGGCTACCAGTTACTCTGCACATAATAAAGGGGAGGATGTCCAGGTTCAAAGGGCTATAATGCCCAAACTTTGTGAATTACCCACCTGTAATTCCACAGTAATTGCTAACAGAACACAGAGGATGCTGCAGATCCCAAAGCCAGAGAGAAGCAGAATCTTCCGCCCCACAGAATCAACTAAACACATCTAGAGAGAGAGGGAAAGAAGCAGGTGAGAGGCCATCATGAGCCAGGAAGGTGTAATAAATAGCATGCCGGATTGTGGCCTGGTTCAAACACTTGCTTGGCCAAGATTCATAAATCAATGTTTGTTCACTGTCCCCTCAGTGGCCACCGCTCCTCCTCTCTTGTGCTCCGGAAGAGTCTGCCACTGATGCTGCACCACAGTCCGCTCGGCACTTGTCCTCCTCCACCCCCTCAATATTGGGGGGGGGGGTGCTGAGCCCTCTGATCAACAATATTGAGGGGGCTGGAGACAACTCAGTCCTAAGGAGTTGGTGCCTATGGGTACCAGGAACTGCAGCTCCAAAAAGGATAATCTACAGTTCCCATGCTTCCTTGGGGAGAAGCTATGTGCTTTAAATGTATGGTGATGAAACCTTAGAATCCAAGAATTGTACAGTTGGGAGGGACCATAGGGGTCATCTAGTCCAGCCCTCTGCAATGCAAGAATCTTTGTGTGGCTTAAACCCACAACCCTGAGATTTTAGAGTCTCATGCTCTACCGAATGAGCTAAGATCAGAGAGAGAGGAGTTGGGAGATGCTTACCGAAAATATGACTGCCAGGCTGAAACTCACAGTGGAAGCTATACTCATGAAGCGGACATTGTCTTTTCCCATATGTGTATTCGTGTAGGTTCTCTCTGAATAATAGTAAGCCTGAAATTAGACCAGAACAATCAGAGGTTTTAGCTCAAAGTAATTTGTTATGGTGCTGGAGGAGACTCTTGAGAGTCCCATGGACTGCAAGAAGATCAAACCTATCCATTCTTAAGGAAATCAGCCCTGAGTGCTCACTGGAAGGACAGATCCTGAAGTTGAGGCTCCAATACTTTGGCCACTGCATAAGAGAAGACTCCCTGGAAAAGATCCTAATGTTGGGAAAGATTGGGGGCACAAGGAGAAGGGGACGACAGAGGACGAGATGGTTGGACAGTGTTCTCGAAGCTACTAACATGAGTCTGAGCAAACTGCGGGAGGCAGTGGAAGACAGGAGTGCCTGGCGTGCTCTGGTCCATGGGGTCACGAAGAGTCGGACATGACTAAATGACTAAATAACAACAACAAATTTGTTTATTACATTTCTATCCCACCCTCCCTCCCAATGGAGTCCATGCTGAAAACATCAAATGTTAAAAGAAGTACAATCAATTAAAACTGTAATAATTTAATTATTAAAAGTGCTTGATAGTTGCGGTCCTGGAGAACAGAATATCAACCGAGTGCAGAGAATATGACCATCTCCCTAGATACACAACATTAACCACTGTGAACTTTGTGTTCAAAACAAGTCTCTGTTTCACCTGACTCAACCTCAAAACACCTTAGCCTGCAACTCTCTTACCGCAGTGATTCCAGTGAGATGCTGGGAAGCCGTCAAGGTAATTACAGTGATGACTTGCCATCGCAGGCTTCTCTTCCAGAGCAATTTGGGCGTATTCAATGACTTTTCTGCCTTTGCAGCAAAGAACTCCTCACGGAGCTCGTCCATCTCATCCTCCACGTCTTCCCGTTCTCTCAACCTCTGCAAGGCTAGGTGGGAGTAGAGGCAGAAAGGAGGTGACTTCTAAAATAAGCCAAAGGGTCAGTGGAAATGAAGATTTTTTTAACCCCTAATTAAAGGCAGTGCAAAGCTCCTGAGTTAATCACAGCATCAGGATAAAAGGAATGATCCGATAATGACAGAGTGCTGAGATCCCATGAGAGGAGTAAGGAATCTCCAGCCTGAAGGTCACTCTTGCCCCAATGAGGTTCCCAGTTTAGCCAACGAAGCTATTTTGGGCAAGCTGTGCCCACCCACACCAACACCTAATGCCAAACAGGCAAGGGAGGGGCTTGACCAAAAGGGCAGGGCTTGACCAAAACTACTTTGTGCAGCTCACGAAGTGCCCAACAGCCAGCAGGTTGTTGATAGCCATTGATACGCTGGGCAAAGCAGAGACCAAATGCTAAGCAGGATTTCTCCTCCTTCGTACCATCCGATGCAAAGGGGGAGTGATCTTGTTGAGTTTGGGTGCATCAGAGAGCTCCCTGCAGCAAACTCTCTCGTGCAACTGAACTCAGCAGTAAGCAGGGTTTTCCCCTCCCCTGTTGAAAGTGGGAAGAGTCTACTTACCACTGTGCTCAGGGGAGTGATTGGGTCTTTCTGCTGCACCTTTAAAAGATTGCTCCAACAATCTTTAAAAGGGTAGACGAAACACTTTCCCATGGTCAAATGGGAGATGTTGACATGTGGGGGGGGCAACCCACCCATCAGTCATGTGATGTCATCAGGATGTTATGGGATTGACAGGTGGCTTGCCCGACCCATATGTCAACATTGGCCCACTGGCTGAGGAGAGATAAGGATCTGGCCCCTGGAGCTGAAAAAGTTCCCTACCCATTTCATTTCATTTCATTTTTTATTTTTGATGAAAAAATTCTTTATTGAAATTCATTAATGTCATTACAAATTTAACTTCACACATACATACATACATACATACACATACATACAAATATATATATATATTCTTAAATTAACTTAACATAAAATGTTAATGTAACCTTCTAATTCCGGTTAGATATCAGCTAAGCTAAAATCATATGATGTTACATAAAATAAAGTAAAAAAAAACACACACCACACAACACAAAATAAAGTTAAAAAAAAAAAAAAACAACTTTGAAAAAAGTTCCCTGCCCTTGTCTGATGGGATGGGCAAATTTTCTTCAGGCTGTTGGGGTACTCCAGCTGTATATGCTACCCACACCCAGTGGTCCCAGTGCAGCTCAAAGTATTGGAAAGCTATCCACCATCCCTAATGGGATCCTAAATATGAGTTGCCTGGGAATGATCACAGGAGCTTTGCACAGTGTCCACTCCTAAAGGTCCCAGTACAGTCGATAGTATTGTACCTTCTCTTGCACCATCTTCATCCTTCTTCTGAATGTATAAGTACCTAGGACTTTCAGGTATGAAGGGCAGTAGGAAGACCTGACACACTGGCATGACCCCAGCAAAGCACATCAGAAACGGCCAACCTGTGCAAGAAGGGTAACAGTGATGATATTGCGAGCAATAAACCGACGGGGATTGTGCTTCTGATCTGCTATATGGCAGAGTAGTGTTGGGGGATGAGAGTTCAGGCCCCTGGGCCCTCACTTGTGGGGTGCCTCAGGGTTCTGTCCTATCCCCCATGCTTTTTAACATCTACATGAAGCCGCTGGGAGAGATCATCAAGGGGTTTGGGCTGGGTGTCCATCAATATGCGGATGATACCCAGCTCTACCTCTCTTTTAAATTTGAACCAGTGTAGGCAGTGAAGGTCCTGTGTGAGTGCCTGTAAGCAGTTGGAGGATGGATGGCAGCTAATGGATTGAGGTTGAATCCTGACAAGACAGAAGTACTGTTCTTGGGGAACAGGGGGCGGGCAGGTGTGGAGGACTCCCTGGTCCTGAATGGGGTAACTGTGCCCCTGAAGGACCAGGGGCGCAGCCTGGGAGTAATTTTGGACTCACAGCTGTCCATGGAGGCGCAGGTCAATTCTGTATCCAGGACAGCTGTCTACCAGCTCCATCTGATACACAGGCTCAGACCCTACCTGCCCGCGGACTCTCTCGCCAGAGTGGTGCATGCTCTAGTTATCTCCCGCTTAGACTACTGCAATGTGCTCTATGTGGGGCTACCTTTGAAGGTGACCTGGAAACGACAACTAATCCAGAATGTGGCAGCTAGACTGGTGACTGGGGGCGGCCGCCGGGACCACATAACACTGGTCCTGAAAGACCTACATTGGCTCCCAGTATGTTTCCGAGCACAATTCAAAGTGTTGGTGTTGACCGTTAAAGCCCTAAACAGCCTTGGCCCAGTATACCTGAAGGAGCGTCTCCACCTCCGTCGTTCTGCCTGGACACTGAGGTTCAGCGCCAAGGGCCTTCTGGCAGTTCCCTCACTGCGAAAAGCAAAGCTACAGGGAACCAGGCAGAAGACCTTCTCGGTAGTGGCGCCTGCCCTGTGGAACACCCTCCCTTCAGATGTCAAAGAGATAAACAACTACCTGACATTTAGAAGACATCTGAAGGCATCCCTGTTTAGGAAAGTTTTTAATGTGTGACATTTTAATGTATTTTTAATCTTTGTTGGAAGCCGCCCAGAGTGGCTGGGGAAACCCAGCCAGATGGGCGGGGTACAAACAATAAATTATTATTATTATTATATTATTATTATTATTATTATTATTATTATTATTATTATTATCTAAATTACCTCTTTCATTCCCCAGGACTTCCCGAAGAGCGAGGGTCTGAGCCAACAAGACACCAATGGTAAAAAAGAAGTTGGCCGTCATGGTTATGCATCCTCGCAGCTCTACAGGCGATATCTCGCCAATGTACATGGGAACAGCACTGTAGATTATTCCTGGATAGATGATAAATCAAGGGATAATTCATGATCTGCATGTGACATGATGTATATAAACATCTGAATATCTCTACGGTGTATAGGAGGCCCAAGTGGAAAGTAACAGGAATTGGTCAGCACAGCAAAATGTTCCCCATGAAGGTATGCAAAATGCCAACCAGTTCTTTCTGATCTGCATGAGACGTCACTGTGTTAAATGATGCAGAGACATGGCAGGTAACAACATAAGTTATGGGAATGTGTTTAATGAAAATAATCATCATCATCATAATAATCACTCAATCCAGTACCCTGACTCACCTGAGCATATTCCAGTCACCAAGCGTGCAATCATTTTGAATTCATATGTAGTTACCTCATGTGTGCAACCCATGAGTACAGCAGAGACAATGGACAAAGCATTAGTAATAATCAAAGTACCTTTCCTGAAAAGACAAGGAAAGCAGAAAAGTTTGTGTGGGTTGGGAGTTGCCAGTGAAGATATGGTACTACCAAAAGAGCAGCAGAAGGAGAGCAGCTATGGAATTGCGATTAAGGCCTTCAGCTTTCTATGGATACTTTGTTCTGCACTTTGCTAGTTATAGGTGGGGACCTGCAAGGCACTGACTGTCCTACTCTTAAGCACTTTAAAATTATCCAAGCCCTTTCTAAGATTTCAGCAGACTTTGCTCCCATGGTTCCATAAGGTCTAGTAAGTTGGCTTCTGCAACCCTGCTATGTTCCCGTGTGGGGTGCAGAGCTTGGGATCTTTTACATGCAAGCTTGTGCTCTAACTCTGAGCTATCTTTCTAAAGGGTATATCATAAGGCCAATTATTAGAATCATAGAATCATAGAATCATAGAGTTGGAAGAGACCATAAGGGCCATCCAGTCCAACCCCCTGCCAAGCAGGAAACACCATCAAAGCATTCCTGACAGGTGGCTGTCAAGCCTCTGCTTAAAGACCTCCAAAGAAGGAGACTCCACCACACTCCTTGGCAGCAAATTCCACTGTCGAACAGCTCTTACTGTCAGGAAGTTCTTTCTAATGTTTAGGTGGAATCTTCTTTCTTGTAGTTTGAATCCATTGCTCCATGTCCGCTTCTCTGGAGCAGCAGAAAACAACCTTTCTCCCTCCTCTATATGACATCCTTTTATATATTTGAACATGGCTATCATATCACCCCTTAACCTTCTCTTCTCCAGGCTAAACATACCCAGCTCCCTAAGCCGTTCCTCATAAGGCATCGTTTCCAGGCCTTTGACCATTTTGGTTGCCCTCCTCTGGACACGTTCCAGCTTGTCAGTATCCTTCTTGAACTGTGGTGCCCAGAACTGGACACAGTACTCCAGATGAGGTCTGACCAGAGCTCAATACAGTGGTACTATTACTTCCCTTGATCTAGATGCTATACTCCTATTGATGCAGCCCAGAATTGCATTGGCTTTTTTAGCTGCTGCATCACACTGTTGACTCATGTCAAGTTTGTGGTCTACCAAGACTCCTAGATCCTTTTCACATGTACTGCTCTCAAGCCATTAAATGCTACTGCAGAGATGTAGGTCTGCAGCAACTGTATTTCCTCACTTCCCCTGAAGCAGGCATAGGCAAACTCAGCCCTCCAGATGTTTTGGGACTACAACTCCCATCATCCCTGACCACTGGTCCTGTTAGCTAGGGGTGATGGGCGTTGTAGTCCCAAAACATCTGGAGGGCCGAGTTTGCCTATGCCTGCCTTGAAGCTTACAGCTTTGTCCCTCTCCGAGGTGCTGATCCTGCCTTATCTTCCTTTCCTGTCTGCCTAGAACTTTGGGACTTTACTTAGCCCTGGTGGCTATATCCTCAACTATCTGAGTCACTATGGGGATCACAGACCAGTTGATGGTGGTTATAAGTGTGGAGAGGCACCCAGAGCATGATTTTTGAAAAGTGAGTAGAGAATGAGACTCTTAATCACAGGGTCGTGGGTTTGAGTCCCACATTGAGCCAAAGATTCCTGCAATGCAGGGGGTTGGTCTAGATGATCCTCGTGATCCCTTCCAACTCTACAATTCTATTTTCATTCATCTTGCAGGTTTATAACCCCGTTGTGGCCAAAAGCTATCAAGGCTGCAGGCAATAAAATAAAATACAGAAGATACTGCCTCAATAATCTAAGAACAATAAGAACCATTTCAGGAGTTCTACAGGTAGTATTCCATTATAGAATCAGGTAACACTTCAGGGAAAGCATTCTTAAGGTATTAGTAGCTGTCTTGTGGGCTTTCCATAGGCATCTGCAGACATTCCATGGGCACCTGTGGGCTATCGTGAGGACAAGATGCTGGAACTAGATGGGCCTTTGCCCTGATCCAGCAGCGCCCGTCTTATGTTCTTCTTGTGACCTCCTCCCCCTTCACGGGCCATTAGGTATCTGTGGTAGTGAGCAATGCGACGGATCAGGGCATGTAGGTCAGAAGCAACTCAATTTCCCTCACACCTCACCAGCCTAGGGCATGCAGTTCATCAGTCTATACCTGCCACATCTATCCTCCAGGAAGCCAATCAGAAGTGCCCCAAATGTACCTCCCAGTGGATATAAAGCGATGGAGGAGGACATCAAGAATAACCTGATGTTTGGGTTCATCTTTGGGGGGTAAGTAGTTACGTTATAAAAGTCTTTTATGAGCTAGAAGAGAAGCACAGAAAAGTTGATGTTAGGACGGCTCTACACATCACATGATAGCAGAATCTCAGGGGTTGTGACCAGGGATGGGAGAGCCTGTCAATCTCTCTCAAGTTCTCAATTGTCCCTACTTAAGTTCAGTCCTCTTCAGGTCCATATCAGTTTGTGGTGTTTTTAAAGTCCTCAAGAAAATTCAACCACCTTTAAGTGTGGATTTCTCTAAATTTACAAATGTTTGTGCAATTTTGTCTCCCCCCTCCCTCCCTCATAACACCAGAAATTGAGGAAATCCAATGGATCTAAATGTTGGGAGATTCAGGAGAGTCAAAAGCAGCACTGTCACTATTGATGGCACTGACAATCACTAACTTGGACAAACTCATGAAGAATTAGACTGTCAGTGACTGCTAGCCACAATAGTTATGGCGTACCTCCACTTTCAGAGGTACAACAAATTACCCCTTAGGGAACACAGCCCACAAAATAAAAGAAGCCATTTGTACCACAGAAGGGGAGTAGATGAGCCAGATGTTGTAACCATAGGTTGAAGACAGGAGGCAGGCAGCAAACAACACCAAAAGAAGTGTCTTTGACAAGTCCTACAGGAAGAAGCAGGAGATACTGTGATGAGACAGGGCAAAATACTTGTATTTTTTTTCTTGTTAAGTGTATTTACAACTAAGAAGCAGAAAGATAGAATAAAGACAGAGGTGCTTTCAGTCCTCAAGGGAGGTACATTTGGTGGACATGCAGATATTCCTTGACAATTAGAACTTTTGTGGAGATGTAACAATCCAAAATCATCATCATCCCAAGGGGTCTTTGATACTAAGAGGTCACTTGGAGTTCTGAGGATCCCAGGGATTTAAAGGAGAAATCTGATTATGATGGTTTACTTATTCCCCTGAACAGTTTTCAACATTAGTAAAAGACCAAATGCAAGATTAAAAACAAATAAATAAACAAGAATAAACAAATATTGACTATAAGCAACACAAATGCAAATCAGTATATAAAACCACATCAAAGCCAGAACAAACTCAACAACATAAACCCATTTAAAATCTGCATAAAACCAGATCTGGAAAAAAAAACAATTTAGTGAAGGAAATTAAATGTTAGCAAAGTCACTTAAATAATGCTAATAGGCTCCAGACCTTGTACCTAGAAGAAAGACTTTCAACCAGACATACAGAGGAAAACTCCCTCAGAACTACACAGCCAATCAGAGCACATCCTACCTCAGTAATGATCATGCCACTCTGCTTGGTTGCTAAGCAACACTTTCAGCCATCCCCCTCTTGGCTAGATGACTTTCACACTAAGAGAATTAACCCTTGAGTTACAAACTCAATGATCCCTGCTGCTATACTTCCAACTGCTACTCATGTGTCAATGTTCTACATAGACATTACTTTCCATGTAAACCAGCTTTTTGCTTAGCTCATCATCAGAGATACAGCTAAATTGCATAGCTGTCAACTTTTTCCTTTTTTTTGCGGGAAATTCCCTTATTCCAAATGGGATTCCTCGCGAGAAAAGGGAAAAGCTGACAGCTATGAAATTGTGCCATGCACAGCAAAGATACATCTCATGGTGACTCAAAGGAAGGCCTTCTCTGTGGTGGCCCCACACTGAGGAATCACCTCCTGTTAGAGATAGGATGGACACTTAAATTGCAGGTTTTCCTTCTACCAGTCAGTTAAACCTCATCTTTTCACATTGGCACTGATTCTTAAAACTGTCTTTTCTGAAGTCTGGATATTCTGCTACATGTTTTGTTGTTACTTCATAGTACTGGTTTTATTTTGTAAACCACCACATTGACATAATTTAAATAAAACTTTTTAAAAAGCATGAAAAATAATACTGTAGTATAATGGGTTGGATTCAGACTTAGTCATGCTTAAAGAAGACCCGCTGAAATGAGTCCAGTGGGACTACTCTCACCATGATTATTTCTGGATCCCACCCAATATATTATGAACCAAACTGTACTATTAGCTTATTAGTAATGCTGTATCTGAAACCTGGGAAACAATTACACAGCGAATCTGATTTTCAATGTGTTATTATAAACCCAGTACCTTGAATCCAGACTCCATGCTCACCGGTTTCTTGGGTTTTTTACTAGTTGCTACCTCGTTTTTGTCCATGGTTTCCTGAGTAGAAGTCATAAAAAAGGCTCACCTGGGGGGAAATAAGATAGTGTTGTTGGTGGAAGGCAGCTGATCAGATGCCTGCAGAAAGTCCATAAGCAAGGTATGGAGGCAAGGTAAAGGTAAAGGGACGCCTGACCATTAGGTCCAGTCGTGTCCGACTCTAGGGTTGCGGCGCTCCTCTTGTGTTACTGGCCGAGGGAGCCGGCGTACAGCTTCCTGGTCATGTGGACAGCATGACAAAGCCGCTTCTAGCAAACCAGAGCAGCACACGGAAACGCCGTTTACCTTCCCGCCTGGAGCGGTACCTATTTATCTACTTGCACTTTGACGTGCTTTCAAACTGCTAGGTGGGCAGGAGCTGGGACCGAGCAACGGGAGCTCACCCCCTCGTGGGGATTCAAACTGCCAACCTTCTGATCAGCAAGCCCTAGCAATTACTTGTCTCTGTGATGGCCACCTTACAGCCTCCCTAGGGTCTTCCCAGCTAACACAGAATGCACACCTCTGCTCAGCTGACTCCCACCCTTTAAAGAGCTGCTGCCATGAGACAGGAGTTAATTATTGCCATGAGGCTGTCCCTTATCATCCAATTTCCAAATTTCCCTGGGGTCTAGTAGTGTGGAATGAAATCTTCTAAGCATGAGGGCATCATGTTAGCTATTCAAATGGGGAGATTGGAAGGCAGGCAAAGACCACCACTGCAAGGTCTACTCAAACTGAATTCCCCCTGAGGGGGGTGATCTACCATCAAATGCACTGTGTGAAGCATCTTAGTGTGTTTTCAGTACATAGACACCCTTTTCTGTGTCTTTAAAATATGCAAATAAATGTTACTTTTAAACTGCCCTTCTAGTACCTATATCCTGAATGTTGGGCTATAAATAACTGACCCAGAGTGATTCCAGGGCTCTCTGGATGCAACTCGGCTGAAGCCTGGATCTTCCTTGAATCAACCCAGTTCATCTTGGGATTTGACTGAATCCGGTGCACAGCCCTAGTTCGGGCAACAGGACAGCCAGAGAACTAGGAAGTAATGAGATCTGCCTAGAGGCATCCCTTCAACCATGCAGAGGGTAGATCCCACAGGATGGAAGACAAATAGGCCAAGAGCACCCAGACTTACCATAGCTTTCTGTAACTTGTGAGTAGGGGGAAACTGAGCCCAGCACAACTGTTCTGTAGAAATAAGGCATTTCAGAACCTCTAAGAGAATTCTGGGAGACAATCAAGGGAAGAGCATCAGAAGGTTCCAGGAAAAGCTGTTGACAGTTGGAAGGTGACGCAATGCAATGATGGAATGTGGATTAGCTGCTGGTTTGGCAGAGCTGGAAGGTGACTGAGCTATGAATCAAGAAGTCCTCCTGCCATTATTGATTGAAGAGCAGAGTATTTGAGGACCGGGACATTTGCAGGGAAACCAAAATGCTTGTTTACAAAGCTATTGTACTATCAACCTTACTGTATGCTTGTGAAACATGGACCACTTACAAACGCCATCTCCAACTTCTCGAAAGATTCCATCAACGGTGTCTCCGAAAAATCTTACACATCACTTGGAAAGACAGGCGAAATAATATCAGTGTACTGGATGAAGCAAAGATCACCAGTGTTGAAGCAATGATTCTTCAACATCAACTTCGTTGGATTGATCATGTTGTGCGGATGCCTGGTTATCGTCTTCCAAAGCAACTACTCTATTCCGAACTTAAAAATGGAAAGCGTAATGCTGGTAGTCAACAAAAGAGGTTTAAAGACTGTCTCAAGGCAAATCTAAAAAAAAATGTAGTATAAACACTGACAACTGGGAAACACTGGCCTGAGAGTGCTCCAGTTGGATAACAGCCTTTACCAAAGGTGTCATGGGCTTTGAAGACACTCAAACTCAGAATGCAAGGGAGAAATGTGCTAAGAGGAAGGCACGCTTGGCAAATCCACACCGTGATCAACTCCTGCCCGGGAACCAATGTCCTCATTGTGGAAGGACGTGTGGATCCAGAATTGGCCTCCACAGTCACTTACGGACTCATTGATAAAACCGTGTTTATGGAAGACAAACTTACTCGGCTACGAAGGATCGCCAAATAATAATAAAAAGACGACTTTATGGCCTTAGCCAAGCCACATAATCCCTTAGTCTTCATTTCCAGCTGCAATTTTTAAGGTGTTTTAAATACTTTATTTATTTTCATAGAAACATTGAATGGGAGAGTTGGAAGGGTCCCACAGAGACATCTAGCCAAACCTCCTGCAATGCAGTTAAAGAACCCCTGACATATTTTAATATGGATGCTGCTTTGGGAAGAAGGGTGGGATATAAATTTAACAAACAAGCAAACATGAGTTATAAACTCATACTGACCTACTTTTATAGGATCCTTATTAGGATTACAGTGTGATGTTAGACATAGGAGCCAACTCCTAGGGTCCAAGGACACTTCTCCCCCCCCAATGAAATATTTGAGGGGGCCACCCCCCAAAAAGTTGATGGGCATTGCCATTCAAATGGATTGTGTGCATCGTGTCATGTGATTGATTATGCGTGGTGGGGCTTACCTGCCCCCCAAATATATTTTATTTAATTTGGCACCCCTGATGTCAGGGAAACTTTTGAAAGTGCTACATTCAAATACCGTATATAAACCCCAACATTTTCACATTTGAAAACAGACACCTGCTTTGAGATCGCTCCAATTCTCATGCCAAGCAGTCGTGTTCCAGCCACTTTACCTCTCAGTTGTTTGTTGTTGGAAGCATATTATGTCGGAAGCCTCTCTATTGATTTAAAAGCTAGTGGGGGCTGGTCTACAGAATTGTCTTACAATGTGTCCTTCATAAATCTTTTATTCAGAAGAAGAAGAAGAAGAAGAGTTTGGATTTGATATCCCGCTTTATCACTACCCGAAGGAGTCTCAAAGTGGCTAACATTCTCCTTTCCCTTCCTCCCCCACAACAAACACTCTGTGAGGTGAGTGAGGCTGAGAGACTTCAAAGAAGTGTGACTAGCCCAAGGTCACCCAGCAGCTGCATGTGGAGGAGCGGGGACGCGAACCCGGTTCCCCAGATTACGAGTCTACCGCTCTTAACCGCTACACCACACTGGCTTTAAACATGCAAAATCAGCCACCTGGTCATGGTCTTCACCAATACAATGAGATATATTGTACAGTGGTACCTTGGCTCTCGAACTTAATCCGTTCCTGGAGTCCATTCACTCCTGAAACCATTCGAAAACCAAGGCATGGCTTCCAATTGAATGCAGGAGCTTCCTGCAGTCAAGCAGAAGCTGCGTCGGACGTTCAGCTTCTGAAAAATGTTCGCAAACTAGGGCACTTGCTTCCGGGTTTGCGGCATTCAGGAGCCAAAATGTATGAGTACCAAGGCGTTTGAGAACTAAGGTATGACTGTGTGGAGAATAGCCAGAGCCAGGCCCAGTCATGTAAGGGTTAAACCCTTGTGTCAGTTAGAACCCAGAGGGGCGGGCTCAGCCCGAGTATAAAAAACCCCTCCCTGTGGGTTAGAAGTCAGTTGGAAGTTGGGAAGTTGGAGTTGGAAGTTGGAGGTTGGGAGTTGGGAGTTCAGTTGGAAGTTAAAAGGCCGTTAGAGAGAGAGAGCTAAAGAGTCCAAAGGGGATAGCTGGGTCTGAGGTTGGTGGTGCAGCATTGAGAGAGAAACAACAGTCAGGATAATATACTAGTGTGAAACTTGTTGTGACATTTAAGTAGTTAACATCTTAAGGTAATAGGCCGGTATAGGTCATTGGTTATAAGTTTATTGTACACTTTTCTTATCAGCAACCACAAGCGTTTGTACCTAAATAAAGCAACTTTTTATTCACAAAGTCCGTGTCTGTGGTAAAACGTCAAGCAGGTACCAGTTGGCGGTCCGGTAGATTGCAGCTGGAACCCCGATGTCATTGGTGCCGTACCCATAGATCGTAAAATGTCCGGGGGTGCGGTACAGGTCAGTAGTGACCGTGACAGACTGTATTCCTATTTGAAACAGAGGAATTACTCTAAAAATGTATCCGGCAAATTTTAGGCATTTCTGTATTCTCTTTCACTCTTTTTTTTTGGGGGGGGGGTGTATTCCCAATAAAGTCATCGTAACTATACCAGGATCTCTCATCTTGTGCCATGCGTGCCCATTCAAGGAGTAGGGAAATTCCAGTGGCCAGACTATAGTTTGATTTGGGTAATTGTGGTTTATTGTTTTATTGTTTGCATATCTTCTATTCTATATGTTTGAATAAATATAACCCTTTTCACCACAGCTACAGTTTCTTGCGTCTTCCTTAAGGATTTGCTGGCAATGATTTACCAGGGATAGGTAACAAAATAACAGGGCCTATCCTTGATAGATTGGGAGCATTGGAATGTGTGGTGTCAGCCACCAGACACTTGTGAGATCAAAGGAAAATGAAGAGAGCTTGGAGCAACCAATTTCCTTACACACACACACCCTTTTCTATACTGTTTCTTTAAAAAAAAAACGGCTAGAAGAAAGAAATCATCAAAAGGAAGAATTTCATGATGATTCTCTTCAGTGACCAGATTAAAAATAAAATAAAAAAATTACACGCTCCAAACTTCCTGTTATTCATGGCAGTATTCAAAGAATTGCCTCAAGCCAGTCAGTGCTGATAGCCATCTGGGATGGAGGCATCGGGGAACAGATGGGATACACTGACAAAAACGAGGGGCAGATGGAAGCAGATGATCACAATTTTCTTGAAGAGCAATCCATGGTGGTGGTGGTGGTGTGTGTGAGGACTTTGCAGCAGGCCAAATAACTTGAAGGTGGTGAAACTGAGGAAACTGAGAGGAGAGACACGGCCATCTTCAAATATCTCAAGGGCTATCTATCACGGGGTAAGGACTCGAACCAGTGGCTTCAAGTTTCAAGAAAGGAGATTCTGGCTGAACATCAGTAAGAGCTGTTTGACAGTGGAATGGTCTCCCTCAGGAGGTGGTGGGCTCTCCTTCCTGGGAGGTTTTCAAGCAGAGGTTGGATGTCCATCTGTCATGGATGCTTTAGTTGAGATTTCTGCACTGCTAGACAACCCTCAGGGTTACTTCCAACTCTACAATTCTATGGTTCCATTCTCTGGTGCCTCAATTTCTGGAAAAGACGAAGGAAGTAGCATGGCGATATTGTTGTTTATTCTTTCAGTCACGTCCAACTCTTCGTGACACCATGGACCAGAGCACGCCAGGCACTCCTCTCTTCCACTGCCTCCCGCAGTTTGGTCAGACTCATGTTCGTAGCTTCAAGAACACTGTCCAACCATCTTGTCCTCTGTCACCCCCTTCTCCTTGTGACCTCAATCTTTCCCAACAAAAGGATCTTTTCCAGCAAGTCTTCTCTTCTCATGAGGTGGCCAAAGTATTGGAGCCTCAGCTTCAGGATCTGTTCTTCCAGTGAGCACTCAGGGCTGATTTCCTTCAGAATGGATAGGTTTGATCTTCTTGCAGTCCATGGGACTCTCAAGAGACTCCTCCAGCACCATAATTCAAAAGCATCAATTCTTCGGTGATCAGCCTTCTTGATGGTCCAGCTCTCACTTCCATACATCACTACTGGGAAAACCATAGCTTTAGCTATACGGACCTTTGTCGGCAAGGTGATGTCTCTGCTTTTTAAGATGCTGCCTAGGTTTGTCATTGCTTTTCTCCCAAGAAGCAGGCGTCTTTTAATTTCGTGACTGCTGTCACCATCTGCAGTGATCATGGAACACAAGAAAGTAAAATCTCTCACTGCCTCTATTTCTTCCCCTTCTATTTGCCAGGAGGTGATGGGTCCAGTGGCCATGATCTTAGGTTTTTTGATGTTGAGATATATGCTCTGGCAATGTGGGACACAGGGTAGATGGGAAGCTTCCAGCTGGTGTGGTGGTGGTGGTGGTGGTGGTGGTGGTTGTTGTTGTTTTTATTATTATTATTAATGCCATGCCTTTCCCCCTTACAGGGACTCAAGGCAGCTTACAGATAAAAATAAGAACAGCTAGAACATAAGGAAAAAAACAATTGAACATTGATAGACTTAAAACTATCTATCTATCTATCTATCGTCTATCTACAGTATCTATCTATCATCTATCATCTATCTAATCTTCTATTAAAAACATACAGAAGATTACAATAAAAACTGAACAGTGCTAGTCCTTTATTTAAAAGCAGCCAATTCCCAAAAACCTGTTGGAACAAGAAATAATTCACCTGCTGGAGGAAGAACAAGAAGGGAGCTAGTCTAAATTCTCTAGGGAGGGAGTTCCACAGCTGGGTAGCAGCCTCTACCAAGAAGGCCCTCTCCCATGTTCCTACTAAGCATGCCAGTGATGGTGGTAAGACCAACAGCAGGGTCTCCTCGGAAGATCTCAAAACCAAGGCTGGTTCATATGAGGGAATGCAGTCTTTCAGAGAGAATGGATACAAGCTATTTCGGCTTTATTATCACTATTATTTTATATCAGGTGGCAAGGATAGGGACTGATGGTGAGAAATTGCAGCCCGCCTTAGCACCCCCTCTGTGAATTTTAATGGCTGACAGGGATTTTTGATCCCAAAACCTGTTCACTCACAGTTCGCAGCCTTTGTTTGTGAAACACCCCTACTTAAAAGATGTGGGGGTTGAGGCCTTGTGAGCACCATCTATAATAAGATTCCTAGGCCAAGCCTCAGCTGCCTTACCTTCAAGGTCGTTCTAGGTGTGGTGGTGGAAACATGCAATGTTTTGTAATGAAGAATAATAAGCCCAAGAGTTCTGTTTTCTATAGCAAGGTCATTTAAAGCAAGAGGAGGAGGAGGAGGAGGAGGAGGAGGAGGAGGCATTTCTCTGTGCTTTGTGTTAGCTCTAAGTGCAAATCACTGGACAGCCTTAAAAGCCATTACCTAAATTCTTCCCAGTCATTCCACAAAACATCACAATTCCTTTTGTTCAGAAGCCAGGAAGGCGGGAAAGCATTACTGCTAAGGAAAAAGTGTGTGTGTGTGTGTGTGTGTGTGTGTGTGTGTGTGTGTGTGAGAGAGAGAGAGAGAGAGAGAGAGAGAGAGAGAGAGAGAGAGAGAGAGAGAACTGTTCTTCTTTCACTAGCATCAAAAATGTTTCTTTACAATAAAAGACTTAGAGCCCTCAGGATTCAGAAGACAGGTGAAGTGACCCAGGGGTCTTTTAATTATATTTGCTAAGCCTGAGGCATGTAGAAGCATCTTCTGTCTTAAGAAGGGTAATTTATAATATCAACGCCTGTCCAAAATGAATGTGCAATTTTGGCAAGCAGAAATACTTGGCAATGTTTCCTTGCTTAAGGAAAATGACAACGGCAACACTAATCCTACCAATCTCTGGGAGGCTACAAAAGCATTGACAAGAAGTATCTGCATCAAACAAAAACCATAGATTAAAAAACAAACCTCTACAATCATAACCAAACTAGAAATGGATTTACTAATTAATTATAAAAGTTTGGATTCAAAAGACCTCTGAAATAGATGCTTTGAAAAATTATAGCTCACTAGTCAATCTCTTATAGGTGAATGTGGAGGTAAAACTCAGAGGTTTGTGGAAACCTTCTGCAGCTGATATTACTTGATATGTGGTTAAGGAACTTGCTACATTTTGGGTGGGGGGGGGTCTCCTGTTAATTCTGCTAAGCAGGACCCTGGATATCTGCTCTAAGCCACTGTTGCATTGCTCTGTATGTTTTTGAAATGTCAGTTCTCTTGGTAAGGTGCAAGAGAACATTTCAGTCCTCTGGTGAATAAGGACATTCCAAGCATCTTTATAAGCCTAATGAAAAGAGACTCGGTGAATCCCGTCAGCTGTTCATAACCAAAGCATCTAGATGGGGAGTGTGTTCTTGGCACCCTCCCCTTATTGCAATGAGGAATAGAACAGACAGTGCAGATCATTTTTGCAACTCACGCAACCCGACAAAAAGATTTATTGTGAATTATTATAACATTCTGAAAATGCATAATTACCTTTTAACCCAAATTCTCAGGTTGGCAAACACAAATCAATACTTTACAGCTCTGGCAGGGGATTTTACTGGCCTTTATTGTGAGATGTGAGACACACAGAATGAGAAACAGGCTGGTATCCCATTAGAACTTGTGAAACTTTCAATGGAATAAATCAGCTTTGGGAAAAAGCCAGTGCTGAAATGGGGAAAGGTGTTAGTTAATGAGAACAAAAATATGTAATGACAAGTGATAAACTTAAACACACACGTTATACTCTCTCAATCTGTACATACAAGGCCATCCCAATATATTCTGGTACCTGAGGCAGACCCCAATATGATGCCAGGAAAGAAAAGAAGGGGTGAGTGAAGATCTACATCAGGAACAAGGGGGAAAGAAAAATAATCATTGAGATTTGCTGCCTGAGGCAACTGCCTCAGCTTGCCTTACAGGTGGGCTCGCCTTGTGTACATATAACCTGTCATGTACTCAACTCATTGATCTAACTTGCGATTGTCTACTCACTGTGGCAAGCACTCAGGAGTGGATATCTTATACTAGAGATCCTTTCGAGTGGAGATGTCAGGGACTGAATATGGAATCTTCTTTACAACTCAACTATGGTGAAATGTGCAAGACAGGGAGAGATTCTCACTAAATATAGTTCAGAGGTCATAGACGACAGGCGGAAAGTGGAAAGCCATAAATCTCACCCCGGCAATTGAGAGGACCAGATGCTCAGCCAGTGTGACACAGAGGAGTTTAAGAAAAGATGCTCTGCGATCCACGGTGTCAAATACAATGAAATGTGAAAAGGCTCCTTCTTAAATTTATCAGAAATGCTACTCAGCTCCTCTTAACAATGATGACAAAGATCAAGAAGTGCACTCATCATGCTACACAGCTCTCTGCCAAGAGATCAGAGCTGACAGTGATGAACAAGAGGCATAGTTTCTTCCCTAACCTCTGGGTGTGAGGCCATGTGTCCAACAAGTAGGGAAGCAAGTCTTTCAACTGCTGACAATAGTGCCTGGATACTTAGAGACTGCTCGGCTGATGCTCCTGAAGCAATCCTCAATGACCAGAGGAGAATTGATAGAAAGCCCATCCAACTCTTTCCCTGGGGCTATGTAAGCCACATTACTGACAGGGACCAGAAGGTATCAGCATATTACACGGGCTGCGCTGGTTACCAAGTAGTTTCTGTGTTCAGTTCAAAGTGCTGGTTTTTAATCTACAAACCCCTATGAGGTTTAGGACCCCAATACCCCAAGGACCACCTCTCTTCACATGAAACAACCTGAACCTTGGGGTCCTCAACAGAGACCCTTCTCCATCTGCCTCAAACCAAGATTGTGGAGGAAGGAAGCTACACAAGAATGAGTCCACCACACAGGGCCCGCGCGTCCATTTAGGTGAACTAGGCAATTGCCTAGGGCGCCAAAATGGAGGGGGTGCTGGTCAGCGTGCCCCCGCCCCCCCGCCACCCAGTGCCGTCCCAACCAGCGGCGGAGCAAGCAGGTTGAGGCGAAAACCGCTGCGGCGAGGGCGCCAAAATGGAGGGGGTGCTGGCCAGACTGCCCGCCGCCGTCTGCCACCGCCCCAACCAGTGGTGGAGCAAGCAAACCGCGGGGGCGGGGGCGCCCGGCTGGGCAGGGGGAGGGGCACCGCTCCACAACAAATGACATCACGTGGCCCGCCCCCTTGCCTAAGGCGCCAAAATTGCCAGCACCGGTCCTGCCACCACACCACCACACAGTGGAATGCTCTCCCCAAGGAAATATGCCTGAAAAACTATCATTGTTAGTTTTTGGGTGCCAGGCTCAGACGTATTCAATTAGCTAGACTTTTGGTGATAATTTTGCTTTTTTTAAAACAACAACTTTTAATTGATTTTACCTGTTTGCCTTTGATATTGTTGTTAAGTCTTTTTTTGTTAAATAAAGTGACCATTTAATGCTAATAATTATTATTAATGAGGCCTGATGGAAGGCAGAAACAAGGCAGCCCAGTCTAGAGAATGAGTGTGATTGGCTCCTGCATGGACCATCGGTCATCCTGAGAGAACTTCTCTGTTCTCCATTTTGTAGGTTTTTAGAGTTGTAAACTGCCTTGGCAAAGCAGTGATAAATAAACTCAATGCATAAATAAATGATCCATATTGTTTTATTGAATCTCTTATGTCCTTTCTATTTCACCTTGACAAATCAATTCAGGACACCTCTGTTTGTGTGAAGGAATGCTTAAGTATAAGACGCTAAACCAACTCAACTAACCAAATAAGAATTAACTTTGCAGACTGACATCAAAGTTGAAAAACGCTGATGTCAAAGTGGAAACATATTTCGACATTTGCAGAGATCTCATTAAGAAACCTACTGTGGGGGAAACCTAACTAGGCTCATTTTACTTGCATTGGTGCTGGAGCTGCATTGATAGAGACCTGATTCATAAATGACCCTACCAGCTATCATTAGCCATAACAGCTAAATGGAAAGTATTTGCCAGCACACCACCAGGAGCCAGCAGCTGGCGGAGGGGGAATCAGGGAAACCATCCAGTTGCTGGCTAGCTGCTACCAGCAACAGAATAATAATAATAATAATAATAATAATAATAATAATAATAAATTTTATTTATACCCCACCCTTCCCAGCCAAAACCGGGCTCAGGGTGGCTAACATCAATAAAATTAAAATAAAATATAAAAGAAAGAAAAAACGTTGATTAAAATACAGATTAAAATACAGTTTAAAATTTAAAAAGCCGCTTCATTTATCACCCATAATCAAAACCATAAGGGAAGGAAACATCAGACTGAGTCCATCCCGAAGGCCAGGCAGAACAGCTCTGTCTTGCAGGCCCTGCGGAAAGATGTCAAATCCCGCAGGGGCCTGGTCTCTTGTGACAGAGTGTTCCACCAAGTTGGGGCCAGTACTGAAAAGGCCCTGGCCCTGGTTGAAACCAGTCTAACAACTTTGTGGCTCGGGACCTCCAAAGTGTTGTTATTTGTGGACCTTAAGGTCCTCTGCGGGGCATACCAGCAGAGGCGGTCCCGTAGGTACGAGGGTCCTAGGCCGCATAGGGCTTTAAAGGTCAAAACCAGCACCTTAAACCTGATCCTGTACTCCACCGGGAGCCAGTGCAGCTGATACAGCACTGGATGAATGTGGTCCCGCGGCAAGGACCCCGTAAGGAGCCTTGCCGCAGTATTCTGCACCCGCTAGAGTTTCTGGGTCAGCTTCAAGGGCAGCCCCGCGTAGAGCGAGTTACAATAATCAAGCCTGGAGGTGACCGTTGCATGGATCACTAATCACATGGATCACTAGAAGGCTAATCTTGTACCCATTTGGGAAATTCATTCTATGGGTAATGGCCATACATAGAGGACAGAGTCTGCAACTGCTAGGATGTTGCATCTATATGCTGAGGTGCCCTCTGCAGATGTTCTGATGAATGCATCCTGCCCCATGCCTCCAGTGTTTATCATGAACATTCATAAGAACAATTGAAAGGGTGCCGGAACTCACCATTAAGTTGTTACAGTAAGTCACCAGGCAACTTGGGGCAGCGCTGAACAGATGCTAGTTTGACAAAAGCCATGTTTGCCTCCCTCAGAGGCGCTAGAAACTATGGCAAGCTGTCTCCCTTGCTGGTTTGGGGGTCTCCCCTGGGTACTGATGTGGGTCAAATAAATGCACCCGCACCTTCATTGTACTCTTAGATTCAAGCAGATGGCTGGGGCAGCTTGTAGAGACCTTGGATGGAAAGCTTAAAGCCCGCTACTGCTACACAGGAGATGGGTTGAAGAAAAGGAAATACAACTTCGCCTTGCCCCATAGCTTGACCAATCATGGGTAGGAGTGGCTAGGAGCTAAATAGGCTCATAGATCTTTTAAAAAGTGAAGACTCACACATGCTGGCCAGCGTCTGTTTTGACTTGAAGTGGTCATTTTGGGCTTTTCAGAAGTACATACAGGCAAGAAGAAGGGGGGGCCCTCCGGCCCGCAATGGCACCCACCTGAGAGGTGACCGAGGTGTGCTCTGGTGCTCTCTGGCTAAAAAATAAAGAACACTGGGTGTAGTTTATAAGGCAAACAGTGCAGGCTAAGGCACAGCCCACAAAGCACCAACAATCAGCAGATTGTTGTGTCTCATGAAGCGCCATGCATAGCACTGTACAGTGGTACCTTGGTTCTCAAACTTAATCTGTTCTGGAAGTCCGTTCCAAAACCAAAGCATTCCAAAACCAAGGCGGCTTTCCCATAGATAGTAATGCAAAATGGATTAATCTGTTCCAGACTTTTAAAAACAACCCCTAAAACAGCAATTTAACATGAATTTTTCTCTCTAACGAGACCATTGATCCATAAAATGAAAGCAATAATCAATGCACTGTACTATAAAATAAATAAGACAGTATTGTAGATGATGAAAATTAAAATTATTTTTTTTTCTTACTTGCTCTGATGATAATCATTGTTTGGAGGGGGGGACTTTTTCCATTTCCTCAGTCACAAAATCAATCAATCTGCTGAACCAGGTTCCACAAAGTCACAAAAACAAATTAACCGGAAAAGCCTCAAAAACAAAAACGCAAAAGAAATAGCAAAACCAAAAGCGCCAAATACAGTGGTACCTTGGCTCTCGAACTTAATCCGTTCTGGAACTCGTTTTGACTTGTTCAAAAACCAAGGCATGGCTTCTGATTGCTGCAGGTGCCCAGAAACAATAGCCGACAGCCACCTCGGATGTTCGGCTTCCGAAAAACATTTGAAAACCAGAACACTTATTTCCGGGTTTTCGGTGTTTGGGAACCAAGGCATTTGAGAACCAAGGTACCAGTGGACAGGCATCGGTAGTCACATCAGGGTGGACAGATAGAAAACCCTAAGTGGGGAAGGGGGTGGCCCAAAGTGTATGTCTTTACATTTACTTTCACTGAAGCTCATTTGCTGACCGAAGGTAGCTCTGAACCACAACATCGTCACCATAAAAATAAACATATTCCTCCTCCATAGCTTGGAGGCAGCGTGCTTCTGAATGCCAGTTGGTGGAAACCTCAGGTGGGGAGAGAGATGTTCCATTCAGGTCCTGCTTGTGGGCTTCCTGGGGTATTTTGTTGGCCACTGTGAGAAGAGGATGCTGGTCCACATGGGCTATGTAGTAAGGGGGTCTCTAAAATATAGGTTCGGGCCAAAGCTGTCAACCCTCCCTTTTTTGGGTGGGAAACTCCCTTATTCCAATGCCGTTTCCCACTGCTATCCCGGATTGTTAATATCCCTTAAATTTCCCGGATTTCAAAGGAAGCAGCTCCTCTCCCTCCCTGCCGGCCAGGGAGGCTCCTCAGCTGCGTTGCTCGGCTGCCAATATGGAGTCTGAGACCGACTGGGGGCGGAAGCTTACATGCCTTGTGCAACCAGACCCTCACACCCAACCAGACAGCCAGACAGCCTGCCGTCTATGCACTCGCTCTTTCGCTCTCCCATTCGTGCGCAGCCTCTGAAGCACAGGGTGGCGAGGCTACTTGGTGCCATTGCACCGCCCTTGCGGCATCCCTTATTTTCAAATCCGAAAGTTGACAGCTATGGTTCGGGCTAAAGGTGGATCTGAAAAGGAAGACACAATATATTGGCTTAGAGGCATTCGTTGCTTAAAAGGTAAAGGTAAAGGGACCCCTGACCATTAGGTCCAGTCGCGGAGGACTCTGGGGTTGCGGCGCTCATCTCACTTTACTGGCCGAGGGAGCCGGCGTACAGCTTCCGGGTCATGTGGCCAGCATGACTAAGCCGCTTCTGGCGAACCAGAGCAGCGCACGGAAATGCCGTTTACCTTCCCGCCGGAGCGGTACCTATTTATCTACTTGCACTTTGACGTGCTTTCGAACTGCTAGGTTGGCAGGAGCTGGGACCGAGCAATAGGAGCTCACCCTGTCGAGGATTCGAACCGCCGACCTTCTGATAGGCAAGCCCTAGGCTCAGTGGTTTAACCCACAGCGCCACCCGCGTCCCTTATTCGTTGCTTAATTAATTCATATGTCTCACCCCACTGAATCAAATTCTTGCTCCAGATCTGAAAAAGCTTTGAGTGAATGTCAAAGTTGAAATTCATTGCAAAGTGCACAACATTGGTTGGCATTCCCTGCAACAAGCAAACCTGGTCAGATTTTTTTATTTTTATTTTTTGGTTGGCACTTTCTTCTTTCATATGGTAGGAATAATCGTAAAATCAAATGGCATCTAGTTTTAATTTTTATGGTAATTGCTTTCTATAGCACTCGCCAGATTTCCCCCCTTTTCATAATAACATCATACATAATTACTACATAATCTTCCAGCATAAATAACACTCCAATTAGTCTGTAATCTGTAATTTTGTGCTTATTTGAACTCTGTGAAATAAAATACCTTGTTAATAAAAATGCTGCGAGAGAATTATGTAGATTTTTTCCTGCCAAATTCAGTCTCTGCCGGTAGGATACAAACTATAATGAAGTCACAGAGAATTTTAAAAATATATTATATTTTCATTGTATTCTGGGAAAACAACCACCCTAGGCTCAGATCATGCTTTTTATTTTAGGAGGGGGGGCAAACTGGATTATGACCTGTGGCATTTCTACATAAAACAGACCAATTTAAGTATTTTAATAGCTCCTCATTCACATGTTTATTAGTGTTGCCTGCAATATTCTCCCCAAACAGTCTTAGAAATAAACTTCAGGGTTTCTTAAAAGCCAGTATCTGACCAGAGGTGAGCTTTCAAAGCCTGATAATTCTTCTCCTTCCTAGATTAAAACTGGAGCAATTCACACCTCCCTGCTGGCCTCCATAATCTAAAGGGTCTTCCAACCAGACTTAAACCTCCTCCCCAGGACACCAACCCCCTAAAATAGGTGTACCCAACATGGTAAACTCCACCTCCCCTGCCAGCATGGACAATATAATAATAATAATAATAATAATAATAAATAATTTATACTCCATCCATCTGGTGGGGTTTCTCCAGCCACTCTGGGTAGCGCCCAACAGATAATTATTATTATTACTATTATTATTATTATTATTATTATTATTAAAGAGATAATACATCAAACATTAAAAACTTCCCTAAACAGGGCTGCCTACAAATGTCTTTTAAAAGTCAGATAGCTGTTTATCTTTGACATCTGGTGGGAGGGCATTCCACAGTGCGGGCGCCACTACCGAGAAGGCCCTCTGCTTGGTTCCCTGTAATCTCACTTCTCGCAAGGAGGGAACCACCAGAAGGTCCTCGGAGCTGGACCTCAGTGTCCGGGCTGAACAATGGAGGTGGAGACGCTCCTTCAGGTCTACTGGGTCAAGGCCATTTAGGGCTTTAAAGGGCAGCACCAACACTTTGAATTGTGGTCAGGAACGCACTGGGAGCCAATGTAGGCCTTTCAGGACCAGTGTTATACTGTCTAGCTGCCACATTCTGGATTAGTTACAGGTAGGTAGCCGTGTTGGTCTGCCGTAGTCGAAACAAAATAAAAATAATCCTTCCAGTAGCACCTTAGAGACCAACTAAGTTTGTTATTGGTATGAGCTTTCATGTTCGTGCACACTTCTTCAGATACATTCTGGATTAGTTGCAGTTTCCGGGTCACCTTCAAAGGTAGCCCCACGTAGAGCGCATTGCAGAACACCCCTTCCCCAGCAGTGCTCCTCTCTACTGGCAGAGGTTAACAGAGAGAGACAGCACACAATACTACCCCCCCAGCTCTCCAAAATCACCATTGCAGCGTTAGGTAAAGGGTTAAGGGACCCCTGACCATTAGGTCCAGTCATGTCCGACTCTGGGGTTGCAGTGCTCATCTCGCTTTATTGGCCGAGAGCCGACGTACAGCTTCCGGGTCATGTGGCCAGCATGACAAAGCCGCTACTGCCGAACGAGAGCAGCGCACGGAAACACCGTTTACCTTCCCGCCAGAGTGGTTCCTATTTATCTACTTGCACTTTGACGTGCTTTCAAACTGCTAGGTGGGCAGGAGCTGGGACCAAGCAATGGGAGCTCACTCCGTCGCAGGGATTCGAACTGCCGACCTTCTGATCAGCAAGCCCTAGGCTCTGTGGTTTAACCCACAGCGCCACCTGGGTCCCTATTACAGCGTTAGTTTTGTGCTATAACTTAACATTAAAAAGCCCACACCAATTTGACACCCGTCATCAATGCAACAAAGCAGCCATCAAACACTAAGACAGTAGAGAAATATATATCTATATCTATATCTATATCTATAAAGTACAACAGTCATCCTCAGTAATTTAATCTCAGCAATTGCACCACTTCAAAAAGGAAGCCATTTCTTGGGAAATCACTTCAAATGCTCTATGCTTCCCACTCCAAGTTGAAAGTCCCGCAATCGCTTTGCCTTGCAGGCTTACCCAAAAAGTGAAATTCCTTGCCAATTTCTTGAGTTACTTGTTTGCAAAGCAGCAGCCGACGTCAAGGTGGGGGAGAGGAAATGCAAGCCATGAATCATCAAGTTATAGAGGAATAACATGCTTCTCGTAAGCACACCGTGACAGGAAACTATCAATAAAAAGCAAGCAATTTGGGAGGGGGGGGAAGCACATGAAATTGTACATATGCGTGGCGTTGTGGAATGGGTGCAATTATGTTCACAGTTACGACACCTATTTTGCAGCAGAAAGGCAAACTGTAGAAGTGGGAAGGAGAAAACAGAACAAATTGTGAGCAGCACGTGGACGAAATAAAGAAAGGAGGTGAGTTTTTGCAGGCATATTAATGTATTCCTTACATGTTTACCCTAATCTTCTGCTAAAGAGCTTCACATAGGACTAAGAGACACTCCTGACTGGAGCCCTGGAAAGTCCCTGCCAATCACTGTAGACAATACTACACTGGCTGGCAGCAACTAGCCAC
Organism: Darevskia armeniaca; assembly: GCA_034641395.1. Taxonomy (NCBI): domain Eukaryota; kingdom Metazoa; phylum Chordata; class Lepidosauria; order Squamata; family Lacertidae; genus Darevskia; species Darevskia armeniaca. Next base: position 253,435 of record JAWWNF010000873.1, on the reverse strand, counting down.
TAGCCAGGATGTCCATGCCCTGTCTCAGCATTTGAAGGGTGCAATGCTTCTAAATACCAGTGGGTAGAAGCCACAGATGCTTGTGGGTACTCAGATTCTGCTTGTGGGTTTCCCAGGGGCACCTGGTTGGCCTCTGTGAGAACAGGATGCTGGACTAGATGGGCGCCTGGGTTGATCCAGCATGCTCATCTTATGTTCTTAATCTATGTCCACATCAAAACAGCCACAGCAAAACAACAACAACAACAACAACAACAACAAAACACCAATATTATCAGGTTGAAAAATTCGTTGGATTTTACAGTCTGAAAGGGGGAAGCAAAATGCACATCTGGGGATGAGCTGTGGTATCTTTCCTAAATTGAAAAGTCTTGCTGGGCATTCTTGGGTTCTTAAACTGAGAGGTGGTCTGACAGCTACAGTAGGTTCCTATTCTAACAGGCAGAGGCTACTCCCAGTCCCAGGAAATTGGAGTGGCTTTAAAAACGTTATCCTTTTTCAGAAGAACACCACGCATATTATCCCACTGTGTGGTGTATACTGGCTACAAACTGCAGACCGGTGCAGAAATAAGATGGACTGAATTTAAGATTGGGGGGAAGGAAATGGAGAGGGGGAAATAACAGAAACTAAAACTGATCATTTCATCCATCCCTATGCTTTTCGCAAGACCGTGTGTTAAGCAAGAAAAATATGGATTTCATGACATGGAAAAAGCAGTAAACACAACTCTGGAGTATTGTTGAACAAGCTGTCAAGTTCATGGTAGATATGCAGGAGAGAACATCACCAGCTTAGTAGCTAACCAGTCCTCACCCTGTCCCTTCTCTTCCATTTTGATTTGTTACAGCTGTATGCCTAGAAATGTTTATTATTAATTAGTTAATTAATTAACTTTCTATGCCAACCTTCATCCATAGATCACAGGACGGTTTACAATATCAAAATACAAAACACATACCGTAATAACAAACAAAAACAATAACCCCTCCTCCCAGTTTAAAAGGCTATAGACTGTTTAATTAGCCAAAGACCTGGGAGAAGATATGTAAAGAAGGTGTCAGACAAACCTCCCTGGGGATAGCATTCCACAAATGGGAAGACACCACAGAAAGGGCCCTGTTCTTGTGTTGCCACCCTCTGGACATCTCATGGAGGAAGCACATGAAAAAGGGGCTTCAGATGATTATCTAGGTTGGTTCATTAGGGGGAAGGTGATCCTTGAGATATTGTGGTACTGAGCCATGCTGAGCTGGTCCAAGAAAACTAGTGATCTTACGCAGTGCTTATTTTCTTTAAAAAAAAATATATGTTTAGGGCTACTGTACTCTCATTTTCCAACTCACATTGAAATACTGCCCCTCAATGAGGCCAAACTTGGGGTCCCCCTGCATCCCCCCAGAAAAAACACTGCTCTTATGTCTTGTTGTGTTTAACTACTGCTGTGCCCTACACACCTATGATCCTCATAAATCATAGGATCATAGGATGGAATCCCATACAGATACATGATGCTATTGCCAATGCTTCAACATACTAGATTTGAACATTATGATAGCAATCTTTGACAGCTAGAGACCAGTTCATGCAGTTGGAACTGTTACTCAAATTAATGGATTTTCTTTTTTTTAAGGGGAAAAAGAAAAGAATATCAAGTCCCAACGTAGTAACTACAATTGAGCAATAAGGGGTGGGTTGGTTATCAAATATATTTTTTAAAGATTTGTCTTTACCTCAAATGATTGGTGCTTCTACAGACACATAACAGAGCAATTATGAAGCACAGAAAGGAATGATAATTTTTGCATGTTTTAGAACAATGATAGGTCATTTAATTGAAACGCTAATTATCTTTCTTAAGTGTTTTATGAGGTTGATGGTCTCCAGCAACAGAACCCAAAGCATGATTGCTATTCAAGCTTTTAGGCTGAATTCTAGTGTCGAGGGAGTTAGTCCGTTCACCACTGAATGAAGTGTAGGAGTTTTGAATGGGTTAGATCCTTGAATTCTTTTTGTGTTCAAGCAGGAATTGTTGAATGATCATATCAGGGGTAGCCAATGTGGTGCTCTCCAGATGTTGCTGGACTACAACTCCCAATACCATTGGCCATGCTGTCTAGGGCTGATGGGCACTGCAGTTCAACAAGATCTGGAGAGCATCATGTTGGCTGCACCTGGATTATATGAAGAAGAGGGAAGCTGGTCTTTCTTATTGCAGTCAATCCAGTGGACTAGGGCAATTTAACTGTCATGGGGCCTCATCTTCTGCTACACCCAAGCTCCCAGGTCTCTTTGATATGGGCCTCTCTGCTAATTACATTGAGCCAGGATCACCTGCCTTCAGGATATTACAACTACTCAACTCAACACCTTTATTGGCATATATTAAAAGGAGACATACAAACCATCGATTTATATAATATTTCTATATAATATAATACTTCTGAAAGCATGCAATAAATAGAAAAAGTTAAAAAGATCCTCATTAGTCACTATTGGACAGGCTAGATATACTGGCCTTAATTTCAAAAACCCTAGTCAGATACTGAGTCATAGCTCTAGTGAGGGCAGAGGAATCATCCCTCAGCAGGAACTGGATCGTAAGTTGGTTATTGAAAAGGGCACTAGGCCACATTGAGAACATTGAATGGCCAAATCGGAAGATATTAGAGAGGGGACAATCCAGGATCATGTGGTCCATAGAGTCCGGCACATTCTGGCCACAAGGGCAGAGTCTGTCCTGGTAAGGGATGCCTCTGAGTCTTCCAGAAAACACGGTAGACGGAAAGGCATTTAAACGAGCCAACATAAATACCAGGATATTACAGTCCCTCAGCCTACCAGACATGGGGGAGAGGGGGAAATCCCCATAGACCTCTTTCCACAGAAAAACAGATTGCCGCCAAAGACCCAAGAACCCTAGTGCAGACATTTGAGGGTAGGAGTCTGAATCAATTCAAGATGTGCTTTCAAGATGAGCCAGTCATTTCTATGATTCTTTTGATTTGCACCTCCTTCAAGGAATGAAGGGAAATTAGATTCAGTTCAAATTTAAAGGCAAATCTACCATATTTACACTCCCCCGAAACAACCTGCAAATCAAAACACAGCCATATTTTGAAATCCGCACTTCTTTGAATTTTGCAATGCAGTTCTCCAGTCAAGTAATGGGTGCAAAAATGCATATGCTAGGGTGAAGTGTGCATAAAAATGTGTATATTGGTGAAACAGTGTGCAACAAAAGCACTGTATCAGAGGAAATTGTTTTGCAAAAAATATGTATATTGGGCAAAACTGAACACAAATGTGTGTATATCAGGAGAAAATCACAACGGAGAGAAATGGAAATGTGCAGGTTAGCTGCTGCTACCTTTCTTCCTTTTATTGACCACACTTTAAGCAAGTTCCAAATAGCCAAGCTGAAAATAACCAAGATTGGAGCCATAAAACAATATCAAGAAAACTCTCAAAGCTGCGAGATTTTTTGCCTACATAACTTGGAAATCTCTGATGGTGCATTTTGGATCCCCCTTATGCTGTTTCCTTTGTGTTTATGTTCCCCATTATGGTGGGCCTACCTCTGATTGAACTTTGCTACAATAGAAGATGCCACCTTACGCCCGCCATTTCCTTTCGGATTTAGCATGGCAGGAAACATTTCCTCCCAATGCATCTGGTGCAGTGTTAAGATTAAAAAGGAGCCCAGATGGATGTTTGGTTAAATGGCGTAGCTTGCAAAAAAAAGGGGGGTGTCTAATGTTTCTCATCTCCTTTCCTGCTGTAATCCCCTTCAGAAGGCACTGGCATACAAAATGAACATCAGAAGCAATGCAGCCAATTGATTGCAAGGGAAAGGCCTCTTAATCAAAGAGGAGGGGGGGAGAGAAAGATTTGGCAACCCTAAAGGAATGGCCCAGCAAGCCAGCTGCTCCTTACAACAGCCCCAAACGAAGTACTAACTCGTTAACCGCCATCAGCCATGTGCGAAGCTTGCCAACTGAGCTGCCTCTGCAAAGACAAGCAGAAATCGGGGGAAAAAGCACTCTGCAGATGCTTCATCTCCACCGTTAAAAGTCCTGATCTCAGCAACTGAGCAGTATCTTTGCCAAGGAAAAATTCCGAATGGCTGAAGGCACTGCTGAGCCAGACGTCGAGCAACAAGAGCCCAGAGAGAGGTTAGGAAACAGCTCAGAGAAGGAAAGGCATAGACCAGAAAGTCAGAGGCGATCAACAGGAGGACGGATATACTGCCTGCTCCTGATTAGGGTGCAGATTTGGCATTTGATGTGGAATGCCGTGCATGGGGGTGACTAATCGGAAGTTCCTTTTGTACATGCATTTGAAGTTACTAGCACACATGGGGCACATTCAAAACTGACATAAAGGCTGCAGTCTATTCCCTAATGTGCTGGTGATGGGTAATGCTCTATGTAATGACTGGAACGGGCAATTTTAATTGCAGCAATAATTCCTAGGAAAGTGTCCAGATCGGATTAATGAATGTGTTCGTTACTTCTGACAACGGTCACAAATGTTCCAATGGGGTTGCAGAAGTATAATCGAGCTTCAACTGTTACATGACTAAGCCAACCTCAGATAGTGCTGTTTCCTGAGTTGAGGCACTGAAGATCACAATAAACTGCCTTGTACTAAGCCAGATCAGGCTCATTATTGCAAACACTTAGTGGCAGTAGCTCTCCGGGGTTTAGACAACCCTACCTGGAGATACTGAGAATTGAACCTGGGACTGTCTGCATGCAAGCCAGATGCTTCACCACTGAGCTATGGCTCTTCTCTATGCACCATTTTCAGACTGATCTTAACAAATTTGTTTTGTTCAGCATCCAGCTGGGCCTGGCTTCTGCTTTGAAGGAGCCTGACTCTAACCACTGGCAGAGGAAGAGGAGGAGTGCTGGGGGAGTGCACTGCCCCCGGCAGCGCGATCCCGGTGGGGTGACATCACGGCTGCCCCCCTGCCCGTGCTGGGCGCCACGCCACTGCAGGAGGCGTGCCCCGCCCCCAGGACACACGCCACACCCCTGCTGACGGTGCGCCATGCCCCCGGGATGCGCGCCAGCCCCACCCCCGCCTGCTCTGCACCCCCGGTGCTGGAGTATGAAGCTCCGCCACTGACTAACTGGGTAGCTCAGCTGGTTAGAGCATGGTGCTGATGACACCAAGGTTGTGGTTTTGGTCCCTATAAGGTACAGCTACACATTTCTGCACGGCAGAGGGCTGGACTACACCAGTCTTTCCCAAACTTGGTTCTCCAGCTGTTTTTGGACTACAATTCCCATCCTCCCTGACCACTGGTCCTGCTAGCTAGGGATGATGGGAGTTGTAGTCCAAAAACAGTTGGAGACCCAAGTTTGGGAAACTGTGGACTAGATGATCCTCAGGGTCCCTCCCAACTCCATGATCCTAATTATCACTCCCTATAATAACAAGTTCAGGGAGTGAGTGCCAACGGTTTAGGGTCCAAATGAGGCTGCTGAGAATCAAAAGGAAGGTTTCTCAATATGGGGGGGGGGAGGAAGTAGACTAAAGTAGAATGACTGGACTGGATTTGTCTGTCTCACATGGGCACTTCATGGGTCACCCCTAGTCTACACTAACTGGTTGTGGTTCATCAGGATTTCTTGTCAGGGGTCTTTCCCATCCCTGCCTTAAGATGGAATTCAACCTGGAGCTGTACGCAAGGCAGCTATTCTACTACTGAGTCTTGGTCCTTTATTGCCCAAGTCTGCTGATTGTGTAAATTTGCCACGAGAATCCAGGGGCGAAGCGATGAACTTGAAAAGCCTCCCACCAACATTTCACATACGTAGGAGGTGAGGCACGTTTGCATGGCGATGGTATAAACTGACATCTGTCAGACAAGCAAAACTGAAATCCTCTTGACATCGTCACTGCAAAGCCAGCTAAGCCTCCATAAAGCTTACACATGATCAAGTCGGATGATATTCTAATAACAAGTGTCAAAAGGCAAAGCCTCATAAAGATATAGATATAGATGTGTGTGCGCACATACCAAGAGCAAGAGAGTCAAAGTACATGAAGAAATCATTAAAATATTCAAGCTAGATCAATTCTGTACAGATGAAAGGACGAGAAAGTTTTCCAGGGGTGTCAAATTCCTACCCCAAAGACAGCATCTTTGGTGGGGTCAAAAACACCCAGATTACCATAGGTGGGAGAGGGTGCCCAACATAAACTCTCAATTGTGAATTGACAGCTAGACTACAAGCTATTCTAATAGCCTTCCTTTTGCAGTCTGAGACTGTCTAAATTTGCAGCTGCAGTTCTGGAATCTCCCCCTCATGGAGGTGAAACAAGCAGAGGCTGATTTCATGTGATGTGCATAATTTCTGGGCTGCATTGCTTCACACTGCAGGGGATGGGCATAGAAGTGCTGACTAGGGACATATGAATCTATCAGTTTTTATTTTTCTCAGGTTCTCATTTTCCCAGTTCTCTTAAGTTCATTTCGCCACATTTCCACATGAGTTTGCAGTTTTATTATATTTCATTTTAAAGGGGACCTCATGAAAATTCTTCAGAATTTTAGTGCAAATTTCTCTTAAGATGCACATATCTGTATGCAGTTTTGCCTAGTATACACACTTTTGCAAAGCAATGTTCCCTAATATACTGCACCTTTGTATGTTATTATCACTAACATATATGGGCAATTTATGTACCTGTATCTCTCTATACCAGTGTTTTTCAACCACTGTTCCGCGGCACACTAGTGTGCCGCAAGATGTTGCCTGGTGTGCCGAGGGAAAAATTGAAAAATTCGAAAGATTTAAAAAAAAAAAAATGTCAAATTTTCGCCCACTAGGCGGGCGCCGGACTGTGTCCTGGGTATACTTTCTCTGTGTTTATTTGATTCCTATTCAAGAGAATTACTTTATATATAGTCAATATAGGCACAGAGTTAAATTTTTTAACATTTTCTAATGGTGGTGTGCCTCGAGATTTTTTTCATGAAACAAGTGTGCCTTTGCCCAAAAAAGGTTGAAAAACACTGCTCTATACACATTTTTGTACAGCTCACTTGGCTGGAGATTTTGAGACATGCAAATTAAAATAATTTCTGTGTTTTCAGTTCATGTTTCAAAAACTGAAAATTAGGTAGATTCACCATTAAATATGAATTAAATGAAATTTCTTCCCCAGCCCCAGTGCTGATGACCACTAAAATATTCCCTATATCAGGGGTTTGGCCCTCCAGATGTTACTGAACTACAACTCCCATCATCTTCAGCTATTGGCCATGCCTGCTGTAACTGAGGATAAATATATTAATGGTGACGCCAATATCCTACATCCACTGTCACAGGCAGTGTGCCAGCTATTATTATCATCACCATCATTATTATTTGCTTTATCTTGTCCAACGAAACCCAAAATAACTTACAAACAAATGCCTGCCAGTTGCTGGGATTCCCAAAGATGGAGAAAACTGCAATGCTCAATCTTTAGGCTTCTCAGAGACATCTGGTAGGCCATTAAGAAAACCAGAAAAACCACTAGATCAAGCCAATGGCTCATCTAGTCTAGCACCCTGCTCTCACAGCAGCTAAGCAGGTGCATATCAGAAGCTTATGGGGGGGGAACTGAGCTCAATAGCATTCTCCCCCCCTAAGTTTGGTCTCATTGAGGCATAGCTGTCAACCCTCCCTTTTTGGGTGGGAAACTCCCTTATTCCAATGCCGTTTCCCGCTGCTATCCCGGATTGTTGATATCCCTTAAATTTCCCGGATTTCAAAGGAAGCAGCTCCTCTCCCTCCCTGCCGGCCAGGGAGGCTCCTCAGCTGCGTTGCTCGGCTGCCAATAAGGAGTCTGAGACCGACTGGGGGTGGAGCTTGCATGCCTTGTGCAGCCAGACCCTCACGCCCAACCAGACAGACAGCCTGCCTGCCGTCTACATGCTCGCTCTTTCGCTCACGCATTCACACGCAGCCTCTGGAGCGCAGGGTGGCGAGGCTACTTGGTGCCATTGCACCGCCCTTGCGGCATCCCTTATTTTCAAATCCGAAAGTTTGAAAAAATTCCTTATTTTCAAATCCGAAAGTTGACAGCTATGCATTGAGGGGCAGCATTTCAATGAATAGGAAAACGAGAGTACCCCTAAACATTTTTTTAATAGAAAGAAAGCACTGGAAAATAGTATGCAGAACCATACTGCCTCCCACCATGGCATGCCCTCCAACATTTCTCCAATGAAAATAGGGATGTCCTATTCAATAATAATAATAAATAATTTTATTAGTTATACCTCACGCATCTGAGTGGGTTGCCCCAACCACTCTTGGCAGTTTCCAACATAGAAATTAAACACTAAATATTACAAAAACTTCCTTACACAGGGCTGCCTTCAGATGTCTTCTACAGGTTGCATAATTACTTATCTCCTTGGCTCAGGGCTCACATAACTCCAACATTTCCCTGATGACAATAGGGACGTCCTAAGGAAAAGCAGGACATTCTGGGATCAAATCAGAAACAGGGACAGCTTCTGTAAATCCAGGACTGTTCCTGGAAAATAGGGACACGGAGGGTCTTCCATGGGGCAGAGCATTGCCATTGTGGTTAGTAGCCATGGGTGGCCTTTGCCTGCATTGTGAAAACAGGATGCTGGACAAGATGGGCCTTTGGCCTGATCCAGCAAGGCTCTTCTCACAGTCTGATGAGTCCCAAAGCTGACCATCCACACCTTGTCCGTTTCCACAATGCTAAGTCTCCAGAGAAATAGGTGCTTCTCTTGTTCTCTGCTTGGACTCAACACTTTCTTTCCACCAGGAAAAATGTTCAGGCCCCAATAACAACTTTAAATTCAAAGTGGAACAGATAAATCTCCCCTTCCTGCCTAAAGCACACTAGGGGAATTATTTCTTCATTTAGCAGGATATCTCCTCTTAAGCTTCCTCGGCTGCTCTGAACAACTTGTATCAGCTGGGCCTGGAGGACGCTGGAGGAATTATCCTCTATTTCCTCCCCTAGCTCACCTGTGCTAATCTGATCCTATGCTTTGCTAGGGGTGCTCAGCAAGATCTGGAAAGGAAATCTTATTTTCCTAGTCTGCCAGTCACAGGTGATATAAGCTGAATGTTTTTTTTTCCATTGGTGTGGACTCATTGGCTGACTATCTGAGGCAAAATATCAGTGTCGTTTTGCTAGTGAAGCCACAGTAGATAGACTTAAAGCTTTCTTTAGGTGCTGTTATCAGTCATTAATGTTCTTGCTGTCTGCTTTGTGGGTGCTGTAAAAGAGGCATTTTTGGGGAGAGGGGGGCATCCAGCAAGAGTTTTCAATTTAGTCAGGGTATCATAGCTCACCCCCCAGAATAGTTTTCACTTTTTCATTTTTCACTTTTCAGAGCTTTCAATCCAACTACTTAATAATATTGTCTGTTTTTCACTGTGGCTGTGTTGAACAGATGCGGACATTGATTGTAAGTGTTGCTTGCAGACTTGACCCATATAATTGTTATTTATTTCTGGTGTGTGTGTGTGTGTGTGTGTGTGTGTGTGTGTGTGTTTAAAAAAAAATCAATATGAAATTATTTTAAAACAGAAAATGGAATTTTCCATGAGGACTGTTGCCTTCTCTGCCCCCAAACATAAATCCAAACTCAGTGAGTTGGATTAAAAACATGCAAACTATTACATTTAATCTCTGTCATAATCATTATTTTAGGGCTGTGGACCAATGGAAGAAATTTTCATTGCTAAAACGATGTGCATAGATAACAGAAATGGGGGATTACATTTCCAATGAAGTCTGGGTGGTTGTGATGAATGAAGTCTTGGGAGGGTTGTTCAAGGAAAAGCTAAACGTGATCACTTTGATAGCACACAGTTTCCATTCATATGTTTCAATAAATGAACCAACAACATCAAAAACCCTTGCCCTCCTTTGACTCATACAGCAAAGATACCTTCAGATACCTTTATGATACAGATAGCAACAACCTCTTGTCTTGACGTACTCCATTGTTATGAGGCAGTCCAGCATTGTTTGCTAATGGTTCTGTTTTGTGTCATGGAGTCGTAGAATTGTAGAGTTGGGAGGGATCAAGAGGGTCATCTAGTCCAATCTCCTGCAATGCAGGAATCAAAGCTATTCATGTATATTGTGAAAACTCTCTCTCATGGTTGCTGGCCTGCTATTTACAAAGGGAATAAAGCTCTCCTTGGTGGGAACTTATCTTCCACCGCAGTCACCAGCTGTAGTAGGAGGCAGTTCCGATCAAGATTGTTGAAGCCTCCCTCCCCCTAGTCCATGGTCTTGATCCTGCCTTGGGCCACTCTGTGTCTGCTACTGAAGCTCACTGCTTGACTTTGGGTCAGTCATGTCAGTTTGCATTTCTTAGCGGAGAAAGTATTGATCTGATGTGTAGAGATTTTTCCTATTCTATTTAATTCAAGAGGGGTCTGGAAGCTTCTCTGTGTGAAAGAAACAAGCAAAAAGTTCGTGACGTTTGGGTTATTCTTTCAGAGAAGCTGAGTACAGCTGGCTTAAACTGTATGGTTATGCTGACTATAAAAATAGAAGGAGTCTGAGTTTCACATTCTCTTTCTTTCTCTTTTTCCTTCTGGTGTGGTGTTCTGTAAATAGTATGCTTAGTGTTAAGGTTTAGACTTATTATAAGTTATTGTAAGTTTAAGTGAAGTCCGCTGCAACTGGATTTCTCATGGACAGTGCCAATCCTGAAATGTATTAGATTTATGACCATTATGCTTATTTGCCTTCAAGTAGCAGTAAAGCTCTGCTGGATGAAATATTAATTGCCTCTGGTCTATTTTTTGGGACTCCTGCAATGTATTTAAGTTTTTACTCTGCTAACTATACGTTGGAATCTGCTCTGGATCAATATTGAGAAGAAGAAGAAGAAGAAGAGTTTGGATTTGATATCCCGCTTTATCACTACCCGAAGGAGTCTCAAAGCGGCTAACAATCTCCTTTTCCTTTCCTGCCCCACAACAAACACTCTGTGAGGTGAGTGGGGCTGAGAGACTTCAGAGAAGAGTGTCTAGCCCAAGGTGCATGTGGAGGAGCGGGGAAGCGAACCCGATTCCCCAGATTACGAGTCCACCGATCTTAACCACTACACCACACTGGCTCTCAGAGTAGAATTCCATGACAAATATGTCCTTTTATATGTGGGTTTGGTATTCTGGGCGAAATTCCAAGTGGGTACTCGTGGCTCTTTTTTTTTGAAACCCCACTGAATCTTTACCAAACCAATGCAGATCCACTTTAGCACAAACTCTTCTATTTCTAAGCCTGGCCAAAAACTCTGATTTTTAAGCTTGTATGATTTGCTCTTTTCTACAAGAGGCTTTTTAAACCCTCAGCTAGTAGTAGAACTACGCATGGTTTTTTTTAGCTCCAGTCATAACTGAGAGTCAGTGTGCGAAAGCCTCTCCCCTCCCAGCACACAGCAAATGTCAGAAGAATGGCTCTGAATCAGACAAGGGACCCTTAACCACATTTATGAAAATCTATGGCTAATTCCACTGAGATTACACAAATTGGCTTCCCCTTAATTGGCAGTTGCCAAATAGGCTCTGCAGGAACCTCTGTGCAACGGAAGATTTAAAATTCTATTAGCCATGGTGACAGCATCGTAGGCTGTGTGGAGGTAGGGCTGGTCTGATCCTTTGTCTGAGAAATTCAGAGTAATTGATGATAGAAAAAAGAAAGGCCATTAGCCGAATGATTGATACTAACCCCATTTCTAATTACATCAGCCCATTCCACGAGAGACAGGTCATGAAACATATAGATCTAGATCCACAGGTTTCAGAAAGAGCCTCTCTCTCTCTCTCTCTCTCTCTCTCTCTCTCTCTCTCTGTCATTAAGAAAGTGGGCACTACAACCCCAGACCCTCCAAATGTCCCTATTTTCCAGGGACAGTCCTGGATTTACAGAAGACATCCCGGTTTCTGATTTGATCCCGGAATGTCCCGCTTTTCCTTAGGACGTCCCTTATTATGTTTTTGTGTATGGTGGAAGCCATACGGGTTCCAGATGGGTGGGGTATAAATAACAACAGAGAGCCAGTGTGGTGGTGTGGTTAAGAGCGGTAGACTCGTAATCTGGTGAACCGGGTTCGCGTCTCCACTCCTCCACATGCAGCTGCTGGGTGACCTTAGGCTAGTCACACTTCTTTGAAGTCTCTCAGCCCCATTCACCTCACAGAGTGTTTGTTGTGGGGGAGGAAGGGAAAGGAGAATGTGAGCCGCTTTGAGACTCCTTCGGGTCGTGATAAAGCGGGATATCAAATCCAAACTCTTCTTCTTCATTATATTTAATATTATTGTGGAATAGGGCATCCCTATTTTCATCGGAGAGATGTTGGAGGGTATGCAACCCACACTGCACATTTAAAGCACATCGAAGTACATTACTTCCTACCATAAATCCTAGTAACTGTGGTTTGGTAAGGGTGCTGGGAATTGTAACTTTGTGAGGGGTAAACAACAGCTCCCAGGATTCTCTGGCAATGATGTTGTTGCTGGTCTACAGCTCCTATCCAACCTGGCCACCAGCTGTGCTTGCAGGCGCTGGTGGAAATTGTAGCACAAAAATATCTGAAGGGCACTGCTTGAGTGGGGGGAGAGGGCAGATGGGGGGCACAAGTGGAGCACCAGAGATGCTTTGATGTGCCATGCCTGAAAATTTATGTTTTTACACCATGTTGAGGGCTTTCAGAATCTAAATTTTCTAAATAAACAAGAAATCCCATCCCCCAATTGTGCTGCCTCTTCTACATTTGCCATTGAGGAACCTTTCCCTTTTCAAACTTCCTTTGCCAGAACGGGAGAGGCAACATTTGTCCTTTATGTGTAACAACTGCGAACCTTAAAATCTCAGAAAGCAGAAGGCAAATAAAAGGGAAAGCCGTGTTTATTTTCTCTTTAACATATCACAGCTTTGAAGAAAGGCTTGGTTCATAATTGGGGGCTAGCAATGCCAGTCTTCTCGGTCACCCAGCTGGCCTCCGGACTCAGCAGGCGAGAGGAGAACTGTCACAATTCCCAAAGATGCTTATTGTCAGACTTGCCAGTTATGCCAATTGGAAGGCAAGTTAATTTGAAGTTCCAGCTTGCAAATTTCCAGTGTGGCCCTTTGGCAAGGGATGCTGCGGTCTCTCTCTCAAAGAAAACATGCAGAGAACTACTCCGAGTTTTGAATGGAGCTTTCTTTTATCAGTGCATCCCCACCTGCCACCCCCGCAACTGTATAAAATACTGTAAATGAGAGGAGTGGTTTTGGCAAGGAATAAAGAGGATGGGGTTGGCATTCGTGAGGAGTAAAGGGAGGGATTCAGTAGCTTTCTCAAGGAGTAAATGGGGTGGGTGGGTGACATTGCAAGGAGAGGTTGGTGAGCTAAGTGAGCAGGGACACAACCCCTAGTTATATACAGTAGACCCTTGGGTTATGTTACTCTTGAGTAACATAAACTTCGGGTTGCAAAAGCGGCAAACCCAGAAGTATTTTTCCTGGTTTTGCCACTCTCGCATGTGCAGAAGTGCTCTATTGCACCGTGTGTGTGTGCAGAAGCAGCACCTCTAGATACAGATTTTTCAGGGTGTGCACGGACCCCCGGAATGAATTAAATTCATATCCAGAGGGTCCACTGTATAAAAACTCAATGTCCACTGCTACTAATACAACACACAGATACAGTATATCTGTGATCCTAACTGTAGCCACAAGATTTTGCAACTGTTACATTACATTACATAGCTTTTCTTCTCCCCTGGTATCATTTGCTCTTTGTAAAATACATTTTCTAACAAATACAAATACTAACATATGAATTCCCACCCTGACATGAACCAGTGAAGGCAGTGAATGTCCTGTGTGAGTGCCTGGAGGTGGTTGGAGGATGGATGGCTGCTAACAGATTGAGGTTGAATCCTGACAAGACAAAAGTACTGTTCTTAGGGGACAGGGGGCGGGCGGGTGTGGAGGACTCCCTGGTCCTAAATGGGGTAACTGTGCCCCTGAAGGACCAGGTGCGCAGCCTGGGAGTCATTTTGGACTCGCAGCTATCCATGGAAGCGCAGGTTAATTCTGTGTCCAGGGCAGCTGTCTACCAGCTCCATCTGGTACGCAGGCTGAGTCCCTACCTCCCCGCAGACTGTCTCACCAGAGTGGTGCATGCTCTAGTTATCTCCCGCTTGGACTACTGCAATGCACTCTATGTGGGGCTACCTTTGAAGGTGACCCAGAAACTGCAATTAATCCAGAATGCGGCAGCTAGACTGGTGACTGGGAATGGCTGCTGAGACCATATAACACCGGTCCTGAGACACCTGCATTGGCTCCCAGTACGCTTCCGAGCACAATTCAAAGTGTTGGTGCTGACCTTTAAAGCCCTAAACGGCCTCGTTCCAGTATACCTGGAGGAGCGTCTCCACCCCCATCGTTCAGCCCGGACACTGAGATCCAGTGCCGAGGGCCTTCTGGCGGTTCCCTCACTGTGAGAAGCAAAGCTACAGGGAGCCAGGCAGAGGGCCTTCTCGGTAGTGGCACCCACCCTGTGGAATGCCCTCCCTTCAGATGTCAAGGAAATAAGCAGCTATCCTATTTTTAAAAGACATCTGAAGGCAGCCCTGTTTAGGGAAGTTTTTAATATTTAATGCTGTGTTGTTTCTAACACTTAATTAGGAGCTGCCCAGAGTGGCTGGGGAAACTCAGCCAGATGGGTGTGGTATAAATAATAAATTATTACTATTACTATTACTATTACTATTACTATTACTATTACTATTACTATTACTATTATGATGCTCAATGGGAGACCTTGGGTCGGTCACATTCCCTCAGCCCAACCTGCTTCACAGGGTTGTTGTGAAGACAAAACAGGTGGCGGTAGGTGGAGGGCCATGCTTGCCACCGTGAGCTCCGTGGGAAAAAGGTGGGATATAAAAGTAGAGAACGAATGAATAAACTCCGACTATGCAGGCACTGTGGGTTAAACCACAGAGCCTAAGGCTTGCTGATCAGAAGGTCGGCGGTTCGAATTCCTGCGACAGGGTGAGCGCCCGTTGCTCAGTCCCTGCTCCTGCCAACCTAGCAGTTCGAAAGCATGTCAAAGTGCAAGTAGATAAATAGGTACCGCTCTGGCGGGAAGGTAAATGGTGTTTCCGTGTGCTGCTCTGGTTCGCCAGAAGCAGCTTAGTCATGCTGGCCACATGACCCGGAAGCTGTACGCCGGCTCCCTCAGCCAGTAAAGTGAGATGAGCGCCACAACCCCAGAGTCATCCACGACTGGACCTAATGGTAGGGGTCCCTTTACCTTTACCTTTATGCAACACACCAGATATTTAGAGCACATCTGCCCTCTCAAAGACTCCTGGGAACTGTAGTGCCAAGCACCATGATCAAAGCACAGTTCCCATGATTCTCTGTGAGATGGATGTGCTTTAAATGTGCTTTGGATCTTTGTTGCGTGCTCAGCTTCGGTCGCTCTGAAACTTCTACTCTTTGGGACTATGGGAAGTAGAACCAAAACTCCTGCAATGCCCAATCAGTTCCAGCAGCAGGTGCCTGTAATTCCTTTGCAGAGATGGCTTCTTTCCACTTGCATTCTGTTCTTAACACCACTTCTGTGCCAGTGCAAAACTCTCATCCCTCTCATCATCATTCCAGCTCATGAATACCTGCTTTATTTTGCTCTTGTTGCCAGGCCTGCAAATTAACTCTCCCCAGCTCCTGACGTATCTAGCTTTCTTTCTTTGAAAGCAAATGAAAGAGACTGCCCGGTGGGGCGGAGGGAACATTAAAAAAAAAAAAAACCACCCACAAAAGTAATTAAAGCGTTAAAATTTTCCTGTGTAAGTTCTGCCTGCTTCAATCTCTTCCCGGAACTTTGTGGATTGATGTGCGAAATTCTAATGAAGGGAAGGGGAAGCCAAACCTCTTGCTATTTCCAGTGATACACTGTATCATTTTAATCCTTTTAAATAGCTTCCACATCCCATCTCCCTCTATTAGACATATGCCACCCGGCATCTGACTTCAAATCGGATTATGAATACGCAAATCAAAGAGCAAAATCCTGAGCGCAGAGCTCTGGACTGTTTTATTCTTTACCATTAACTCTATTTCTGTTGTTCTTCCTAAGCTGAAGCCTGGCTGAAAGCCCGAGACGGAATTGCCAGCAAAGCTGGCGAAAACAAGCTTGGCTTACTGATGTTAGGGATTGTGCAAAAACATATTTCAGAACTCAGCAACTATCTGCTAGAGTAGAACTGGGTGCTCCAACCACTTTGCCTGGCAGTTGTCATCCACTTGGCCTAGACATTGGTGTAGTTTCCTATGGCCTTCCAGATGTTGCTGGATTGCAAGTCCCATCATCCCTGACTATTGGCCATGCTGGCTGGAGCTGATGGGAACTGGAATCCAACATCTGGTGGGACACTGCTCACCCACCTCTGCCTCAGATAATAAAGGTTTCTCAGTTACTGGGGGAACTCCATCCACCCTGGTTGGTCATTGGCAATCTTTGTCAGGAAGTACTATAAAGTAGTCCTAGGCTGAATAATTCAACCCATCGAGGCTGAATTGGCTTGGGCTCCACCTACTGGTGGGCTCCATGCTTTCCACTGTACCTATTCCAATGGGCAACCAATGAATTTGGCCCAACTTTTTTACCTTCCCGGAAGATATTATTTGGCTGAATAAAGTGGGTACTGAGAGTTGCCCAGTTATAATGGAGAGACTTCAAGACATGCATGTGCTCTGAAACAGAAGATGATCTTCTTAAGGTCAGGGCTGGGTGGAAGGAACATTAAGAGACAAAGGAAACTGTCAATGAGCAGTCATTAGACATTGCAATATGGCTTCCCTGAAAGAGAGTGGCTGGCTAGCCATGATCAGAACATGCCGCTGCATGACTGAGACGGCTCTCCTGGGAAAAGGTGGAGACATTTGCCAGGCAATGAAAATCTAGACTTAATCCAATTACCAGGGGATGACGTTTGCCAGAGGCTGCCTCTGCTACTGTCCAGAGTTAATTAATGCTAAATAACTATGTCTACTTGCATTAAATGTGATAGAAGAACTGGGGGCTAATTAAGGTTGCATTTACATGATCCATAATGTGCATTGGTTATGGCAGGAAAAACTCTCCTGTACATCAGTTACTATGAGGATTATCTTTGGTAGGAACCACTCTTGATACATAGGTTGAGCTTCCTTGGTTGGGGGGTGGGGGTGGGTGGGGGCACACTTAGTTTGGATGGACATAGCATCCTCTGATTCCTTGCTCAGTGCATTCATTGCTCAGTGCATAGCCAGAGATCAACTGGATCTTAACATGCTAGATAGCAGATGGTGCCACATCTGGTAATCTGATATTATTCACATTTGTATCCCACCGTTTTTGCACCGAACTCAGAGGTGTGTGCATATATGTGACAGAAAGTGCATGTGTTACAGCGAATGGATGGAAGGCTGTGTGTGTTTGCATCTTTGTGAATGGGCAATCCCTCACTTATGTGACCCTCAGAGCCTACATGGATCTCCATCCCTGGGCTAAATGGACCTCTTGGTCAGATCTTGCAATGCTTGGGTTGCCAGTTCCCAGACATACCCAGAATACTGCAGTCGGAAGTAGTGTCCGAGTGAAAATCGGCAAAATTATTTCTGGCAGTATGGCAACCCATGGCAACAGTGTCGTTTCCCCCAACTTCTCTGAAAAAAAGCTCAACAACTTTTGTGTCCAGATTTTTCACTTTTTGAAATATGGCAACCCTAAGCAATGCATCTGACTTGTAGTACACTATTGCAGAGGTAAATGTTATCTACAGCAGGCTGCATTGTCAGAGGCAGAGTTCTCCTGAGGACCTGTTGCTTGGGATCATTGGTGAGGAGAATGCTATGGTACTCATGTCCTCTCTTATGGGCTTCTCATTGACATCTGAATGGTCACAGTTAGAAAAGATAGGGATTTTCTGCACTGGCCACATCTGATCTACTTATAAATGATATCTCTAGCTAAACAAAATGTGTTATAGACACTTCCAAGTACCTAGTTCTTTTTTACCTTAAAAATGCAAGTTGGCAAGAGATTGTCCATTTCATATGAATGTGACTCATGCATGCATTTTTTTTAAAAAAATGGTATGTTTAATAAACCATACTAGTCGGATTAGACCTCCTACCCATTTGGAGAAATGAATCCATTCTCATTGACCCAGAGTGGAACAGCCTGTTAGCTGTTCAAGGTGAAGCGCTCTGTGTTGTCATTATCTCCTGACAAAAGATGGGAATTGATTCAGTGCGAGAGAGGGTTCCATCTGCAATTAAGCAACCGGTGCCTGGACATATCCGTTGTATTCAAGACAATCACTGGAGAGGAGAAAAAAGACAGATTCTAATTTATCACAGACTCCCAGTTCTGTGGCGAAGAGACAGGTTTTAACTATTCTTGTCCATTCCCACAAAGCCCTGAGGAGTTTGTAAATTATCTGATCATCTAAGTGAATGATTTATGACTCCCTTTTGGCTCTGATCAAGGATTTGCCCTGCTTCATTCATCTTCTTGGATATAATTGGAGGTAAAATTAAAAATACTTTACTTTTCAGTTCATTGGAATGAACTTGGTCTGGACTTTAACAGTGGCTTCAGGTAAAACATCCATTTTGACTGATGTGGAATCTTTCTCACTCTTTTTTAAGAGCAGAAAGGGAAGGGAGGAAATTAACACAAATAGCCACCTATCTTGAAATCAATAATTTGTAGCCATGGGATTTTACCTTCTTTAACAAGAAAAAAAAGAGAGAGGGAAGGGGAGAGGCGAGTACTTTTATCTGTAAATATATTGCCTTGGTAAAATGAAACAATTCTAAAGCCCTAGCATCCCACATTCACAAATCACATGAATGTAATTGTAAAATCAAAATTGAAGAATATTGGGACTACTAAATCTCATCAAAAAAGTGAAAGGTGGCCCTTTTCACCAGATGTTCCACCCCTTTTATATAAAGTTTATATAACTTTAAATATTGCCTATATTATTTAATATGAATTTTACATAAATTATATATTTTAAGAAAATTGGAAAAAGTTTGTTTCTTTTTTAAAAAATTAAAAATAAACTTTATTGGATTTAAAAATTTACACAGCTTGTCGTTTGATTAAAAAGAAAAATCACAAAAAGCAGAGAAAAAAGAATACACAATATTAATGTACATAGATTTGTATGTGCATAAATCAAACAATCATAGTGCACTCTTCACACCCTCCCCCCGGTGTTAACTTCCAGCCTTATCTATTATTGCGGTTTCTGTAACTATATCTCTTTGTATACCTAAATTTGTTATTACTCCTTGTTTAATTTGCTTCAAGATGTTGCGTGACCTATGTACATGAGCGGCTCATTGCCCCCAATCTGATGGAACCCGTGTTAAGTCCTCGTGACCTAAGCTCTGGGTGCTAATTTCAATTGTTTCTGTTGTTCCCCCTGAACATTTGTTTATGGAGAGCTCATCTGCAGATGTAGTCCCTTCAACTTCTGGGCTAGCGTTTAAAATTCTCCAGTGTGTCTAGTTCTTTCAAGTTGGCCCACCCCTTGCCCCACCAGTAGGAATAAGGGATGAACCCACAACTGTTAGGTACAGATGAAAAAGGGTCCTTTCCTCCAGTGTGAAGGGTCCATTGAGAGGTAATGTTTTATTCTGAAATCCTTCAGAAAATATTTTAGCTTCCTGATCACTACGTTGCTTTGAATGCATACTTGGCTTTCATGAAATAGAATAGAATCATATAGAGTCGGAAGGAATATGCTGCTGTCTCCCATACGGGGATCAAACTTGCAACCTTGGCATTGTCAGCATCATGCTCTAACCAAGTGATCTACTGTTTTATTCTAGATTGTTGTATTTGATTTTTTTAATGTAGATTGCAAACCACTTTGAGTTGTTTTTTCCACTTAAAAATATAAAGCAGTGCAGTGGTACCTTGGTTTACAACCATAATCCATTCCAGAGGTCTGTTTGTAAACCAAAACAGGTTGTAACCCAAGGCGCACTTTCACCAATGGGGCCTCCCCCCAAAAATTGTTCGTAACAAAAAATAAAGGGGTGGTGGTGTTGTAATCCAAAAAAAAAGGTTGCAAACCAGGACACACACTTCTGGGTTTGACGTGTTAATCCAAAACGTATGCAAACCAAGATGTATGCAAACCATGGTACTACTTTATAGAAATGAATGAATGAATGAATGAATGGTTTGTTTTCAGTAGTAAACTGCCCCTTCAACCCTGATGCCAAGGAATATGCTTAGAGTCCTTACTGGACATTTGGTCCTCCTAGGTCACTGCAGACACTGTAGATGTAGTTCCTACAATGTATAGACTCATGTTTAAGATTCCCCAATGTGTTCTGTTATTTTCATGCCCCTGCTTACTACCCAACCAACAGGAATAAGGAATGTGTTGACTCACCAACCTAGCCCTATAAGGAAAAGGTTGCATCACGATGCTGGTGAGTCCATTTTGCTCACATGTCCATGATGTACCTTCCCCCACTTACCAATCCCATGTGACTGACGCCTCCCTCAACCAATAGGAGCACATTGCAAAGCTCCATATATATATGGAGGGTTTATATATATAGGTTTGTAGGAGACATACAGATGTGTCTATATCCATGTTATAGTTAAGAACCCCAATAACAAAAAAATCATGTATTTCTATGCCTCCATTTCTACGAGTGAATAAACCTTTCAATTAAAAATAAACCCTATTTCACTAAGGATAAAAAGTTCTCATTCATTATATCTTTGTGTCCTCTTGCATCTCTACAAGATGCAGGGTGCTCTTCTAACAATATTTGTAAATATGGAATTGCATGCATAATGTAATAAAAAGGCTTACTATCTAAAATTTTAGTAGCAGATATTTGTGTTAATAACAATAATATGAAGCAGAACTGTGCAGGGGGGACTGATGTAACAGAATAAATGTGGTCCTTTGTACAATCAGTCTTATGAGAAACATAATTAGAAGGAACATCTGAGAGGAAAATGTCTTAAGGTAGCATTAAGCTGTTAGAATAGAATAAGTGTTTTTAGCAATGACTGAATCGTGCTGTTGATGTAACAGTGTCAGGAGTGCATGCAATGTGAAATTGCTAAAGATTTCTAGGGAGAATTTAGCAAAGCATTGAAGAGATTGTGTGCTTCTGAAGTATATTTTTATCAGTATTTTTGGACTATATGATAAGCTTATTTGTAAGATGCCTGCTGAAACAGAAAGGTCTTCATCAAGCACCAGAAGCTCAGGTCTCAGCATTGAGGGACTTCCACAGAATCGACCCCACAATACAGAACCCCCAAGGCATACCTCTGAGCTGTGGGGGACCACCAACAGAGAGACTTCACTTGGGATTTCAGAATTCTGAGAGTTGAGCCTGGTAAACGAATACCAACTAATACAGACCTTTCCAACATCAGAGTAACCATACTCCAGCTAGCAGCTCAGGTTCCCCGTTTTTCCTACATGAGATGCTACCACACAAAAGGAATATTGATTCAACCATTAAGACAATCAAGTTTTTCAGCACCACCGCATGCCTCTTTAACACAGAGTGAAGAAAAGATGCGAATCAACTAGAAAGGGTGATGAATTGTTCACAAGCAGTGATTTGTACCCAAGAATGAAAAATAAAACATGGGTAAAAATGGAAGGATTTCAAGGCAAACAGGATGAATTTTAACAGGGAGAAATGTAAAGTACTACACTTGGGCAAAAAAAATGAAAGGCACAAATACAGGATGGGTGACACCTGGCTTGAGAGCAGTACAAGTGAAAAGGATCTAGGAGTCTTGGTAGACCACAAACTTGACATGAGTCAACAGTGTGATGCAGCAGCTAAAAAAGCCAATGCAATTCTGGGCTACATCAATAGGAGTATAGCATCTAGATCAAGGGAAGTAATAGTACCACTGTATTCCGCTCTGATCTCACCTGGAATACTGTGTCCAGTTCTGGGCACCACAGTTCAAGAAGGATACTGACAAGCTGGAACGTGTCCAGAGGAGGGCAACCAAAATGGTCAAAGGCTTGGAAACGATGCCTTATGAGGAACGGCTTAGGGAGCTGGGTATGTTTAGCCTGGAGAAGAGAAGGTTAAGGGGGGATATGATAGCCATGTTCAAATATATAAAAGGATGTCATATAGAGGAGGGAGAAAGGTTGTTTTCTGCTGCTCCAGAGAAGCGGACACGGAGCAATGGATTCAAACTACAAGAAAGAAGATTCCACCTAAACATTAGGAAGAATTTCTTGACAGTAAGAGCTGTTCGACAGTGGAATTTGCTGCCAAGGAGTGTGGTGGAGTCTCCTTCTTTGGAGGTCTTTAAGCAGAGGCTTGACAGCCACCTGTCAGGAATGCTTTGATGGTGTTTCCTGCTTGGCAGGGGGTTGGACTGGATGGCCCTTGGGGTCTCTTCCAACTCTATGATTCTATGATTCTAAATGCATTGATTCCTCTTTGGAAATAAGAACAGGAAAGTTTTGGGAAGCATCTGTGTTGTTTTGGATCCTGGCTTGCCTGGATCTCTCTCTCTCTCTCTCTCTCTCTCTCTCTCTCTCTCTCTCTCTCTCTCTCTCTCTCTCTGTGTGTGTGTGTGTGTGTTTGTGTGTGCAACCATATATGAAGGTGTCTTTTCAACTCAGCCTGACAACTTGCAAGAACCATGAATAGAAATTGAGCAGCTCGCTATCAATATCTTGAAGATTGCCAGGCTTCTTGAAGGCTTTAGGGACAGCTGCTTCTAAAACCTTTCCCACAAGTAGTCAGTTTCTGAGATTTAATTCCCATGCCTTTATTTGGAAAGATTATTGGGTTGAATTCTTCCTGGATTATGCATCCTTAAAAAAAAACACGCTGGCAGGGAGGGGGAAGCAGGAATGAATAAAAAAGAAGACGTAGTCAGTTAATACATTTAGGTGTTCTTATAATGCTCCTACAATGAAAGATTAGAGTGAGGATTTTCCGAATAATGAAGATGTATGACATAAGGGTGGCGGGGGAACTGCACAAATTGCCAGTGCATTTTGTTATTTCATTCAGTACAAATCCCCTTATTTCTCTCACCACACATGGTATTCATTATGCTGTAGATAAATCCTGAAATATGATTTCCACCGATTTAGCATTGTGCTTAATTGGCTTTAAATTTAACATACTGCAATAAGCCTTAAGTGCTAGTTTGCTGGAAAATGCAAAAGAGAGAGTCTTTGTGTGCGTGCTCAGAAGCAATCCTATAGCAAGATCCAGCAGAACGAAGGGGTTAGAATCCAGTGGAACTTTAGCTGAAGTGGGAGGTTCCTGGCACAGCTGATCTATGCCATCGTATAGCACTCCCCTCCTTGGCTTAGCCAGAGATACACTGGTGTATTTGCCCCAGGACCCAGCTGTCTGAACTGAGCCCAGTGGCTCTTATGCCAGCTTCCACACCTCTTTCAAAAAAGGGGCCCTTTCCCCATTCTTTGGACTCCCTGGGATACTCAACCAACCTGCTGCACATGGAACTGGGTGTGGCAAGCACGTGCGCAACTGAATGGGATAGCTGTGAGCAGCCTGAGAAAGTGTCATCCACCTTGTGCCTGCCCATAAAAAAGCAAACCTAAGTGAGAGACTAGGGTGATTTCCACTGTTTCCAGGAACTCTTCTCATTGTGAGACTTTTGTGGGTTAGCTGAGAGTTTGTTTGGACCCTAGGTGAGAACCTGGAGGCTCAGAGTGTGTCAGAAGGAAAATGAATTGATACTGTTCTCTATATATTAGTAACTTTGTATTAATGTAATATTTTTGAATGTAGCTGTGTATTTTGGTGATACATTGTCTGCTGTTGCTTCAGTTTTTTGTACACCACTTAGAGATATTTTAAATATACTAAGTAGTATAGAAATTAAATAATCAAATCAAATCAATTCACAAAGGGTGATTGTGTCCCCATATGCCCCATTGTCACTCTTGTCAACAGCTGCCCTTGTTTCCCAGACCATGCTGCTGTAGACTGATAATTTCAGGTTTCTTCTGCCATCAAACATGATGGGAAACCAGTGTAACATCTTCATATTGCTCAGAACACACCACCTTGGCTGTGGCTGCAGTAGAATTTCAGAACCTGCAAAGGGAGCTTACCAGTTATTCTTTGATAGATTTCATGACATCTTGTAAACTGCCCGGAAAGCTAACCTGTCATATCAAATCAAACTTCCCAGCTGTCTGAAACAAAGCCAACTTTATGATATGAGCTCCTTGACTTAATTTCTTTTTGTTCCCTTTCAGCAGGAAACAAAAACCCATCTGGGTTGTGACAGAGATATGTCAACAGTAAGGCTTAGAGGAAAGGGATCCTGTACAAGTTTCTGTGAGCATTTCCATGGATAAGCATCTCTCTTTGGGTAATTTTTGGGATTACCTTAAAAGGGGGATAAAATCCTTCCCATATTCAGAACATGCTGCCCTCATTTTGGATAGACTTCATTTGTCATAACTTATGTAAGCAGAGGATCAAATCTAACTGGCTACATGCTATTCTGCAGTTTCCCCATCTTATGCCTGACCTCTGATAGGTTCAGATGACCTTGATAATCAAGAAAGCATTGCTTTCGCTTTGAATGATATATTTGCCCTCAGTGATGTCAGTCAAATCATAGGGTCTACATTATCAGTGATTGGATAGAATCACTCCAGGAAGGAGAAAGAAGCCCTAAATAGGAAGAACATAAGAAGAACTTGCAAAGTCCCATCAAGTCCAGCTCTCTGTTCTCACAGGGGCCAACCAGATGCCCATGAGAACTCCACAAGCAAAGTCTGAGCAGCACTTTCTCATCCTGTGATTCCCAGCAACTGATATGAAGAGCCATACTGTCTCTGACAGTGGAAATATAGCAAAACCATTGTGGTTAGCAGCCATTGGTAGTCTTATCCACCATGAATTTGTCTAATTCTTTTTTTAAAAGACATCCAAGTTGGTGCCATAGTCAGTTCCCCATGCAGTATGAACCTTGTCAGACTACAGGTACATTAAGCCTCAGCTGGCTAGAGTTCTTGGTTGAAACAACCACCTCCAATAGTTCACCCACCTAGATCCACAGGGAGCTGGCCAGGGTCCTGATCTGTTTAGAGAAACTCTTTGCCTTTGCCTGCTTGGATGAGACCACTTCACCCAAGAACTCCAACAAATTAAATCTGTTCAAAATGAGCGCACCTTATATCCTGCTCTTCTGGAGTTGTTCTTTGGTGTATTGTGGGCAATGCCATTTTGAGAAAGACAGGCTTAAAGATGTTCTCTCTCTCTCTCTCTCTCTCTCTCTCTCTCTCTCTCTCTCTCTCTCTCATATATATATATCATGGGCTGGTTGTCCCCCATGTCCCAGAGGTTCAGTCAGCCTTTGCCAGGGACCACGTCTTTAGCCCTGTGGGACTCTTTGAGAATAGGAGTCTGGCAAGAGCTATCCCCACTTTTAAAAACCGTATTCTTTACACAGAGCTTTGGAAAATAGCCTTTTCTCTCACCCCCCAACAATTCTTTACTGATACAGTGGAACCTCGGTTCTCAAACTGCTCTGCTCCCTAATGCTTCGGCTCCCGAACATCGAAAACATGGAAGTAAGTGTTCCGGTTTTCGAATGTTCCTCGGAACCCGGATGTCTGACGGGGCTTCCGATCTGCAAAAAAGCCTATCAGCCAATCGGAAGCCGCGCCTCAGAATTCAAATGTTTCGGAAGTCAAATGTCCTTCCGGAATGGATTACGTTCGACTTCTGAGGTTCCACTGTATATTATTATTTTGCTATTGTCCTTGTAGTATGGTGTTTTCATATGTTACACCACCTTGTTGTGTTTTCTTTGGAAGTGTCATTTGTACATGTTTAAATAAGCAAATGAAGCACACGTCTGGTTTTGCGTGACCAAACGCAACAGCCGCAGCCCCAGCCCCCAGGGAACGTGGGGAAGGAAATAAAGACTCTGACAACGTTATGGAATTAAAATTAGGCCACAACTTTATTAAACTTCCGAATGTAGGAAGATCTTGGCTTAGGCCTTGGGTGTGTATCCCTCCCAGCCCCCCAGCTGGGGAACTGGGGCACATCAGGGTAAATGGGATATGGGGTGCACTGCAAGATGTAAGTGCAGCAGGCAGCCCAGCCCATATCCCGGCACGCAGGGTAGTTCACTGACGACCTTTCAGTGTATGGCCAATGACACCCATATATATAACCCCTTTAAGAGGGGACCCTGGAATTGCCACTGCAGGGGGGTGAATCACCACTTCACCCCCCACACCACCATTATAGGGAAGAAAAGACTAAAGGATTCCACCCAAGGCCATAACTGCCAAAGTTGTGACGAATTGCTACGGGGAAGACAAAACCTGCCAATGCAGGAAAATTTCTTCCTGGTCCTTCAACAGGAGCCAGTCAAAGACTGCAGCAGCGCCCGCTAAACAGGAAGAAAAAGTTAACCTGTAAACAAGAAACATTAACAAAAGGGGGGTAGGGAGGGTGAACCTCCAGAGCCATCTGCCTGTCTAATACCGGTTCCTCCTCCTATTTATAATGGGTCTGGCCCCACTTCACAGGAAACGAAACTTAAATCTAAGGCTGGGCGTGAACCTCTGAATAATACACTGAGAAGCAGGCCAGCCCCCTTCTACTAGCAAGTTCGCTGGGAACTGTAGCACTGCACGTGATCCCGTAAAAGGCACCCACAATATAGTGTGAGTGCTGATTATTGCAAAGCTTGTATATATTAAAGCTGACTTACCTTGCAGCAAGTCACCAAGGCAAACGGATTATTCCCTTTACCTCTTCCTCAACCCCCATCAGTTCAAGATTTTGCACTTCCATTGCCACTTCTTTCAAAACAATTTATGTTAACTAGATGTCCATTTCTCTCAGCAGGAGTATCAAACATAGCAACACAGATAATCTGTGATGCATTTCAGGAAACTGTTTACAGAATATTTTCCACAGCTTTTGTGCTTGGTATTAAACAGTCTCGGTAATGAAAAAGATCTAAAGGTATTGACAACAAAGGGACATTCAGATGGGTCCTGAAAAATACCAGGATACCAGGGTCAACATTACCCCGGTGCTCATGCATAGGTGCATGCTGAGCTCCGAGGAAGCCATTTGGACTAGGTTTCAAAGAATCATAGTGATGCATGTTTGGAATAAATGTTCAGGGATGCAGACAATGAACCCTCATGGGCTGAAGGGCTATAGCTCAGTGGTGTGAGATTTCTGCTGCCTTATGGTGGGTTCAGACATGAGTCTCCCTCAGCCCTACCTGTTATCCCTGAGATCAAATCCAGGGTTCTCTGCAAACAAGACAGGTGCTCTTCACCTGAGTACTGTCCTTTGTTCCACTTACCTTATAGTGTGCATGACACTCCAACATATAGGTTGTTAGGATCGTCCTATTCACGTGTAGGACCCTGGCAGAGACACATGCCTGACTGGCATGTTCTCTCCCTCCTGGTCGATTGTTCGGGAGCTTCAAAAGCTTTCTCCAGCCCGAACATCTCAGCGACTGATAGCAAGAGGCATCAGCACACTTAGGGACCCTGCAGAGTATTCGCAGTTTGCGTAAGAGAACTCAGTAGCACAGCATTTTGGCTAATCTACGTTTATTTACATATAATACACTCGGAGCATTCTGACTTAGCTCCTTCCTCTTTCTCATCAGACAGCAAAGAGAGAGAACAAAGGACAATAGTCCCACTTCACGGAACACAGTAACACAAAACATCCTGTCTCCATCACTTCCCACACTGTGGAATGAAAACATACACTGTCATGTGATAGACAACAATCTCATGACTGCAAACACGGAGCAAGAATCCTAAAATAGGTATGGGTATATTCTCTTAAAACGAAGAGGTGAGAGGTGATGTGATAGCCATCTTCAAATATCTGAAGAGCTGTCAAATGGATGATGGAGACAGCTTATTTTCTACTGCAACAGAGGGTAGAACCTGAAACAATTTGTTCAAATTTGCAGGAAAGGGGATTCTGACTAAACATTAGGATAGTGAGAGCTGAACTAGGGCATGAACTAGGAAGAAAGGAGATTCAAGAAAGGAGATTATGAATAAATATTGGAAAGAACTTTCTGGCTGTAAGAGCTGTTGGACAGTGGAACAGACTACCTGAGAAGGTGGTGGACTCTCCTTCAATGGAGGTTTTTAAATAGAGTTTGGATGACCATATATCAGGATTTCTTTATCTGTGATTCCTGCATTGCAGGGGGTTGGACTAGATGCCCCTTGGGGTACCTTCCAACGCTATGATTCTCTCTCTCTCTCTCATACACACACACACACACACACACACACACACACACACACACACACACACACACTCTTTCATATTTTGATCCTTTTTTCTTTCCATTTTTCTGAGAACTTTATTAGGACATCCAAGAAGTGTGACTAAGCTCAAATCTACTCATTAGCCCAGAGCTGTATATCAGATCAGGTCATCCTGGAATTCACAAAGATCAAATCCCTCAAGCATTGCTGTCTCAGAAGAGGCAGATCTGCCACCTCTCAGAATTCTGTTCTCAGATGTATTTCTGGAAAGAAACCACAAAATCTTAAATGCGTCACTGAATCCATTGCCTAAGGGAGACAGTTAGAAATTGGGGCTCGACAGACATTGATTTCAACCTCTTAACCTTGATTGCTCAGAGGGCAGATAGCAGGTCTGATCACAGACTCAGGGAAGACAATGAACTGAGGGGACAGGGTGATTGTCTCATCATACGTGCCTCACCCTAGATTGTCAGTCGGGGAAGTGCTTTGAGCGAGAAGAAAGGGGTGAAATATGCTAAAAACAGCCTGGTAGAAATATTATGTGGGAAATAGCCACCAAATGAATGCAGCAGTCTTGTAGCAATAGATATGTCTACTAATCTTTCCTAGCAGAATGCCTTCATTATGGCGGGATGGGGGGAGGTTAGAGAGAAGGCTTTTCTGTTTCTAATCAAGCTGGAAGTTGGAAGATTCAGGACAGACTAAAGAATGTACTTCTTCACAAAGCATATAGGGAAGCTTTGGAGTTATCCATTGGATGGAGGTTGGTTGGGGAGAATGCATCAAAGAGGAGGATGCACTCTGGTGCAGGAGTACATGATAATATGTACATTCCTTGAGGTTCTAACCCTGGAGGAAACTCATGGAGCATGACAGCTCTTGAACCTCTGCACATATCACTCAGTAAGCACTGGAACCCCATCCCTGTCTAAACATCATTCTCTACCAATTTTAAGGAGGGTTTTCAATGCCCCCTGGATATCCTCCCCTCAAAGTGTGCTAGAAAATGTCAGTCTGAAGCGTCAACCTAGATTCAGTTTCTGCCTGAAAACTCCAAATGGGAACCTTCTGCCACAGGCCTTTCCTGGATTACTCCATTTACATCCTTGTCTCTCCATCCCTGCTGATGTTGCATGAGTGGCTCATTTAGCAAATTGTGAAAGGAAGCAGGAGTGCACATGTGAAGAGCCAAGGACCCAACTGTGTCCCACTTTATAATTGGCAAGAGGGATTTTAACCCAATTGTTACTGATTAAATAACGTTTCACCCAGGCTGACACTACGTGCTTTGAGTTTCATCCCAATGCAATTTGAAACGAGTGAGATATTACGCCTTGGAAATTGAAGTTTGTGATGGAACGGCTGACATGTGACTTGACTTTACAACAGTTTGAGTGATGTGGCTGTAATAAAGGTAGGATCCCCTGTCATTCAGGACAATTCTAAGTGCCTCAGCAAATCTTTTATCCTGCCAAGCAATTAAAGCAGCTTGTTTAGAATGGATTCTGACTTGGCTAGATTCCATTGGATGTCTCCACGATGTGGACATTTCATTTCAGCCCTGATACTGCAACTGCTACTTTGCTTGCTGCTGCTAAAGAGCAATTTCAGTAATCTATACAGAGTTACAAGGAGAACTTGCTCAGTGGCAAAGGTTGGATGGAGGAGAGGAACAAGACCTAGACATCAAACTTTTTCCTGCTAGGCACCTAAGTGCTCTGTCCACCTGAGAAATGTTTCTAAACTTATCAAAAGCTCTTTTAAGCTTCTTGCTATATTCTTACACCTGAAGAAGATCTTCCCCCTCAGTGCACTTTGATTGTTGCTTCAGTCACACGCTGATGGCAACTTGTACTGTATGCAATCCTAGGTAAATTTAAAAGGAAAAGGGACCCCTGACCATTAGCTCCAGTCGCGGATGACTCTGGGGTTGCGAAGTTCATCTCGCTTTACTGGCCGAGGGAGCCGGTGAACAGCTTCCGGGTCATGTGGCCAGCATGACTAAGCCGCTTCTGGCAAAACCAGAGCAGTGCACGGAAACGCCGTTTACCTTCCTGCCGGAGCGGTACCTATTTATCTACTTGCACTTTGACGTGCTTTCGAACTGCTAGGTGGGCAGGAGCTGGGACCGAACAACGGGAGCTCACCCCGTCGCAGGGATTCGAACCACCAACCTTCTGATCAGCAAGCCCTAGGCTCTGTGGTTTAACCCACAGCGCCACCCACTGTTTACCCACCATGGTAAATTTACCTAGGATTGCATACAGTGCTAGTCCTAAGGACACAAGAAAAGACTGCTGGATCAGGCCAAAGGCTCTCCTAGTCCATATTCTTGTTCTCGCAGTGGCCAACCAGATGCCTGCGGGAAACCTTCAAGCAGGATTTGAGACATTGCTGCCTCCAGGCGTTGAGGCACAGAATAGCCATTGCAAATTTGTCTGCTCTTTTTAAAGCCTTCCAATGATGGTTGGTGGCCATCATTACCTCCCGGGGGAGCAAGAGTAGACCTATTGAAATTAATGAACACGACCAATTTAGATCTGTTGCTTTCAGTGGATCTTCTCTGATGAAAACTTAGTTGGATGCAACTTTTCCTAAGGGAAAAAAATCAAATTGGATCCACTCAATGGTAGAGCATTTGCTTTGCATGAAGAAGGCCCAATGATTCAATCCCTGGCATCTCCTGATAGGGTGGGGAAGATGCCTGCCTTTTCCAGTCAATGTAGGCAATAATAAGCTATGTAGGCCAATGGTTTGACTCAGTATACAGCAGCTTCCTGTGTTCCTAAATGTTGCTTTAAGGTGGAAATGTTGCAGAAAAGCTAGGGAAAGCAGCTTCTTGACTTTCTTCTCAGCTTGGAAGTAAATGGGAATGAGGCTTGGGGGAGGCATGAGAAAAGCAGAGTGGTTTTAAATGGCTATCCCATACCACGCAAAGCATTCAGTACAACAATATCAATTATTCACTGCATAGACTACCGAGCATAAATATTTCAACCCATGTCAACAACTGTACGACAAGAGAAGAAAAAGACAAATGCTTACATTTCCATTTTAGGAAATCAGATGTGACAAGCTAGATACTAAAAGCAAATCAGATTCTGTGCATCCATTAGCACAAGGAAACAAGTGCACAGGCATTGTGAACGAAACCCACTGAAGCGTTAGATATCCAGAATAGAAAATACCCATTGGCATTTGCTTGCATTGCTTGGTTTCTATCATGGGGCTTGCATACTCAACTTTCAACATCAAATGAACTAAGGAAGAAAGGAGATTCAAGAAAGGAGATTCTGAATAAACATGAGGAAGAACTTTCTGGCTGTAAGAGCTGTTGGGCAATGAAACAGACTATGTGGGAAGGTGGTGGATTCGCCTTCATTTGAGATCTTTAAGCAGAGATTGGATCTCGGTTAAGGATTTTTTTAGCTGTGATCTCTGCAATGCTGTGATCTCTGCAATGCAGGCGGTTGGACAATTTGACCCTTGGCGTCCCTCCCAACTCTATAATACTAGGATGATCCATGATGTAATATGATGTAATAATTTAACTAGTGTTTTGAACACAGAGCTAGGACATTGCAGGGGGTTGGACTAGATGAACCTTGGGTCTTTTCCAGCTCTAAGATTATATGATAATTGAAAGACACTTTCACCCCCTCTTATTAATACTGCAGCCACTCTTAAAGGTAAAGATAAAGGGACCCCTGTCCATTGGATCCAGTTGCGGATGACTCTGGGGTTGCGGCGCTCATCTCGCTTTATTGGCCAAGGGAGCCAGCGTACAGCTTCCGGGGCATGTGGCCAGCATGACTAAGCCGCTTCTGGAGAACCAGAGCAGCGCACAGAAATGCCGTTTACCTTCCTACCGGAGCAGTACCTATTTATCTACTTGCACTTTGACGTGCTTTCGAACTGCTAGGTGGGCAGGAGCTGGGACTGAGCAACGGGAGCTCACCCCATAGTGGGGATTCGAACCGCCGACCTTCTGATCGGCAAGGCCTAGGCTCTGTGGTTTAACCCACAGCGCCACCCGCTCTTACACCTACCTATATACACTGTACCTAATTTTTCTGCAAATCGTCTACTCCTTTTAGAGATGAAATGGATTGCAGGATAAAAGTGAACAGCGAAGGAACAGAAGACTTTAAGAAAAGATACACACTTTTAGAAATGTGCTCTGATGAGTGAGAGAATATATGAGAGTGGCGTTGCCTCGATATAGTCATGAAAGTGTCGTTGCCTGGCTATTGTCAGAATTAGTCATCCCTGTACCTCACAACTCGGCACCCACAGTGTCCCTGCAGGTACATGGGTGCCCCTGAGGTCTTCTCCTGCCACCTATGAAGCCTCTGAGTCCCACCCTCTCAATGTCCCCTTGATCATTAAATGATGAGGGTGGTTACCTTTTTCAGCAGGTGTTAAAACAGAAGGTGCCAAAGTCTTCCACAAAACTGGACTGGTTACCCCAGAGGCTCAGTTTCTTGCTGCTGTCAAATGAACCTAATCAACTTGGAGAGCATCCAAAAACACTCCTGAGCCCAGTTTGTTTTCATAACCATATGATTATTCTGTTGTAACCTATACTGGAACCTTAATGGTGATGGGAGAGTGAGGAATCCTTTAAATAGCACCTCAGCAGCTACAGGGGAGTTGCAGTTAAGGAGATGGTGGGAATGTTCTTTCCAGCGCAGTGCAATAGCTTCTTTAACTTTTAGAAGTGTGATATTGTCTGCTGAACGTAGTGGGCATATGCCATGATTTATTGGCCCATGTATGGTCTTTGTGGCTTTAAAGAAACTCTGAGAATCATAAGTGCTTGATCTCTTGAGCTTTTTTTAATCCACCAGGTGTTTTTTTAGTTCTCTGGTTCTTCTTTGAACCTCAACCTTAGCATTGGCATAGGGTTTTTTTTCCCTTAGTGGCACAGTTTCCATCTCTTTGCCAGATCTGAAAGGCCTTCCTTTTCTTGGCAATCATGCATTCAATCTCACTGTCATTCTCATCAAACCAGTCCTGGTGTTTCTTGGTCCAGAATTGGCCTTCACAGTCACTTATGGGCTCATTGTTAAAACCGTGTTTATTGAAGACAATCTTACTCGGCTACGAGTGATCGCCAAATAAAAAGAAGAAGAAATAAAAGGTACCTCTGAGCATGTGCAAAGGGTATTTCTTCCACCACAAAGCAACCAGATCCAACCCTTACACACCAGGCATGAGAGGACTGGAGGCCTTCTAGATCAGTGTTAGCAACTTTTAGCTACTCATTTTTAGAAA
The DNA here is from genome assembly GCA_034641395.1 of Darevskia armeniaca. Classification (NCBI taxonomy): domain Eukaryota; kingdom Metazoa; phylum Chordata; class Lepidosauria; order Squamata; family Lacertidae; genus Darevskia; species Darevskia armeniaca. The sequence continues at coordinate 219,794 of JAWWNF010000873.1, read as the reverse complement.
ATAACCTCTCCCAAGAACAGGACTCATAGCCTTTTTTGTCAACTCAATTGTATGCTGCACTGCTTCTACAGGTGCTGAACTGAGAAAAAGCCAGGGTGGGTTTTTTTAAGGCAGAGAAAATTGGAATGAAAGCCCCGTATCCCAATCCTTTCATCTTGGCACTGAAGCTACGGTCCAGGGGAGCGTCTTCTGTTTTATGAACTAATTTCCCAGTCTCTAATTTCAACCTCACTGGAAATATCTATATATTTCAACCAGTATTGGAATTGGAGGTGTTCAGCCTGGCATGTTGTCAATACAGGTGTCTCAAACACTATGGATCTGGAGAAATGTTCCGTGTGAGCGCTAGAATTGGCATGCTGCTGGTCCAGAAACCATTACCATGTCAATAGAATGTCTCGGCCGCAGTCATTGATGCTGGGATTCTTGCAATTTCAACTGAGCAACTCCTATTTAAGTTGTCAATGGTGGAGGCAGCTACCTTGTTGATTCTTGTTTCGGTGATTCTGAAGAAAGTCAGCAGCAGCGGTACCAATGAATGCATCAGTTAGCAGCTCAAAGATTATTTATTTCAAAGAGAACAATGAAATAGTTTATGTGATGAGAAAGCCACCAAGGAGATATAGATAGATAGATAGATAGATAGATAGATAGATAGATAGATAGAGATAGAGATAGATAGATGATAGATATAAAATTTACTTTATATCAAGCAAGCAAGCAATTCCTTTATAACAGTCTACAATTCTATGATCATATGACCAGTATTTTTTTTCTTTAAAAAATGTATATTTGTGTAAATATATAAAATAATAATAGCAAATGAAATGAAACAGGGAACCATAACAACACTACTACTAGTAATTTGATCGTACTATAAAACAACCAGGCATAAAGAACAAAATTATAAATGTGCTAATATTATTTCCTGGAGAGTTTTATATGCACCAGCGCAATTCTGATCTCAAATGAGCAGGGGTGGGAAAATAAAATGCACCTAATTGTCCTAGGAATTTCCATAATAAGGGTTGAAACAAAATTTAAAAAAAATCCTTCCAGTAGCACCTGAGATGTGCTGGTCCCGTGGGTTACCCGTAAGGCGAGGTCGAAGTCCGGTCCGTGGTCAGAGGAGCAATGAAAGGCAGTCCATAATAGTTGAAGCTGGGTGCAGGGCAGGGAGGCAGGCGAAGTCAGGAACAGGTAGGCAAGCAGGGAACCAGGGCGGGTCAGGAACTCAAGCAGGAAAGCAAGACAGGTAGCAAGCAGAAACACCGGCAGGAACTGGTCACCAACGATGTTGCTCCTGCAACTTGGGGCTGGGGCTGGCCGGCTTTTATCTGCCCCGAGGCATAGGGCAGCTCCAATCCTCAGGTGACTCGCCTCTCCTGGCTTGGAGGCGAGCACTCCTCCTGCAGGAACTTAGTTCCCTTTGCCTCTCTGCCCTGAGCCTCTGCAGCTCAGGAGAGGCTGGAGGGTTACAGGACCCAGAGGTAACCTCAGCTTCCCCTGACGGGGCTGGGAGTGGAGCACCTGCAGGCAATGGTTCCTCCACCCCATCAGGAGCCGGAGCAGACTCAGCAGATGCCTGCACCTGAGGATCCAGCACAGGTGAGGACCACAGTGCCACCCGCATCCCTATGTGGTCTCTGTAAGGTTTCCCTGGATATGTTGCATCACCTTGGCTGAAAAAAAAGCTTCCTAGCCATTGATTTATTGGCTCCCCACACAAAGGAACCCTGCTCTCCCTCTCTTCCCACAATAATTCCTACTCTCTCTCACTCTCTCTGCAGCACTAATCCCATTGGAGAAATGAATGGCTGAAGAAGGCTGATGTGTGTACCACTATGATTTTTCAGAACATTTGAACATGAAACTGCCTGTGTTTGATCTGCCTATGCTGGTTCTAAGCAGGCTGGATGTCAACACTGTCAATGGGCTAGGATCCTCAAACACACCCAAGGGCAACAGCAGGAAAGTTTAGGGGGTGCCTGACAGTGCTATGCCACACTTAGCTTTGGTGTCTAACAGAGGGGACTGTCTAAGGAGCTCATAAAAAGGGATGCAAAATAAATTTGATTCATATTGCATTTATAGATGGACCTACTCAATTCACTCTTGCTGCAACGATACACAAACTGAAACACAGCTATCCTTCAAGATCCGCACGCCTCTGAATTTTTCAATGCTGTTATCCTACCAAAAATGCACATGCTAGTGAAAAGTGTGCATCAAAATGCATTTATTGGTGGAATTAGTATTTAATAATGCATTATGGGGAAACCGCTTTGCAGAAACAAACAAACAACAAACAAACAAACAAACATGTACACATCAGGCAAAATAGCACCCAATGCATATATCAGGATATCATCACACTAAAATGCTGCTGAATACTCATGAGTACTTTGGAATTAAAAAATTAAAAAATTCAACTGATGTAGAAACATGGAGAACTAAATTTTAGCATTGAAAATTGAAGAACCGGGAGAAATCAAAATCGGCAGAGTGTCCCTATTCATGACAAATGGCTGCTACTCCATCTGCCACCTGAGGCAATTGCCTCATTTTGTCTACTGGTAGGACTGGCCCTAAGAGAGAGAGAGAGAGATACAGAGACAGAGAGACAGAGAGACAGAGAGAGAGAGAGAGAGAGAGAGAGAGAGAGAGAGAGAGAGAGATTCTCTATTGCTCATTCCTAGTAAGCAAGTTAACATTCATAAGGCCGTTCCTTTTTTAAAGGTTATTTCCTCTCTCCTTCTCATGTAGAGTTTTAATACACTATTTCTGAAAGAAAGAATCTTTGTGTATTGTAGCAACACGGAGAGTGTCTGTTTTGGATTCAACATGTTGCTACCAACGAATGCTTGTGTCTCTCTCTCTCCCCCCCCTCCCGCTGCCCCCATTCTTTTTCTTCTCCTTCTTTCCTCCAGCAATAGCAAGCTGCTTACAAGCGGCTCCTTTTCAAATGCAAAACCATTATCGGCAGCCGTTTCCTAAGTCAGTTCAAAGGGAGGAAATAATAGTGTTTTACTGCACCGCCGTACACCTGGCTGATGTTTTATTAATGAATGTCTCAACATCCTGCACACATGCACAGACGCTGGCGGGTTTTCGTTCTTCCCTTCTGCTGCTCAGTTCAGATCAGATGTCAAAATAAGAGGGAACACGAGGGGTCATTTCCTCTTAAATGAACGCCGGGCTGCTGCTTCAGACACAACACGCTGCGCAAAGAAAAAATGAGAAAGAGGGAGAGGCAAAGAAACTGGAGAGCATGAAAACATCTTGTAACCCCAGGCAGAGTTCAGCTCTGGCTGTCCCAGGGAATGACACTTGAATGGGTCCCAATTAGAAGGCTCTGGAGGAATTTTAGGGATCAAATATATTGGTATGACTGCTCTACAGCTCCTTGGCATATAAATGAAAGCAAACATATAAACAAGTAAGCACTGCGCTTTTAGTCATTCCTTTAAAATAAACCCAAATGTTCCTCCCATCTGATGGATTGCAATGGGTTCCAGTTTATGTGCATGCTATACTGGCTCCCATTCTTACCTGTCTGCTTAATCTCCAATGGCAACAGGCAACATGGAAGAGCCACCAGCTAAGTGAAGAATGTAAGAAGAGCCTGCTGGATCAGGCAGATGGCCTATCTAATCCAGCATCCTGTTCTCACAGTGGCTGACCAGATGCCTGTTGAAATCTAGCAAGCAGGAATCAAGTACAAGAGCACTTTCCCCTCCGGTGGCTTCCAGAAACTGGTATTCAAAAGCATTGCTGCTTCCAAGTGTGAAGGCAGAGCTTCTTCTTCTTCTTCTTCTTCTTCTTCTTCTTCTTCTTCGATCACTCGTAGCCAAGTAAGATTGTCTTCCATAAACACGGTTTTAACAATGAGTCCATAAGTGACTGTGGAGGCCAATTCTGGACCCACACGTCCTTCCACAGTGGGGACATAGGTTTTTGGGTGGGAGCTGAACACGGTGAGGGTTTGCCAAGCATGCCTTCCTCTTAGCACGTTTCTTCCTTTCGTCCTGAGTTCTAGCATCTTTAAAGTCCATGACACATTTGGTAAAGGCTGTGCTCCAATTGGAACGCACACAGGCCAGTGTTCCCCAGTTGTCAGTGTTTATACTACATTTTTTTAGATTTGCCTTGAGACAGTCTTTAAACCTCTTTTGTTGACCACCAGCATTACACTTTCCATTTTAAAGTTCGGAATAGGAAGGCAGAGCATAGCCATCATGGCTAGTAGCCTTCAATAGCTCTCTCCTCCATGAATTTGGTGGAACACAGGCTGTGCGCATCAACCAAAATGAGCAAAATAATAACAATACCCCCAATTACAGAATTGCAGTCTGACATTCCCACCAGCATTTTTGCACCACATGATCTCACCACTGCCTTCCTCCCTCTCTGTCCCAGTAGGCATCAGCAATGCAGATAGAGGGAGGTCAGGTGAGTGGCACAACAAAACAATGACATCTGCTACTGCTCTGGAAAGTTCTTCAACATAAGGGTTTCACCTCTGAAAAGTCCCTGTCCAAGCCTGATCAACTTTCCGAACTCATTTTATGACCTTCATCTTAGGCCACAAGAGAGATAGATTATAAAACAAAACACTTTGAAAAGTTCTTTAAGACATAGGGCTTAATGTTTTCTGTTTTGATTTAATAAGAGTCAGATGGGTGGAGTTGATTGCTTCTCAACTTGAGCTTTCAGGATGAGGCCAACTATATGTATAAACTAAAATAAGGCCAGGAAACCTCCTCTTGCACTTGCAACAGAGGCTTGAGAGAAGGCCGGAAGAGAAGGGAAGCAGGAGAGAAGAAAGAAAAAGTTCATAGTTCAGTGGTACAGCATCTGCTTTCTCTTCAGAAAGTCCATGTTCAATGCCTGGCATCTTTGAGAAGGGCTGGGAGAAAATACCCATGAATGAAACCCTCGAGAGCTGAATGAGATAGACCAATGGCCTGGCATCTTTGAGAAGGGCTGGGAGAAAATACCCATGAATGAAACCCTTGAGAGCTGAATGAGATAGACCAATGGCCTGGCATCTTTGAGAAGGGCTGGGAGAAAATACCCATGAATGAAACCCTTGAGAGCTGAATGAGATAGACCAATGGCCTGGCATCTTTGAGAAGGGCTGGGAGAAAATACCCATGAATGAAACCCTCGAGAGCTGAATGAGATAGACCAATGGCCTGGCATCTTTGAGAAGGGCTGGGAGAAAATACCCATGAATGAAACCCTCGAGAGCTGAATGAGATAGACCAATGGCCTGGCATCTTTGAGAAGGGCTGGGAGAAAATACCCATGAATGAAACCCTTGAGAGCTGAATGAGATAGACCAATGGTCTGACTTATTAAAAGTCAGCGCCCCTTGAATCAGTGTGTAAAAGGAAATTGAGACAGTTAATGAATAATGGAGAGTAGCAGAGTGAAACAATCTGCTTCAGGCAGCAGCATGGAGCTGTTGGTGGTGAGATGAAAATGGGAATCACTGTTCAAATGGCGCTGCAAGATTTTTTTAAACTGTTGACCTCAACGGTGGAGCAGCAGAGAAGCCGAACATCATGGGCCAGCATTGAGCAGAAAGGAGCACAAATCCAGGAGTCGCAGGATTAAGGAAGGTTGAAATTCACATATTGATCCAAAATAGCCCACCAAATCTTGGGCTATAAGCTTCTTGTGTCCATTTCATGCTCATATTAAAGCAGTTGCCTCACTAACTTCTCCATTCGCTAGAGAAATGCCTCCTAAGATGTGTGGTCCCTGTGCCCCTTGTACAGTGCATACTGCCAGAATGACTTCTGGCTGTGCTCACCTCATCCATCTTGTAGGATTTACTGCCCTTAGCTATCTGCGGGATTTCTACTGCTTTCCTCCATTGCCCGAAAGGCCTTCTCAACAAAGTCCGTTTAGTGAAAACATGCAAGTTTCCTCAACGTAGAACCTGAAAACACATTGCATAGAAATCAATGAGGATGCAGAGCAAGCAAGCATGAGACAGATGCACAATGAATTATTTCTTTAACTCAACCCAGAGGTTTGTCCTAATTTAACAGGGCTAGTCAGAGTGAATAATAGTCCAAACTGGACAGACTCTCACCCTGCATAACCCACAAACCAGAAAGGGGGGGGGGAATTCTTTTCCACCATCTATTGCAAACATTGGTGGTGGTCTAACATAACTGTATCAGGCACCACAGATAAAGCAAGCAACAAGGTGGCTAGCTGCACCTTGTTGCAAGGAGCAGGGATAGCTTCCAACCTGGATGACTTTAAAAGAGGACTAGATAAGTTCACAGTAGATATGGCTATCAATGGCTACTAGACCCTATGGGTAGGTTATCTCTCCACTGTCAGAAGCAGTATGCCTCTGAATGCTAGATGCTGGGAATTACAAGAGTACTGTTGAACTCAGGTCCTGCTTTTGGGATTTGAATCGGTATCTGATTGGCCATTGTGAGAGGTCCTTCTTATGCAGCACCATGGAGAGCTCCATTTGATCAGCTTATTCTGACAAAGGCTGGAACTGAACTTGTGAGTCTCTTCCTCCTGCTCGTCCATCCCAACCTCCATGCCCTGTGGCTTTCAGAGGGTGAGTCCCTTGACTTGAAGACAAGCACTCTGTTGCCTTTCTGTGGCACCCCCCGCCGCCAATACACTTCCTGTATCATTGGGCAGTAGGGCAGGAGGAATGCTATTCCTCTGGCAAGTCAGGCTGAGGGGACACCAACTATGATGGACCTCTGTCTTGGGACTCATCCACACTTCCATTTGTCCCACCTCTTCCTCCCAGAAAAACCCACTGTTTACCATTGAATCTAACATCAGTCTGCAGATTGTTCAAATTCAGTGATAAACAGCAGATTTTCCAAGGGAAAGTAGCAGGACAAACAAAAAACTTCTCCATTCCTAAAAAGTATGGGGCAAGTCAAAAACCTCTCGGCCCAGTGCTTTTTAGGTAGAGGACAAGAGGATGTTTGGACAAGTCCTAGGTCTCTGTTGGTGCTCGGCCACCACCATCAGGCACCAGGCCCAATGCCCAAGCTGGTGGTACGGAAGCCCCAAAATGGCCTGCTCCTTCAGCAGATGGCCTTCACAGAAAGATGCAACCACATCATACTCTATATGTTCTACTTTGTGGTTTTTTATATTGCAATTATATGTTGTGAACAGCCCTGAGATATATTAACAACAACAACAACAACAGTAATAATAATAATAATATTCCCATGAATGCTTGCTGGACATGCTGGCACAACCAGCTAAAGATAGTTGTGACTGTCCCATTAAATGCAACAGGAATTAAGTCAGCCCATAACCTTTTCCCATGGCTTTCTCATAGGTCACGCAACTCAGTTTTGTGCTTTCCTCTCTCCACATTGGCTGCATCCTGCAGCTGTTTCAGTGGTCTAGAGCAGGCATGTCCAACAGGTAGAACGTGATCTACCGGTAGATCACAGGACGTCTGTGGTAGATCACCGGTAGATCAGTGGCTTCCCCCCAAAGAAGCTAAAAAACTTTGGCTCCCCTAAAAAAAGCTCAACATTTTTGCCCTGCACCCCTAAAATGACCTGAACCATCAAAAATAGGACTTTCCTTCCTTAAAAAAAAAAAAAGCTCAATGTTGCTTTCCTCTTCCCTAAAGAAGCTCAACAACTTTTAAGTGAACCCCCCAAAACAGGACTTTCCTTCCTAAAAAAGTTCAACAACTCTGACCTGAACCCCCCAAAAGGGGGTAGATCACTGCCAGTTTTTAACTCCGTTAGTAGATCGCAGTCTCTTGGAAGTTGGCCACCCCTGGTCTAGAGATAAGAGCCACACATCTCAGCAGCTCTGCTTTGGACCCTGTTTGAGTGTTGTTTGCCTGGCTGGAATGTGTCCTTGAATTGTGATCATTCCTGCTGTTCTTCTTCTTTGGTGATCACTCATAGGTGAGTAAGATTGTCTTCCATTTATATGGTCTTAACAGAATTTCCGTAAGTGACTATGGAGGCCAATTCTGGATCCGCACATCCTTCCACAGTGGGGACATGTTTCTGGGAGGGAGTTGATCATGGTGAGGATTTGCCAAACATGCCTTCCTCTTAGCTCATTTCTCTCTTTCGTCCTGAGTTCGTGTTCACCTGCATGGCGAATATAGAGCAGTATGCAAGTATGTGTAAAACTAGCCTACTGTAAATGGTTAAACTTTACATGAGTTGGTCCACCCGCTTTTCTTCTCTGGCTCTGCCTGCCATTGGCATGCATCCCCAGGAAGCTTCTTTAAGATGGAATGTGGCCTCCAAGGCTGAAAGTGGTTCCTTCTTCCTGCTCTAAGGTCTCTTCACCTTTGTGTGTGTGTGTGAGAGAGAGACAGAGACAGAAAAAGAGGCTTGCCGTAGTTCTTCCAGACTTATAATGACTCCAGGTCTGAGATGCACTCATTAACCAGCTAAGCCATGGAAACAGCTGGCTGAACACCTCCTTAAGTGTCCTTCTGCTGATGCCTCATTTCCATGACAAAGAGATTAACGAGATAAGCATGGGAAATTGGCAACCCACTGCAGGGACGCTGATGGCGAAAGGGGGGTGGGAGGAAAAATAGCTGACACAGACTTACTCAGCTGCCCTGACAATTTCCTTCTGCTGTAATTCCATCCCCACTTCCCCCACTTTCATATTAATTCATGTAAGAAAACAAAAACCTGGCTGGTTCTGTGGTGTATGATATGTTTGGCATGAGGAAGGTGCCCCGTGTATCAGTCAAAGCCATTGAGTCCCAAGGCACAGAAAGAAGCATCCCTGAGAGGACTTTCAGGGAATAGATGGAGAATGGAATCACCTTGGCTGATCATCCTTTCTGTTGAATCAGCACACAAGGTATATCCCGACACCTGGTGTACCTTCCATGGCCAGCTGTTTGCTGGGATGCTTGCATTAGTCAAATCAGCTGTGATGTTGTTGCCATGGCTTCTGTTTAACACTGACGTAGGACTAGCAATGCTTTGAAGTTTGGGTCTGTGGGACATTGGTTTACCAGGGTCCAGTTCATAGAAGCCTGAAACGATTTGAAAGATCACAGATTCTTCTAGCTGTAAGAACATAAGGAAAGTCACAATGGATTCATCCCAAGGTTCATACCACTTTAAACATCCCTGGCTTCTCCCAAAGAATCCTGGGAACTGTACTTTGCCAAGGATGCTGAGAGTTGAGAGGAGACACACACACACCCCATTCCCCTCACAGAGCCACCATTCCCAGAGTGGTTTAGCTATCAATCCCTCTTCCCAGGGAACTCTGGGAATTGTAGCTCTTTCGCCTCCTTTTTCACCTCCTTTTACATCAACCCCCCTCCCCACAATTTCCTGAGTCTTTTCTTTAAGAAGCTTCTGCCCAGCCTTATCAAAACTGCCTCCCATAATCAAAGCCCAAATCTGGATCTGAGCTTCCACCCAGGTGTGACAGCCTAGCAATCTGCATGACCTCCGCTTTACAGAAAGAAGCTTAATCTCCTCACTGGTGGTCTTCAGAAATGCTACACCTGTTTCACAATGTGGAAAGCCAGCTCTGGTGTGTTTTCAGTGCCCTGAGCGGAGCCCTGAACCTCTGGCCCCAAGTCCTGTCTTGGGGGCACCCACTGATGCCCTGGAATCTATAGTCAAAGTCATAACTTATCTTGAATTAGTCAATTGAGCGATTTCAGCCATTTAAACAGAAAACTGCTAGGAGAGCAACCATCCCAGCCCTTCCTGAACCCAAAGGCCATAAATTATTTAACCTTTCCTTTAAGGATCTCAAGGTGGTGTACATGGTTCCTTCCTCAATTTTATCCTCACAACGACACTGTGGAGTAGGCTAGGCCGAGAGAATGTGATTGTCTTAAGGTCACTCGGTGAGCATCATAAATGAATGTGGATTTGAATCCAGGCCTCCTAGGTCCTAGTCTGACATTTTATCCACTAAACAACACTACCTCTCAATGGGTGAGATGGTACTTGCTGGCTCCCAGCAATGCTTCTAGCTTAGGCTTGAGCAATGTAGAGACTTGTTCTTACTGCCAAAAGGTAGCCTTCCTCTTTCTCCCTGCTCCCACCTCCTCTAAGGTTATCTTAGCCCATCCTCGTCTGCACAGGAACTGGGTCTAGCACCAAACCATTCCAAAATTAGAAAAGAACTAGCATGCATCATCAGGGAAGTTGTTCCAGCCATATATCTCTGGGGAAATAAGTGCTGCTGTTCTTACAATCTTCAGCAGAGGCAGGTGATGTAAGGGCAATTCGGTGATCAACACATGGAGCAATTTGTGGATATCGTCATTGTCGAAGTAACGCAGGCCTAGATCTACTGCCTAATTACTTTGAAGTCTCATTAAGGCTAGGCAAGTTGCAGCAGGTCCGCTCCATAATCAGCTGGGATGGAGCGGAGGCTGGCTGTAGTTCAAGATAAAACAGCATTGTGTGCAGAAGGGAGCAAAATAATAAGGAAGACCTGTTGACATTTGTGCATCCCAAGTATTCACCCGAACGCAAGTGAGCTGTCATCTAGAAAAGGGTTAGGAAAAGGCAGCTGCATTATGGGAAGCACCAAACAACTCAGACACTTTATTATTGGGAATTTGCATAAGGTCATTGTTACTTTGTATGCAGCACATCCACATGGGAACACCACAATCTTAGAATCTTAGAGTTGGAAGGGACCTCAAGGGTTATCTAGTTCAAACCCTTGCAATGCAGGAATCTCAGCTAAAGCATCCATGACAGATGGCAATCCAACCTCTGCTTAAAAACCTCTGCGGAGATGGCTCTATTGATGAATGATCTAAGAGGAAACTCCAGGCAGAAATTTGTAGAAAAATGGGATATATATATATACGAAGTATGTACAAAAATATAACAATACCTTTGCCTCCATGCCAGCATTTGAGTGTAAATGAATGAGATTGAGTTGGGGAATTATAGATGCATAAGTTATTAAGAATGTATTAGAAAAAGTATAGATGAAGGTATATTGGTTGAATTACATTCAGTATTAAGATACGCAGATGCAAAGGGATTTGACAGGAAGTCGGTTGGGTGTGGTGTTTTTTTTTTCTCCCCCTCTAATTTGGGGGGGGGGGGTACAAGTAGGTGTGGGGTTGTTGTTGTTTTTCCCCCTTTCCTTCCCTTCTATCCCCTACCCCTTGGGATAGGGGATGGCTGAAGATAGCAAAATAAACGAGATGTAGACTAAATATTGTTGAACGTAAACTTTATTTTGTAAATTCACATAATAATAGTTGGATTAAGACATTTTTGTATGTTAAATAGAAGGAAGTGTTCGAGGGAAGTCATCTCAAGATGTTATGGAAATTAGCTGAAATTAAGAAATTAATAAATTAGTTGAAATTAAGAAATATTTGTGTTAAAATTATTTTCTTTTAGTGTATGTTTATATTGCTGTAATTTTATTTGTTATAAAATGAATAAAAATTTATTAAAAAAAAAAAAAACCTCTACGGAAGGAGAGTCCACAACCTCCTGGGTTGTCTACTGTCAAACAGCTCTTACTGTCAGAAACGTCTTCCTGATGTTTAGTCAGAATCTCCTTTCTTGTAAGTTGAAGCCATTGGTCTGAGTCCTATGCACTGGAGCAGGAGAAAACAAGCTCGCTCCATCTTCCACGTGACAGCCCGTGAGATATTTGAAGTTGCCTTTTGTATCTCCTCTCAGTCTCCCCCTTTCCAGGCTGAACATACCCAGCTCCTTCAACCATTCCTCATAAGGCTTGGTGTAAGCACCTCCTGCTTTATAGGGCCTGAGCTATCAGCTGGCTCTGAGGTGACTTGTACAGGGTTATGTTTATACTTTGCCCTCACTCCATCTGCCAGGCAGTTCAAATGGGAAGCTCTGCAGACGATTCCTTGGATCTCCAAGTTGTGGATATGACACTACCATAACATGTGTGGAATGGTTTACACAGGCATATCCCAAAGTATGTTCGCTTGAAAGTAAGCTTTAATAAGTCCTTAGGAAAGCACTCATGTAATTGTAAGATCATAGCCATTTTCTTTGCTTTAAGCAACATTACCTTGGCATTTTAGAACTCCTTTAAAAACACCTGACCAGGAACCTATTTTTCCCCTCTCTGCTTTTCCTGAAACCAGAGGCTCATTATTCTCTTAATGGCCCAGGAGCTGCCTTGGCTGATTCCATCCTGTTATTTGGATAATGCCTTCTTAGAATTATTGCAAATGTCACATTCTAATCGGGGCCAGTAACTCCCAGCTGTAGAGTGTGATTAACCCTGACATTTCATTGTGGAAATGTTTTAAGAACATCTTTTAATACAGCTGTATATTTTATGTTCTCATTTCCATCTTACACCTTAGCAGATATGTAGCGGACCTGGTTCACACAAGCAGCAGATGAAATGGTACAAGCGTCCCTTAGCAAGTTGTGTGGGATTGCTATAACAGCTTCTGCAGTCCTTCAGCACCTTCTACCACTGTTTCTTCCCCTCAACCAACTCTCACCCTTAAGAACTGGAACCACTAGACTGCACTAGGGATGCAGGTGACATTGTGGTCTAAACAATTGAACCTCTTGGGCTTGCCAATCAGAAGGTAGGTGGTTCGAATCTCCGTGATGGAGTGAGCTCCCATTGTTCTGTCCCAGCTCCTGCCAACCTAGCAGTTCAAAAGCACACCTGTAGATAAATAGGTAAGGGACGCGGGTGGCCTAGGACTTGCCGATCAGAAGGTCGGTGGTTCAAATCCCCACGATGGGATGAGCTCACATTGCTCGGTCCCTGCTCCTGCCCACTTAGCAGTTTGAAAGCATGTCAAAGTGCAAGTAGATAAAAAAGGTACCGTTCTGGCGGGAAGTTAAATGGCGTTTCTGTGCGCTGCTCTGGTTTGCCAGAAGCGGCTTTGTCATGCTGGCCACATGACCTGGAAGCTGTACGCCGGCTCCCTCAGCCAATAAAGCAAGATGAGTGCCGCAACCCCAGAGTCATCTGTGACTGGACCTAATGGTCAGGGGTCCCTTTACCTTTGCCTTTAGATAAATAGGTACTCTTGTGGTAGGAAGAGTTTCTGTGTGCTCTGTCATGGTGTTCTGTTGCACCAGAAGCAGTTTAGTCATGCTGGCCACATGACCTGGAAAGCTGTCTGTGGACAAATGCCGGCTCCCTCGACCTGAAAGCAAGATGAACTCCGCAATGCCATAGTTGCCTTTGACTGAACTTAACTGTTCAGGGGTCCTTTAACTTTTTTACCATACTATACTCTCTGCCACCATTCCTTACTTCAAGATATATTTCCACATCTGCATCCGGCTTTATTGCCCCACTGCCTTGTTGATCCAGTCACCACTGAGGGGTTTTTGGGGGGTGGGCGGGTAAAGAGTTGGTGAGAACATCCTACCAGTCAACTTATCCCCATTCAATGTTTGTGTATCTGATAGGGTTGTGCACTGAATTCAGCTGAGGCATATTCAGAGGGACTCGGGTATTGATAGTCGGGTACAGACAGCCATAGATAGCTACAGCTCAGGTTGGATGGCCCAGAGTAGTCCGTTGCTATCGGGGAAAGGAAATCAGAGAGGTAGAGGAGGCAGCATCAGGCAGGAAAACCCTATGAAAAGGCCAAGACTTACCAAGACTGCATCTTCCTCAGAAAAGGTAGGAACCCTCTGTCTGACTCACCTTCCTGCCTGATGTCTGTCCCTGAAGCAGCACCATGCAAAATAGATGGTTCCATCAGTGGAGGCATTGATCTTTCATGGTGCAGGATGCTCCTTTGTGAGAGGCTTCACAACAGAGAAGTCGCTTGCAAAGGAGCACAGCACAGAACTGATCTCTGCTTGGAGTCAGGAAATAACGACGTATGTTTGATTAGGTTTGGGTTGAGGGCTTAACAACAGCTGAGCCTGACTGAGTTGAGAACCTCCTGGCTCAGCTAGAGATCTGCTGCATAACCCAAGTTGCTCCTCCTGGCAGATCTTGCCATAGGATTGCCTGCTTTATCTTTCAAGAATTTGCCCACTTTTTCATGGCTAGTGCCAGCGCCTCATTTCCTGGCAGTGAATTCCAAAGACTGATTGTGCGATGTGTGAAGTACTTTATTTTGTCACATCTGCAACAGTAACGTGTTTGTGTGTGTGACAGTTTAAAAGTAGATATTCACAACCCCTTCCTTACATACATCCACTAGAATATTCATTACAACTGTAAAAGCTTATCATTTCCCAGATAAGAAACCAGAGATCTCTCCTCCAACATCAGTCCTCCTTTTCATGCCCCAGTTATTCCTTGTGCCCCTAGACATGGGGGTCCATTAGTTAAAGTTTCTCTGGAGTGGATTGTCACAGGACACTTGGAAGAGATACATTCTGAAGGAGCGAAGCAAATCAAGCTTGTGATTCCAGGCATAACATTTCCCCTTCTCCCCAGGGGATCCCCAGAGTGGTCAGCAGGTGGCCTCGGGATGGAAACTCGCTCAGAGTCACTGACTCATTTTTATTGTAAATGAAGCTTGGCAAACAGTGTGAGACGCTTGCTCTCCGCATGTAACTGCACACTGCTGGGCCACGACTGGGCTCTTGTTAGCTCAAGTTCAGCTCTGTCACTGAAGACAATGTGATGTGATATAAAGCAGGAACAGAAAACACTGGGGGATGGATCCCCATGATGGAAGAAGAAGTCAAATTTCCACCTGGTCAGATATGGGGCCATGAAGCATGGTTCGTAGGTGGGCTCCTAGGTGCCAGTCTTGGGATCCTTACAGTATCAAAACCATGCAGAAACCTAGCAGGAATGGGCATGGGCAAAACTAGTTTCAGCAACAAGACAAATCAGGTTCAGCTGCAGAATCTAGGAAAATCAGGACCAGGTCAAGAGACATCAGGACAGACAGACTACTTCTTCTTCTTCTTCTTCTTCTTCTTCTTCTTCTTCTTCTTCTTCTTCTTCTTCTTCTTCTTCATTTCCCCAACCACTCTGGGTAGCTTCCAATATATATAAAAACATAATAAAACATCAAACATTAAAAACCTCCCAATACAGGGTTGACTTCAGATGTCTTCTAAAAGTTGTATAGTTATTTATCTATTGAATGAGAAAGACATAAATAAGGTGACTGGGGCTCAGGTTCTAGCTCTCGGGAGTCTTTAGCAAAGTGCCATCTAGTTCAAATCCACATTACACATATTATTATTATTATTATAAAAACATTTTTAACAATCCTGCCCCCCCCAAAAAAAGAATAATGGGAGATGTAGTTACACACACACACACACACACACACACACACACACACACACACCAAATCTTATAAAGATACCGCAGTGTCCATTGTGCCTCATTTCCAAAAGGAAACATAAACTCTGGGTAGATGGCTGGAACGCCTGGAATATATCACCACTTGGAGATTGGGGTGGCATGCAACAGTATGAATGTGACCTTGGAGATCGTACCTATGTGTCATCAGGTTCCTCTGGATGAAGGTTCACATTTCAAATCGGTTGCACTTTATGTGGCATTGCAGGGAAGTATTACAGGTAGCAGATTCCACAAAAGGCTCACAGGTGGGAGAAGAAGTCCTGATCTGAGAAGAACAAGACAGGTGGAGGTGGTGCTTGCTCTCAAATTGCTTTGGGCAAAACCATTGGCTGATCTGGAGATGGATCAAGTCTCTGATGCCTTTACACACTTGCAAAGAGGAGGGGATTTCTACAAGCGCTGCTTTTCTCACTCTGGTATAACAACCTGTACCTGTCAAAATCCCTCCTGCTTTGTATCTCATTACCCTAACAACTGACCAGCCTGCTGGGATAGATGAAAGCCAATTAGATTGGGACAACCCAAATGGCCTCTGACTTGCCTCATTCCAGGAGTGGTTGGGCTGGAGAGCAAGTCTTGACGTGGCTCTGCTTTGAGGATAATCCTTCCATGGCCAATTTTTGGTATTTCAAAGATAAGGGCATTACTAAAGGTTTTGCTAACATTTGGACAGGAATCCCAAATCCCGGCTTTTAATCGGAAGCTTAGCTGGACTGGTGTGATATGAGAGTTTAGCAGGAAGAACTCTGTTCCTCAGGAGATTCTTTGCATATTGCGCTGGAACTGATCTAAAGGTGGGCAGCTCAGAGCAGCTTTGATTCCGCAGCCAAGCTGTTTTAATAAAGTTTTGGATCAGATACAGGCCCTAAACTGGGATTCACTGTGCTGCGTGGTCAAATCCCATAAATATCCACTTTCTGGCAATTATGGCACATAGACATCTGGCTCAGCCATCAAAGGCTGAAGCAATCTGGTGCCCTTCTGGTGTGTATGAGGCCGGCATTATCCTTGGACCAGGTGAGTTCTAAATATAGGCACACTGATTCTCTGCCCATGTTTCCAATCAAATGCAGAAGTGAGGAGAAGGACTGGCTGAAGCCACTAGCCAGAGGACTAATGCTCTTCAAAGCTTGGCTCCCCAGCTAGAACTCACCCTATGGATGCCAGCTGCTCTGCAGTTCTTCAGCAGAGCCTGCCTCAACCATATGTCTTTCCTCAAACATTTCAGCCAGAAGCCTTGCAAATACAAGATGAAGCTATAGGAAGCCATGAGGGTAGCCTTTCAATTTAGTCCAGCCACATTTCATTCTAACTGGGACAGAATGCTCCATGGATAGTACAGGGGCTTAAGAATATGTGTTTTCTGTCAATGTTCTAGCACATGGGTAGGCAAACTAAGGCCCGGGGACCGGATCCGGCCCAATCGCCTTCTAAATCCGCCCCGCGGACGGTCCAGGAATCAGTGTGTTTTTACATGAGTAGAATGTGTCCTTTTATTTAAAATGCATCTCTAGGTTATTTGTGGGGCATAGGAATTCACTCCCTTCTCCCCCTCAAAATATAGTCCAGCCCCCCACAAGGTCTGAGGGACAGTGGACCGGCCCCCTGCTGAAAAAGTTTGCTGACCCCTGTTCTAGCACCTTTGGTGAGGCAATGGAATGGGGCTGGCCCAAACATTCAGAAGAGTGAGGTAGCTTCCTCAGAGGCAGATGTGAGGGGAGAAAGGCAGTGGTGCCCTGGTGGTTTCTCTTGAGACCGCATGTTGGAGGACAGAGTTGTGAATGCCCTGTGCCTTGCAATGAACCTTCAAAACTACCCTGCTTCACTCAGGTGCAGTGGAGGTCACTATTACGTCACTAGTATCGGCACATAAGACTCAACCACTGGTCAAGTTGGTTTATGTACATGGACTGGGGTAAGGAGAACACCACCATCTTGTCTGTCACAAAATGACAGACTGACCCTACAACTAAGCCTTGGTATTTGTAGGCATGCATACATGTGCGCACAGAGTTCTGTGGAAACATCTAATTCCTGTTGTGCAGTCAGCAAAATGTTCTTACTCCCAAGACCCCAGAATGATTATGTACCTAGGACATCATCCATGAGTTCCAAGGCTTAAAAGTTTCCAGTTCAACAGGAGACTACGTCTCACTACATTCCACATCAGCAAGATACTCTCAAGTGAAATTCTATTGACGTGTTCCATTACAATGGACACTTTACCAATACAGGACTGTCTAATTTTGTCCGACTTTAGAAACTATAAGTGATTTAAGTTTTTAGATGTGAAGCAAAGGCTTGACAGGTTATGACGACGGGCCATAGGATGAATAGCTTCTAGAAGTTTGGCTTGGTTGGCTTTGCCATAACAAAAAGTCCCATCGCAACAACAGCCAGATAAGGTTTCTTAGAAATAAAACAATCCCTAGGTGGGGTTAGAGATTTCTGGCTCAAAGGCTCAAATCCAGATCAGGTCCCTGTGGAAGGGAGGAGCTGAGATACAACCAAGCCTCTTTATGATTGGTCTGGAAGAGGGGCAAAAAATGTTACAGAAGGGCTGAGACTTCTGCAAGTCATAATAGACAATACTCAGCTCAATGGTGTTCATGTCTTAGAAAACCCAGATGTTCTACCTTAAAAAAAAAATACAGAGAGAAATATAGAAACCATAGAGCCTAGGGCTTGCTGATCAGAAGGTCGGCGGTTCGAATCCCCACGGCGGGGTGAGCTCCCGTTGTTCGGTCCCAGCTCCTGCCCACCTAGCAGTTCAAAAGCATATAAAAATGCAAGTAGATGAATAGGTACCGCTCCGGCGGGAAGGTAAACAGCGTTTCCGTGTGCTGCTCTGGTTCACCAGAAGCAGCTTAGTCATGCTGGCCACATGACCTGGAAACTGTCTGCGGACAAACGCCGGCTCCCTCGGACTATAGAGCGAGATGAGCTCCACAACCCCAGAATCGTCCATGACTGGACCTAATGTTCAGGGGTATCTTTACCTTTACCTAAAAATATAACTGGTGGTGTAGCCTAGGGTGTAGATGCCAAACCTCTGGTGATTCCATCCTCTTCGCAATTGTTAAAACATATAAGCATCTTGCTGTCTTTTACATCTGATCACCACCATATTTCCACAAAGGAATTGTTTTAGCTACATGCTAAAAGCTTCAGTGAGCCAACGTTTCCTTAATGACCCTTTATGACTCCTATGCTTCCCAAATTCTCCTTTGCCTCTGCCCTTGTAGAATTGGCAAAAACACCTGGATCCTTTGATGTTGAAAAGATTAGATTAAATAGCTAAAAAAGATGCTTCGGTAACCTTGGCTTATTTTGTGTCTTCAGGCACAGAAACCTTTCTTTGTGAATTATGAATGGAACTTGGGTGTCCTTGGGCTTTGTGATGAGGGGCGATAAGGGCGGTAGGTGAACCCTTTTGTTTGAATGTGGATTTTGTAACACTGACGGGCTCTGGTATGACAGCTGCAATGGATGGATTCGTTTAATGGAGCTTGCAGGTGGAGGCAGGCTTTTCGATTGCGGCAAATAGAACTTTTCCACTGCAACACTGTGAAAAAACAAGAGAGCACTCTTCACTACTCTTTCATCCAAGGAATCAAAAAGCCTGTGACAACAGAACTAACTGTTAAGATTTTCTTGCTAAAATCATGTTTCCAAATCGGGCACGTTGATACTATACTGATTGTGAGGGAAAGGCATTTGGTGAAATTTCCTATGTTCACATAGAGCAGGAGCGGGGAAGCCAGTGTGGTGTAGTGGTTAAGAGTGGTAGACTCATAATCTGGGGAACCGGGTTCGCTTCCCCGCTCCTCCACATGCAGCTGCTGGGTGACCTTGGGCTAGTCACACTTATCTGAAGTCTCTCAGCCCCACTCACCTCACAGAGTGTTTGTTGTGGGATAGGAAGGGAAAGGAGAATGTTAGCCGCTTTGAGACTCCTTCGGGTAGTGATAAAGTGGGATATCAAATCCAAACTCTTCTTCATACCCACCAACATTTCTCCGATAAAAATAGGAATGTCCTATTCCATAATAATAATAATTTTATTATTTATATCCAGCCTATCTGACTGGGTTGCCCCAGTCACTCTGGGCAGCTTCCAACATATACAAAAAACATTTTTACAGGACTGCATTCAGATGTCTTCTAAAGGTTGTATAGTTACTTATCACCTTGGCTCGGGGGGTGCATAACTCCATACTGTCCGACATTTCTCTGATGAAAATAGGGACTTCCTAAGGAAAAGCGGGACATTTTGGGATCAAATCAGAATCCAGGACAGCTTCTGTAAATCCAGGACTGTCTTTGGAAAATAGGGACACTTGGAGGGTCTAGCTTTTTAGCCCACCAGGCCAGATATTTATCTCTATGCATCCATATTAGCTAATTTGGCAGGCAAGGAGAGATGGTTCAAAGGGCTTGCTCAGCCCTGTGATAGCATTTCCCAAGTGCCCAACAACCAGCTGGTGGTCAGGAGTTTGGGAAGTGCTTCACACAGGACTGAACAAGCTTTGCCAGCCCTGTGCTTGGTGCTTGGGAAGCGCACAATGTAGGGCTTGCAAAACACATTATGGAGTAATTTTGAAACAGCCAACAATCAGTTGGTTGTCAGAGGTTTGGGAAGCACTCTGAAAGTGGTAGATGTCTCCCAGGCTTTTGACTCATAGGCAGTTTTAGGGTGATGTGACCGTTGTGGTCGCACTGGGTGCTGTACAGCAGCGGGTGCCAAAACAATGCTTCAGAATGGGGTGCGAGAGGTGGGGAGGTGTCAAACTTTAGCACTGCGCAGGGTGCCACTGAAATTTGAGAGCCCAAAGCCCACCACTGTGCTGGGCCTCAATTTGATGATTACCTGATTTTATTTGGCATTTGGTACTTCTTGCATTGCTTAACCATATCATGTTAATGTTCTGGTATCGTTACTGAATTCTGTTTTAAGCACCTTATTGGAAACTGCCCTGAGTTTACAATGTGAGGAGGGGCAGTTTCTAAACAGGCAAACAAATAAAGCAACTGTTTGTTTGTTTGTTTGTGTGGACCCAATGATAATACTTTGCAGAACTGATATCTGGCGGGGACTCATTTCTGCGACACTTAATACGCAGCAGCCTTCTCTTCAGGAACAGAACCTCCTGGGTGATCACAGCAACCTTCCATATAATGTCAGAATGAACTCTTAATGAACCAACTTGACTGCTATCTATTAGGCCCTGATAAGGCAGCAGTTCCTATGAGACATTTGACCGGAGTCCTAATGGTTCCCCCATAATTTTTATGCCA
Source organism: Darevskia armeniaca (assembly GCA_034641395.1). NCBI lineage: Eukaryota > Metazoa > Chordata > Lepidosauria > Squamata > Lacertidae > Darevskia > Darevskia armeniaca. Next base: position 199,193 of record JAWWNF010000873.1, on the reverse strand, counting down.
GGTTTACCTGCTTCAGTTCACTTTATGCAGCTAATTCATGAAGGCAGCAAGCCATGCATAATTACATTTTGCCAAAGCAACCACTGCCCACTCCCAGTGTTATATTTCTTCTTCATTTAAATTCTAGGAGGAACCACAGATGTTTTGGAATTATTATTATTCTACTCCTATTACTAGAAACATTTTTATTTTATTTTTTGCATTGCCTTTGAAGAAAGCGGTGATTTGCACGAGCAGAGGAGATGGTGTGAAGGAGAGAGAGAGGAAATATTTGCCCAGAATCAGATTGAAATCCACAGCCATGCTGGCCCCTGATGCGACTTGACGGTTCACAAGACAGACTGCCGATCTATATCTAGTCTTTTAATGAAGGAGCAAATGAAGATTGCTGTCCCGGAGCATCCTTGAGAGCTGGGGAAAGAGAAGGCAAAGGTTATAAAAACCCTGAAGGTATGGGGAAATAAAAAGGAGGATTGGCAAAGGAGTCTGGGATGGAATAAACACAGTCTGCTGGGAGATGTCTGTGAAACAATCTTTTAGCCGCTTTAAATGCAATACAGTGATACCTTAGGTTACATACGCTTCAGGTTACATACGCTTCAAGTTAAGAACTCCGCTAACCCAGAAATAATGCTTCAGATTAAGAACTTTGCTTCAGGATAAGAACAGAAATTGTGCTCTGGCGGTGCAGCGGCAACGGGAGGCCCCATTAGCTAAAGTGGTGCTTCAGGTTAATAAAAGTTTCAGGTTAAGAACGGACCTCCAGAACGAATTAAGTACTTAACAGAGGTACCACTGTAATGCCCATCAACTCCAGGTTGGCATTATTGCAGCTGGAAATGGCACTGAGGAGAGTTTCTGAGGCTACCAGTTGCCTCTTGGCCCAAAAGGTATGAAATTTCCCTTGACCTCAAGCATAGGACAGGCATCAGGTGTGAATGGGATGCCCCATTTTCTCCAGGCCTGGGTCAGGGCCAGTTCAAGACATCTTTCTGCCTGAGGCAAAGTACAAGGTGGCACCCCAACAACATGGACTGGCGTCTGGCACAGGGCAGGTTGTGTGACATGCACAGCTCTGTCCTTCAACTTCCACCTCAGTCTCTGCCACCAGAGGTTCTACCTCTGGTGAGGGCAGCATTTCCTGGTGTAAATGTCCCAGTTATCCTAAGACAAAGACTGCCAAAGGTATCAAACATGACCCCAACCAGTTGTTTCTGCACTGCAACTGCCATCATCCCTGATCATTGGCCATGTTGGCTGCAGCTGATGGGAACAGGAGTCTGGAAATGACATAGATTGCCCAACCCTGAGTGTGTGTGTGAAGACTCAATTGGGCTTTGCTTAAACAGTTGTTTGCTATTCAAGCTTATATTGAAGCACAGTCGTACCTCAGAAGTCAAACAAAATCCATTCCGGAAGTCTGTTCGACTTCTGAAATGTTTGAAAACCAAAGTATGGCTTCTGATTGGCTGCAGGAAGCTCCTGCAGCCAATCGGAAGCCACGGAAGCCCCGTCGGACATTTGACTTCAAATAGAACGTTCGAAAACCGGAACACTCACTTCCAGTATTCGATCGTTCGGGAGCCGGAACGTTCGACTCCCAAGGCATTTGGGAACCGAGGTACTACTGTACCTTGATGTTATTGGCTCAGTTATTAGCTTCCTGTTCATTTTGGATGCATCCTATCTAACAGCCCAATTAGAATGCAATAAACACTCACTTTGATGGAACTTGCCCAGCATATATTGGGTATAGGTTGCTGCTCTGTACCACTTCAGACTGCAAGTAGGGGGTGAAATATTCAATGGGTCCCTCATATGGTGGAGGGAACCTTCCTTGCACAATTAAAAGGCTCCAGTTCTAAATTGTCCAGAAATGTGTCAATTCTCTATACGATGGACTGTAGCACCTGAGACTGTCAGTTCAGGGAGAGTCAGTGTGGTGTAGTGGTTGAGAGCGGTAGACTCGTTATCTGGGGAACCGGGTCCGCGTCTCCGCTCCTCCACATGCAGCTGCTGGGTGACCTTGGGCTAGTCACACTTCTTTGAAGTCTGTCAGCCCCACTCACCTCACAGAGTGTTTGTTGTGGGGGAGGAAGGGAAAGGAGAATGTTAGCCGCTTTGAGACTCCTTCGGGGAGTGATAAAGCGGGATATCAAATCCAAACTCCTCTTCTTCTTCTTCTTCTTCTTCTTCTTCATATCTTAAGGCTCTTCCATGCGGCAGGGGGTGGGGGTGGGGGGATGGACCTTGCCTTTGGAAAGGAACCCCACATACTTTAATGTGCACAAGGGTCTCCACCCCCCATAAGGGAGCATTCAGACATGCTGCACCCCCGGCCCCATCATCTGAAATTGCACAGTCCTGAAAAAGCTATGCCATATTACTGCACTGCATATGCAGGTGGGCTTTGGTGACAGCAAAGGCCATCGGCTCATTAGATGAAAGGAAATTTTGAGACGTTGCTGTGTTTCAGTTCACATGATGTTTTGGCAATGGCCAATTAGGTAGGTTTGCCTTTAAATGCAAACGGAATCATTTTTCCTTCCCCGCCCCTGCCTCTGAGTAGACATGTGCAGGGCTGAACCTTTAGTTACATCTGAGAAGCGCGATTCCTTCCTTCCGCCGCTGATTAAATGTAGGACACATTTGCAGCACAAAGCTCCTTTTCCCCTCCCTGTGCCTCTCCAGAACTCTTTAATAACTACTGCTATGTCGTTTCCCTCTCTAGATAGACAGTGTAATTCCCCTGTCCATCAAAACTGTAGGTAACTGCATGCTGAGAAAATCAAAACGTTGCTGTTACAGATATAAACTGGCTTTGTGGTTATTCCCCATGGTGTCATTTCTTCCTGTGCCACCTCCCTGTGGGAGCAAATAACTACATTAAGTTTCTTTTTTATTAAGCAGGAATGAAACTTTGTTTCTTAATGGTGTTTTAATGGCCACCTCATATATATATATATATCCTGGGCTGGATGCTGTATTGCTACAGGGTCCTGTCATGTGATCTTAGAATCTACAGCATGCAGATCGATGTTCTAAAACAGCATTCCCCAACCTGCTGCCCTCTAGGTGTTCAGGACTGTTGTTTGCATCTATCTGTCTCAAGAGGCAATGGAGTGCGCCTCTGGTGGTGAAGTCAAGTTGCTGCATTAGCAGCACCAAAGTGACCTCCCTGGGGTGCAAGCCTGGACATTGTTGTATGGAGGTCCTGGGCTGCCCAGAAGACAAGAGCCCCATCTCAGCATCACTGGTCGGTCCAAAGGAAAGCAGAGCAAGATGTCTGGCACCAGCTTGTCTGCTGTATTTGCCTGAAAGTGGCGTACTGTCTTCAGGACTCCACTCTGGATTTGTGTAGCATTTGAAAACTATCCGGTTGGTTCTTTAAAGGTTGACCTATGGGATGCCCTTTGCAAACTAAGCATTATGTTTTTCTGATGTCAGGAACTTAAAAATGAATAAATTGTCCAGGCTTTCCAGCATATCATCTTGCTGTTTTAAATCCAATTGCTTTATAAATTTTGCTATTTCTACTCTTGATCCATGGGATGCAGGTGGCGTTGTGGGTTAAACCACAGAGCCTAGGGCTTGTCGATCAGAAGGTCAGCGGTTCGAATCCCCACGACGGGGTGAGCTCCCGTTGCTCGGTCCCTGCTCCTGCCCACCTAGCACTTCAAAAGCACGCAGTGCAAATAGATAAATAGGTACCACTCCGGCAGGAAGGTAAATGGCGTTTCCGTGCGCTGCTCTGGTTCACCAGAAGCGGCTTAGTCATGCTGGCCACATGACCCGGAAGCTGTATGCCGGCTCCCTCGGCCAGTAAAGCGAGATGAGTGCCGCAACCCTAGAGTCGTCCGCGACTGGACCTAATGGTCAGGGGTCCCTTTACCTTTACCTTACTCTTGATCCATCTTTAGTTTTCTTCAGACTTATAGCACTGTTGGTTTTATTTTGTAATCATCAGTCTGCCCTTAGCCAGCCCTGTTCTGTTTGCCTTCCTACTGACAACCAGCCCAGGGGGTGAGCTTGGCCTGTCCACTTCCTCCTACCTAGTCTCAATGTTGCCCTTGTTGAGCTCAGCAGAGAGGAGGATGGAGACAAAGCCAACATTAGTTGTTTCTGTCTATCTTTACCTCTGGCTCCACCTGCAGTTGCTTCTCCCTGCCTTTTGCCCTTCCAATTCCAATAGGAACCAGCCAGCACTGCAGATGTGTATATATTCCAGTTTTCATGATGGGTTGTGGGAATTATAGCTGGATTGGCGCTGGCAAGCCACATCAATCCTGCCAAGGCTGGAGATGCAGCGCTGGCACGCCACGCTGTCATTGTAACGTCAGGATGGCAGACACGAGTCAAACACACAAAAGAACAAAGGGAGTGGTGGAAAAGTACTGAAGAAGTCACAAGATGAGCACGGGGAGGGTGCATGAGGGGAGCATGGAGAGCAGGCATGTACGCAATGGAGATGTCATGTGGGGAAGTTTGGGGTGTCACTGTTTGTAAGCATTTCCTTACATGGTGCTATGCACCACCATTTGGTTGAATGTTTCCTTATTTGGCTCCTTGAGCTCTACCTGTGGGGCTAATAATTAACTGAGGTGTGAGATTGACAATAAAAGGGGGCACTCGGGTGTGGTTCGAGGTTGCCTTCCCACACATACCATCCTGTCATCACGTCGTGTTCTTTGCCAGTGCAACAATGGGTTATGCCACCAGTGGTGGAAAGTGTGTGAGCCTGGGCTTTCTTCAGCACACGGGTAATCTAAGTAATCTGGGACCTGAGGGTAAACAACAGCACATGAATCATGTGTGAACTTGGATAGCATTAAAAGAGGATTGGGCAAATTCATGGAGGAGAAGGCCATCAATGGCTTCTAGCCATGATGGCTATGTTCTGCCATCACAGTTGGAGGCAACAATGCTTCTAAGTACCCATTTCTGGAAACCACAAGAGGGGAGCTCGAATCCTGGTTGCAGGTTTCCCACAGGCATCTGGTTGGCCACTGTGAGAGCAGGATGCTGGACTAGATGGGCCATTGGCTCATTGGTTGGATCCAGCAGGGCTCTTCTTACATTCTAACATCCCTTTGAACGATGAGCAAGTGCTGTTTAGGGAAGCTTTAAATGTTTGATTGATTACTGTATTCTAATATTTTGTTGGAAGCCGCCCAGAGTGGCTGGGGAAGCCCAGCCAGATGGGCAGGGTATAAATAATAATTTATTATTATTATTATTATTATTATTATTATTATTATTATCATCATCATCATCATTATTATTACGATCCTTTACAAATTGCCACAGTTGTTGTTTTATTATTAAATCGTAGATGTCCATCATTATAAGGCAGAAAATATTGCTGAGAAGGGAATCGGAAGAAGCTTAAAAAAAGGGAACAAGTACAGGTGGGGAGGGGGGGAAAACCTCAGCAAAGATGGAAAACTCCACTCTTTGAAGCTTCAGTTGGACAAATTATCATTAATACTGCAGGAACAAATTCTTTTATGGGCTCAGAATCAATTAGGCACCTTATTAATTTCACAGTGGCTTTTTTTCTTTCCATTTCTAATTTCTGTGGTTCCAGACTTAGACATCGCTCCCTGCCCACTTCCTGCAATAAATGTCCAGAGCTTTTTGTGACAACACTTGTAATGGAGCTGAAAGGAGCCTCCCGCCCCGCCCACCCTAGCTTGCTGGGCTGAAATGCAATATTGCTAATAAAGTAATAGAAAATGCTGTTCACCCATTAATGCCATTAGGGCTTCTTTGATCTCAGAGACAAGGGAGAAAATGTACCCATTGTGGAATGCTTCCTATTGTGGGGGGAAAAAAACCACAACCCACATCATTGCTTGGAACAAGAGTTCTTTGCCATTCTTACTGGCCCCCTTCTCACTACCCCTAAGACCCATCAAGGCCACACAATCAGATGCTGGCTTTTCAAACAACCACACAATATGAACACGGCATTTGTACAAGCCAGGAGCACAAACCATTTAAACTGTACAAAACAGGTTGGGTTATAGATTACACTACTTAGCACCGCTCTCCTTGTGGTCTTATAGCATGCTGCCCATCTGACTGGGTTGCCCCAGCCACTCTGGGCAGCTGCCCACAATGATAAAACCACACTAAAGCATGACACATTAAACACTTCCCTATGTGGGGTTGCCTTCAGGTGTCTTCTAAAAGTCAGATAGCTGTTTATTTCCTTTTCATCTGATGGGAAGGCGTTCCACAGGGTGGGCGCCGCTGCCGAGAAGGTCCTCTGCCTGGTTCCCTATAACCTCACTTCTTGAAATGAGGGAACCGCTGAAAAAGGCCCACAGAAAAGGTTTTGATGGCCCATCTAAGAGGAACCTTGGGTCTGGGCAGAGTAAACGGGTGTGGAGTGACAGGAAAGGAGAGTCTTTTAGCAAGGTGTGCTGGGAAGATGGAGAGGGAGAACAGGCAGGCTGGATGAAGTCTGGCTGACAGAGATGCCCTGTTTCTCCTATTTTAAGACGTAGTCATAAAATAAGCCATAGCAGGATTTTTTCACATTTGCAAAATATAAGCCGTACCCCGAAAATAAGCCATAGTGATAGGCACAGTTCTGGAGGATGCCAAAAGCCCCCACAAAGCCCTTGGAGACCCCCCTCGCCGCACCAAGCAGCATCTGCCCTCCGGAGCCAGTGGAGGAGGGGACAGGGGCTTTGAAAGCAAAGGAGAGTCTGCTGGACCGCGTTCTCTCTTTCTCTCCCCGAGCTCATCAGGACCCTCTGGAGAATGACCTCCTCCCCTCCTGCCGAGGGGAGAGCCGGAGGCCGGTCGGCTGCGAGGCACAGAGCAGGTACCTCACCCGTTGTCGCCTCAGCAGCTCCGCCGCCGGCTCGGAGGAGAGAGATTGAGAGAGAGAGCAGCCCTTCAGAGGAGCTCCCTCCCTCACCAACCGCCACTCCCTCCCCTCGGAACATCCCAGGGCTGGGGAGAGAGGGCTGGAAGTCAACGCCAGCGACGCACACACCTCCTTTCCCTCAGACTCTCTCTCATGGTGCTTGGCGGTGGCTGTTGGCCGCCCTTTTCTTTCAGTCAAGAGTCCTGCCCTGCAGGGAGCCAGCAAGCCAGCGAGAGGCATGCACAAACAGACTCCTCTCGCCCGAGTCTTGGCCCGCCTGCTCCTCAAGCGCAGGGAGCCAGTGAACGAGAGGCATGCTGCTCCTGACGTAAGAAAAATAAGACATCCCCTGAAAATAAGACATACTGTGTTTTTTTGAGAGAGAAAATATAAGACAATGTCTTAAAATAGGGGAAACACGGTGCCTTTGGTTCCACTACTGCACTGTTGTTGGGAATAAATCCTGCTTGAGATAACTATACTGTAAGATCTGGACTCCCTCCATGCAGACAGAAGGTGTAAACCATATTTCTTAAAGCTACAACAGTCTCTGCCCTGTCTCATTTTCCCCAAGGAACACAGACCCTGGGTGAGTGCCTGGAACCCTCTGGAATTTTGCAACCGCTCGGTAGAGCTTGGAGGTAGCACCCAGCTTCTATAACAGTATTGATTTTACTGTACACCGCTTAGGCACTTTAGTCCAAAGCACTATAAAATCACTATAATCATCCCTGTAACAATGACAAGGGATCACTCATTTGTGTTTTTACACTGTTCATTCTTCCATAAACAGTTCTGAGAGGACTCCATATTTTTAAATCTGATTTGATGTAGCATAAGAATTCACACAGTGCTTCATATGAATCCATTCTAGGTTTTGAGAGCCCCTGAACTGGGCTTCAAGAGAAGAGTGTCGCTCTATGCAGCTGGAGGACTAACTCTATGGCAAGGTAAGACCTACTGAAAAGGAAGCACTTCTTTAATTCTTTTTTTACAGATACCTTGCCCTGAGGATTGTGCCCATTTAGAGCTCTGTAGCATCAATAGAAGCTTCATTAGAGACTTTGTACTGTTTTCCCTCTCCATCTCTTTTTTATCCTCCGCCAGTGTTGTAAAAAATGACTGAGTTAATATGTGAAACTATAAATAAACACTTCTCTTTTTCATCCACCCGGCTCCTCTCCTTTCCCCCAGTTGCGAACCGAGTCTATTAGGTTTGAAGCCATCATTTCTGCTTTGCATAATTGACATCATTATCTGTCAGGTTGCTCAGCTTAGGCTGGCAGTCATTATGAGATCATTAGAAAAAAGGGTTGTAATAAGTTCAGAAGGCCAATCAGCTGCATTCTAATCACTGGAGAAGAGAGTGCTGATAGGGGCCTCGGGGAGAAAGTATTGAAGCAGAGAGAGGATTTTTAATGACCAAATCAAGTTAGGCAAAAGCTCCACCTGTGCCTCAGTGAACAGGATAATTTCAGCTTGGAGCCTGAGCCAATGCAACGCTCTTCCTCTCCAAACCTCACACCTTCTGACTGATGGGAAGAGGAGAAGAAAAGGTGTTTGGGTAGGACGAAGCTTTGGGGGAGGGGGGGGATACCCAACCCTCTTTCGTCTTAATAATTGAATGCAAGGTCTGCTTTGAGCTCAGAGGTGATTAGGAATGAAATGATGGGACATTTCACTTGGTTGACAGACAGCAACAGCTGGATATTGGGACGGAGGTCCCAGTTGTTGTGAGTCTCAACATAAATTGCCTTAATGGTTATGTAGCATATAGATGAAGCGTAAAGATGGGATCTGAACATTTTGTACCTGTCAGCTTAATTCCCTAGAAGGCTTCCATCTTCACTAGGCTAGGGTTGTGTGCTGGTCCCGTGGGGTATCCAAAAGGCGAGGTCTAAGTCCGGTCCAAGGTCAGAGGTACACGTCAAGGCAGTCCGAAATAACTGAAGCTGGGTGCAGGGCAGGGAGTCAGGCGAAGTCAGGAACGGGTGGGCAAGCAGGGAACCAAGGCGGGTCAGGAGCTCAGGCAGGAGAGCAGGACAGGGATCAAGCAGGAACTGGTCAGCAACGATGTTGCTCCTGCAACTTGGGGCTGGGGCTGGCCGGCTTTTATCTGCCCCGAGGCATAGGGCGGCCCCAATCCTCTGGTGACTCGCCTCTCCTGGCTTGGAGGTGAGCACTCCTCCTGCGGGAACTCAGTTCCCTTCGCCTCTGCCCTGAGCCTCTGCAGCTCAGGAGAGGCTGGAGGGTTACCGGACCCAGAGGCAACCTCAGCTTCCCCTGACAGGGCTGGGAGTGGAGCACCTGCAGGCAATGGGTCCTCCATCCCATCAGGAGCCGGAGCAGACTCAGCAGATGCCTGCACCTGAGGATCCAGCACAGGTGAGGCCCCTCAGACTCAGGCCCCAGCCCTGGCTCTGCTGGTTCTGGAGGCCAGGAATCCTGTGCAGGCTGGGACCTCTCAGGTTCAGCGTCCGAGTCTGAATCCCAGGCCATCACAGGTTGCCATATTCCCAAAAGGGAGGGGGGTAGGCGAAGTTGTTGAGCTTTTTGGGGGAATGTATTTCCTCAAAAAAATAAGTTGTCATTGTTTATAATTGCCCTACTTGTCATACGTCTGGGTTTTCCCTTAAAGAGGTAAAGGGTAAAGGGACTCCTGACCATTAGGTCCAGTCGCGGACGACTCTGGAGTTGCGGCGCTCATCTCACTTTATTGGCCGAGGGAGCCAACGTACAGTTTCCGGGTCATGTGGCCAGCATGACTAAGCAGCTTCTGGCGAACCAGAGCAGCGCATGGAAATGCCGTTTACCTTCCCGCTGGAGCGGTACCTATTTATCTACTTGCACTTTGACGTGCTTTCGAACTGCTAGGTTGGCAGGAGCAGGGGCCGAGCAACGGGAGCTCACTTCGTCGCGGGGATTCGAACCACCGACCTTCTGATCGGCAAGTCCTAGGCTGTGTGGTTTAACCCTTACATTTTGCCTATTCAGCAGACGCCATTTTGCAGCCTGATTTCCGGATGTGTCCAGGAAAAAATGGATGTATGGCAGCCCTAACTAAACCCAGATATTAATGGATGGTGACTGCCATCATCCCCAGCCAGCATGGCTATTGGGACTCAACTACATTGGTAAAGAAAAAGTGATTTATAAGTCTTGTATCTGTGATAGGGACCCAGGTGGCGCTGTGGGTTAAACCACAGAGCCTAGGTCTTGCTGATCAGAAGGTCGGCGGTTCGAATTCCTGCAACGGGGTGAGTTCCCGTTGCTTGGTCCCAGCTCCTGCCCACCTAGCAGTTCGAAAGCACGTCAAAGTGCAAGTAGATAAATAGGAACCGCTCCGGTGGGAAGGTAAACAGTGTTTTCGTGCACTGTTCTGGTTCGCCAGAAGCGGCTTTGTCATGCTGGCCACATGACCTGGAAGCTGTACACTGGCTCTTGGCCAATAAAGCGAGATGAGCGCCACAACCCCAGAGTCGGACACGACTGGACCTAATGGACAGGGGTCCCTTTACTTTTTTATCTGTGATATAACAATGTGCCACCAGATGGTGCTGTGGAGTCCCTTTTTCTCCACCTGTTTTCCCCTTTTAAATTTACAATGTGTTTAACTGAATCGTGTCTTTGATGTGTCTAGATCCAGCCTTGGTCAGTCACAAAAGGGGTTGTAATCCAGTGACATCAAGGAGAGCACCAGGTTTGCTACCATTAAGCAGCCTGGTTGTTTGGGTTTTGGCTGCTTGGGAGTTTAATCCTGCAACACTAAGAGGTCACCAGATTGTGAGTGACTGAAGGAGAGAAGACTGCAGTAAAGAAGAGAAGAGACCCTGGCATGCATCTGTCTCTAATGGATGGAACATTGAATTGAAAAACCTTTCTCTGTTCAGCATCTCATTATTAATTAGTGCCCATTTACTCTGCAGTGGAAAAACAAAATATTGAGGGAGAGGGAACGAGAGAAGGAAGTAGAGGGAAAACTAGACTCCTAATGCTTGGGAATAAGTGACCTTTTCAGTGGTGTGATTTCAACACATTTGAGATAATCCGAAATATGATTACTATGGAATTACTACTAACAGTGAATATTGTAGGAGGATATTTGGGGTCCCCCCCATTCCCCCCCACCATTCCCAGGCCATTATTTCACTATTACGGGAAGGCTACTGGAAGGCTACTGGGCAGCTGGTTTTTGTTTTTTGTTTTAATGGAAACCTTTGGCTTTTTCTGCAACAAAGGATGTGATTTTAAAAAGGAGACAGATGGTAGCATTTTGCCCACCTCTCCCCCTCCTTTCCAACATTCTCACATGCTACAGTTTCTGATTTATTTTGCTCAAAAAATAGGTTATAGGCTGCCAGAGTGCAGGCTACATTGTGTTAAATCAATACATAAAAATAGCCAGCACTCAAATCAATAGCGCACCTACTAATTGCATGGATGTGGATATTTCTCCCTCACTTTTTCACACCAAAGGGTTTGTTTCTTTTAAGATTCTCAAGACATCTTCCCCCATTCATGCATTAGCTGAAACTGGTGGTTCCCCTGGATAAGCTTATCCTCCTGGGAATTCCCTTTACTTATCTTACCAAATTTCTTTTAACCTCCCTTAGAATTCCTGCACATTGTTTGAATTCTCCCCAAATCCTCCTGAGCATCCCCTTTCATTGAAATTCCATGGGAGGGATATGTGAAGTCCACCCAATGAATTTTGACTTATTGAAGCTCTTTTATATAATAATAATAATAATAATAATAATAATAATAATAATAATAATTTATTTATACCCCGCCCATCTGGCTCAGTTTCCCCAGCCACTCTGGGCAGCTCCCAATCGAGTGTTAAAAACAATACACTCAAAATGCCTTTGAATTCTGTCCCAAAACGAAAATCTGGGAGAGGCTCCACCATCACTAGTGAATGGAAATATCAGGTGCACAGGAACACTGTGTTGAAATTCAAAAAAGTCATGGTATTCATGGCATAGCAAACGTCTTATTGCATGAAGATAGTTTGACAATAGCAGATCCTCCAAAATAAAGCAGCATTTTGATATCTTCGTTGATGTGAAATTTGATGGCAACCGTTTACCTAGGTATGCAAGCTTCCCAGCATAGCTGGGTCTTGCCCTATGAAACTGAACATTCTTGCAGCATTTGCAAGTTGTGAGATGGTTTGAGGCCTTCCTCTACCCAACCTCAGAGGGAGGCTATAGAAATCTCAGCCAAGCCCTGTCCTAGGAGGATGCTGTGTTGCAAACCTGGGCTGGATCCAGACACATCGAAGAAGCATTTCAATTAAACACGTTGCAAACTTTGTATGAGAAATCGGGTTAGCAGAAATGGAACTCCACAATGCCATCTGGTGTCACAGTGTTAGAATTCATAAACAATGCATATAAAGCGTTTTTTCTTTGCCAGCGTAGCTGAGTCCCTGGAGTTTCCTGCTCCCTGTTTCACTTCACCAGCACCTTTCCTCTTTTTTTGTTCCCTGGATCTCCAAAGGCAGCACAGCCAGTAGTGTCTGCGTGTTTGGTAACCTCAGGCATTGCTCAGGGTTGGACTAGATGACTCTTTGGGTCCCTTCCTACGCTACAAGTCTGTGATTCTAAGACAAGGTCTCTAGAGCTAATTTAGGCCTCATCTGCAGTGTGTACAGTATTCAAAGCAGCATCATGACACCTTAAACCAGGCATAGGCAAACTCGGTCCTCCAGATGTTTTTGGGACTACAACTCCCATCATTCCTAGCTAACAGGACCATAGGCATCTGTTGGCCAGTGGGAGAAAAAGGGCCTCTAGCCTGATACATCAGGGCTCTTCTTGTATTTTTAGAATATGGATTGCAGGTGAAAGAGGCAGGGAAAAGTTGGATGGAGACACATCCGAGGGGGGTGGGTGGGTGTTTATCCGGCTGCCTTGCCAGAGACATGTTATCTCAGAACGTGCTATCAATTTGTACTCTGGGAAATCATCTCACAAGGGTGAGGGCTCACTTGGAGATGTGCAAAAGCCTGGTGGCATTTCTGCATGGGAGCATTGGGAAATGTTTTGTTCCTCAATTGGCGAAGCTGTGCTGGATCCCATTTGTTCCCACTCAATCCATCCTGTATTGATTTCCTCCGGAGCAGATGGCCCTCCTTGTTTTCCAAAGCGAAGTCAATGTAGCTGAGTGATAAAGCCAACATCGTGCCTGACTGAGAGCAATTTTTGAAATAATAATAATAAAGTAAAATCCAAGGCCATATTGTACCTTCTACAAAGAACAAACATTTCTTTAAAAAAAAAAGTACCAAGCCTAAGACACTGCCATGCTGTTTTATTTCCCACTCTCATTTTCTTTAGAATAAAATGCCTTTATTAGGGATGCTATCAAATTCCACCCTAGAAGCCGAATGCGGTGGAGTGGAAACATTTTTCAGAAACACACCAGGTTGGGGGGCCCTAATGTAGCATCACAGAGTGCTGCGACTAAGGAGTTTGACCCAAATGTCCTCCTTCTCCATCATACCTGGAGACAACATACCTGGAGACAAAAGTCCAAGGGATTATGGGGAGGCAGGGCTGGTCCACCTATGAGGTAATGTGAGGTGGTTGCCTCAGGCAGAACACTCCACAGGGGCAGCAGATCCCAATGTATACATATTCCATTCCTGATGTAGATCTTCATTCATACCATCTTTCCTGGTGCGGTAATTTCTAAATGGAATTTTTGCTTCATATAATGAACATAGGGGGAACCATAGTCTTTCAAATTGCTCTTTTTTTCTCTTTGTGCCACCTCTTAATTTCACTAACTCTGTAATTTAGTTGAATATTATTAGTCACTTTGTGAAGGCTTTCGCTTCTTGGTCTTGACAAGTGGGTGCCTGACGCCGTCGTCATATATTTTTAGGCATTCCTCTTCAACCAGGTCTTTGGCTGATTAGTATTCAACAGCCTTTTAAACGTTTCTGTGGGAAGGGGGATTATTGTTTTGCTATTTTGTTTTAATGATTTACTTGTTTTTATCCTGTATTTTATTCTGTGAACAGCCCTGAGATCTTATGATGAAGGGTGGTATATAAGTCGTCATCATCATCGATAACAAAAGAAGAAGAAGAGGAAGAAGGAGAAGAGGAAGGAGGAGGAGGAGGAGAAGAAGAAGAAGAAGAAGAAGAAGAAGAAGAAGAAGAAGAGGAAGGAGAAGGATGAGGAGGAGGAGGAGGAGGAGGAGGAGGAGGAGGAGGAGGAGGAGAGGAAGGAGGAGGAGAAGAGGAAGAAGAAGAAGAAGAAGAAAACATAAAATGTATTGGCTCAGCCCATAGTTGATCTTATCACTAAATTGTACCTCCTGCGGAAGCTCCTTAAGGCTCTATCCAGCTTAGGTCCTCATCCCGCAAGGTTATGCATTTCTGCTGCTAATGATCCAGCTATGAGTGCTACAAATGACTGGGTCCCCGTGTGGTTTAAGCCACTGCATGAGCACATTTTTAAGCACCCACTGCATTCTAAATGGCCACCCATTGTCACCAGAAAAAAAGCCTACAAAGAAAGAGGTGAGCTATCCAGTTACACATCTATCGAGTGACATCCCACGGTTTAAGCATGATGATAAGCCCTTTGAGCATCTAAACTATCTCAAATCTCCGAGTCTGCTGCTGCCATCCCTCTACTAGTTATCTAATCCTTTCTCTGAGTCTCATTTGATGATTGACTTTTCTAACTACCCATCTCCTGGGTAGCTCATTTTGATGCCTGATCTCATTTTCATCTCCTTCACAGTGTGTGTTTGCATTGAGCTGCCCACAAGTGGAAATTTTAAAAAAAGGGAGAAAAGTGTGGAATGAAGAGCTAATCTACAGCTTTCGGTTGCCCCCATAGACAGTCCATGACAGGTGTGCTGGTTGTTGTTTTTTAGATTCAGTCCCCATCGCAGGTATTCCGTTTCTCCCATGGTTGCAGAACACCTACAAATCATCATAATTGAATGCATGGCACATATATATAACAATAACCTGCAACTTGATGCTGTCTGAAATTCTTTTTTATCCCTACCAGTCTTTGTTGAGGAAGTGCTTCGATGCCGGTTGCAAACTACTAAAGAGTGAAGATATTTATTTATTTATCACTCAAACAGGTACTGTTTTCGCCCAAGGGCAATTTTACTGTCATTAAGGGGAGAATGTGGGACATGTGGGAGCCAGGAGTATGGAGGGTTAATGTTGATCTCTCCTCCCTTTCACAAACTTTTCCTTTAAATACATAGGAAACTACCATCAAGTTCAGTACTGTCTAACTGGCAGCAACTTTCTGGGGTTTAGGCTAAGGTAGGAGATATTCCCAGCCTTCCCTACCTAGAGATGCTGGGGATTGAACCAGAGATCTTTTGCATGCTCATACAGCAGTGCCCCATGATTCAAATGTAACAGTGATCTGTTGCCTTTCCCTTTGTGCTTCAAAGAGCATAGGGGATTGACCCACCATAAGAGAGGCCACATTTAAATGGTGGACATTTATGCTGCCAGAACATGCATACAGAATAAACACACAGCTCCCCAGTTTAGTGGTTTCTTTTTCCTCAACATTCATGTGTTGCTTAAAATTGTTCTATGCAGGTGCTTTTTGTTTGTTTTTTAAGCCTGGAATCCAACTGCTGCATTCTTTTATTATCCTGTAGGTTTTATATAAAGCTTCACCTTTTCTCTAAAATATTCAAGGCAGCATCCTATAACGACGATCCGTGTTGGATATCAGTGATCAAATATGGAATGTTAGATACTGAATATGGGCAAAGATCAAAGTGTAAATATTAGATGTCAAGTACCGAATTTGATTTTTCTGATTCCTTGGAATCAATGGCAGTGAATTCTGGGAGGATTTAAGGAGACAAATTCTGTGCACCTCTCTAGCCTACTTGCTGTTATCATCAGAAATATCTGATAGATTTCCCTTTTGTTTGAATGATTATGATTTCATTGTCTCCCTAGATTCTTTGTTAAAGGTCACTTTTGGAGTTCTGTTTGCCTAGGAGAGAGAAAGAATGAGGGAGGAGAGAGAGAGAGAGAGAGAATATTTTTAGCCTGCCCTGATGATAAACATGGGTTTGGTGTCACAGGGTTGTATCCTACCCTACTCAAAGTAGACCCATTAACATTAATGGAGATGGCTAACTTAGGTTAATTCATCTTCTTCTTTGGCGATCACTCGTAGCCGAGTAAGATTGTCTTCCATCAACACGGTTTTAACAATGAGTCTGTAAGTGACTGTGGAGGCCAATTCTGGATCCACAGGTCCTTCCACAGTGGTTACATTGGTTTCCGGGTGGGAGTTGATTACGGTGTGGATTTGTCAAGTGTGGTTTGGGATTGGTGTGACCTTAGCTTTCCTTCAAAAAAAAAAAGAAGGCAAGAAAGAAGTAGTTCTAACTAGGCGCCTGCCTGGCAAAAGAATGTTTCAAGGAGTGGGAGAAAAAGAGCAGTATGAGACGTGTCAGCTCGGCTGTGGCACAACACACACATACACAACTCTGAGTGTGACCTTAACTTTCAGACACTGGCTCTCATCAGCTGGGGCAGCCGGGGATGACAAGCAATCCTGTTTTGATGTATGTGCTGCACGCTTGGTGGTCTGGATACGGCCCATTTTACTTTGCAATGAAGCAAGTGGCCCTGAACATATACATGCTCATTTCTGGTAATTGCTTTTTTCTGTGCCTCATGATACTGGAACGAGGTACTTGAGATGGGTAGTTTCCTTTGTTTCTTGTTGAAATGTTTGTGGCGCCTTACTGGAAGGTCCTTTTACTATCTTTGTAAATTGTGGGGTGGCAGGCATCTTGTTTTGACTTAGGGAGCTGCTAACGGGGCATCTTCTCAGTTTTGGTAGAAGAAATAGATCTATTTTATTGTTTGCTCATTGGTATAGGAACATAAGAAGAACCCTACTGGATCAGGCAGAAGACCCATCTAGTCCACAACCCTGTTCTCACCAGATGCCCATGGAAACCCACAAGCAGGGCATCATAGCCTCCAACATTCGTCAGATGAAAATAGGGACATTTTCATCTGAGGAATTTTGAAGGGTACGCTGCTCCTTCAGTGTCTGTATTTCTGTGCCCCCCAGGAGTTCTCACTCCCCTGCAACTGACCCTCATTGACCCTCACTTTTTCAGTCCCCCCCCCGGCACGCCCACTAAGCATTTCCTATCAAAGGAAGGGTGAATGCCACTGTCACTTGAGAGCCAGTGTGGTGTAGTGGTTAAGAGTGGTAGACTCGTAATCTGGTCAACCGGGTTCACGTCCCCGCTCCTCCACATGCAGCTGCTGGGTGACCTTGGGCTAGTCACACTTCTTTGAAGTCTCTCAGCCTCACTCACCTCACAGAGTGTTTGTTGTGGGGGAGGAAGGGAAAGGAGAATGTTAGCTGCTTTGAGACTCCTTCGGGTAGTGATAAAGCGGGATATCAAATCCAAACTCTTCTTCTTCTTCACTTCACCAATGGGACACAGCACACACGCCCTCCACCGACCTGAGAAAACTCCTTAATCCCAATTTTAGAATCATACAATCATAGAGTTGGAAGAGACCAGAAGGGCCATCCAGTCCAACCCCCTGCCAAGCAGGAAACACCATCAAAGCATTCTTGACAGATGGCTGTCAAGCCTCTGCTTAAAGACCTCCAAAGAAGGAGACTCCACCACACTCCTTGGCAGCAAATTCTACTGTCGAACAGCTCTTACTGTCAGGAAGTTCTTCCTAATGTTTAGGTGGAATCTTCTTTCTTGTAGTTTGAATCCATTGCTCCGTGTCCGCTTCTCTGGAGCAGCAGAAAACAACTTTTCTCCCTCCTCTATGTGACATCCTTTTATATATTTGAACATGGCTATCATATCACCCCTTAACCTTCTCTTCTCCAGGCTAAACATACCCAGCTCCCTAAGCCGTTCCTCATAAGGCATCGTTTCCAGGCCTTTGACCATTTTGGTTGCCCTCTTCTGGACATGTTCCACCTTGTCAGTATCCTTCTTGAACTGTGGTGCCCAGAATTGGACACAGTATTCCAGATGGGGTCTGACCAGAGCGGAATACAGTGGTACTATTACTTCCCTTGATCTAGATGCTATACTCCTATTGATGCAGCCAAGAACTGCATTGGCTTTTTTAGCTGCTGCATCACACTGTTGACTCCTGTCAAGTTTATGGTCTACCAAGACTCCTAGATCCTTTTCACATGCACTGCTCTCAAGCCAGGTGTCACCCATCCTGTATTTGTGCCTTTCATTTTTTTTTTTCATTTTTCATTTTTTTTTCTATTTTATTATTTTGTAGATTTACCAAATGAAAAACACACACCAATAAAAAATTTTTTTTAGAAAGCGGCAAGATTAGATCCAGATGCACAAAGAATTTAAAAATAAATAAATAAGACTCCTTGAGCTCTGCTTCACTACCCCTTTCTTCCTACGCAGTATGACACTGCCCTCTGCCTGCCCCTGAGA
Source organism: Darevskia armeniaca (assembly GCA_034641395.1). Lineage (NCBI taxonomy): Eukaryota > Metazoa > Chordata > Lepidosauria > Squamata > Lacertidae > Darevskia > Darevskia armeniaca. The sequence continues at coordinate 180,835 of JAWWNF010000873.1, read as the reverse complement.
GCCGGGGGATCACATGGGGCTGGACCTCAGCAGTGGCAGCTTCTCCTCCTCCTTGCCCACTCTATAGCAGCTGCCACAAGCTGCCCAAAGTAGGATGCTGGTCGCGGCAGCCACAGAGAGGAAACCGCCACCACTCAAAACAAGTGCTGGCTCATCCTCCTCCCTGAGCTCAGCAGTGCTGGCAGGGAAAATAGGGACATCCCAGGATCAAATCAGAAGCTAGGATGGGTTTTGTAATTCTGGGACTGGCCCTGGAAAATCAGAACGCTTGGAGGCTATGGTACATGAGCACAACAACACTTCCCCCAATTGCTTTTCATGCAGAGGGCACCCAGCATCTTCAGGGAAGTTTGGGAATGTTCTCTGCCTGAAACCCTGGAAAGTCACTGCCATTCACTGTGGACGATGCAGAACTTTATGGTTTAATGGCCTGGCTTGATTTAAGGCAACTTCCAGTGTTGCTAGATGCAATGATGGAAGAGTGTTCTTTCTTGTTTGGCTATGAGGCAACTTGCTAGGTGAAACCTTTAACGTTTCCTTCAGCGCCAGTCTTTAAGAGATCACTTTGTAATTGATTAAGCTGTTGAAATGCCTTGATGAGCAAAAGTTAATGTGTTTGCGTTCTGAACTCAAACAATTTTGCATGAATCAAACTCAAACGTCTTCATCATTAAGAATGAAATAAATGAAGCTTGGTGGAGCCATATTTTGTACAAATATTTAGATTGAGTTATAACAGATCTAACTATTTGTTAATGGGGATTAATGCCAATATTCTGTAGTTTAAGCAACTGCAAAACTTCATCCATTGCAGAACAGAGGTCTCTGTGCGGGAATTAGGAAGACCAATCTGCCTCCAACTCTCCACTACAAACACTGAGAAATGTGGACATGTGTCATCAGTTTATTTGATAATTTGCACACACACACCAACACACAATGCTTAATCTACAGTAGGAGTGTGTGTAATATGGAGTTATGGAGCTCCTCACTCAACACTGGTGTCATTGCTGCTTTCCAGGACAGGATTGGGTCAGGGCAGTAGTGAGGTTGGGGTTCTTTGGTTGCATCAGTGGGACCACCCCCACTAATCTAGTGTTCTTGACTCTGCATTATGGTAGACCATGACTTCAGTGTGGTGTAGTTGTTAAGAGCGGTGGACTTGTAATCTGGTGAACCGGGTTCACTTACCTGCTCCTCCACATGCAGCTGCTGGGTGACCTTGGACTAGTCACACTTCTTTGAAGTCTCTCAGCCTCACTCACCTCACAGAGTGTTTGTTGTGGGGGAGGAAGGGAAAGGAGAATGTTAGCCGCTTTGAGACTCCTTCGGGTAGTGATAAAGCGGGATATCAAATCCAAACTCTTCTTCTTCTTCTTCTTCTTCACCATCTCTCACCCCACTGTCAGACTTTACATTGGAAGTGCCCAAGGTGAGCTCTCTCTCTCTCTCTCTCTCTCTCTCTCTCTCTATTTCTCTTCTCTTCTCTTCTCTTCTCTTCTCTTCTCTTCTCTTCTCTTCTCTTCTCTTCTCTTCTCTTCTCTTCTCTTCTCTCTTCTTCTGCAAAGCAGTCCCAAAAGTAAAAATGCCAAGACATGCCCAGCTCCTACTTAAAGGGTGCCCAAACCAAAGTGTGCCACCTTATCTTCTGTTATTCTGGGCACCTTTGCCTCTCAATGTCTGTGCGAACTCCACTAGGCTTACTAGTAGCGATGGGTCGCCACTTTCACTCATGGGGTCAGAACACTGGGGCTAATTCCCAGTGTGAGGGCGCAGAGGGAAGCAGCTCACTCTAGGTCAGCACATTTTATGGTTCAGGTTCTGGCCCATGGCAGGTAACATAGACCAATACATGTGGTCAGGTCCTGAAAGGCAGCAATGCAAGCAAGGAAAGTTGGGGGTGGGATTTGGCATGGTTTGACAACTTGCTTAGACTGGGGACTGAAGCAGCAATTATGTAAGACCAAGAGTGCCCCTATCAGCTCCCCAAATCACCTTAAGGGGGCTGGGCTGACAAGCAACCTCAGTCAATCAAGGATCACACAAGCACTGTAATGTTCTCAAGCTGCCGATCAGGCAGTCATATCTGCCAAATCAGAGTAAGGGCAAGAAGTCTACCTGTCGCTCCAAATAGACTGCCACATCCTCAATCGGATTTGAAGTCAGCTCAGGGTGATGGTGTCACACGGTGGGTGTGCCTCCCGCCGGCTGGACATTCCAAGAAAGACAAAGAGCCATTAAGCTAATAGGCTTTTATCTAAGTTATTTACATTACAGTACAGAGAACATAAATCATGTCTGCTCAGTCCGAGTCAGAACCTCCGAATGACCTATTTTGGCGCCAGGAACAACATCTCGGGAACCGGAAATGCTTGTTCCTTCTTCTCCTAGCTTCCCCAGACATGGTGCTAGGGCTCTGCATGGCTGGCTGAAGCCTTAGCACTGCCCCCTCTTCTCCAGAGCTCCCTCCCGACGAGGAGGGGGAGGAGGAAGAGGAATCTGTCTCCAAGAGCTCCGGGTGTTGCATGTACTCGCTTAAAGCCAGACTGGCAGGGGGGGTCTGCAGCCCCCTGACAGAGGGCAATGATTTCTTCTGATCTCATTCCGAATAGGCAAAGGACTTTGTTGTGCCCCCTCTGTCAAAACAGTAATCGACTGGGGGATTGTATTTCATAAGGGGGAGGTTTTTTCTTTTGCAAAATGAACCCTTCCATTTCAGTTAAAATCCAATTTCTTCATGGTCTCATCTTCCAGCTGTGGAACTCCCTTCTCTTGCATATTTAGTGTCCGAGCATTGGTACCTTTCGGAAGAACTGCATGGTCTTTCTGCCTTTGAAGTGAGTGTGGGGTGGGGGGAATGGGGGACTAAATCAGGAAAAGCTGAATGAAGTTCGATTTGAAGGTATTTGATTCTGTTTTGCTAGTTTTATTTGTTATTCTTTGCTTCCGTTACCTGCTACCTGTATGCTATAAATCCAAATAAAAATATCGGAGAAACGGAAAATGTGATGTCTTCTTACATGCTTCATTCAGGAGGAGAGCCATAGAGAGTGGTGGGTGAATCAATGATGGAAAATCCCTCAGTTTCATGAAGCAATCTGTTTCCCTATAAAAACAAACCCTGGCAGTGAAGGAAATGTTAGTGACTGTAGGAAGTCGCTGAAAATCTGTGCTGTGCCAGACACAGAATAGGAGATCTGATGCCAAAGACAAGATGTTCAGAAATGGACATGATGTGGGTAGATATGATGTGTATGTGTTTCTTAGTGCCAGCCCCATTCCACCAGCAGAACATCTCCTCCTTGAAACTTTAGTTAATTTTTAAAAGAATTTTTTGGGACACTGAAGCAAACACCTAACTGTGTATCCCGTTTCTCATATGAAGCTACAAAGGTAACTTTGCTTGAGAAGTAAGAGGGAGGTATGGCGCACAGGAAACTGTGGTCGTATCATTGGTCCATCTAACTTAGTATTATCTACTATACCCTGACGGACAACACCTCTTCGGAATTTCAGGCACAGGACATTTTCGACTGGAGATGCTGGGGATTGAACCTGAGAACTTCTGCATACTCTACCACTGAAACACTGGAAAATTGCTGACAGTCTCCATAGATAATGCTGGGCCAGGCATACGAAAGATGAACAGGTTAAATCTGTCATGATACACTGGGCAAGGGATTTGGGGTACAATATTCAGCTTTCAGACTGGGAAAGGTTATGGAAAACAGCATGTTGTACGCTGAAAGAAAATTATATGAAAATGATGTACCAGTGGTATTTAACTCCTAGTAAGCTAGCACTTACTAGGACCTGGGTGGCGCTGTGGGTTAAACCACGGAGCCTAGGGGTTGCCAATCAGAAGGTCAGTGGTTTGAATCCCCGCGACGGGGTGAGCTCCCGTTGCTTGGTCCCTGCTCCTGCCAACCTAGCAGTTTGAAAGCACGTCAAAGTGCAAGTAGATAAATAGGTACTGCTCCGGCAGGAAGGTAAATGGTGTTTCCATGTGCTGCTCTGGTTCGCCAGAAGCGGCTTAGTCATGCTGGCCACATGACCCGGAAGCTGTACGCCAGCTCCCTTGGCCAGTAAAGCGAGATGAGCACCGCAACTCCAGAGTTGTCCGCGACTGGACCTAATGGTCAGGGGTCCCTTTACCTTTATTATTAAGATTTATTATGTATGCGACAAGAGCAGCACTGATGCTACTAGCCCAGAGATGGAAGGAGGAAAGACTCCCTACCAGAGAGGAATGGGAAACCAAGCTGTTAGGTTACGTCAAAATGGCAAAACTGACTGGAAAGCTCAGGAACCAAAAAGACAAAAACTTCAATAAAGAATGGGGGGGTGTAATTTATTTAGGAGACCACTGTAAGCAGATGAAAACATTAACAGGATTTTAATTTCACTTGTAATGTAACAAAAACTATGGACAATATGGACAGATACAAAATATAGATTATGAAATAATATGCAGTTGAAAATGTTGACAATAGGACCCATGGAGGGGAGGGTGGGAAGTCTGGAGATTCAGAGAAATCTCTTTATATGGATATGTATTTGGTATCATTATAAATATATATTTGTAAAATAAAATAAAAAGATTATTATTATTATTTTAAGAACAGATAATGCTGGGCCAGATCAAACAACGTTCTGACTCGGTATAAGGCAGCTCCCTATGTTCCTAAGGAGCCTTCTTTTCTTTGGGCCAAATGATATCTGCTTCCTTGTTTAAATTTATATTTGCTTAAAATGCTATGCATGCCCCCTTCCCCTTCTCCAGACTCGATGGGAATAGTTATCCCCACAGCTGCAGGTTCACAGCCCAGTCGTCTGTTCCAAGATCTTCTGCAAAGCCATCTATTACACATATTTGACTTCTTTTCCTCTCTCCAACTCAGGTGGGGCTCATCACCCACAAGTATAATATTTCATTTGGTGGTTGGAGCATTCTGGCTGAAGAGCAATCCTATCTATCAATCTGTCTATCATCTGCTTCTCCTCCTTCTTGGTATATGTTTAATTTTACACTTTTTGTTCATCACCGAATGCTCCTATGATCCACCCAGACTCCAGAGAGAGCCAGTGTGGTGTAGTGGTTAAGAGCGGTAGACTCGTAATCTGGGGAACCGGGTTCACGTCTCCACTCCTCCACATGCAGCTGCTGGGTGACCTTGGGCTAGACACACTTCTCTGAAGTCTCTCAGCCCCACTCACCTCACAGAGTGTTTGTTGTGGGGGAGGAAGGGAAAGGAGAATGTTAGCCGCTTTGAGACTCCTTTGGGTAGTGATAAAGCGGGATATCAAATCCAAACTCTTCTTCAAACTCTTCAATAGGCAGTCTTGCGTTTGGTGTAGGGAAACCAAGGTAATCTCCTTTGTTTTATACAAGACATCTCTCAGCATGAGTTCCTATCTCTGCTTCCTATTCATTATTTTCATTATAATTATTTGTTGCAGTAATATATATATACCTCCATTTCAAGAGACTAAGTGGCAGCATGCAACCCTTTGCTGCCTTCCTTCTGAAATCTGTATTTATCAAACTAGGTTACCCTGCATTTAAGTGGTGATTTATTTAACAGAGAACTCAGAGGGGTGCCTTGAAGCTGAGAAGGGGAAAACTGGCAGAGTGACCACCATCAGTCTGATGAGAAAAAGCATAACAAAGATATGGAAACATCAAAAAATGGTAGGGAAGTTAGATCAACCTCCTGGAAAATTGTGGGTGTCAGCTGATACATTCTGAGCCTGACAGGTGTTCAATATCTTGATTTACTTAGAAGGGAAGCTTTTTGCACAAGCTTTTTGCACACTCTTCAGACTGGCTCTCAGATTTCTCTTGTAATCTAAGGACATGTATCCATTCTTTCACAAGTTGCACAGTGACCAGCCATTGAAGAAGGCACAGATTAGCCTGGGAAGTTGAGGAAATGAGACTTCAGGTGGCAAGACTGAGAACTGCCCACTGGCCTATGTGGGAATGTTTAGGGATGCGGGGGAGGATATATTGTTTAAGATATCCTATCCCAACTTGTGTTTACAAGTTCATCAATATCAGCAGAGTTTTACATTCCCCTTTAAAACACACACACAGCGGAAAGCTTGCTCAGACTCGCTAGAGTCTCTAAAATAGATGTATTGTCCTGGTATTTCCCCTTTTATCCCTCTTAAAATAAGACACTACACAGTCTTCTATAAAAGTGTTTACTTACATAAAGCATCTGTTCACAATTGGATCCCAGAAGGCAGACTTAAACTTAGTAAAAGTTAGATGTACTCAGGACACTGTCTCATAGGGGAAAACAGCTCCTTTGTCCTCTCTTGGCCTGAAAGCCAAGAGAGCATCTTTGTGATGTGAGTTCTTTGAGCGCTTTGTCCAAAAGAGAGAGATGGAGTCTGGCCTCAGTGGTTTTGTGTTACCTGCCAACAGGTGAGGCTACACCCACTTCCAGTTACACAGGGGAAGTCCATCCCAGCCCAGAATAAACAGGAAGTTCCGGCTGATGGACTAAGACCCTCATTGTGTCCACTCTAGCAATGTAGTGTTTGACTGCTCTGTGTTTACATCCCACAGCCTATACAACTTATTTCTCTGCCACTATGACAACCTCCAGCAGAGTTCTTCTGTTGTTGTTTTTCAAAAATTTTATTGGTTTTTACCATTTTTTAAGCACATAACATAAAGGTTAAATTTTCCATACTTCCCCCCTCTCACTGTGGGAAGCCACATTCATCCCCCTCTCTCACAACGGTAGGCATAATCATTGTACATTTAACCTTAACAAACAGTATTTAATATCATTGCTTGGGCCATATTTTGGTTACTTCCTCAAGTCCCCCTCTGTTGAATTCATTATCATTCCTCTCTAACAGTTTTCATTCTCCTAAATTTTAAAACATCATAAAATACAAGAATCATTTTATTTAAAACAATCCTTTTTCCAAACCTCAACATCTTGGTACTTCTGCTCTTTTCCTATAATCTTATCCCATTTCCTTACTTCTACATTATTTCAAAATCCTAATTTTGTACTTTTTACACCCTTACCTCCCTCTGGTCTCGGAATTTTTAGCTAAATTTCCCCCTACTCAACTCCTAATTTAAACATATATTCATTTATGCCAGTAAGGGGAAGCTATGATGCATGTTTCTATTGTATTTGAATTATGTATTTTGTATTATGTTTTTTGTTATGTTTTTGTTTATTTTATGTGTTGTTTGTGGTGAAAACCCAATAAAAATTATTTTTAAAAAAAGAAAAAAGAAAGTGAGCCATCCAAGAGTGGCAAGCTGGATGCAGCCAGCGGCGGAACATATGCCCACGCTGCCCAGGGTGGACACGCTCCAGAGGGGGGCGTGACACAGAGGGTGCCCTCCCAGGTGCAGGGTAGCTGCTCGGGTGTCCAGAGCACTGCACGCCCTGCAGCCGGGGGCAGAGTGAGCCGCCCATGGCTGGCATTCGGCACTCCGCCCACCCACGACTCCCACGCATCCCCCAAGCTGTGAAAACGAAGGGGGAAGGGAGGAATGCTGCTGGCAAAGCAGTGCAGTTCCCTCCCTTATCCCCACAGCTCGGGGTAGGCTTAGGAGTTGTGGGTGGGCGGCACGCCGAATGTCACCCCCTCAGTGAGGGTACCCGGGGCACACCGCCCCCACCCTCTCCCCTTCCTACGGCCCTGGATACAGCAGGCTGGAGAAATTGATGCCAGCTCCCCTGCTCAGCTCTGAACAAGGAAGAGAAAGAGCAATGCTGGTGTAGAACTTCAGACACCATCACATTCCGCTTGGCTTGAACAAATCTGAAATGTTTCCTTGAGGTGTGGAACAATTGGCCTTTGCAACTCCTCCCCTCTCCCTGAGAACAAGCTGCAATTGATCTATCACTCTTATCTTGAACGGGCTACAATTGCTCTGTAGATCTTACGTTGAATATGTGTGTCCTTTGGATACAGCGCACTTTTCTTGCTTTTCAAGAGAAATAGGGTCCCTCCCTCCACCTGCGTTAATTGGAAGTGCTGGTGAGCGGCGTACCTGGCAATGTTGTTTGCTCAGCTTTTCATAATTCATACTGTAGTCTCAATTAAACTTTATGGTAAACAGATGTAGCAAAATTGCGTTTGTTCATATTTCATATTCTCTCTTATCATTTCAGAAGGGGAGGGAAGCCGCTACTGACAGAGAGAGCAATCATGTGGGATTAGAGTCATATTGTATACAATGTGCTTTTCGGTTTTGAGCTTCTGTGGTTGTGTCAGATTCGCAGCAGGGGAAAAGAGATGTGAGGAGGGAATTCAGGCTAAACAAGGACAATATTTTGAGGCAAGATGATTATTTGCAGCAACAACAACAATGAAAAGAGAAAGGAAAGAAAGTCGAGCAAAGGATTTGGACGCTCTGAAAAACACATCTGCTAGAGGACAATGATCTACAGTGACTGGTTTGCAGGGTGAGGTGAGGGAAACCTTTGACCAGGGAAGCCCTTATCATAGGGATGGGTGGATCCAACAATTTGGGTTACAGCTAGATTTATCAAAAATTATTTGCGTGTTTAGACCTTTTACCCTCCCCGAAATAAGCTCACACAAGAGACAGATATTTGGTTTGGTTTTTGGCAGAATTTAGCCACAACTTTATTGATTACAACCAATTAAAGGTAGATAGCCTTGTTGGTCTGTCATAGTCAAAGCAAAATAAAATAAAAAAATATCTTCCAATAGCACCTTAGAGACCAACTAAGTTGTTCTTGGTATGAGCTTTCGTGTGCATGCACACTTCTTCAGATACACTGAAACAGAAGTCACCAGACCCTTATATATAGTGAGAGGGTGGGGAGGGGTATTACTCAGAGGGGTGGTGGGAATGGGTGAAAGGTTGATAGCTGTGGTAAACCTGTTGACGACTGTTAACGGCTGCAATTAGTCTTACAGGAAAAAGCAAGGGGTGAGAAGGTTAAAAAAGCTTTGTCATGTATAATGAGATAAGAATCCAATGTCCAAAGACATTGATCCAAAGAATCCATGGAGAGACCTGGTCTGAACAAAGACATTCCAGCCAACATATCAGGATGGGGAGTCACCCAGTTTGAAATCTTATGGTGGGTCAAGCTCCAGAGTGTTTGTGCACAGGCAAAGGGCATACACAGTGTTTCCTAAACCAAAGGTCCAAGCATTAGGCTCCAGAGGATAAAGAGGCCAGCTGGATTCATATTCCCTGGCCACCCTAGACTGAGCTATCACAGGAAGTGGGTGGTGGTGAGTTGCTTGTTCCAGCAGGCTGATGCCTCCCTTCATCTAACCTAACCTGCTAACAACAGGGGGCTAGTAGGGACTTAGGGAAACCAGCTTACATAGGAATATAGTAAGCTGCCTTATACTGAGTCAGACCTTTGGTGCATCTAGCTCAGTATTGTCTACACTGACTGGCAGCAGCTATCCAGGGTTTCAGACAGGGGTCATTCCCAGCCCTTTCTGGAGGTGATAGGGATTGAACCTCAGCCCTTCTACATTCAAGGCAGATGCTTTCCATTGAGCTATGGCACATGCCACCCCCAGATAGAGAAGGAAGGTACCATAGCTCAGTGGCAGAGCATCGCTCGGATGAGTAACTGCTACCAGTACCATCATGAATGCATAATTAAAAAAAGATGCCCAGTGGGGCCCTTAACTAGTTAAATGCAGATCAGATTTGTAAAGAAATACAAGTTGTGGTCTATAATTAACCCACGGTATTGGGCATCCATTGATGTCTTAATTCTGGGAGCAGAAGGGCAATTGGCTTAATGGCACATTATGTTCCCCGCCGAAAATCACAGTAGATTTGAACTGTTGTTACGTCTCGCATGCCCCACTGCCTAAACTGCACTCCAGTTTCCTCAGCCGACTGCAACTACAGCTCTCCCCCCTCCCCCCTCCCCACAATAAGTCTGACAATAAGGCTCTCGAACCCACTGGCTGTTTGAAACAGTTATTTGCAATGCACAACATCCTCCCTGCCCTCCCTCGCATGCAGACCATGGATATTTATGGCGTCCACATACGAATTCATGATATCAGCTTATGGCTATCTTTCTGAAGCCAGGGGGTTATAAAATTAGAAGCCTGGACTTTATTCATACAGCAATATCCATAAACCTAAAATAATGCCATCATTTTAACGCACCACGTTCGGTGATGGAACGGGGTGAGGGGGGGGGAGACAAACAGCTGTTGCGATCCTTGTCTTTTTTCTCTCCCAGCCACGAGACTCTCCTCCCCTGCTGTTGCTGACACTTTTCTCTTTATATAGCAGAGCATGATTGGCGATGCTCAAACTGCCCGGCACAAAGGCAGATCTGTTCCTCGGCTGTCCAATTACATTACATCATCTCTGTCATTAACGGCACCTCACGTCAAAGCCCTATAAGTTACCTACTAAGGGAGCAGGGTAGTTTAATGGCAAACGGTGGCCTCATGCAATTTGCTGCACGCATCGCCCCATCTGACTCAGCAGCGGGATAACGCAACGTTTCCTGAGTTATCGCCCGCTCCTTAATCTTGTTTCCAGTGGCAACCAAATCAGCACGTAAGGGCTTGGCAGCGCATGGCGTGTGCAGAACGGCTGAACTCTAAAACACCCCTCCCCTCTTACCCTCCAATCCATGTTGCATGAGGCGGCCACAGAAGCTCATGCTGAATTTTAAAAGCAAGTCGCTAAGAAATGCTTTGTGGTTCTTCTTAAAAAGGCACTTGCCCATGACACAACTGGCCCCATTGGGTGGCTCTCTGCAGCAGCCTGTGTAGCACCACAAAGAAGCTGTGAGGTGCCAAGCATCCAAACATCCGGAAGGGTCATAATATGCATCTTCCTCAACATGCATACAGGGACGCGGGTGGCGCTGCGGTCTAAACCACTGAGCCTCTTGGGCTTGCCGATCAGAAGGTCGGCGGTTTGAATCCGTGCAACGGGGTGAGCTCCTGGTGCTCTGTCCCAGCTTCTGCCAACCTAGCAGTTCGAAAGCACGCCAAAAAGTGCAAGTAGATAAATAGGTACCGCTCCAGCGGGAAGGTAAACGGCGTTTCCGTGCGCTTCTCTGGTTTTGGTATTCCATTGCGCCAGAAGCGGCTTAGTCATACTGGCCACATGACCCGAAAAAACTGTCTGCGGACAAACGCCACCTCCCTCGGCCTGTAAAGTGAGATGAGCGTCGCAACCCCAGAGTCATCTGTGACTGGACTTAACTGTCAGGGGTCCTTTACCTTTACTTTACAACATGCATACAGCTTGCTGGCATTTTCTGCTTTTGCTCCTGTACTATGGAATGCCCTTCCCCCCCTTTTACGTACACATGAAACAGCAGATTTATCTTGTCTCCCAGGCTTTATTTACTTATTCCATTTATATCCCACCTTTTCCTCCAGGGAGCTCAAGGTGGCTAACACAGTGGTGTAGCAACGGGTGAGGGGGGGGCGGTCCACCCCGGGTTCCAACCCAGAGGGGGGTGACACTTTTAAAAAAAAAAAATTTAAATTTTTTAAAAAACTTTTTTTTTTAAATTTTAACTTCATTGAAAAAAAGAGATAATAGACACACACACACAACCCCCACACCTCACAAAGTGGCACCATCAGAGGGGGGTGGCACTTTATTTTTTTATTTTTTTTATTTTTATCATTTTTTAAAATTATTTTTATTTTAACTTTATTTAAAAAAAAGAGATAATAGACACACACACACACAACCCCCCACACCTCACAAAGTGGCACAATCAGAGGGGGGACAATTTTTATTTTTTTAAATTTTTTTAAATTTATTATTATTATTATTATTATTATTATTATTATTATTTAACTTTATTGAAAAAAAGAGATAATAGACACACACACACAAAACCCCCACACCTCACAAAGTGGCACCATCAGAGGGGGGGTGACACTTTTTATTTTTATTTTTTTATGTTTTTACATTATTATTATTATTAACTTTATTGAAAAAAAAGAGATAATAGACACACACACACAAATAAAACCCCACACCTCGCAAAGTGGCACCATCAGAGGGGGGTGACACTTTTTAAATTTTTTAATTTTTTTAAAAAATTAAAGTGGTGGGGGGGGTGACAAAAAAAATTCCGCCCCGGGTACCACCTAGGCTTGCTACGCCTCTGGGCTAACATGCTTATCCCCCTCCTCAATTGATTCCTACAATGACCCTGTGAGGTAGGCTAGGCTGAGAGGCAGCGTCTGGCCTCAGGTCACCAAGTGAGCTTCATGGCCAGGTGAGGATTTGAACCCTGGTCTCTCCCAGGTCGTAGTCCAACACTCTCACCACAGCACCACACTGGCTTTCCCTAACCAATAAGATTGGATTCTGTTTTCACAAGCTAGACTCCCCTGCTGGTTCCCTCACTGCAAGAAGTGAGGATACAGGGAACCAGGCAGAGGGCCTTCTTGGTAGTGGCACCCTCCTTGTGGAACACCCTTCCATCAGATGCCAAGGAGATAAAGAACTACACAACTTTTAGAAGACATCTGAAGGCAGCCATGTTTAGGGAAGTTTTTAATGTTTGATGTTTTTATATGTTCTGGAAGCCGCCCAGAGTGGCTGGGGAAACCCAGCCAGATGGGCAGGGTATGAATAATAAAATTATGTATTATTATTACTACAGTGGTACCTCCGGTGAAGTACTTAATTCCTTCCGGAGGTCCGTTCTTAACCTGAAGTGTACTTAACCTGAAGCACCACTTTAGCTAATGGGACCTCCTGCTGCCGCTGCGCCACCAGAGCACGATTTCTGTTCTTAGCGGAGTTCTTAACCTGAAGCGTACTTAACCCGAGGTACCACTGTATTATAATTTCTATTTGATTCAGTTTTATATGCTTTTGTTTCTTTTTGTACTGTCATTTTATTGGTTTAGGTTGCATTTTTGTTTTAATGGGGGTTTTTCCCCTGTTGTACGTAATGCACACCACATTAGAGATTTTTTTTGAAGTTGTTTTAAAATGCTTTTAAATAAAATAAAACATTGCACCAAATGTTTACTAGAAACCAGTGTTCATTGGGACTGTTTGGGCAGAAGGAAGGGAACCCAAGAGTAAGTGGAGCCAGAGCCAATATCAGGCAGAGTCCATGAGTTCTAGTTCTGTGCCCATCCTCCTGTCTGGTGAGTTGTTCAGGGGCAACACTGAGAATAAGGAGAAATAATCTGAAAGGCAGTGGCACACCTTGGACTGACAGTAAGTAGGAGCACAAGGGTCTGGTTGAGGACATACGGTGGTTGGTGGTGCAGCCTAATGGACCAGCCTTCACTGCTAGAAATTGCACCAACTGGTTTTTCAGAACATCCCGATTGCCCTCCTGAATCATTTCCTGGACATATTGCTCAGAGATGCTCATGTCCTTTGGTTATGTTCTCATGACCAGTAGAGGCTGCTGCATCAGGAAATGGGCTCACCAACCTCCGTCTGCCCTCAGCAAACCCAAGAAGAAGAAGAGTTTGGATTTGATATCCGACCTTATCACTACCCAAAGGAGTTTCAAAGCGGCTCACATTCTCCTTTCCCTTCCTCCCCCACAACAAACACTCTGTGAGGTGAGTGGGGCTGGGAGACTTCAGAGAAGTGTGACTAGCCCAAGGTCACCCAGCAGTTGCATGTGGAGGAGCGGAGACGCGAACCCGGTTCACCAGATTACGAGTCTACCGCTCTTAACCACTACACCACACTGGCTCTCTTACATGCAATGAGCCCTGACTTTCAGCCCCCCATCCTACTTAAGGCTCAGTGTTGCCCTTGTCAAACTCTGCAAGGAGGACGATAAAGACTAAACTAGAATTAGTCGGCTCTGTCTGTCATTAACCCTGGCTCCACCTACTGTTGGCCTCCCTGCTTTCTTCACTATGAGTCCCAATGAGCAGAAACCACTAATGCCAACAAACAAGAAGCTTTGGCTTTTGATAAATATGCTGGCAGTTTTCATCTCTGCTGCTACAGTCGATTTCTGAAAAGCAGGGCACTATTCAGTTATCTGGCTTCAAAGTGTGCCAAGGGGCTTTACATCCTGCCTGCCATTGTCCAGGAAATACCGTGTCACTGATACCCAGAGTAAAATCCCCATCAATTTCCCACCCCCACCCCACCTGCCCTCGGATCTCTGTGCATTTGAGCAATTTATGGGTGATGTTGCATCTGCAGTTGCAAATCAATAATTGATCTCGGTGGCACCGGCTTCGCTTCCCAGTGCATCAGATTCACACAGCAATAAACAAAGTGATTAACCAAGTGTGGATTATTGGGAAGCCGGACTGAATGCTAAACACACCATTTGCACATTGTGAGCATGATGACTTTGTCCTTCACGCATTAAAACAAGAAAAAACAATGACAACAGCAACACCACAAACAACAAAAGGAAGAAATCATCAGCCAAATCTTCAGATGGATGTTTCAAATTAATACGTGACTCCTCACCTGTCCTGGCACTACCTGGGTGAAGAACTCAGATTACGTTTTCTGAGTTTACAAAAAGGTTGATGCTCAAACCAGTGTGGTACATAAGCAAGGAATGGGTCAAAGGCACAGCAGATACAAGATACAATAGCTGCACAAGCTAAGATGTTGAGCCAAAATACAACATGCTGCCATTATATGTGAGTGGGCTGGGCATGACTTTAGTGTGGCAAGTGGGATGTTTCTCTGAACTAGTTATACAAATGGGAACTCTGTGGGGTGGGCCTGTGCTGTCTCTTTGCTCTGACACCTCCCTGTCCTGGGCGAGGGGAAATGTAATGGCACCAGGGTAGCTCTGATCCAGTCTGTGTAACTGATGTCTTCTGAGAGGCCCATCAGTAAGAACTGATAGAGGGGCCAGCTCCGGTGGTACAGGAGGCAGCAATGAGGCCAAAGGCAGGGATGATTCTGGGCGACTTGGACAGCAGAATGTTGGACTAGATCAGGCATCCCCAAACTGTGGCCCTCCAGATGTTTTGGTCTACAACTCCCATGATCCCTAGCTAACAGGACCAGTGGTCAGGGATGTTGGGAATTGTAGTCCAAAACATCTGGAGGGCCGAAGTTTGGGGATGCCTGGACTAGATGGTGCTCGGGGTCCCTTCCAACTCTGCAGTTCTACGATCCTATGAAACATGAACTGAATCCAATTATCTCTTCCATTATTCTATGTAGGTAAGAGTAATTGTGCCGCCCTCCAGAATTTTGGGTGAAATTCCGCAACATGCTATTGACACGATAATAGACCATTAGTAGTGAATTTATGCTGGACCATCCGCACATCATTCTGCTTTGTTAATTGTTCTGGGATGCTTCCCCAGCTTTAGAGGGACACACCTGTGCTATAGCTCAGCAAAGCAGGTCCACCCCACTCTCAAACATTTGTGGTATGAAAAGTAACAGGATTTCAACAGAAAGGGCATTCACCAGTTGGAAATGAAGCAGTATTTTCATGCAAAAAAACCTCTGCAGGTGCAAATAGCATTGAAAGGGGGGGTTGTGTAGAGATGCCCAGATGCCATCATTAGCATGATACAAATAGGAACTCCTTTGGGTGGGGTGGGCCTGTGCTGTCTGTTTGTGGTGGCATCTCCCTGTCCTGGGCGAGGGATGAAGTTAGGCTGAGACACAGTGAGCGTCCTAAGATTACCCAGTGAGCTTCCTGGATGAGTGAAAATTTGAACCACAGTCTCCTGGGTCCTGGTCCAACACTAACCACTATACCACACTGAGTCTTGTGTACGAGAATCATCTAAATGTAATGGCAAGGAAGCAGAACAGGTATACAGATAAGGGCTTTATCAGTGGCCCAAGTGACATAGATTTCCTCCTTTAATGAAAATGTGTGTATGTGTATTGGGCAGGGGCTGTTTTGACAATATATATCCTTTCACAAGACAATGATGTCACCTGATAAATGGGCCAGACAGAGAGGAGCAGGAAGTCATCTGGGGTCAAAATATGATAAATAATGGCAGAACTTGGAACACAGCACAAAATCCCCCCTGCTTGACAATTCTATCATTTTAACGGCAGCTTCCTGGAGTGGGGGGAGTGCCCATCGCACAGACACATCAATCAACTGTTATGCATGCCCTAGCACTGTCTGGGGTGAATGATGCTGAACTGCTGCCCTCTGAAATCATTCCGATCTAATAACTACAAGCAGTTACAAGTCAAGCAGCTTAAAGGTTGTGGAGCAGTTCACCAAACAGAATAATGCCAGTCTATGAGATCAAAGCCAATTTTGACAACCAGGGTACCCTTTTTTGGGGGGGCAGTATTGCACCCTCCAGGTCCCCATCTACATCTTGCTATGAAATAGTGGTTATTTTCTTAATGGCGAAGGGTGGGGGGGGAGGAATGCAAGTCTCAGGCTGAGATTTGAGTAGCTATTCTAGGTCTATGGGGTCCACAGACACGAATTACTTTGCCATATGAAAAATTGCTTTGGTAACTTGAGCTTCAGCAGTGACTTGCCTTGTGGCATCAGGATGGGGAGATTTCTCTTTACAACAGACAAGCACAAAGCCTCATTGGGGATATGTATAAAGTTTGATTATTTGGAGCTCAATGAGAGAGTCTAGCTGGCTCCAAACATACCTGCAAATACTTTCTGCCTTACCATTGCTGCTGCTGGACTGCTGACATTGATTTCTGGTGAGCTTGTATCTCTGGAGAATGTAGGAATCTGCCTTACACCAGGACAGACCATTGGTCCATCTAGTTCAGTATCCTCAACATTGATTGACTGCAGCTCTCCAGGATTTCAGCCAGGAGTCATTTCCAGCCCAACCTGGAGATGCTGGTGTTTGAACCTTGAGTCTTTTGCATGCAAAAGCATGAGCTGTACCACTGAGACATGAGCTTTTAAGGAAAACCAGTGGAACCGTTATAGCACAAAGAAATAGTGGTAAAAAAATAAGAAGTTGAGATGAATTTTGGTGAAAGAAGGGAAATTGAGAGGATGCTAATCAAATTTGCAGATGACACCGAGCTGGGAGGGGTAGCAATGTCACAGAAGACAGAATCAGGTTTCAATATGACCTTAACAGATTGGAGAACTAGGCCCAAACTTACAAAATGAATTTCAATAGGGACAAATGTAGTGTTCTGTATTTAGGCAGGAAGAACCAGCTGCACAAATATAGGATGGGGGATACCTGAATTACTAGTAGTACGTGTGAAAAGGATCTAGGGGTCTTAGTGGGCCACAAGCTTAACATGAGGAGGGCAACCAAAATGGTCAAAGGCCTGGAAACGATGCCTTATGAGGAACGGCTTAGGGAGCTGGGTATGTTTAGCCTGGAGAAGAGAAGGTTAAGGGGTGATTTGATAGCCATGTTCAAATATATAAAAGGATGTCATATAGAGGAGGGAGAAAAGTTGTTTTCTGCTGCTCCAGAGAAGAGGACACGGAGCAATGGATTCAAACTACAAGAAAGAAGATTCCACCTAAACATTAGAAAGAACTTCCTGACAGTAAGAGCTGTTCGACAGTGGAATTTGCTGCCAAGGAGTGTGGTGGAGTCTCCTTCTTTGGAGGTCTTTAAGCAGAGGCTTGACAGCCACCTGTCAGGAATGGTTTGATGGTGTTTCCTGCTTGACAGGGGGTTGGACTGGATGGCCCTTGTGGTCTCTTCCAACTCTATGATTCTATGATTCTATGAGTCAACAGTGTGATGCAGCAGCAAAAAAAGCTAGGCTGCATCAACAGAAGTATAGCGTCCAGATCAAGGGAAGTAATAGTACCACTCTATCCAGACCACGCCTGGAATACTGTGTCCAATTCTGGGTGCCACAATTTAAGAAGGATATTGGCAAGCTGGAACATGTGCAGAGGAAGGTGACCAAGACGGTCAAGGCTCTGGAAACCAAGCCTTCTGAGGAATGGTTGAGGGAGTTGTTTAGCCTGCAAAAAGAGGCGACTGAAATGAGACATGATAGCCGTCTTCAACCCTTGGAATTCCTTCCAATTCTATCATTCTAAATTACCACTGAATGGCACAGGAAATGAATTTTTGTGCAAAGCAACTGTAAGGGCTCGGGTTTGTCTCCTCGAGAGTAAAGAGGCAGAAACATCCGTTCTTCTAAAGCTAATGCTTTATTTACAGACTATGTACATCAGAGTGTCTAAGATTCATGTCCGCTTGAGTCGGTTCCAGAATCCGGGAGTGGCTTCTGCCTACTCCTCCCCCAGCATAGAAGCTTCGGGATTCCAAAACGTCTCCGCCTTTCCTTACGCTTTTTCCCTCTACGCAGCTGGAGCGACGGAAATAGCTGACTGCTTTGCTCCGCAACCCCCTCAGGTCGATCCAGGGCTCTATCAGCATCTCTGACCCTCAGCTCTACCACACTGCCTGACAGTTCCTGTTCGCCTCCACTGGGGCTGTCCTTGCTATCTCCGCTGGACTCCGAACTGCTTCTCAAGAGAGGCTGCGCTTCCCTCCATCCCTCCTTCCCTGTCTCAAGTGCTTTGCGTGAGGTCAGGTCCCTGACAGCAACCCATGGCAAACACACTGGGGTTGAACAGCCTGAGGAATTTGGACAGGGTCAGAAAGACCTTTGAGGGGAGAGACTACTGGGCATGCCTATGTATTGACCACATGATACCACACAGATAGCACAACCACACCCACCCCTCAAAATAGGAATGGGTGAATGTGTCGATTTCAGTCTATTATAATTTCTCATTTTTCTTATGTTCGGCGCTGCACATTTCCACACCAGTTTGTGAATATATATATTTTAAGGGAAAGTGCTCATGAAGGTACATCAGCATTTCTTGTGACCGTTACCTAATTATACACCTAATTATAATTACCTAATTTTTGTATGCAGACTTGCCTGATACACACATTTTTCAAAGCATATTCTCCCCAATAGCTATATTTCCTCTAATATAATACATTTCTACATGCAATATTTTCATCAACATGTGCAATGCTTTTGGGACAATTTACATCCGCCCATGCCTTTTTTGCACACATCACAAGAGTAGAGAAGTGCCTCACAAAATTCAGAGAAATGAAATATTCAAACAACAGCTGTCGTTCAGTCCTCATATTGTTTCAGAAAGTGTGAATTGGGTATATTTGCCTTTAGATGCTGAGTTGAACTGACCCTCCTCCATTCCAACTCACACACATTCCCCCTTTTTTCCCCAATTTCCAAAGATCTTCTGAGTAGCTTTTCTGTCTCTAGATCCGTACTCCAAACTGTCATTCTGGTTTTTCAAAGGTAATCAAATAAGGTAGTGAATGGGAATTTGCAGATATTCTCTTACATGTGTTCATTACTGCCAGAGCTTACTAAGGCTCTGGCGAGAACAGAGGCTTTTGCTATCAGCAATATTGCCAGGCAGGTGTTGATTACCTGGAAAATTATCCAAGAAGAGAATTCTCCCTCCTTTCTCCCCATTTCTATTTTTCCCCACTTGCAAGCCAACCTCCTGCGCTGTCTGCTATTTCTATGCGCTGGGTTTTCTATATGTCTGATCTGTCATTCTGATTCCTTCACAGGCTGAGCACCTAGAATTCCAGCTCTGAATCACAGCACTTAAAACATATTCCCTTTAAAATGTAGTTGAGCCCAAGCTGGCTCGTGAATGATTCCATCGGACACTGCGCCAGGTGAATATAATCTTGTCATTTAATCTCGGGCTGGAGCTGATGGCGAGCTGCCAGAGTGGATTCAACCACGACTGTCCTGGCATTAAAAAGTTATGACAAGAGGGCTCTGATGGGTTCTGAAAGGGATTGCTTCTGACAAGCTGTCAAGTTGTTAACACTAACATGCCCTAAATCTAGAATGAGGACCAATAAGGATTTTTTAAAAACCCCCAAAATATATACCCTGAACCTGAGAGCCACATGAGATTGTAGCCAACAAATAGTCTTCTTCTCCATATAACTCTTCCTCTTCTGCTTCCTCTCTGTCGTCATCATTTGGGACATTCAAAATATGCCTGCAAGGTTTATACCAGGGGCATGGAAACTGAGGGCCACATTCTCTTCTGAGCCATCTTCCAGGGGCCGCATGCTAGTGGTAGGTGGGGAAGAGTAGATGGAGCAACAAATGTAATTTTTAACTTTTGTACTGTAGGCTATTTTCCACAGACACTCACATGCTCTGTCCAGGCAAGTAAGAAACATTCTGAGAGAGTCCAAGAGCACAATCCAGGCAGGCAAAACCATTGAGGGACTCTCCCTATAGCCTTGAACCAGAAGGTTCTGGATAGCGGGCAAACTACCTTGGACTAACCTGGCGACTGTGGGTCCTGGAGGACTTGTTCCTTGCCAACCTAGACTGGGAGAGAGGGATCTAGACCAGGGTTTCCCAAACCTGAGTCTCCAGTTGTTTTGGGACTACAACTTCCATCATCCCTAGCTAGCAGGACCAATGGTCAGGGATGATGGGAGTTATAGTCCAAAAACAGCTGGAGACCCAAGTTTGGGAAACACTGATCTAGACTGACTCCAGCTACAAAACATGAGGCTACAGAACATACTCTTGGGCTGAAGTACTGTTTATGTTTTTTTGTTTGGGGGCACAGGATTGTTGCTGTTATCAGTATTAATTTTTTAACCTTCATTTTAGATCTTATGATTTATGTGTAAATTGTTTAATTTGGTTGTGTACTTTTTGATAGAGCTTTATTTATTTCTTATGACTACTTTCGTTAAGTTTGTAATTAAGTTTATTTATCCCCCCCCCCATGTTGTAGGCTGCATTGAACATGGATTTAACTGTGGAAAGGCAGTATACACCTCTTTTGTTCTTTAAGGGAATATGTTATTGTCCACTTCTGGGTCGGCGGAGCACTGGAAATAGCTTGTGCGCATGCGTACGGGCTTCCTCAGACCCGGAAGTGCGCCGGAAATGATGCTTGCACATGTGCACAAGCTATTTCCGGCGCTCCGCTGACCCAGAAGTGGGCAGCCGCGCCGTGCCACGCCGATAAGAGCGGGCAGCAGGGTGGGGGGGTCGGATAAATGAGTCCCTTGGGCCGTATCTGGACCCTGGGCCGTAGTTTGGGGACGTCTGACCTAGAAGGCCCTCTCCATTGTCCCCCCCCCAATTGTGAATGTGAGGGTGGTGGGACTGAGAGAAGATCTCAAAACATGGGCAGGTTTGTATGAGGGAATATGGTCTTTCTGATAGATTGCATATGTTGTTGCTGCTATGTTCCTTAGAATATCCAAGCAGTATCGGACGCCTTCCAGCTTGTGTATGTATAAAGAAGTTGCTTTTCTTGATGTCATAAAACAGGAAAAAAACAATAATGACTGTTAAGCTCTACAGTGAAATTAAATAAGAGCTTCCTTCTCTTTTGTTCTGTGTTGTTGTTTTTTCACCAGCCATGTGCCTAAGTCTTTTTTATTTCCTTTTATTATTATTATTATAATATTTGCCTCTGCCTGTCTGGGGAGAAGGGGGAAAAACATATATTTTCAGGACGGAAACCAGCATGATTGACCATTTAGTGTTTGAGAGATTTAATACATATGCTCACCCGTCCAAAAACCTGGAGCCTCAAACACTCCCTATGCTCCGAATTGCCATGTCACTCAACTGACGTATCATTTCTGACGGGAGAAAAACTATAATAAAGAATGAAGTGCAGCTTTTCCATTTCAAAAGAGGTGTTTATTGCTTTACGTTCCCCAGTCAAAGCTAAAATGAATTGTATCGCAAGGTGAGGGGCAAGCCGGCTGCAGAGATGGCCCAGGAAATAAATATTCAACCTATTGCTGGCTGTTTCATTTATATAATACAACAAGTGGCAGCATGCCTTTTTTCTCTTCCTTCCCCCTCTTTCCCTCTCAAAACATAATAATAACAATAATCATTTTCCTGTGTCCAGCTGTTCTTACCAACACAGCTGATTTTCTATTTCCCACTCTGCGCTTTTAAGCCACTGCCAGTTTGAAAGAATGTTTGAGGAGAAGCAATTAATTTAGAATTGTTTTCAGGCCTCCACATGATCTCCACATCCTTTTCTCTCGCCGTTTCTTGCTGTGTCAAACATGCACATCGCAGCGTTGCATGTGCATTTCCACCATCATGTCTTTAAATTAAGGACGACTTTAAACACTGCTTTTGCAGGGTTGGTGGCGGGGATGTAAGCCTATATTTTAAGGCAATGGTTCCCAAACCTTTTGGGGTCACCACCCCCTTGGTTCCATAAACTCATCCCCAGCACCTCCCACTCCACCCTATACCGTGTTTCCCCTATTTTAAGACACCGTCTTATATTTTTTTTCCCTCAAGAAAACTCACTATGGCTTATTTTGAGGGGATGTCTTATTTTCATTACGTAAGCCCAGCACAGCCTTTTCCTTGGCGCCCTCCAGAACTGCGCCTATCACTATGGCTTATTTTTGGGGTACGGCTTATATTTCGCAAATGCAAAAAAATCCTGCTATGGCTTATTTTATGACTACGTCTTAAAATAGGGGAAACAGGGTAGAAAGCATCACTCATAATAGCGGTTTGCACAACCCACTGAAGAAGCTAATAACAGAATAAAATGCAAAATGGTAGCAATTAATTGCACAGTTATTCAAAATACAATTAAAACTGTTTTGTTTAGTCAATTCAACAAAATGGATGAACTTAGAATCATAGAATTGCAGAGTCGAAAGGGATCCTAAGGGTCTTCTATTCCAGGGGAGGCAACCTAAGGCCCAGGGGCCGGATGCGGCCCAATCGCCTTCTCAATCCAGCCCGCGGATGATCCGGGAATCAGCGTGTTTTTACATGAGTAGAATGTGTGCTTTTATTTAAAATGCATCTCTGGGTTATTTGTAGACCATAGGAATTCGTTCATATTTTTTTCAAAATATAGTCCGGCACCCCACAAGGTCTGAAGGACGGTGGACTGGCCCACGGCTGAAAAAGGTTGCTGACCCCTGAATTCTACTCCAATCCCCTGCAATGCAGGAATCTCAGCTAAAGCATCCATGACAGACAGACAGCCAAACCTCTACTTAAGATCCTACAAGGAAGGAGAGTCTTCCACGGAGCCGAAGAAACCTGCTCCGGTATCTGGAGCGGCGCTTGTCACTCCCCCCCCCCTTTGGAACGGTACCCGGAGTGGGCCGCCCCCCCTCGGAACGCCCCTGGTCTGCCACCTTCCGAGGGAGTCTGTTCTACTGTCAAACAGCTCTTATTCTCAGGAAGTTCTTCCTGAAGTTCAGTCAGATGTTTAAATATTTAAGGACATAAGGAAATTCTGCTTGATTAGGCCAAAGACCCATCAAGCCCACCATCCTGTTCTGAGAGTGCTCACCCTACCCCAAGGACTTCTCAGAGCCTGAGTGTGTATGGGACACTCATCGATGGGACCTTTTGTCATGAAATATTTGCAAAGCGTGTTCTCCTTCATGGAGAGCACGTGTTGCGGTGGGGGCCGGCAAGTCACCCCTCTGGTTCTGGGCGGGATCGTATGGATGGCCACTGTTGTGATTGGACCCTGGGTGTTGTTGGGGAGAATTGTATGTTGCAATTTATTGATGGACAGCCCAGCGGATATATATTGGTGGGTTTGCAACGTGATCCCCCTCTTGGCTGCGTGCTTCTGATCACCCGCCTTCCCTCCCTATATTTTAGGCCTCTGCCTTGGCCTTGCTATGCCTGTCATGGGGTCGTCTGCTGTTGGGGCAGGGGCCTGGTAGGAATTTTTCCAGTTGGCTGATTGGCTGGTGCCATCTGGTTTTCGCCTACTGCGTAGCAAATAGTCACAACTTGTAAGGTTGGCGGTTAGGCATTGGTTATGATGTTGGTTGGAGGAGGGGTTATGATTGACTGTGTCTGCCCCTCCAATTGTTGCTGGTGTTAGGGGAATTCCGTTAAAGGAATCCAGGGGCTCGATGCTTTTTGTCCGAACCCCCGGTCGGGGGCTAGGGCCGTGCAAGAGCCCTGGGAGCCTGAGGGGAGAGGGGAGGGTCAGACCACCTGGCTCCCTTTATCTCTCTAGAGGGTTTTCCCCTTACTGACGGTCGTCAGTTCTGTCCTCTGTGGGACAGATAGTCTTAACCAATGCCTAAGCAACCACTCACATTGTTTGTATTTTAATAAAGCTGTGGCCAAAATCATGCCAAAAACCAAAACTAAAATTCTGACTGATGTGTGAATTATTTGAGGGGTGGTTTGGGGACCTCGACACGCAATGCAAATATGTGTCACTGCTGGGCATTACATGCACTTCCTTACCTGCAGCTGGCTAGGCCATGCCTCATTGTTTCCCATTCAGAAAAAACTTCTCTCTAAGCAGTACAAGGAAGTTCTGAATCATTACCGCACATTATATACCCAGTTGGCTTAATTATCAAACAGCTTGCGTGGCTAGTCATTGCTCTCTCTCTCTCTCTCTCTCTCTCTCTCTCTCTCTCTCTCTCTCTCTCTCTCTCTGGATCCAACAATACACTTTGAAACCTACTGCCTACTCCACAGCAACAAATATTCCGTTTTCTCATCTGGAACAGAAAATCACAGATATTTGCAGCATCCCTTAAAGCAGAGCTGTCAGATATGTGCAACTTTCAGACAACCTAAAGTATATGGCCTTGAATGGAGACGAGCGAGGGGAATTTAGTTCACTTCACATTTAATGCAAAGCATCAATGGCGTAGCATCGGGGGTCACAGAGGCTGTTGCCCCAGATGCAAAATTGTTAGGGGCGCAAAATTTCAATACCCGGTGCTGTCTCAATACATCTGCAGGCTTCTGTCATTGGGCTCCATTGAAAACGGCTTATCCATGCAAACCAGGAAGTGATCTCTCAGACAACAGAATGACTCTTCTTTCATTGTCTCTGGGGCTGTGATCTCCTGGGTGATGTGGACACCATTAGGCCGTTCAATGCGCGTGTGTTTCCATTTCCCTCTTTCGCAACCCCGGGCACTGGCAACCCACACTCCGCCACTGGCAAAGCTACCTAATTTGCACTTACCAAAAGAATATGCAAACCAGATCACATCTTAGCCTCTCTAAATTTTGCAATTCAGTTATCCAACCAAATTATTTGAATAAAAATTAATATATTGGGGGAAGGTGTGTATAAAAATACAGATGCTGAAAAATAACATTCAAAAATGCATTATTTGGGAAAGTCACTTGTAAAATTTTGGGGGAGAAATGTGCAATAAAATGTTGGCAGATTTTCATCAGAAATGTGTTTTTAATATATATACATATAAGAAACTGATGCTTAAATGTGGCAAACTGAAAAAAACGAGAAACTGAAATTGATGAACTTGTCCATTTCCAGTCTTCAGAATATTTTATTGTAAATTGGGTTTAATTCTTAACAAACACATGGACAAGCAAACAGGGCAGGATTCAGAAGAGGGCTGTCATAAACAAGACCATATTTATCTTTTCAGCCATTGGGCTTTGTTGTTCTAAATAACAATTGCTAGTAACTCAGTATCCCAATTACTTAAGACACCACCATCACCCTACATTTAGGAGGAATGCAACCTTTAAATGTCCACATTTTCCATCATTAATATAGATATGTCAGTATCAAAGCATCTTCTTTAATAATATAATCAATGCTTCCTCGCAGAAGAAAAGAATCCTTTTTCAAATTCCCCACAGTTCCGATTTGGATTTAATTAACCCACTAGTACTTTCCTGATTTTCCTAATAAACTTTTCAAAAGAGAAGCCTCCCAAGTGCCCAAGAATCTTCCTTTCATCTTGTCAAATAGAAATTCACTCATTTCCCCATGCCTAAGGGACCCTGGCAAGGAGTGGAGAGGCGGAGGGGGAACATTGGAAATTGACGTCTAGAATTCACCGATGGGCTCAGCCTCAGAGAGAAACAGGGAAAGACAAAACAAATCAGACTGTGTACGGTTGTTTGCTTTAGTCCAAAAATGCAATTCAGCCAGGCAGGGGGATGAGCTTAAACTGAGAATTAACCTCAACAGCCCTCTGTGGCTGTGCAGCTGGTTAGTTGTAGGGCAGGGGTGTCAAACTCCGGCCCTCCAGATGTTTTGAGACTACAATTCCCACCATCCCTGACCACTGGTCCTGTTAGCTAGGGCTGATGGGAATTGTAGTTCCAAAACATCTGGAGGGCCGGAGTTTGACACCCGTGTTGTAGGGTATAGGATGCCTGCCCACCTAGCAGTTCAAAAGCACGTCAAAGTGCAAGTAGATAAATAGGTACCACTCCGGTGGGAGGTAAACGGCGTTTTCGTGCGCTGTTCTGGTTCGCCAGAAGCGACTTTGTCATGCTGGCCACATGACCCGGAAGTTGTACGCCGGCTCCCTCAGCCATTAATGCGAGATGAGCGCCACAACCCCAGAGTCGGTCACGACTGGACCTAATGGTCAGGGGTCCCTTTACCTTTAAACCAAAGAATTCAGCTAGGGGGTCAATATGAAAGCAAGGTGCCAAAGTACAGATGGCTAGGAGCTGAGGAAGGTGCAATAAGTTCTTGCAAAATATCTTTGTGTTAAAGGAAGGGTATAGGATGCCTATCAGGTGAGAAGCAGCCATCTCAAGAGAAATACGGTTACCCTTGTGAAACATGCACTGCGACAAAGACTATGGGTGAATTCTCATGGGAGAGAAGGCTATCAATGATTATTATTCATGATTGTTATCTTCTATGGTAAGGGGTAGTATGCCTCTGAATACCAGTTGCTAGGATGGGCACATGGAAGGAGCACTGTAGTACTCTGGTCCTGCTTGCAGCTGCATACCGAGCCACTTGGCTGCCAGGAGCAGCAAGCCAAGCGGCACCCTCCGAGGGCAGGGCGTCACTCTGTAGCGTATGTGTCGTGATGTCATGACGCATGCACTACAGAGTGCAGCCTGCTCCTCGGCCACCGCGCGCTTTTCTTCTCCATTCCTTCTGTGCCCTGGTTGGGCGGAGCCGTGCGGGTGGGCCAGCGAGGGGCATCACTCCAGCCACAAGTGTGGCGCCTCGCTGGCCCGCCCCTCGCCCCTGCGACTCTGCCCAACCAGGGCACAGAAGGAAGGGAGAAGAAAAGCGCGCGGGGTGGCCGAGCGAGCGAGCAAAGCCAGCCACGGCATCAAGCGAGGTTTTTGCCAGCGGCTTGGGAGTCGCACTCACTGGGGGGGGTGCAGAGTGTCACCCCCCCAGCTGGAACTCGGGGCGCCCTGCCCCCATCGCCCCACCCTTCCTACGCCACTGCCTGCTTGCAGGCTTTCCAAGGGCTCCCCATGGTTGGAATCTGGTTGGCCACAGGACTAGACAGGCCTTTCTCCTGATCCAACATGGCTTTTCTTATGTTCGATTTGGGGCGGAGTACAACAGCTTCTGGATTGACATGCATCTTGTGCAAATGAGAACCCAAAAAGAGCCCTACTGGAATAATCCAATTGCCCATCTAGTCCAGCATCCTGTTCTCACAGTGGCCAACTAGATGCCCTGGTTTCCAGCAACTGGTATTCAGAAGCATCACTGCATCTGACAATGGAGGGAGAACATAATCAATATGTCTAATAATAATAATAATAATAATAATAATAATAATAATAATAAATTTTATTTATACCCCGCCCTTCCTAGCCGAAACCGGGCTCAGGGCGGCTCACATCAGTAAAAATACAAAGCCATTGATAGCTTTCTCCTCCATTAATTTGTTTAGTGTTCTTTTAAGGTTGGTGGCCATAACTGCCTCTTGTTGGGAGTGAATTCCCCTTTTTTAAAAAAAATTAAAAATGTCATCTGGTGATCATTTTAAAGCTCCAGTCTCAAGCATAGCACAATTATTGGAGGTCTGAACTGACACAACAATTTTGAGTGAGATAGTTTGGCAATGCATCTTGGGGGTGTCTACAAAAACCCCAGGAGGCTCTGCATGCATTCTCAGTTTGTGATTGCTTTGATACCCTGCTCTGCCTAAGAATATAAGAAGAGCCTGCTAGATCATGCCAATGGCCCATCTGTAGAAAATCTCCAATGAACTCCTACGGTCCCATCTGTAGCTCAGGTTTGCTGGTCTTGCAAATCATTCAGGGGGGGAAACACAGTCAGATATTGGCAGTCTTCCTCCTCCCCCGTTACACTTTTCTAGCTTGTGAAATGCATCCAGGCCTTTGTTAAATCTGTTTTCTTTCATTTACTCTGCTTCATTCCCTAATGAATTGGCTTCACATTATGATTTGGCTTCACATTAAATGACCTTGTGATGATATCATCCAGTTTCAGATTTTGTGGGAACTTTTGCACAGCTCTGTACCAGCCTCTGTGGGTCCAGGTCTCAGGGCAACTCCCCACTCCTCTCCTCAAGAGAGTTGCTTTTCATTATGCTGAAGGACCACTTGTTGTGGTGGTGGTAGTTGTTGGGTCAGGTTAACCATATTGATTTGCATGCTGTTGGAGGGGATAGGTCATTGTCCTGTTGTGCTGCCTCTGTAATTAATCATCCATAGCTTGTCCCTGTGCTAGTTTGAGTTGGTTGGTTAACTTTTCTTGTAGGGCAGTTTCCCATACATTTTGGTACCAGTGGTCTAGGTCCACTTCTGATAGGTCCTTCCAGTGTCTAGTTACGATATTACTAGCTGCTGAGAGTAGGTGGCTTATGAGGTTCTTGTGGTGTGTGTGTGTGTTGCTGTTGTAATAATAATAATAATTTATTATTTGTACTCCGCCCATCTGGGCAGATCTCCCCAGCCACTATGGGCGGCTTCCAACAAATGTCAAAATACATTAAAATGTCACAGATTAAAAACTTGTTGTTGTTGTTGTCCTGGAAGATATTTAATAGGGTGAGTTCTGGAGTTGCTTTTATTACTTGTTTTGTTATTTTGGAAATTTCTTGCAGCACTGATATCCAGAAGAACTGAACTTTGGGGCATTCCCACCACATGTGGAGGTATGTGCCTATTGAGGTGGAGCCTCTCCAGTATTTAGATGAAGTTCCATGGTGTATCTGTGCCAGCTTCCGTGGTGTTAGGTACCATCTATAATTACCATCTATTATTATTATTATTATTATTATTATTATTATTATATATTATTGCTGTATATTTTGATCATATGAAAGGTAGGCTTTGTCTCCTGGGGGGAAGAAAGACATACAAGAGTCTTGAACTCAGCTTTAAGGCAAAGAGCTTTAACCACTCATCTCTAGCTCTAGATCACAGGTGGGCAACCTACAGAATTAAGGCCCATTTCAATCAGCTAACTTCATGTGAGTGGTAAGTCAGTGATGTGCGAGGGAATGGGGGTATCAAGAAGAGAGAGAAATTGGGCAGCAAACAGAGAGTGGAGTCACAGAATGGGGGAGAGAGAATGGGGTGACCCCAGGCAGCTTTGGTTCCAGCCCCATACAGTCTTGTTCTGCTTCTGCCTACTTTTAATTCCAGCTCCACTCACTGCCAGTATGCAGCCCACGAGAGATTACCTGCCAACAGGATGGAACCCTTGATTATTATTTTTATGCCCATCCACCTTTTCTCTTGATCATGGATAGAACTATTTCAGGGATGCATATAATTACACCTCCTACATGCCTTTTTCACAGTGTACATGACAGGGTGTGTGCAAATGTCCAAATGAAGTAGATATCCATGGATGTTTCATAGTTTAAGTGCCTATGGTGATATCCAAAAAGATAAATGCCCCCCCCCCACTAATAAGGGACTTACCAGGGACAAGGAGAAAGAGATCTAGGAGGCTGCTAAATGCTTGATGGGCAGCTGGGTAGACAAGGGACATGTGTCATCCTTTAGAGGACAGTCCTCTGTTTGAAGGGATTCTCTCTTTCAAGGGCTGTATGGTCCAAGTGGTCCTGTTTAAAGAGAAAGAATGCTAAGAAGGGGCCTTGAAGTTGTCCATCAATAGATAATGCCTGGACAGAACACTGAGCAGGCACAAAGCTCATCTGGTCACAATATTCAACACTATGGTTGAACATTGCATTTCAATTTACATTACAGTATTAGAGCTAAAAATTGCCTATAAAAATTGCCAGAGTGGTGCATGCTCTAGTTATCTCCCGCTTGGACTACTGCAATGCACTCTACGTGGGGCTACCTTTGAAGGTGACCCGGAAACTGCAATTAATCCAGAATGCGGCAACTAGACTGGTGACTGGGAGTGGCCGCCGGGACCACATAACACCGGTCCTGAGAGAACTACATTGGCTCCCAGTACATTTCCCAGCACAATTCAAAGTGTTGGTGCTGACCTTTAAAGCCCTAAATGGCCTCGGTCCTGTATACCTGAAGGAGCGTCTCCACCCCCATTGTTCAGCCCAGACACTGAGATCCAGCGCCGAGGGCCTTCTGGTGGTTCCCTCACCGCGAGAAGCAAAGCTACAGGGAACCAGGCAGAGGGCCTTCTCGGTAGTGGCGCCCACCCTGTGGAACACCCTCCCATCCCATGTCAAAGAGATAAATAACTACCTGACATTTAGAAAACACCTGAAGGCAGCCCTGTTTAGGAAAGTTTTTAATGTGTGATATTTTAATGTATTTTAGTGTTTGTTGGAAGCCGCCTAGAGTGGCTGGGGGGACCCGGCCAGATGGGCGGGGTACAAATAATAAATTATTATTATTATTATTATTATTATTATTATTATTATTATTTCAGATGAAATACAGTGGAAACTCCACTTGGGACAAAGGCTCACATTGGACCATCAATTCACTCTATTCTGCCATTTTTCAGTTGCAACTCTCTGCAGCATGCAATCAGTACGAAGCTGGCTGGACCCAGTTCTAGGGTGCCACCAAGCTGGAGAAAACCCATTGCTCCTTTAGAGATGCTTTCTGGCAAATCTCAGGCAAAGAGGGCAAATGAGCCAGATTCAAAGCAGCAGAGGTCAACGTAACATCTGCTTTACAGTGCCTTCTTATTACTGGTGTGCTCATTCCCAGCTTTCTGTTGTTCCAGAAATCTCTCAAGCATATAATAGGTAAAGTTCCAGCGCATCAGACCCTCCAGCTTCAGCTGACATCTTGGTAATTTGTTTTCCATGGCAACTCGTTTAGTATCCTTGACCTTGATAGAGTGGTTAATGCGGCCACTCCTAACACATTTTCTACACGGCGGTTAGATGGTAGGAAGACAATGACAAGTACAATTTACTTACCAGCTCGATTATGTCCGGGTCCCATTGTTTTCTCTCGCTTTGTTTTCTAATCCCAACCTGTCATGTTATGCTGCCGTGGTAACCAGCCGACAAAGAGTAGACAAATGGGACTACACATTCCAGGGAGCAGAGTGAGCTCTACCAGTGAACTACAGCCATTCCCTTAAACAGAATCATAGGAAGCCACCTTACACCAACTCAGGTCTGTCTAGCTCAGTACTTGAGATGATGGGGACTGAACCTGGGATCTTCTGCATGCAAAGCATGCAGGCCCAGCCTTTCTTCTTTGCAATGGGCAGGAGAACTTACCCCTTGTGCTGAGGTTCTTGCGTCAAGCATATCTCTGCCCTCACCAGGGGCAACCAGTGATGTGGATTGGGAGGTGAGCAATATAATGGCATCATCAACAACAACAAAAAGGAGAAAATAAACTGGGCTACATGTTAGCAAGGCGAAAGGAGGACTCAGTACAGCTGCCCCCTTTTTAAGCTTTAATCTGGTTATCTTCTACATCTAATTTTACTCTGGCTTTATTGGATGAGTAGATTATTATTATTATTATTATTATTAATTGAATTTATATATTGTCCTATACCCGGGGGTCTCAGGGCGATTCATAGAATAATATCAAGCTATAAAACCACAAAATACACAAGAAAAATAAAAGCAACAACCCAATAGTGCTCCCCCTCCAACAACAACAAAAAACACATTTTAAAAGGGCATAGGATATAAATCAGATCAACCAATGAACATTTTTGCCTGGCGCCTAATGGTGTATAATGAAGACGCCAGGCTATCTTCCCTGGAAAGAGCATTCCACAGATGGGGAGCCACTGCAGAGAAGGCCCCGTTCTTGTGTTGTCATCCTCTGAACCTCTTGAGGAGGGGGCACATGAATAAGGGCCTCATATCAAGATCATATCAGGTTCTGGTTGACTGTGGAGCAATTCATTGGTTGCATGAGAGCTCCAGGTGGCTTACTTACACTATCAAGACTTCTTGATTTATGGTTGCCATATTGCAAGAGGTAAAAGTCCAGGTACAAAAAGTTGCCACCCACACCACGACCACAACCAGAGCCCGGGCTGCCCATGCCAGAGCTAGAACTTAAACCAGAGCTGCCCCCGCACACACAAATATTAAACCTCAAATCCAGGACATTTGCTTTAAAATGTAAAATTCCCCCTAGATAGGCATGTAGGACCCCTGAAAGAGGACATGTCCAGGAATTCCCGGACATATGGCAACCCTATCTTGATGTTTTCTCCAGCTGACAAGTGAACTATAAATGCAAACAAATAATTGGCCACATAAGACACCCACCTGAATCAACTCACAGAAAGCAAAGGCATTCAAGAGCACCCAGGAATCCAAGAACCAAGAAACATTTTTGTGTGTGTGTTTGAGAGGACTCTGCAAGTCCTACCCTCCACAGTGATAGCTATAGTAGCCCCTTAGAAATTGATGGGCCATGAGAACATGAGAAGAGCCCTGATGGATCAGGCACACAGGCTAGGAAGGAGTAGCCAGTGAGCTGCCAGGGGGACATGCAGGGACATGGGCAAATACCTCTGCCTCTTTTCCTTATACAAGAAGAGCCGGTTGGATCAGGCCAATCTAGTCCAGCATCCTGTTCTCACAGTGGCCAACCAGATACCGATGGAGAACCCACAAGAAAGATATGGGAACCACTGGTATTCAGCCAACTGTGGAGGTAGGGCATTGCAACCATGCCTAATAGCCATGGGTTTATGGTATTCCTGGCATATCAAGCAAGGAAGGGCATCACACACACACACACACACACACACACACACACTTTCGTCTTCACACTCAGGAAGAAGATCCCTCTGGACAATTGTAATTTAAATGGAAATGATCAGTTTAAGCCTATGGCACCGCTTTCAAATATATGAGGAAGGCTTGCTCGTATTAATTATGCTACAAATTCTGAGCGAGACACATATAGTGACCAATCCAATAAACCATAATTCATTTTAGAAAGGCAGGGCGGATTAATTAAGTTATGAACAACGAGCGCATTCTCACTAAGACTGCAAAATATGCAAAAGAGGCAGTCACAGCATTTATAAAGCTGGTGCTGTCAAAATTCTCCCCTTGGAATGCATTTCTGGTCTTTTGTGCTTTCAAATGACCTGGTCTGGTTTCTAGACTGGCTCATATGTGCTAGTTGTTTGACATCTTTCCCACCCCCCACCCCCCAATATATTGGTTTGGTTTAGATTCCACTGTACATGTGTAGATTGCCAAATTATCCAAACACCCATGCCTGCTTTTGCCTCTGACTCTGCCCACTACGGACATGTGTCTCTTTGAAGATTGTATAGGAAGAAATGCAGCTCTCATACTGGGGGGGGGGGGGGAGTTCCCTATTCCCCCAGTTTTTTGGGGGAGGGGTCCTTACGGTAAGCTGTTTTTATACACAGGTGGCTGAAAGGTTTTCTTCATCTTCCCAAACCTAAGGATAAGCAAGACAATAATTCACAAGCCTTGTCCTGAGCTGCTAATGTTTGTTTTGCTGTTTTCCATGCTGTTTCTGACATGCCAAATTCTGAAACCTGGCATCTGGATTTAAGAGCCCCTATTGAAGCTGCCATTCCAAACAACATACAGAACAATGCAATTGTGATTTAAATCCATCCCGTTTTGAGTCTGCCCCGGTCGTACTGAAAGACTGCACAAGTGGAACCTTACACAAGTCAACACCAAATGTCAACTTGATAAATGCAAAGCCTAGTTAAGTGTGAAGATTTCTTTTCTCTTCTCCACCCCACCCCACCCCCCAATGTTGGCCGTCATTATTGAAAACACTGCAAGCTGGCTATGTGCTGTCTTTGTTGCGTGTTTAAAAAGGAAAGGAAGAAAGGATGACAAATTCAAAAAATAAATAAATTGTACATCTACAGAAAAGTACTATGCAATTTGGAAAAAGAAAAAGCAAGTTCATACCGGTGGGCCTTAAACAAATACGAGCAATAAACAGCTCTCTCTAGCTTTTCATATTGTTAGCAGATGGGCCTGTGCTTCGGGAGCAGGCTTTTGTCACTCAGTAATCTCCTTGCAATGATGGGAGCTGCTGTCCTCGCGTCTTACGCTGATAAAACATAAATTGCTTATCCCACAAAGCAGCCTTCCCTCGGCCACCGCGATGAAACGCTGAGCGCTGGAGTCGCCATAATCTCTCTCTCTGTCTCTTTTTTTCCCAGAACTGCTGTTGTCCTCTTCCAGGCTCTCTTTAGGAGCTTGGGAGATTCCTTTGTGATCCCTCGATAGAGAATATCCATTGTTAGATAGCTTTCTCTTTTCATGTGAGTGGATTTGTACAGGGGAGATGGGTGAATACATTCAAACAGATTAAGCCCCATGTATCTTAAGGATTGTCTCCATCCCTGTTTGCTTCCCTGACTCTTAAGACAGCCTTCCTCAACCTGGTGCCCCCCCCAATATATATATAGAGAGGGGGGACTACAACTCCCATCAGCCCCAGCAGGAAAGTTTGCAATCCAAGTCCTACCTATTTGAAAATGAAGGTAAAGGTAAAGGTACCCCCTGACCGTTAGTTCCAGTTGCGGACGACTCTAGGGTTGCGCACTCATGTCGCTCTATAGACCGAGACAGCCAGCGTACAGCTTCCAGGTCATGTGGCCAGCATGACTAAGCCACTTCTGGCGAATCAGAGCAGTGCACGGAAATGCCGTTTACCTTCCCGCTGGAGCGGTACCAATTGATCTACTTGCACTTTGACATGCTTTCAAACTGCTAGGTTGGCAGGAGCAGGGACCGAGCAACAGGAGCTCACCCTGTCGCGGGGATTCGAACCGCCGACCTTCTGATCGGCAAGCCCTAGGCTCAGTGGTTTAGACCACAGCGCCACCCGCGTCCCAATAAATGAATGAAAATGAAGGTACAAATGTGCAAAAGATGGTTGCAGTTCACTCCCCCCCCCCCGAAGGAACAGGGGAGTTGTCATAATGGACAAAACTATCGGAGCTGGGCTGGGAGTTCAGGAAGATTCATTGCGGACATTCAGTGAAGCTGGACACTGCAATATTCAGGGCAAACAAAAGATCTCCACACAGCACAAACTCTGCAACTGTCTCCCACAAGATGGCTGCCAACTTCGATGGCTTCAAAAGAGGATTAAAAAAAGAATTCATGGAGGAGAAGAAGAAAAAGAGTTTGGATTTGATATCCCGCTTTATCACTACCCAAAGGAGTCTCAAAGCGGTTAACATTCTCCTTTCCCTTCCTCCCCCACAACAAACACTCTGTGAGGTGAGTGGGGCTGAGAGACTTCAGAGAAGTGTGACTAGCCCAAGGTCACCCAGCAGCTGCATGTGGAGGAGCGGAGACGTGAACCCGGTTCACCAGATTACGAGTCTGCTGCTCTTAACCACTACACCACACTGGCTCTTCGCTGGAGGCGAAGGTTATCCATGCTATGCTCAGGTCCCGCTTGCCAGTTCCCATAGGCATCTGTTTGGCTACTGTGTGAACAGTATGCTGGACTAGATGGGTCATTGGCCCGATCCAGCAAGTTCTCCTTATGCTCCTTATGCTCCTTATGTGGCCCTGCAGAGGTGTTGATGGACTCCAGCTCCTATCATTCCTCACCATTGGCCATGCTACCCAAAGCTTATGAGAGTTGCAATTCATCAATATCTGGAGGACCTCTGCTTCCCCACTCTTGGATACCTCTATGTAAAGGGGGCTTCTAGGTTGCCTTGTTGAAAATATATTGATCCCATTCTAAATTTGACACTGGGAAGGCTAAATGGTTTATCCATTCAACATCCCACACAGTTTCTTTTCATGTTTCAACTGGGCTCTCAGCCACCACACTGGTCATAGAATTATAGAACTGTAGTGTTGGAAGGGACCTCTAGCACCATCTAGGCTGACCACCCACATTGCAGAAATCACAGCTAAAGTATCCCTGAGAGATGGCCATCCAACTTGTTTAAAAGCCTCCAATGAAGGAGAATTCACCACCTTTTGAGGGAGTCTGTTCCAATGTTGAACAGCTCCTACTGTCAGAAAGTTCTTCCTAATATTGCTTGTAACTTGAACCCATTGGTTCTGGTCCTAGTAGGGTTTACATATTTTAATAAGTAAAAGTCCCTGATGTTGGGAAAGATTGAGGGCACAAGGAGAAGGGGACGACAGAGGATGAGATGGTTGGACAGTGTTCTCGAAGCTACTAACATGAGTTTGGTCAAACTGCGAGTGGCAGTGAAGGATAGGCGTGCCTGGCGTGCTGTGGTCCATGGGGTCCCAAAGAGTCGGACACGACTGAATGACTGGACAAAAAAGTCCGGACACAAAAAGTTGTTGAGCAGTTTCAAAAACCTGGACATTTTTCCGATTTCCTGAAATTCCCCCCAGATGCTACATATGACTCTAAGTCCTACCCACCAGAGCAGGGAAAAACAGGCTTGTTCCATCTTCAGTGAGACAGCACAGATATTTGATGGCTGTCATATATCTCTGTCTCCTCTTCACCAGATTTAACATACCCAACTCCCTCAACCGTTCTTCATAAGGAAAGGAGAATGTTAGCCGCTTTGAGACTCCTTCGGGTAGTGATAAAGCGGGATATCAAATCCAAACTCTTCTTCTTCTTCTTCTTCTTCTTCATAAGGCTTGGCTTCCAGGCCCTTTTTCATACGATATCCATATTACCATAGGATAATATGAACCTTTAGCATATTAGCACACCAGAGATCCATGATGTAGCAGCTTTGAACAAGAAACAGACTGCATGGAAGAACATGCCGATTATTAGACTGCACTGCCTCAAAGTTAAATTGGACCTTGGTTATGATGTTGTCTTCCTTTTTGGAGGGACAGCAGAGATAAAGGCAAAAGTTTTGTTTTTAAGGAAACCCAATTTAAGAAATAAATAAGAGGAAATAATAATAATAATAATAATAATAATAATAATAATAATAATAATAATAATAATATCGCCCTCATATGTGTAAATGCATCTGAGAAGGAGTAATTGGACTATGAAGAATACAGCTGTTACCATAATGTCTATCACAGGAGAAGTTATAAGGCTGTGAGATTCCACAGGGAAATAATTATTACTGAGCTGAGGAGAGGAAAGAAAGAGATTGCACAAAGCCTCCTGGACCTATAGCCAGCCAGAGCAATGTGTGAAACTCTTGCTTCTTTCGCTTCTGAGCCTCCTTTTCCAGCTGCCGCACCTGAGCCAGCGGAGAACAGCCTTTCATTTGTGGCGGATTCAGACAACCTGTTAACAACCTATTCAAGCGGTGATGAGCTTTCTTGTTCCCACTGACAGCTGCCGGAGATGAAAAGGCCATCTCTTCTGGCAAGCCGCTGTGTGATGTGATGAAAGTTTCAAATGATAGCCTATTAGACAAAAAGGATGTTCGTACATGTCCCCCTATGAGCCAGACAAGTGTCCTTAGAAGAACAGGCCTGTCTCTAGGACATCAGCACAGCTGTTGAATTTGCTGGGACTTGGAGGGGACATTCTCCGTCCGGAAGGAGCAAGGGTACACACAACCTGAGAACTGGATGGCTTTTATTTACCTTAACAGGAGCAGAAAGCCCCAAGCACAAGCTAAATGAGATGCTGGAGACCAGTGTCATTACTGGACTCTCTTGTCGCATTTTAAAATGCCAGCAGATGTGGGCAACAGATTTTATCCGGACCACAACATGATGGCATGGGGGGTCTAACTTTTTAACTGTGTAATTTTCCTGATTTAAATTGCCTCCCCCCCCTCCCGTGCCCAGCAGCTATTTGCTCCATAAGGGAAAACAAGTGTCTATGTAAAGTTTTGTTTTGCGTGTTGTTTTGGAGAGTGTGTATTAGGTTGATTTAATTCTTAGAAGCAATCTGAATTTGTCCTATGTCCCCATGCAGATCTTCCAAATGGAGCAACTAGCTACCTCAGGGCATGCTATATATATCAGGGAAGTGGCATGAGAGAAAGGTTTAATCTGTTCCCTAGGTTATCCTTCCCATCCACTACCTTAGCTGATTTTTAAAGTACAGAGATAGGAGATGTGATCATAGTTCTACAACTTCTTCAGTTTGGCCCTCAAGCTGGTGCTATAATTGAATTTTTAGGCTTGCAGATTTTTATTTTTTTTAACACACTCAAAAAGTCCAATGCATTTTGATTCAAAATCCTTCTCAGCAATGCAGTGATTTTGAGAGAAAAACATCCAAGGGAAAAGATCACAAGGGAGCTTCTCTCGAAGAAGCAGACAGCAGGCTGGTGAGAAGCTGACTACTTTGTGATCAAATTCTTCCAATACATTCTGATGTTGCTCGTTTCTTTACGGTGATTGTTCAGTAGCTAACTAGTTTATTCTTTCCCAAGTATTTTTACCCCGCTTTTCTGTTTCAGCGAAGAACGCAAAGCGGCTAACAGAATATAAATCAATGGTAGCTCATTGAAACTAAAATGAATGTTCTCAGGTGAAACTGACCATCTTGACCAGGCATAGGCAAACTCGGCCCTCCAGATGTTTTGGGACTACAACTCCCATCATCCCTAGCTAGCAGGACCAGTGGTCAGGGATGATGGGAGTTGTAGTCCCAAAACATCTGGAGGGCCGAGTTTGCCTATGCCTGATCTTGACCTTTTTTAGTCTGGGTCAGGCCTGGTTTGGAGGTGGAACTTGTCTTGGCTGCTATGATGGACAACCTTCTTCAGGAGAGAGACAACCTGGGCAGCCTCCTCTTCATCATGCTTCCAAGCTCTGCAGCTCAGACACTATTTTCGAATTTAGGTTTTGTACTTTTGTAGCTCAGGTAGTAGTTATAAACCAGCCTTCATTTTGCTGCT
Source organism: Darevskia armeniaca (assembly GCA_034641395.1). Taxonomy (NCBI): domain Eukaryota; kingdom Metazoa; phylum Chordata; class Lepidosauria; order Squamata; family Lacertidae; genus Darevskia; species Darevskia armeniaca. The sequence goes on along the minus strand of JAWWNF010000873.1, from coordinate 141,905 downwards.
GTAACTGCTGCTTCAGGGTCTAGATTATGTAAGTAAATACTACTTTTATTTCTTTACAAAACAATGTGTGGGGGATTGTTGCTTTTAAGGGGGAGAAAATGGGGGATACCTGGAAAATCCAGATGTTGTTGGGCTGCAATTCCATTAGACCTGACTCACATGGCCAATGATAAGGGAGGATGTGGAGTTATCCTCCAATAACATCTGCTGCACCAAAGGTTTCCCACTTGAGTATAGATTTTACTGAGCTACATTGGCCAGTGTTCAAGAAGGCAAATTCTTTGGTAAAGGTAAAGGGACCCCTGACCATTAGGTTCAATTGCGGACGACTCTGGGGTTGCGGCGCTCATCTCACTTTATTGGCCCAGGGAGCTGGCATACAGCTTCCGAGCCATGTGGTCAGCATGACTAAGCAGCTTCTGGTGAACCAGAGCAGCGCACGGAAACACCGTTTACCTTCCCGCCGGAGTGGTACCTATTTATCTACTTGCACTTTGACATGCTTTCGAACTGCTAGGTTGGCAGGAGCTGGGACCGAGCAACGGGAGCTCACCCCGTCGCGGGGATTCAAACCACTGACCTTCTGATCGGCAAGCCCTAGGCTCTGTGATGTAACCCACAGCGCCACCCGCGTCCCCAGTCTTTGGTAGATGCCACCAATTAGCAGTTGGAAGAAGCAAGCATGGAAATGGATCCAGTCACCCACATTTCCCTTCCCTAACAACCCGTTTCATTATTTTAAAAGGGCTACATGTATGGTGCCCTGGCAGCTCCACACATCACCAATTGTATTGGAGTCAGTTATGCTTCCATAGGAGGAGGGAAATATTATTTATCAGGGACATGCAATTTTTAGAGGAGTGGGGTTAATATTGGTTAATGTGGCAAAACTCCCACAAGCTCCCTAAATTCGGATGCTCTCGCCTTGATTTTCTCTGGGTGTCAATTTCCTTGGGTTGGGGGAAAGGAAGCAGGGGGAGAGAAGCAGTGGATGCCTTATTTATCCCAGGCACTTTTTGTTGATGACATCCTCATTGCCATAAAAGCTGGAAAGTCAGATCAATTTTATGAGCAATTAAATGGGGTCTATCCAAAGGTAATTAATTTTATGGCGGAGGTTGAACAAGGTGATTGTATAACAGTTTTACATGTATTCATGATAGGAAGGAATGATGCCTCACTGGGTATTAAATGGTTCCAATCGTTCACGATGCAGGTCATCATTTATAAATTTTGAGAATTTACGCCTCTCTCCGCCAGCCAACCACACTCTTTTTTATCTTTTTCCTTTTTCCTTTTTTTGCTGGGGAATAGCATCTTATTTCCTAGACTGCTGTAAGACCAATTTGTTCAAGCTCTAATGAATGGTGTATCTGTCTTGATCATCAGAACAGTTAGCCATTCACTTTGCAGACTGTCAATATTCTGAGTCTGGCTCTGCAGCTACAGTTTTGCACAGGAATTGTACCAGGCTACGTGCCAATTTGCTACCTACCAACCCTTGCACAGTGTCTCGAGCACATGCTACACTACTGACTACCTCAATGAACACCTTCTCTCCTATTTATCTCCATTGGGAGTGGTCTGGGAGTCCCTCGCTGTGAGGATACTTTGCTCCCATGAGAGGTAGTGATGGCCACCAGCTTAGACTTCTTTAAAAGAGAATTAGACAAATTGCTGGATAAAAAGGCTATTGATGGATAGTTCTCTTTCTATGGTTCAAGGCAATACATCCCTGAATACCAGATGCTGGGAATCACAAATGGGAAGATGGCTGTTGGGCTCTTGTCCTACTTGTAGGCTTCCCATGGGCATCTGGTTGATCACTTTGGGAAAAGAGAGCCAGTGTGGTGTAGTGGTTAAGAGCGGTGGACTTGTAATCTGGTGAACAGGGTACGCTTCCCCGCTCCTCCACATGCAGCTACTGGGTGACCTTGGACTAGTCACAGTTCTCTAAAGTCTCTCAGCCTCACTCACCTCACAGAGTGTTTGTTGTGGGGGAGGAAGGGAAAGCTGCTTTGAGACTCCTTCGGGTAGTGATAAAGTGGGATATCAAATCCAAACTCATATTCTTCTTCATGCTGGACTAGATAGGCCTTTGGCTTGATTCAGCAGGCTGTTCTTATGTCCTTGTTTACTCATGACAACATCTTCAGTTGTGGTCCAGTTTATCCCCTCTCCTCTTTGTATAAGACCCAATTCAACATCTTACCAGGTCAGCACTATAATTCACACAAATGAGGAACAGGCAGTACTCCCAGTCTCCTACACTACATGCATAAATTATATTCCTGTGACATCTTTTAAGCACCAAGAAGGAGAACCAGGCATCACTACAAACTCTCATGGTTCCCAAATGCCCCGTGCATAAAATCCAAACCCACCTTCTCTTGTTTTCCATCTGGAAACATAACAAAATAGGAGAGAAATTACATTACATTGGGGCCAACTCAGAAAAAAAAAATCCTGCCAACAAATGATACTCTGGCTTCTGCAATTCACAGCAAACATAGTGCATTCTGGGCACACATACAAAGCACTTGAGCAGGCCCAGAGTATAATTCTGAGCCGGTTCTTAGTGACTTACAAGCCTGGCCGTACTATGAGATGGAGTGAGGCAGCTGCTTCAGACGGCAGATGATGGAGGTGGCAGCAGAACCCAAGTGTTCTGTTGAGTCCCTTAAACTAGTCTGCTGCCCTCAGGTAAAGTGAGGGATGTTGTCCCATTGCTGGCACTGAAGTAAATTCAAGTGCCATACCTGTTGGATTCTGTCCATGAAATGGGAAGGGGAAATCCTTTTGCCTTCAGTTGCAAAATGCCTTGACCCAGCCCTGATTCATTAGCGAAGGAGTGGCAAATACTTTTCAGCCTGAGGGTCACTTTCCATTCCCGACAACCGCCCAAGGCTCACATGCTCATGATGTGTAAGGCCACAGGCAAAAGTGGTCAGAAAAACAAATGTACATTTGACCATTCAACATTAGGCTAGTTTCTGCTGTCCACTGACATGCCCTTCTCTGTCCTCCATCAACACAAGTGAAAGGCATTATCAGACTTCAAGGACCATAGCTGTCAACTTTCGGATTTGAAAATAAGGGATTTTTCCAAACTTTTGGATTTGAAAATAAGGGATCCCACAAGGGCGGTGCAACGGCACCAAATAGCCTCGCCACCCTGCACTCCAGAGGCTGCGCGCAAACGGGTGAGCAAAAGAGCGAGCGTGTAGACGGCAGGCAGGCAGGCAGTCTGGTTGGGCGTGAGGGTCTGGCTGCACAAGGCATGCAAGCTCCACCCCCCCAGTCGGTCTCAGACTCCTTATTGGCAGCCGAGCAACGCAGCTGAGGAGCCTCCCTGGCCGGCAGGGAGGGAGAGGAGCTGCTTCCTTTGAAATCCGGGAAATTTAAGGGATATCAACAATCCGGGAAAGCAGCGGGAAACGGCACTGGAATAAGGGAGTTTCCCGCAAAAAAAGGGAGGGTTGACCGCTATGTCAAGGACAGACAAAGAAGCAACAACATTGGGGTGCAAATCATGAAGGGTATGGCCTGATCAGAGTTTCAAGGGTCAGATAGAGAGGGCTGGAGGACTGCCTCCAGCTCTCTCTATCTGGGTGGTGCCCCTTCTCTGCCTAAGTCAACCTCATTTTACGGGGGGAAAGGTATCGGCTATTTTCTCCCACTGTCAATAAGAGAGAGAGAGAGAGTTAGAGAGGGAGAGAGGGAGATGTCATGGCTTTCTTCTACTGAAATAATTTTTTTTTTTTTAATGGGCATTCCTCCTGAGATCAGCTTTTTCTTGAGAGAGTGCACGTATTATGGAAATGTTGCTAGAACTTTAGCCAAAGTGGCACTAATGAGCATTGCTGAAATATTAAAGAACAACTTAGTCTTTTCCTCCCCACCCCACCCACACTTTGGTACATCAAAATGAATCCAGGTCCCTTTTGGAAAGATACAAAGAGCATTAAAGTGGAAGGTTTTTGAAGTGCCAGTTATTTCATATCCTGGGCGGCTTTTCAGAAGCAAAAGAAGAAGAAGTTAGCATATAATCGACAGATTCTTCTGGTATGGCAGATGCAAAGGGTTTGGGATATTTGCAGTTGGGATGCACTGCAGCTAAGTGGGTGGTTGCAACTTTGTTAGAAGGCTTTGTTCCTCACTCCTGCTTCAAATTACTGGCTGCTGGTGGTGGAAAAATGTTATTGCAAAGGAGTTGTATTCAGCCAGTGCTATTTTTCTAGAAAAAGAGGTGCCGGAACTCACTATGAACGCCTCCCTTGTTCTGTTAGAGTAGCAATGGTGCCCACCTGAAGGTGCCAGAACTGAGTTGCGTGGCAATGTCCCACCCTCCCCGTGGGAAATAAATGACACATGACACGTACTATAAGGTTAAATGGGCATAAAAAGGCCACAACTTTATTGGTTATAGATGTTGAGCGGTATTAGCTTAGGCATTGGACCCTAACCAAATATATCAGACCCCAGCCCGTGTGCTGGAAGTCTGTGAAGGGTTAACCACCAGTAAAGGAGCCCCCGTGATGCGTATTGACTAGGAACTCCCCCTGGGGCCACCGATATTCCAATGCCTAACCGCCAAGCCGAAAGTTGTGACGTATTGCTACAAGGTAGGTGAAAAACCAAATGGCTGGTGCCAATTTGCCAAGTGGAAAAAATTCCTACCAGGCACCTCAATGGCGACCAAGCGAGGTCCATAGCAAGGTCAAGCGAAAACCTAAAGGGCAGGTGGGTGGAGAAACTGGTGCAGCTGGGGAGCGGGAACAAACAGGAAGGATTCCCCGGCCGCATCCAGCTTAAGTGGCACTGGCCATGCCCCCAGGCCGACCGAATTGGTCGACCTGGTGGTGACACGGCCGGAAATCCCCCTATCCCATAGGGGCGTGATGCCCACAACTCCACCTCCTCTTCAGGCCGAAGTGGTCCAATGCTGCAATGTCCAATGCTGCAACCTCCAGCTCCCTTGGACTAGGCCCAGTGTGGTCTTCCAGATGTTTCTGGAATCCAATTTCCATCAGCCTAAACCAGGGGTAGTCAACCTTTTTATACCTACCGCCCACTAATGCATCTTTCTTGAAGGTAACATTTCCTTACCACCCAGCAGTCCTCGATGGAAGAAGGATTCAACTCCCTACTGTCCCCTACTGCCCACCTAGAATCCTGAAACACCCTCTAGCGGGCGGTAGGGACCAGGTTGACAACCCCTGTCCTAAACCAACATGGCCAATGGTCAGGGGCAATGGGAACTGCACTCAATCGGCATTGAGTGGAAGACTATGGGTTCTGCATCCCTAGATTAGCAGAAGCAATGCTGCAGACCTGTGCCTGGGGCTTTCCCAGAGATTAAGCATGCTTAAACAGCACACAGTTAGAGTATGGAACTCACTCTCAGAGGAGGCTGTGATGGCCACCAAGCTGGATGGCTTCAAAAGATTATTGGACACGTTCAAAGAGGATTAGGCTTTCAGTTTCTACAAGCAATTATGGCTATGCTGTGTCTCCACAGTCAGAAGAAGTAATGTTTCTGAGTACCAGTTGCTGGAAACCATAGGAGGAGAGAGGGCTCTTGTGCTCAGGTCCTGCTTGCCAGTGTCCCACAGGCATCTGGTTGGCCACTGTGTGAACAGAAGAAGAGTTTGGATTTGATATCCCGCTTTATCACTACCCGAAGGAGTCTCAAAGCGGCTGACATTCTCCTTTCCCTTCCTCCCCCACAACAAACACTCTGTGAGGTGAGTGGGGCTGAGAGACTTCAGAGAAGTGTGACTAGCCCAAGGTCACCCAGCAGCTGCATGTGGAGGAGCGGGGACGCGAACCCGGTTCCCCAGATTATGAGTCCACTGCTCTTAACCACTACACCACACTGACTCCAACAGGATGCTGGACTAGCTGGCCCTTCTTATGTTCTTAGGTTTAGTAATAAATGTTTTATTATCAACAGTCAAATGAATACCAGTGGCAGAAAACAAACACTGTAATCACATCAGAGTCAGAGTCAGCTGAACTAGATACGGAGGAGGAGGAAACTGGGACTCATGAGAAATGTGCCATTTTCAGGGGGAGACCCATGTTCTCTGCAACATGTTGATCCGCTTTTAACTTGCTGACAAAAATGAATGCATTTCCCCCCAAGACTGTCTCATTGATATATTACATTGCAGCAAACAGGCTTGGAAAGAAAGGGAGTGTTCCCACAATTTCAAGGGGGGTTAATGAAATATGTGTCTTCATCCGAAAATGGTTCCCTGAAAAATCAGAATGGAAGAACAGTAGGTGGAGCCCTGCTTTCTGCTGCTGCGTTCTGTAGGAGAGGAAAAGAATTCTCCTGCCTGAAACTCTAGAGCAGTGCTGCCAGTCAGTGCAGACAACACTGAACCACATGGACTGTCTGACTCAGTATAAGGTAGCTTCCCATTTTCCTAACAGGAATATGATCCTGTCAATCTCAGGGTCTTTCACCACAGGTACTAATTTCCCTGAAATTCTGTGGATAAGGTAGTTGAAAAGAAATCAGGTCTAGACACAATCAGCTCCTCTTCCAGGAGGCAGTGCCTGCAACCCCCTATCTTAAAATAGCAACATTCATCCGAGTAAAGACACAAAAAAGAAACTTTGACTTTCTGGAATAAAATGGGAAAGGTATATTGAGCCAATTTCGCACAGCAGGAGTAGCTGTGAGCAGGGAGAGCACTTGAGGCAAGTTGTGGTTGAAGTTGAATGTTTTCATTGCCTGGAAATTCACTAAAGAAACCTTTGCATGTGTGAATGTGTTGAGGCTGGAGAATGAGGCATTGCTTGAAGGCTGTGTATGGAAAAGAGGCAATCACAGGAGAAGAATATTAATACATCAATTACAGCACAGTCCCAACCATGTCTACTCAGATGTCTGTCTGATTGAATTCAATGGGGCATGCTGCCAGGTAAGTACAGTATGGTTAGGATTGAAGCCTGAGGACTGCGACAAAACCTGGCCCCCAGCTCCATCAGGCTTTCCTCCCAACCTCCTGTCTGCTGCAGTCCGTTGCACCTGCTTCCAAAGTCATGTTATGGGATTTCCTGAATGGTGTCCATGAGGGGGAGGTCTATAACAGGAAGAGAGAACTGGTAAGGACACCCCCCATCACTCAGTACACTCCATTCATGCAATGTGGACCCCACCCACTGTTTTTCCAAGTTGCTATCTGCCATAGCACTTTGGGTAGTGCCCCAAATCTAAATGATCTAGCTTTTCATCTACCCATCCATCTATGAATATGCTCAGGGGTCAAAGCAGAGGGCAGGCAGAGCAAGCAGGTTCTAAGCTGCAAGAGGGAAAACTGTAGGCTTGCCTGATCAAGTTAGTTTTGTGACCCACCTCCGTGCCTGAAGTCCACGTGCTTGGATGGTCTCTAATTTGAAAATTTTCATTGGAATTCTGATCACCAGCAGTGAAGGAGAATTATTGGGCTTTGGTCAATGATTACCTAGTGGAAGCCTCGTCTCCTTCATGCTATTAGTTTCCTCCAGGTGGAATTATTTATATTTCGTTGACTGATCTGTTCTCTAGAGCTATAAATTGCCTTCCATTTTGGACTAAATTGGACTAAAAGCCAAATCTTCTCATAGTCATGAAAACTTTCCATGAGGAAATAAGGTAAACTAAGGCACCTGTTTGGTGCACGTATTTGAATGGGGACATGCCCAGGGACTGGGTGTCTCTTGCAAATGGGTGCTGGTGTCCACGTTCAACTGTGTCTCAAGAATGGTGTCCTCTGGGTCAACGGAGTCATCTAGGTGTGTAGCAGGTGTGAGGAACCTTTGGCCCTCCAAATGTTGCCAAACTATGACTCCCACCACCCCTGTCCATTGGCCATGCTTGCTGGGGCTGATGGGAGTTGTAGTTCAACAACATCTGGTCAATCCATGGGAAAGATTGTTTGACCCTGAAGAGTCTCTAGTATGGCATTCCACAGGGTTCAGTTTTATCCCTCATGCTGCTCAACATCTACATCGGGGTCAGCAACCTTTTTCAGCCGTTGGCCTGTCCACCATCCCTCAGACCATGTGAAGTTTATCTGGACTTAACTGTCCAGGTGTCCTTTACCTTTTTTTACCTAATGTAAGTCACTTTGGGTACCTAGGTGAGAAAAGTGACTATAACCAATAAATTTATTTATTTCACTGATTATTATTCTGGGAGAATTCTCCTACAAAACGGAAATGCATTTCCTGAGAAGTTTCAGCTCAACTCTTTTTTTTTTTTTTTACCGTATTTTGTAGGCAGACAATCTCATGTTTCCATGAGAGGGGCCAATCAGATGACAGGTTACTGTGAGCCAATCTGGGTGGGTTTCATTCCCCGGGGGTCAGCAGAAAGAGCTCTTGACAGAGACAGTACTTATTCTGTGAGAGTGAGGCTGCACACAGTTTATCCCTGGAGGGCGAAGGTTTGAGATCCAAGCAATCTGGACAGGAGTTGGAAAAAAACATCAGCAGGGAAATTAATTATTTTTGGCAGCAGTCTTACCTGTATCCAGATTTTAAAAGCAAATCCCGAGAGGGAGACACACATTTGGAGAGTTGTTTTGCTTGCTCCACATTTCACTTGTCTCTCCAGAGGGAGAACTTTCCTCGCTTGCAGATGTGATTCCCATCTGAAAGCCACCAGGATCCTCCCCTTCCAGTCCCTTCAAGGCATGAAGAAAGATGTCTCCAAAACAAAACGGACCAGACAGGTGATGTCTTCTCTAACACTGATTCCCTGGGGTACAATCTTTCTGTGGCTTAATTAGCAGGTACACCTACCACGCAAGCATGAAAAGTACAATTCATGTTATCCTGATCTTAATTGATGCCTGCAATAAATTATGAGTTTGCCTAATTGCAGCTGCATTCTGCCTGGTAGAATTGGGGTGGGAATGACAACTTGCTTCCAAAAATAACCAAGTGCATGGATTAGAGGTTGCTTTGAAATATATTTATATACCTTGTCAATACCCCCAAGGTGGTGCCAAAGATATTGTGCGGCAAGAATACGGTCAGGATCAATGGACCCAGTTCTGGGAACCTCGGTGTTCAATACAGAAAGAGCCTCAGATGTTGTAGAGCTCCACTTTCTTTCCGGATTGGCAACAGTCTTGTGGGACCTCTCAACCAAGTGCCTTCTGTTGGATTACATCATTGTTGGTGGGGGCCCTTAGCAGATTTACCTGGGAGCAACAATGGCCAGCAGCAGTGCTCTGAGTGGCGCTGGGCAGTTGGCACCCTTCCAAGATGACAGCATCAATCTGGGGCAGATCCAACCACTGGAGTGCAAGACAAACATAACTTAGAACACAGTTTAAAGAAGAGTTTGAAGAAGAGTTTGGATTTGATATCCCGCTTTATCACTACCCGAAGGAGTCTCAAAGCGGCTAACAATCTCCTTTCCCTTCCTCCCCCACAACAAACACTCTGTGAGGTGAGTGGGGCTGAGAGACTTCAGAGAAGTGTGACTAGCCCAATGTCACCCAGCAGCTGCATGTGGAGGAGCGGAGACACGAACCCGGTTCACCAGATTACGAGTCTACCGCTCTTAACCACTACACCACACTGGCTCTCAAAGGGAGACCCAAAGCAGCTATCCTTTACAAGTTCTGATACGACTATCCGTATAGCTTTAGCTGAGATTCCTGCATTGCAGGGGGTTGGACTAGATGACCCTCAGGCTGCCTTCCAACTCTACGCTTCTACCCTGTGAGAACTGCCTGGGTGTAGTGCTGTGGCTGATCATTTTTCTGGTGTTCTCCTGCCGTTCCACCCCACAAACCAGGCTCCATCAATTAAGGAAAAAAGAAATGTCATCCAAAGATTACAAAAGGGAAGAAGGAAAATGGGTAAAATTCTCATGAATGGGGTGCTGGGTTTTTCTTTCTCCTATTTTTGACTGGGCCAAAGGGTGTTTGTGAGAGCCCTATCTTTCATCCTGTAAATCATTTCACCAGTGGTCTGCACTCTGCAGCCTTCCTGGATGTCTATATCAGTGTTTCCCAACCAGTGTGCCTCCAGATGTTTTGGGACTACAATTCCCATCATCCCTGACCACTGGTATTGCTAGCGAGGGATGATGGGAGTTGTAGTCCCAAAACATCTGGAGGCACACTGGTTGGGAAACACTGGTCTATATAGTTGTACCTTGGTTTTCGAACAGCTTAGTTTTTGAACAGTGAGAGATTTTACTTTCTTGGGTTCCATGATCACTGCAGATGGTAACCGCAGTCACGAAATTAGAAGACACCTGCTTCTTGGGAGAAAAGCAATGACAAACCTAGACAGCATCTTAAAAAGTAGAGACATCACCTTGCCGACAAAGGTCCGTATAGTTAAAGCTATGGTTTTCCCAGTAGTAATGTACGGAAGTGAGAGCTGGACCATAAAGAAGTCTGATCACCAAAGAATTGATGCTTTTGCTGGAGGAGACTCTTGAGAGTCCCATGGACTGCAAGAAGATCAAACCTATCCATTCTTAAAGAAATCAGCCCTGAGTGCTCACTGGAAAGACAGATCCTGAAGCTGAGGCTCCAATACTTTGGCCACCTCATGAGAAGAGAAGACTCCCTGGAAAACACCCTGATGCTGGGAAAGATGGAGGGCACAAGGAGAAGGGGACAACAGAGGACGAGATGGTTGGACAGTGTTCTCGAAGCTACCAACATGAGTTTGAACAAACTGCGGGAGGCAGTGGAAGACAGGAGTGCCTGGCGTGCTCTGGTCCATGGGGTCACGAAGAGTCAGACATGACTAAACGACTAAACAACAACAACAACAAAGTTCTCGAACGTTTTGGCTCCCGAATAACGCAAACCTGGAAGTGAACTATTTTTTGAAGCCGAACGGCCGAATGGCTGCAGGAGCTTCCTGCAGCCAATCAGAAGATGCGCTTTGGTTTCCGAACATTTTGGAAGTCGAACGGACTTCCAGAACGGATTCTGTTCGACTTCCACGGTACGACTGTACTTCAATTAACTCTCAGGGAAAGACATCATGCAGCTATTCTTCCCACGGAGCTTTCTCAGAGCAGAAAAGGTGGGCAGCTAGGGAGGCTGCAAAAATGTTTACAGAAACACACATGCATACCACTCTGGGCTACCTTGCAGCAATGAGGAAATCTCATATCCCTGTGCCCACCAAACTTTAAAAGAAGCTCTAAAGTGCCCTGAGAATGAAGCAGGAAAATGGAAGCCTCTTTTGCAAGGGAAGAAAACTTTTGAGAAATTGGAATGCAGGTTTTGGCACATGAGTGCGCCAGGGCAGGACTCTGCCTCTGGTCTCAGGCCACATTCTCACCCAAAATCTAAAACATGGTTTGCCACTTTGTCACGGGTTTGTCAGAGGTTCCCCCAAAGAATACTGGGAATTGTAGTGTGCAAAAGGTGCTGCTAGATGTTAGGAGGCCCCTCACAGTTGCCAGAATTCTTGTGGGGAAGCAATAACTACTAAAGTGGTATGGCAGTGCTTTAAATCATAGCTGTCAACCCTCCTTTATTCCAATGCCGTTTCCTGCTGCTATCCCAGATTGCTGATATCCCTTAAATTTCCCGGATTTCAAAGGAAGCAGCTCCTCTCCCTCCCTGCCGGTTAGGGAGGCTCCTCAGCTGCGTTGCTCGGCTGCCAATAAGGAGTCTGAGGGCAGAGCTTGCATGCCTTGTGCAGCCAGACCCTCACGCCCAACCAGACAGACAGCCTGCCTGCTGTCTATGTGCTCGCTCTTTCGCTCACCCGTTCACACGCAGCCTCTGGAGCGCAGGGTGGCGAGGCTACTTGGTGCCATTGCACCGCCCTCATGGCATCCCTTATTTTCAAATCCGAAAGTTTGGAAAAAATCCCTTATTTTCAAATCCGAAAGTTGACAGCTATGCTTTAAATGTGTTTTGTGGGTGTGACCTCAGTTCTGTGCTTGTTGGGTATGCCTTTCATTTTGACTAGTGCTAATATCTTCCCAGTAGAAGCGAAATCAGGCTGCCCAATCTGAAAGAAAAGAAAAGAAAAGAAAGTGAGGCTTTAATAAAGGAGGAAGAAAATGGAAAATGGAAACCTGTGTAATTAAACATTGTATCTGTTTTATAATTGAAGGCTTTATAATAATCTTCATTGAACCATAGAAGGGCAAACTTTTTAAAATTTAAGCATACCGACACAGCAAGCATGTATAATAGACACCCTACTGTTCTGTGGGAAATTAGCTAAGAAACACACGTACAGAGCTGTTGACAATTTCACACACACACACACGAAAAGGTCAGGGAGAACAGCAGAGGCAACAGAGGATTCTGAGCATCAGCCCATCTTCCAAATTGCAGAAGAGACAATCAGGTTTTGATTCTGCAAAGCTCTGCTGCTTATGACAAAGAACAAAATGGTTTTTTTCCTCCTTCAAGAACCCTGTTCAGTTCTTCTTCGCCTCATGCAAAGGGAAGGGAGAGCAGGGATGATCTAGCTAACTCTGCTCCCTGTCAAAAGAACCACAACCCTATATCTAACTATCAATATTCTCCAATAGGAACCTGCCCTGGTAATGCTGACTAGAGCTGGTAGGAATTGTAATCCAAAACATCTGAAAAGAGTGGGTTAGGAAGTTTGCCTCCTGTTGCACGCTTTCAAAATGGGGCCAAATGAGGTTAGACTACTGCAATATGTTGTACGCGGGGCTGCCTTAGGAGATTGTTCAGAAACTACAGCTAGTACAGAGCACAGCAGCTAGCTTGTTATCTGGGGCAACAGGGCATTATGAGATAATACTGGTTCTGATCCATCTGCACTGACTGTCCATTTGTTTCCAAAGTGCTGGCTTTGACCTCAAAACTGGTGGCTGTGTGCATCATGCTGGCCACCTCTGTTGTAATGTATTTGTTGTAACCCACCTTATATAAGTGGGTGTATTTGTGTGTATGCACACATCCTAACCCCTAAGGTGGGTTACAATAAACACAAACAAACAAATAAACAAACAAGCTAGGAATCAATTAAATAATAAGTAAATGAAATTTGGATGCAGCAGGAATGCATTAAACCAAATAATATTTACAAACTCTCCCCCCCAAAATAATTCCAAGGGCTCAGCATTGAAGCAACACACTCAGTATCTCTATTAGCAATAAATTAATATAACAGCATTTGCAAAATGGGTAATTTGGAGCTTATTAATGTTTATAAATGTGTTTTCCCGCAAACTGAATATTAACCTACAGCTTTAGAAGGTTTAATGAGCCTCAGACTGTTGGCTAGTCGTCACACAGCGAGTGACAACAAAAATACACACACTGGTTAATTCACAAAGGGAAATGCAGAGGAAAACTGCAAACACTGATGAGGTCAATTAATTACACAATTTACATAAATCTGAGTGGTTATTTTTCAGAGTATTTTTTGACATTTTTGCCCTCCGCACTTCCTGTGTAGCCGGGGGGAAACTTCTCTGTCGCCTTGTTTATGCAACACATCAATCTTCCCAAAGGTTCGCAGGGCACCCTCAGATGCAACAGCAGAGAAGTTTCTGGATGTCGGAGCATGCACAATTTCACATCCCATTCCCATCAGGATTCGCTTAATTATCACCAGATGCTTTAAAGTCTGGGATGACGCCATTCTTTCCTACCTCTGGATACAGAATGGATGAAAGACAGCTCAGGCTACAATTATACACCATGCATCTAAAGCACTACAATACCATGTTAAACAGACTCCCCCCCCCCCCAAAAAAAAGAATTCTGGTAGCTATAGTTTGTTGAGAGTGCTGAGAGTTTGTAAGTGGCCGCCTATTCCCCTCCCAGAGCTGCCGTTCTCAGAGTTCCATGGGAAGAGGGATTGATTGTTAAACCCAAAGATGGATTAGATACCAGCAAAAGGTCATGCCAGTCATTAACAGCTGATTGGGACAAATTCTGGCTCCACCCACCACTATTTTGTGATTGCTTATGCCCCTGCGTCCAGGGCCGGCGCATCCATTTAGGCGAACTAGGCAGTTGCCTAGGGCGCCAAAATGGAGGGGGCGCTGGCCAGCCTGCCCCTCGCCCCCCGCCTCCGCCCAGTGCCGCCCCAACCAGTGGCGAAAACCACAGCGGCGCGGGGCACCTGGCAGGGAGGGGGCGGGGCACCGTATGTCATGCACAATGACATCACGTGGCCCGCCCCCTCGCCTAGGGCGCCAAAATCGCCAGCACCGGTCCTGCCTGCATCGCCATTTTATGACAGGTGGGCCTCAGTAATTTTCAGCTATCCAATCTGAGAAGCTCTGCCCTATGTCTTAAAAGGAAAAAGTTTTCTGGAGAGCCAAAGGGGCCAGGAAGTAGGGAATATTGCAGATATTCATATTGCACAGTTTGAAGTGACTAGATGTATTAAAATTGACTCCTTTTGCAAATGAAGCATTGTCAGCAAACTTTTTCAGCAGGGAAAACTTTTTCAGACTGTCCCTCACAACTTGTGGGGGGCCGGACTATATTTTGAAGAAAGAAAAGAACGAATTCCTATGCCCCACAAATAACCCAGAGATGCATTTTAAATAAAAGTACACATTCTACTCATGTAAAAACGCGCTGATTCCCGGACCATCCACAGGCCGGATTTAGAGGGCGACTGGGCCAGATCCAGCCCCCGGGCCTTAGTTTACCTACCCATGGTCCAGACCCATAAAAATATTCTTCAAATTTTACTTGCAGAACTCTTCAAAAACAGAACAAAAGACATCCAATGATACATCATACAATGCCTTGTGCTGTTCAGCACAGGCTCGGCATCTTAGAAATAAAAGATAAATCCAAAAATCCAAATGGTGTCTCTCTCCTCCATTCCAGCCTGCCTTAATCTGTGTAAGGCTATGCAGTTCTCCGAGAGCCATTATCACATGCTTTTGTTCTCTGTGGCGTTCAGAGCAAGACTAACAGCCAGCACCATTTCAAGATGGCGCATTTGCAACTCAATATCTTTGTCACATGATCAAAGGTTACATTCAGTTTAGAGCTAGAGAACAAGCAACAGGTAATCATTAACTGATTAATGTGGAAAAACCCCAACGTTAACAATGCACATGTAGCAATTATCCATGTAAAACCTTCATTAATACACAGACATTCCCATTTTCAATGTGAATTAAACCAATTATACTTAATAGAAAGAACATGGAAAGGGGACTTGGCATGGAAAGGTCTATGTCCCATCAACAGAAAGGAACAGAGAGTGGTGAAAGGAGTGCTGAACATCACACTTTGGTTGTGTTTTAAACATGCACAGGTTGTGTACAAATCCATGCATTAAAAGCACACAGTTAAAGCACATGAATCTCCTTCCACTGAATTCTGGGAACTGTAGTTTTCTAGGAATTGCAGCTCTGCAGTGGGTAAACTACAGTCCTCGGGATTCTTTGGAGGAAATCATGAGCTTTGAACATTTGCCATAAATGTAGGGTGTGTCTGCAGCCATTCACACAATTCCCTTCTTTGGCTGCAATTCAATAATAACGGGAGCTAAGGCAACCCCTTCTTACAGAGGACGGATTCATAGCCATTGCAAAGCAGAGGGGTTTATTTGCTACATCCCTCTCCTCTTATGCATGGCTGCAAAGCCCCAGATAGCAATAATAACAAGGAGAAAACCTACGAGGCAAGATCCAGCTGGCGGGTGATGAATTGCTGGGACACGGTGACTTCACACTGCTGCTAAGCACCTTAATATCTGTAGAAGGATAATTAGCAGCTCTTTCTCCTGCAGATATATTATCCCATTCAGCAAAAGATATGAGTGGAAGAGGAAGCAATTCCCAGGGCTTTTCCATATCGTTGTCTTCCCTGAAGGTGCTTCTTATGTCTACACTGATATACCCATCTGTTACAAGTACGGCAGCAGAGCACTGGAGACAGGAGCCATTGAAAAAGAGCCTCGAAAGACAAATAAGTCCAAATTTTGCTCATGTGTACATACATTTTTCCTACACAAGCCCCTACTTCTGAGCCAAAATATACTTGAGGGGTTGGTTTTTCATTTGTTTGGAAATTTCAACTTTCTGTGCTAGATTAGGGATGCTGACAAATTTCAGCTGCTGGGGTGGTGGAGGAGCTGCAGTTTGTTAAGACAGCTGAGATTTGTTAGGGTGCCCCTATTCCCCTTCCAGAGCAACAGTTCCCAAAGTGGTTTAGCATCCAATCCCTCTTCCTGGGGAACTCTGGGAGTTGTAGTTCTGGGAAGCTACAGGGAACCAGGCGGAAGGTCTTCTTGGTAGTGGTGCCCACCCTGTGGAACAGCCTCCCATCAGAGGCCAAGGAGATGAGTAACTATGTATATAACCTTTAGAGGACATCCCTGTATAGGGAAGCTTTTTAATGTGTAATGTTTTATAATTTTTTTCTTTATGTTGGAAGCCACTCAGAGTGGCTGGGGCAACCCAGCCAGATGGGCAGGGTACAAATTTGTTGTTGTTGCTGTTGGGCCTCTAAGCACGCTTAACAAACTACAGCTCCCAGAATTCTTTGGGGGAAGCCCAAAGATCCTTTTTGGGGACACACACCAGGGGCAAAGGTAGCTAGGCCACTGTAACACATGCACTATATGTATGTAGGTCCACACTGAGGTCCAGCGCCAAGGGCCTTCTGGTGGTTCCCTCAGTGCAAGAAGCGAAGTTACAGGAAACCAGGCAGAGGGCCTTCTTGGTAGTGGCGCCCTCCCATCAGATGTCAAGGAAATAAGCAACTATCTGACTTTTAGAAGACAACTGAAGGCAGCCCTGTTTAGGGAAGTTTTTAATGTTTGATGTTTTATCGTGTTTTTAATATTCTGTTGGGAGCCGCCCAGAGTAGCTGGGGAAACCCAGCCATATGGGTGGGGTATAAAGAAATTAAAACCCAGCTGACTTTTGCCCTGATTCAGTTGTAAACAGAGGGTTTCCCTGAGGGCAAGTGGAAGAATGGATGAGCCCTCAGGTTATCTTTATCAAAAAATATTGAGGCATCTGAAGGACTGTCATGTTGATGGGATGGGACATATTTCTTTGCTATTGATCAGGAGGTCAGCGTCCAAACCAAGTGATTTTTACTTTGTCGGTGGATCAGACTATCTCAGTGGATAGTTTTGAGATGTTTTTGAGCAAAGACTGCATGGTCAGAAGTGAATTTCCTGCACCAACAGAGGGTTGGCCTGGTGGTCCTTTGAGTTCAGTACCAATTCTATGGTTGTGTGGAGCATTGTGGTGACTGGCAGGTCTGGGTAAAGAGCATTCTATTTTTACGGTATGCTGATAATTCTTATCACGGAGATGTAAGCATGGGATGCTGCTATTATTGGGGGGGGTCTATTGTTCCCCAATGTGTAATAGCAATGTTTGGAAGGTATGGTTCCATGTAGTGGGAATCTATGCAGCTACTAAGCACACCACATTTTCAAGCTATTTCAAATGCCAGGAGAAATATTTAAGATGGATTTCTCTCTCTCTCTCTCTCTCTCTCTCTCTCTCTCTCTCTCTCTCTCTCTCTCTCTCTTAGTACTCAGATTGTGCTTTTGCTTATTCAGAATTATATATACACCAATACGTATTTGTGACAATTCAATAATCTACTTATGCTCAACAGAGTCCCTTGAAATAACCTGAACACCTTTGACAGTCATCCATACACACGGGAAACCTTTCATCTTTGTGTTCCGGGCAGCTACAGATGGTTACACTTGATTGCACATGAAGAATACTCCAGAGTCAGGCGCAAAGACTGAGAATTTTCACATCAGCAGCAGCAGCATGCACCTGCAATGTGCCAGCTTGTTCAACGCACACAAAGAATGAAGAAAAGTTGTGAAGAAAAATTCAACATGAAAGGATGAATATGAATTCTCTAATGCTGCATGAAATGATAGATGAGGTGGAAAGAGTCTTTTCCACCAAAGAATTTGGCACTGATCAACTGGTGTCCAAGTTAATCCAAAGTAGCATCTTATGGGGAGAAAGGGGAGCTCTCAAAAAGTGTCCAAATCTGGTATGGAATATTCATAGAGAATATTCATAGAGAGCCAGTGTGGTGTAGTGGTTAAGTGCGGTAGACTCATAATCTGGTGAACCGGGTTCGCGTCTCCGCTCCTCCACATGCAGCTGCTGGGTGACCTTGGGCTAGTCACACTTCTCTGAAGTCTCTCAGCCCCACTCACCTCACAGAGTGTTTGTTGTGGGGGAGGAAGGGAAAGGAGAATGTGAGCCGCTTTGAGACTCCTTTGGGTAGTGATAAAGCGGGGTATCAAATCCAAACTCCTCCTCCTCCTCCTCTTCTTCTTCTTCTTCTTCTTCTTCTTCTTCATGTATTTTAAGATGAAACTTTTTTGCTGTGTCAGTGTGATTATAATTTGATGGTAGCAGTGCATTTTGTTATCTTTTTTAGTGGGAAAAGGTGCCAGTACTCACCATGAAGTTGTTACAGTAAGTGCCACACTTTTAACATTTTTTTAAATTTATTTTTTGGAAGGGGGAAGGTGCCGGTACTGGGTACCCACAGCCACAGCCTCTCTCCACCCCCAGGTAAGGCTTGACTCGGGGAAGGAGAAGCTGCAGCCAGGCATGGTGGGTGCCACAGTTGCTCTCTCCCCACAGGCTCATCCTTGACCCAGGGAAGGAGAAGTCTTGGCTGGGCGTGCTACAGCCACTCTCCTTCCTGAGCTGGGCAAGGAGGAGTTGCAGCCAGATATGCTGGGTGCCGCAGCCGCTCTCTGCCCCAGGGTCTGGATTGAGGTGGAACACACAGGAGGTAGAACACACAGAGGGTGATCTTCACTCTCCGTGCTCTCCAGCCTCTGCTGCTGGCAGGGCACAAGGGGGATTTCGGGGGGGGGGCTCTGGTTCACACACCCACACCCAGATTGTGCGCCCAGAGCCACGGCCCCCATGCCCCCCCATGCTAATCCACTGGTGAAGAAGGAAAAGAGACAACTCTTCCCTTGGGATTCCTCAAAATCCACACTGTTTTTTCTCAGTTGCTTTTCTGTTCTATTTAACTTCTTGCAATAACGCAGGACACTATTTTGGTTTTGCAACAAGCTTGTGAGGTAGGTAACACTGGCAAATAGTTACTTACATGATGACTGTCACAACGCAAATTCTTCTCCTCCATCACCACCCCAGCAAACCCATTCCATTCTTTGCAACCCCCACACATCATTTACCTTGTGACTCTCCATATGTTTCCGGATGCAAATCCCATTATCCCTACTCATTGACCATGTTAGCTGGGGCTGCTGAGAGTTGGAATCCAGCAACATTTGGAGGGCCACAGGTTAGACCCTCCTGATTTAGAACAAGGGCATATATATTCTGTAACCTATGAACATAAGAACCTATGAAACTGCCTTACAGTGTGGTCCGGTCCAATTAGCCCAATGCTATTATCTCAAGGGACTTTGTAGTACGCATTACTTTTTCATTTTCTCCTTTCAGAATGTATTGTTAAATGCGGTTCTGCTGTAATACAGGCAGATTGTGGCTAACACTATAACAATATCCTTCTTGATTATGATGATAGTGGGGACCTATGAAAACTGAACAGATGAATTGAGGGAAATGTGCAGTCCCTCTTGGAGTTTAAGGACTGTTTATTGAGAAGGAGGGTAATAGGGTTCAGAGGATGTGTACCTGACATGCATATTTTCTGTGGTAAATTCACTCCTACCCCATGGAACAGCCCATATCTACATCATAGCTAAATAGATCCTTTAAAAACAAGATAGATAACACATAGGTGGTCCTGGTTGGTGAAATACAGTATGTGACATCTGGTATGGGGCATGTGGGTATTGTCTGGGGAAAACAGCCTCATGTTTTTTCTACAACTTAGAGGCATACAAACCCCCTCCACCCCCAATTCCATTGTATTCATGAAACTCCACTCAACCCCAAATCAAAATTCCTTATATAAATTCAAAATTCACTCTGAAATTCCCTTAAGGCAAAACTTCAGTAGCCTGTGCAGCTGAAACATGGAATCTGTAGTTCATTTACTACTAGGGCTTCAGCCATGTAATGATGCTCCCTGTGGCATTCTGGAATTCTCAGTGTCCTCTTCCCAACAAGCATTTGCAGTGTTGGTCCAACCATTTTGCTAAATTTGCTTTGTCAAGCAAACTGTGTAAGCTTTCTTCTTCTTCTTCTTCTTCTTCTTCTTCTTCTTCTTCTTCTTCTTCTTCTTCTTCTTCTGAAATTGCTTGTGATGTTCACCTCCTCCATTCAAGCCTCTCTCAACATTATTTCTGTCCTTCCTTCCTTCCAGTTGCCTACTGTGACGTTCATCCAGTTGACCTTTCCCTCCCACTTTCCACTTCACAGAACTTTGATCTCCTGTTTCCCTGACTCTACTTTCTCTGTTCTTTCTGTCCTTGATGCCTGGGCTGTCCCACTCCTTCTCACCCCAGTCTTGGGTTACTTCCTTCCTCTGTTTCTTCTTTTGATCTTTAGCTCTAGCTTACTTCATAGCTCCTCTCGGGGACCCACCCATCCCTGATATTGTTCAGTTCAACTAATGTTTCCAGAACTTTGCCGCCTGAGGCAAAGGATGAGATAGTGCCTCCATACATTCCATTTACAAAAGCCTACCCAAGTAGCAACTGAAACTTTATTTGATGCTAGACACAGGATAGCATTGTCCATTGCACGCACAGCTCTGCCCCTCAGTAACTGCCTCTTGAGACATCTCCCTTAATCTGCCTCATGGTAGAGCTGGCCGTGACTGCTCTGTTATTGACTTATCTGCTAGATGCATCAACGGGGCAGAGGGAACTGAAATGTGCGATGGATAGCATACACAGATGACCAATCCTGGCATAACCAACATTGAAAAATTAGCCCACTTTCTTTCTGTAAACAGTAGGGCATAGCTCATCTTTTGCTCTCTTTCTCACTCTTATGCTAATCAGCGAATTTTCATTGCATTTCATTTATTTCAAATATCCCTAGGCCACTTTTTCAGGCAACGCTCATGCAAGTGAGCATACAGTAAAAATGACAAAACAGCCACCAAACCATCAAAGGAACAGTTCATAAAATTACTCAGCCAATTAAAGCATTTTCCATAGTGGTGCTGTGGTCTAAACCACTGAGCCTCTTGGGCTTGCTGATCAGAAGGTTGGTGGTTTGAATCCCTGCTATGGGGTGAGCTCCCTTTGCTCTGCCCCAGGTCCTGCCAACCTAGTCACAAATAAGCCAGTCGGAAGAGGTACGGGTGGCTTGAAATGGAGGGGACCTGTTGTGCCACAGGCAGGGAGTTCCCTCATAACATCTGGAGCTGAAATAATACAACCCTAGCTACTGGTGCCACCTGGACCCTAGCTACAGGTGCCACCTGGACTTCTTCCACCAGCCCTAAGTCCAGGAGAGTACTCTCAAACTGCATATTTGGTCTTTCGTGGGGAATGCCACCCCATCCAGAACCAGCTCTAAACCTTTTTCTAGAGCTGAGAGCCACCTAACCAACCCACGGCACCATCGCCCTGTGTGGATTCAACCTCATCTTGTTTGCCCTTATCTCTTAGGACTCCAATATCCGCCCCCCCCCCGGGAACCAGAAGATAAAAGAAAGGTATAGTGGCTGACCTCCCAGGAGGCTTCATGCAGATGTTAAAGAGCACAAGGGACAATATAGATCCCTGTCAAACACCGTGAGCCAATAGCCACAGGACAGAACTAAGGTTCCCGAGCACCACCGTATGTAAACAACACCCAAGAGGGTCCAGGGCTACTGTTAAAAAGTGCTTCCTGTGACTAATCCAGAAGGCTGTCATGATTGGTGATATCAAAAGCTGCTGAAAAGTCCAAGAGTATACAGTGGAACCTTGGTTCTCAAATTTAATCCATTCCGGGAGTCCGTTCGACTCCCGAAACGGTTCAAAAACCAGGGCACGGCTTCCGATTGGCTGCAGGAGCTGTCTGCACTCAATCAGAAGCCACATCGGACGTTCAGCTTCCAAAAAATGTCCACAAACCGGAACAGTCACTTCTGGGTTTGTGACATTCGGGAGCCGATTTGTTTGACAACTAAGTCGTTTGACTACCAAGGTACCATTGTATACTTACTTACTTACTTACTTACTTACTTACTTACTTATTATAAAATTGGATGCCCACTTTTCCCTAGCAGGTCCCAGGGCAAGTTACAACCATTTAAAATTCATAATTAAAAACAGTGAAAACAGATTACAGTCACAGGAATAGGGTAGCTCCTTGTTCTGCACCCCTCCAAGGTGATGACAGCCAAGGATGGTGCTATGAGGAGGGCAGGGATGTTTTCTGAGTCTTCTCAGGAGTTCCTGCTGCTTCCACTTTTGTTCCTTTGGATACTGGGACCTCTAGCCTGTGGTCGCCTCATAGGGGTCCAGCACAGGGGCTGAATAGAACATGTGCAATATGGGTTGCAGCCTGGAAGGACATACTCATCACAGAGCAATTGAAATAAATGGACTTAAAGTTCGTCACAGCGTCTAAAGGGCATTAAATCTAGGTACTAAATATTCTCTCCTGTAAGACTTTTTCTCTTGGAAGGAAGCTGAAGTATGCATTAAGCAGCAACTTGAAAGTAGCTAAAGGACAGTGGAGATGAATAGGGGAATTATGATGAATGGCTTCTTGAAATAAATGTCCCAGTAATTTGCAAGAAACCTGTCCAGATCTAGAAGACATTCTCTGCCTTAGCAAGAATAATAGCCATCAGAGTTTCACTGAGGAGTGAAGCTCAAGATGAAATGTATCTCGAAAGATCCTTTTATTAGACTAGATGTTTTACAAGGGGTGGAGGGAAGCAAAACACAGCAAGGAAGAGTATTACAAATGGTCCATGGCCTGTTGCGCCTGGGCAAGGTAACGAAGACTGAGCACATGAGGAAACTTGCTAGCTCTGAGCACTGCTTTTAAGGAACCTGGGAATAATGCATCCCCAGAAATGCAGCTGTAGTGCGGGAAATATTGAGCTATAGAACAGTGAGTGCATGAAAAGCTGAGAACCATCCTAAATAGCAGTTCAGCCATCATTAGCATGTTTCATTAAATGGCAGGCTTCCAAGGGTATAACTGGGCCTTTGTGTCCTTAATTCTATGGCTTATGTCTATGGTGCCAGTGTGGTGTAGTGCTTAAGAGCGGTAGACTCGTAATCTGGTGAACCAGGTTCGCGTCTCCGCTCCTCCACATGCAGCTGCTGGGTGACCTTGGGCTAGTCACACTTCTTTGAAGTCTCTCAGCCCCACTCACCTCACATAGTGTTTGTTGTGAGGGAGGAAGGGAAAGGAGAATGTTAGCCACTTTGAGACTCCTTTGGGTAGTGATAAAGCAGGATATCAAATCCAAAGTCCTCCTCCTCCTCTTCTTCTTCTTCTTCTTCACATTAACCTAGGAGATGCAGATCATAGTCAGTTCATATCAGAATTCACAAAGACTGGATTCTCCATACATGCAAGAACTAAATCATTTCCTTGTTGAAGTCAGCCAGCGGGCAGGACTACAGCACAGATGCTACTGAGTCACTGTAATTCTGCTGCAATGCTTCCCAAATAATTTCCATTATGCAAGCTCTCTTCCAATCATTTGTAAAAATGGTCATTGTTAGCAGAGTAAGATGCCAAAACTTGGTAGAGGGAAACCTAAGCAGTGGTCAGATGCAGCTTAAATGAGAATTTCAAGCTGGTTTAGATCTATGGAAGTATTTGTTTGATTATTTACAAGATTGCTTATCCCCAGTGCTATTTTTCTACAAAAAGAGGTGATGGAACTCACCATGAATGCACCCCTTCTTCTCTTAGAATGGCAATGGCACCCACTGGAGAGGTGCCAGAACTGAGTTCCATCGAGTTCCCCCTGGGGGGGAAAGTCCTGATTATGCCACCTTTCACCTTGCATTTCCATGGTGGGATTACAACAGTGGAATATACAATTTAAAAAACAGACGATAAAAACAATTAAAACCATTCCAAATGTAACCTCAATAAAAGATACGGAGAGGGCTTTTTTTTCGCAGCCAGAGCTCAGGTGCATCTCTCAGGTGGACACCATTGCCATTCTAAGAGAACAAGGGAGAAGTAACAGCTGTACAATGAAGATGCTAGGCTCACTTCAGTGGGGAGGGATTTCCAAAATTTAGGGACTGCCAAAATTTATGGTGCTGGAGGAGACTCTTGAGAGTCCCATGGACTGCAAGAAGATCAAACCTATCCATTCTGAAGGAAATCAGCCCTGAGTGCTCACTGGAAGGCCAGATCCTGAAGCTGAGGCTCCAATACTTTGGCCACCTCATGAGAAGAGAAGACACCCTGATGTTGGGAAAGATTGAGGGCACATGGAGAAGGGGACGACAGAGGACGAGATGGTTGGACAGTGTTCTCAAAGCTACCAACATGAGTCTGACCAAACTGCGGGAGGCAGTGGAAGACAGGAGTGCCTGGCGTGCTATGGCCATGGAGTCACGAAGAGTTGGACATGACTAAACAACAACAGAGAAAGCCCTCAAGAATAAGGCAAAACCTTAAAACAGGTATCTCAGATGTAAAAGTCCAGCATAAAGCAGTGCATCTTCAACGTACCTTAGAAAAGAATGAATGAAGATGCACCTCTGTGGGGAAGGAATTGCACCACCTAGGAACTGTTTCTGCTGGGCCACCACCACACCTCTGTGGGTGGTGGATCTACCAAGAGATCCTCCTCTTCACATTTGTGAAGGTCATAGGGATGGAGACAACTTAAATTGGGCCCGGAAATGAACCGGCAACCATCTCTCTCTCATCCTCTTTTCTTCTGATGGTGACCAGCCAGATGCCACAGGGAGGTTCATAGGCTGGGCATCATGGCAATACCCATCTGCTCCTGTTAATCCTCAGCATCTGGTAGTCCGAGGTACATTGGCTCAGAAGATGAAGGCTGTTCTTTTGTGATAGCCACTAATAGATGGAAAGTGTCCATTCAAAACCTGTTTATCACCCCAAGCCACCGTGGAACTACGTAATGAGTTTGGGAGCTGCAGCTAAATTGCATATTATAGTTGTATGTAATTAGAATAATTTGCATCTCATTTTCATGAACATGGCAGATGCTAGAGTACAGTTGGCAGCCGTATTGCACTAATTCTAATTTTGCAGAATTTTTATTCTGAAATTATTACTCTTAAATGCTTAAACTGCAAGTCATCCCTAGAAAGATTTTGATCTATCACCTTCGGGAGAAATTAAATTGAAAGCCCAGTGAACAAGGCTCTCTTTTCATTTCCCTTCCCAGTTCAAACTGTGATGATTTCTGTACCCAAAGATGATTTCTATCACCCAAACTCAATCCAGGACTCTCAGGAAAGGGGTGTTCCTGCTGAACTTGATTGCTACTTTTGATGGCCTTCCTGATCTGCAGAATAGCAGGTGGAGTTGGGCCAGTGACATAGTTGCTCCCACAAATCCCCTCTCACTGTGTCACCAGCAGAGAGCATCCTGGTTTACATTACATAATATCTGAGGCAAACAAAATGGGGAAATGGCTTTAATGTTGGTGGTTCTAGAGTTGCACCAAAGCTGTATTGAAGTCAGCTGCTTGGGGGAATTCTAGCTCAAAGGTAAAGGAAAAGGTAAAGGTAAAGGACCGCTGGAAAAGGCAACTAATAGAGCAAATCCCATAAGATGCTATGGACCTGATGGAGAGGAAGATCCATGGGGGGAGACCCCCAGTATGGCAGAGGCTCTGCCACCATCGCTAAGAAGAAGAAGAAGAAGAAGAAGAAGAAGAAGAAGAAGAAGAAGAAGAAGAAGAGGAGGAGGAGGAGGAGGAGGAGGAGGAGGAGGAGGAGGAGTTTGGATTTGATATCCCACTTTATCACTACCCGAAGGAGTCTCAAAGTGGCTAACATTCTCCTTTCCCTTCCTCCCCCACAACAAACACTCTGTGAGGTGAGTGGGGCTGAGAGACTTCAGAGAAGTGTGACTAGCCCAAGGTCACCCAGCAGCTGCATGTGGAGGAGCAGGGAAGCGAACCCGGTTCCCCAGATTACGAGTCTACCACTCTTAACCACTATACCACACTGGCTCTCAAAAGGCCAAAAGCGGGGTGTTGCAGTGTGTGTGTGTGTGTGTTAGGGAAGGCTGTGGATCTGCAGGATCTTGAACCCTCTCATTTCACTGACACATCCCAAAAATACTGTGCTGGTGTACAAAATTCCTTCCCATTGGAATCTACTGGGGGGGGAATGTGGATGTAAGGGAGGGAAGGAGGGAGGGAAGTGTCATCTTACTTATCACTTTTGTGAAGCTGGCTGCATCTCAGAACTGCTGCTGGATCTTGCATTCCTAACTTGAGTTGGAAGGTGCTGGGGCGGTCAAGTGCATTGCATTTAGGACATGCAAAGATAGAGGAAAGGCCATCGTGGTAGAACATTTGCTTTGCATGCAGAAGGTCCCAGATTCAAGCCCCAGCTAGGGCTGGGAGAGACCTCTGTTGGAAATGCTGGAAAGCTCCAGCCAGTCAGTGTAATATTGAGTTAGATGGACCAATGGTCAATATCTGTCCGAGGCAGCTCCTTTCCCTTAAAAGTTGCCCCTGCTTCCCTGGCCTGGCAGGGCATAGGAAGTGATGGTTCCTCCACCCCAGGATCTCCCCCACCAACCCACAACTACACTCTGCTTCAGGATTGCTTTGACAATTATTAATCAGCGATTAGAGATGAAGAGACTTAACTCTCTAGGTGTAAGGGCACACCAGCTTGATGTAGACAACGGGAGGGGGGAAAGTTTGGAGACTTGAAACTGCTGGTATGTTGCTTAGCAATAATTATACCTTTTAAAGACGATGTCTTCATTCCCAGTGTCCCCAGAGCTGGAAGGTGCAAAGACAGCTAATTATCGTGGGACTGAATTGCTGCCGCTGAGCATAATCTGATTTCACAAGTTGTCCCATTGAGTCAAATTAATTCCTGTGATTTATTGACAGTGGCTATAAATATTGACCAGGGTGGACAGAAATTCACTAATTAACTGAAGGGACAGTAAAGTTCCACACGTCGTCAGATGTAAGAAACGAGCCCTCAGTTTCAAGCTCTCCTGAAATATGTAAGCCCTAGTTTGCTGTGGTTTCAAAACAAGTTGAAGAGCAAGGATCCTTCTGAAATAATCCTCACCCAAGTTACTTCCTGGGTTCTGGGGTTAAATTACATGATTTTGTTGTTTTAAGTGGAACTGGTAGAGCAGGTCCTAAACATTAAGACAAGAGAAGCATACTACCCTTAATGTATTTTAATATTTGCTGGAGGCCGCCTAGAGTGGCTGGGGAGACCCAGCCAGATGGGCGGGGTACAAATAATAAATTATTACTATTATTATTATTATTATTATTATTATTATTATTATTATTATTCTCTGTGCTTGTTCCTGAAGGTCTTGCCCTACCATTAGGCAGAGTGCAGCAGCTCCAGAACATACTGCACTCCCATCAGCCTCATCCAACAGGGCCAATAGAGATGATGGGAATTTCATTAACCTTAGCCAATGTAGCCAGTGGTCAGGGATTATGGGAACTGTAGTCCAACAACATTGGGTGGGGGACACAGGCTGTCCACTGGTTACAGCATACCCTCCAACATTTCTCCGGTGAAAATAGGAACATCCTATTCCATTATTATTATTATTATTATTATTATTATTATTATTATTATTCTACTATTTATACCCCGCCCATCTGACTGGGTTGCCCCAACCACTCTGGGCGCCTTCTAACATATATAAAAACATAACAAAACATTAAACATTTTAAAACTTCCCTATACAGGGCTGCCTTCAGATGGCTCGGGGGTAGGATAACTCCATACCCTCCAACATTTCTCCGATGAAAACAGCAATGTCCTACCATGCCCTCCAACATTACTCCAGTAAAAATAGGGACATCCTAAGCAAAAGCAGGGCATTCCAGGATCAAATCAGAAACTGGGACAGCTTCTGTAAATCTGGCACTGTGCCTTGAAAATAGGGATACTTGGAGAGTCTGTTACTGTGGTTTAGTTTTATGGGAAGTAGATGTCTAAAACACCATGCAGAGCGACATGCAGAAGCAACCGCGATGTATCTCACATTCCGAAAGCAGAAGAAGCTAAAATATTCCATGCCTGGGTTGAGGAAAAGCTGACATCTAAAAATAAAGCATTAATGCTTAACATACACCAGCAAATAAAAACAGCATCCCAAACTTTGTAGCTTGAGAGTGTTTTGCACTGAAAAGTCAATGTGTATTGATCCATGAGATGAACTATTTGTTTTATATCACCAGCTATATGATAGATTTTGATCTAATTGACAATTATGTACATAATATCTCTCCAACACTTAAGAAAAATATTTACTTATCAGCCGCCTCCAGAGAAGCCTTTCAAAAGCGTATTGTGACAAATGTACACCAAACTGGTTGGTGATGGAATGGGTTTTGTACTACTCGTTGAGCCATGTGAAACTAGTTTCTGAGAACACAGGAGCTGCTGCTCTTGAATAAAATGGGGCTGGTGTGCTGTGCCTGAAGAAGAAGAAGAAGAAGAAGAAGAAGAAGAAGAAGAAGAAGAAGAAGAAGAGTTTGAATTTGACATCCTGCTTTATCACTACCCTAAGGAGTCTCAAAGCAGCTAACAATCTCCTTTCCCTTCCTCCCCCACAACAAACACTCTGTGAGGTGAGTGGGGCTGAGAGACTTCAAAGAAGTGTGACTAGTCCAAGGTCACCCAGCAGCTGCATGTGGAGGAGTGGGGAAGCGAACCCGGTTCACCAGATTACGAGTCCACCACTCTTAACCACTACACCACACTGGCTTTTGCAAGCCCTTTATATTGTAGAGGATGTCAACAGTTAGATTTCTATTTCCATATGTGGTGAATATGCAAGCCCATAAAATTATTTTAGAAAATGGCACTTGACAAAGTTCCTTCTGTTATGGGACAGGTGATACGACCTGATCCGAGGGTAGCTTTGATAATAGATGACCACAAGAATTTACTGTTTTAGGACCTACTAATACAGTTACATGCTATTGGAAAATATCTACTAACTTAACTCCAAAGGCATGGTGGGATAGACCATAGAGCACTTGGCTTAGGGAAAAATCAATGAAACATCTTAGAGCACCGTATTAAACAAATATCAAATATCTCGAAACTCTATGGTACATGTTTGATTAGTACACTGAAAAGGACCGTGTTGTCCCCTCACCATAAGAACATAAGAGGATCCTGCTGGATCAGCCAATGGCCCACCTAGTCTAGCATCCTGTTCTCACAATGGCCAACCAGAGCGTTGGCCATTGGGATTGATGGGTCTTGGAGTCCAACAATATCTGGAGAGTATCACAGGTTGGTCACAGGACAATGTGGTTCCCCTGCTTGCCATCTAGAGTGGTACATTCCAGACCTAGACTTATCATCTCACCTACTTTTGAGGATATGGCCAGAGAATGAGGTTACTGGAAGGGTCACTTCTTTTTAAATACACTGACCCAGACCCTGAGGCCCTTTTCCGGGCACTCTTAGCAAACCCTTGTTGCTGGACAGCATGTAAGTGGTCTACACAGATAAATGCACATGATTGATATAAGAAATATAAGATGAGCAAGTTCAAATCACAATCCAAAGAAAGTGACCTCCATAGGATTTATGACCACAGGAAATCAGTTGTACCACCCTAGCTGCTTGGCATTGGCTTTCCAGGATTTCAGACACGAAGATTTCCCAGCCCAACCTAGAGATACCTGGGATTGAACCCGGGTTCGTTTGCATCTGAAGCATGTGCCCTACGTCTGAGCTATGGCCCTTACCATGGAAAACGACAACCAGCAGAATCATCTCCCTCGTGCTGCCTATCTTTCTAATGTAACTTTCTAATAAAAAGATAAATCTATGGTTCGGAAATAAGGATATTTCTCTCCCTGCTTCATCACATTCCCCAGTGAATACTAATACTTCTTGTCTTCCTGTGATTTCCTTTTTTCTCGCCTCTCCTTTAAAGCTAGGCTATGCTTGGCTTGAAGTTTAGCTTGGACTTTGTCTCTCAGACAATCTGTGCATAATCTCAAGCTTCCTAATAGTATCCGAGGGCAATGCGCTGCTCCACATCCCTGCGCACAACTCCTTTTGACATGAGTAGGTGTTCCATGCACCGACTGAAAGAACTAGGACAGCCCTTGAACTACGGTCTCTGTATTAATCGCAGCATCTCTTAGGAGAATGGCACATCCTTTCCCCTTGTCCCGTTGACATTAATTATGCAGCGGGCTCCCCATGCACCAAGAATGGAGGACAGTTGTCCCAAAGCTCTATGATGAAATCTAAAGCCAAATATGTGGTGGGGGAAGGGACATCACCCTCAGGATCAATCTCAGAGAGGCTACCCCTTGGAGGGTCAACAACATGGAACTAAAGGAATCTCAAGTAGCATGCATTGGTGGAGCTGCTTCATCAGCAAAAACTACCAGATGCCACAGAAGCTATTGACAATGACAATGTCTTGTGTCCTTTCTCACGAATGTCAAAAAGCACATTCCATTTTTGTCGTCGTCCCCGCCCACATTGCCTGAGAACTGTCGGCATCCGGGGGTCGAATGGTGAGCTGGCTAGCCCCCAGCTGGATCGTCTCCTTCCAGCCGTCAAGCAGCGAAGATCCCTCGACCTCTGGTGCGACATACATCAGTGACCCAAGTCTACTGACATGGGCACACTCTATTTAGCAGAGCAGACTGTGCAATACAAAGGCTTGAGGCTTGTGAAGACATACTAGGAACTACGGATTTATTAAACATAAATCAGGAACAAAGAAACATGCCGTCTCTCTCCTTCTGTCTCTTCCGAGAGGGAGAGAAAAGCAAAAGCAATACAGCAGAAGTTCCACTTGTTCCAGCTAACAGTGCTGGAATGTAAACAGACATGTGACACACAAGAATCCCATGTCTGGAACTAAAGGTGGAATGGAATTTTCCAACATGTCTGTCCTGTCCTAGTGCTGTCCTCCTCCCTTCATCTGCCAGCACATCATCTGCCCATATCCTAGCCAGAACACCCACTACAGGGAGATCAGTCTGGCTTGTAATACTTCCGATACCGATTAAGAGCTCACTTTTCCATTCCGGAATTGTCAAACTGTTCTTGGTAGACCACAAACTTGACATGAGTCAACAGTGTGATGCAGCAGCTAAAAAAGCCAATGCAATTCTGGGCTGCATCAATAGGAGTATAGCATCTAGATCAAGGGAAGTAATAGTACCACTGTATTCCGCTCTGGTCAGACCTCACCTGGAATACTGTGTCCAGTTCTGGGCACCACAGTTCAAAAAGGATACGGACAAGCTGGAACGTGTCCAGAGGAGGGCAACCAAAATGGTCAAAGGCCTGGAAACGATGCCTTATGAGGAACGGCTTAGGGAGCTGGGTATGTTTAGCCTGGAGAAGAGAAGGTTAAGGGGTGATATGATAGCCATGTTCAAATATATAAAAGGATGTCATATAGAGGAGGGAGAAAGGTTGTTTTCTGCTGCTCCAGAGAAGTGGACACGGAGCAATGGATTCAAACTACAAGAAAGAAGATTCCACCTAAACATTAGGAAGAATTTCCTGACAGTAAGAGCTGTTCGACAGTGGAATTTGCTGCCAAGGAGTGTGGTGGAGTCTCCTTCTTTGGAGGTCTTTAAGCAGAGGCTTGACAGCCACCTGTCAGGAATGCTTTGATGGTGTTTCCTGCTTGGCAGGGGGTTGGACTGGATGGCCCTTGTGGTCTCTTCCAACTCTATGATTCTATGATTCTATGATTCTTTCTCTTTGACCTTCCAATTCCCTTCTGTTCTTCATTTTTTTTAGATTGTAAGTCTTTCATCAGGGTTGTGTGTGTGTGTGTGTGTGTGTGTGTGTGTGTGTGTGTGTGTGTGTGATTTATTTATATTAGGAGGGTATAGGGTGTGTGGGGTGTTATTGGGGGGGGCTGTTGTGGAAGGCTTCTCAGAGCATTGGTCTAGCTCAATATTGCTAAGACAGAATCCCCGCAGCTCCCTCCTGACTGCAAAGTCCTCTTTTGTAATTTGGAAACAAGAATAAGCAATAAGCTTGTCAGAAAGATGGCTTAGGAAAGTATTTTGACAGCGGAAATATGCTCCCATTTTAGCAGCTAACAAGGCTCTTCAGACATCTGTGCAAAATCTTTCCAGATTCC
Organism: Darevskia armeniaca; assembly: GCA_034641395.1. Taxonomy (NCBI): domain Eukaryota; kingdom Metazoa; phylum Chordata; class Lepidosauria; order Squamata; family Lacertidae; genus Darevskia; species Darevskia armeniaca. The sequence continues at coordinate 109,735 of JAWWNF010000873.1, read as the reverse complement.
TTCCCTTTCTCTTTGCCTTTCTATTGCATTAATTAAATTCCTGATGACCACTGATGGATAGATTTTGTCTAAGCCATAATGTGTCAAGCTGATTTATAGAAGGGAGAATGGTATTTACTATTCCTGGTCTCCACCACAATTAATATTGAAAAGAAAAGGGTGCTATTTAAACAACTCAGGGAGGTTATTCATCTGAACACCAGTGACACTTTCTCCCTCACCACTAAATTAAGTGCCAAATTTCTTTTACGTTTTTCCTTGGGGGAAAGGAAGGTGACCAAGTGCCAAAAGTCCCTTCTCGATAAAGACTCATGCTTTGGAATTTATAGGCAGAATCTGATTGTAGTTACATATGGTCTATTATAAGTGGAATAATATTTTTTTTACTGGTGCCTATTCAACTAAGTGGTGGTATTCAACTAAGTTTTACTCAGAGTAGACTCACTGAAATTAATGGACCTTACTTAAAAGATAAAGGTAAAGGACCCCTGACAGTTAAGTCCAGTCGTAGACGACTCGGGTTGTGGTGCTCATCTCGCTTTACTGGCTAAGGGAGCCGGTGTTTGTCCGCAGATAGTTTTTCCAGGTCATGTGGCCAGCATGACTAAGCCGCTTCTGGCAAACCAGAGCAGCGCACGGAAATGCCGTTTACCTTCCCACCGGAGCAGTACCTATTTATCTACTTGCACTTTTTTGGCGTTCTTTCGAACTGCTAGGTTGGCAGGAGCTGGGGCCGAGCAACGGGCGCTCACCCTGTCGTGGGGCCTCAAACTGCCAACCTTCAGATTGGCAAGCCCTAGGCTCAGTGGTTTAGACCACAGAGCCATCCGTGTCCCCCCAGGACCTTACTTAATCAGGTCCATTAATTCCAATGGGTCTACTCTGAGTAAAGCTTGATTGAATACCACCCAGGCTGTATTTGCAGGAGACACGTGTAGCTAAAGCCAATGCATGCTGGCACGGGAACACATTTCAATAAGTTAAATGGGGCTTGCTTCCTATGCATAGGAGGAGCACAATCTTAAATAAAGGTGGCTGTTGATTCTTGTGACTTGGAGAGGCTGGCTTTATTCTTCAGGCAATTGGGCATGCAGATGAACTGGGTGGACCACAGCTGCATGAGAACATCCCAGGTCCTAGGGAACATGGTCATTGTTGCAAAGTGGAAACCACAACCCACTGAGGCCTGTCTTGCACAGAGGTACAGATGCTGCAGAGTTGGCCCACCCATGGAGCTCGGTGAGGCAGTCATCACAGGCAGGCAGCTGCAGACAACTGGGAGAGGTGGCAGATCTGTCCATCCTCAAGGAGTGTGTTGCTTGTTGCCTGCTGCTGACACCTCCTCCTCCTTCTCCTCCTCTGCACCCCCTCTGCTCCTCTCCAGCTTATTTTTGTCCCCTCCCATGCTGCTTTCAGTATGCCAGGGCTTCCCTGGGATATCTCCAGTCACATCAGGTGGTGGTGGTGGCGACAGTGGGTGGTGGCAGCAGTGGAGGGCAGCTTCTGAGGAGGTGGCGGCAAAGGCAGCAAAACATCCTGGGCTGGCCCCACAGGGGTGGGGAGACTTGGCCCATTATTATTATATTATTATTATTATTATTATTATTATTATTATTATTATTATTTTGCAGGTGGCATAAAAAAGGGGGAACAGAAAGGGAGAGAGAAATGGATGTCAGAGAGAAAGAGAAGGGATGGCAGGGGGGTTAGCGAGAGGGTGGCAAAGAGGGAGGGACAGAAAAGAGGTGAGAGAGATGGGGTGGCAGAATGAGAGAGAAGGAAAAGAGGGCAGCAGAGAGAGAGACAGGGGGAGAGAGGGAGAAGAAAGAGAGAGAGAGAAGGAGAGAGAGAGGAGGGTGCCTCACCCACTTTGGGCTTTGTACCAATCTACCTCAGGCTTCAGTCATGTCTGTCCCCAGCATATGGCCCTCCAAAGATTACGCACAAGGGGAAATGGCCCTCGTGAGAATGAAAAAAAGCTTCTCCGCCCTTGCCGCCCACATCTTCTGAAGCATGAGTAGAACCTTCCATGGGCTCTGGAACTCTGACAAAACCGCACTCTAGACCACAGTCAAGTGAAGGTGGGTAGACAACTTTTTTAGATCTTCTCCGCTCAGTATGAGAAGGGGCTGGCATTTGTGCCTCTGTGCATTGATATTTCCTATTTTGCCATAGTGCCTGAACAGGGCTGCCCTGAGGCACCCATCCCTGCTCCAAGCACTCACCACCCTGATAGGGCTGGTCTGAGGCATTTTTCTGCCTTAGGCAAAGGACAAGATGGAACCTCTTCCCAATCCATGCCCCAAAGCCATCAAAACTGACACTTGGCGCTTACTTCGCCCTTGGATATGGGACAGTATCCTCCAGTGGTGAAGCATCTGCCTTGCATGCAGAAGGCCCCAGGTTTAATCTCTGGCATATCCAGGTAGAGGTGAGAATGCCCCTGATCTGAAATCCTGGAGACATTGCAGACAATACTGAGGTAGATGGACCAATGGCCTGATTCGGGATAAAGGATGTTCTTGAATACCCATGTGCCTAAGGCAGATAATGTTGCACACACTGTTCTGTTAGCTCTATGCACCTCAACATTCTGCCTAATGCGGTGCTGGAGAATGTTGAACCCTCCAAGTTTTGTTGAACTACAACTCCCACCATCCTTGGGCATTGGCCATGCTTGCTGCTGAGTGTGATGGGAGTTGCCATTCAATAGCAACTGGAGGACCAAGGTTCTCTGCACTTGGTGTAATGGTAGGACTATGCCTGCCCTCCGTGATCCACAACTGGAGATACCGGGGATCTCCAACTTGGGACGTTCTTCATCTGTGAGCTACAACCCTGCTCCAATTTCTTTGACAGCAGGGCAGTATAAACAAAATCATTAACTGTCAGGGATCTGCCTCCCCCTTGCAGTCCAGCTCTGAGTGGTTACAGAGAACAGCCACCCATTCTAACGACGGACTCATCGGGGAGTGGGAGCAGCTGTTCTTCAGAAGGGAAGGGGGTGCCAGGGCTCGAGATAGGCAGTGAGAGACCTGGCAGCTCCCAGCAAGTAGGTCCGGGGCAGAGATTAAGAAGGAGAAAAAGACGCTTCCGTTTCCCCAAGCTGCTTTGCTGGCGGGAAAATCGTCGTAAGCCACTTTCGGATTCTGCTAGTGACTGAGTGGACATGTTATGATTTAGCTCTGCACTGTAATATAATGAGCACTGATAAAAGCTTCAAAGGCAAATGACTCGGCCTCCTTATTGAACGACCGATGAGGGGGAGGCCCTGACATTAACGAACAGCATTGTCTTTCACCCACACATTTTGAGACCCCCCGACAAAGACATCTCACATGCTGATCTTGCTTTACTCCAACTTCAGATATGATACTCCTCCACCACTTCTGCTTCTGTATTCCTTTTCCAGCACGAGAGGTTTGGAAGCTTTATTTATAGCTCGTTATTGCTGAAGGAAGAAAAGTGGGGGGGGGTAATGTTTTCATTATGCCTTTGGACAAGACATACATTTTAAGTGCTCAATTTTAGAATCAGACAAAACGTTGCAGGAAGCTGAAATGACTTCTTAATAGTGTTGATCAATTTGGATTCACTTAGAAATGACACTGCCTTGCTTTGGCATGCCAGTTGTTGAAAAGGAAATATCATTTATCAAAAATGGCTTCCGAAACACTATGCTTTGCAAGCGTCTCGTATACCTATGTATCAGTGTCAATCCAAGATGTTTATTTCCTCACTTTCCCAACTATTTAAAAGACGTGCAGTGAAAACTGTTGCTTCTCCTGTTACCTTATTGTTTGCAGTGCACAGACATTAGCTGTGTCAGTAGGTGGAAAGTTACAGGTTTTTCCCCCTGACTGATCCAAAAAGCAAAGCACACAAATACACATTTTTGGGATGGACAGGAGAGGTGGAAAGTTGGCATATGATGACCTGCTTCACCCCACCCTCCTTCGCACTTTGGGTGAGTCACTGTCAACTGCCACATTGCGGCAATTTTTGGAATCTGCTGAGCCACTGCCTTTGTAAACAAGCTAATCTATCAATATGTATCAGCAATGCCAGACAGAGGGCAAAATAATTTGGCGGAGACTGGATATCAAATTATTCTGGGGAAATGAGCGAAAAAGTGGAATCCACCCTCATTTCGCCACCACGATCGTTATTAGTTCATTTATGAATCAATATTCCTACGAAGCGATTGCATAATTCAAGAAAAGGCATAAATAAAACAATTGGATATGTAAAAAGAGTTAAAACTATGACATATATATATATAAATCAAATCCACTGCAGATACCCACTGGGATATTTTAAAAAATCCACTTAGAAGTCTCGTTCAAAGAGGGACGTCTTTAACAGGTGCTGAAGAGGCAATAGAGAAGGTGCTTGACTGATATATAATGTGAGGGAAGATAAGAAGAGACTGCTGGATCAGGCCAAGGACTCATCTGGGCCAGCATCCTGTTCTCACAGTGGTCAACCTGTAGGAAGCCTGCATGCAGGACCCAAGCATAAGAGCACTCTCCCTTCTTGGGGTTTCTAGCTGATCATTCTAGATGAACGGGACATGGGTGGCGCTGTGGTCTAAACCACTGAGCCTCTTTGGCTTGCTGATCGGAAGGTTGGCGGTTCGAATCCCTGTGACGGAGTGAGCTCCTGTTGCCCTGTCCCAGCTCCTGTCAATCTAGCAGTTCAAAAGAACGCCAGTGCAAGTAGATAAATAGGTACCACTGTGGCAGGAAGGTAAACGGTGTTTCCGTGCGCTCTGGCTTCCTTCATCGTGTTTTGTTGCACCAGAAGTGGTTTAGACCTGCTGGCCACATGATCCGGAAAGCTGTCTGTGGACAAACGCCGGCTCCCTTGGCCTAAAAGCGAGATGAGCGCCGCACCCCATAGTCACTTTTGACTGGATTTAACTGTCCAGGGGTCCTTTACCCTTTTTACCTTTCTAGCAAGATATGTCAGGGAATGAAGCTGGGACTTTCTCTACCACCAATCTATGGCCCATCATGTTCTCAATAGCACACTAACAACAGAAGACAATAAAGAGAACCATTTTTTTTATTTTTAAAAAAATGAATGTTACTCCAGGAATGGAGTGCATGTGTTTACATATGCTTTGAGGGCATGAATTTCTAAAAAGCAATCGAGAATTTAAATGGGATATTATTGTGAAGAGGGAAAAGGCAACAGGTACCCAGAGCTGAGAAGTAATTTATTTTCTCTTGTCAAGGGTTTCGACTCTTCGGCTTGCAGAACATCAGTCCATGACCCCGGAATAATGTTTCATCATGGCTCAGAGCAATTCGGAATTAACATAGTGAGGACTCTATGCCTGTTTAAAGAGTCTCCCCGCCCTCCTAGCGAATGTCGGTTGCCGAATAACTATGAGCCAAAGAAAAGTGGAGGTAATAGTGATGTGTGTACGATCGCTACAAAAACAGCAGATGTCGGGATTCTCTGGGTATCTGAATTATTTATGGTTAATTCAGTTCAACTCTGGCAATGTCTGAGGCTTTTATAGATCTCTAAAGCAAAAGCGAGAAAGCTGGGTCCATATTCATGCACCTGCATACTTTTAATTATAAACTTTATAGTTTCCGTGATGGTGAGTCATTTAGAACTTTAAGCTGAATCATTCCAAGAAGAATGTGGCTGTTGTCTCCCTTTCCGCCCTTCCCCCCCCCTTCCGGGTCCTCTATGGCTTGGAAAGAAAGGGGGGAAAGGAGGGAGTAATATTTCTTTTCAGACGGATCACTTTTAATAGGATGACATTTAATTTGGATGCACTTGGAAAGACCAGCAAGAAATGGAATGAGGCATTCTCTCACCCAGAGTTCCGTTTCTCCTGGTGGGATCCAGTCACACAGTGTCTCATCAAAGACAATGAGACCCCAAACAAGGGCAGGGTAATTGCTATAATGTCAGCTGCTGCCTCAGAAGTTGCTGCACCTAAGAGTGAGAACATCCTAGTCCTTTTATGCAGGTCATGATTATTATAACGCACATAAAACCTATCAAGTCAAAGCTGGGATGTCATCCCTTCTATTAAAATGTCTCTTTCTTTCTTTCTTTCTTTTTTTGCAGGGACAGTATCAGAGTAATATGCTTGATCGATCCAACTAGTACTCTAGCTTTCCAGATTCCAGAGCAGGGATGGGGAACATACACCCTTTCAGATGCTGCTTCCAACATCCTTGAACCTTGGCCATGTTGGCTGGATGTTTGAGTTCAGCAGCACCCGGAGGTTAGCTCTAAAGCAGCCTTTCTCAACCTTGTGTCCCAGATGTGGCTGGACCACGCAACTCCCAACATTCCTAGCCAGCGTGGCCAGTGGCCAGGGATGATGGGAGTTGTAGTTCAAGAACATATGGCGACCCAAAGTTGAGAAAGGCTGCTATAAAATCTAGCAGTTGTGTTTTGCATCCTCTGAAGTCTCTGGACACTCTTCAAGGGCAGTCTCACATAGAACACAATTCAATAACTTCTACTGGGTATCACCAGAGAGCATGTGTAGCCCAGTCTGACTTTTCCATTGCATTGCCATGGACCAGGCTAAGGTACTCACCACTTGACCATCCAGGAGTCGGGTTGGATTCAGGAGCACTCCCAAGATGCAAACCCATGACTTTAAGGGTGCAGCATCATCCAAGACAAGTTGTACATCTAAGCCCAGATACAGGTGTGGGACAGGTCAAAACATAGCTGGGATTTTATGCAGACATAGGGAATGAGAGTGAACTCATTTGAAGCTACTTGGCAAAGTTGGCCAATGGAGGTTGGTGGTAAGGGTCCAGCCCACCAGACAGATCCAACTCCCTACCGTTGCACAAGCTCATCATGTCCTATTACTTTCTCTCACTCCTCCTGCTGCTAAGCAGCAGACATAGCCCGACCAGGGCGGCACTGAGGCCAGGAAGCCACTTTCCACCAGCTGCTTTGGCAAGAATAAACATCTGCTTCACTGAGCCCTGTGCATTCTCAGCAGGAATTAACCAACTCTTTCGTATGGGGAGTGTTATGTATTCAGTGGTCTGTGTTTGTCTGAGCTTGAGTCTGGACTAAGGATTGTGAACCCCTGTGTTCTGATTCGATACATGATATACAATCACAGAACATTTCAGGATTTAGGCCACTGCCATTGGCCCTTAAACTCTAAGTTCTGATTCGCAGCTTTGGAGTTTAGACAGCCAATCATGTTGAGAGTGGGAGTGGCCCAGGTCTTCAGAAATGAATATCAGCAGTTGCTTTGCCCTTGTTGTCTAGTTCTGTGAGCTCAATAAAGGTTCTTGCTGTTATCACTGTGTCTTGCTTCGTGGGAACCCACCTACACTTCAGGGAGGCCCATAGTTCAGTGGTAGAGCATCTGCTTTGCATGCAGAAGATTCTAGTTTCAATCCCCAGCCAGGGGCATAGCAATGGGTGGGTGGGGGCGGGCCGCCCCAGGTTCCACCCCAGAGGGGGGTGACACTTTTTTTAAAAAAATAATTATTATTTTTTATTTTTAACTTCATTGAAAAAAAGAGATAACAGACACACACACACAACCCCCCCACACACCTCACAAAGTGGCACCATAAGAGGGGGGTGACACTTTTTAATTTTTAATTTTTTTTATTTTTATCATTTTTTATTAATTTTTTTTATTTTAACTTTATTGAAAAAAAGAGATAATACACACACACACACACACACACACACAACCCCCCACCTCACAAAGTGGCACCATCAGAGGGGGGTGACACTTTTAATTTTTTTTAATTTTTATTATTATTTATTATTTTAACTTTATTGAAAAAAAGAGATAATAGACACACACACACAAAACCCCCACACCTCACAAAGTGGCACCATCAGAGGGGGGTGACACTTTTTATTTTTATTTTTATTTATTTTTTTTCATTTTTTATTTTATTTTATTTTAACTTTATTGAAAAAAAAGAGATAATAGACACACACACACAAAATCCCCACACCTCGCAAAGTGACACCATCAGAGGGGGGGTGACACTTGTTAATTTTTTTTATTTTTTTTAAATTAAAGTGGTGGGGGGGGTGACAAAAAAAAATCTGCCCCGGGTACCACCTGGGCTTGCTACGCCTCTGTCCCCAGCATCTCCAGATAGGTCTGGGAGAGAGTCCTTGTCTGAAACCCTGCCAGTGAGTGTAGACCTTATATTGGGGTAGATGGGCCAATGGTTTGACTCCTTATAAGGCAGCTTGCTATGTCACCCCACATTTGCATTGAGGAAACGTAGCTCCAGATGATTGGATGTATCTCATTAATTTCATGGTGAAACCTCAGATGATAGCATTATAAAACGTAAATTGGCAAAGCGCTTGCCTCCCCTGACCCCTTCCAACTAAAGGAAGTTGGTCATTCTTGGCTTATTTCACAAGGGAATTATTTGCCTGGGTTACCTTGGTGTTTAATTAAATTGTCATATAACACATAAAATACCAAATAAAACAGATTTTTGCTGTGTCCCAACATTAATTTCCTGTCATCAAGGATGTTTAGTTTATTAGTTCTCCGACTTGCTCAGTTCCCAATTAAGCATTATATCAGACTACATTTAGGATACTCAAAAGCCCTCTTTTTTCATAGCAAGCTGGTTAAAACTTGAAGTTTCTTTTGTTGCTGTGATTAGCACATCCCAAGTATACACACGTCTGATAGTTAATTCTTTATTGGTAAGAGAAACACTCACAGCAGCTTCCACAGTGCTCAAGATAAAAACGCTTACATGCTTCTAGGCAGCTCTGCACATATCTGGGCCCTATGGACCCATTGCAGCAGAAGCAGTGCCCCTCCCTTCCTCCGGCTTATGTACTCTCCTGTGATGAGTTGCATGCCCACAACCTGAGACTTCTGCATGGAAGTCGTCCCTGCTCTTCCCTTTTCATGCCCCTCCTGGTTCTAGGAGATAGTGGGGTGAGGGAAGGGGGGGTTGCTGACCTATCCATTGCCTGAACTGTCCCTTCTTCCTCTGCCACATCCTGAACACCTTCCTCCAGTGGAGAGCCAGTGTGGTGTAGTGGTTAAGAGCGGTAGTCTCGTAATCTGGTGAACCGGGTTCGTGTCTCCGCTCCTCCACATGCAGCTGCTGGGTGACCTTGGGCTAGTCACACTTCTCTGAAGTCTCTCAGCCTCACTCACCTCACAGAGTGTTTGTTGTGGGGGAGGAAGGGAAAGGAGAATGTTAGCCGCTTTGAGACTCCTTCGGGGAGTGATAAAGCGGGATATCAAATCCAAACTCTTCTTCTTCTTCTCCACCTCAGACTGTCCTGACATTCCCTGTTCTTCTGGCTCCTGCCTTGCAAATAGTGTGACACACATAAATCACTGGTCTTCTCCTTCTGGGCCATTCCCCTGGTCCCCTGCCTCTGCCACACACTCTTCAAAGCCCTTCCAGTCCCTTGCTTCATAAAATGAAGCCAGGCTAACACCAACAATGGCCATGCTAGTCTTCTAGCACATTATTTCCCCCTCTTTGCTTAACTCTTCCCATACGCAACATTTGGAGACAAGTCCAGAAACGTCTTCTGAAACACTCTGGGCTCAAAATCCCATTAGCTCTGCTCCCTGCTAATTATGCCCACTCGTTCAGGCTGAGCAGTTTCGTTAAGCCTGGTTGTTTACTTGTTTTCCCAGTTGTCAGCTACATCCCAAGTCAATGTCAGTGTCAAAGGCATCGCTTTCAAATTAAGGGGAGGTTTCGGGCTGCTGGGCCATTGGTGCAACGATGACACAAAGCCTCACAACTCCCTCTCACCTCCGCTGCCATCGGAAGGTACCTTTGTTTTCTAAGAGAGTTTGCTGAAAACTGAAATCCATCCTGAGGGTCAGAGTGACAGGAATTCCAACTGGCACTCATCATTGTAAAGGCATTTGCAGTGCTGTTATCAGGATCCCGCTCAGATTTCTTCAACAGCAAAAAAAGAGCAGAAAATATTGTTCCTAGTTCCTTGAGTTCCTTTTTTTAAATAATCTATTTATTGAATTTTCCAATACAAATCACAGCAAATCACATTGAAATTGCTCCCAATTACATTTCAAATTACAATCCAAATTAATTATACAAATCCCAATTAAAAGAAACATTCCAATTATGCCTAATTATTATAATAAGGTTTTTAATATATGGACTTCCCATGCCTCGGACACCGGAGCTTCCCTGATCACCTCCATCAATTGTTTTTCAAAATTCTTTCCAATATTTCCACAGCAGCTGATATATGCCAGCAAGCAGGCTAAATTATAATAAACAATGTCTCTGTGTGGATGAGGTCGATCTTCTTAATTCCAAATGCCACATTCAAACCATCGCCATCTTCTCGTCCTGTTGTTCACCAAACTTCTTCACGCTGCTACTCTCCCCCGCTTGCTTTGCACATACCCCTTTCCAGGAGTGCCAGTCTCTAATATAAATCAAATTTCAATAAACAACCAGAACTGGCTTCTCCCTATGGAGTAGTGCTCTGCCTCACGGGCTCCCCACACCGATTCAGTTCTTGCAGCGCCATTACTTGCGAAGTTGGAAGTCGGAGGTCCTCCATTACTAGTTCCTTGAGTTCCTAGTTGGACAAAATGCCAGGGGCATTGTTTTTGACACCTGCTTCAAAAAAAAAAAATCTTAGGTGAGGCATGTAATTTTGATGTGTATTTTAACATGTAATTAATTTTATTATGCTTTGATTTTTTTTAAAAAAAGCTACTGTTTTTACTTAGCTTTCTGGGAAAGAAACAGGTCAACTTGTTTATTTAGCATTTGATTTTATTTGTCATTTTTAACATTTATTTTATATTGCTTTACATACACAGCTTAGAGGTTTTGATGATTAAGCAATATATTATTCCTGTCAAATGAATAAGCAAATATTTAAAGAAATATATTATTCCTGTCAAATGAATAAGCAAATATTTAAAGTAAAAACACTTTAACGATTTAGGGAAGCTAAAAGAGTTTTGATATTGTCAGAAATCTTTATTGGGGATGGGGGAGAGTGTTCCACATACCCGTCATCTGCAACCAAATTCCACTTAAAGTTAAGCTTGAGGTGTACTTGAAGAACAGATATGTGCCCTGATACATGTCTTTTCCCTCCCATTCTGTAAATGATATAAACAGATAGGCTCTTTAGTCAAATTGTACTGGGCATCCTGGAGAAAACACGGTGTAACTTTGCAAGCCAAAACAACAGGGCCAGACTAATACTTTTTTTTCCAACTGTGCAATTTGTGTGCAATTGAACCCCAAAACCAAATCTCTGCCCAATACCTCAAAAAAGCCAGCAGCTACAGAAGAAGGCACCAGGCCTTAAGCTGACTAAGAGACAGCACTCAAGGGGGTAGGATTGTAATCCATGTCTATATAGCTCTGCTGTGAAATTCAATTTGTCACCCCAGGAGTTTGCTGAGATGGTTTAGGAGCCGGTGCTCTGTCCATGGTTCTGAACTTTCAACCTTGCTCTCACTTCACTCGAAGCTTCTCTTCTCTCATGGACTTGGGAATCAAGAATTAATGGCCTCCTCTTACTAGGGCCATCACCTCTCATTGATGGTTGGTATCCCCATGAATCATGACAAGCCACTGGCCTCATTGACCCAAGACAGGTGGACATTTCTTCTAGGCCCTGGATTTGGGTATGGAAACTTATTAGCCTAGCCAGGCCCTGCCTCCTGAAAGTGGTTACCGAGCAGCTGAATGGACTGAGATGGGCTTTTTCCTTGAATGCCTAGAGCAAGCCAGACTCATTCAGCCATGAGCTGACCAACCACCTTGAAGATTAGGTCATATTAGTCAAGGTGACACAATACAATACTTTTGAAAATGCCGACAATGTGAAAAACAAGAGGGATAATTGAGACAATGTGGGATGCAACACTTTCATAGGATTAATCCTGACAAATTAGACTAATGGCCTTGTGCAAAAAAAAAGAAATGGGCCATGACTGGCAATACGTTATACCACTGGGAAGGAAATTTGGTCAAAGACAGACATAGGCCCTGCTCGCTTTACTGGCTGTTATAAAAAAAATAAATTCAAAATGCACATACAAAGTTCTTGCATATATTGACAGTCACATAGCCTTGTGTCTGCAACAAAGTTCAGCAGAAGAAGTTGAACTTAAGAATTGCTTAACACCTTTTTTGCACCCCATTGTGATATTATCACCAATGGCGGAGGTGAAGAACTTTTTTCAGCCCGAGTGCCACATTGCCAGAGGCAGAATGTGTGACTCTTACCTTTGTACAGTTGGTGGCATTCCAGCTGTGCAAAAGTCTGAGATTTACACACACACACACACACACACACACACACACACACACACACACACACACCTCCATTCAGGTAAGCAAGAAGCATGATCACAGATAAAGGAGACATTCTATCCAGGCAACACTATTTGTGAAGATCATGGAGCAAGGCCCGTAAGGGGTGTCAGCCTGGAGAAGAGGAGCAGGGCCTAGGGAAAGTTTTGAGGACCAATCTGAGAAGCTTTCAGGGCTGCATTCAACCCCCAGGATGGAGGTTCCTTGCCCCTTGTCAACAGGGAGCAATTTCTCAATGATACCTCCATACGGCATCTAGGGAACATTTGCTTATGAACACACATATACTTTCTCCCATGTGCATGGCAAAGAGTATGAGATGTAAGCTTGAAGGCCCCCAGATCAAATCTCGCCTGAAATGGGAAGTCAGTAGGTGGCCTTAGATAAGCTAGCATCACTCTGCTGTCACCTCTCATCTACAATATGGAGATAATAATGCTGAGCTACTTTGCAGGGTTATTGCTGATAATGTGTGACGTATTTCAGTATTTGAAATGTGAAATGTAAGTGCTAAAATTTATTGGTGCTGCGTTAAATGTACAGATTTCAGTTTAATTCTCTCTCTTACAGTCTTTCAAAGAGCGATCAGGCTTTTTTCACCAAAATCCAGTGTTTGCTTGTGGAAATGTAATTATCAAGCAAAGAAAATGGTCTCCTTCCTCCTCCTCCTCCTCCTCCTCCTCCTCCTCCTCCTCCTCCTCCTCCTCCTCTTCTTTTGCACTGTGGTTCCCATAGGATTTCAGATTCTTTATCAGCACTGCAGCCTCTCATGATTCTGGTGACAGTGCTCTCACAAACCTACATTGAAAGGGCAGGTGCATGGTAGGGGTTGGAGAAAGGACCCTTGATAGACCTAGAACCTCCTCCCAAACACAAAGCACACTGAGGGGAACAAAAGAACATAAGAAGGACTCTGCTGGGTCAATCTAAAGACCGCTTACTTTTTTGTATAGTGACCAATCAGATCCTCTAGGACAGAAATAGTGTGATGCTCTCCAGATGTTGCTGGACTACAACTCCCATCATCCCCATCCATTAGCCATGACAATTGTAGTACAGTATCAAGGCACAATGTGAAGACAATAGACAATAGCCTCAGTTGCTCCCCATGAAATGGTATGTGGTTGGATTCTGCCTGGAGGCTGGGTAAAGCTCATATCTAGTAACCACTGAGAGACTCACCCTCCATGAATTTGCCAAACTCCCCTTTTAAAGCAATCTTAAACCAGTGGCCAGCACCACATCATGTAACAGTGCATTCCTCAATTTAATTAGGTGATGTGAAGAAGGTCTTCCTAGTCGGCGCTTACATACATATTTGGTGGAATTGTAAAGAAATTAAAAAGTTTTGGGAAATAATATATAAAGAGTTAAAGAATATACTTAAATACTCCTTTAAGGAAAATCCAGAATTATTCTTACTGGGAATGTTAGATGAAGATATCCAAACAAGGGATAGGTGTATATTAATGTATGCAACAGCGGCAGCCAGACTCCTTGTAGTGAGAAATTGGAAAAGTGAGAGAATACCAAGTAAAGAAGATTGGCAAACCAAAACGATATCATATTGTAATTTGGCAATAAAAGTGGGGGAAATCAAAGAAGAAAAAATTGACAAAGATTGGAGAAACTTTAAAGAATATATAATGAATTTGATTGAATAGGCTGATCTCCTAGCAGATATATGAAGGCTCAAGCAATTATATATTATACATGACAAAGAAAAAGTGTTTAGGTATAAGCTTAAAACAAAGAGTTCAGAAATGCAATACAGGAAAGGCTGGAAGTCAACATGGGTGGTGGGGGTGTGAAGGGTGGAGGGTGGGATACTGTCTTGTGTTTCTTTTATATTTTCTGTGTAATTTCTTCTTTTTGCATTTTGTATATAATTTCTTTTGTAATTATCAAAATTAATAAAATATGTATCAAAAAAGAAGAAAAAAGAAGAAGGTCTTCCTTTTGTCTCTGCTGAATCTACGGCCCAACGGATCTCATTGGATGATGCCAAATTCTAGTTTATTGAAAAGGTGGAGGAATGTCTCTTTAAATTATCCTATTGCGCAGGGGTGTACTTCTATAACTTTAGCATTTCCAGAGTAGCTCACTGGAGCTTATGGGTGCAGCAGGCAGTGGCAAGGGGCGGGGGAGTAATAGAAAGCCACGCTTCATGTCAATGCAGCTCAAATGCCAACATAATTGCAGATGCACATAAACTGAAAAATTCCCCACACCTGCCTGTATCACCAGCTCCAGCCACCTGCTGTGCATCTTCTATAATTAACCTAAAAACTGCCAGAATGAGAAATTTAAAAGTGTCAAACAAAAGCCATGCCATGATTTGCAGATAAAGATGATTTGCTAATTAAGCCTGCTCTGGAGTCCCCCTGCTGACCCCCCCACAAAAGAAACTATCTATGTCAATTTGATTTCTACACCTGGGACAAAACTTCTTTTTACAAAAATCAAAACGTCAGTGACAATCTTGGGGTGGGGGTATGGGAGAGAGATTGACAACACCGCTTTTATTTCAAATGACATCTAACATCAATGACATCCAACTTGATGTTGTTTTTCAATTTATTTTTAGCCAAAATTGCCAGCTAATATTTCTGAACCATTTAGCTTCCCAACTGAGGTTTTTCAGCTACTCTCCCCTCCGTAAGCCACATGACTCCCAAGGCTCCCTCAAGATGCAGGAGCAGATTTTTCAAGAGATTCAATGGGCTGCAGAGGAATGGAGGAGGTTGGCTAACCCTGTGCTGTGAACTCTGTTCTGTTCAAAGTTTGGGTCCCAGTTTTTATGGTCCACTTTATCAAACACTGGGGCAGATCCCTTTGGAATCCATGGAGAAACCTGGACATAAGGTGAGAACATCCAGGGAAGGAGGCCAAAAGATAGGCAGCTGCAATGATTTATACATCTACTTATGGACTGTGTAAAGAGCTGGGCTCCCTAAGCCATTCCTCATAAGGCATCGTTTCCAAGCCTTTGACCATTTTGGTTGCCCTCTTCTGGACACGTTCTAGCTTGTCAGTATCCTTCTTGAACTGTCCAATTATGGGCACCACAGTTCAAGAAGGATACTGACAAGCTGGAACGTCTCCAGAAGAGGGCAACCAAAATGGTCAAAGGCTTGGAAACGATGCCTTATGAGGAACAGCTTAGGAAGCTGGGTATGTTTAGCCTGGAGAAGAGAAGGTTAAGGGGTGATATGATAGCCATGTTCAAATATATAAAAGGATGTCATATAAAGGAGGGAGAAAGGTTGTTTTCTGCTGCTCCAGAGAAGCGGACACGGAGCAATGGATTCAAACTACAAGAAAGAAGATTCCACCTAAACATTAGGAAGAACTTCCTGACAGTAAGAGCTGTTCGACAGTGGAATTTGCTGCCAAGGAGTGTGGTGGAGATTCCTTCTTTGGAGGTCTTTAAGCAGAGGCTTGACAGCCACCTGTCAGGAATGCTTTGATGGTGTTTCCTGCTTGGCAGGGGGTTGGACTGGATGGCCCTTGTGGTCTCTTCCAACTCTACGATTCTATGATTCATGTGCTTGACCTTCCCTCACCTTCCAAGCAGCTTCGTAAACTCTGATAAGCTGAAAACGCTTCTTGCATTGCTGTGTGGAGAGAGGCTTAAGAACAGGAGGGAATACACATTGCCCAGAGGAGGCACGGTAGCCTTCTTGCTATCAGGGTGGTGTCTATTATAATGGATGAAAATCCATTTTTAACAGTGGCTTGACATTTCAGAAACTTCTATTTATCGCCACCAATTCGCTCCCAGAATCTTTCAACGGAATGCCACTCAGCAAATAGCATCCAGGGAGAAAGTCAATAGCTCCACAAGTGTCATTACAGAAACGGGGACATGTAGGATTGGAATGTACCCATTTTAAATGTGATTTTGGTTCAAATAAGGTTGAGGGATGGTCTTTATAGAACATTTGTAGTTCTACACTGGTGAAAACGGAAGTGTGCTTGTATTCCCTGATTCCCTCTGCATCTTTATTTCATTGTAAAGTTTTCTTCATATAACTGCCCCAGCCCCGAAAGCAACACACACACAAATCACACCCATGACTTAAATATTTACCTTGTGCAAGCACAATATTCATGGACAAATTCTTAACTGCTGACCACCTCTTCAGTAATATCACCACTTTCCATCTTGCTGAGTCCTTTGTTTTGCAGTCTACAATGCTGAGGGTATTCACTAATGGTTCCTCATCATCCTGGGGAAAAGTAACAGGTGAGGGGCCCGCAGGATTCTGCCCTGGGCCCATAGATGTTCAATATCTTTATAAATGACTGTCATAAAGGAATTGAGGGGATGCTCATTGAGTTTGCACATGACGTCAAACTGGGAGAGGTAGTTAAGGCTACAGAAGTCACCTACAAATGATAAAACAATAAAATCCAGAAAAAAATACAATAGTTAAAATACTAAAACAGATAGATTAAAATGACCTCAACTTTCTATGCATCTGGGTAGGCTTGTGTAAACAGGGATGTTTTTAGCAGGCTGAAAAGAGTACAATGAAGATGCCTTTTTGATGTCAATAGTTCCAAAGTGTTGACTCTGCCATACTAAATGATCAGGTTTTTACAAATGCAGAACAGGTATTTTGTTGAACCTGCAATAGTGCCACTTATTAAAGCGGTTAAGTGGGCATATGTGGGGTAAGAGCGTCTCCACCCCCATCGTTCAGTCCGGACACTGAGGTCCAGTGCCGAGGGCCTTCTGGCGGTTCCCTCACTATGAGAAGCCAAGTTACAGGGAACCAGGCAGAGCCGGGGCCTTCTCGGTAGTGGCACCCGCCCTGTGGAACGCCCTCCCATCAGAGGTCAAAGAGAACAACAACTATCAGACCTTTAGAAGACATCTGAAGGCAGCCCTGTTTAGGGAGGCTTTTAATGTTTTATAGATTATTGTATTTTAATGTTCTGTTGAAAGCCGCCCAGAGTGGCTGGGGAAACCCAGCCAGATGGGCGGGGTACAAATAATAAATTATTATTATTATTATTATTATTATTATTAAGACCAGGGGTTGGCAACCTAAGACCCATGGGCCACAAGCGGCCCAGGGGTCGGCAACCTAAGACCCATGGACCCCCGCTGCCCCCTCGGGGACCCCCACTGCTCACTCGATCGGCTCCCGTGCGCCGCGCTAGACCGGCGCATAGAGGAGAAGGGACCGCCTTCCGTGATGCTGGCTGGCTTCCCATTGGCTGCAGGAAGCTCCTGCAGCCGATGGGAAGCAGCACATGCCTCCTCCGCACCAGGAGGAGTGCCAGAAATAGTGTTTGTGCATGTGTGTGTACATACACACACGCCTGTGGGACAGTGAACCAGCCCAAGCCACAAAAATTTTGCCAACCCCTGGGTAAGACGATCTCGTATGTCACTAGTTGTTAAGGGCTTTATATAGAGTCGTCCGCGACTGGACTTAACAGTCAGGGGTACCTTTACCTTTACCTTTATAGTAATAATAGCACTTTGAACCTGGCCCAGTACCAAATTGGCAACCATTGCAGATCTCTGAGCACAGGTATTTTATGCTGACAAGCTCTAACTATCAGCAATCATGCCGCAGTATTCCGTACCATTGTGCAGAGGGGTGGGCTATTAAAAAAACCCCAAATGCCCCTATTTTCCAGGGACAGTCTTGGATTTACAGAAGCCATTCCAGTTTCTGATTTGATCCCAGAACGTCCCGCTTTTCCTTAGAACATCCCTGTTTTCATCAGAGAAAGGTTGAAGGGTATGGAGTTATGTGACCCCCAAGCCAAGGTGATAAGTAACTCTACAACCTTTGGAAGACATCTGGAGGCAGCCCTACATAGGGAAGCTTTTTAATGTCCAATGCTTTATTATGTTTTTATATGTGATGTAAGCTGCCCAGTGTGGCTGGGGCAACCCAGTTAAATGGGTTTTATTATTCTTATGGAATTGGATGTCCCTATTTTTATCTGAGAAATGTTGGTGAGTAGGCATTATTCCCCATCATCTGCCTTGTTTTGCCTCTTTTTATTATTATTAATAATAATAATATATTAATATTATTATAATATATTATTATATTATAATATAATATATTAATATATTAATAATACTAATATAGTATTATAGTATTAATAATATTATTATTAATATAATAATAATAATAAATTGTATTTATACCCCACCCTCCCCAGCCAGAACCGGGCTCAGGGCGGCTAACATCAACAAAAATTACAGTAGAATATAAAAATCATTAGTTAAAATACAAGTTAAAAGCCAGTTTAAAATGCCGATTTATTTAGCGCCCATAAACAAAACCAAGGGGAGGAAACCATCAAACTGTGTCCGACCCGAAGGCCAGGTGGAACAACTCTGTCTTGCAGGCCCTGCGGAAAGATGTCAAATCCCGCAGGGCCCTGGTCTCTTGTGACAGAGTGTTCTACCAAGTTGGGGCCAGAACTGAAAAGGCCCTGGCCCTGGTTGACACCAGTCTGACAGCCTTGTGGCTCGGGACCTCCAGCAGGTTATTATTTGTAGACCTTAAGGTCCTCATTCTGGGAAGAAGAAGAAGAAGAAGAGTTTGGATTTGATATCCCGCTTTATCACTACCCGAAGGAGTCTCAAAGCGGCTAACATTCTCCTTTCCCTTCCTCCCCCACAACAAACACTCTGTGAGGTGAGTGGGGCTGAGAGACTTCAAAGAAGTGTGACTGGCCCAAGGTCACCCAGCAGCTGCATGTGGAGGAGTGGAGACTCGAACCCGGTCTCCCAGATTAGAGTCTACCGCTCTTAACCACTACACCACACTGGCTCTCCACACTGGGAGAGGCGGTCCTGTAGGTACGAGGGTCCTAGGCCGCATAAGGCTTTAAAGGTCAAAACCAGCACCTTGAACCTGATCCTGTACTCCACTATTATTAATAATAATAATCAAAAGGAGATGCTCAATCTCCTGGCCAGCTGGTTTCGATGCGCAGCGTCAACAGCTGTGTGTTTTGCCTTCTATTGTTGTGGCGCTGAATGGAAAGGAGGGTCTCTCGCCGAAGACAAAATAAAGTCTTTGAAATGCATTTGAGTTTTCAAACAAACAATAAAAGCTCCTTTTTCCTTTCTCGTCCTTTCTGCGCGGTCTCCTCCTCCTGCCTCCCCGCCCGCCTGCCCTCTCCAATTTAGAGCCTTGCTTTCAAAGCCAGCCTCTTCCATTAGCTGCAGAGGCCCAGGACGGAGGAGGCCGTGGCGCAGAAGTGACCCTTCCCAAAGGGCCACTTCTGTCCCCAGAGAGAGATTCCGGCAGCAGGCTTTTGACTTCTGTTTTCTTCCCCCTCCCCAACTCTCCTCAGTAATGTGTGCTTTTGATTATTTGTATTCCATCCTTTAAGAAAGCAAAATAACACGATTCAAGGGCCGGATGAGTAACTCTTTGTACCAGATTGAACCACGGGGAGAGAAGAACCCTCGGCTACGAGCAATTTTTTATATCTCTGCTCCTTCTTCTTTGCCGTCGCGCTTTTCTTCCCCTGATAAGCTTCAAACGGAACTGACAAGCCAGTTCCTTTTCACCTGTTCTTTAGTTGCCGTCGCTGATCAACATGCCCCTCATCTAAATAAAACGCACCTCCGCGCTTCCCTCCAGCCCCCGTTGCTTCTGGCCTGAGTATTCCCAACGTTAGGCTTTCATCCTGAGTCTGCAGCTTTCGTAACGTGATGCTGGAAAGCTTGAATAGCAAAAGCGACACAAAGCTCTGCATAGTGGATCGGTTTTGTGTGGGGTTTTTAAAAAAACCTATTTTGCAATGAATGAAAGGCCTGGTCCAGAGACGGAGGAAAGGGCGGTCAGGATGGTGAAACTCCTCCACACACAAAACTCCCTGCCTATAGAAAACTAGCACAGCAGGGGGGCAGGCTCTACCTCAGCCCTTTGCCTGCTGTGCTGGCTTTCTGTTTGCAAGGAGATTTTAACAGAAGGGAGCATTTTTTTAAAAAAATGTGCTCCTCCCCTCCCAGTCTATACTCTGCAGTGATGTGGTTGTTTTTATTATTATTATTATTATTATTATTATTATTATTATTATTATTATTATTTGGAGGATAATGTGGGATGTATAACACTGGTGCAGTCAATCACAACATTCCTAGAATGTACACAAGGGGCCTCAGTCCTCAGTCACAGTTTCCTGTTCCTGGACTGAGACTCCTCCCTCTGTGTGACCAGAAGTGGGAGTGGCCTTACCTGTAGTTATTCAAAGATATAGGTGAGCTGCCATTCTCTCTCTCTTCCCTCGGATCTTCAAGCAAGCAACATCTCAAGAGAAGATGCTCTCTTGACTTTCAGCCAAGAGAAGCCACATGAAGCCTCCTCCCTTATGGAGAGACTCCACATGCAAATACATTAGCCTGCCTTCTGAGACTTGTACAAGCTTGGAATGTCTGTGAGTAAAACCTTTATACTTTTAAAAGCATTGTGTCGTGTATTTTCTTTTAAGAGGGAACCAGGGGAAATATATGCCAGGATCTGCCTTGTTCTAGAAGTTCATAGGAACTTAAACGTCACGTTTTGCTGTGCTTTATTGGGGATGAGAAACTCTGCTAGTTTGGAGCTTGTTAGCACAAGCTGGGATAGGAAATATTAAACAATATTCCCTCATCCACATTCCTACTCATCTCCCACAGATAATGATTATATAATGGTAGGAGGATGGATGGCGGCTAACAGATTGAGGTTGAATTCTGACAAGACAGAAGTACTGTTTTTGGGGGACAGGGTGCGAGCGGGTGTGGGGGACTCCCTGGTCCTGAATGGAGTAACTGTGCCCCTGAAGGACCAGGTGTGCAGCCTGGGAGTCATTTTGGACTCACAGCTGTCCATGGAGGCGCAGATCAATTCTGTATCCAGGGCAGCTGTCTACCAGTTCCATCTGGTGCGCAGGCTAAGACCCTACCTGCCCGCAGACTGTCTTGCCAGAGTGGTGCATGCTCTAGTTATCTCCTGCTTGGACTACTGCAATGTGTTCTATGTGGGGCTACCTTTGAAGGTGACCCGGAAACTGCAATTAATCCAGAATGCGGCGGCTAGACTGGTGACTGGGAGTGGCCGCAGGGACCACATAACACCGGTCCTGAGAGATCTACATTGGCTCCCAGTACGTTTCCGAGCACAATTCAAAGTGTTGGTGCTGACCTTTAAAGCCCTAAACGGCCTCGGCCCAGTATACCTGAAGGAGCGTCTCCACCCCCACCGTTCAGCCCAGACACTGAGGTCCAGCGCCGAGGGCCTTCTGGCGGTTCCCTCTCTGCGAAAAGCAAAGCTACAGGGAACGAGGCAGAGGGCCTTCTCGGTAGTGGCACCCGCCCTGTGGAACGCCCTCCCAGCAGAGGTCAAAGAGATAAACAACTATCTGACATTCAGAAAATACCTGAAGGCAGCCCTGTTTAGGGAAGTTTTTAACCTGTGATATTTTAATGTATTTTAATATCTGTTGGAGGCCGCCCAGAGTGGCTGGGGGGACCCAGCCAGATGGGCGGGGTACAAATAATAAATTATTATTAAAATTATTATATTATTATTTAACAGAAGGGAGCATTTTTTTAAAAAATGTGCTCCTCCCCTCCCAGTCTATACTCTACAGTGTGGTTTATTTATTTATTTATTATTATTTTTATTATTTTTATTATATAATATTTATTTATAACCTGCCTCTTTCCCTTACAGGGACTTGAGGCATCTTACAAATAAAATAATAACAACTAAAAACTAGGAAAAACGTTTTAAAAACTTTACAGAAGCCACCCCGGTTTCTGATTTAATCCCAGAATGTCCCGCTTTTCCTTAGGACATCCCTATTTTCATTTTTTTAAAAAAAAAAAAACCACAAACCATTGGAAGGTATGCAGCTCCCGAGCCAAGGAGAGAAGTAACTCTACAACTTTTAGAAGACATCTGGAGGCAGCCCTGTATAGAAAAGTGTTTTAACATTTAAGGTTTTATTCTGTTTTCATATATGTTGGAAGCAACTCAGAGTGGCTGGGGCAACCCTGTCAGATGGGCAGGGTATAAATAATAAAAGTGTTATTATTATGGAATAGACATCCCTATTTTCATTGGAGAAATGTTGCTAATGCCAGGTATATATAATGGTAGACTGGAGGATCAGCAACTTCGGTAATTCAGAACCCTAAAATCCAGGGAGAAATTTGGATTGGGGGGTGGATTTCAGCCTGGGCTATTTTCAACTTTTTGCTGACTATTGATTTGGACAAGCACTTCAACTCTGAAAGCACAGATTGCTCTTTTATTTCTTTTTGTTTAACATTTTTGGGTCATGTTCCACCTTGAAATTCAGTATGAATCGAGGTTTTCTCATTATATTAGCTAGATTCAGGCCATGACCTTTGTCTGATTGAAAATTATTTTAGACGTGCCCCTCACTTTCTCTTTCATGCTCCTCACGAAAGTAACAGTGTGCGGAGGGGGGGATTTTTTTTTATCCATTTGCTTTTCATGTGCACTGGATTACTGAAGCATGGAGCTAGACTTACTGCTCAGTTACTCAGCCAGCCTTCCCCCCCCCTTTTTTTCAGAGGGTGGCGATGAGTAGGGGATGAAATGCTGTAACTTCTTGCTTCTCTGTAACAAAGGCACAGACTATACATTCTGGACTGTCTTCCAATTGTCTACATCATGGGTAGGCAAACTAAGGCCTGGGGGCCGGATCCGGCCCAATTGCCTTCTAAATCCAGCCCACGGACGGTCCAGGTTTTTACATGAGTAGAATGTGTCCTTTTATTTAAAGTGCTTCTCTGGGTTATTTGTGGGGCATAGGAATTCGTTCATTTCTTTTTTTCCAAAATATAGTCCGCCCCCCCCACAAGGTCTGAGGGACAGTGGACCGGCCCCCTGCTGAAAAGGTTTGCTGACCCCTGGCTACATTTCTGAATAAAATCAGAATACCAGCTATTTAGTGAGTTAGCGAGTGATGGAGATAAACTCCAAAATATGGAGGGGAGGGCTTAGGTGCCAGATTTGGGGTGACTTCCCTCTGCACAGAATAGAATAGAATAGAATAGAATAGAATAGAATAGAATAGAATAGAATAGAATAGAATAGAATAGAATCATAGAGTTGGAAGAGACCACAAGGGCGATCCAGTCCAACCCCATGCCAAGCAGGAAACACAATCAAAGCATTCCTGACAGGTGGCTGTCAAGCCTCTGCTTAAAGACCTCCAAAGAAGGAGACTCCACCACACTCCTTGGCAGCAAATTCCACTGTCGAACAGCTCTTACATCCATTTCACCACAGACCCTACCCCATCTAGCAGTCTGAAATAAGATCCCTAGACCGCTCCAAGCTCTGCCAGTGTGGTGTAGTGGTTAAGAGCGGTGGATTCGTAATCTGGTGAACCGGGTTTGCTTCCCTGCTCCTCCACATGCAGCTGCTGGGTGACCTTAGGCTAGTCACACTTCTCTGAAGTCTCTCAGCCCCACTCACCTCACAGAGTGTTTGTTGTGGGGGAGGAAGGGAAAGGAGAATGTTAGCCACTTTGAGACTCCTTAGGGTAGTGATACAGTGGGATATCAAATCCAAACTCTTCTTCTTCTTCTTCCTCTTCCTCTTCCTCCTCCTCCTCCTCCTCCTCCTCCTCCTCCTCCTCCTCCTCTTCTTCTCCCTCTTCATGATGATAGAATCATAAAGTTGAATAGGACTGCAGATGTCATCTAGTCCAACACCCCTGTGCTCATGCATGAAACTCACTGCTGCAGCTTCGCTGATAGGTCATCATCATCCAGCCTTTACTCAGAAACCTCTAATGAAGGAGAGTCCATCACGTTCCCTGATGTTCAGCCTAAATCTCTTTTCTTGTAATTTGAATTCATCGGTCCAGGTCCTCCCCTCTGGTGCAACCAAAACCCCATTTGCTTCATTACCTGCATGACAACCCATCAAATCTTCGAAGCTTGCCACCCATATCACCTTTTAGTTGTCTCTTTTACAGGCTAAACATAGGCCCCATCTGCCATTATATAGTTGAAGCAGTATCATACCACCCTTTCTGAGCACAATTCAAAGTGTTGGTGCTGACCTTTAAAGCCCTAAACAGCCTCAGCTCAGGATACCTGAAGGAGTGTCTCCACTCCCATCGCTCAGCCTAGACACTGAGGTCCTCCACCGATGGTCTTCTGCCTGGTTCCCTCACTGTGAGAAGCGAAGTTATGGGGAACCAGGCAAAGGGCCTTCTTGGTAGTAGCACCCGCCCTGTGGAACACCCTCCCTTCAGATGTCAAAGAGATAAAGAACTACACAACTTTTAGAAGACATCTGAAGGCAGCCCTGTATTGTGAAGTTTTTAATGTCTGATGTTTTATTATGTTTTTATATGTGATGTAAGCTGCCAAGAGTGGCGGGGGAAACCCAGTCATCTTGTTGGGGTATAAATAGCAACAACAAGAACAACAACTGTGGGAATGTTCAGGGAGGCAGGAGAGGATATATTGTTTAATTATATCCTTCCCAACTTGTGTTAACAAATTCTATAATTTAGCAGAGTAACATTCCCCTTTTTAAACTTACACAGCGGATAACATTTTTGCTAGGCTTGTTTAAGCCTCTAAAATAAGTTTCCTGGTAATTCACCTTTTATTCCCTCCTAAAAAGAATAGACACAACACATTTTTGTATAAAAGTATAAAATAGTTTACTCACACATTCTGTTCACAGATGGATCCCAGAAGGCAGACTTAAGTTACAAAATGTATACACCTGGAATCTATCCCATAGGGAGATAGTTCCTTTGTCCTCAGGCTGATGCTTCTTCGACGAAAGGAAAATGAAGAAGAGAGAGATGTGGTGGCCAGTCCTGTGCTTTTGTTACCTGCACAGGTAAAGTCACGCCCACCTTTGGTCACATGTAGAGGAAGTTTGTCACAGCACAGGAGGAAGCAGGAAGCTTATCTACTGGCTGGACAAACATCCCTCTTCATGTCTAAACATGTCCACTCTAGGAATGTTGTATTTGACTGCTCTGTGTTTCACACCCAACAACAACAGCAGCCCTAGCTTCCCCCAAAGAATCCTGGGCACTGTAGTTTATTAAGGGTGCTGAGAGCGGTTTGGAAATCCCTTATTCCTCTCAAAGAGCTGTGGTTTCCAGCAACTGGAATTCAGAAGCATTGCTGCCTCCAGCTGTGAAGACAGAGCATAGCCATTATGGCTAATAGCCATCCATCGGCTTCTCCCCCATGGATGTGTCTAATCTTCTTTTACAACCATCTGGGGTGGTGGCCATTGCTGCCTCCCACGGGAGTGAGTTCCTGAGGCTGAATTTCTTCCCTATGCCGAGTTCCTGAGACTGAGCTTTCTCTGCTTCAGAACTCTGGAAAATTAATGCTCAGAGAAGATACCCTTCAAGAAAAACCAGTCAATTGGTCCCCATTGCCAATCTGCCATGTTTAAGATGTTTCTTTGAATCTCTCACCAAAACACACTGCAGGGTGGTGTGTGTGTGTGTGTGTGTGTGTGTGTGTGTGTGTGTGTGTGTGTGTGTTTATCATTTTCTGCAGGCACCTTTTAACTCAAAAAGCTTTTCCCAGTGTTTATCATGTTCGCCTTTAAAATGACCTTATGAGATAGGTTGCCCTCTCCTGAGAAACTGCAGTGGAGAAGAGATAGCAAGTTTGCCCAAGGCCACACAAAAAGCGATTGCACGAAGAGGCGCTCCAAAGCTGCCAGGCAGTATCTGGAAATCGATGGCATTTTGCTCATCCCTCACTTTAAGACAGCAACTGGCTTCCTTGGCGGGAAAGGACTCTCGCTGCCATCTATTACCAAACCCACGAGCCATTTGAACTATGGTTTTTCTTCGGCGCAGCAAGCAAGGTTCGGCTTGTTGTTCTCGTAATTTAAAGCGTTCTGCAGAATCTGGGGCCATCTGCGACCATGAATCTAACGGGTGTCTCTTTTATTTCCCAGATGTGTAATGTATAATAGAAATATGAGGCAAAACTCACAGTGACCGGGCCTGGATCTCAATAAAACCACACCAGCCCAGGGACAGGGAATAGCGCAATGCCAGCACTGTACGGCTGGATATAAAGAGTGTGTTGTTGTTGTTTTTAATCGCTTTTATAGCCACTTTTCTATTATTAATGTCAAATGATATTAACATGTTCTCCAAGGCTGGTTATATTTCTTTCCTCAGCCAATCACTATTTTCTGCTTCTGCTCTCCTTTTTCTTCTGTGTCGGATTTCGAGATGTTTAAAGAATCTTTCCCTGTAAGAAGTTTCCCAGCCACTAAGGTCAGTCAGAGGAACCCCCCCCCCTTTTTTTTTGTACCTTTGCTCTCTCAGAGACAAGGCTGGGCCAAGACATTTTGCTTTGTATGGGGGTGGGAATTCCCTTTGGGGATTCAGTACGGAGGCTCACACCACATTCTCAGTTAGTCAGATTTAATTCAGTAATGCATTCACAGACCGAGTCCAATGGGCATGTGACAACATGACCATTAGCAAACCCCCTATATAGGAAACTAGCTGACCCCGCCACGCCTTGCTGTGGCTGATTTGGTGAAATGCAAAAGTAAGATACAGTATGAAAGAGAAATCGTATGTTTACTTACACCTTATCTCATTGAAGTTCAGTCTATGTGTTCTCTGTTTGCCCCTCCCATTTTTGTCTTCGTTTCTACAACTGTTTATTACTACTATTTTAGTCTATGAGCTTCTTTGTCCTTGTGTTATGCTGTTTAATGTCCACTGGAGGGCGCTATATTTTTTGCACAAAATCACATTTTTATCTGGGAAAGGTGTGGTATTTGTGCAATGTAAGTACATATGATCACTCCCATATGGGCATGGAACGTTGTCTCCAAATTTGAATGGAATCGATCAAGGGGTTACGGAGAAAGGCGATTGTTAACAAACATCCAACTTGAACGATTTCATATATATAGAAAATACATCATCTTGGCTGTTTCTTCCTCTAGCCAACCACCTTTCCCCATCTTCTGGCATCCCAGCACCTCACCATCTCTTCATCCAACACAGTCTTTGAAAACACTTACTCAACCAGAGTTTTTTTGTTTTACGTGCAGAGCCTTCCTTGCACCTTAACTGGAGTTGTTTTCCAATCCACCAGTCAGTGTTTAGGCTCCTTCTAAACTGGTTCTTACCTTGGAGCCACATTGGTCCAGGTCCTACCCTCAGAGCAGGAGAAAACAAGCTTGCTCCATAGAATCATAGCCTGTGGGAATGCAAAAGAGAAAAAGCCCCTTAATCTCAGGGTCGTGGGTGTGAGACCCACGTTGGGTGAAAGATTGCTGCATTGCAGGGAGTTGGACTAGATCAGTGTTACTCAAGCTTGGGTCTCCAGCTGTTTTTGGACTACAGTTCCCATCATCCTTGACCACCGGTCCTGCTAGCTAGGGATGATGGGAGTTGTAGTCCAACAACAGCTAGAGACCCAAGTTTGACAGACAATGAATCTGCTCCAGCAGGGTTCTCCATACCTATCCCCTTTCCTGTTGCTCTGGGACAGTTCTTAGATATTTGAAGATGGCGATCGTATCTCAGAGGACCTTCAAAGTATCTTCTTGATAGGTAGCCCAAGAGCCAGGGTGGGGAATTTTTGGCCCTTCAGATGTTGCTGGATTCCAACTCCCTTCACGCCCCCCCCCCGGCAGCACAGCCAGGGATGATTGGAGCTGCAGTTCAAGAACCTCTGGGGGGGCACTGCATTGGTTACCCCCAATGTAGACAATAGAACGCTAGATTGAGAGACAGCCCCACAACTACCTAGGAGTCTTTGAATGATGACCATTCAGTTCTATTGGGGGGAGGATAAAACCCGGGGCGAAAACTGGCCTAGACTCCACTGGCAAGAGTCCCATGGGTGTATGTGCAATACAACTCTTCAAAGAGATTCATTACACAGAAACAGAAAGAGATTGTGCAATGCCCAGCTCCTCTATCCACAAGCACATAATTTTGTGCACTTCATGAGCTTTGCCTGATATTATTTGTATTGGGAAGTTTTTAATGTTGGTTGTTTTGTTATGTTTTCATATGTGCCAGAAGCTGCCCAGAGTGGCTGGAGACAGTTGGGTGGGGTATTATTATTATTATTATTATTATTATTATTATTATTACACTCCCTCTCTCTCTTACGCACACATATTCTGGAAGCAGGGCAAGACGCATATACAGAACTGGCCAGAAAAAGCCCATCGCCTGATGAATAACTCTAAAAAGTGCAAACAAGCAAAGATGCATAAATATACAGTCATTTTCCTGAGCACTGATTTCTTGAAAGCTCATTATAGCTGATTTTAACTAAGCAAGAGCAAGCAGCTCGTTCGTGCTCAGCCTGTAATGAGCAGACCCCCGTCTCCCTTCCCCGGCTCGAGGCTGCGTGAAGAAATATTAGTTTTGCATAACTCTGGCAGAACAGCTTTCTTCATAAATTAAAATTGTTGAAACTTGCGTTAGATGATGTTGTCATTAATCTAATGCATTGTGGTTAGGTTCTTGTTTCTTGAACCCAATTTTCTATTTGCTAAATTATTAGCTGCTGTGTGTGTGTGTGTGTGCGCGCGCGCGTGCCTGCATGTGTGCGAAGAAAGCTATGTGCACCACAAATGGGAAAAATTCACATTTAAAGACAAAATCACCAAATTTGCAGTTTCTGAAAAGAATATGTGAACTGGAACACAGCCATCCTTTGAAGTTCACACATTTGCACTTCAGTTCTCCTGCCAAGTAAGGTGTGGGAAAAAACACATTAAACTGAGGTGAAGTGTGCATAGAAATGCATATAATAGTGAAAGTAATGGACTTGACATTACATGAAATTCCTTTGTAAAAATGTGTATATTAGACAAAATTGCAGGCAAAAACATGTGCACAGCAAGAGAAATGTTCACTAAATTCTGATTAATTTTCATGATGAGTTTTTAACATAATAAATGAATTGAAGGTTGATGTGGAATACCAAACTTGAAACCGAAAGGAACCGAAACTGAGATTAACCCATCTCTATCCCACCTTTCTGTCAAAGAACTCAAAGTAGTTTGCAATTGTAGCTGTTTATATATTTTCAAAAATCACATCCTGCTCTCAGAGTGTCTTACACACGGGTAAAATTCACTGCAACAACGAAACGGAAACAAGGTGTACAATTAAAATCTAAAAAGAACTCAGAATCATCTGTTCTGTTATCTGACACCCAGAAGATTACTACTATTGGGCAGAGGCACAGCGAAAAAGAAAAATGCATTCATCTTCCTTTGGGACCCATTCAGCAGTGGTGACTGTCTAATACTGGGGGAGGGAGAAGGCATTCCAGAACTTTGGTGCCACTACTGAGAAGACCCTGTTAGGGATACCAGTCAAAGGAGCCTCCATTTATGATAGAACTACTAAGAGAGCCTCACTGGTGAATGGCCATGCATAGGTCAGTTGGTAATGGGATAGGCCAGGCGTCGGCAAGGCTTACCTTGCCTGAGCCGGTTCACTGCCACAGAGCCCCCTCTGTGGGCTGGATCGCGGGTGCGCGTGAGCACGCGTGCCCTTGATTTCGGCATCTGCGTCTGCGCAGGTGCGGTTTCCAGCGCCACAGAAGCAAGTCCCTGCACCGTGCTGTGCCGGTTTAGTGCAGAGCGTGGGGACTCACTGAGCGGGCGGCTTGGTTCAGGGGCGGCTCGTGGGCCTCTGTGAGGCGCTTGTGGCCCATGGGCCTTAGGTTGCTGACCACTGGGATAGGCAGTCAATGATGGTGGTGGTGGTGGTGGTGGCGGTGGCGATGATTATACCCTGCCACTCTAGGCAGCTTCCAGCACATATCAAAACATTTCAATACATTTTTCCACACACATGCTCCTGACCCCCTTTTCTCCTGCGACCCCCAGCCACCTGCCCACCATCGCAGGTGGGGGCCTACTGTGGCTGTTACCTCCGAGGTAGGCTTCATTATGACAGCAGCGAGGAGGAGGCAGAGGTTCCGAGTTCAAGGAGCGCTCCTGGTCATCACCTTCTGCTACCTCAGCCTCGGCGGGGTAACCAGGGCAGCGAAGGAAAAGCCTCTCCCTCCGTCCGTCCCAGCCTTGCGCCTGAGGGGAGCAGTAAGAAGGCAGAGGAGGGCCGCTGCTTTTGCAAGAGGAGCGAGGGAAGGTGAAGCCACAACGCCTCCCTCTGTCCCTTCACAGCCGCCGTGCGGCCTCCCCACAACCACCCTGTGTGGTAGGCAATTGGGGCAAAGGTCAACCAATGAACTTCGCAGCTCAGTCGGGACCTGAACCCTCAGCCTTCACAGTCCTAGCCTGACACTAACCACGAGCACAGAAGACATCCCTACTGCTCCTAAGATGCTGGCTCCCGTTTAACCAGGTGCCTCACTGGGGAGACCAATACATTTCTCAGGAACTCACTGAAGGCTTCAGCGTTTTGGCAGACAAAGGCAACTTACTTGGGAACAGTTCCCAGTGCTTATACCCACCCCGAAGCAATATACAACATGTAATTTTTTCCCCGCTCCTGCGCTTTGGAAGGTATGAAACTGCTGAAGAAAAAAGGGGGGAGGAAATACCTCACATCAGAAAAGTGATGACAGGAGAGCGAAAATGAATCTTTGCAAGTTCATGATAACCTGTGAAATAACAAGCTCAAAATAGCTGTCATGGCACAGCAGCCGAAGGAGAACAGGCCCTTAAACTTTGAAGCTGCGAGCGACTTTCAAAGAACGCCGCACACAGCAGAGCGAGCTTGGCAGCGCAAATGTTCCAAATGATTGCTGGGGGCGGCACATTTGTTGCTTCTTGAGCAGGTTGCTATCAAGTGTCGGTTGGACAATTGTCAGTCGTGCAGGCTGCAATCTGGCAGACATGGGCCACATAAGCACACACACACACACACCCTTTGCACAGCTATGACACAACAGCTTTGCCCCCCCCCTCGCCAAGTAATCCCAGAGCAACAGGGATGGGGATAGGTAAGGAGAACTCTGCTGGATCAAGCCGAAAGCTCATCTATATACAGTGGTACCTCGGGTTACAGATGCTTCAGGTTACAGACGCTTCAGGTTACAGACTCTGCTAACCCAGAAATATTAGCTCGGGTTAAGAACTTTGCTTCAGGATGAGAACAGAAATCGGGCAGCGGTGGCGCAGCGGCAGCAGGAGGCCCCATTAGCTAAAGTGGTGTTTCAAGTTAAGACATAGCTGTCAATTTTCAGATTTGAAAATAAGGGGTGCCGGGAGGGCGGTGCAATGGCACCAAGTAGCCACGCCACCCTGCGCTCCAGAGGATGCGCGCGAACGGGTGAGCGAAAGAGCGAGCGCGTAGACGGCAGGCAGGCTGTCTGTCTGGTTGGGCATGAGGGTCTGGCTGCACAAGGCATGCAAGCTCCGCCCCCAGTCGGTCTCAGACTCCATATTGGCAGCCGAGCAACGCAGCTGAGGAGCCTCCCTGGCTGGCAGGGAGGGAGAGGAGCTGCTTCCTTTGAAATCCGGGAAATTTAAGGGATATCAACAATCCGGGATAGCAGCGGGAAACGGCATTGGAATAGGGGAGTTTCCCACAAAAAAAGGGAGGGTTGACAGCTATGGTTTAAGAACGTTTTCAGGTTAAGAATGGACCTACGGAACGAATTAAGTACGTAACCAGAGGTACCACTGTAATCCGGTATGCTGTTCTCACAGCAGCACAAACAGGACCTGAATGTAACATTATATCCAGCTGGAGAATCCCCAGATATCTCTAGTCTCAAATATGGATGGGTAGATCTCTCCATTTTAGTGCCTCCCAGCTTCTCAGTCTTAAGTTCAGCTGCACACATTTCCACATTCGTCTGCAAGTTTCATTCATTCCTCGTGAAAATTCATGGGCCTATCAATGCGAACCTCTCCAAATATATACACATTTTGGTATGCATTAGCATCACTGCCCCGCCCCACCCCGCCCCCACTTCATACATTTTAATTCTGGCACCTTTATGCACACTTTTGCCAGGCATATGGATTTTTGTACACAATTACTTGACCGGAAAACTGCATTGCAAAATTCAAAGAAGTGTGAATTTCAAAGGATGGCTTTGCATTGGTTTGTGTATTGTTTCAGAAAGTGCAAATTAGATAGGTTCGCCTTTAAAAGCAAACTGGAGTGAATTTCTGCCCCCATCCCTAAGCTACTGCCTGGCCTCAGTTTTCAACGTGTAAAATGGGGATTTGGTGATTGGTCGCAATGACTGGGGGAGCTAGATGATAAAACCTGATCTATAATTAAAAATAATCCTTACACTTCATCTAGACGTAAGTGTTTTAAGGTGTCCCAGCTGCCCAGACACTTGTTGTTCTGAGGAATTCTTTTTACTGGATTCCATCAAATGTAGACACCAGCAGAAACACGTACAAGAGATTTCAATAAATCAATCAATCAAGAAGCAGCGAAACAATAGACAACCTTCTCTATGGGCCGCATTCATTATTTCTCTGTAGTCATTAGGAGTGGAAAGCTGAGTGTGCATGAATTCGTAGAGAGAATTAATGGGCCACATCTGAAAAAGATAATAGCCTGGCTGTGGAGGACAGAGCGGAGGGGGGCGGGAGGGAGGGAGGGAATGAAGAAAGCAAAACTGTAAGGGGGAAGAGAGAATGGGGAGCAAAGATTAGAATAAAGTAAACTGTATTGTGAGCCACAAGCAATTTAGTTAAGATGTATCATCTCACATTTCTATGGTGCTTTAATTTCCCAAGGAGGCTGATAAAGGAGTAGAAACACTGCAGAAGTCCTGCTCTTAAAAAAGTAGGAAGAGACTGCCGGATCAGGCCAATGGCCCATCAAGTCCAGCATCCTGCTCCCACAGTGGCCAACCAGATAACAAGATCTGAGCACAAGAGCACTCTCCCCTCTTGAGGTTTCCAGCAGCTGGTATTCAGAAAGGATGCGGGTGGCACTGTGCTCTAAACCACTGAGCCTCTTGGGCTTGCCAATCAGAAGGTCGGCGGTTCGAATCCCCACGACGGAGTGAGCTCCCATTGCTCTTCCCAGCTCCTGCCAACCTAGCAGTTCGAAAGCACCACAGTGCAAGTAGATAAACAGGTACTGCTGTGGCAGGAAGAGATGGCCTATCAGCCTGATCCATCAGGATCTTCTTGTGTTCTTATGTCTCCTTAAAGTGGTATCATAGGCCTTTCAATGTTTGATGTGGATGTGGCCAGAATATCACAACATATTCCACTGGACAGCAACAACCCTCTATTTTGTCTTGCAAGGACCTGATGAGTAGTGAGCGAGTAGGAGGAATCCATTTTAAATGGATTTTCACATATAATGTGGCAGTTCTAACTTGATCGAACTTTGCCATCATCAGACAGCCTCTTACATCGAGTTTCTGCTTATGTCTGAACCACCCATTCATTCCTTTATTTTTATCTTTCAAAGAGCTCAACTAACCATATTGAGTCCAAACTGCTTGACAGAAGTGAACCATCTTGAACAGGAGAAGGGAACTTTTGGCATTCCAGATGTTGCTGAACTACAACTCCCATCAGCTCCTTGCAAGGGTGGCCAGTGACTGGGGATTGCCGTAGTTCAGAAACATCCGGAGACCCATTAGCTCCCTACACCTGATCTGGAACATGGCAATGTTTTGTATTCTGCTGTTAAGTTTTTCTGTTGGCATTGTTTTCTCTCTCTTAAGCCGTTAAATTAAGTGGGTGTGTTTCTATTGTTTTATGCAACCTTGCTTAGCTTAAGCTGTTAAATTAGGTTAGCTTCTTTGCATTGTTTCATACAATGTTGTATGGGCAGATTTCTCTTTTGTAGTTACTTGTTGATATTATGATTATTTCTAGTAGTTTCTAACAGGTTTCTCTCCCTGTTTTTATTTTCTATGTCGTGAGCCTCTTCGAGCTTAATTTTTGTGACATGCAAATAAACAGATGATGACATACAAAACTGTACCCAAAGAACTGTCATATATTGCACATATAATACCTACATAAGCATCAAGTCCCATGCAGTTCTATATTTCTGCAGCATAATTTCGCATTCATACTTACTGGACAAATTTTTACATGGATCATTTTATGTGTTTGTGTGCTGGTCGCTTTAGGAAACCTGGAGCATCTATGCAAATGACATTTTCATATTATTATACATATGATAATGGATGTAAGAATGCACCTGTGTGAGGATTGTTCGTATATTTAACTGAACCAGAGAGGACTCGCTTCTCTTTCAGGAGCAAGAGGGCAATTAGAAGAAGAAGAAGAAGAAGAAGAAGAAGAAGAAGAAGAAGAAGAAGAAGAAGAAGAAGAAAGTTGGGTGGATAAGCTTGACACTGAGGTTTTCAGAAAATTCCATTTCTAGTTGTTTGCTTATTTAAGCATTTATAGCCCACCATTTAGGACAGGCTTCCTCAACCTCAGCCCTCCAGATGTTTTGAGACTACAATTCCCATCATCCCTGACCACTGGCCGGCTAGCTAGGGATCATGGGAGTTGTAGGCCAAAAACATCTGGAGGGTTGAGGTTGAGGAAGCCTGATTTAGGACAAAGCCCTCAAAGGCAGCTTACATAAAACAATCGTGACATGCAAAATCACATTTCACTTTTTAAAAAAACAAGGCTGGCAAAATCAGCTAAAGGAATTTAATTGGCACAGGAGTATCACTATGAAGCCTTGAAGAGGACGCAACCAATCGCCTGGTCCCAAAATAATCTAGCCTATTCTTAGTAGGCTGGACACATTTCAAACCTGACAGAGGACGTTCCTCTGTTTGAAGGGCTATCCAGTCCAAGGAGTGGGTTTAAGTACTGAGAGCCATAAGAAGGGAAAGGGCTTTGAAGCGGTCCGTGAAAACAGTTAACAACTGGACATCACCCTGAGCAAATAACAAATCACCTGGTCGTAGTCATCTCCACAATGGTTATGGAATCATAGAATTGTAGAGTTGGAAGGGACCCCAAGAGTCATCTAGTCCACCCCCCTGAAATGCAGGAATCTCAGCTAAAGCATCCATGACAGATAGCCACCCAACCTCTGCTTAAAAAATCTCCAAGGAAGGAGAGTCCACCACCTCCCAGGGCTAAGATTTGTTGTATTGGACTTATAGCAATTATTTCTCACTTCCCATCTTTACATGTGAATTAGCATACCCTGTTTCCCCTTTTTTAATACATAGTCATAAAGTAAGCCATGGCAGGGTTTTTTTACCTTTGTGAGAAGTAAGACGTACCCGAAAAGTAAGCCGTGGTGCCACCATTGTTCCCGTCGCCTCCTCAGCCCCTCCTGCGTGCGCAGGGAGCCAGCGAACCAGTGAGAGGCACGGGGGGGGACGTGCCTCCTGCGGAGATCTGCCCCGCCTGCTCAGCGCGCAGGGGGAGGCTGTACCGTACCATACTGATGTAATAAAAATAAGACACCCCCCGAAAATAAGCCACCCTGTGTTTTTTTGAGGAAAAAAATTATAAGACGGTGTCTTAAAAAGGGGGAAAGACAGTAAGCAATTGTTATGCAAATCTGTGTGCAGGTGGGCTAACCTAGCCCAAAGTGGGTGGGCTGGGACCACCCACTTTCCCCTCTCTCTTCCTGCCACCCACCCTCTTCTTCCCTCAACTTGCTACCCACATGAAATTACAGAGGGCCCCCTGAAACGATGCTGAGAGATACACAGCGGTGTCCATTTGATCTGATAGAGCAGAAGGCAGAAAGACCCAACAGTAGGGAGAACCAGAGCCAATGGCAGGTGCAGCCACCACCACCACCACCACCACCACCACCCCCAACTGGTTGCAAGTCAAGAGGCAGACAAGTAGGGCAATGCCTCATTTGCCCTGACAGACCAGCCTCCGCTGGGGATGGATGTGGTCCTATGGCCACAGAGTGGCCACAGAGACAGCAGCTCTTCAGGGTTAGATAAATGCACCTTGATATACCTGTGCTTCTCAGCTTGCTGCCTCCAACAGTGTGGGTAGAACATAGCCATTGTGGCGATAGTACCCATGATAAATGTATGATATTTTAATTACTTCTGTATCCTGTTCTCCATGCTGAGATAAATGTCCTGACAAAGCACAGCCTGCTCTCCTAAGGTCTTTCTCTCATTCTCTAGTTCAAGCCATTAGGTAGTGCAGCTGGCCAGGACTGATTTGTAGTCGCAGAGGGAATGCCCTGCAGGAACAGACCAATGGCCCATCAAATGGCTTCTCCCCTCCCCTCCCCTCCCCACACCCATCTCCATCCCAAAGAGGCCCCTGCCAAACATTGCAGAGAAAGTTATAAAACCACCATAATGAATCTAATTGCTCAATACGGCCCCTGAGGGGATCATCTTTCCATGGCTTCCAGTGGGCTTCAAGCTATATACTCAAAATGAGAATTGATCGCTCTCATAATCATCTCCTAACTCTCATTAGCACCTGGTGCTACCTTTGTTCATATCGTAGTTCAGTTCTGCCCTTATAAATGATGCATGGGACTGGGCACAACAGCTGCCATTTTTTTAAAGAAGAAAAAATAGATCTCTGCCACACTTCCACAAAGATTTCTGCCACCCTTCCAAGACCTTGCCATGAAATTGCCATAAAATTCAATTTACAGTGAATTTTTGGTCCAATGAGCTACTTTGGGCATGCCCAAAGACTAGTTTTTGAAGCAGTGGTTTAGTTTTTATTCTCTTCCTCTGAGCTGCACAGACACACCATGTTTTATGTTAGGGTTTTTTTCCATTTTAGATAAAGCTTGAAGCAATGGAAGGAGCACAAAAGCATAAAACCAGTGTAAAGCAACAGAATTGACATCAAAGCAATAAAACAGCACTAGGGAGGAAGAGAGTCAACCCAAAAGCTTGCTGGGGAAATGAAATAAACTCAAGCAAGAGTTGACTGGTGCCACAAGGATGGTGGTGTCCATGCTTCTTCTAGTAGAACGTTGCAATGTTTAAGGGCCATGGTTATAAATGCCTCCTTTCTAGTGCTTAAAAACAGCAAGGATGGGTGGTGCTCTTGGTCTGCATGACCTACCAGCACAGCTCTCCCTTTCTTTCTGCGTTCCCCCCCCATTAACCATGTGACCCTGACTTCATTCTCATCCTCCGTTCCCTCTCTTATGACCTATAAGCATCTGCTATTGACGGATGGGCAAGTTTGAGGAACCATCCACCACATATACAACAGGCACGGACTATTGCAGTTATTAATATTGTGCACACGGAGGCAATAGGTTGAATGAAAACTGACTCTTCTTGAAATAAAAATTGTCCAGTCCAAAAATGCGGTTCCAAAGCTTTACCAACAGAGCTTGTTCCAAAACAGACATGCAAAACCAGGCATAGGCAAACTCGGCCCTCCAGATGTTTTGGGACTACAATTCCCACCATCCCTGACCACTGGTCCTGTTAGCTAGGGATCATGGGAGTTGTAGTCCCAAAACATCTAGAGGGCCGAGTTGGCCTATGCCAGCTCAAAACAATAACGTTACATCCAAATAGTTGCATAACATCACATCACATCACAAGCAAAGCACCTTAGAAATATGAAATGAATTTATCCAGAACTGAAATTAAAGTTCTGCCTCTCTCTCACACAGACTCCATTAGCCTGAAGCTGTGTTCTCCTAGAGAGAGATTAAGCATGCGTCCTTTTTTCTCCAGTGCTTGAGAGAGAGAATACCAACTCCCACAAAACACAGATTTACAGCTGAATACTTCTCATGTGATCTAAGGTTAAACACCTCATAACAGAGTAGCAGAGATACGTTCTAAGTTAATTACCAACCTGTTAGTCTCTCTGCAACTCCTTTGTTCAGCTACAGTGGAAGTTTCCAATGTTATACATTTAGCAGTACACATACAGAGTTATCTTCCATTTTAACTACAGTGATCCCTCGACTTACGAGTAACCCGACTTCCGTATTTTTCGAGTTACGAGGGTTCAAAGCAGCCGCTGCTTCTGAATTTTTTCGACTTCCGATCGGAAGCCGCGGCCGCTTTAGATGCGGTTTTTTCGAGTCCCGAAGGTTTTTTCAACCTACGAATGCGTTCTTCAACGCATTCCTATGGGGACTCGATTTACGATTTTTTCAACTTACGAGGAATCCGTCGGAACGGATTACCTTTGTAAGTCGAGGGTCCACTGTATACTTAACAGGGGCTGGTATAGAAGAAGAGGACTGAGACTGATAGCTCTATCTTCCATGGATTCAAAGCAGTCAATGCATTACAGTGAACATGGGAACAAGGTGCCCTCTACACTTGTAGAGGTTTTTGTGTGTGTACACATCGTTTGTACAGCTCAACCGTTGTGCACACAGGTACACCAACTGTACACTAATTGAATGGTGCATGTGAATAACTATATGCAGCTAAACCATAAGCAGACAATTCTGACTTTGTACAAAGCAGCTTCTTGTGAAAATTGATGGCTTTATTCAAAGTGAATGCTTCATGCACTGTTGGTTAATGAGATACTGGACAATGTTTTGCTCTTCCAATAAGTTTTTTAAATAGTAAAAGGAAGAAGTTCTGCCTTCCTGTACCACATGTCCCTTAAAGGTAAAGGGACCCCTGACCATTAGGTCCAGTCGTGACCGACTCTGGGGTTGCGGCGCTCATCTCACACTATTGGCCGAGGGAGCCAGCATACAGCTTCTGGGTCATGTGGCCAGCATGACAAAGCCGCTTCTGGCGAACCAGAGCAGCGCACGGAAACGCCGTTTACCTTCCCGCCAGAGCGGTACCTATTTATCTACTTGCACTTTGACATGCTTTCGAACTGCTAGGTGGGCAGGAGCTGGGACCGAGCAACGGGAGCTCACCCCGTCGCAGGGATTCAAACTGCCGACTTTCTGATCAGCAAGCCCTAGGCTCTGTGGTTTAACCCACAGCGCCACCCGTGTCCCAATATGTCCCTTACCTTTAAAAAAAAAACTGGTGCCACTTCCTGTGTTCCCCTTGTTAAGTATCCCCACCCTCAGTATTTTGCTTTTCAGGGGGAGGGTCAGTCTGTATCTGTGAGGCTAGAATATATAAAAGAGGAAGTTTGCCAAACCAGTTCCTTTGTCAAGATAATAGCTTTGGCTGGCTAGTTAAGTACAGTGGTACCTCGGGTTACAGACGCTTCAGGTTACAGACTCCGCTAACCCAGAAATAGTACCTCGGGTTAAGAACCTAGCTTCAGGATGAGAACAGAAATCGCGTGGCAGTGGCAGGCCCCATTAGCTAAAGTGGTACCACTGTACCACAATTTAACATATCCAAAGAAGTTGATCTGTGCCATAGAACAGATGGGTGGGCCTTTCCCCCTGCCCTTACCTGGTTGGCATGTAGGAGAATAGCCAGAGTTGTGAGAGAGAGAGAGCTGGAAATTGGAGAGAAAAGCATGTTTGCTCTGCTCTAGACTTTGGGGCTCCCCTGGAAACCTAATGGGGAAGCAAGATCTATGGGGCTGTTAATGCTGTGAGCTCCTGCTCAGGTTGTATATATATATGAAAATAAAACCATATATCCTAAAGATAAGGCAGTCTACGTTGATCTTCATTTCCAGGGAAACCAACCCCTGGTAAGCACAGGCATCCCTGGAGCCTCTCACCACTCAGAGATTGGGGTGGCACGTAACAATATCCAATAATCCCCCCCCCCCGCTACAGGTTTAGCTCCTGGGAATGTGACCACACACCCCGAGTCCCTCCCTGCCCTGCATGCTCCATCTTTCTCGTTCTTCACATGACAGTCACAGAGGCTGTTGTCATTATTGTTCATCTGTCAGAAGATGTATAGCCTGGGCATATTATCAAACAAAGTCACGCTAACGGCATAACACAGCAATACATTATCAGAGGAATGCTGCTGTTCATGATGTATTGCTGCAATACATCAGAGGGGTGCCAAACGGAAGAAAGACTCTCCTCG
This sequence comes from Darevskia armeniaca, assembly GCA_034641395.1. Taxonomy (NCBI): domain Eukaryota; kingdom Metazoa; phylum Chordata; class Lepidosauria; order Squamata; family Lacertidae; genus Darevskia; species Darevskia armeniaca. Next base: position 69,493 of record JAWWNF010000873.1, on the reverse strand, counting down.
TAGACATGCACATAAATGTAAACTAAATGGGGACGGAGCTTCGGAGAGAGCAAATGGGACTCCTCCATGGGGCATTGCTTCATTTTATGGGCTTCTGCACCATAAAAAGAACAACTTCAACGAACTTTCTCGCGGTCTAGTGTTCAAGGGGGGTTAAGTTTGTTAGAGGATTATTGCCCTACAGGCAGGTACTATGATCTGTGGTGCAAGGCACAAATTGGAGTGGTGCATCAGCTTAGCGTGGCAATTCATGGTCTTGCATTTGGTGCAATAAAAACTGTCACAATGGTTATGCTGAAGTCGGGGTGGGTGAATCTATCTTTTTTTCTCTCATTTTCTCCTTCTTTCCAATTTTAAGTTCCATTCACCACATTTCCAAATCAGCTTGCTATTTATTATTTTTTAATCTCAACAACCTCAGATATGCTGATGATACAACCTTGATGGCAGAAAGTGAGGAGGTATTAAAGAACCTTTTAATGAGGGTGAAAGAGGAGAGCGCAAAATATGGTCTGAAGCTCAACATCAAAAAAACTAAGATCATGGCCACTGGTCCCATCACCTCCTGGCAAATTGAAGGGGAAGAAATGGAGGCAGTGAGAGATTTCACTTTCTTGGGTTCATGATCACTTCAGATGGTGACAGTAGTCACGAAATTAGAAGACGCCTGCTTCTTGGGAGAAAAGCAATGACAAACCTAGACAGCAACTTAAAAAGCAGAGACATCACCTTGCCGATAAAGGTCCGTATAGTTAAAGCTATGGTTTTCCCAGTAGTAATGTACGGAAGTGAGAGCTGGACCATAAAGAAGGCTGATTGCCGAAGAATTGATGCTTTTGAATTATGGTGCTGGAGGAGACTCTTGAGAGTCCCATGGACTGCAAGAAGATCAAACCTATCCATTCTTAAAGAAATCAGCCCTGAGTGCTCACTAGAAGGACAGATCCTGAAGTTGAGGCTCCAGTGCTTTGGCCACCTCATGAGAAGACTCCCTAGAAAAGACCCTGATGTTGGGAAAGATGGAGGGCACAAGGAGAAGGGGATGACAGAGGACGAGATGGTTGGACAGTGTTCTCGAAGCTACTAACATGAGTTTGGCCAAACTGCAAGAGACAGTGAAGGATAGGTGTGCCTGGCGTGCTCTGGACCATGGGGTCACGAAGAGTCGGACACGACTGAACAACAACAAAATCTTTATGAAAATTGATCAGGAGTTTAGTGTGATTCCCACCCCACCCCACAATGTGCACATGTTTGTATGCAATCTTCCTAATATATGTATTTTTTGGCAAAGTAATTCTCCCAAATATAACACAGCATCCTGTGCTGTTTTCACTCATACATCCATTTTCATGTACACATTTGCCCTAGTGTATGCATCTTTGTACATTTTACTTGGCTGGAGAACTAAACTGCAAAATTCAGAGAAGTGCAAATTTAGGTTGCTGCTTTCTGGTTCTCATATTGTTTTGGAAATCACAAATTAGATAGGTTTGCCTTTGAATGCAAATTGAATCAAATATCTCCCCTGACCCTAAGGAAAAGGGGTGCATGTCCACCCTACAAAGTGCTTAGGAGGTTAGAGTGAGAATAGAGAGATAATGAGGTAAGCAGGAAACTGAAATACAGTGGTACCTCGGGTTAAGTACGCTTCAGGTTAAGAACTCCGCTAAGAACAGAAATCATGCTCTGGCGGCGCAGCAGCCATTAGCTAAAGTGGTGCTTCAGGTTAAGAACGGACCTCCGGAATGAGGTCCCATTAGCTAAAGTGGTGCTTCAGGTTAAGTACGCTTCAGGTTAAGAACGGACCTCCGGAACAAATTAAATACTTAACCCGAGGTACCACTGTATACCTATAAGTTAGGAAAGTCGTTATGGAAGCTGGGTTGCAAGAGGTGCATATTTGTTGCTTGTTTGTGTGTCCCTTAATTAAATGAACATTCAGGCTTCAGTCTATCATGCAAAGGGTAGATGGGTAATAATGCAGAAGGAGAGTCTGACTGCTCTCTACTTAAGTAGGTGATGGCAGCTGATACTTTAAAGCATAAGGTCGCTAATGTGGTGGGTATAAAAAATCCACAATATACTTTCACTCTTCCTGCTCAGTTCCTGCTTGCATTGGCAATGCCTAGCCTATATTGAACTCATGTGCACATTTCATTCTAATCAGAGAAGTGAAAAGAGCTTCTCTCTGTGGCAGAGCATTGTGGTGGCTGAAATAGATGCCCTTTTCTCCATTGATGTGGTGGGGGAATAGGCGCTCCTGCACCATTTTGCAGCCCTCTCTCTTTCTCCTGTTCTTTTAGATATGGCAGCTGTTATGGTGTGCTGCCATGACAGCCGTTTTGGATTACCCCACCATCCATGGCAGCCGTTTCCCAACCTTACCCACGGCACTCTCTCAACTTTACAAATGTGCCCATCAACCCAAAAAGATTGATGACCTCTTCCTTAAGAAGAGGTAGGACACAATAGACCACAGCCCCAATAAACCACAAGATGGCAACTAGGAACAAGACGATGATTAGCTTCCACTGTACAATGGAACCCATAGGACTGAGTAGTCATTCTGGCCAATGGATGACCCAGAATTGCCTGGAGATTTCTGGGTTTTGTTTTTTTTAGGAATAACACAGAAAAATCTTCCTTTACCAGGCCATTGACTCATCTGGGCTCAGTATTTTCCATGCTGACCAGCAGTGGTTGTCCAGGGCTTCAGTCGGGAGCTTTTCCCACACCCATGAATCAAACCTGGGACTTGTGCATACAAAGCAGATGCTCTAGTCCTGAGCTATGGCCTTAGGGTCTACTCAGCATTGGCTGGAGATGCGAAGAACTGAGCCTTGACCCTCCTACATGCAAAACAAGTCCTTTACCACTGAGTAATGGTCCTTCCCATTTAAAACACAATACCTGGACAGCAGATGAGCAACAGCCAAACTGGAGGAAGAACACAGCCATCATGGCCAATAGGCTTATGGTCCATGCATTTTTCTGATGCCATCCAAGTTAGTGGAACATCTCTCCATCTTGTGGGATTGAATTCCACAGTGCCATTATGCTTACGTTCATTTCGATGCGACTTCGTTCACATCCTAAGGATTCCTTCCCTTCTGGACAATGATGCTAATTGACATGGAGAGCCTAAGCAATGGCAAGCTAGTCCCGGAATGCAAAGGAGGCCATTATGCAAATGTGAAATAGGTAACATACTGTTCTATTAAACTTCCAGATGTCAGTCCCAGCGGAGGAAGCCATCGACAATTCATGATTCTGTAAAAACATTTTTTCTTGCGGATCCATTTAAGATGAAATATGAGGCTGCCCTTTGTGACAGGTAATGCGGTATTACATTAAGGATAAATAAATCACCAGAACAGATGTAGTCGTCGCTTGCATTACCGGGGCCATTAATGGCATTTTCAGGGGAGAAACTCTATAACAAATTTCAAGGCTGACTAATGCTCCTGGCTGCTTTACTGTGGCATTTTTTAATGTCCTTTGTTGTCAGAGGCTTGAGTGCAACAGCTGGTAAGGAGCCAGCTGTTGCCCTACACACAAACCACTATCTATTCTGCTGTAGATATAGCAGGGCAGTTAGTGGACTCATGGAGATGCACTGGAAGAAGACCCCATCTGAACTATATATTTAAAGCAATATCATAATACGTTAAACAGTCATGGCCTCCCCCAAAGAATCCTGGGAGCTGTAGTTTGTTAAGGATGCTGAGAGTTGTTAGGAGACTCCTATTCTCCTTGCAGAACTACAATTTGTTGGATCAATCCATCAATCTCTGATGGATGATTTAGAAGGATTGTGTCCGGCATCACTTTTGCTGCTTGTGCGTGCCAGTATCCATACTCAGCAGAGTTACATAGAATCATAGAATCATAGAGTTGGAAGACACAAGGGCCATCCAGTCCAACCCCCTGCCAAGCAAGAAACACCATCAAAGCATTCCTGACAGGTGGCTGTCAAGCCTCTGCTTAAAGACCTCCAAAGAAGGAGACTCCACCACACTCCTTGGCAGCAAATTCCACTGTCGAATAGCTCTTACTGTCAGGAAGTTCTTCCTAATGTTTAGGTGGAATCTTCTTTCTTGTAGTTTGAATCCATTGCTCTGTGTCCGCTTCTCTGGAGCAGCAGAAAACAACCTTTCTCCCTCCTCTATATGACATCCTTTTATATATTTGAACATGTATATGTATATGTTTGAACATGTATATATACATGTTATATATATATACATCTCAACGCAGCTCCTTCCTTGGAAGCATCTTCGGGGTTGAAGGGACACACGGTAGGCAATAAACACTCATGGATGCCATAAAGATTCAGTCAAGTGTAGAGGTTTACTTGACAGGCATAAAAGCATATTGGCTGCAAATATCTACAGACATTCACCACTGCTGTGGCCAAGGCATGCTTAGAGTCCAACAAGAGTCCAAGACTCTGTCTGCTTCACTCACCACAAGACGCAAGCAACAGACTCACAACAAGTTACGCAGAAACATTGTTATCAGTACTTCCTGTCACACTGTGCATGTCCAAAGAACAGTTCCCACAGAAAATGTCCTTGCATAGACAAAACAATCTCAGCCTTCTGCTGCTTCTTGAAACTTCTCTGTTCTTCTCTGTTTCTGGAACAAATGATTCTCACACATAGAGAGAAAATATCCAAAACAATTCTCAGAGAGGGAGCTGATGGTTAAACCACTCTGAGAATTTTGACTCTGTGAGGGCAGTAGGGGTCTCCTTAACAAACAATTACCCCAGGATTATCTGAGGGCAGCCATGACTAGTTAAAATAGTATGAAATGGCTTTAGCTGTATAGTGCAGATGGATTCCTAAAGAACAAGAAAAACTAAACCCAAGTTGAATCTTCTAATGTGGAAGATCTAGAGGGATGGGGAAACACCAGCTCTTGTTGGCTGACATCAGCCCCAGCCAGCATGGCCAATGGTCAGGGATGATGGGAATTGTAGTCCAGCAACACCTGGAGGGTCACAGCTTCATTATCCATGGCACATAGAGATGGAGCTGTGTCATCGATAATCTCTCACCTGTAGCTCCTAGAAGCTGTCAGTGTGCAACAGTGGCCACATCCCATGAACAGCTTCAACTGGATGGCTAAACCAGGTGAGGGTAGCTGATGGGTCTCAAACCCTCGGTAAGTTAGGGATTTCCCCTGCATGCAAAGAAGGCTTTGGTGGACTGGGTGGATGAAACGAAGAATGGGTCCAACAGTCAAGAAGGCGGTTTCTCATATGAAGTAGAGGGAAATGTGGGGCAGATGGGGCTTGTCAACCTGGGAAGGAATCCCTTTTAGGAGAAGAAAAACTGACTCTAAACCTCCACTGCCTTGTGAGATATCTTCAGGAGAAGAAAAGGCTAAGGAGTAAGCCCTGTACAAAATCCAAAGTAAAGTCAGTTGGAAAAGGGACCCAGGTGGCGCTGTGGGTTAAACCACAGAGCCTAGGGCTTGCTGATCAGAAGGTCGGCAGTTCGAATCCCCACGACGGGGTGAGCTCCCATTGCTCGGTCCCAGCTCCTGCCCACCTAGCAGTTCGAAAGCATGTCAAAGTGCAAGTAGATAAATAGGAACCGCTCCGGCGGGAAGGTAAACGGCGTTTCCGTGCGCTGCTCTGGTTCGCCAGAAGCGGCTTAGTCATGCTGGCCACATGACCTGGAAGCTGTACGCCGGCTCCCTCAGCCAATAATGCGAGATGAGCGCCGCAACCCCAGAGTCGGACACAACTGGACCAAATGGTCAGGGGTCCCTTTACCTAAAGTCAGTTGGACGGTACCTTGTATGCCTCCTCCCAGCAACTCCTGCAGCCAAGCTGGTGCCAAATGTACTGCTCTGATTTGCTTTGGACCTGTCGTGTCCCCAATGGTAACTGTAGCTAGCTGTCAAGAACGCACGCCACTCCGAGAAGTCAGCGGAAGAAGTCTTGAAGTTTATTGTACAGCACACAGAGATACGTGGAAAGTCCGTGAGGATTCTGAGGAGGCCATCTCAGAATCCCCCTTTAATACACCTTGCTGGGTGACTCCCAATTCCCCCCTCCCTTCTGCCCTAAAGGTCCGGGGGTGATCCACTTCCCCACCCGGGATGGCTTGGACAAAAGAGTTAACTGCTCTGGTCTACCTGCACTATTCATGGGTGCTTTTTACATTGTTATTGCGATGCTGCCGGTTCCGCAGCTGATGGCTCGTTAGCGGTCGTTATCGCCCATCCTGGGGTTGTTTACCCCGTGGGGCATGCCTGGGCGAGGTCGGGCCTTGCTGCGCTCGGTTTAACCCCTGCGTGCCTGGCTCTGCTGTTGCCCCCTTTCCTGGCCCGCTGCATGGTTCCCCTTCCTGGCGCCCGCATGGCGCGACCCCACTGTCTAGTCGGGTCGCGACATCCTGCCCCCCCGAAACTGACACCCCCCTCCCCTGGGGAGCGTCCTGGGTCCCGGGGCCCCCCGGCCGATTCGGCCACTGCTGGTGGAATCTCTTGACCAGCTGTGGGGCCAAAACGTCCGATGCCCACACCCATTCTCGGTCCCCCGTTGTGAAGTCCTTCCACTCCACCAGGTACTGCAGACGCCCTCTGTGGAATCTGGAGTCCAAAATGTCCTTGACCTCATGGTGCTCCCCTCCCGCCAGGATCAGCGGGGTGGGTGGCGCCGCCACGGGGTGCCAACCGTCGTCCTCCGGGGACTTCTTCAGCAAGCTGAAGTGGAACACCGGGTGTATCTGTTGCAAGTTCTTTGGGAGTTCCAGCTTCGCAGAAACTCCGTTGATTACCTCTAACACTTTAAACAGGCCCAAGTACCGGGGCCCGAGTTTCTTGCTGGGGAGGCCCAGCTTCAGATGCCGCGTGGACAGGTAGACCCGGCACCCCGCTTTGATGTCCCCCGCCGGTCTCCTTCGCTGGTCCGCCGTCCTCTTCTGCGCCGCCTTGACCTCCAGCAGTTGTTCCCGAAGGGACTCCCAGCACCTGGCCGTCCTCTCTCTCCACTTTCCGAGCTCCTCCGGCTCCCGGGCAGTGGGCTCCCCCAAGTCCGGCAGGTGCCTCAGGTCGGTCCCGTAGACCACGGCGAAGGGGGACATCTCCGTGCTGCTGTGTACGGAGTTATTATAAGCGAACTCCGCCAACGGAAGCAGCTGTGACCAGTCGTCCTGCTGGTAGCAGCCAAAACATCGCAGGTACTGCTCCAGCACCTGGTTGACACGTTCCGTCTGTCCGTCAGTCTGGGGGTGGTAGGCCGAGCTGAGTCCCTGCTCGATCCCCAGCAATCCCAGGAACGCCTTCCAAAATCGGTACACAAACTGGGAGCCGCGGTCGGAAATGACCTTGTCTGGAACCCCATGGAGCCGGAAGATGTGCTCCATGAACAGCTTTGCCACCTGGGTGGCGGTAGGCAGTGAGGTGCAGGGCACGAAATGGGCTTGCTTGGAGAACAGGTCCACCACGACCCATATTGCTGTTTTGCCTCGGCTGGGTGGCAGATCCGTAATAAAGTCCATGGAGATCACCGACCAGGGTCGAGGTGGGACCTCCAGGGGCTGTAGGAGGCCCTGCGGCTTGCCCACTGCCGGCTTGCAGGTGAGGCAGATGGGGCAGCCCGCAACGTAGTCCTTGACATCTTTACGGAGCGTGGGCCACCAGAAGCTCCGCCGAACCAGCTTCCACGTCTTGACGAAGCCGAAGTGCCCAGCCGCTTTGGCGTCGTGGCATGCTTCCAGGGCGGCCCTCCGGAGGGGTTCCGGGACGTACGCGGCGCCCCCTCTTTGCCAGATGTCCCCTTCCAGTGTCAAGGAGTCCCGCAGGTTCTGTAGTTCCGTGTGTCGGATACGCTGCCACTAGTCTGTCGCGGAGCGCTGCAGAAGGCTGGCTGCGCTCCCGGGGGGGTGTCCCAACTTGACCCCGTCTGTCCCTCTTCCCTCCTAGCCTGGTTACGGGTGGTGACGGCTCGGGCTAAGTGTTTGTCCTCAAAGAGTGGACGCATCTCTGTGCGGACGTCCGCCTCGTACTGGGGCAGGCGAGACAGGGCGTCCGCGAGGAAGTTGTCCTTCCCGGGGATGTGGCTTAGCTGGAAATCGTACCGGGAGAAGAACTCTGCCCACCGCATGTGCTTGGCGGTCAGCTTCCGCGGCTGTCGGAGGGCCTCGAGGTTGCGGTGGTCTGTCCAGACCTCAAACGGTTCCCTTGCCCCCTCCAGCCAGTGCCTCCACTCCTCAAGCGCCATGCGGATGGCCGCTGCCTCCTTCTCCCAGGTAGACCAGTTCCTTTCCGCCTTCCCAAACTTCCGGGACAGGTACGCCCCGGGCCTCAAACAGCCCTCCCCGTCCCTCTGCAGGAGTACCACTCCCATGGCCACATCACTAGCGTCTACCTGTACCACCATGGGCCGGGCTGGATCCACATGGATCAGCGTAGGCTCGGCGGCGAACGCCTCTTTGAGCCCCTGGAAAGCCTCCTCCGCCCGGGACCCCCAATCCAGAGCCGCCGCGGGACGCTTGGCCCCCTTTCCTTTCCCCTTGGTACCTAGGAGATCGGTGAGGGGGGTCACCAAGGCCGAATAGTTGGGCAAAAAGCCCCTGCAGAAATTTGCGAACCCTAGCAGGCTCTGGAGTTGGCGCCGTGTCCGCGGCCGCTCCCACCCCAGGACTGCCTCCACCTTCTGGGGATCCATGGCCACCCCCGCCGCCAAGATCCTATACCCCAGGTAATCTAAGGAGGGACGGTGGAACTCACACTTGGGCAACTTGACGTATAGGTGGTTGTCCAGGAGTCTCTACAAGACCTCCCGGACCAACCGGACGTGTTCCCGGGGGTCCCGACTGTACACCAGCACATCGTCCAGGTAGACCACCACCCCTTTGTACAGGAGGTCGTGGAGTACCTCGTTGATGAGACTCATGAACACCCCCGGGGCCCCGCTCAATCCGAACGGCATTACCAGGAACTCGAACTGTCCAAACTGGCAGTTAAAAGCCATCTTCCATTCGTCCCCCTCCCAGACCCGCACCCGGTAGTATGCCTCCCTTAAGTCTAGCTTCGTGAAGATCATGCTGGTACCCAACTGGTCCAGCAGATCCGGGATGAGGGGGAGCGGGTACGCGTTCCCTGCCGCTATGGCGTTCAACCCTGTTGCCCCCTTTCCTGGCCCGCTGCATGGTTCCCCTTCCTGGCGCCCGCATGGCGCGACCCCACTGTCTAGTCGGGTCGCGACAGGACCACATCAATGAGGTCAAGAGATGGGTCTTGCTGTCTGGGCAGCCTAGACCTCCACACACAACACCCAGGCTTGTGCCTGAAGGAGGTCATTTTGGTGCAACTATTGCAGCAGTTTCAACATAACCCCCAGAGGTGCCCGCCATTGTCTCTCGAGACAGATAGATGTTGTCCATGGTGATAGCTCATCTCCCAATGGATTCTGGTGCTCAAGATACCAAACTGAATATGCTGTTAAGGAATAACATCATGAGCGGAAGCCAAGCCTTGCTTAGTCAGTTTCTGAGAACTGGGTGTGCTTAATCCAGGACATCAGGAATGTAGGAAGTTGCCCTATACAGAGTCCATCTAGCTCAACAGTATCTATACTTAATGGCTGCATATCTCAAGAGCTTCAGATGGGAGGCACACACATGACTTTTATTGCGTTAGCATTCAGCCATAGCCCAGCAGGATAAAAACCATATAAACAATATCAAACACACACAGCGGAAAACATAATTCAATCAATATTGCATAACAGCCCTGGCAAAATAAAATTTGAGTTAAAGGTAAAGGTAAAGGGACCCCTGACCATTAGGTCCAGTCGTGTCTGACTCTGGGGTTGCGGCGTTCATCTCACTTTATTGGCCGAGGGAGCTGGCTTACAGCTTCCAGGTCATGTGGCCAGCATGACAAAGCCGCTTCTGGCGAACCAGAGCAGTGCACAGAAACTCTGTTTACCTTCCCGCCAGAGTGGTTCCTATTTATCTACTTGCACTTTGACGTGCTTTTGAACTGCTAGGTGCACTGATATAAATAATGCTAAGATTTGGGTGCTAAAACCAGATATCTAAAATTACTAATGGATGTGTAGCAGATAAAAACCTGGGGTAGCCTCTATGCATTTAGTTAAAAATAGAGTAGGCTAGGGGGAGTGAAGCCGGTCCAGGGCTGGGACAGACTACCCTGTCAGAGGAGCCCTGAGTTTCAGCGCCTGCAAGATGAAAACGGCCACCCCGCGTGAAATTTGAGGATTTGTGCCCACAAGTAGAAATTCCAAACAGTCTTCCTTGGCTATAATGGTGGACGGAATCAGAAGAAGGAGCTTAGGTCTTATTGGCTCGTATAGGTGGCAATAGAAAAAGAAATGTAGGAAATCTTCTATCTCATTCATTTTGCATGGGCAAAGACGCTGAACAATAGGGATCTTAGCATATGTGCCCTGAAGGAAGGCCGTAGGTATGGTATGGAATCGGGCCATGGAGATGGGAGGCATTCCCAGCCATACTGGAATTTGAACAAGCACCCTGGGTGTTCTGTCATTGAACTACAACCCTTCCTTCGGGTTCCAGAGCCCTCTTGAGGCACAAAAGGCAATAGAGATGTGCAGTATTGAACCATAGCATAGAGAAAAGGAATAGGGATACGATTAGCAGGCAGTGTGGTGCCTTTGATCATCTACTTGGAACAAATACAAAGGGCTTAGCCTTTTTGTCTTTGCCAAGTCAATCCAGAAGTACTTTCTGCCTTTTGCGATTCCAGCTCTTGCCAATCACAACTGACCTCCTGGGTGGGGGCATGCGGGTCAGGATTTGTATACAGCCACCCCTGAACCTGGCCACTGCCACAGCAATCTCAAATGAGGAATTTTGGCAGGTGTCTGCTGAAATTTCCTCTTTGCAGCACAACTCTTAAAGGTATGGGAGCACTGCTTTGCTTTGCATGGGCCATCTAGCTCAGTATTGACTACACTGGCTGGCGGTGACACTGCAGATTTTCAGACGTTTTGGGTGTTTTAGTTTCGAGAAAAGGGGATTAAGAGGAGACTTGAGAGAGGTATATAAAATTACGTGTAATATGAAGAAAGAGGATAGAGATTCTTTTCTCCATTTTCTCAGTTTGAAGTCCCAAAAACAAGGGAGCGTCTTATACATGGGGGCGTGTTATACACAGAAAAGTACATATATAATTTCAAGTATATATATAATTTCAACTTTGGAAGAGACCTCTCACCAAATGCAGCTAGGTACATTGAGAATAATGCAAAGTACTACATATAAATTGGAGTAAATACCTTGAATATTGCACTTGCAAAGGACTGCTAGGATATCCTGTGTGTGTGTGTGTGTGTGTTGACTATATAACCTAAAAAAAACCACTTGATCTCAGTCAGCCACTCTGTTGAATCAGCATCTCCCCTCAGGGTACACATATCCATCTTCCCTGCCCTTTGCAGTCCTTAAACTGCACCATTTGCTTAAATCTCTCGTCTTGGCAATTGTTTCATCCATCATCAAATTAAAGAATTCTATGCGGACATTTGTATTTGGGCTCAAGAATAGGGTCAACTCATGTTTCCTCTTGTAGGTTAATTTAATGCAACCTCAACGTTTGCTACTGTGCTTGCCGACAGCCAAAGCAGAAGATAAGTCCTGCCACGTGTCTCATTCCCTAAAAACCACTGCTCCACACACTAATCAAAAGAGGTAAAAGGATGAAATCCTATGCATGTTTACTCGGACATAAGTCCTGCTGTACTGTATTTAGCAGGATTCATTCTCACAGAGGTTTGTATAGGATTACAGCCTGTAGTCTGCATTTGTGTAGGGGTGAAGGGAGCTCAAGTTTTCCCCTGGCCTTAAGAAGATTTTCTGCTCAAAAACTGAGTTACCTTCCATGGCCTCCTCCTCCTCCTCCTCCTCCAGCTTCTAGTCAGAGCCAGTGGAAAAGGCTGAAGGATGATATTTTCTCCAGGCTGCTCAGATTTCATTCTGAGACAATGTGAAACCTGTGGAACTGTGAATCTCCTTTCTCCTCTTACTAAAACAAAATGGCTCTTGCCTATCTGGTGTCCTGAATGAACTGGGCAACTGAGCATGCGCAGAGGAGAAATCAAGACATAAAGGACCACTTCTGGCAAAGGAACAGGTGCAGGAAGTATTGATACGGCATACCCTCCAACATTTCTCTGATGGAAACAGGGACGTCCTAAGGGAAAGCGGGATATTCCGGGATCAAATCAGAAACCGGGACAGCTTCTCTAAATCAGGGACGTCCCTGGAAAACAGAGACACTTGGAGCCTGGCTTAAGCCTGGCTTAAGCGGGAGATGGGAGGCCTTCTGCCTGAATCTTTGTAGGGAGAAACTTGGTTGTCTGCAATGCTGTTGCATTAGACAAGGCAGACCACAAACGAATCACTGACTGACTATAAAAGAGGCAGGGTTTTGCCTAAGATTTTGGGGGGCCCTAAAGTGTGTGGAGGTCGGCTGTTCAAATCTCCTTGATGGGGTGAGCTCCCGTTGTTCGGTCCCCGCTCCTGCCAACCTAGCAGTTCGAAAGCACGTCAAAGTGCAAGTAGATAAATAGGTACCACTCCAGCGGGAAGGTAAACGGCATTTCCATGCGCTGCTCTGGTTCGCCAGAAGCGGCTTAGTCATGCTGGCCACATGACCCAGAAGCTGTCTGCGGACAAACGTCAGCTCCCTCGGCCTATAGAGCTAGATGAGCACTGCAATCCCAGAGTCATCCGCGACTGGACCTAACGGTCAGGGGTCCCTTTACCTTTAGCTTTAAAGTCTGTGGACCCTGCTCCCGACATTCTCTACCAAATTTCTCAGATGAAAAAAGAGACACTATCCCACATCTGATCTCACCGCACCCTTGTGTATCATAAACACATATACATCAGTCACCTTGAGTCAATTACAACCTCTCGGCTTTACCTACCTCACAGGATTGTTGTAAAGAAAAAAGGTATGAGGGTAGGGATCATATACAACACCTTCAACAAAATTTTAGCTGTAAGCTGCCTTGAGTCCCTGTCAGGGGAAAAAGTGGGGTATATTTATATTATTTATATTTATATTTATATTTATCATCATTATTATTATTAACTGTGAGAATGATCAGGAACATACCAGAGCATAAATCCTATTGAACTCAATGGGACTTACCTCTGAGTAGACATGTAAAGGCTCAATTTACAACAAAGAAATAAAAACTCCACGTGTTTCCTAAAAAAAAAAAAAAATTGCTGGCTGATGAAGTATTGCATTTAAATAATTTAAAGTGGATTGGTTACATTTTCCTTCAAAATTATACGAAGGTCTTCATATGCCAACTTCATCATTTCTTTCATTTGGTGCAGGTATTTTATTTTCAGCATAAACAGGACTCCACTTTTCCACATACACAAACACACCCCTTTTAATTCTTCTCTGAGACATGGAGGGGAGAGAAAAGGAAAACCGGGACATTCTGGGATCAAATCAGAAACCGGGAAGGCTTCTGTAATTCTGGGACTGTCCCTGGAAAACTGGGACACTTGGAGGGTTTGTCCCAAGTCACTACTGTGAGCAGGGAAAGGAACAGAGACAGTCATTCTGACTAGTGAAATCAGAGAACCAAAACCTGTTTTTACTGCTGGTTTCAAAGATGCATATCCATTATTTTTGTCTCCTTAAGATTTAAGCAAAAGAAAGAGAGAAAGGACAGGTATTTCTGACAGCAGCTATCCGTTCATCCTCGTTTGCCTGGAAGGAGATCACTTTCTTCCTCGGCTAAGGAGAACGAAACGCACAAACCCCATTTCATAACACCGTACACTTCTCTGGAGATTAAAGAAATCACTATCTTTCATAATTCACATCTATATAGGGGTGAAAAATAATCTGTTATTATCTGGAGCAAAGAAAGAGTAATTTATAGCCAGCCGTGAATACTTAATCATCCAACCGAATGATGCTGCCCATATTAATACAGGCAAAATAAATCCATCTCCAAACCGACGGCAAGAACTTACCATAAAATGAAGATAAATCAGGAATGTTTGTGACTCAGAAATCTTTCCAGTTTGTAGACATAGTTAGCAGTTAATTGGTCTCTCTCCCCTCAACGCCATGCCTTTGTAAAAGGGATTTATCCAGAGTTGTCCAAAGCAAATAAAACCAATGCAGAAAAAAACAGAGAAAATTTGCAGTGGATTTGGGGCATATTATTTGTGAATTTAGGGGGCGAGACGTCTGAGTGAGGATGCTGGAATCCATCAAAGGCCTGGGAATCCTTCTTTCCTATTTTACTATTTATACCCCACACATCTTACTGGGTTGCCCCAGTCTGGTCAGCTTCCAACATATCTAAAAACATAATAAAACATTAAACTTTTTTTTTTAAAAAAACAACCCAAAAACCTTCCCCATACAGGATTGCCTGCAGATGGCTCGGGGGGTCAAATAACTCCATACCCTCCAACATTTCTCCAATAAAAATAGGGACATCCTAAGGAAAAGTGGGACATTCTGGAATCAAATCAGAAACCGAAAAGGCTAAATCAGTGATGTCCCTGGAAAAGAGGGACACTTGGAGGGTCTGAACCATCAGAGAAGCCTCTAGGGCAGATGTCCAGAACTCTGCTCAGCAAAATCTTGCACCATCTTGGCTGTGAGTCCTGGAAAACCTGCCCCTTGCCTTGTAGGCCTTTTTCTACCTGGCCTGGGAGGGCAGGAACCTGACTGACTCCAGCTACAAAAGCTGAGACCGCTGAACAGACTCTTGGACTGTTGTTGTTACTGATTTTCTTTTTTTCTTTTTGCATCTCTAATCTTATTGTGGATTAGACAATGTGGACATTGTTCAGTTTGGTTGTGTACTTCTTGCTGTGCTTTATTGTTTATGGGTACTTTTGTTATGTTTGCAATTATGTAAATCTTTTGAGGATGGTTTTAATCAGTGCTTTTCTTCTATAAAAAAATGTTCAGGGGTACTCTCATTTTCCTACTCATATTGAAATACTGCCCCTCAATGAGGCCAAGCTTAGATTCACAAAATGTTTAAGGGTATGCGTACCCCTGCATACCCCTAGAAGAAGAAGAGAGCACTAGTTTTAATTATGGAAAGGCGGCATACAAATAAAATGATGGTAGTGAAAAGAATGATGAAGCTACTTGAACCCCCAGTGGCAAATACAGATCTAGAAGCACCCCAAAACTGTGCACCTCTTCTTTCAGTGAGAATACGGCTGTGTCTAGAAAGGCAACTGGCCAATTCCCCCATGCAGGAACCATGCACCCATTCAGGAGAATGGCTTACAATAATAATAATAATAATAAATTTTTATTTATACCCCGCCCTTCCCAGCCAAGACCGGGCTCAGAGCGGCTAACAACCATAAAAACCACAACAAAACATACAAAACCATCAATTAATATGCAAGTTAAAATACAATTTAAAATGCAGCCTCATTTTTAAGTAGCCCACCAATAAAAACATAAAGGAATAAAACATCAGGGTTAAACTAAAACCAACCCAAAGGCCAGGCAGAACAGCTCTGTCTTGCAGGCCCTGCGGAAAGATGCCAAATCCCGCAGGGCCCTGGTCTCTTGCGACAGACCGTTCCACCAAGTCAGGGCCAGTACTGAGAAGGCCCTGGCCCTAGTTGCTGCCAGCCTAGCATCCTTATGGCTCGGGACCTCTAAGATGTTATTATTTGAGGACCTTAAGGTCCTACACGGGGCATACCAGGAGAGGCGGTCCCTTGGGTACGAGGGTCCTAGGCCGCATAGGGCTTTAAAGGTCAAAACCAGCACCTTAAACCTGACCCTGTAATCCACCGGGAGCCAGTGCATCTGGTAGAGCACTGGATGGATGTGGTCCCTCGGCAAAGACCCCGTAAGGACCCTCGCCGCGGCATTCTGCACCCACTGGAGTTTCTGGGTCAGCTTCAAGGGCAGCCCCGCGTAGAGCGAGTTACAATAATCAAGTCTGGAGGTGACTGTCGCATGGATCACTGTGGCCAGATCAGAGCGAGAGAGGTAGGGGACCAACTGCCTGATACGGCGGAGATGGAAAAATGCCATCTTTGCTGTGGCTGCAACCTGCGCCTCCATGCAAAGCATGTTCTCCTTCTCGGAGAGCACGTGTTGCAGTGGGGGCTAGCAAGCCACCTCCCCTGTAGCTGGGGTGAGTTGGTAGATGGCCACAGCTTGGATTGGACCTGGTGGTGTTGCTGGGGAGATTTACATGCTGCAATTTGTGATGGACAGCCCAGCGTCCTATATATTGGTCAGCACATTGTGCGACCTTCCTCTTGGCTGCGTGCTTCGGATCACCCACCCTCCCTCCCTGTTTTATTAGGCCTCTGCATTGACCTTGCTGTTGCCTGTCATGGGGTCGTCTGCTGTTGGGCAGGGGCCTAGTAGGAATTTTTCCATCTGGCGGATTGGCTGGTGCCATTTGGTTTTCGCCTACTACATAGCAACTAGTCACAACTTGTAAGGTTGGCAGTTAGGCATTGGTTATGTTGGTTGCTGGAAGGGCGGTCGCCCTCCAAAGTGATGATGGTGATGGGAATTCCGTTAAAGGAATCCAGGGGCTCGACATGCTTTTGTCCGAACCCCCGGTCGGGGGACAGGGCCACGCAAGAGCCCCTGGGAACCTCTGGGGAGAGGGAGGGCTCTGCTCCCAGTCTCCATAACTCTCCCCAGATGGGATTTCCCTTTGCTGACACGTGGTCAGCTCTGTCCCGTCAGACAGCTAGTCTGGACCAATGCCTACGCAACCACTCACATGATTTGTATCCTAATAAAGTTGTGGCCTAAATTATGCCAAAAACCCAAACAAAAATTATGTCTGAAGTGTGAATTTATTCCGGGGGTGGCTTGGGGGCCTTGACACACAAAAGTGTACATACTTGGAGGGATTGCGTACCAAAATGTGTGCATTGGGACAAATGCACCCTAAAATGCGGATAATTTTTTAAGGAGGATTAAATAAAAAAGTCAAACTGGTTCAAACTGGCTGGGAAAACGAGAAATTGAGAAACTGAAATGGCAGGTGTGCCCATCCCTGTTTTGGAGCATGAATCCATCAAACAAGAGTGCTTACAATTGTGTGCTGTTCTTTCCTTTTGTCCCTCTTTATGTCTGATATGCCACCTCCACAAGTGACTCAGTTGCACTCCAGGTCTACTCAACCTCAAGCTGTTAAAAACGACAGAATTTGAGTTTTACAGGGCCTCGGTTCAAGTCCTTGCGCTTCTGGTCGAAATTGTTGCTGTCGCCGAGGCAAATCAGGATAAATGTCCCTTTTATCTCTTAAATGAAATATTCCATATAGGGGGAAAGAAAAAGGAAAGAAATGCTCCCCCCCCCCCTTTAAGCTAAACTCCATTTTGTTAAAAGATCTCCCGATGTCTCCTTAAAGCAAGCACAAAGCCTTCAAGATTAAAGGGACAGGTAAAGACAGGGTCTGCAAAAGAAATTCCCATTTGATTCGGGCAGCTGTAATCTTTCTTGGCAATGAAATGCATTTACTAATGAGAAATTCTTTTGAAAGCAGATTGGTAAAAGTAATAATAGATTCTTGCAGATTTCCATTAAGGCAGAAAGGGTCACATGCTCCAGCCTTACAAAGGGAGATTTAATTGAATAGAATAAGGCACGAGAACTCCTACAAGGGCTAACCATGTTTGCAGCTAACCCGCTCGATGGTTGCAGATGCTGCTTGTGTTTTTGTGCATGACAACAGCAGCTTGAGTTACATCCACCTGCACTGAGTTTTGCTGAAGGCTGGTTTGTTTCCAGGCCCAATTAAATAGGACAACTTTGCCTTCAAAAGGCTGAAATACCTGGGGCACTGTGCACTATAGGTAGGAGATAATTAGAAATGCAGCCAAACCAACAATTCACGTTTTGCTAGATAGGCGCATGAGAGGAGCTGAAACTCACAGAGTTTTCCTGTGAACTTGCTAGAGAGAGCTCTGTGAGAGACACTCCCACTGTGCCCTGACAGAGGGTGGAAGTAGCTCCATATTCTCCTACCTGCCTGGGCACGTTCTCTTCCTCACCTGGAATACTGTGTCCAGTTCTGGGCACCACAGTTCAAGAAGGATACTGACAAGCTGGAACGTGTCCAGAGGAGGGCAACCAAAATGGTCAAAGGCCTGGAAACGATGCCTTATGAGGAACGGCTTAGGGAGCTGGGTATGTTTAGCCTGGGGAAGAGAAGGTTAAGGGGTGATATGATAGCCATGTTCAAATATATAAAAGGATGTCATATAGAGGAGGGGGGGGGAGTTGTTTTCTGCTGCTCCTGAGAAGAGGACATGGAGCAATGGATTCAAACTACAAGAAAGAAGATTCCACCTAAACATTAGAAAGAACTTCCTGACAGTGAGAGCTGTTCGACAGTGGGGTTTGCTGCCAAGGAGTGTGGTGGAGTCTCCTTCTTTAGAGGTCTTTAAGCAGAGGCTTGACAGCCACCTGTCGGGAATGCTTTGATGGTGTTTCCTGCTTGGCAGGGGGTTGGACTGGATGGTGCTTGTGGTCTCTTCCAACTCTATGATTGTATGTTTCTTCCTCTTTCCATCTCTTCCACCCATCACCAGTAGGAGAACATCTCCCAGGACATTCAATACAGGCTCTCAAAGCAGCTGTCTTATTACAAAAGAATTTCAGAAACTGACTTGAAAGAGAAGTTGGTGAATTACAACTTATCATTAAACTGAAAACTATGGAGAGACCTGGACTTAATAGAAATATTGGATTCCTATCTCATTACATATGCTAATCATCTGCATACTATCCCTTGCTTTTTCCTGTAGGACTAATTGCAGTCGTTAACAGCCGTCAACAGGTTTACCATACCCATTGAGTCAATCACCCATCTCCTACTACCCTCCTGAGAAAAACCCCACCCCACCCTCCCACTATATATAAGGGTCTGGTGACTTCTGTTTCAGTGTATCTGAAGAAGTGTGCATGCACACGAAAGCTCATACCAAGAAAAACTTAGTTGGCCTCTAAGGTGCTACTGGACTTTATATATATGTCAGACCAACACGAAGCCAGAGCAGCGTATGGAAACGCCATTTACCTTCCCGCCGGAGCAGTACCTATTTATGTACTTGCACTCTTAGGAACACAAAAATGGAGAACAAGAAGAGCAGAACATGGAGGCCATGTGCTCCTCTGTCCAAGAACAGGCCACACCCACATTAAGTCACATGCAAAGGAAGTCTGTCCCAGCTCAGGAGGAACTAGCAAGTTTTCTCCTGAGTGATACAAAGCATTCCCCAGCATGTGCACTCGAATGTTGTATTTGACTGCAATACATTTTATACCCTTAAATATAGCAAGTACAGCACGTACGAATGCACACACACATGCGCACACACAAAAAAAAACCTAGAGCAAAACAAATAGGCCAGTCACATCTTCACCCTTGTGCCTGGATTCAGTCATGCATCATAATTTTCTGCATGGTATTTTTAAAATTAATTGCTTTAGTAAATGCACCAGCAATCTTATTCTGAGCTTCTTGTGGGGCACAACACAATGATTATCGTTTTAATCAAGAATGCAACCCCACTTTCTCAGTTCATTTTCCTAGCAATGCTCTCTGTGTATGCCCTTGTTTATTTTCTATAGTCATTCGTATCAAAATTATCAGGGCAGTAGCTCCACATTGGGCAGGAGAGGCAGTTGATTAACCATTTCATTATCTTGGGATTTTTATCTATGAGTTTCCATTGTGAATTGCTAGGGATAGCTTTAACTAACCGGACTTAATGAAAAATTGGAGACTTTTAAGCCTTCTTAGCAATATCAAGTTACTTTGGGTGCGTGAGGCTGTTTTTTCATCAGTCTAATGAGTTTCAGAAACAAAGGATTAGCAACTACTCAAATCCCTGGCAGATTACATTGAAGCAGATCCAAAGGGCCAGCTTGGAAAGATTCAGGAACTTCAGAAGAATTCTTAAGATAGCATGGAGGCAGGAAAGAGAGAATAAAGCTTAGGGCAGACCATCATTTGGGACAGTACAGAATGCCAAAGAACTTCGTATATTAACAAAGGCGGTGTCCCTACACCTATACACCATACACAGGGCGAGTAGAGCATAGAAAGGATACCTTAATGCAGTTACAGGTAGGTAGCCGTGTTGGTCTGCCATAGTCAAAACAAAATAAAAAATAAAAAAATTCCTTCCAGTAGCACCTTAGAGACCAACTAAGTTTGTTCTTGGTATGAGCTTTCGTGTGCATGCACACTTCTTCAGATACACTGAAACAGAAGTCACCAGACCCTTATATATAGTGAGAGGGTGGGAGGGGTATTACTCAGAAGGGTGGTGGGAATGGGTGAAAGGCTGATAGCTGTGGTGAAACTGTTGATGACTGTTAACGACTGCAATTAGTCTTACAGGAAAAAGCAAGGGGTGAGAAGGTAGACTGGAATTTCAGAAATAGACTGGAAAGAGAAGTTGCTGAATTGCAACTCATTACCAAACTTAAAACCATGGAGAGACCTGGTCTGAACAATGACATTGGACTCTTATCTCATTATACATGACAAAGCTATTTTTAACCTTCTCACCCCTTGCTTTTTCCTGTAAGACTAATTGCAGTCGTTAACAGTCATCAACAGTTTCACCACAGCTATCAGCCTATCACCCACTCCTACCACCCCTCTGAGTAATACCCCTCCTACCCTCTCACTATATATAAGGGTCTGGTGACTTCTGTTTCAGTGTATCTGAAGAAGTGTGCATGCACACGAAAGCTCATACCAAGGAATTTTTATTATTTTTTACTTTGTTTTACCTTAATGCAAACCTTCTGCATACCCTAGATGTTCTGTTACCCCATCAAACTGCTGCCATCACACCTCATGCAATGCTGCTACCCTAAACATGCTCTGACGTGAACCAAGCCATTACAGGAAAGCCCTTCTGCACTGACGACAGGAAGCATCTATGGTGCTCTGTAGGCCATTGTGTTAGGGGGTGGGCAAATGACTCTGTGTGCAGTCTGTGCCACTTCTGCATGGGCCGACCACTGTGGACCCCATAAATCTTCCTCTGGGTTCCCCCCAACCCTCTGGAACAGAATTGAGGAGGGATTCCCTCCCCTGCTTCCATCCCCATGCCCTGGTCAAATCTGCTTCCTGGTCCCACCTCCAGGTGTCTGTCTTCTGCAATGAAGAAGCCTTCAAGACAGGGACTGTTCTTCAGCAGGCTTTCACATGAACAGGGACATTGGCACAATCAGGTGTCCACATTGTGTGGGGTCATAGAAAGACATAGGCTCCTTTTTGACAGACAAGGGTCTGGAAAGAAATGAGCAGCTGAAGGTGTGGGGTGTGGAAGGAGAGAGCCAGTGTGGTGTAGTGGTTAAGAGAGGTGGACTCATAATCTGGTGAACCGGGTTCGCGTCTCCGCTCCTCCACATGCAGCTGCTGGGTGACCTTGGGCTAGTCACATTTCTTTGAAGTCTCTCAGCCTGTCAGGAGTGCGTGCAAGAGCCAGGCCCTGGGACCAGCAGAGCTTCGGCTTGTTCTGGAGCAGCAGGGCGCGGCCACACAGGTGAGGCTGCTTGGGAACTTACTGAACCTGGTGAGGTTGATTGGGAACTTGCTGCACTTGGTGTCAAGAGCCAGCAGGGAATATAAGACCAGCTTTTCCCCTCAGCCCTTTGCCACAGCAACGCCTTCCCTGCCTTGCTGTGTGTCTTCTTGCTTCTGGACCGTGACTTCGTGTTTCTGGCTTCTTGACCCTCGGACTGTGACTACGTATTCCTGGCTTCTTGACCCTTGGACTGTGACTACGTATTTCTGGCTTCTGGACCCTTGGACCCTCGGACCCTTGGCTCTTTGACTCCTGGTTCCTGACCCTTGGACCCTTGGCTCCTTGACTCCTGGTTCCTGATCCTCAGACCCTTGGCTCCTTGACTCATGGCTTCTTGACCCTTGGACTGTGACTACGTATTTCTGGCTTCTTGACCCTTGGACTGTGACTACGTATTTCTGGCTTCTTGACCCTTGGACTGTGACTACGTATTTCTGGCTTCTGGACCCTTGGACTGTGACTACGTGCTTCTGGTTCCTTGACCCTTGGACTGTGACGTTGTACCTCTTGCTGCTCGACCCTGGGACCCCTGCTCTTTGGACTCTTGTTCCTGCCATCTTGCCCCGGGTCCTGACGTGCCTTGCTGGGACTTTGTTTGCTAACAGCCTGGACCGTGACACAGCCTCACTCACCTCACAGAGTGTTTGTTGTGGGGGAGGAAGGGAAAGGAGAATGTTAGCCGCTTTGAGACTCCTTCGGGTAGTGATAAAACGGGATATCAAATCCAAACTCCTCTTCTTCTCTTGGCTTGTATTCCCTGACTGCATGCAATAGGCAAGTGTGTCAGGCTCATAGACCTGCCAACAGGTCTATGTTGTTAAGTTCTGCATTGCTTATATTTTAATGTTGCTGTAGAACATCCTGATTTATTCTATTTTTTTAGAGGGTCGTATATAACTACTCTTTAATAAAATAATGGCAAGGACATTTAAATTTGAAACATTATTCTGCACTGCATGGCTATCTGGCTCAGGGATGATGGGAGTTGTAGTCCAACTGCATCAGGAGGACATCCCATTGGCTACGCAGCACTCTTACATTAATAGACCAGATAACATTCTTTTTTAAAAAAATTCTATGCACTATTGCCAAATTGCTGCGCTCACAAAGGAGGAGGGTTCAGAGCGGGGGTGGTTAAGAGTAGATTTAGGTGCTTTGGGTCTCTAGAATCCATGCCAGCAGCAGCCGTCAAATTCTGATTAACTCTGATACAAAACTGATCTTTTCAATTAATGGAAATGAGCCGCTCTTTTATGTAGTCTATTACCAGAGGCCATTCAACGATATTTTTATTCCTCCACATTTGACCTTAAAACTGTTTTGTAGTCGTCAAGGATACAATTTTTCACACAGTGGGGATGTAGGAACAGCTAATTAAATGGTGTTTAATGACATTTGTTCCTTAAAGCTGGGCTGATTAAATGTAGCATGTAATTTTTTTCCCCACTTTTTTTTTTTACCAAATCAAGCAATTCAGCCAATTTCCAAATGTGCTTAATAAGCCAGGCCAAAATAATTAGACAGCATCTGATGGGGCCCACCACAGTCATAAAGTCTGGAGAGAGGAGGTTGGCATGTTTTATGCCACTTATTGGAAAAGTTTAAAGGTTTGGAGGTGGGTAGCAATCGTGAATATTAAGGCTTTGCTGAAAATATTCCAGCTGAACAGTTGAACAGTTTTGATTCCCAAGACAAAAAATAGCAAGTTGGATGCAATGGAAATGTTTCCTGTTATACTTTCAGGCTAATAGCAATACAGGCTCAGCAGAAATAATAATAATAACAACAACAACAACAACAACAACAATACCCCACCCATCTGGCTGGGTTTCCCCAGCCACTCTGAGTGGTTTCAAGAACATATAAAACCATAATAAAACATCAAACATGAAAAACTTCCCGATACAGGGCTGCCTTCAGATGTCTGCTAAAAGTTGTGTAGTTCTTTATCTCCTTGATAAAGCACAGAAGTAAAGATTTCAACGTACATGAGCAAGGCAAGAGGTTCATAGCCGAATGGAAGTGATGAAGATGTCCCAACAGTTGGCACACCCTTCCTGCCAAGCTTTGAAAGAAAAGGCAGGGTGAGATCACGCATGAGATTATATTGTCCCATGATCCTGCCATGGATGCACATGCATGCTCCATCTGGGTGGGTGGGTCCCACCTACGAAGATGTTGCCTAGTCTTCTGTCTTCAGCTTTGCCACCCACTTCTCCTGCTCAGACCCTCCCTCTGGCTGGTCAAAGTCTTTCCCCCTCCCTGATTAGGCTGTTTCCGTCTCTCTGACATCCAGAGTCACAAGGAGAGGACCTCCCTCCTCCAACTCTGGGTGCCAGGTTTCCTGTCCTCCATTGGCTCCCTCTCCTCCCTCCTCCTACTCTGGGGCTGCCAAACCATGCCAAATCCTGATGGATCCGAGGGTCCCATGGCGATCTGTGTGAATATCCACCTTTTCCGACTCCTATCCAGAACCACTTCCTCGGATGCCACTTGTCGTGGTTTCTTTCTCCTCTGAACTTCAGTCACATGGTCGGTCCTACTCAGTCAGGAATCGCACAGCGAACAGGGCGACGTCATGGTGATACGAATCCAATCCAGTTGGCTGTGTGTTGGTGGCGCTGGGGGAAATTGCAAACGGATGAGAGTGAGAGGAAAGCAGAGTGCTGTAAATGAGTAGCTCAACTTCCCCGGCCCGCCAAATGATGAGCAAACAATAATAATTGGTACTGACCACACTGCCAACAACTGTTTAGGAAAAAGGAGTTGACTCAGCCCTAATTAGTATGCATTTACCCAGAGTCTACTTGAGTGCATGCATTCATGTCCAGCTATTCTGCCAGTGCGGAAAAATGAACTACAGTCGTATACCTCGGAAGCTGAACGCCTTTGTTATGGCTTGGTCTCTCCCACAAACGTGAGACAACTCTGGCTGTTAATTATTTCAGATTTATTGCTAAAACAACAAACTACCTTTGAAGGTGGGGCTACCTTTGAAGGTGACCCGGAAACTACAACTAATCCAGAATGTGGCAGCTAGACTGGTGACTGGGAGCGGCTGCCGAGACCACATAACACCTACATTGGCTCCCAGTACGTTTCCAAGCACAATTCAAAGTGTTGGTGCTGACCTTTAAAGCCCTAAACGGCCTCGGCCCAGTATATCTGAAGGAGCGTCTCCACCCCCATCGTTCAGCCCCAGACACTGAGGTCCAGCGCCGAGGGCCTTTTGGTGGTTCCTTCACTGCGAGAAGCCAAGTTACAGGGAACCAGGCAGAGGGCCTTCTCGGTAGTGGCACCCACCCTGTAGAAGAAGAGTAGAAGAGTAGAAGATTTGATATCCCGCTTTATCACTACCTGAAGGAGTCTCAAAGCGGCTCACATTCTACTTTCCCTTCCTCCCCCACAACAAACACTCTGTGGGTTGAGTGGGGCTGAGAGACTTCAAAGAAGTGTGACTATCCAAGGTCACCCAGCAGCTGCATGTGGAGGAGAGGAGACACGAACCCGGTTCCCCAGATTACGAGTCTACCGCTCTTAACCACTACACCACACTGGCTCTCCCTGTGGAATGCCCTCCCACCAGATGTCAAAGAGAACAACAACTACCAGACTTTTAGAAGACATCTGAAGGCAGCCCTGTTTAGGGAAGCTTTTAATGTTTGATGGATTATTGTATTTTAATATTTTGTTGGAAGCCGCCCAGAGTGGCTGGGGAAGCCCAGCCAGATGGGCGGGGTATAAATAAATTGTTGTTGTTGTTGTTGTTGTTGTTGTTATAAACTAGGATGGAGCTCCTCTACTCATCGTCCAGGGACTGAGCTCCTCCACCTTCCCCAGCACGGAAGCCCCCACCTTCTGTTCCGGTATCTTTCGCATATCTCGGCCACTTTTGAGATCCTACGAGATTTGGGAGAGAATGCTTCCTGCAATCCAACGTCTGACTCACTATTGGAGTTCTCACACGGCTGCCTGTCACTCTGGCCCTTACAGATTACAGCTGCTCCCCCCCCCCCTCTGCCTTCCGCTGCTAACTGTCCTCTCCCTATCTTCTTTTCCTCCTGTCAGCATCTGAGCTTCGCTGACAGCCTTTAAACTCAAATGTTTTTGCTCCCAAACAATCGAAAATTGGAAGTGATTGTTCCGGTTCTCGAACGTTTTTCAGAAGCCGGACATCCAGTGCTCCTGCAGCCAATCAGAAGCTGCGCCTTCATTCTCAAACCATTTCGGGAGTCGAACAAACTCCTGCACTGGTTTAAATTCGAGAACCAAGGTACGACTGTATATGGTTTTGGTTTCAAAGATACCCGGGGGGCGGGGGGAATACTGAGGATCCTTACCACTTACCTTGTGGTGGGGCAATGATACTTCTCTGAGATATTATAAGCTGTGGTGAGTTGAAGGACGAATTGGGGGGAACAGTGGAAGGCAGGCAGGGGAACTTCCCTGAGCTAGCAACTGGCTCTGGTTTATGGCAATGATGGGTTGAGATGTCGAGTGTAGGCGATAGAGACATAGCTGTCAACCCTCCCTTTTTTTTTGTGGGAAACTCCCTTATTCCAATGCCATTTCCCGCTGCTATCCCGGATTGTTGATATCCCTTAAATTTCCCGGATTTCAAAGGAAGCAGCTCCTCTCCCTCCCTGCCGGCCAGGGAGGCTCCTCAGCTGCGTTGCTCAGCTGCCAATAAGGAGTCTGAGACCGACTGGGGGCGGAGCTTGCATGCCTTGTGCAGCCAGACCCTCATGCCCAACCAGAAAGACAGCCTGCCTGCCGTCTATGTGCTCGCTCTTTCGCTCACCCGTTCGTGCGCAGCCTCTGGAGCGCAGGGTGGAGAGGCTACTTGGTGCCATTGCACCACCCTCGTGGCATCCCTTATTTTCAAATCCAAAAATTGACAGCTATGGATAGAGGGGATAATGGTGGCAGGAGAATGGGAACAATATCTGCCCTGTGTTTCTAAAGGCAGGATCAAAAATATAAAATGAATAAACACAGCAAACAACAAACAATATAACCAACAGTGCACTACCAGTGTTGTATTATCCTTATTTGTAAGGTGCCTAAAATGGGCAACTTCCCATGTGGTTGTGGGTCCAAAAGTTTTGTGTTGAGGAAATTTTGAACACCCCACCCCCACCCCAGCTCCTTCCAGAAACATCTCTCGGTTCCTCGCCATGAAATGAAACTTTGCTTCTTCTTTTTCCCTTTTCTGGTTTTTTTAAACTCCCCGTTCTTCTCCTCCCCCCTCCCCCCGTTGCCGGCAAGCCTATGAAAGGAGCTTTGAAAGGAAACGCAATATTTCCTTTCATCATTTATTAACGTGTTATTATTGTACAATAAATTTGGGCTAAACAGATAAGAGGAGGCTTCAAATTAAAAATTTAATCTCCGAGAATGGCAAACAACACAGGCGAAAAGATTCTTCGCCGAGCAGTTTTGCGGGCTTGGCGTTTATTTCCCTGACAGATTTGAGATCTCATAGATGTGTCAGGGTTTTGTTTTGTGGGTCCCCCCCCCATTGGCAGGACCAGTTGAAGGCAACAGAGAGAGCAGGAGCCAGAGATGGAAGAGGCATAATTTGTATCAGTTCCATGG
Source organism: Darevskia armeniaca (assembly GCA_034641395.1). Lineage (NCBI taxonomy): Eukaryota > Metazoa > Chordata > Lepidosauria > Squamata > Lacertidae > Darevskia > Darevskia armeniaca. Next base: position 42,281 of record JAWWNF010000873.1, on the reverse strand, counting down.
TGCAATTCACTCTAAGGTGTTTTGGTCTTAAAGACAATCCTACCTGGCTTTTGATAGAAAGGCAGCAGAGAGAGCTGTTTCTCTATTAATATTAATGTTGAGGGGGGAGGAATCCAATCAGGCAGCGTTCCCTGTTCCTCATGAAATTGTTTTATTTATTTTAAAAGGGGGGGGGGAACCATACACACCAGAAAGAGAGAGAACGCAAGTAGCTGTATCAGAGGGATTCTTGTTCTATATTCATGCCGACAACCGGTACTATTTGGGGGGGAAGCAGCAGATGAGCTTCGCATTGTGTTTTCAATAGCTGTTTTATTGATATAAATGAGCACTTGAAAAAGAATTGCAGAAAAATTAGGTCTCTTTCTAGGGTGCAGGTTTACTCACTCATACTCTTTCTCTCTCTCTCTCTCTCTCACACACACACACAGAGAGGACCGGATTTAGGTTTGATGAGACCCTAAGCTACTGAAGGTAATGTCCAGCAGTCCTTTGTCCACAACAAATTGTCGCTGGTTTTTTTTGTGTGTGTTGAATATATGCTATATGGTAATTTATGGACCTGATAGGTATCTAAAGCCATTTGCACATAACAACATATGTATTTTATCAAAGTAATTGTTGAACTGAAATACAATTAAGAAGAAGTATATTAATAGTGAAATACAATTAATATGTATATTAATTGTGATAGTGATATTTTAGGGAGCAGGCTAGCAGGCGGGGCCCATTACTTACATCATAGGAGCCTAAACAACACAAAACACTGTTGCTGTATGTACGTTTTATGTTATTTGTTTTTTATCTTATATTTTGGAAATGTACATCCAGTTTTTTTTCTCTTTAACTTTTTTGGGGGGCCCAAGAGAGTTGGGCCCTAAGCTATAGCTTATACGTAAATCCAACACTGCACACACACACACACACACACACACACACACACAGAGAGAGAGAGAGAGAGAGAGGGGGGGGAGAGGGAGAGGGAGAGGGAGAGAGAGATACCTGAAACTGGGTTTTGGAAGCAAATGAGTCAAGTTTCCGGAAAGAGGAGCATCATAATGTTATCCTGGCTTGAAGTGACTGGCTTCAGTCTGTTTGTTTGCCATAGAATTATATAATTGGAAAGTACTCTGAGGAAGGTACCGTCTCGTCCAACCCCTGCAATGCAGGAGGAATCTCAACTAAAGCAACCATGGAAGGAGAGTCCACAACCTCCCAACGGAGACGGTTTCACTGTTGAGCAGCTCTAACTGTCAGAAAGTTCTTCCTGACGTTTAGTTGGAACCCCACCTTTTCTTCCCAGGAGTTCTCCCTGCTCCTCATTTACTCCCCACAACAACCTTGCAAAGTAGGTTAGGCCGAGAGTGAGAGACTGGCTCGAGGCCACCCGGCGAGCTTCATAGCTAAGAGAGGCTTTGAACCCTGATCTCCCAGGTCTTTGTCCAGCACTCTACCCCCCCCCCCCCACACTGTTGTAGCGTGGGTTAATGATTTCAGCAAGTGATTTCATCTCTCTGACATCGCAGGCAGGAGACAGCGTCTTCATGTAACAACTCTTTATTCAGGCAAACAAGACTGAGGGAACTGAGGGTAGGGAAGCTACATTTATAGGGACAAAGGACTGGCAAGGAAAAGATACATTTTGGAGGGAACAATCTCAAGCAATCACACAGCTGCTATTTGGTGGGAACCAATAAGACAGAGGATCCAAATGCAGCAACTTGAATTCACCAATAGTAACTGTTCCTTCTGGGACAGGAAGGCAGTTACTTTACCCTAATGAGATTACAGACAATAGTAATACAGATATGATAACACTTTGAATCAATACACAACACACACACACCTTGCTTTTGAGACACATAACAGGATCTAGTGGGTCCCATGTATGCAGAAATGTGAGGCAGCGCTGAAGGCGATCCTAGCATCTCAAGCAACTCGAAAGATAAATAAATTAGTTTGGAAATAGCAGAGCAAGAAAGGGGCTTGCTAGACGGTTGGCCTAAGCCATTCGTTTTGTGGAACAGCTAGCCTCTCTGCCTGGAGCCCCACGAAGCCGTCACATGAGAGTCCACAATAGCAAAAATGGCCTTTTAAAGTTTTATTCCTCACTTATCTAGTACAATAGGAAATCAACTGCTTCAGAGGGGGGCTGCAGACGTTTGTATCCTCGCCCGGTTCTGCTTTAACCTGGAGGGCTGAGCATTACCAATTCAGTGATCTGAACACACACCAGGAGTTCATGTAGCCCACGGACTGTAAACTGCCCGCCACTATTTGAGTCGTTGACCTCTTTTGATTCTCTGTCCTCTTGAGGAACACGGTTCCCAGGGCAAGATTTGCTATTTGGAGGCATTTGATTTATATATATCTATATCTATGATTTCGGATGCAGTGCTGCTTAACTGAATTTAATATTGGAAAAAATGAGAAACTGGGAGGACCAACGTTGACAGATCCTTCCATCTCTAACTGCAACATCCTTCAGGTATTCTGCTGCAATACTCTGGACACATCTGAGAATTAAAGAACAAGAATCTGAGAAGGAAAATGAACTTTTTTTACAATTCTGGTCTCTAATAACTGCCTGCTTTCCCACCTCTCTGATCTCTTACCACTTAAATCCCTAAACAGTAGGAAGTCTGATGTTATGACTGCTGTCTCTCCATTCTGGACACAGCCTGGAATTAACCAGGCTGTTAATGGTCCATAAACATACATAGCTAAAGAACTGGGTTTCTTTCCTTTCTTTCTTTTCACGTGAAGCATCTACCTTGCAGCACAAATCCAGCAATAAATTACGTTTTAATGAATTTGCGGTCAGCTTATACCTGAACCCTGGGCACTAGGCACAGACCATGGAGGCAAAATATCACCTTCATACTTTGGGAAAGTACAAAGGCATTTATCTGCCCTTTTGGGTGGGGAGAAAATGCTGAGCTAGATGGAACTTGGTCAGAAACAGATCTTATCCGATACTTTTACTTTAGCAGGAACCTCAGGCCACTTGCAACCACGTTAACACAGAAAATCAAGGAAATTTTGCGATGTAGTTTCCCAACCAAAGCATGCATAGAAAAGTACACTCTAAAATGCACGTGTTAGTGAAAATAGCAAATAAAATTGTACTGTATACGATGCAATAGATTGTAAAACTGTTTATGATAGGCAAAATTGCATATTTTAAAATGAGCTTATTGGGATACATTTGCATGGAGATGTGTATAAGTTTTTGTTCATTTTAAAACATATATCAGAAAGTTCTACAGAGACAGAAACCAAAATTGACAGAATTGCCCATTTCTGATCAAAACCCATCTGTGCTTGCCCAAAATAAGGAACCTTGGAGATTTCCAAAGAGATGCTATCATCCACCAGATATAAGTAGATCTCTAACCAGCACAAGATCTTCCAGGATCTGTTTTTCAAATGCATCGTTTTTGGATTACGTAGAAAGCCATAGCCAGCAATTCCTTTTATTGTTTCAAAAGGGCTTTGTCATCAGGCAAGCCCAGAAAACATGCAAAACGCCTCCTTCCATTTGACACCTCCAACTGAGGGTTTTTCCTTCCTTTTTTCTATTTTGTTCAGCAGTGAGGTTCTGCGCGAGGCTTCCTTTGGAGAGAAAAAACCTCAGCATGTGCACCAATTCAGTCACTTCCGATCAATTCATCCGAGCAGTGCTTCTTCAAGTTGAACAAAAGCAATAAAGGAAAATGTGAGGTGCTCTGGCGATTCTTCCTCGATATTGGAATCTGGAGCCTGCCGGCTTCTACCTTTCTCCTTACCCAGTGGACACTTCCATCACGGATTAAGAACATAAAAGCCATGGTAGATCAGGATAAAGAGAAATCTAGTATGGCAACCTGTTCTCACGGTAGCCAAACAGGCGTCCGTGGGAAGCCTGTAAGCAGAACCTGAGTGCAACAGCACTTTGTCATCTTGAGATTCCCAGCATCTTCTACTCAGAGGCACATTGACCCCCACAGTGAAAGAGGAGCATAGCCATCTCGACTAGTGGCTATTGATAGTCTTATCCTCTAGGGCAGTGTTCCCCAACCTTGGGCCTCCAGCTGTTTTCGGACTACAATTCCCATCATCCCTGACCACTGGTCTTGCTAGCAAGGGATGATGGGAGTTGTAGTCCCAAAACAGCTGGAGGCCCAAGGTTGGGGAACACTGCTCTAGGGTGTTTTGCTTAGCTGCTCAGCAACCTCTGACATTGCTGCAGACATCTCCATTTTTCTCCTCCATTTTTTTTTCAAAAAAAACAACATTACATATAAACAAGAACTAAAGTAGGGCGAATTTTCTTTTCCACCTTTCCGTGTTCTTATTTTTGACAGACAAATTCAGTGTGAAGATTCGGAGACGTTAGCAATTTGTCAAATATAAATAAATAAGGCAATTTGGAGCATTTCATTTGGGTTCTGTTGAAAGATGTAGTGTTTGGGAATGGCACCCGGAGTTGAGATGCCAATTATTTCAGGAATTGCCTGAAATGGCTGGCAGATTTCTTTTGTTTATGTTTTCTGCTGCTGCTGCTGCTGCTGCTGCTGCTGTTCATTCATTCATTCATTCATTCATTCATTAATATATTCAATGCCTGCATTTTGGCTGAAAGTTTAAATAGAGAGGGAGAGGAGAGAGTCACGTGGAGTGAAATGGATAATATATTATTATTATTATTATTATTATTATTATTATTATTATTTATTACATTTGTATACAGTCATACCTCTTGTGGCGTTTGCTTCACATTGCGACCTTTCGGGTAGCGAATGCGGCAAACCAGGAAGTGTATACTTCTGAGTTTCGCTGCGCTCGGGCATGCAGAAACATTCTGCACGTTTTGCACATGCGCAGAAGCGCTCTATGTTGCTCCGCGCTTGCGCAAAAGCGCCGCTCTAGTTGTGGACTTTTTGGGGTGCGAACAGCACCCCGGAATGGATCGTGTCCGCAACTAGAGGCACCACTGTACCGCCCTATGCCCGCAGGCCTCAGGCTGGTTCACAAGATGAAATCACAATATAAAAATGCATAATGCATAATCAAAACAAAAGCAACCCAATATCTCTCCCCCCCCAAAAAAATATACATTTATACATAATATAAATATATGCACAATATATACATAACATACTTTTACAGAGCCACCACTTCTTGATATTTTTTTTACTGATCTTATTGTGGTGTTGCGTTCTTATGTGCACTTCACGGACCCCAATCTAGAGAACGCATCCTGAGAGCACAGGGTTCGAAGGTGGTGGCTCAGAGTCTGTGGCCCCAGCCAGCCAATCTCCTCGGACTTGTGGACACACTTCGGATTTTGAGAGCAAAATTCATAACATGGCTCTCCATGTGAGCCCAAAATTTGGTGCCCCTAAATGAAGAAGAAGAAGAGTTTGGATTTGATATCCCGCTTTATCACTACCCGAAGGAGTCTCAAAGCGGCTCACATTCTCCTTTCCCTTCCTCCCCCACAACAAACACTCTGTGAGGTGAGTGGGGCTGAGAGACTTCAAAGAAGTGTGACTAGCCCAAGGTCACCCAGCAGCTGCATGTGGAGGAGCGGAGACGCAAACCCGGTTCACCAGATTACGAGTCTACCGCTCTTAACCACTACACCACACTGGCTCTCATGGATCCTCTCAGTTATGAATAGTCTCAATTTTGCAACCCCTTGCATCAGTGCCCTGTGCCTGTGGTGCCCTAAATCCAGCATTGTTTGAGAATCAGGGCTGTGGGCACCGGTCACATAATGGTTACCATGGCAGCAGAGTGACCTGGCATTATACAAAATCTAAGGTAAAAGGTAAAGGTAAAGGACCCCTGGGCAGTTAAGTCCAGTCAAAAGTGACTATGGGGTTGTGGTGCTCATCTCGCTTTCAGGCTGAGGGAGCCAGCGTTTGTCCATAGACAGCTTTCCTGGTCATGTGGCCAGCAGGACTAAACTGCTTCTTGTGCAATGGGATGGAAGCCAGGGCGCACGGAAACGCCTTTTACCTTCCCGCTGCAGTGGTACCTATTTATCTACTTGCACTGGCATGCTTTCGAACTGCTAGGTTGGCAGGAGCTGGGACAGAGCAACGGGAGGTCACTCCGTCTCGGGAATTCGAAGCGCCGACCTTCTGATCGGCAAGCCCAAGAGGCTCAGTGGTTTAGACCACAGTGCCACCCGCATCCCTACAAAATTCCCCCACTGCCCCCAGACAATCTCGCGCTAACTGTGGGAAGTCAGCTGTCAAAGGCACAAGAACCCTGCTTTCCTCAATGCCAGCCCTAAACCCAAACCCAAGCTGCCATCTTGTACCCACTTAACCAGTCCATCTCCAGTTATGGCCACAGGCTCAAGTATGTTACCTGCCCAAAAATGGAAAGAAGAAGAAGTTCCAGCAAAGGAAGAATGGATACAAAAACTTACGGAGTATGCAGAAATGGCGGAACTTACCGGAAAAATAAGAAATCAAGATAACAAACTTTTTATAAGAGAATGGAAATGGTTTATTGAATGTTTACTAACAAACTGTTAACTGATAAGAACATTGGCAGGGTTATTGTAATAACCTGCAGTTTTATAAGAGTATATATTTAAAGTAGATGAGTACATGAGCAAATTAAGTTAATTTGGATATGCAGAAAATATTAAAAAAATAAATTTAAGGAACCGCAGAAGGAAGGAAGTCAAGTTTTGAAACGTTAGAATGATTGTAAAATCATTGAAATGTATAAAACTGAAAATCATAAATAAAATATATTTTTAAAAGTTATGGCTGCAGGATTGTGGTCTTTTTGAAAGGCTAGTGTGTTGGGAAGCTAGGCAGCTCACCCTTTACATTGGAAAGGAAGGGAAGAATTTAATAAAAGAAAATGCACACAGCAGACAGGGCAGTTTCAAAGAATCTTTATTAGTCTGTTTCCTCCTTTGAATCCTTCTCAGCAGTTCCTTTCTGCTACATGTTTTAATGAAAATATCTTCCAGCTGATGTGAAGCCCCACGTGGTGCCATAATGGACAATGAAGCTAGGAAGAGCCCAGCTCTTTATTCTCCTTGAACTTGAAAGCTTTTCCCCAGCGATAGCTTGGGGGCACGGCTGAACTGGTGGGAAACTCTGCAGTATCATGGAGAGCCAGTGTGGTGTAGTGGTTAAGAGCAGTAGACTCGTAATCTGGTGAACTGCGTTCGCGTCTCCTCTCCTCCACATGCAGCAGCTGGGTGACCTTGGGCTAGTTACACTTCTTTGAAGTCTCTCAGCCCCACTCACCTCACAGAGTGTTTGTTGTGGGGGAGGAAGGGAAAGGAGAATGTGAGCCGCTTTGAGACTCCTGCGGGTAGTGATAAAGCGGGATATCAAATCCAAACTCTTCTTCTTCTTCTTTTAGCGTTCCAGAACATTTGCACAAAACAAACCTTGTCCTGCGCCTTTCATTATATGTGTGTGTGTGTGTGTGTGTGTAATGACCATAGAAATATACATCAAGTGCGCATATCATAAAGAAGCAGAAAAAGAGAATATTTTGAGAAACAATGCCCTGTTTATATGAAGCAGAAATTTAAAATAGAACCATTTTGTGCATTCTTCCTGCTGCCATTAAACAATAAAGAAAGATGCCTATATGATTAAAGGTAAAGGGACCCCTGACCATTAGGTCCAGTCATGACCGACTCAGGGGTTGCGGCGCTCATCTCACATTATGGTCCGAGGGAGCCGGCGTACAGCTTCCAGGTCATGTGGCCAGCATGACAAAGCCGTTTCTGGCGAACCAGAGCAGCGCACGGAAACGCCATTTACCTTCCCGCTGCAGTGGTACCTATTTATCTACTTCCACTCTGATGTGCTTTCGAACTGCTAGGTTGGCAGGAGCAGGGACTGAGCAACAGGAGCTCACCCCGTTGCGGGGATTCAAACCGCCAACCTTCTGATCGGCAAGCCCTAGGCTCTGTGGTTTAACCCACAGCGCCACCCGCGTCCCTGCCTATTTGATTATGATTAGTCAATTTCAGGTACTCTTAATTTCTCTTTTCACCCCCCACCCCCAGTCTTGAGTTCAGTTATCTACACTTCCATATCAGTTTGCAAGGGACTTTTAAGTCCTCGTGAAAATTCACCAGCATTTTAATGCAAATTTCTCCTAATAGACACTTTTTTGCAAAGCAGTTTCCCACTTTTGCATCTTATTTTCATTAATAAGCTTATGCGTGCTTTAATAAAGCTTCAGCTTTTGGTACCATTGGCTAAGGCATCTTTCTGGACCATCTCCATGGGTTGAGAGTTGGAGCCACTGCTCTAGAGAGGTTCCATTCCTACCTCCATGGCCAGATTGGGGGGTTGTGTCTGCATAAAGGTAAAGGTAAAGGGACCCCTGACCGTCCAGTCGTGGACGACTCTGGGGTTTCGGCGCTCATCTCGCTTTACTGGCCGAGGGAGCCGGCATACAGCTTCCAGGTCATGTGGCCAGCATGACTAAGCCACTTCTGGCGAACCAGAGCAGCACATGGAAACGCCGTTTACCTTCCCGCCGGAGAGGTACCTATTTATCTACTTGCACTTTGACGCGCTTTTGAACTGCTAGGTTGGCAGGAGCAGGGACCGAGCAACGGGAGCTCACCCCGTCGCGGGGATTCGAACCGATGACCTTCTCATCAGCAAGCCCTAGGCTCTGTGGTTTAACCCACAGCGCCACCCGCATCCTTATGTGTCTGCATACTGACAGCTTAATTACGAGGGAACACAAGGTACCACTTTGTCCCCAGTGCTATCTAAAATGTACATGAAGCTGTGGTAGCAAGTGTTCATTCATTCATTCATTCATTCATTCATTCATTCATTCATTCATTCATTCTATTTATATACCACCCTTTATCCGGAGATCCCAGGGCAGTGTGCAACATTAAAAACATAATTTACGCAGCATAATAATAAAAAACATATCACACAGCATAATAACGCACAGCTAAAAAAAGCTAAGCTGAAAACTTGCACCAGATCAAAATTGGCACTCTAGCAAGTGCTAGGAGAGGAAACAACTTTTAAAAGCTTTCAACAAACTGGAGGAAACTATCCCTAAAATTGGGGTGGGGGGGATCATCGGGAAACATACCACAATGATTTACTATCCTGGTTTTATTTAATCTGTCCATCAGGGCAGCTGTAGACTAGCTATGTGATAAAATGCACAGGGAATGCATTATTTTACGATCATTTTAAATGATGTAAAAATATTACAGTTAAAGCCGTTTTGATGGGATCTGCAAGAAGAATTCCCGCCGTCGCCATAAATCAATGGTCAAATTATTATCTGTGAAATTCGCTGGGCCTGTTGAGGTTGCTCTTGAAATTTTCACTGAAGTTGGTGGAGGTATTACACAGTCGTTATCATGATGCATAATTCAATCTAGCTGGCTGGACTAAGCTATGATGATTTATGCTGGGTTAGTTTGACTGCCAAAAGCAGGGGCGGGAGTCTTTCATTCTACATAGGCCCTTCAGGGAATTCATTGGGTTAGTAGCCTGGAGCCAACGATGAGTGGACCCAAAGAATGTCAGAGGAACCTGGCTACTGAATCAGGCCAGTGGCCCATCTAGTTCAAGCATTCTGATCTCAAAGTAGCCAACCAGATGCCTAGGAGAAGCTCATAGCAGCTCCCTCCCCACTTGTGGTTCACAACAACTGATATTCAGAGGCATACTTACTCTAACCGGGGAGGGGGGAGGCAAAACTTAGCCACCATGGCTAGTAGCCACTGACAGCATCCTCCTCTGTGAGTTTGCCTAAGGCCCTATATGTACTGTACAGTGGTACCTCGGTTTAAGAACAGTCCTGTTTACGAACTATTCAGTTTACAAACTCCGCAAAACTGGCAGTAGTGTCCCGGTTTGTGAACTTTACCTCGGTCTAAGAACGGAAGCCGTATGGTGGAAGGGCACCGATGGCGGGAGGCCTCATTAGGGAAAGCATGCCTCGGTTTAAGAATGGTTTTGGTTTAAGAACGGACTTCCGGAACGAATTAAGTTCGTAAACTGAGGTACCACTGTATATACATTTGAGGTTGCACCACAGTGGCGTAGCGAGGGTTGGCACCCAAGGTGTATGTTTCACTCTGCCTCATGGGTGGGCCAGTCCTGTTACACCAAGTTCCCTGGGAAGACTGAACCACTCTGGTAGTAATAACAGCAACAGCAATAATAATTTTATTATTTATAGCCCGCCCATTTATACCATGTGATAAGGAATTGCCTGTCCCAGTTGCATTTCTCTGCAACATGTATAATTTTATATCCCTCTATCGTGTTGTCCCTTACTCACTTTTTTCCCTAAGCTAAAATGCCCCAGACATTGCAGCCGAAACCAGAAGTGGGAGGTCAGTTCCTTTTCTCTCTTTCCTACACCATCTTTTCTCCCTCTTCCTTCTCTCCCTGCTACTTTCTTTTCTGAATTTCATCCACCCCTGATGCTCCCATGAAATCAGGCCCAATGTCCCTGACATAAGGATTAAATCTGAAGCAGGATTTACCGGTGCAAGAGGCTTTGTAATAACGGTTTCTTATTCCAAGACATAAAAATGAGATGATGATTATTGTTCCCATTTCACTGATGAGGAGCCAATGCGGTGAGACAGCCACCTTGCTAATTCACACATGCATCACAGTCTCTTTATGACTGCAGTGTTAGGTGATGGACTGAGCTGGTGTAGAAACAATCTCACAGCCAGGCAATACACATCACCTCACCTCACCTGGAACTAGAGATCCTTGAGGAGTTGAGTCTTTGCATGCACCTGGGAAGGTGAAGGTCGGGGCAGATTTGCATCAAAATCTGCAAATGCTGGAAGGTAGCACTTGCACTTTCCAAATTTTCCGTCATAGTTATTGGCTTAAGAGAAACAGAGGAAAAAATATTTAACATAAAGTTTAGAATTAGGTGCCGTGTATATTTTAGATAGGGTTGCACTTTCTCTGAAAGAACAGGTGCACATTTGCAGGGGACGGGGTACTTAATCCATTACTGTCGCAGGAATACCTTTTCCCAAAATTGGCTGGTACTCCAGTGTTGGCCCTTCCTGGATAGAAGGAGCTTGGCTACAGTGGCCCATGAATGCCAATCTCAGGACTGGACTACTGTGATGTGCTCTAGGGCGGTTCATAAAAAACCTTTATTTTGAAAATGCCTGCTCCAAATGTCTTATCTTACTACACTAGGGATTATATAGCTATATCTGAAATTTCATGCATATCAGTTAATATCTTGACCCTCCTCCATGAAAATAGCTGTTTACTTGGCCGTTTTCCTATGTCGTGAAGGCTGAAATTTCAATTCAGTGGAGCAGGGTCAAGATATTAACTGATATGCATGAAATTTCAGATATACCTATATAATCACTAGTGTAGTAAGATAAGACATTTGGAGCAGGCATTTTTAAATATATATATATATATATATATATATATATATATATATATATATATATATATGAACTGCCCTAATGTGCTCTGTGTTGGGCTGTGCTTATAGTTGGCTTGGAAGGTACAACTCAAGCTTCCTACCACAATGCCGCAGGCATGTGACCCACACATCCTTGAAAGACCTGCCCTGGTTGCCTGGTTCCTACTAAGCCAGGTCTAAGACTCTCCAGTGCAATTTGGTTTGGAAGACCCAGGAGATGCCTACAGTTGAAGAGTGGCAGATGAAGATGATGGACTTTATGGAACTTGCTGAGCTGACTGCAAGACTCCGTGACCAGAATGAGGAGACGGAGGAAGAAGATTGGAGGAAATTTAAATTTTATTTGAAAAAACAAAATATTTTGGAAAATGTATAGATTCCTAGCGGAAGTATAGTATAGATTTTTGGTAAAAAATTTAGGAGTTAGGTAAAAATTATGTTTAAATTGTAATGAATATGATAGAAATAAGTGATTTGTTTATAAGGGTAAATAGGGGTAATTGGTTAAATCTTAGGAAATTGCTAAAGAAGAAGTATATTGAAGCCCAGAAGGGGATACCGGGGGAAGTCAACATAAAATGTAAAAATGATGGTTTGAAATAAGAATTTTCTATGTTTTGTATGTCTTTTTATTTGTTTGTTTTTGTTTCTTATAAAATGAATAAATATATTCTTTTTTTTGGGGGGGGGGGGAGACTCTCCAGTGCAATTTGGGGCATGCTTCCCCGAAGGAATGCCTTCTCCCATGCACTAAGATCTTCAGAGAAGGCCCTCCCAATTGTGTCTTGAACTTCATCCATCCATCTTGTGGCAACCTGGAGGAGGGCTTCCCTCCCCCCCCTCCATTACACCTCCTGTATTTGCCTCCCCTCTGAGATAGGGTAGGCACCTATGCTAATGTTCTTCTGCTGTTAAAAATGTATTTATTCACCCAAGCATTCTCTGACCACTGATACTCAGTCCTCACTATTTCTCTGTGTTTTGTGCATTGTAGATTGGTTTGATGTTGGGCCTCTCCAGGCTGCAACAGATCACTGGCACAACAAAAGGACTGGATTTATACTGGGTCATCCACACACTGTTCCACTTTATTAGTTATTCTGTGAAGCTTCCACAGTGTGATCATGTTATTGGCCGAGGGAGCCGCCGTACAGCTTCCAGGTCATGTGGCCAGCATGACAAAGCCGCTTCTGGCGAACCAGAGCAGCGCACAAAAACGCCGTTTACCTTCCCACTGCAGCGGTACCTAGTTATCTACTTGCACTTTGACGTGCTTTCGAACTGCTAGGTTGGCAGGAGCAGGGACCGAGCAACGGGAGCTCACCCCGTCGCGGGGATTCTAACTGCCAGCCTTCTGATCGGCAAGCCCTAGGCTCTGTGGTTTAACTCAAAGCGCCACCCATGTCCCAACGTGAATGTAAATACTATGCATATATTCTTCTTTAGCTGTATGTTCTGCAAGTAATAGGGTTTTTTTTAATTAAAAAAAATTAACAAGTGTTTGGATATTGTTTTAACTTCAAGAAAAGAGTCAGTATTGTACATGATGTTGGCTTCCAAGCTGCAATTTGGGTATTCTACTAACAGTAGGGACGCGGGTGGCGCTGTGGTCTAAAGAACTGAGCCTCTTGGGCTTGCCGATCGGAAGGTTGGCGGTTCGAATCCCCACAACGGGGTGAGCTCCCATTGCTCTGTCCCAGCTCCTGCCAACCTAGCAGTTCGAAAGCACACCAGTGCAAGTAGATAAATAAGTACCGCTGCGGCGGGAAGGTAAATGGTGTTTCCGTGTGCTCTGGCTTCCGTCACGGTGTTCTGTTGTGCCAGAAGCAGTTTAGTCCTGCTGGCCACGTGACCCAGAAAGCTGTCTGTGGACAAACACCGGCTCCCTCGACCTGAAAGCGAGATGAGCGCCGCAACCCCACAGTTGCCTTTGACTGGACTTAACCGTAGAGGGGTCCTTTACCTTCTTTACCTTTTTAATCTGCTAATAGTTGTGGGGATTAAATGAGGAAGGAGAGACCCATGTTTGCCACCTTGAGCTCCTTGGAGAACAAGGTGGGATGCAAATAAATACATAAAAGCAGGACCAAAAAAAATCCCCACAGAGCATTTGTAGTTACAGGATTCCAGGAGATAGTTATGGGGCAGGCACTGGTTGGAAATGATGGAGAACGCCCATTTCAAAACCTTTGCAGGTGCAAAAGGTATTCAAAGCAGCATTACAAATACCCATCATGAACACAAGTCATCTTGATGCACAATCAAGACACCTGGAAGGGAGTGATGCTTCACTGCATTGCTTTACCCCCTTGGAATTTTCTTTTAATTGAAAAACAGTATTCAAATAATTGTCAATAAATAAATTAAGTGTGGGCGGGTGGGTGCCTGGACTAATTGCTTAGGAGGTGATTCGGAGTGAAGAAGTAGCAAGCAGGAAAATATTTAAGCACATTCTCTGAAAAGTGTTCTTCCCAACACAGCTCTCTGCTCCTTTAAAGATTGGGCTTTGTTACACATATTTGCATGCAGTATTTAGCTAGACCCTAAGTGTCTTAGCTTTATGGGTCTTTTTTTTCAATTAGGAAACAGGAACAGCCGTGTACTCTCACAGGGATAATATTCTGAAGTGGCAAATGTACTAAAGCAAGGCAAATGAATGCATTTTCCATTTTCCAAATTGTCAATTTGCCTCACGAGCCCTTGAAGATGCTTCGCAGTCTGGACAACAGCTAAAAACCGTTTTGAAAATCCAGGACATCGAAAACGTGAGGTTTGTCTTTATTGCAGGGTGTCCAAAGAGATGTCGAAATTCAAGCCTTCACACCCCTGAGGTCGCAACCTCTCAATATTCTAACCACAGTGATAATGAAGGTTTTTATTTCCCTTTAATATTTAACTTCCCCTAAATGAGATGAGCATACTGGGGAAATGGCTAGACATTTCAACTATTATTTAGTGCATCTTACCCCAGTCAATCCACACTAAAGAGGTAATAAAAACTGGGCGCCAACATTCAACCATTATGCAAAAGCATTGGATTTGTGCAGGAAGTCTTCTTGCACAAGAGGTCAGCAGGACTTTGTCTGAAGATCATAGAATCATAGAATTGGAAGAGACCACAAGGGCCATCCAGTCCAACCCCCTGCCAAGCAGGAAACACCACCAAAGCATTCCTGACAGGTGGCTGTCAAGCCTCTGCTTAAAGACCTCCAAAGAAGGAGACTCCACCACACTCCTTGGCAGCAAATTCCACTGTCGAGCAGCTCTTACTGTCAGGAAGTTCTTCCTACTGTTTAGGTGGAATCTTCTTTCTTGTAGTTTGAATCCATTGCTCCGTGTCCTCTTCTCAGGAGCAGCAGAAAACAACTTTTCTCCCTCCTCTAGATGACATCCTTTTATATATTTGAACATGGCTATCATATCACCCCTTAACCTTCTCTTCTCCAGGCTAAACATACCCAGCTCCCTAAGCCGTTCCTCATAAGGCATCGTTTCCAGGCCTTTGACCATTTTGGTTGCCCTCCTCTGGACACATTCCAGTTTGTCAGTATCCTTCTTGAACTGTGGTGCCCAGAACTGGACACAGTATTCCAGGTGAGGTCTGACCAGAGCAGAATACAGTGGTACTATTACTTCCCTTGAAGATGCCGCAAACATCCCTTCCAAGTCAGGGGAAACTGGTCTGTTGGGACAAAAGAGGCTCTATCTGCAACCACCAACCTCAGTCTCAATTCTGTTTGCTTGGGCCCAGTTCTCCAATCTGTTAAGGTCATTTTGAATTCTGATTCTGTCTTCTGTGTTATTAGCTACCCCTCCCAGTTTGGTGTCAACTGCAATTCCTTTATCCAAGTTCTAGTTACAGGTAGGTAGCCGTGTTGGTCTGCCATAGTAGAAACAAAATAAATAAATTCCTTCCAGTAGCACCTTAGAGACAACTAAGTTTGTTATTGGTATGAGCTTTCGTGTGTATCTGAAGAAGTGTGCATGCACACGAAAGCTCATACCAAGAACAAACTTAGTTGGTCTCTAAGGTGCTACTGGAAGGAAATTTTATTATTTTGTTTCATCCAAGTTGTTGTTGTTGTTGTTGTTGTTGTTGTTGTTGTTGTTGTTGTTATGGCATTTTTTCCCCAGCTGGAACTCACCGGAACCCAGTTCCATCACCTCTTAGGTGGGCACCATTGCCATTATAAGAGAACAAGGGAGGTGTTCATGGTGAGTTCTGGCACCTCCCCCCCCCCCAAAAAATAGCACTTATTATTATTATTATTATTATTATTATTATTATTATATATGCCCTTCATCAGTAGATCCCAGGTTGCAACAATTTATAATTCAGAATTAAAAACATTTAAAACCCAGCCAGGTTTTAAAAAGGGGGGAAATTGCTACTGAATGGGGAAAATATGGCGTCTTTTTGTCTGCAATTCTGTGTTGCATCCCACAAAAGAAGAAAAACCACACTCTTCCTTTCTCCTTCCTTCTGCCAGTGCAGGAGAGGACCCCTGCATGCCTGTGTGTCACACTCTTCTAGGAAATGTCAGAAATGTCATCATCAATGGGTATTAGCAATTAATTTAGCATTCTGAAAACCACTCATCTGCTCATCAGACATGGGAAACAAGGGTCCCCCACGGTGCCGACTCCTTAGGGGTTTTTATTCCATTTGCATATGGCACCAACAAACCCCCAAAGGTTTTGTAGCACATGCTGCAATTTGGAAAGGAAATCAGGGTTTGAAATGCACAGTTGATGCAGTCCAGAGATAAAGGGCCTTAGAGTGCTTGGCACATACATGGAGCTGCCCCACCATCAAACTTAATTTTTGCATATTTCTTCAGCAAGGGGGTGTTAAAATTATGTTTCTGGTTGTGCGGAATGCAAATCTGCTTTTATTTTATTTTTTCTGTGAATGGGCAACATTTAGCTAGGCAAGTCTACATTTGATGAAGAAGCACATAAAAATGCTTTCAGAAAAACCAGAGCACTTTAATTTTACCTTTTGAAGATGTCAGGTAATGCTGATAAATAATGATAATTAATTAATCGCAATTTTAATACAGAATATAACTGTGAGTACTTGGCAATCGTTTTCAATGATTTCTATGCCATTTTACAAACACGTTACTCTCCAAGTAACACTAAATTTTATTAATTTGACCAAAATATCTTTTGAGTTCTCATGTCACATTACAACTTCATAGCAACCTTCCTTTGTTTTGGAAGCTGAAAAATTCAACACACCGCAGTGGGGCAGGCTTTGACTGGCCGCACTGGGCAGTCCAAGGGAAGATAGAAATTATTTAAGTATTCATGCTGGCGGCAAATACAAAATTATTTTCAGGAGATGCAACATGGGGGGTGGGAGGCAGGTAAGCAACAACTTGCTCATCCTAGCTGATTCGAAGCTGGCTAGAAAGGTCTCTTTGGGTAGGATAACAGATGTGGAATAAGAAAGTCAGGACTTAGACTGGATCCTAAGTCCATTTAGCTCAGTCACATGACCTGGAAACCCAGCCTAAAACACTATTTTTAAGGCAAGTTTCCCCCCTGCCAGACTGAGGCAGAGCAGCAGCAGCAGCTGAACAGCTGAACACATAACCTCCAAGTGTCCCGATTTTCCAGGGACAGCTCCAGAATTACGAAAGCCATCCTAGCTTCTGATTTGATTTCGGAATGTCCCTATTTCCCTTGCCAGTGCAGCTGACACTTGTGGAAGGAGGATTTGCAGCTGCTTCTCCAGAATGATGACAATCTTCTACCTTGGTGATCACTCGTAGCCAAGTAGGATTGTCTTCCATGAACACAGTCTTAACAGTGAGTTCTTAAGTGTCCGTGGAGGCCAATTCTGGATCCACACATCCTTCCACAGTGGGGACATAGGTTTCTGGGCGGGAGTTGATCATGGTGAGGGTTTGCCAAGCATGCCTTCCTCTTAGCACGTTTCTCCCTTGTGTCCTGAGTTCGAGTGTCTTCAAAACCCATGACACCTTTGGTAAAGGCTGTTCTCCAATTGGAGCACTTGCAGGCCAGTGTTCCCCAGTTGTCGGTGTTTGTACTACATTTTTTTAGATTTGCCTTGAGACAGTCATTAAACCTCTTTTGATGACCACCAGCATTACGCTTTCCATTTTTAAGTTCGGAATAGAGTAGTTGCTTTGGAAGATATCCAACGACATGACCAGTCCAACAAAGCTGACGTTGAAGAATCATTGCTTTGACACTGGTCCAGAATGATGACAATAGCAGTGGTGGTGACCAGGAGGGAGCTTCCTGTTGCTTTTCCATGGCCATCGCTGCTGTGCTCCTCCTTTGGGCACCTTGTATCAGCTGCTGGAGAGCAAGGAGGGGCTGCCACCAACAAGGAGGGGCTGCCACCAATGAGGCCCAGCCTCGGGTTATGTGCCTGCTCTGAGAAGCAAGCAAAGGGCAAGGCCACCCTGGGCAGGAAGAAAGGGGGAGTAGAGCGTACTGCAAAGAGTCTTGATTTTTTTAAAAAAATGCTTTGTGTGTCCACATCTAGTCTTGCCCCTTTCTAAAATGTATTTATTGGTTTGCCTTTTTCTTTTTGTAAATCTACCAAAAAAATAAAGTCCAATCCAATCTGGATTAAGGGGTTTTCTCAGGAGGGCGTGTGTGCTGTGTCCCATTGGTGATGGCAGTCACCCTTCTTCTGATAGGAAATGTTTGGGGGGGGGCAAAAAATGAGAGGTCAAGGAGGATCTGGTGGGGGGGGCAGTGAGAAATGTCCTTATTTTCATGTGAGGAATGTAGGAAGAAGAAGTGTGACTAGCCCAAGGTCACCCAGCAGCTGCATGTGGAGGAGCGGAGATGTGAACCCGATTCACCAGATTACAAGTCTACCGCTCTTACCCACTACACCACACTGGAGGATGTGTGACCAGGGTTTGGATCTGGTGTGACTTAACTCTGCCTTAACTTACACTGCTGTGCTTTGCAACAGCTTCTAGTACATAGGATGTGGCCTCTGTTTTGTGTTATGCCATGCCTCTTCACAGCTGTTTTGTGTTAGGCCACGACACCAGAACAGCCATTTTGTGATTTCCCAACACCCCAAATGTGCCCACTGGCCCCCGAAAGGTTGGCATCTCTTGGACCAGCTGCCTGCAAAATGAGGTTTCTTCGGCACGTTCTCCTTCTGCGGCGATGGGTTTGAGAAGACCAGAGCAGAGCAGGAAGGGGCAGCTCCTCTCTAAGGAAAGAAGAAGCAAAGCAGGAGCGCGGTTGTGCCCGCCTGACTCTTTTTTGAAATTCTGCTTTGAACACTAAGATGTTTGAGTCAATATTGTTTTCCTGCAGCAGATGCCAGTATTAATTATTAAGCACTGTGGATACTGATCGCATCCACGAAATATGACAGAGTCCCCAGAGTCATGCAGCAATGAGGTCTTCCAGGCTTTATCATTCCCACTTCAGAATACTTGATTAGCATCCTGCCCAGTTTGGTATTAAATAAACCACGAACTTTGCTTGGGAAACCATTCCGTAGTCAAATAACAGTAGGCATCAGGAAATTTCCCTTCTGTTCAGCTGAATCCCGAATCCTCTCTCTCCCCTCTCTCAGTCCCCTCTCTGCATCCGTGCAACAAATTCACTCTGTTGCTGGCATGCGGGCATTAAAAAGAGTCTTGTTGAGTCTGAAAAACTGTCCACATGGAGGGAAGAGTTCAAACTTTCAGTTTCCCCCCAGCATTGGATATTCGGAAAGGTATACTGCTGCTTTCCATGGAGGTGTTGGAGATTCATTCCCTGTGCCTGCAGTCATGGGATTGTTATCTATCACATGATGGTGTATGCTTTCATTCCACAGAGCGGGAAGTGATGGATACAGGATGTTTGTATTACTGTGTTCCGTGAAGTGGGACTATTGTCCTTTGTTCTTTCCCTTTTGCTGTCTGATGCTAGAGAGAGGGGGAGGCATGTTGCAGAGCTCTGTATGTGTTTATATGTAAATAAAGTAGATTAGCCAAAATGCTGAGTTGCTGAGGTCTGTTTACGCATGCTGCGAAGACTCTGTGGATCCGTAAGCGTGCTGATGCTTCTTGGTATCACTCGCTGTGATGTTCGGGCAGAAGAAAGCTTTTGAAGCTCCCGAACGAACGACCAGGAGGGAGAGAACATGCCAGCCGGGCATGTGTCTCTGCCAGGGTCCTACTCAAGAGTAGGGCGCTCCTGTTAATAGGAGGCTGCTTCTGGTGATCAAAGCTATAGATAGACCATAGGGTCCCAGTTCAGTGCTAAATCATCTGTTTTCCCTGCAGGTCTCAGGTTCAATTAACTCCAACTTTATTAGCTTTCAGGAGAAATTTGAACATTCCTGTTTACCCAGGCGTTTGGTGGTTGATTAATAATATTTTTCGCGACCCCAAGGTCACAGGGTGGCCAGAGAATGTATTTAAATGCTTTTAGAATGTTTTCTAACTCTAGCTTTTAGAAGTTTTTAATTGCAACTGTTTTTAAAATATATTTTAACAGGTTTGAAAGCGCTCCACTAAAATAAAAGCGAAAGAAAGAAAGAAAGAAAGAAAGAAAGAAAGAAAGAAAGAAAGAAAGAAAGAAAGAAAGAAAGAAGCCCGATTGGCATCTCTCTATCAGCACAGATGCAAGCTAGATGTATTCCCTGGAATGTGGACTCATATCAAGAAAATGTAGGGTTTCCCCCCTCCCTTTTCCTTCCCTGCTCCCCACTTTTGTGTGCAATTTACTTTCTTCTTATTTGTTGTAAGGTCAAGATATTTATGAATTATATATTTGTGAATAATCTTCAGTGTTGTACAATATAGAAAAATCAAGGAATCTGCACCAAATAGGATTCTGGCACTCATCTCCCTCGTCCCCTTTAACTACAGTTATAAAGAAACTTGAATATTGCGAGAAGAGGGGTGGGGGTGCAGAATCCAGTTAGAAGGAGAACGTATAAATATTTCATCGAGTGCCGCCGCTCCGAAAAATGTGAACAAATTAAGAATACTGGGTCTCACTTGCAACGATCTGTATTTTATGCAGTCTCTCTTGACAAGACTACAGAGCAGGAGAAAATCAGAAGGAGATGAAACTGTTGACTAAGGCAAGGTCTCTCAAGCAACATGGGTGGAATCTACACACATTTTTTTTAAAAAAAAGTGAGAAAATCATTTTTTTAAAAAACGTTTTGAAAAATGCATTGAATTTGCCATAGCTCACTGTCGCCATCTAGTGTCACATTTGTACATTGTACTTTACAACACTCTTAGAATGTTTTATTTGCAGCTGTATAGCTGAGTCCATACACTAGGTCATTGCTTATATTACAAGGGACCTGAATTAATGGCTGCCATATTAATGACATCTGTTTATCAGGTTTTCAGGGCAAAACCCTGTCCTAATTGTCCCTTTTTGGAGAAATGCCTCTTAAAATATTTTAGTGTGAGAGCCCCTCCAGAAGTCATTTGCATTGCACTCATGATGCTCTTGAATACTCTGTGCTTGCAAACATTTTGGGGTGCTCATATGGCTTCGCTGCCTATCAGTGCATATTCCATAATGTACTGCTGAAATCCCCTAACTTTGGTCACATTCATACCTTAGATTGATAGCGTCATTACACCACTTTAAGCAGACATGGCTTCCCCCAAAGAATTCTGGGTGCTGCAGTTTCTTGAGAGTTGTTAGGAGGCCTCTAGTCCCCTCGCAGAACTACAATTCCTCACAAAACAATCAATCCCTCTCCCCAGGGAACTCTGGTGATTGTAGCTCTGCTAGGAGATTAGGGACCTCCTAACAACTCCCAGCATCCTTGACAAACTACAGCTCCCAGAAGTCTTTGGGGGGAGTCATGACTGTTTGAAGTGGTATCATCGTGCTTTCAAACTATGGTGTGAATGTGGCCTTGGTTGACTTGTATATTCCAGGGGTTCGGGCGCTTACTTGGGGTTCATGTTTCCTTTTGGAAATGAGGCACAGCAGAGACTGTAGTGTCTTTAGGATATATGGTTTATTTACACAAATATACAAGCTGAGGCTATGTTGGAGGGGTTCAAAGCATTACACTCCAAGAGGGTTCTGTTTCTCCAATGTCCACAGTCCTGGATTTGAACTTTCAGCCCAACTTTATCCAGCCTGCCGCCACTTGCAAACTGACACCTTTTACTCTGCCAAACTTCCCCTAAAAACTCTTGCATCGTCTTCTGCTAACTACCTAGAGCCCAGGGCAGGGATACGCCCATTTGTTGGCTCTCACATAGCTTGAGCTTTGCTGATGGCATTCTTATTGGTTATAACAATTCCCTTGTTCCTCTTTTAATGGCAATTAGCTGAACTTGGAAAACTGGTTTCACCTTTGTTTTGACACTGCTAAATTCAGCGTCTGGAGCCCTGGATTAGAAGTGGGGTCCAGGATCCCCACAAACTCATAACAGTATATATGAGAGTGTGTAGAGAGAGATGGGGAGTGGTAATGGTTAGCTAGGACCAAGACCTGGATAAAAATCCTGACTTAACAATGAAACACAACTGAGTGACCTTTGGTTAGTCATTTTATTCCAACCTAAGCCTACCTCAAAGAATACCATCTATAAAATGTTGGGGAGCAATCCATGCATGACCCCTTCACAGCTCAGTGGAGGAAAAAGTATGAACGTAGCAAATAAAAATAATAAATTGTGCTTTTATGCTTTTGGAGATCCACTGAGAACAACAATTATAGAGCAGCCTCTCCTTGAACTGCTGAGTCTGGCAGCAGCTGGCGAGATTTTCATTTGATACCTCAACTTTTCATAACAAATACTTCAAGAGCAAGAATACGCCTTCTTGCTTCGTCTGAGATGTTGCTGATGTTATGGTGTGGCCCCCAAATGCAGCTGGCCTTGTGAGGTGCCAGCTCAGCCATCTTGCCAGACCATCAGCTCACCCAGGCTCAGTCCCCAACATCTCCAGGGACATTTGGGGTGAAACTCCTGCATGAAACCTTAAAGAGACAGGGCTGAGCTAGCTGGGCCGGTGGTCTGCCTTGGTATCATTGTAGTGTTAGCTTAAATTGGCACAATATGTTGTTGTTGTTGTTGTTGTTGTTGTGCCCCAGGGGCCAAATTTTATTTCCGCGGCTCTTCTCCTCACTGAAATTGTCAGTTTGCCAACTGATAATTTGGAAGGAAGAGAGAAGGGTCAAAAACAACAGTAGTGATTTCCCCTTAATTAATCTCAAATAGAGATGGTGAAAGAGATTTAGTGGAGTGCATTGGATGAATCCCAAATCCTGAACTAAAACCATGTGCCTCAGAGAGACTATGAATTTTACAGAGGCGAAACAGCATCTATAGGAGGCAGCACAAGTCAAATGAGTGATCCCTGAAGTGCTTTGTGGTGCCTTGGCGACCCAGATGTTGGGGTGGAGGGGGAAAGCTGCAGACAAGCATCTGCTAAAAGTGGAACTAAACATCTCTAAGCTTACCATTTAAGGAAAATATAGGGTGGGGGAAAGGAAGAGCAGAAACCAAGGTGGAAAGAAGAAGTGGATCCATTGTAATGGATGGACATTCCTTGCACTGGAGACTCATAGAATCATAGAATTGTTGAGTTGGAAGGGATCGCGAGTGTCATCTAGTCCGGCCCCTGCAATGCAGGAATCTTTTGCCCCACATTGGGCCTGAACCCATGACCCTGAGATTTCAAGTTTCATGCTCTACCGACTGGCCTATCCATGCATTGGTATAGACTATAGTGACATCTTTGAATGATGGACATAACAGAGAATTTCTTGTGCATTGCAGTTGCCTGATCAGTGCTCCAACTAAGGCCCAATCTGCATGATCCATTTAAAGTGGTATCATAACACTTTATACAGCCATGGCTTCCCCCAAAGTATTCTGGCAGGGGTGGTTTCTTACGTCTGCTGAGAGTTGCTAGGAGAGCCCATATTTCACCTCAGAGAGCTGCAATTTCCTAGAGCAGCGTTTCCCAACCGGTGTGCCGCGGCACACTAGTGTGCCGCGAGACACCGGCTGATGTGCCGCGGAAAAAGGGACCTGCAGCCCAGGGCTGCACAGGACCGTGGCGGCGGCGCTGCTGGAGCCCGGCGGCGAAGCGGAAGCCAGGGCGGCGCTGCTCCCTTGGCTGCTGCAGCAGCAGCAACAGCAGCCTCGCGCGAGAATCCCAACCGGAAGCCTCGCGCGCGCCGCGCTACAGCTGATCCCAGAGGTAACTCTGGGTCAGGAGACCCGGCGCAGCCGGGTGGGGAAGGAGCGGTGTGCCGCGAGATTTTTTCATTGATTCAAGTGTGCCGTTGCCTAGATTAGGTTGGGAAACACTGTCCTAGAGTTCCCTGGGATGTGAAATGGATTGTTAAACCCCTCTGAGAATTGCAGCTCTTTGGAGGGAATACGGGTCTCCTAACAACACTCAGTGCCCCTAACAAATCACAGTTCTCAGAATTCTTTGTGGGAAGCCATTACTGTTTAAAAATGATGCCTGATGGGGTGTAATAGATTGAGGCAGTAGTCCGGAGGTGGTATTCCAAAGCAGTAAATAGTGGAGGACATAGGTGCCAACTCCTAGGGGATGAGGTCCCTTCATCCCCCCAAAACAAAATATTTGTGGAGGGCAGCTCACCCCAAAAAGTTGATGGAAATTGCTTTTCCAGTGGTGTGTGCACCAATTCTTGTGATCGATTATGCAGGGAAGGCTTACCCTCCCCGCCCAGTGTTCGAAACTCCCGTTGTTCTAGGCGCATTCTGCGACAGCGAATTTCATGAGTGCGAGCAATTTCTGAGCTCTGGGCGCAGTACCGCACCTAAGATTTCAGATTAAAACTGCAGAGTGGAGGGAAAGGAGGACCTTTTTCTGCCTCCCCACTTCCAGCTATTCTCTGAAGACTGTAGAAGAGACCCTCTTAAGAATATTAGAGGGTTGGGCAGGGGAATGACTAGACCATGTGAAAAATGAACATAATATTTTAGCTGCAGTTCATTCATTTTCAGAACAAAATAAAAAATTCCTTCCAGTAGCACCTTAGAGACCAACTAAGTTTGTTCTTGGTATGAGCTTTCGTGGTATCTGAAGAAGTGTGCAAGCACACGAAAGCTCATACCAAGAACAAACTTAGTTGGTCTCTAAGGTGCTACTGGAAGGAATTTTTTATTTTGTTTTGACTATGACAGACCAACACGGCTACCTACCTGTAACTGGAACTATGGAAGGCATTCATTTTCAGCTTTGTATATACTGTATATAAAAAAGCATGCCTAGGCATTCCGTTGCAGTGCCCATAACTTAGGCTTAAGGTGCCATTTAGCACCTAGCCTTCATATCTCAATTTCTAACATTGGCCCCGCCCCAAATATTTTATTCAAGTTGGCACCCTTGGTGGAGGGGGCTTCCACTTCATGGCTCAGCCACCAAAATGACAGGCACCTCCTCCTGACAAAAACTGCAATCTTACCAACTGGATCCAGGTGTGTTGGGGGGGGAGAGGAGGAGAGAGGTGCTGCAAACAGATCTGTAAATCATTCCATACTGAGTTGCAGACGGAAAAGCTCTGTCGCCCCACCACAATAGTGACTGGAAGGGATGGGGGTGCCATTGTTTCTCCCCACCGTGAAACTTGCTCACCTTCCAGATATATCCTTGCCCAGATATTCCCATTCCAAGCACTGGACGTAATGCAAATCTGCCGGCCTGAATCATCCTAAGGCACAAAAGGCAAATAAGTGCATTTCCCCAGTGAAAGCTCCCTTCCTTGTGAGGGAGAATAAAATAATGTCCTCTGGGTTATTTAGCAACAATAGCCTGCCAAGGGTTTTTTAATTTTATCTCCAGGGCTCATGGCAGGCTGCAGAGTCATGAAAGGTCGCACCTCAATGGAATTCATTGTTATTTGAATCGGGGACTGAATGCTCCAAGCATGATGAGCAAGAAGACTTATTTAAAAAACAAGGAATGATTCAGAGCAGGGGGCGGTGAATCCTGAGACCCAAATGAATGGTTCAGAATGATGAGAACAATTCTATATATTCATATATTGTATTGCTCTTCTGAATTCACAGCTGCCTAAAGAAAGTATTTGACAAAGATTCTCACTCTGCAAAACACCAGGGCCCCGATCCAAAAGGAGGAAAGGCTCCCGAATGCCTTGGTACTCGGACGTTTTAGCTCCCGAACGCCGGAAGTGAATGTTCCGTTTTGCGAATGTTCTTTGGAACCTGAACATCCGACGGGACTTCTGCGGCTTCCGATTTGCTGCAGGAGCTTCCTGCAGCCAATCGGAAGCCGCGCTTTGGTTTCTGAACATTTTGGAAGTCGAACGGACTTCCGGAACAGATTCCATTAGATTTCCAAGGTACCACTGTACATTGGCTTTGCAATGTCCATTTAATTGTTCGTTTAAAGACCTTCTTGTTTGCACTATACAATTGTACATCATCATCATTCTACATTCTAGATGCCTCATAGGAAGCGAATCCTAAATTAGTAGTAGCAGCAGTAGTAGTATTATTAGTAATAATAACCACCACCACCATTATTATTACTAATAATACTACTGCTACCGGTACTACTACTACTAATTTAGGATTCACTTCCTATGAGGCATCTAGAATGTAGAATCATAGATTTGTAGAGTTGGAAGGGACCCCAAGGGTCATCTGGTCCAAGCCAATGCAATGCAGGAATCTCAGCTAAAGCATCCATGACAGAAGGCCATCCAACCTCTGCTTAAATACCTCTAAGGAAGGAGAAGAGCATACATCATACAGTTGCATAGGTAAAAACAGAACAATTGCCAATATAAATGCAATTTAGAAACAAAGAAATACAGCTGGGTATGCAAAATCAATTTGAAATCCAATACAGATAGCAGCTGAGAAAGCAATCTCCACTTAGAAGTCTTGTTGAAAGGGGAAAAGTCTTCAACAAGCACCTAACGGACAAGACAGATGGTCCTGGTCTGATATGTGATACGAGAAAGTTCTGAAGAGGAGGTGCTGCCATACTCAAGGCCTGATTCAGACACTGTGCAGAACAAACTTCCTGGTGTAAGATGTGCATTGTATATAAGCTTGCTCAAAAAGGATGGTGCTCATGTGACCTCCAATCTGCATAGAAATGGACTCCACCTCAAGAGCCCATCCCTGCCCTCCTCCATATGTCATGGACTTCCATCAGTCCCAGCCATCGTGCTGCCGGAGGCATCCGCCCAAGGTCATATTTAGGTTTGCTGAGGCCCTCAGCTACTGAAGGTAATGGGGCCCTTTATATGTCCAGTTGTCCTTTGTCAACAACAAATTGTCACTGTTTTTTTTGTGTTGAATATATGCTATATGGTAATTTATGGACCTAATAGGTATCTAAAGCCATTTGCACATAACAAAATATGTATTTTATCAAAGTAATTGTTGAACTGAAATAAAATTAAGAAGCATATTACAGTCATACCTCATGTTACGTTCTGCTCTTGTTACGGACTTTCAGCTTACGAACACGGCAAACCCAGAAGTGTTTACTTCCGGGTTCGCCGCCCGCACATGCACAGAAGCAATCTGTGCACTTCGTGCACGTACAGAAGCGCTCGATCGCGCCGTGCACATGCGCAGAAGAGGCGGTCTAGTTGCGGACTTTTCGGGGTGCAAAGTCCCCAACTAGAGGTACCATTGTAATAGTGAAATACAGTTAAGAAGAAGTACAGTGGTACCTTGGGTTACAAACACCTCAGGTTACAGACTCCGCTAACCCGGAAGTAGTACCTCAGGTAAAGAACTTTGTCTCAGGATGAGAACAGAAATCACGCGCCGGCAGCATGGCGGCAGTGGGAGGCCCCATTAGCTTAAAGTGGTACCTCAGGTTAAGAATGGTTTCAGGTTAAGAATGGACCTCTGGAACGAATTAAGTTCGTAACCAGAGGTACCACTGTATATAAATAGTGATAGTGATAGTGAGTGGGGCCCTCAGCTATAGCTTGTTTAGCTTATACGTAAATCCGGCACTGCATCCGCCTCACTCTGCTAGTGGCAGAGCTGCCCCACTGTGTCTTCCCACACAGGCACTCACACAAATCGGGGTGAAAGCGTAGCGTTTCTTTCCTAAGTGTGCTCATTCCTCAGGCGGCCAGTCAGCGTCTCTTGACAGAACATTCCACCGCTGTAATTCTGTCCCCCTCCAGAACGTGAAATGCCAGAAGAATCCGATGTCAATAAGAATATTTAATAAACACAAGTAGTTCAGGAAGAGCGCGACTGAATTATTGCCAGCTTGTTATCCTTAAGGGCCCTATTCCATTCAATTTGATCCCCTTAAAAACTAATTTTCTTTTATTTCATTTGAGCAACTGCCCTTCCCCACCATTTTGCAGCAATCACCTCTCTGGTGAAGAGATGAGGGGAAGCTCAGTCAGATGGGGGCGAAGGGAAGGGAAGGGAAGGGAAGGGGAAGGGAAGGGAAGGGAAGGGAAGGGAAGGGAAGGGAAGGGAAGGGAAGGGAAGGGAAGGGAAGGGAAGGGAAGGGAAGGGAAGGGAAGGGAAGGGAAGGGAAGGGAAGGGAAGGGAAGGGGAAGGAGAGAAATTGCATTGTTGAAACAAGAGTCAAACTATATGAAAGAGTTGGCTGGAGATCCTTGCCTGATATGTTTTGTGGGGGGGGGGGTTTAGTGTATGTCTTTAAAATCTAATAAAGATTGAATTTTTTTTAAAAAAAAATTGCTTTATGATACCAAGATTGAACAAACTTTAAAAGGAACATGCTGGAGACACAAAGCAACGACTTTACACCGGTGTTTCCCAAACTTTAATCTCCAGATGTTTTTGGACTACAATTCCCACCATCCCTGACTACTGGTCCTGCTAGCTGGGGATGATGGGAATTGTAGTCGAAAATCAACTGGAGACCCAAGTTTGGGAAACCCTGCTTTACATCAGTCCTTTTAATAGTGAGCTCAGCTGGTCAGGGCCACTAGGTCTGCGGCCAAAATGGGGAAACAGAGAAATAGTATACTTGGGGTGACCCCAGTAGAGAATGGTGCCCATTGGGACTGGTGGAGCAGAACGCAAGTAGCGCAAGAGTAGACAGACTCCAGCTTTGTCCTCTTCCTCTCCCCTTTTGGGTTCTTCAAGGAAAATGAGGAGGAGGAAGCTGACAGGCACTTTCACCCCCTGAGCTGGCTGCAAGTAAGAAGGCAATCAGTCAGGTGGGTGCTGGCCGAAGGCAGACTTTGGTTGGTGAGGCATTGCTCCATTTGCCTTTATGGAGCAGCCTTCACTGTCCCCGTGCGTTTTGCTGCTGCGCTCTCACGGGAACCAGCTGACTTGCGAGAGCACCGCACCACTACAAGTGCAGAATCATCCTCCCTGAGCTCAGCTGTGGTGGCATTGGAGGGGGTAAACGTGACATTCCAGGATCAAATCAGAAGCTGGGATGCTTTCTGTAATTCTGGAGATGTCCCGGGGAAATCAGGACACTTGAAGGATATGGCTTCCTAATAATAAATGTCATGAGCTAAGCAGTCATTTCATGTTTGGCAGTGCCCCTACAACGCAACTCCTGGGCCTGCCTTGAATTAATGGAGTTCAGCGAGAGGGCAGAAAATCCCCGATCACTTTTAATTGTTTGTGCTGGAACTCTCCAAAGGAGGTCAGGGAGCCAAGGTACTCGGGCTTTGCTCTGACGAGATGCAGAATGACTGCTAATTTGCGAGGTCCTACCAAGAGAGATTGCAGCCGTAACTGGGAAATCAAAAGCTAGAGGGAGGACTGAGGGGAGCAAGCTCCATTGCTCTGCCACGCTCCAAGGATCCTTGTGGTGTTCTGCACGACAATCTCAATAGGAGTATAGCATCTAGATCAAGGGAAGTAATAGTCCCCACTGTATTCCGCTCTGGTCAGACCCTCACCTGGAATACTGTGTCCAGTTCTGGGCACCACACTTCAAGAAGGATACTGACAAGCTGGAACATGTCCAGAGGAGGGCAACCAAAATGGTCAAAGGCCTGGAAACGATGCCTTATGAGGAACGGCTTAGGGAGCTGGGTATGTTTAGCCTGGAGAAGAGAAGGCTAAGGGGTGATATGATAGCCATGTTCAAATATATAAAAGGATGTCATATAGAGGAGGGAGAAAGGTTGTTTTCTGCTGCTCCAGAAAAGCGGACACGGAGCAATGGATTCAAACTACAAGAAAGAAGATTCCACCTAAACATTAGGAAGAACTTCCTGACAGTAGAGCTGTTCGACAGTGGAATTTGCTGCCAAGGAGTATGGCAGAGTCTCCTTCTTTGGAGGTCTTTAAGCAGAGGCTTGACAGCCACCTGTCAGGAATGCTTTGATGGTGTTTCCTGCTTGGCCCTTGTGGTCTCTTCCAACTCTATTATTCTATGATTCTATCTATAGAAGGCATTAGTCTCATCTAATCCAGCTCCCATAATTCTTTGGGGGAAGCCATGACTTTTTAAAGTGGTATCATAATGTTTTTAATGTATGGTGTGAATGTGGTCTGCACAGTGAATAATTCAACTAAGGAGCTCATGTCCACAGGAGGCATTGATGTCCACCAACTTGGATGGCTTTAAAAGAGGAATAGAGAAAATCGTAGTGGAGAGGACTACTACCTGTGAGGGGTACCCGCTGCCTCTGAATACCAGCTACTGGAGGCCATAGGAAGGCTGAGTGCTCTTGTGCTCAAATCTTGCTTGCTGATTTTCCACAGTCATCTGTTTGGTTGCTGTGAGTACAGGATGCTTGACTAGATGGGCCCTTGGCCTGTTTCAGCAGGCTCCTCTTATGTTCTTATGAAACTTAGTCACCTATGGTAGCAGCAACAGCTGCCTCCTAATTGTTGACGATCCTGCCCATCATGGAATCTGATGCTTTGATAAAAGTACTGTCCCTACTGTGGCAGACGGGAGGAGTTTCTGCTGTCCCTGGAACATGTGCAGAGGAGGGCGACCAAGATTATCAGAGTCTGGAAACCAACCTTATGAGGAGCTGTTGAATGAGTTGGGTATGTTTAGCCTGGAAAAGAGGAGACCGAGAGGAGTTAGGATAAAGGTAAAGGTAAAGGGACCCCTGACCATTATAGAATCATAGAATCATAGAGTTGGAAGAGACCACAAGGGCCATCCAGTCCAACCCCCTGCCAAGCAGGAAACACCATCAAAGCATTCCTGACAGGTGGCTGTCAAGCCTCTGCTTAAAGACCTCCAAAGAAGGAGACTCCACCACACTCCTTGGCAGCAACCGACTCTGACTGACTCTGGGTTGCGGCACTCATCTCGCATTATTGGCCGAGGCAGCCGTCGTACAGCTTCCAGGTCATGTGGCCAGCATGACAAAGCACTTCTGGCGAACCAGAGCAGCGCATGGAAATGCCGTTTACCTTCCCGCCGAGTGGTACCTATTTATCTACTTGCACTTTGACGTGCTTTTGAACTGCTAGGTTGGCAGGAGCAGGGACCAAGCAATGGGAGCTCACCCCATCGCGGGGATTCTAACAGCCCTAGGCTCTGTGGTTTAACCCACAGCGCCACCTTAGTCATCTTCAAATATCTCAAGGGCTGTCACATGGAAGAGGGAACAAGATTGGTTTCCCCTGCTCCGGAGGGTAGGACTCGAACCAATGGCTTCAAGTTTCAAGAAAGGAGATTCTGACTCAACATCAAGAAGAACTTTCTGACAGTAAGAGCTACTTGTCAGTAGAACAGATTCCCTTGGAAGATTGTGGACTCTCCTTCCTTAGAGGTTTTTAAGCAGAGGTTGGATGGCCATCTGTCATGGGTACTTTAGCTGAGATTCCAACGTTGCAGGGGGTTGGACTAGATGACCCTTGGGTCCCTTCCAACTCTACAATTCTATGATTCCATGATTCAGTGGAGCCTTCAGAGTCCAAGGATGGCAACGCCGCAACCTGTGTCCAGAGGGA
Organism: Darevskia armeniaca; assembly: GCA_034641395.1. Classification (NCBI taxonomy): domain Eukaryota; kingdom Metazoa; phylum Chordata; class Lepidosauria; order Squamata; family Lacertidae; genus Darevskia; species Darevskia armeniaca. Next base: position 10,941 of record JAWWNF010000873.1, on the reverse strand, counting down.
CATGGAGCACACACACCCCAGGCTTGTGGGAAGCAGGGACTTTTGCCTTAAACTGCTGGCCTTGCTTGCCTTCTGGTTCAGAGTCCTCAGCATCATCACCTGAATAGAAGTTTACTCCCGGTCCCTGACATTCCCCACTGCTAAGGGGTAGCACAACAGAATCAGGAGGCCGCAGAAGATAGGAAGTTTTTTTTTATTAAAAAAACATTCCTTTATGTTCCGGAAAATAATGGAAATGCCTTATTCTGCCCACAAAAGCCAGTCTAAGTAGCACTTCTGCCTCAGAAATGAAAGCCCAGGCCCACCTTTGAAAAGGTGACCTACATTTGCAAATGCAAAAGGCGGCAAAAAAAAAGGCAGGAATCTAGAATGGCAGAGACGGAGGAACGGAAGCTGTTGTTTTCACTGCAATGCTTGTGCCAAGTAATCGCTTTGATCGGAATCCTTTTTCATCTCTCCCGTTCCCTCCTCTCGCTGCTGTCGCTCGCCATCCTGTTTTAAAAGTCAAAAGAATAAAGGCAGAAATGTTGAGGTTTGACTTATTAAAAGCTCTTAGACTTATATATATATATATATATATATATATATATATATATATATATATATATATATACATATATATATATATATATATATATAAAAGCATTTCAGGAAAACTCATTCTGAGATAAAAGTCTATCATCAGAGAATGAGAATTACAGCAGACTTAATCGATTCTGATATAATCAGATTTCTTTTTAGCTCTCCCCCCCCACCCCCCACCCCTAATCCTGCTAGGCTTCTTTTCTTCTCTTTTCTTTTTTTATTAAAAAAAGCATTTTTCTATGCCAGCAGCATAAGGTATATTGTGCTGAATGCAATCGCAAATGAGAAACTTTATCTTCTAACCTTCCTTTGTCTACAAACCTCCGAAGGGAACCAGAGGTCATCAGCGATGGCTGAAAAAATTGTTCCCAGATGAGCAGGATATTACACACACACACACACACACACACACACACACACACACACACACACTTTTCAATTACACCAGTGTGGGTATTGTGAATGTACAAAAACTAGGGAGCCAAGGAGGGATGTTGGCTTTTAAAGTGCTGTTTTGCAAACCATGATTTAGCCCTGCACAAGTAGGAAAAATAAATGGTTTTCCTGGAGTAACAGACATTCTGACAGTTTTATATTAGATGGGGAGATGAAGCTGTCTCTGCAGAAGATATTGGCTAAGAGCAACCCAAAATTTCAGCAAATCTACGTACCGGTATCTCTTTACTGCAGGAGAAATGTGTATGTGTGTGTATTGCAAACATACATATGCATAATCTGCTGAAAGGGGGGGGGGGGACACATCCCATTTGTAGGAGCAGAACCCAGAGATTTCTTCTTGCCTCCAGAAACAAATGCAGAAGGAAGAAACAGCATCCTCCATTCACACCTGGATACAGGTACTTCCTTTGCCTGGCATGCAAAGACAGCAAGAGGAAATCAAAGCGGACCATTCTAGTGCATAAGTACTGCATCACAGACTTGCAATGGCGTTCCAGCAAGAAAAATCCACATCTTTGGAGAGCTGACAATTCAGACATTTGCTTTCTAGTTCCAAGCAAGCCCACTTTTTCACAGCAGATTTCATTTTCAGTATTCAAGAGAAAGCTTAGCAAAAACCCAGCCTCGCAATTATTATTTTTGAGTGTGCTGATCTTCCCATTAAAAGGAATTCAGCTGCCAATGGTTGCCAGAGTCCCATCAGCATACATGCTGGATATTTGCCTAGCCACTGTTAGAGAGAAAAACGCTGGAGTAAATGGGTCCTTGGTCTAATCCAACAAGGCAATTCTTATGCCCTTATCATGTGCAGTCAGAAGGAGACAGGCCATAATGCCTGGTTCGTATATAACTGAAGTGTCACAGCAGCTGTTTCCACATGGCTGGATCCTACACTGCTGGGGTGCGATCTGCAGAAAGGAGCTGCATGGGTCAGGTAACTGACGTGGTTACTTCTGACACCAAGGTTCCCACTGGGAGTCAGTGACAGTAATATGGGAACGAACCTTCATTTACGCATAGTTATCACCTAACCAGGGAAGTGGGCAAAAGCAGGTGAGGTTGACTGTATGTGCAAAGTGATGCCTAATGGTTCAAACAAGTCCAACTTCACCCAAGTAAGAATTATTTCTATATTTCCATCAGTATATTTATATCAGTACATGCGCACAGATGGAAACATACTGTTATGAGTTTGTGGACGCTAGACACTTCTAAATTCCTAGGCCCCCAGTAAGTGCTAGAATTTAATCAAGCCTCCTGAACCCCTGGATCCAGCAAGGATTGGAATATAAGCCAGGCCAGCTTTTTCAGGAGGTAATCGCCTGGGAGATGAGCCATTAAGAAAACAAAGGAAAGGTAATGAGCCATTAAAGAAACCAAGGAGATGGGTTCTTTGTTGGACGGGAAATGGGTCTGGCCCCTCCTCCAGTTCTAAGATAGTGAAAGGAGCTAAAGCCAGAGTTCGGAGTTGATTGTGATGTGACCTAGAGGAATAAAGGTTGCAGGCTGTTAAAGGCAGCAAACTGGAGAGAGGGTCAGGGCATGATGAGTGATGACTGTTTGAACCCAAGGCCACAGCTATGGGAGAAGCAATACCTTTTTGGGGTATTGATGCTGTGAACCCCTCCACCATAGGGCTCAGGTTGCATATATGTATAAATAAATTATATATTCTAAACACACTGTGCCTCATTTCTAAAAGGAAACACGGACCCTGGGTGAGCCCCTGGAACCCCTGGAATTTCACACTGCTCAGAGATTGGGGTGGCATATCCGAATATAGATAGGAGTTGTAGTCCAAAAACAGCTGGAGACCCAAGTTTGAGAAACGCTGCCTTGGGAGTAGACTCAGTGGTCCAGGGTGTAATCAGAAGGTTGGTTGGGGAACCATGGTTAGATGTCCACAGAACTAGGTACTTCAGGCTACCTTAGAACTGTAGCAGGATTCTACCCAGTCCCCAGCTATGTTGGGGTACTGGTCAGGGTCCCACCCTCTTCCTACAGAGAGCCAGTGTGGTGTAGTGGTTAAGAGCGGTAGACTCTAATCTGGGAGACCGGGTTCGAGTCTCCACTCCTCCACATGCAGCTGCTGGGTGACCTTGGGCCAGTCACACTTCTTTGAAGTCTCTCAGCCCCACTCACCTCACAGAGTGTTTGTTGTGGGGGAGGAAGGGAAAGGAGAATGTTAGCCGCTTTGAGACTCCTTCGGGTAGTGATAAAGCGGGATATCAAATCCAAACTCTTCTTCTTCTTCTTCTTCTACAGGGTCTTACTTGAGAGGGTCCTTGAAACCCTGCATCCCTCTGTATCAGCTTTCCTGTCACTCTGCTGGAGGGTCCTCAACCAGAGCAGCCTTTCAGGAAGGACATGGGCTGCAGGGGAAATGAGGATTTGGTGGAAATTTTCTCTCCCCTTTTCTCCAGTGGGAACATCCCAGAGCAATGAATTAAAGAAAGCTGCATGCATTAAACATTGAGCTATATTTATGTAGCTGTGCATCATCCTTAATTTGATTTTTCACTAACAACAACAGTAACAGTAATAATGTGTAAGCAAAGAGCTGCCCTGCCCCTTTTACTCAACACTGCTGACCACTGCAAAATGTAAAATTGTTCAAGCAGTTTATAGCAACCAGTGCTTAATAGCTATATTCCTCCTCGGCCCATCTATTCATTTATAATTTTGCTATGTCCAAATGCCAGAAGCAAAACTCTTTCCTTCTCCAGTTGCCTTAACTGTGTGCTACGATCTTGGCTTGCATTCTCATCCACTCTTCCCAATGGCCCATCAGCTTTGGCGTGATCTCCCAAGTAGGCCAAACCAAACACAGGGCTATAAAGTCAGAAATCAAAGCCCGCATCAATTAGATCACTGTGTTTTCAAACATTCTACCTGGAAGGAACTTTTCCCGCATTGACTGATGCTGCAATCCTGTCATAGCTGTCAACCCTCCCTTTTTTGAGGGAAACTCCCTTATTCCAATGCCATTTCCCGCTGCTATCCGGATTGTTGATATCCCTTAAATTTCCCGGATTTCAAAGGAAGCAGCTCCTCTGCCTCCCTGCCGGCAAGGGAGGCTCCTCAGCTGCGTTGCTCGGCTGCCAATAAGGAGTCTGAAACCGACTGGGGGAGGAGCTTGCATGCCTTGTGCAGCCAGACCCTCACGCTCAACCTGACAGGCAGCCTGTTTGCCGTCTACGCGCTCGCTCTTTCGCTCACCCGTTCGCATGCAGCCTCGCGGGGTGGCGAGGCTACTTGGTGCCATTGCACTGCCCTCGCAGCATCCCTTATTTTCAAAACCGAAAGTTGACAGCTATGAATCCTGTGCATCTTTACTTAGTAATGATTCCCACTGTAATCAGCAATGTGTACGCAGGATTGCAGACTCTTGACTATTCAGTAATCCTACACTTAACCTCCTACTGGTGCAGCCATACAACTGTTAGCACACTTGCAAAGCTAAACAGGGTCCAGTATGGTATCAAATTGGATGAGGAAACGGCATGGTGAGATTCCTGCATTGCAGGGAGTTGGTCTAGATGATTCTCAGGGTCCCTTCCAACTCTACAATTCTCTGATTCTAAGAGAACCTGAAAAAGACATGCATTGGGGTTGCACTGCTAATTGCGGAGGTTCATGAATTGCATAGGATTCTGGGGTGCACATTATGTCTGTTGAGTCAGCATATTCCAGCTGAGAGATCAGCCCAGAAAAAAAAGGTGTAACAGCATGTTATTCTTTGAAGGAGAACTTACTTTAAAATGATTTACAGATGGTATGTAACTCCAAGTAGGCTTGCTAAGATGTGTAAGATTGAATCTGATAGTGCTGGAGATGCAAAGAGGTTGGGGGAGCGTTTTTTTTTTCATATGTGGTGGACTTGTAAAAGGGTATTGGGAAATGATCCATAATGAATTGGAAAAAATGTTTAAAAGTACTTTCCCAAAAAAACCAGATTCCTTTCTGTTGGGGATAATCCAGACTGAAATTCCAGGTGTCAAAAAAAGGTTGTTTATGTATGCTATTACTGCGGCCTGTGTTTTGTTAGCCCAAAAATGGAAAACGAGCAAGGTCCCAACCAAAGAAAAATGGCAACTCAAGCTGACAGAATATGTGCAGCTTGCAGACTTAACATATAGAATAAGAGAACAAGAAGAACATACGTTTAAAGAAGATTGGAAAACGTTTATTGAATATACGGGAAATAACTGTGTACAGATGAAAATGCTGGCAGCATTAAGATAAATTAACAGTGTAAATAAGTTTTGATGGATGTACTAATGGAATACTGAATGGTATAGTTTCTGTAAAATATGCAGGGATTTAAGATATGTAACATGAACCATGGAAGGAGAAGACGGGAACTCATTGATATCTTAAGGATGTAAAAATGAGTGCTTTAAATTGTAAAAACAGAAAATTTAATAAAAATTATATAAAAAGAAAAGAAAAAGGGGGGGGGAGTGTTGTAATGGTTATGGCAGATCCATTCCAGGGTTCCAGAATAACCTGGGCTGTTCCTAGACCAGTCCATCACATGACTTGCAGGAGACAGACAGGAGAAATTGGAATTCTGGAGGGAAGAATGGCTGGCCTGTATGTAGCTATGAGAAAGGAAGGAAATCTAAAACAAACCTGATCAATAAGCATAGCTTGAATCCAGGTTCTTATTTCCAAGAGTCCCAGGCCTCTGAACACTTGGGCATTATTCCCCTGAAGGGATGGCAGGGGCAGTACACTGTGGAACGCCCTCCCTTCAGATGTCAAGGAGATAAAGAACTACATAACTTTTAGAAGGACATCTGAAGGCAGCACTGTATTGGGAAGATTTTTAATGTGTGAGGTTTTAGTATGTTTTATAGATGCTGTAAGCCACCCAGAGTGGCCAGGGAAACCCAGCCAGATGGGCGGGGTATAAATAAAATAAGTTGTTGTTGTTGTTGTTGTTGTTGTTGTTGTCGTCGTCGTCGTCATCGTCACATTTTGGTTGGTTTTGTCAAACCATCTCCCTAACATGGGTTTTGGAAATTTTCATTATTGCCTGAAATATGTTTGTCTAATTATTTCGTGACAGGAGTCATGAAATTAAAAGACGCCTGCTTCTTGAGTAAAAAGCAATGACAAACCTAGACAGCATCTTAAAAAGCAGAGACATCACCTTGCCGACAAAGGTCCGTATAGTTAAAGCTATGGTTTTCCCAGTAGTGATGTATGGAAGTGAGAGCTGGACCACAAAAAAAGAATGCTGATCGCTGAAGAATTGATGTTTTTGAATTATGGTGCTGGAGGAGACTCTTGAGAGTCCCATGGATCAAACCTATCCATTCTGAAGGAAATCAGCCCTGAGTGCTCACTGGAAGGACAGATCCTGAACCTGAGGCTCCAATACTTTGGCCACATCATGAGAAGAGAAGACTCCTTGGAAAAGACCCTGATGTTGGGAAAGATTGAGGGCACAAGGAGAAGGGGACGACAGAGGACGAGGTGGTTGGACAGTGTTATTGAAGCTACTAACATGAGTCTGACCAAACTGCGGGAGGCAGTGGAAGACAGGAGTGCCTGGCGTGCTCTGGTCCATGGGGTCACGAAGAGTCGGACACGACTAAACGACAACAACAAAAAATGCTGGTCTTTAGGTATAGATATGAATAGCCTCTCTTCACCAATAGCACACCTTTTACATTGGGGCGGGGGGAGGGGGAGGTATCTATTGTGTGACAACAACTCTAATATTAGAAAGTGGCTGAAATTTATTGGGTTATTTCTGCACAGTGAAAATCTGAAGTTGGATTAATGTCCTTCCAGCACATACTAAATCAATTGCATACATATGCTCATATTTTCACTGGAGTGACACCTTGTCATGGTTGTATTTTAGTTAAAAGATGAGGAAAGAAGCCAACTACTGAGAACCTGAACCCCTGCCCTCTTTTTAAAAAAACAATTTTCTCATCATTTAGTCTTCAGTATGTTTCACACTTAAATGTGAAATAGGGGAAAAAAATGCATCGTTTGTTGAGGGGAAATGTCTTGTTATAAAAGGCCCCACGTGAATCTTGTTATTGTTGCAAGTGCAACCTGCAACAGAAAGTTGCAGTGTGGCATTCTCCCTGTTCAGTATTTCAGCTGCAGTATTTCAGCTCTCCAGTTTTCTGTACATTTCAGGCGAATCTACCTGATTTGCACTTTCCAAAGCAAGTCACACTTCTCTGAATTTTGCAAAATGCACATACTAGGGTAACCTGTGCATATAAATTCATATATTCATGAAAGCAGCGTACGAAAGCAAGTTTTGTTAGGAAACATTGCTTTGCAAATCTTTGAATACAAGGGAAAATTGTATACAAACCTGTATTTTAGAAGAAATTCATACTAAAATGCTGGTGAGTACACACTGGTTGGAGTTTTTTTATGCAAACTGATGCGGAAATGAGGGGAACAGATTAAGTGGTTGGCAGAGATGGTATATAGAAACATAGAATAATAGAATTGTAGAGTTGGAAGGGACCTCAAGGGCCCTCTAGACCAACCCCCCTGCAATGCAGGAATCTCAACTAAAGCATCCATGACAGATGGCCACCCAACCTCTGCTTACAAACCTCCAAGGAAGAAGGGTCCACAACCTCCCAGGGGAGGCTGTTTGAATGCTGAACAGCTCTCACTGTCAGAAAGTTCTTCCTGATGTTTGGTTGGAATCTCGGGTGCTGAAAAGCAATTTTTAACTTGGCAAAAACCGAAGGGCTGACAAGAAACTGCACCAGGGCTGTTGACTCAAGGATCTTTATTTTGTCTGTTTTGATATCTGTTGTTTACAGCTTGCGCTGAGTGAATTATCTCCTATTTGTACATGGGCCTCCTCATTGAGCTGAGGCACCTCTCCTGTCACGCGGGGCAAAGGTGATGCCAGGTGATTGACACCGAGGATATAAACAGATTTCCGGGTGTGCTTACAAGGCCCCATTGCCCTACGTGTTAACAGGCCCCTCCTTGAAAATGGCTGCTGTTGAAATCAGTTGAAATGGAGAAAGGGTGTCAAGCTGTTTGTTCATCTAAGACGGTGATGGGGAGGCTTTTTCAGCCCCATGGCAACTCCTGAGGGCCACATGACAGTGCAGGGCAGGGCCAGAAGTGGAAGCAGGTGAAGCAACAGATATGGAAGTCACCTTTGTACTGGAGGCTAGTTTTTGCAGACACAAAGACGTTTCTCTCTATTCGCCATCCAGGCCAGCAAGAGACATTGCCAGGGTTCAAAGCTGCACAGCCAGGGAGAAGAAGATACTTCAGAAGGTCATAACCACAGCCCAAAATATTATTGGTCATCCTCTCCCATCTCTGGAAGAACTGTACAGTTCCCGTTGCCTTAAAAAGGTTAACAATATTTTAAAGGATCCATCTCATCCAGGATATAGTCTCTTTGCACCACTGCCTTCGGGTAGAAGATATAGAACAATTAGATCAAGAACAAATAGATTGAAGAACAGTTTCTACCCAAGAGCTATAACCATCTTAAATGCTGTAACCAGATAATATGACCTTGGAGAGCTGTGATGGGTGTATGTGTGTGTATGTGTGGCTTTTTTTGGTGTGTGTGTGTGGTTTGTGCTGTTTTTTGTTTTGTTTTTTCTTTCTTTCTGTTTTTACGGGATGGCATGCAATTTCATTGCACTTGTATAGCGTTGTGCTTGTACTTGTGCAATGACAATAAATTATCTTATCTTATCTTATCTTATTATCTTATCTTATCTTATCTTATCTTATCTTATCATTTTATCTTATCTAAAGGCAGAATGTGATGGAGAGGAGGAATGCAGGATCAGTGAGGTTTTTAAGCAGAGTTTGGATGGCCACCTGCCATGGATGCTTTAGTTGAGATTCCTGCATTTCAAGGGTTGGACAACATGACTATTGGAGATCCTTGCAACTCTACAATTCATTGTTGTCATCGTTGTCACCTGTCAGTCTCAAGAGACAATGGAGTGTGCCTGTAGGGGTGAAGTCAAACTGTCGAGTTAGCAGCACCAAAGTGACCTCCTTACAAGTCTGGGCAGTGCGTATGGAGGTCCTGGGCTGCCCAGATGACAAGACCCATCTCTCGACCTCGCTGATGTGGTCCAAAGGAAAGCAGAGCAATACATTTGGCACCAGCTTGGCTGCAGGAGTTGCCGGAAGGAGGCATTCAAGGCGCCATCCAACCATCTTAGGGACTCCACTCTGGATTTGTGTCGGGTTTACTCTTTAAGATATCCCACAAGGCAGCAGAGCTTTGGGATCAGGCTTTTCCTTCTCCTAGATAGGCTGCCTTCCCAGGTTGACAAACCCCTGTGCCCCTCACTTCCCTCTACAGCACATGCAGTAACCGCCTTCTTATCTGTGGGGCCCAGTTATGATCTCATCTGCTCAATCTGCCCAAGCATGTATTTCTTCTTCTTCTTTGGCGATCCCTCGTAGCTGAGTAAGATTGTCTTCCATAAACATAGTTTTAACAATGAGTCCGTAAGTGACTGTGGAGGCCAATTCTGGATCCACACGTCCTTCCACAGTGGGGACATTGATCACGGTGTGGATTTGTCAGGCGTGCCTTCCTCTTAGCACGTTTCTCCCTTGCGTCCTGAGGTAGAGTGTCTTCAAAGCCCATGACGCCTTTGGTAAAGGCTGTTCTCCAATTGGAGCACTCGCAGGCCAGTGTTTCCCAGTTGTCAGTGCTTATACTACATTTTTTTAGATTTGCCTTGAGACAGTCTTTAAACCTCTTTTGTTGACCACCAGCATTACACTTTCCATTTTTAAGTTCGGAATAGAGTAGTTGCTTTGGAAGACACCGTTGATGGAATCTTTCAAGGAGTTGGAGATGGCGTTTATAAGTGGTCCATGTTTCACAAGCATATAGTAAAGCTGGTAGTACAATAGCTTTGTAAACAAACATTTTGGTTTCCCTGCGAATGTCCCAGTCCTCAAACACTCTGCACTTCAATCGGGAGAAAGCCGCACTCACAGAGCTCAGGCGATGCTGGATTTCTGCATCAGTGTTGGCCCTTGTGGAAAGATAACTGTCTAGGTAGGAGAAGTGATTGACATTTTCCATGCAAAGGAAGTCCCTAACTCACCGAGGGGAAGTCCCTAACCTAGCACACTTTATATCATGTAGGATGGTGTTACAACTAAGTTTGCACTGCAACAGCTAAGGTGGGGCTACAGGGTTTTTCTAAAAAATGCTTCCAGATTTTTGCACCAGTTATTCCATTTGCAGAATTAGGGGTGCATGCAGAAATGTCCTTTGATATATTTTATATCTATATAGAGATATACACACACCTTATGCTGGATGAACTGCATTTGCAGCTATGAGCTTGCACCTTTGTAGCCATGTGCGTGTGTAATTTAAGATTTTCCCAGTTGCTAATCCATCCGGCCACAACTTTGGTCAAAGACATATGCCTGATGAGGGGCATAGTTAACTGGGTGCTGAGCCGATAATGATCCCATGCGCTTCTGCCGAAACTGGATGTGAACCCTGCATCAAAAGGTAATGGCAAGCAGATTTCACAAAGCACATTATGTGAGTCAAATAGCTACATGGGAAATACTCAGATCTGCTTTATGCTCAGATCTGTTGAATTACAAATACATAAAAAGAGGAAAGCAGGCAAAGAGACAGACCAAGCTATTTCCATAAGAGAACAATAAACAAGGCCAACACCCCGTCATAAAAAGGCAAGAAATGTGGTTAGGAGAAAGGGGAGGCAAGGATATGCTTTGTACTTTTTCTTTGTTCACTGTCATGCAAATCTGCGTAACAAGCTGAGGTGAGATTGCCACAACCTTGGAAACCTGCTGCTGTGGACCAGAAGAAAGAAAATGTTGACCTATGACCTGGAGGAAGCACATGTCCATTTCCCT